>CAMRHE010000182.1:1450000-2900000 GCA_947044405.1 Leptodactylus fallax
CACGAATCCACAGGAGCTCAAAGACCAAATAACACGTACTTCATGCACATCAATGTCTTTAGAGTATAACTGTTTCAGGGGTACTTTTTCCATAACCTTCATCTCAAAACAAACTTTGCCATCACCATCAAGGCTTAGAAGTTTAGGAGACATAGGCTGCTTGCTCTCCTCTTTGTTTGAGATACACAATCTCTGTACTGCAATATCTTCTCCTTCTGCACGAGGGCCATACAGTACACCCTCACATAATAGCTCACGCTGAACTACATTTTCTGGTATGTCTTTAACAACTGTCCCATCATTGGTGACATGTAACCATCTCTTACTTCTGCATGCAAATGACGGCTGCTCAGTCTCTGCATTAGAACCTCTACCACGGTTACGTCCATTAGTTAGAGACATAGCAACATTGTATCTCAGCCTCTTCTTGTTGCTACTAGCATCAGGGGGTAAAACAACTTCTACCTCTTCTCTTCTTTTTGGGTTGACTGTATTACTTCCTGACTCCCCCTTCACAGACAACATGGAGTCATTATTCACCATTTGTCCACCAGACATTTGGCTAGAGACAGGCACAGCAACACCTATATCCACAATGGCTTCAGACACTTTATCTGTCGGAACAACATATGCGTGGTCAGTCTTCTTATGGACTCTTGTTCCACACTTTTGATGACCCTTCACCTCATTTACTATCTCACAGCCCTCTAGGCTTTGGACCTCATTGGTTTGAAGCTGGACCCACTCTGTCACAGGCAGTGTGTGACCAATCACAGTTTTTTCTTCTGTTGGACCTTCTTTGGCCTCCTCACATTTTGCAGGAAGTCCACCTTTAGCAGCATCTTCCTGGGGAACTATACCCTCTACTTGACGTTTTACCGAATCACGTGGTTTCATCATAATCTGATCATTGGTATCAACATTAGTGGACCGGTCACTTATGTCTGTCTGACTTAATGATTCTCCTTTCTCTGCCTCTATGCTGGCAGCTTTCCCCAATTCTAACGCCTTCTGTAGCGCACAAATCTCTGATTCCAGTTCCAGAACTTTCTTCACTGCCACATTTTTCTGTGCAGCTTCCATCTCAGCCTTCACCATTGCAACTTGCAGATCTTCCTCAATCTTCCTGACATCTTCTATGGCAGCAGATGTAGATGCCATCTGTTTATCCACTATGTCTCCCAATTCTAGGATATTCTGCAGTGTTCTTCCAACATTTGTCAGGTCAGCATCCTGGATAATATTTTCTGCTTCTTCCACTGTTCCCTGAACTATATTGAACTGATCCTCCAACATCTTCTGATAAAGCTTCTGCTCATCTGCAGACTTTTTGTCAAGTCTTTCATTCAAGTCCCGTATCTCAGTGGCTCTCTTATCTTGCTCTTGGTTGAATAAAGACTCTATTTCTTGAATCACATTTTTCAGGGATAACAGCTCTGATTCTTTAGAGGTTAACAGGTTCTGCAGCGAGTCTCTCTCAGCTTCTAGTGCTGCCAGCTTTGAAGATAGGGCAGATGCTGACTGTTTAATCTGAAAAGTGCGCTCTTCCAACTTTATTTCTGACTCACGCTTCATTTGATCCATCTGAAACTCCAGCTGTTTCTTGATTTCCTCCTGCTTGTTCACTTGCACCTTTAGTTTAGCAACAAGCATTTTTAGATCTACAATCTCAGTAGATAAATTAGACAGGTTTCTCTCAAACTGAATCCTCATGTCTTCTATCTGGAGGTCCAATTCTCTCTTGGCCTTTTCCAACATCTCATAAGCATTAGCTTTGTTTTTGTTTTTTTGTTTTTTTTTCCAAGATGGCGCCGCTGGAGTGGCTGCCAGCTACAGCAGCTCTGAGACTCTCTATCTTATTTTTCTTTCTATGTCTCGTTTTGTACCTCTCTACTTAAGGACTTTGCACTATGAAGAAACACACACAAAGACTTGGACCCTTGTGATCCTTTTTTTTTTGTTTTTTATCTGTCTTTTTGTTCTGCTTGAAAATGGGATCTTTTGTGTATGCAGACAATTCCTTTGTCTATACAAGAGAGGAAATTCTGCAGCTCAGAGGCACAGCAGGGCGGCATACCATCTGGTCACACATCTCCCGCGAGCTTTGGAGAAAGAAAAAGCGGGTGAGGGGATGCAGAGCTGGTACTCTTCAGAGGATTAAAAAGAGGCGTTACCGACCAGCTGTTCCCTCCATCATCATGGGCAATGTGAGATCTCTTGCAAACAAGATGGATGAACTAACAGCGCTCACCAGGCATCATCAGAAGTTTCGGGCGTGCAGCATGATGCTACTTACAGAGACTTGGCTCACTGAAGTTACTCCTGACCCTCTGGTCTCCTTGGATGGTTTTAAACTCCTTCGGGCAGACAGGACAAGGGAGAGTGGTAAGAGGAAAGGAGGAGGGCTGGCAATGTTTGTGAATAATATATGGTGTAATCCTAGGCACATTGTGATTAAGGAGCAAACTTACTGTAAGGACATTGAACTATTAGCTGTGAGCATGAGACCTTTCTACCTACCAAGGGAACTATCACATGTCATCGTGATAGCTGCATATGTCCCCCCCTCTGCGAAAGCTGACACTGCCTGTGAGGTCCTACAACCCACGCTGAGCCAGTTACAGTTAAAACATCCCCAGGCCCTCTTTCTTCTGTCGGGTGATTTCAACCATGCCTCTCCATCATCCACACTGCCCAGTTTCACACAGTATGTAACCTGCCACACAAGAGACAACAAAACACTGGACTTGTTCTTTGCCAATGTGAGGGAGGCATATAACTCATCAGCCCTACCGCCCCTGGGGAGATCGGATCACAACCTAGTACATCTCCGACCTGTGTACAAGCCACTTGTACGTAGAGAACCAGCTGTCACCCGCACAATGAGGATATGGTCCGAGGAGAGTGATGAGGCTCTGAGGGATTGTTTTGACACAACCACATGGGAAGTGCTGCAGGATTCTTATGGAGAAGATATAGAAGGACTCACACACTGCATAACAGACTACATTAATTTTTGTGTGGACAACACAATACCCACAAAAGTGGTGAGGTGCTTCTCCAATAACAAACCATGGATTAACTCTGATATAAAAACACTACTTAAGGAGAAAAAGATGGCATTCAGGACAAGAGATAAGGAGGGGTTGAGGGAAGTACAAAAGGAGCTGAGGCATCAAATCAGGCAGTAAAAAGCCAGTTATAAAGAAAAAATGGAAAAGCAAATGGAAAGAAAAGACATAAGGGGGGGTCTGGGAGGGGCTTAAGTCAATTTCGGGTCATAAACAGTCTGTCTGCCAGATTGAGGCAGATGTTAATTGGCTTAATGAACTAAACCTATTCTTCAGCAGATTTGATCACACACCAGCTCCTCCCACCCCAGTATGTCCTTCAGCTTCCCCCACCACAATGACTTCTCCCCATACGGCCACTTCCCAACAGACCAGTAAATCCAGAAATCCGTCTTTATCTGGCCACAGTCTGACCTTCACACGGGCCCAGGTGAGGAAGGAGATGAAAAAGATCAAGGTGAGGAAAGCCGCAGGGCCAGATGACATCAGTGCAAGGCTAATTAAGACTTGTGGGTACCAGCTGTGTGGTATAATTAGATATATGTATAATATGAGCCTGAGGCAGGAAATAGTCCCTGAATTATGGAAATCTTCTTGTGTGGTACAAGTTCCAAAGAAACCCCACCCTATGGACCTCAACGACTACAGACCTGTAGCACTGACATCCCACCTGATAAAGATCTTGGAGAGATTGGTTCTCACACATCTCCACCCTCTAGTGAGCCTCGCTATGGACCCTCTCCAGTTTGCTTATCGGCCGGGCATTGGGGTAGATGATGCCATCATCCATCTTCTGCACAGGGCTCTGTCTCACCTGGAGAAACCAGGGAACACAGTGAGAATAATGTTCTTTGACTTCTCCAGTGCTTTTAACACCATACAGCCCAGGTTATTGAGGGACAAGCTGGGCCTTGCTGAAGTGGACCACCACCTCTCCAACTGGATCCTAGACTACCACACAAATCGACCTCAATACGTGAGAGCCCAAGACTGTGTGTCAGGTACCGTGATCTGTAATATGGGGGCACCTCAGGGTACGGTTCTCGCCCCTTTCCTCTTCACACTGTACACTGCAGATTTTAGGTGCAACTCATCCAGCTGCTACCTACAGAAGTATTCTGACGACTCTGCAATAGTGGGTCTCATCACAGATGATGATGACAGGGAGTACAGAGAACTGAACCAGGATTTTGTGGACTGGTGCCACCGGAACCACCTGAAGATTAACACGGGGAAGACCAAGGAGATGGTGGTGGACTTCCGCAAAGGTAGAAGCCCTCCTAAACCAGTGGACATCCTGGGGACGGGCACCGAGATTGTGAACACCTATAAGTACCTGGGTTTGCTCCTTAATAATAAGCTGGACTGGGCAGATCATATGGAGGCCCTGTACAGGAAGGGCCACAGCAGGCTGTACCTGCTTAGGAAACTGAGAGCCTTTGGAATCCGGGGGGCACTTCTTAGAACTTTCTTCAACTCGGTAGTGGCATCAGCCATCTTCTTTGGAGTGGCCTGCTGGGGGAGCAGTATATCAACCAGGGACAGAAATAAACTTGACAAGCTGATTAGAAAGGCCAGCTCTGTCCTGGGGAGCCCACTGGACCCAGTGCAGGTGGTGGGTGACAGAAGGATACTGTCCGTGGTGAGCTCCATGCAGAAGAAGAAGTCCCATCCCATGCATGAGACTGTGATCGCGCTGAGCAGTACTGTCAGTGACCGACTGCTCCACCCTAGGTGTGAGAAGGAGCGCTATCGGAAGTCTTCCCTCCCCACCGCGGTTAGGCTGTACAACCAACACCGACCTAAGCGGAGATCATTACACACAGAGAACTGAAATATCTCTCTGCCTGTTAAATCCCCCCCCCCCCCTCCTCTGCTACGTCCTATCTGTCTGTCTGCTATTAATGTAATGCCTCTCACCTTGGAACATTCCTGTACATGTTGTATTTGTATTTGTATCTGCTTATCTTTGCTGCTGTAACACACTGAATTTCCCCATTGTGGGACTATTAAAGGACTATTATTATTATTATTACAATATCTGCACAGATTGCAGGTTTTTCTCAACTTCATCCTTGGAGCTAACCAAATCCTCCATTTTAGTGCGCCGTTGCTTGTTGAGCCTCTTTAACTCGGCCTTCAATTCAAGGGCCTCTGCTTCAGCACTCTCACGTTCCTCTGCATATCTAGCAGAAAGAGTCTTCGCTTCACCAAGCCGCTGATCAAACTTTTTTTTTCTTCTAGTTCCTGCTGCAGTCTAATTTTTGTCTTCTCAAGTTTGTCATAAGCAGCAACCTTCTCCTCAAACCGTTGATTTGTAGCTTCTAGCTCCTTTTGCAACTTTTCCTTTAGTTCTTCAACAGAGTCCAAGGACCCAATACTATCCTCCAATTTTTTCCTTCATCTCAGTCGCCTGAGCCTGTAGTGTTGAAATCCACTTTGTCAAATCTCTCTTTGCTATCTCTTTTTCCTCTAGTTGCTCAAGGAAACCATTTTTCTCATCTTCCATTTGTTTTAGTTTTGTACTAAGGTCAAGCTTCTGACGGGTTTCTTCTTGCAAAAGTTCCTGAGTGTCCTGAAGCTGGGATTCTAGTGTAGAAAAATCTTTGGAAAGTTTGATAAACTTGCTGTCTGCTTGAGAAAGAAGCCCTGTGACATTATTCAATTCTTTGTCTTTATTTTGCACCAAAACAGACAACTTCTCATTATCTTCACAAGATCCTGACAGCGCCCTCTCCAGGCTACATATTCTAGCTTTGAATTCCCTTTCTCTTTGTTTAGCAGTTTCAAGCTCATCTCTCAATTTTTCAATGACACTCTCTTTGGCAATGGAGTCTTGAACACGCTGCTCCTTTAAATCCTGCAATTGCTTCTCAAGCACTTGCTTTTGCTCTACACTCTGTATGACTTCATTAGATAGAGCACATTTCATTTCAGGAAACTCCTTCTTAGTGACACAGTCCATTCCAGGCAAACCCAGTACCACATTTTTACAATGACTAGAATTTGAACTCCTCATAGATTCAACAATAAGGATGAAGATGAAGAATGATTTCAACAATATTTTTGAATACAGTAGTGGAGTATGAAGTTCCATGCTCCATTATTCAACCTTTAGTTGGTGATGTCTGTGACAGGAAAGCACAATCAACGCCGAGCCAGAGCAGTCATCATTACAGCTGGAGCCTGCAGGTCTATGGGAATGAGGTTAGGTGAGTATTCTTTGGGTTTTTTTAACATTGGTGGTTGACGGGCAGGGGGCATTATGTGCAGCTTGGGCAAGGGAAATTAAATTATGTGGGGGGGGGGGCACTAACAAAAAGTTTGAACATGGCCCCCTAATGTATTAAAACGGCCCTGGGTATAAGGGCCTGGTGCTAAGACTGAAGATGCATAACTATGATTATCTGTAGAAAGCTAGTTACTTTAAAGAGATTAAAGGGGTTTTCCAGGCAAAAATTATTTTTTTTAAAAAAAGTCTGTTAGTGCTATTAATGAGTTAACAAGTGCACCCAAATACCTTTAGCAGTGTTTTGAATGATTTCTGGGTTTCTCTGGGAGCTCCTGACATCTTCTGCATGTGTTTATATGGTTTAGCCTACAACTATCATGATGCATTGCTCTTCACTCAGATCCCCCTCTCACTCCCTCCCCCTCCCTCTCTTGCACCCCCCTCCCTATCGCCCTAGCTAGCCAGCCCACTACTAGCCCTTCCCAACTAACTAAATCAGCCCCACCCCCAACCCCATCATACTTACCTGTCTTCCTGTCTCCTCCTCTTCCTGACATCTGCCTGTAGCAGAGGAGATGCTGGCTCTGCACTGCAGGCCTCCCACGCTGCCTGGAGTTGGGCCTGATGTCACTTCCGGAAGTGACGTCATGGTTCAACTCCAGACCGGAAGCAAGAGAAGCCAGGTAAAAATTGTGTGCCAGCTTCCCAGGCACTATTATGCGTGTGTGGGGGGCTGGCTTACAGAAGAACAGGAGGCAGCCTTCCTTGGATGACGACTTGGGTCTGGGTCCAGAGGAGATGTTAAGTACAATGGGGCTGGGAGGGGGCAGTGCCTTTACACTAACATAACAGGTCAGGATATGAATTAGACCGAAGACCCGTTTCATCAGAGAAAAGGTAAAAAATGTAATATAACTAGGTCACATGACCTAGATATCTTACTGACTAACTATAGAATATAAAAAGAAAAAGAAAAAATATAAAAAAAAGATATATTAGAAAGTTGGAGGCGGGGATGGGGGATTTAGTCACAAACTGTTGATTTATCATAGACAACCCCTTTAAGCTGTCAATGCAAGAGTCTCTGCTATTCCCACTTTGTGGTGTTCTGTCTCACCAACTGTGGACGGGCAAGTTAGAGCAGCCAATGACTCCCTTTCTCTCCAGGGTTTGATCAGATTTACATGGTAAATGGTACATGTTACACAGAGGTTCTCAACTGTCTGATCTTAAAAACTTTACACAGTTCTGTCATGACTTTAGACATAAAGGGTGTACCTTGATCTGTCTAGATTTCTTTGGGAATTCCCACCCTAGTGCACATATGAAACAACTCTTTGGCAATACACTTGGCTGTGGGGTTTCTTAAAAGGACCGCCTCTGGATACCTGGTAGCATAATCTAGTATTACTAAAATATATTGATGCTCTCTGGCTGACCTCAATGTCAGGCAGTGGTATTAAGGGACTCCTGAAATGTACAACAGGAGCATTTACCTGGTAGGCTGGGCAAGACTTACAATAGTTTTCTATTTCTTTATAACACCCTCGCCAATAGAACCTTCGGAAGATTTGTTCCCTGTTCTTGTCTGATGCTGTGACCCCCTAACACATGTGAGTGGGCCATACCCAACACCATTTTCCTGTATGGTTTTGGAACTAGCAGCTGTTCCAGAATTTCATCATTAACCTTGGTCACACGGTATAATAAATTGTTTTGCACCTCAAAATAAGGATACCGAAGCTCAGCCTCTGGTTCCTGTGGTACGCCATTTAGGACTGTCACATTTTCCAATGCGGTTTTCGGGGTAAGATCTTGTAGCTGTGCTGTCCCAAAGTTAACCCTTGATACTTCGAGGTCTGGGAGTACTGACTCGGTGTCTGTGGGCTCACGCTCATCCCCTAACAACACCGCCAAAGGAAAATTATCAGTCCCTTGAGTGTTTTCTCCACCCCCTGAAGACACTCCATTATCTGTAACAGACATTTTTACATAAGTAACCGACAGCCTATCCCATAACTCCCAAAATAAAGGAAAATCGTGCCCTAATATTACATCGTATAGCAGGTTTTTTACCACGCCCACTTTGTGGGTGACACTTCCACACATAGTCTCTATATGTACTTGAGCAACGTCATAGTTTTTTGTGTCCCCATGTATACATACGACTTTCATGCGCTGCCCTGGGTCACACAAAACAGGGAACAGTTCGTCTCTGACAAGAGTTACCAGACTTCCCGAGTCAAGTAGTGCAACGACTTTGGTGCCACTAATAGTAAGCTGACACCTTTGGGGTCTGTTGAGGTAAGTTGAAATGGCGCTGCATACTGGGTGGGCAAACATAGAGCAGCGTCGAGCCAGACTACAGTCCATAGGCTTCGATTTTTCAGGAGAACGTGCGGCAATATGTCCGGGAGCGTGACACTTCCAGCAGACTATCTGGCGAGGCTGTGTTTTAGAACTTGCTTTCAGTTCTTCCAGCTTCTTGTATACAGGGAGTTGCCTCCACTCCTCGGTCAACTGATACCACCTTTTACTGGCCTCAGGGGAAGTCTTGGGATTCTGCAGGGAAGTTTTCTCCCTAGTTGGACTCAAAATTCTCAGCAGTAGTATATCTCTGAACCAATTCAACAAGGCTATCCACGTTGTCTGGACTTCCCCGGATAACCCAGCACTGCAACGGAGTAGGGAGAGCACTTAGATAGCGGTCCATTGTGACTCTTTCCACCATCTGTTCTGGGGTAAGAGTCTCAGGCTGTAACCATTTGCTGATCAGGTGGAAAAGGTCATACATCTGAGACCACGGCGGTTTTTCCTGAGGAAAGGACCACTGCTGCACCCGCTGTGCCTGAACTGCCACACTGACCCCTAAGCAAGCCAGTATCTCAGCTTTCAATTTACTGTAGTCCTTAGAGTCTTGTACAGTTAAATCAAAATACGCCTTTTGCGGCTCGCCAGTCAAGTAGGGAACCAGTACTTCTGCCCACTGCTCCCTAGGCAACTTTTCCCTATCTGCAATGCGTTCAAATATGGTCAAGTAGGCCTCCACATTATCTTCAGCAGTAATTTTCTGTAATGAGGCATGTATTTTTTCCCAGACATAACTGACAGTAGCAGCTAGAGGTACACTTTGCTGTGCCGCCACCATTTTCCCGAGTGCTGCCATTTACTCCACCAGCAAACGATTCATCTCTTGCTGCTGCAAATTAGAGAGCACCAACTGCTGGACCAACTCGTCCATAGCTAAGGTATCGTCTTTTAGCACTGTAGCAACCTTCACCCAAGACATACACAGCTGAAAACTTTTAACTTTGAAGGCTGTTGCCCCTAGCAACGACAGTCCTGTCAACGTCCTCCACCATATGTCAAAGCGGGACCTTCCAGGGGCTGGTTACCAGGCAAGTAAGACACTGGATGAGTGTGTGCAAATTCACACTAGTGCTTTATTAGGAGGAGTTTCACAGAGTCCATAACATAAATGGCTTTAAGCAGCATAAGGCAACACAAAACATAATGGCTTGTCTTAGCCAAGTGGCAGAAAGTCCAGCAACACAAAATAGTCTTTAAGACAGAAACAGTCCAGCAGGCTCACCAAGTTAGCAATTTTGTCTCTACTTTCTGTCCTCCATACAGGCAGTGTGTTTGTGGCTCAGAGCCACCATCAGAGAGACACACCCTCCTACCTGGTCAGAGTTAAGGCTTCAACTTGGCTCTAACAAAACCCAGGACTAGAGTTTTGAGCCCAGGTCTGTAATCACACCCAAACCCTGGACATGAATTCCAGTCCATTACTTAGTGGAGAGGAGCCACCTTAGTGGGAGGTATCTTCCCTCCACAATCTTTCCCTCTGTCTGCCTACAAAACATATGATAATGATGCAAACTGGACACTCCAGCACATGTGCAGAATGGATGGACCAAGGATGGAGTATTTAAATGAATTGTCACTGGTAGTAAACTTTAATATGAATGCGTTACAAGTTTCATATGTGATGTTGTGTAAAGGGTATATTTCTATTGATTCAGATGATTTAAGATACTTTTTATGATCTGCAAGTTGGGCGATAAGGGTGTACCACCCTTGTGTGGGTCAATATGTGGTGTTACAATGTATAGTATGGGTGTAAATAAGGGTTTTCAGTCAAATAGATGCTGTCAAACGATTTTGTAGTAATATCTGTGTTTACGATGCTTGTGTTTAAGATATACTGAAAGGGCAGATATTAAAATGTTGACTTTTATCATACTGCCAAATATCACAATCACAACAACTCATATATATTAGAGATATAAACTATGGCGTCCATACAAACCTATGTACAGTGCATTGCTTGCTATGTAATATAAAATAATATAAAAAAAAAGTAAAAGTATATAAAAAAATATAAAAGTAATATAAATGGTTATACTTTGGTAATGAAAGTCACCGTTGATTCCAATTTCAGTATATTTCTAAAGCTGCATAATCATAATCGTTTTTTAATATTACAATTTTTCTTAGTTGGAAATAAAATTAATCACAAAATGAAACAGTGATACGGGAGCCGAGAAAGTGGAGACAGGAAAGATAAAGCATGACTGTCTGATTATTTGGCAGTGGTTCAATTTGTGCTTTTGAGAAACTAATGAAATGAGAAATGCTGTTTTAAGCTTCAAGCCATGTCAGATAATGTGTCACTGAAATGTCCTTGAATTAATTGGTCAACTATACATTCTGGTCAAGTCATACAATGAAATTCCTAGGGAAAGAGAAGTGTAATCTTTCACTCAGACACTTCTTGGATTAATTGCACAATTATTGATGGTCATTTTAAAAAGAGAGCATAAAATGGAATGCATGAAATATATGTCAGAAACATGAGACAGGAATAGATAGTATTCAAAAACATAGAGAAGTATTCATCTTATTACTCTGATCTGTAAACACTAGAGATGGGTGCACCTCATGAGATTTGTTTTGATTTACATTCATGCGGTTTGACCCTCAGTTCGTTTCAGGCCTAACTCTGTTCGGATAGGTCTCCTCAGACCCCAGAGTATAATAAGTGGAGGCCCTCTACTCACCTTGCCTCCCCTCTCCTGGTCATGGTTCATACCTCTAGCATCCTCTTCAGACTCTTCCTGCTATTAGCTGACACCACATGCCCCGGGGTATTAATTGTGGCTTGTAATTGGGGCGTCAGTAGTCACATGGGGTATAAAGATGTAAAAAAATGTGACGGCACTCCGTTTTTTTCTGCAAAAACTGTTTATTCATAATTCGTGGTAAGGTGCAACGTTAACATTTCGGGAACTTGTCCCTTCATCAGGCATTGTTCCAGAGACAGGTAGGCTAATCAGGTGATGTCATACGGTAGTATGGAAAGAACCAATGGTGGATGGTGAGAATTTTCCCTTCATCAGGACCAATGCCTGAGGAAGGGACAAGTTCCTGAAATGTTAACATTGCACCTTACCATGAATTGCGAATAAACACTTTTTGCAGAAAAAAAAACGGAGTGGCGTCACATTTTTTTACATGGTTTCCACTTGGGAGTTGGTCAGTTCCCTAGTGATCGTGCACCCGAATTAATTTTGAGTCTTTCGGAGTTAAGTGCCACCCTGTACCCCATTTTCCACATGGGGTACAAAGATGTCACAGGCCTCAGCGGAGACCCAAGGCGCATGATGACAGCCTGTTAAATATTATTAGATTACAATATTCATTGCATGTAAGGGTTAATTCTATTCTGCTGACAACACACTTCCAATCTTAGAATAAATGGGTGTGTCAAGGGTATACGTTCTATACAGTGTTTTCCATATACAGTGCTTGGGTACACCACCTCCAATGAATATATATGATTGACAGACACACATATCTGGGTCTGTCTATCTCAGTCTTTCTCTCTATGTCTTGCTTGGAGACATGTCGTGGGAAGAAACACAGGTGAACATGACCATCCCACCAATGAAGTTCCAGGCTGATAAACTCCGTACTACCTTAAGGAAAAAACTCTGAACTTTTTCCATGATGTAAGCTTAATAAGACATTGACTGATATTTCTATTATTCTGAAAGTTTTTCCTGTATCTAATTTTTCAAGAAGACCTCAATAAATTTCCATGTATTTATAAGAAGTGGAGTCCTCCAAATAATGTTACCATATGGGTCAACATGTGAGTAAAAATTCACCCGAGTATACAGTATTTTACACAGCCAGAGGCAGGAAGAGGCCTGAAGAGGACACTGTGGGACTGCCATGTGCCCAGGAGAAGTGAGGTAAGGTGAGTATAAGCTTTTGTCTCTTTTCTTCTCCTCCCCTAAGCCTCCACTTACTATATTCCGGGGTCTGAGGAGACCCCAGAGTATAAGAGTGTTTCATAGGTGACACACCCCAAAAATGTAATGTTTGGGTGAAATATGAGGTCGAATCCAGTTCTAAATGAATCATTTCATCCATCCCTAGTAAACACAATCATTAATTTTTTTCATGTCTTTGCTAAAGGATGAGTAAGTGTTCCAGAAAACTCTACCATACAGGTATATCTGCACAGAATTGCACAGAACTCCCCAGTTTGATTAACGAATCCAATTTTTCATTAAACCAATTCAACACAAAATCATGACATGCTAATAAAAGCCTTGTAAGTGTAAAGGCATTTGATTGGCGGCAGCTATATGTTGGCCCAGGTCTCCAGTGTTTTCAGTTAACATAGTGAAACATTTATTGACTTGCCTAATTGCCTACTACTTGTTATCTAGTCAACCCCCACAAATCACTGAGAGGTGAACAATACTGGGTTAGATAAAAAAAAATTTATTTCACAGAATAGATCCTTAAACCAATTAAATTACAAAAGACAAAACCTTTAATATTTTCAAATAAAATCATTAGTCAAATCCAAAAAAAGAAACCAAAAACCAAAACATAGATTAATTAGCCCCGCCAACCAACAGGGACTAGAAAAAGTCGGTACACACGGTATGGTACCAATAAACTGTTTGGCCAGTCAGGGGTTTGGTTCATCAGGGGACAATAAACCAGATTATTAACAAGGCACTAACTAATCAATGGTTAACCTTATATGGAACAAAAAGCAAACAAGCTTGATACTAAACACAGCAATAAGACCTAAAAATATATTATATACAGTATTCTTACAGTGCTGGCCAAAAGTATTAGCACCCCTGCAATTCTGTCAGATAATACTCAATTTCTTCCAGAAAATGATTGCAATCACAAATGCTTTGGTAATAATATCTTCATTTAATTTGTCGTCAATGGAAAACCACAAAAAGAATTGTCAAAAAGCCAAATTGGATATAATTCCACACCAAACATAAAAAAGGGGGTGGACAAAAGTATTGGCACCCTTTGAAAAATCATGTGATGCTTCTCTAATTTGTGTAATTAACAGCACCTGTTACTTACCTGTGGCACATAACAGGTGGTGGCAATAACTAAATCACACTTGCAGCCAGTTGAAATGGATTAAAGTTGACTCAACCTCTGTCCTGTGTCCTTGTGTGTACCACATTGAGCATGGAGAAAAGAAAGAAGACCAAAGAACTGTCTGAGGACTTGAGAAGCAAAATTGTGAGGAAGCATGAGCAATCTCAAGGCTACAAGTCCATCTCCAAAGACCTGAATGTTCCTGTGTCTACCGTGCACAGTGTCATCAAGAAGTTTAAAGCCCATGGCACTGTGGCTAACCTCCCTAGATGTGGACGGAAAAGAAAAATTGACGAGAGATTTCAACGAAAGATTGTGCGGATGGTGGCTAAAGAGCCTCGACTAACATCCAAACAAGTTCTAGCTGCCCTGCAGTCCAAGGGTACAACAGTGTCAACCCGTACTATCCGTCAGCGTCTGAATGAAAAGGGACTCTATGGTAGGATACCCAGGAAGACCCCACTTCTGACCCAGAGACATAAAAAAGCCAGGCTGGAGTTTGCCAAAACTTACCTGAGAAAGCCAAAAACTTTTTGGAAGAATGTTCTCTGGTCAGATGAGACAAAAGTAGAGCTTTTTGGGAAAAGGCATCAACATAGAGTTTACAGGAAAAAAAAAAGAGGCCTTCAAAGAAAAGAACACAGTCCCTACAGTCAAACATGGCGGAGGTTCCCTGATGTTTTGGGGTTGCTTTGCTGCCTCTGGCACTGGACTGCTTGACCGTGTGCATGGCATTATGAAGTCTGAAGACTACCAACAAATTTTGCAGCATAATGTAGGGCCCAGTGTGAGAAAGCTGGGTCTCCCTCAGAGGTCATGGGTCTTCCAGCAGGACAATGACCCAAAACACACTTCAAAAAGCACTAGAAAATGGTTTGAGAGAAAGCACTGGAGACTTCTAAAGTGGCCAGCAATGAGTCCAGACCTGAATACCATAGAACACCTGTGGAGAGATCTCAAAATGGCAGTTTGGAGAAGGCACCCTTCAAATCTCAGGGACCTGGAGAAATTTGCCAAAGAAGAATGGTCTAAAATTCCAGCAGAGCATTGTAAGAAACTCATTGATGGTTACCGGAAGCGGTTGTTCGCAGTTATTTTGTCTAAAGGTTGTGCTACCAAGTATTAGGCTGAGGGTGCCAATACTTTTGTCCGGCCCATTTTTGGAGTTTTGTGTAAAATGATCAATGATTTGACTTTTTTTCATTCTCTCTTTTGTGTATTTTCATTGCAAGCAAAATAAATGAAGATATTATTACCAAAGCATTTGTGATTGCAATCATTTTCTGGAAGAAATTGAGTATTATCTGACAGAATTGCAGGGGTGCCAATACTTTTGGCCAGCACTGTATGTGTACACATATATTTTCATGCGCTTGTAAAATGCCAAAATGTCCAGTATGGATTATATTCAAGGCAAAAAATAAGGTGTCCCAGGGTCACATATGTAGAAACATAATAAATTGGCCATAATATTGATGAGGTAACTCAAGGCTCCTTATATAAAGCAACACATCAAGATGCAATAGAGGAAGATACTAATATTTATAATTGCAACCAACCAGATACACCCATCAGATATAGAGTAATCCAGGGTCTCATAAACATGATGCTGTGCAGGGAGAAAGACATGCCTGCTAGTGACAACCCTCAAAACTATATTGACAGGTAACAAGTACCAGACAGTAATTAAGTCAATATATGTTAAGTGAAAACATTGGTGGTTCAGCAGATCAAAGACTGCAATTTACACATTCTTCCCCCCAATACCCCACACGGTGGCCACATATAGAAGCAAACAGGATTGGTAACTTTTGCCTTTGTGTTAACTTATTATGAAGTCATGTTGTTTTTATAAAAGCTGCTTAACCTCAGGCATTTTTCGATTTTCGATTTTGATTCGCCTCCTTCCAAACCCCATAACTTTGTTATTTTTCGATTCACAGAGTCATATGAGAGCTTAATGTTTGTGGGACAAATTATATTTTGTAATGGTACCATTTAATATTGTGCATGATATACTGGGAATCAGAAAAAACTATTCAGAATGGGGTGGAATTGGAAAAAAAACTGCTTTTGTGCAACTGTTTTATGGGCTTTCTTCTTATGGCGTTCACTGTACTTTCACAATGACATGTCACCTGTATTCTATGGGTCATTATGATTACAGGAATACCAAATTTACGTTTTTTTTACATTTTAACACCTTAAAATCCAATATATCGCCATATTCAGAACTTTTTTATATTTCCATGCATAGGATGTTTTTGTTTATTTATTTTTATTTCAAATCCAGGAAAAGGAAGGTGTTTTGATTTTTTGATTTTTTTATATTTTAAAAAAACATAATTTTTTTTTTTTAAAACTATTTTTATTAGCCCCCCCCAGGGGGCTTGAATCTGCATTCTTTAGATTTCTTGTCCCATAGACTGCAATACAACTGTATTGCAGTTTATGGGAATTTTCCTAAATAGCTATTGAGCCTTCAGAAGGCTCCTGGTTGTCTTAGTAACAAGACAGCTCCCACAATCTCACCTGTGAGCATGAGACCTTTCTATCTACCGAGGGAACTATCGCATGTCATTGTGATAGCTGCATATGTCCCCCCCTCTGCAAAAGCTGATGCTGCCTCTGAGGTCCTACAAGCCCCTTCTTCACACTGTACACTGCAGATTTTAGGTTCAACTTATCTAGCTGCTACCTACAGAAGTATTCTGACGACTTGGCAATAGTAGGTCTCATCATAGACGATGATGACAGGGTGTACAGAGAACTAAACCCAGGATTTTGTGGACTAGTGCCAGCGGAACCACCTGAAGTTTAACGCTGGGAAGACCAAGGAGATGGTGGTTGACTTCCGTAAATGCGAATGCCCTCCTAAACCAGTGGACATCCAGGGGACGGGCATCGAGATTGTCAACACCTATAAGTACCTAGGTGTGCTCCTTAATAATAAGCTGGACTGGGCAGATCACATGGAAGTCCTGTACAGGAAGGGCCACAGCAGGCTCTACCTGCTTAGGAAGCTGAGAGCCTTTGGAGTACAGGGGGCACTTCTTAGGACTTTTTTCAACTCGGTAGTGTCATCAACCATCTTCTGAGTGGCCTGCTGGGGGAGCAGTATATCAACCAGGGATAGAAATTAACTTCACAAGCTGATAAGAAGGGCCAGCTCTGTCCTGGGGAGCCCCCTGGACCCAGTGCAGGTGGTGGGTGACAGAAGTATACTGTCCGTGGTGAGCTCCATGCGGGAGAAGAAGTCCCATCCCATGTATGAGACCGTGATCGCGCTGGGCAGTACTCTCAGTGACCGACTTCTTCACCCTAAGTGTGAGAAGGAGCTCTATTGGAAGTCTTTCCTCCCCACTACAGTCAGGCTGTACAACCAACACAGACCTAAACGGAGATTAGTCCATACAGAGAACTGAAATATCTTTCTGTTTGGGATATCTCCATGTCTGTCTGCTATCAATGAAATGCCTCTTACCTTGGAACATTCTTGTATATGTTGTATTTGTATTGTTTATCTTTGCTGCTGAAACACACTGAATTTCCCCATGGAGGGATTATTAAAGGATTATTATTATTATATTGTTTTCATTGGTGAGATGTTTTAATAAATACAACTGAGTGACAACACAATGGGGTAGTTTACTTTGACAAATACACGGTATGCAACACAGAGATCTCTTTTTCTGCCAAGCCAATATTCAGAAGCCTACTCAATACAAATTCATTCATGACTCCAAATATGGTAATACAAATAAATCTCTGAACACAATCTCCTGTAGTAGCAAGTTCTATATTGTCACTGCTTTAACTGTAAAAAAAAAAAATCCCTGTTTATTACAATAGTAAAATCCTAGGCCTAGAGGATGCCCCTTGTCATAATTACAGGTCTGGGTGTAAAAAGCTCATTAGAAAGATCTCTGTACTGTTCATTCAAATATTTGTACATTGCAGTTAGTACATTCTCTCTTATACATAGGTGCCCCATATTGTATAGTGGCAAACTATGTTCACAGTATGAACATCTATGCCTCTCTTGTTTCTTTTTATGATTATGATTTGTCCTGTTAGCAGCTGCCTGGCATTGGTTGCTAAAGTAAAGTTTACCTTTTCTCTATATCTCCAAATCTCTTTTAGGCTGAGAAAACAAAGTGTTTTTTTACAAATTGGATGGGATTCTGGCTAATCCCATTCACACATTGCAGAACAAAATCTGCAGCAGAAATCCTGTGATTTCAAAAACGCTTGCATTTTTGTAAATCGGCGCATGTCATTTATACCTACTGAAATGCTGGAATTTTCCATATAGGTATAATAGAGGCACAAGGTCCAAAGAGGAAAACTGCAGACTTTCTTTGAAAAACTGAAAGACACTGTGGAAAAGAATGTGATGCATTTCTGCTGCGGTCTTTTCCACAGCATTTTTTGGTTATGGCTTGCTACGTGGGGCCTTAGCCTAAGTGTCAGTTCTAAACAGTGCCGCAGTGTTTTTTGGCTATGGCTCACTACATGAGGCCTTAGCCTAAGTGGTGGTTTTAGACAGTATTTTATCCACCACTGTCCCAAATTATCAGTAATAGGCAGAAGTAGCAGAATTTCTGATGGTCTCACCAGCAGGAATACAAAGTGCAAACAGATATCTAGTAGGTGAAGACTACACACAGAAAATAATGTTTTCAGACTGTACAAAGACTATACAGATGGTTATTTCATTTGTAACAAGAAATTTTGTTTATATGACTAGATTAAAATATCGGATTACACAAAATCAATTTCAAAAAATTTGCTTAAAACAAAAGTTAATATGTTCTATTAAAATTGGCGAATTACACTATTTATTTCTGTTTTGTATATTAAAAAATTAACGTACTTTGCAGAATCCTGTAATATCATCACATGAGTCAGAGTGACCGAAACATCGACATGGCTCACACTTTCCACCAAATAGGGTGCCATTAACCCGTCTGTATCCTGGCAAGCAGGACTGCAAGGGAGAAACAGTTAGTTATAGAAATAAATATATGCAGTCTTTGATGTGGAGAAAATTTGGCACGCAAAGACACACTATTCCTCTTTCCAGTGAAAAAAGTGCATGCTGCGCATTTCAACTGACTTTACCATTACCTTTAAGTGGAAGGCTAAATGGAGCATAAGCTTCAGCTTTCTTCTGAAGTAGTGCAGAAAGACAGAACAAAAGTTAAGAAGATAGAAAGAGAATAAGTAGAGCAGCCTTATAAGAAATAAAACATTCTGAAAATAATATAAAGGAAAAGGGAAATCATAATTGCAAAGAATCAGACTGCCACTATAGCTGTTTTTCTGTTGTGTTAAAGGGGTTGTCCGGGATAAATGGAAATCCCTACACTAATCTAAACACCCTCCTACTTTCTAAATAACATAATTAATCAAAAATGTATATTTACCTACTGTATATGACCACCCCAGGGAAATTTGCTGGTTATCCAGTGACGATCCGTTTCCCCGTTTCCGGAAACGGAACGTCACTACTACTCCCCCATCCACTCCATCATACCTACCTTCCAGGCTTCTTCCTGTGGGACGGCTCCTCCCTCTTTTCTGACTGCAGGCACTTGTCCCAGCGCTGCTCTGCGCTCTGCTGCCGATAATCCAACTCTACTGCGCAGTTCCCAAGCATGCGCAATAGAGGTGGATTATTGCTACAGAGCAGTGCTGGGACAAGAATGTGCCAACAGTCAGAAAAGAAGGATGGGCGTCCCACAGGAGGAAGACAGGTAGGTATATGATGGGGTCATGCGTTGAGCTGAGTAGGTAGGGAAGGGCTAGTAGTTGTGAGCGGGATAGCTAGAGAGACAGGGAGGGGTTTATGGGAGGGAAGGAGAGAGGAAGGGGGGAGTGAGGTGAGAGTTAGCTAGCGTGGAAGTTACATAGCAGGAAGCGGAACCATGTAAACAAATGCAGAAGATATCAGGAGCTCCCAGAGAAACTCAGAAATCACTCAAAACACTGCTAAATGTATATGGGTGCATTTATTAACCCATTAGTAGCAATAACAGACCTTTAAAAAAATAAATAAAAATTGCCTGCAAAACCCCTTTAGCTCTAGTCATTACTAATAATTTTAGAAGTATTCGATATATAGTACATAATTAGGTTTTTCTAGAGCACAAGTAATAATAGAAATCTGCTAATCTAGAACCATATGTTCAGGATAATGCTAAAAGTTGTTTTAAGGGGAAGGTGAAAAAAAAACCAAAAAAAAAAAACTTACCTGTTCCCTTCTCTCAGTGTCCCCAGCCGCTGTCTGGTCCAGCACCGCACAGAGACTTGTTCTGGCAGAAGTCCTTGCCACATGTGACTGCTGAGGCCAGGTCAGTGGCCTCAGCGGTCACAGGAAAGGGCACATGACATCACTCACATACGTCACTGGTGACATCCCATGTCATTTTCTGTGACCGCTGAGGCTCCCGATTGGCTTCAGTGGTCACTTGTGGCGAGGTCTTCCACCGGAACAAGCCCCCAAGCACCGCTAAACCAAACAGCGGCAGGGAACACTGGAGCACCAGGGACAGGTGAGTAGGTTTTTATTTTTAATTTTTCACCTTTCTTGGCCTCCTGGAAGTGATTTGTAAATCCTGGATAACCCCTTTAAAGACCTATGTGATACCATGAGGCTTTATCTGGTTATGTCATCCAACAGAAATAGGTCAAGGCAATGTTTTTGTTTACAGAGAAATGATGACCATGGTGACCATCAATGTTGCTGTATACTCTACTGTATGTCAGACATCTTTAAAACTAGTTTTCTGATTTTAAATAGATGTACAGTATGTACTATATCAATAAAGGTAATAATTGCTAGCAATATTGCTGATGATGATTATTATTATCACTATCATACATGATTATTTGTATTGTAAAAAAGTGCAATAATACAAAAATAAAGAGAAATGCTTAAAATGTAAAACACTGGGGCAGATTTACTAACACTGTATAGAGTTTAAACAGGGCAAACTTAGACTAGACAGTCTTAAACCCAGATTTATCAAAGTTTCTATTGCAGTTTAATATATCTGTCTCATTAATATTAACTTTATACCTTTTATTAGTTGACGTAATTAACGCCAGTAAAATTTGTCAAAACTTGTCATACCATGCCTCAATTTAGGCCACGCCACGTTCACTTTTAGTGAAGCTATGCCCCATTTCTGGAGAAGTCATGCCCCATTTTTGTATCATAAAAGTGTCTAAAAGCATTTTCTTTGGTGTAATTCTGCAATTTTGGCACATTACGGTTAGTAAATCTCCTTCATTGTGTTTCGCTATATTTAAAACAGTGTGGTTCAAGAACTCCATTTCTGTATCTTAATTTTCTCTATGGGGTATTACTCTGACGACCATTAGACTTTATTGTTACTTAATTATCAGATATTATGGAAATGTGTATGAAACATACTTCTAAGGATAAAGACCCTTCAGGAAGATAGCCGTAATGAAATATTTACACAAAATGTGCTACTGATCATACCCTTTAGGCCACCTATATGTGAATGATTATATTAAAACTTACTTCACAAGAAGTGCCACTATATCCAGGAGGACACTGACAAATCTCTACATCAACAGCTGTGCGTCCACTGGATGAGGATTCCTCAGCTATTTCGAGAGTAACAGAACTTAACCTAAAATAAAGCAGACAAGAAACAAGTGTCAGTCACTGTCATTTGCAAGACTGTCAAATTTGGCAGCAAGAACAGGACTGCTTGCATTATAAAACCTATTATGACAGAAGCCCAGCATACTTTACTATAAGTTAGTGGGTTGGTTGTGTTCATTGGTATCTATGGTTAGGTGGATTTGGCTCTGATATGAACAGTCTAATAGAACTACTGAAGTTCCAAGTGATCTTGATCTGATGTATTATTGACACATTATTTTATGGAAGTGCACTATGTCAGTCGCCTAGTTACTAGAAGGTTAAAGCTCCTTCAGTGGGCCACCAAATAATCCATTTGTTTCAATGAGATTGCTCAGGCCACAACTCTCTAATTTTCCTTTAAAGACTTCCACAACTTTTTGTGTCATTTATTGATATGCTTTATCAACATATTTATTTATTCTGGGATGTTTAGTTTTTCTCTGAGGTATACATTTTTTCTAAGATCAGGGGTCAGTATATTCAGGTGTCTGAACCAAAATTAAGCCAGCCTAATTGTGAACCAGTTATTGGGGCACAAACTGAGTTGGAGTCTGTGACTACAAATACTCAGAAATGGGCCCATTAGCCCATTCACTTGCAAAAATCACCATTGATATTTACATTAAAGTGGTATTCCTAGATTGAAATACTGAAGACATCCTCAAATGTTTTTCTAGGACTCCCAGGCTAAATCATCAATATGTGATCTATAGAGGTGTACCCGGGATCCCTAAAAATCAGCTTGTTGAAGAGGTCACAGTGTTCAGGTGAGCTCTGCAGCTACTTCACTGAAAACCACGCACATCACCTTCTTGGTATTGGAGTTCAGCCCCATTCACTTGAATGGGACTAAGCTGCTTCTGTACAATGTGACAAATTAATGTGCTGTTATCTGCAAATCTTCACTTAAAGCACTGCAGTCCCTTCAAACCCTGTTAAGGCTAAGGCCCCATGTAGCGGGATATCGCCAAAAAGTGATGCGGGAAAAAGCGCAGCGGAAACAAATTGCGTTTTTTCCAGCAGCGCGGACTTTCTGCTTCAATTATACCTATACGGAAAACGCCAGCATTTTTGCTGTGATTTACAAAAATGCAATAGTTTTTGAAATGTCTGCTGAAGGATTATTTTTCAGCAATGTGTGGATGGGATTAGCCAGAATCCCATCCGCTTTGTAGTTACTGTAAAACACTACGGTTTTTGCTGCAAAAAAATTGTGACATTTACGCTACTTAGGGACCCAGACTAAAAGCAACCTTAGGCCTCATTCATATGTCCACATAGGCAGACATGTGAGTTTTGTACTTTTCACAGAAAGAACCCCACCCTACTTATTTGTGGGTGGTGTGCGGCCAATTGTTGATCCTTTTTTTATGTCTGTGAAAAACTGTGTTTTTTTTTTTTTGTTTCATATTCTAGACTTTATCTAGGTCTGTGATTAACAGATGACACAAGGATTGGTGTGAACCCTCCATGAAAAACAGGACATGCTTCCTATGATCCACAAAATAAAACAAAACACTGATGTCTGAATAAACATATTGACATGAATGGGTACATATGGTGTCCACTAAAAATGCAGATGCCATACATACGTGATATGCGTACATGTGAATAAAACATAAAAGGGAACCTATTAGCAGATGCTCTACCTGTTTGCAAATAGGGATTGATTGACAGGTCTATCCCTATTTACTTTAAGCGAGAGACATGTCAATCAAACTGAACTGGGCAAGGAGAAACCAGAGGGAAGCTACTCAGTGGACTCCTCTCCATGTGCCTAACTATTTTGCAGCATTTCAGAGTAGAATATAGATCTTTGCAATGAGAGAGCCTGTTGCTATCTGCTTATCTGCTGACAGGTTCCCTCAACCTCCTCATCTTTTCCAATTTCAATTTCACTGGCTTTATTTATGGCTTGGGACAGGCACAATTTTTCTTAACTGATTAGAACACCAAAATGCCTTGTCCTGGTATGGATTCTTATTTAGATACTTTACTATACTATTTGGCAAGTAATTCCTGCCTTCCAACCTACGGTCATCAAATGTGAGGAAGAGATGAGGCAGGGATAGCGCTGGTCCAAAATAAAATTCTTTATTCCTTTAGGTTAACACATGACGCGTTTAGGGAAGCAAGCCCTTTCTCAAGTGTCTTTTGAGCTTAATACCTCCCTACTTTTATCAAATAAAGTCTCCCCTCTGTCTTTTATTGTGTAATTGTGCCTACCTTTTTATGTATATGACACATACATTTATAGTTTATAAGTTTTTACTCCTGTTATCTGTATGATTTAACCTTTGATCTTACCTGGTGACTTTAAGGGGGCCCATTTTTTACAGTTTTTTTTTCAATTTTATGTTTATATATATATATATATATATATATATATATATATGTGTGTGTGTGTTCTGTACCCCTCATTTGTTATGTACACATTTAAGAAAGGGCTTGCTTCACGAAACGTGTCGTGTGTTAACCAAAAGGAATAAAGAATTTTATTTTGGACCAGCACTCTCCCTGCCTCATCTCTTCCTCACATTTGATGATCCTGACATGTAAACAAGTTTACTACGTTCCTGAGGCCAGTAGCTGCTTACTGGGGTCCGTGTTCTCTCTAGGAATTATCCTTACAAGCGGAAAGGTAAGCACCTAATTGTCTGTTTTCACCATCTGTCTACACATTGCCGTACACTATTAGCGCTCAGTGCTGTTTTTTCTGTTTTTCTGGTATATTCCAACCTACAGTAACTCTATTTAAAACCCTGTCTTATCTTCATGTATTTGACTCTGTTCATAAAATATATACACCCCTTGACCATAGATTTTACTACCTACATATATAAATATTTAAGAGTGGGGTCCATTTGGCATTTTGCCAGCACATATTGGCATCAATGTTCTCTCTAAGCCTTGGCAACTGCTGAACGGAGTAATTAGAGTACTGAGCAAGGTTCCATCAATGGTGAGCGATCTGAAAATCGCGGGTAAACCCGCAGCAATATTTGACATGCTACCATTTCAAAACCTGTAACAAAAGACATTTTCCGCTGTGGGTTTTTTCTACCAAGTGTGTCCCTGTGTTTACTCAATGGCCTAGCTATTCTGGATCATAATTATTTTAACCAATCGCTGCCATTAAAGCTAGTTACCATCTAGCTTTTCCATTTTACAGCCTTGAAATAAAAAATTATGTATGTTGTGTAACTGTAATTTGTAAATTACTGAATGACATAATTACACAACATACAGTAGATATACCCATTTTCCTTATTACTAGGCAGACTTGCCTTTCAGGGCTTTAGAAAAGTTGAATGAGAAACCCCTGATTGAACTGTAACTTATAGTTAGGGGTTTAGTGACCCAAACTTCTAAAGCCCTGAAAGGCAAATCTGCCCAGCAATACAGTAATAAGGAAGGTAGTATATCCTGTCATTCTGTAATGAAGGAACTTCCTTTGTTCGATTCAGCTGACCCAGGCCGGTAGATGGGCACTAGTTGTGGTGCATTTCTGGTGCACCAATCGCATGACAATCAGAAGCCGAGCAGTAAGAACAACTATCTACATTTGGACATTCATTGCTATTGCTCTGGTTTGGTCACATCTGATGCACTGACAGATAGACATAACAGAAGCAGTAGCAGAGCAGAATGAAACATATGGCGGACCTGGAGGCTAGTAGAAGAAAACAATGTGGCACCTGTCACTGCTGTTTGTGGCCATTAAGAGGATGTAAATGGGCATTTTGAAAAAGGTAGCTGCACGCTTTCTAGGAAATACAGATTGTCATAGCTTTTTTTCATATTCAACTGTATTGAAAATTGTAGTCAAACAAAACAAAAAATTATACAATGCAGTATATATTTTCTACTATTACAACCCACTCTTGAAAAGTAATGGAAAATAATTTTCTGATAAACAAAAGAAAAAAAATCTAATGTTGAAACAATTATGATTATAAGGAAATGTATAGTCAATTCAAAATGTTACATATTTATCTTTACTGCTATTCTGGAAAAAAGCTGAAAAACATTATAATATTATATGGAAAACTGGAGTCCTCTTTAACAGAACTTCTACAATCAGCCAAAATAACACAAAATGTAATCCATAAACCCAAATGACATAATTCTGTTGCTTTACTTTCATGCATAACTGGACAGAGGCAAGCTGTATTGTTGGGAATGAACAGTTATGCCACGTTAAATGTCCCATCTGTCCTCCATATTAGAAATCAGTAAAAGAACAGGTTCCCCAGAATGCTGGCATCTGAACAGATTAGTAACCTGTTTTTTTTCTCATTATCATCTTACCAGTTCTCTTTCTGAACAATAGATCTAACCTTTTTATTTCCAGGTTCTATATCTTTTTTTATAGAACACAGCATGCTATGTGAATACTCTTCTGTGTATATGAATAGTGGTTTACAATGTTAGCACATTAAAATTTACAAGCACTCAAATAATCCTGTGATTATGAAGAGTTTATATGTTTTGAAGGCTGAGCTCACAGTCATCATGTTTTGTGCATAATTTTGGCTACAATTTATTTATATAGTCAAAGTCCATCTCAGATCCTAGGTAAATATGAAAAAAAAATCAAAGAGAGCACTTCCTGTGTGGAACCTTCAATATTAAATATTGAGTGGGTGCTAACCTTAGTCAGTTGTGTGGTGCCACAACAACTGAAATAGCACAGAAAGAGACACATAGTAGGCTGTGGTCACTGATAACTGCTTCTGGAGAAGACCAAGGTCATGGTAACTGGGCAATTAAATGAGCTCACCAAGCTAATTTGAGAAAAAAAACCAAGTTACGCGCCCCTCCTTGGTCAAAAAAATGGAGATGAAAGCAATCTGGTGCAGTAGTTTGTTTTATTCACCGTCTCAATAGATAAAGTATTATATATTATTATATAATATGCTGCTCTCCATATGATATATGTTATTTATTAAATAGTTTCTTATTTAGTTTTATAATGGCAAATCATTATCAGTTTTTATTCCGCAATTATCAATACCCTCCACTAATATTAATTTTACTTCACTCCTGTTAGATTGAGATCATCATTTCCTTTTTCCACCCCTTAGACTTAGGTATTAATTTCACTGTCAGTGAATGGAGAGTATTCTCATGACCGTTAACTTCGACAGTCCATTAAAAAATAGGTCATGTCCTATTTTCTGCCGTTTTTACAGATCCTTTCATACACTGAGGAAAATGGTCGCCTCTCGGATGCAAGACGGCTGTGAAAAATGGATCGAGCCTTATTTTTATTTTATTCTTTCTTCATTCTCATACTCTACTGCGTTATGCTTACTCTTATTTTGTTATTCCAGCCAGGGAAGACGCATAGCATTCTCGCCATCCTGCTCGGCTCTGCCAGCTCTATCGGTTCATCGATAGCTGACACAGGCACTCCTTAGCCTGGAGCGCCTGTGCCAGCATCTCTAGTTCTCTCCTCTCCAGTGTGTAGGTGCTGGCGTCTCATCTCATCTCATAACTGGTAGAGACATACACCAAAAGACTTGCAGCTGTAATTGCAGCGAAAGGTGGCTCTACAAAGTATTGATATAGGGGGCTGAATACTTTTGCACGTCACACTTTTCAGATTTTTATTTAATTAAAATTTTGAAAACCATGTATCATTTTCGCTCCACTTCACAATTATGTGCTACTTTGTGTTGGTCTATCACTTAAAATCTCAATAAAATACATTTAAGTTTGTGGTTGTCACAAAATGTGAAAAAGTTCAAGGGGTATAAATACTTTTTCAAGCCACTGTATATTACAAATTATAACCTGTTCTCACATTCCCTAATAGCTCTGTGTGTTAGGGCTGGTTCACATCTGTGTTCGGTTTCCGTTCGGGGAGTCCACTTGCGGATTTCTACAAATGGAAACCTATACGCATAAAAAGCGGTTTACCTGGGAAACCAAATGGACCCCATAGACTATAATGGGGTCCGTGTGGTTTCCGCTCGGTTTCCACACAAAACATGCGGAAACATACGGAGAGGAAAATGCTGCTAGCAGCACTTTTCTCTTCACTTGCTTCATGCGGAAACCGAGTGGAAACCACACGGACCCTATTATAGTCTATGGGGTCCGTGTGGTTTCCCAGGTAAACCACTTTTTATGCGTATAGGTTTCCGTTCAGAGGGGTCCCCAAGCGGACTCCCTGAATGGAAACCGAATGCAGATGTGAACCAGGCCTTAGGTTAATTCCCAAGCAAAAGGTCACTGGTTCAAATCGAGGGTCAGCCATGAAGAAGATTTCCCAAGAAAAGAGAAACAGCATCATCCAGCTCACCGGTAGCGCTCTCTCGACCGAAAAAATTGCCAAGTTGCATCATAATAATTAATGTGAGCTCTAAAAGAACACAGAGAAAGGGACTTCTCTATATATAGCACTATCTATAATCATGCAAAGACAGAAAAAACTAATTGCTAGGCCTATCAGTGTTTGTATGAAAACATATGAAGATAAAACATAACCATTATTAGCAAATTTTATTTAAAGTAACATATCTCAACTCTCAATTGATGGTAAGCATAGGAGAAACAGATGTAGAAATAAATACAAATGCCAATTCCATACCAAATATAAATACAAAAAAGAGTGATGCGTTTCCCCAATTGGATCATCAGGGGAGAAAATGAGCTGAGCGTGTGCAGTAAGACAATCAAATAGGCAGTGGCGGCGCAGCCACGGGAGATCCGAGTATATAAAGGTCTGGCCCCATCCACTGAAAGTGTTGTGCTCCCTAAACGAGCCAATTGGAGAAGACCATTGGCGTAGCCAATAGCTGACATGCCGCCCACAGTCCCGCCCCGCATGAGGACGTCACACAGGGGCCAAGACAGTTGTGAAGGTCTAGGTCTAGGAGACAAGAAAGCGCATCTCCTCGGCTTATTGTCAGCAATACCACACGATCATTGAAGCTTCTTCAAGAGTGTGGCAGCAATGGTAAGACTGGACCTAACGGCAGTATATGAATGAAATAATGCATAAATCCTGTTTAGGGGGCACACCACATTTAGTGGGCAGGGCCAGACCTTTATATACCCGGATCTTCTGTGGCTCCAGCACCACTGTCTATTTGATTGTCTTGCTGCACATGCTAGTTCTGGTGCGACAAACACAGCAGTGGAGGTGGCTCGATGCTTTGTAATAATCAGTAGTATAATGTTGTACCGTGTTAGCCATTGAAAAGTAGTGGAAGAGTGAAGAAATCAGGCGATACCTTTTAGAGGCTAACTGAGTATATTTATAAGTAAGCTTTCAGGAGTACTAGCTAGCTCCCTTCATCAGACATGGTGTGATACAAGAACTGAAAATTCACAGATTTTTATACACATGGTTTTCAAAGCATTTTAGAGTCCTTAAAAAAAAAAAAAAAAAAAAAAATGCAATCTAAGTAGAGAAGTTATTTACAACAGGTCAAAAAAACAGTCTGGAAACTTGTGGTGCGTGACGGAGGGATCAGTAATTCTTGCTGTTATCTGTTTGCTATCAGGAGGTGATTTGTGTCCCTCACATTTCATACATAGTGTGATTTGAAGCTGGCATGAATATTGAGTTCAGTTCATGGTTCATACATAGTGTGACATGAAGCTGGCATGAATATTAAGTCCAAATTGCAGAGTTTGAAATTTTTGCATAAACTTGTACTCCCATTGTTTCTGCGCCTCCTGCGTCTTAAAATGTCCCATTAAAACCACAACCCGCAAATCTTCAATAGAGTGGTTTTCTCCGGAGAAACGTGCGGCCACTGGGAGATCGGTTCTGCTGTGATTGATACTGGATCTGTGTGAGTTCATTCGTTGACTGAGTCTCTGCCCTGTTTCCCCCACATAAAGGCCTGTGGTGGGACATTGCGTACACATTATGAGGTACACCACATTGGAAGACCTGCAGGAGAATGTCCCCCTAATTCTGTGCATCTGTTGTGACTGTGGGATAGGTACACTGTCAGTGGTGTGGATGTGCTTGCAGGTCATGCACCTTTTATGTAGGCAAGGTGAGGTGCCATTTTCAGTTGGGGCCTTCAGGGCACTCCGGACGATAATACGCCTCAGGTTTGGTGGTTGTCGAAAGGAAAGGAGAGGGGGGACTGGAAATACGTCCTTGAGTCTGTTGTCCCTATGTAGCACAGGTTGGAGCTCTTTGGCAATCCTTCGTAGGATCTCCAGCTGTGGGTTGTAGGTGACAACTAGGGGCACTCGGGCTTCTTTCTGGGTCTCTCTATATGTGAGCAGACTGTCTCTGTTAATGGCTGCCGCTTTGTTCAATTGGTTGTCTGTTACTTTTGGTTTGTATCCCAATCTGAGAAATTTCATCCTCAGATCCAGGAGGTGCTTGTCCAGGTCTGCTTTGTCGGAGCAAATACGATTGTATCGTATAGCCTGGCTGTAGATTATAGATTGTCTTGTGTGCTTGGGGTGGAAGCTGTCGTTTCTCAGGTAGGCCGTTCTGTCTGTGGGTTTGTGGTATATTGATGTGAGTAGCCGGTGGTCTTTAATGTATATTGTGGTATCCAGAAAGTGAATTTCACTCCCTGAATAGCTAAGTTTAAGGTTGATGGTTGGGTGAAAGTCATTGAAGTCATTATGGAATTGAAGTAGGGCCTCCTCACCTGCAGTCCAGATGACAAGGATATCATCGATATAACGAAGGTAAATCATAGATTTGGTGGCGCATGTTGATAAATATGTTCCTTCCATTTCTGCCATAAAGAGATTTGCATATTGGGGTGCACATCTGGTCCCCATTGAAGTTCCCATTCGCTGTAGATATAGATCCTCTCCTAAGGTAAAATGGTTGTGGCTAAGGATGAATTGTATGAGCTGCGTTACTGGTTCTGTTGGGAGGTTTTGTTTTGCCAGGTGTACCCGACATGCTGCAACTCCATCCTTGTGGGGAATGTTGGTATACAGGGATTCCACATCCATGGTGGCCAAAATGCTACCCTCAGGTAGAGGGCCCAGGGCATTCAGTTTGTTAAGAAGGTCAGTGGTGTCCTGGATATAGCTTGGAGTATCCCTGACAAGGGGTTTTAGGAGATTTTCCACCCAACCTGAGATGTTTTCTGTCAGTGTCCCAATGCCAGAAATGATAGGCCTCCCAGGGTTGCCATCTTTGTGTATCTTTGGGAGCATATAGAAGCAGCCCGGTCTGGGATCTTGTGGGATAAGTCCTTTTACCTGATTCTGGATCTGGACTGGAAACTTCTTGATCATACTCTTTAGTTCTTTCATATAAGCCTCTGTGGGATCACTTCCAAGTTTGGAGTAATGGATGGGATTTGACAGTTACCTGTTTGCTTCCTGGATATAGTCTGAGGTGTTCATTATGACTATTGCGCCCCCTTTGTCAGCCAGTTTTATTATTATATCCTGATTTTCTTTCAGTGAAGTAATAGCCTTCTGTTCTTGCAGGGTTAGGTTATGCGCCTGTTTCTTTTTGTTTCTCCAGGATTTCTGATTTTACTGTGCTTCTGAAACAGTCAATATATTTATCCAGTGCTGCATTAGCTCCAGGGCGTGGGGTCCAGGTAGATTTTTTGGTAGGATTCCTTATGGGCTGTTCCATCTCAGAGTCGCTGCTGTATGGAAGGTCTTTGTCATAAAAATATTCCCTTAATCTCATTTTTCTGAAAAACTCCTCCATATCATTGCAGAGTTGGATATGGTCAGTGTGTGCTGAGGGGCAGAAGGAGAGACCTTTGGAGAGAACTGACATTTCGTGTTTGTTTGGCTCATAAGAGGAAAGATTCACAACACAGCTTTGCTGAGCTGGGCTAGTACTTGCGGTTGTAGTAATGAGACTTTTTTGTCTCAGTCTGTGGAGCTTTTTCTTTTTGTTGTTAATAAGCATATCCTGAAGTTTCCAGTAGTATGTGTGGAGCTAATGCAGCACTGGATAAATATATTGACTGTTTCAGAAGCAAAGTAAAATCAGAAATCCTGGAGAAACAAAAGAAACAGGCGCATAACCTAACCCTGCAAGAACAGAAGGCTATTACTTCACTGAAAGAAAATCAGGATATAATAATAAAACCGGCTGACAAAGGGGGCGCAATAGTCATAATGAACACCTCAGACTATATCCAGGAAGCAAACAGGCAACTGTCAAATCCCATCCATTACTCCAAACTTGGAAGTGATCCCACAGAGGCCTATATGAAAGAACTAAAGAGTATGATCAAGAAGTTTCCAGTCCACATCCAGAATCAGGTAAAAGGACTTATCCCACAAGATCCCAGACCGGGCTGCTTCTATATGCTCCCAAAGATACACAAAGATGGCAACCCTGGGAGGCCTATCATTTCTGGCATTGGGACACTGACAGAAAACATCTCAGGTTGGGTGGAAAATCTCCTAAAACCCCTTGTCAGGGATACTCCAAGCTATATCCAGGACACCACTGACCTTCTTAACAAACTGAATGCCCTGGGCCCTCTGCCTGAGGGTAGCATTTTGGCCACCATGGATGTGGAATCCCTGTATACCAACATTCCCCACAAGGATGGAGTTGCAGCATGTCGGGTACACCTGGCAAAACAAAACCTCCCAACAGAACCAGTAACGCAGCTCATACAATTCATCCTTAGCCACAACCATTTTACCTTTGGAGAGGATCTATATCTACAGCGAATGGGAACTTCAATGGGGACCAGATGTGCACCCCAATATGCAAATCTCTTTATGGCAGAAATGGAAGGAACATATTTATCAACATGTGCCACCAAACCTATGATTTACCTTCGTTATATCGATGATATCCTTGTCATCTGGACTGCAGGTGAGGAGGCCCTACTTCAATTCCATAATGACTTCAATGACTTTCACCCAACCATCAACCTTAAACTTAGCTATTCAGGGAGTGAAATTCACTTTCTGGATACCACAATATACATTAAAGACCACCGGCTACTCACATCAATATACCACAAACCCACAGACAGAACGGCCTACCTGAGAAACGACAGCTTCCACCCCAAGCACACAAGACAATCTATAATCTACAGCCAGGCTATACGATACAATCATATTTGCTCCGACAAAGCAGACCTGGACAATCACCTCCTGGATCTGAGGATGAAATTTCTCAGATTGGGATACAAACCAAAAGTAACAGACAACCAATTGAACAAAGCGGCAGCCATTAACAGAGACAGTCTGCTCACATATAGAGAGACCCAGAAAGAAGCCCGAGTGCCCCTAGTTGTCACCTACAACCCACAGCTGGAGATCCTACGAAGGATTGCCAAAGAGCTCCAACCTGTGCTACATAGGGACAACAGACTCAAGGACGTATTTCCAGTCCCCCCTCTCCTTTCCTTTCGACAACCACCAAACCTGAGGCGTATTATCGTCCGGAGTGCCCTGAAGGCCCCAACTGAAAATGGCACCTCACCTTGCCTACATAAAAGGTGCATGACCTGCAAGCACATCCACACCGCTGACAGTGTACCTATCCCACAGTCACAACAGATGCACAGAATTAGGGGGACATTCTCCTGCAGGTCTTCCAATGTGGTGTACCTCATAATGTGTACGCAATGTCCCACCACAGGCCTTTATGTGGGGGAAACAGGGCAGAGACTCAGTCAACGAATGAACTCACACAGATCCAGTATCAATAACAGCAGAACCGATCTCTCAGTGGCCGCACATTTCTCCGGAGAAAACCACTCTATTGAAGATTTGCGGGTTGTGGTTTTAATGGGACATTTTAAGACGCAGGTGGCGAGGAAACAATGGGAGTACAAGTTTATGCAAAAATTTCAAACTCTGCAATTTGGACTTAATATTCATGCCAGCTTCATGTCACACTATGTATGAACCATGAACTGAACTCAATATTCATGCCAGCTTCAAATCACACTATATATGAACTGTGAGGGACACAAGTCACCTCCTGATAGCAAACAGATAACAGCAAGAATTACTGATCCCTCCGTCACACACCACAAGTTTCCAGACTGTTGTTTTGACCTGTTGTAAATAACTTTTCTACTTAGATTGCATTTTTTTTTTTTTAAGGACTCTAAAATGCTTTGAAAACCATGTGTATAAAAATCTGTGAATTTTCAGTTCTTGTATCACACCATGTCTGATGAAGGGAGCTAGCTAGTACTCCTGAAAGCTTACTTATAAATATACTGTTAGCCTCTAAAAGGTATCGCCTGATTTCTTCACTCTTCCACTTGTAATAATCAGATCACAGATGTTCATGTAAACACCATGCAGCACGGGTTACACAATTCTGGAATGGTGGCCCAAAAAAAGATGAAGAAGCCTTTACTTCAATATCATCATATGAAGCGTAGGCTTGAGTTTGCAAAAAAGTATAAAAAGAGAACAGTAGAAGATTGGAAATGGGTGATTTGGAGTGATGAGATGAAAGTCAATAGACTGAGTTCTGATGGGTGCAAATGGGTCTGGAATAAACAATGGAATAGGCACTAATGTATCGAGAAATTGAAGTTGAACTGAAATTCAATTGAACTGTCAAGTTTGGTGTAGCCTGATGGTATGGGGTTGTTTCACAGCCGAAGGCATTGGATCCTCAGACAGGGGAGAGACAATGTGAAATATGCACTGTGACATAGGGATAGATAGTATAGAAGTGGGGCATATGTAATCCTTTGTGGTGATAAAAAGGAATCAGTTACAGCAGTCTGAGAGCAGCTTTAAAAGCTAAGCAATAAAGTGAGTGTGGGATCTTGCAAGGGTGTTTTGATTCTAAGTGTGTCAATAACAGACTCCGTAGACAAGATTATTGATGCAAAGAAGAGTGATTTATTTATAATGCGTAGTGTATAACGTGATGTTTCGGTCCTATTCAGACCTTCATCAGACACTAAGTAAGATAAGTATAAAGATGATTACATACATCACGTGGTGGATGAGCTGCAAGTGGAATAGCGGGTATCCGCAGTAAAACACAGCGCTGTGTTTGCAGCTCATCCACCACTATATGTGATCATCTTTATACTTAGCTTACTTCTTCCAGAGTCTGATGAAGGTCTGAATTGGACCGAAACGTCACATTATACCCTACGCATTACTCAAGTGAATAAATCACTCTTCTTTGCATCAATTAGCTTGTCTACAGAGTCTGTTATGGAGTCTGCTTAAGTGTTGGGACCTTATTCTGTACTAACTGGATGTGCAATCCATACTGTTTCCTGAATTGATTCTAACTGTGGTTTTGTTTTAAGTTTGATTTAAGATTAAGTAACTTTAGGTTCAGGGACTTTAGAATAAAAAAAAAAAAAAAAAAAAATTAAGCCTATACACTTTATCTGAACTGTACTTATTTGACTTGTATTTTTTGTTTTGGTGTAATAATCCCCATTAGGTAGGATGTGATCCATGCTTAGCAATACAGTCCAGTGTACATCTTGCGACATGTAATCTCTGCTTGAACAGCCATTTGAGGGGGCTGTGCAAGATGTAAGCACATTGCATATTTGGAAGCCGAGTTCATGGATCTAAATTAGCAAATTGCATGACTGAGATCCAATGATAACTTGGAAAGGAGTTTGTTGCTCACAAAGCAGGAACTGGCTGGGATAAGTGCAGAAGGGGGTGGTAGCATGGAGGTGCAGGAACATGAGGCAGCGAGCTGGGTGACAGTTAGAAAGCAGCGGGGTAGAGGGAAGAGTGCCAGAAAGGTTGGTCCTGAACTGGCACACCTGAGCTGATTACAATAGGTTTCAATTTTATCACCCGATGCGGACTGTCTACATTACGCTGGATGAGTCTATTTCCATGTGCATAGATCCATCAGCATACTGTTGATTTTAAACCATGCTGGACTCGTGGCGCAGTTATGTATCTGTAAGAGTCTATTTAGACATTCCCCTTCTGTCTTGGCTTAAGCATTCTGTGCTATCCATAGTCTTTATTACACATACCACTGAATATACTGACCAGCCAACACAATTTCTCCCTGGTTACTAGGGACGCGGTCCTGATCTGTTTAGCTACTCCTTCAACCCCTGATGGCACAAGGAGATTGGCCAAATGATGGGAGGGGGGCTTGGAAAACTTGCCCATTGGTCAACCCATGCGCATTTTGGAAGTGAGGGAGGAGCTATGGACTATATAAAGCACAGCTCAGTGCCAGCCATGTATGGCCACACTGAATGCCGGAATGAGGAGAGGAGACCTTCTGGACAGTTCACTAAACTGCCCAATTCCTCCTCATCAGACCTTCTAGCATTTTCCCCTGATGAGACATTAACTAGTTAAAACACATAAGGAAGTAGATTTGGAGAGAGACAGCAGTTCTTATGTAGGCAGGTGTGTCTATACCTGCATATTGAGCCGATGTGCTACATAACAGCACTCAGTGATACAAACAGAATGGAGGTGGGGATACACCGCTGTTTCACTGCAGTTTTGTGTGGTACGCTAGGCACAATTGACACATGGCCATCCTGTTAAGCGCATAAGGAGACTGTGATGGTAAGAGCGATAATATAGTTTCCCCAATGGAAACAGGGGTGCGGTGGATCTGCACAGATCATGCTGTGTCCTCGCTACTGCTTTATTCTGAGCTATCAATGATCAACTAACAGGTTTTTAGGACGTGACTAGAGACATGACATGACCACTTCCCCCGAATTTTCCAAACCGATTTGATTCGATCAGAATTGATTTGTGGTGAATTGCATTAAAAAACAGCTATTTCCTGGCTGCAGAGAGCCTGTATAGTGGTGTAGAACACTGTGCCTTGCTGTGACACGCATAAGGAGTCTGCTGTGGTAGTGAAATAATACTGTGAGTCAGTATGACACGCACATGACAGGCGTTGCTCTTAGAACCACTGCACACTTCACTTATTTGGCCAGTTACAGGGCCAAAACTGACCAATTAACTCAAGTGTGAACTCAGCCTATCAGGTCGATGTTAGTGCCAGGTATAAAGAACCATGAAGAGGCCCATGATCCTACTGTAGCGTGAAAGAGCGCACTCCTTTTACACCGTCGTCTGCTGATTCCACATAGAGTGGAGAGGGTTTCAGCAGTAAGTTTGTGTTATTAGTGACATCACTAATTATTTTGCCCTACCTCTGATCCGTCAGAACAATAACCCCCCCCCAAAACACGGATCCTGTCTGTTGAGCATCCGCCTTCGCTCGGTCAGGATTTGGTCAGTAATCCATCAATATTACTGATGCCAAAAAAAAAAAAAGCAGGAGTTGAACCAAAACAGAGATGACATGTGAATGGAATATTTGCATGTCTTCTGTGTTTTGTACCCACTCCTGCTTTTGGCTACCAAATCATAAGCCATTTCTGATAGGACCATACAGGCCTTACAGCTGCTACACAGACAGGATCCGTTGTGTGTCTCATTTTTTCTTCCTTCTGACAGATCAGAAGAATGGTCAAATAAATGATGATGTCAACCAGGCCAAAAAGGCAAAATAGTGGTCCAGTCAAGGAGTGGGGAGGGTAGGAATAGAATGAGAAGTGACATAGTGTTGAGGTAGCAGCAGCATGAGGAGGCCACAGAGTGGCAATGTGACATAATGTGGAGGTAGCAGTGATTCGTCATTCAATGCATCCAAGAAGAGACTATATAAGAGCAATATGGAGTGAGTCGAGGGGAGGGGGAAATGCAAAGGCGTTTGAAAAGATATAGAGATCTATGGAGTTTATGTGATTTTTTAGAACAGAGTAAAAGTGATGCAGTTGCTTGTACTACCAATGCAAGCGAAGATCTCTGGATTCAGGGGGAATCAGGGCAGCATAAGGGAGTAGAGATGTTGAGGATGTTACCTGGTTGAACCATAGGGGTGGCTGGTCAGGAGAGTAAGTGAGGAAGGAGGATCGGTGCGCTGTTGGAAAGTCCGGGTTGCCAGTGACAGAGTCATTGGACCATCATTCTTAAACAGGTGATTTACAGAGAGGTATTTTAAACACACTATGAGGACCTGGCGAGTGATGTATGCAAGCTCATTTGCAGACTTGTCTGTCCAGTGGCGTCTATGGACCCAAGGGAGGGAGGTGAGGGTAAGAGAGCACAAAGAGCCCTCCAGGGCAACCCAGAGCTTGGAGCAGGGAGAGTGGTGCAGTCAAGAATGCATGCAGAGACTGCAGCCAAGTAATATTGTGCGCAGTCCAGAATGGCTAGGCCGCCTCTCTGTTTAGGCCTAATCATTATGTGTTTGGTGAGTTTGGGGGATTTGGAGGCCCAAATAAATGAAGATAAGGTTTTTTGGACTGAGGAGAGGAACTCCTTGGGGAGTATTATGGGCTTGTTTGGAAGAGATAGAGTAGTCTAGGTAGGATGTTCATTTTGCTTTGGCTGCTAGCATGCCAGGCCACACACCCCCCATCCTTCCTTTTATACTTTGTCACCTTTTCCACATTCAAGATCCTTTGCTATGTCTAAAAATGTGCTGTCGCAATAGCCAGACAAATGAATCTGAATCTTACGGGCTGACAGTCTAAGTAGAAACAATATTCTTGAAAATATACATAGGGAAATAGGGTACAGCTCAATGTAATAATAAGGCCAGGGCTACACAACAACTTTGACGGCCGCACCAGTCACGTGACCAAAGATCAGCATAGATCAGCATATTGCCCTGTGACTACTTTGCAAATGTATTGGAACAGCATCACATTGTGCCCCAAAGGGTGTTACATCTGCAACTTCTAGTTGCAAGAACAGTTCTCAATCTTTTTGCAACTAGAAGTGACAACATCCTTCAGAGTAGCAATGCAACTCTATTCACCTAAATTGGAAAAGGAGTCACAGGGCAAAAAATTGATCTGTGGTCACCTGATGGGCAGCACGGTCAAAGTCATCATGTAGCCCTACCAGAAATATCAATTTACCACAGAAATAATGGTTTCATTTCAGGAATATCAAAGAAATTGTAAGTAATAGTCAAACTACTGTAGATTGGTACTAAGGAAAAAGCTTTCTATGTCTATAAAATATTTGGGGTTTTCCAAGACCCTAAAAAATGTAGGTACAGACATGAGTGTTGTAAAATAACAACAGAAGTTTTAATCACCAGCTTTATCCCTTGTTGTTGCAGCTCCACAACTCTGTTACTCCCTGTTGGTCTTTATCTCCCATGCTGTTGCGATTACATGCCTTACTACCCCATGTGATCACGGCAATTGGTGGCCTCACTAGTCACATAGTGTAGTTGGAAATGTCATCACTGCAGAATTTTCTGGCTTCAGCAATAATGTTTCTGACTGCCCCATATGCCTGGTGAATGTGAAATAGCCAGACAAATCTGGAAGAGTGCAGGACTGGAAACAATAACTAGTGGGGAGCCATGAAGCAACTGTGCTGCAACATCTTTGCTATCAGAAATAAAATCCCTCTATCTCTTACCAACAATCTGCATTCTGGTATTTACTACCTTTCCTTTCATCCAGAATGATTTTTCAGCTGAGAATTAAAAAGCATGTTTACCTGTAGATGGTATCTGGTTGGTTGCTATATGGCCCTCTGATAAGAATTCTGTTAACATTTGCTAGGACTGTCATGAAGTCTTTTCTGCTGGCAGGATAACCTGTTGAATGCATTCTGAAGAATTCTGGGTGCAGTACCACTCTTTCTGTGTGTTCTTCAAATGGCTGTAGAACAGTATCATCTTGTGTGGCACTAATCCGTATTCCATTACCCTGCAAATATTTTTAAATGTTAACACTTTGGTAAAACAATAAATGAAAGCTAAAAATGTATCTACTATATTGATAATTAAAGACTTTTTGCTGAGTGACCTAGAAAAGGGGTTGTAGTGCCTTAGAATCTATTCCACAGGGCCTTGTTCACATACGGTATTTACAGTATTTGTGTTGTGTTCAATAACACAACATAACACAATTTCAATAACACAATTTCAATAACATTGAAATATTGAAAGGTGTTGACTCACTATAGCCATCATCTTCAGTTAGTATCCATACTTAAGATTATTAATATTTTTAAATATATTTAATTATATTAGTTTTATGGGCTACATCCACCAGCCAAACTGCTTAAAATAATGTCAATGTGCATACTGTGCAGCACCATCTTTTGCTGACATCTTCTCTCCATTTACATAACGCAAATTGATTTTACAGTCTGTTCTGCAATTACTCTTGTACTGCTTCTTTTTCACAGGCTGGTCTGCCCTGAAATGCTTTTGCTAGGTTCACACCTGCGTTCTGGTTTCCGTTCGTGGGGTCCGCTTTGGGACCCCCAAAAATGGAAACATAATACACTTAAAAAAGCGGTTAACTGCGGAAACCCGCAGACCCCATAGACTATAATAGGGTCTGCTGGTTTCCGCCTGATTTCCACCCGAAAAAAGCACATATTTAAAGAGGAATGGGGAACGGAATCCCCTAGCGGAGATTAGCCGCAGGTGTGAACCTAGCCTCAGAAGGCAGCCTCTGAGTGACATGGCCATCCTGCACAATTTATAGCATCCTTTATCTTTAAACTCCTCCTGTGTCTCTAGAGAACAGTCACTCAGAGAACCTAACAGTTAATTATTCAGCTTAGTTATGTAATATTTATTATTATGTGCATGGTCAATAAACGCTGTAGCACAGCTCAGATCATAATACAGCATTTGACGACAATGATAGATAATGTGCAATGTAGCCACTTCACAAGATAAATATATAGTAAAATAGTGTCATGGCTCCGATCCTGTTGTCTGGTATAGGGAAATTTGGGCAGTGCTTCTTCTCAGAATGGTCACATGAGGCAGGTTCAGAACTTGCTCACAAACCCAGAAGGATAGACAAAAGAGAGAGATGAAGTAATTATCCATATTTTGTACATAACACCAAAACATCTTCCTGCAGCAACTTATGGCTTGGTTGAAGGTTTTAAGTTAATTTTATTATATATATATATATATATATATATATATATTATATGAGAAACTGATGCAGCAGAGACTTTTTCTACTGTGGACCGGTGAAACCATCGACAGAAAATTATCAGTGGTAGTCTGTATTCTGCTTACTGTATAGCTATAGAATGAAAGAGATTGCAACTATATCTATTTCTACATCTACAGATTTTACACCTGCTGATATTCACTACAAAGTTGAACCTACTTGTTCAAGAGTCCTGCAGCTAAATAATTTTAGGCAGCATCTTTATTATTTCCAATATAAAATTGTTTGTGAGAGAACTGCCTGCTACCTCCTCACCTCAATAATGATGATTGGATAATCTGTGAGCTCCTCTGCATCTTCTTTTACAGACGTGTCATAGGAGATTGTGTATGTTAAATGTCCGCCAAATGCAACAACCTACATGAGATCAAAATGCATCGATTAGACTTTCTTATTTCACAAGCTTTGGGCTTTTCAGTCTGTTCTTTTACTTGACTGATGTTAATTGATTCATTTTGAATATTGATCGAAGACAAGTTAGACTTAGAAAGTAAACAGAAAATCAATAGAATTGGACATTGTTATTACCAGTGACATGAAAATTCTGCCTTACACCTGTGAACAAACACATATATTGTTATACTTTATACTAATTTTGTAAATGTTTATTCATAACCTGATCAAGTTTTATATAAAATATTACTCTAAAATAATGCAATAAACACTGTGTATATAAAACACTTCTTCCCATAATAATGAAGCCAAACTACAGTATGTATAGAGGGCTGGATATATTGTAGAATATTGGCATGGTGAAAGGACAGTGAGGATAACAGTGTGACTTTCAACTTTTTAACTTCTAAACATTATTCTAAATAATTTAACACATATATATGACTTCAAACTGTGTTAGATAATCCTCCATGGGTAGATGGGATTATTTATTACACTGCATGTAAAACAAGTGATTAAATAGGTAAAAGCCGCAGTTGGCTGCGTTTAAGACTGAGTAATGAATAGTTTGATCTGTGAGTTGAGAGCTCAGACCTCATATTTAATACAAGACACATGAAAATGCAAAGTACCAGGAAGATTTGCCTGCTATGAATCACACAGTTATTCATGATAGGGGAGGTCAAGCAACTATATATTTTTAACCTATTCAAAGCCCAAATAGTATATGCCAAAGGATCAAAATTATGTAACATTTATTTACATATATCAATCCTGTTTACCACCTATATAAAAGCTAAATTATATTATTAGTGTGATTTTTCTTATTAAACCTAGAAAAATGTAATTAAAGGGATCTTTCAGTTTTAGTGCTCTACTTGTCATTGAGTAGACAACAAATGGTTACTAGAATGGAGGAAGTGGCCATCTACATAAATGGGACGTCACTGCTAACGTCAGCTGGGAAACGTAAACAGAAAACTGGCGCTACCACTTCTGGAAATAGCGGTCTAAGGAAAGGAGAATAATATTTTTATGATATTGACCTCAGCAGCAGCATTATTGAATCTTAAAAACATGAGTTGGACAACCACTTTAAAACAATTAACCTCTTTTTTTCTTCTTATCATGAATTGACTATTTTAAAATATATGTCATTTTTTGTTATTTTTTGACAACTTTTATGCTTTATCCTATCAAAATATTATATATATATAATGTATATATAAAATCAGGCTGTATTCACCTCTATAACTGAGCAGAAAGGTGCAATGCTGTGCTTTTTACAGTGATGTAAATTGAGGATATGAGACATCTATCACCATGCAAGCCTTACTTTCACCTGTTATTTAGCAAGTATAGGAGAAACATAAATAAATCAATATATTTGCTTTTTGAATTTGTCTACATCACTGTTTTTCTCCTGCAGATTTTTAAATTATATTTTCATTTTCAGACACTTTTATTATTTATATAAAAAAAAAAAAGCTAAAATGATTATGTTAGCAACTAACTGCTGGAATGGAAAGCAGCATGTGACTTCTTCTTCACTTGTCTGACAAGTAGAAGAAAGCAAGCACTGGAGTCAATGGTCCTGTTTCCTATTAAATATCCATAAAACCCTGACAAGAAACTAGCTGAATACAGTATTTCAGGAAAAAAAATTTTCTAGCACATCTTATTTTCAGTTTGAAAAATAACATTTACAATAGCTTGACTTCAATTTGTCATCAATGTGGTATTTTGCTTACAGTAAATACAATCTGAAAGGTACAATGCTGGTTGATTTTAGTAATATCTGAATAAAGGGGTTAAGGAGGAAAAGATATTAGCAGAGTGTGAAAGGGGGTCAAAGGTGCACCTGTTATTTATTAAGGTGAGGTCATGTAGCCTCACTCCAGAAGGATATGGCACCTGGACTTACGCTAGGTTCACACCTGCATTGGGTTTCCCCAAGCGGACCCCCCCGAACGGAAACCTAATCCGCTTAAAAAAGCTGTTACCCTTGGACCCCATAGAAAAGGGCAAAAAATGCAGAGAGAAAAACACTGGTGCAGCGCTTTTCTCTCCACATTTTTCAAGCAGAATGGGGAATGGAATCCCAGGCGGAGTGCAGACGCAGGTGTGAACCTAGCCTTAGGCATAATTGCTTGCATACAATTCAGTCTGCTGGAAATTAAAGAATTAAATAACAAATAAAGGAAATAAAGAAATAAGAAATTTATCTTAAAGAAAAGAATTTCCAAACAATTGTAAAACATCAATGTGGAGCTGATCCCTCCCACTTCAACAAATCCTAAGCACAGATGGAGAAAAGAAGAAAATAAAAGTAAATTATACCATATTTATCTAAAAGTAATCATATTAATATATTTCACTCTCTTGCTTTCTTACAACAACAACAACTTGGAAGCAGCAAAATCTTGCACTCAGGGAGCTTGAAGACCTCGGGTTCTCAAATGCATACTCCAATTTAAACTATTGTTTTTTTCATATTTATTAATAGTTGTGCTCCATCAACTTGGGACTAGGGAATCTCTGAAGTTTTGTTCCATTTCAGGTTCAGTTAATTTAGTCCCATGATTCATTTCAGTCTGAAAAAATTTAGTATCTAGCCAAATTCTAGCCAATTTCTAGCTCTCTAAGACAAAAACAGCCAAAGTAATGTGAAAGTGACAGTGACATGTACGTCTATGGGGAAACTAATGGTAGGCAGTGGATACAAACTGCTTGTTCAACCATATACTGCGCTGCCACTTTTTAAATATTTTTTTATCCTTTTTTTAAATTAAAAACACTCCAAAAATTAGCCTGTTTTGAGGAAGAATGCCTTCATTTGTTTTATCACATACACACAGTGGTTATATTGGAAGAATAATAGCTTACACAAGGACCTTTTTGGGGACTTGTAAGTATTATGAAGAAAAAATTGTGGCAGTGTGTTCAGTTGAAAAATAAAGTAGTGGCTGTAAAAAAAAAAAAAACACCAAAAAAGAAAAAAAGATCCCTCTATGGGAACAGAATGGCCTACCAGCTTGGTGTTGATATTGGAAGAAGCAATGTTTTTTGTTCTATTTTGTTTTATTATGCCAACAACATAGCAGCAGCAAACATAGAATTTGAAGAAAAACTTATGGTAGACTTTCAAGTGTGCCTGGTTGAAAAGGAAAGAAGTGGCTTAAAAAAAAAAACATACCAAAATTATCGTTTTTGGAGCACATGCTGCTACATCATGACTCTCCTAACATCACACAGAATGCATGTAAAAAAAACACTTCACTGAGACTGAGTCACAAAAAGGGATTTGTCAGGGGGTTACTGTGACAAAGGGTGTCTGGCCTGTCACACTGCATGTAAAACAGTGGACAGTAAAGAAATTGTCCTCTCACTCCAATAATCTTTCTTTATCTGTCTAAATTACAAAAACCAAGCATCAAACAAATAAAGAATTACAATCTATCTTTACCTCTCCCGTGTGCTGCTATCTTTTTCTTGATGTAAACCATACTGATTTATATTTGAAAGTGTATTTGACATTAACTTATATGTATTTTTGCTGCTCAATAATTTAGAGGAAGGTGGGAATGTTTATTTCATGTGGTCTTGTTTGTACTGCGTTAATATCTCTTTGTAATTTTATCAATATATTCTAATAAATTATAGATTTTTATGCTTTATTTTTTTATAATGTTTATATCACCATAGCACCTTTGTTTAATGGTGTACACATATTGGTATTTGCCCATTTGTTGTATTTCTGTCTAAATTATGTAAATCTATCAGATCTATGCTCCAGAGTCCTCTCCTATAATTCTGTAGTAGTACAGCATTTTTTTTTTTTGCTGGCACTAATCTTCACAAAATGACTCCTCTCTCTGTGAATAACCTTATATAGTGCCTATGACATAATCCCTGTGACCTCTCCAACTACACTTCAAGATTGGCTGAGAGGCTGTCAGGTGATGGCCTAGGTCACAGACCATGTTATCTTCCTCTTCTCTGCTGTTCTTCTTCATGTTACATCTGGTGGTGGCCATTTTTGTTGGTTCAGAAACCCAAAAAGTTTGATTTTATAAGAAAACTAAACTTTTCAAAAATTTTTGTTGAATCTATTTAGTTAGGAGCTAGTTTGGCCATCTCTACTCAGGACAATCCTTTGACATCCATTTTCTTGCTATAAGCAGACAAACCAGGAAAATTATTTTTGCCAATAAATCCTTAACTTTTGATAAAACATGTATTCAACCATATATGCACAACATCCATTTGGAAGGAATTTGGAATGTACAATAGATGCAAGTTCCTCCTCAGGGATCTGCAGGCACCCTTGACACTAATGTATCACCAAATGGAGAGAGTCACATATTCGCGGTTGAGAGCCCTACACTTTATTGTGGTCAAAAAAAATCTAACAACTTCTTAAACTTTTGTTAATATCCATTTCACAGGTACAGATATTAGACATATCTTGAAGATAGATATGTTCAACATTTAGAGAATCTACCTTAAATGTAGAGCTTTACTTTAATACTAACTAAAGTTATATATAATTACTGAAGCTCACTTAGTTCCTTGTCAGTCAGCTGCTATTGAGTTGTCGTTTTACTTTTCTTTTCTATAAGACATACTAATTTCATATGTTATCTACTAAGAAAGCAGATGACAATCTTACTCAAAATTACAGAACTAAAGCAAGGTAGTCAGTCAAATATTCCAATTTTATATTATTTATGATATTTTATCTTAAAATATCTTAAACCTGTTTGAATCCAATATATTTTATTTCAGATATATGACTAACTTTTTAAAGAATTAAATTTGCAAAAGTCAGTTATTGATAGATATATATATCGTTACAGCAAGGTACAATGCCACTTTGATAAATTCCACCGCAGTGTCTGTTAGAGATTCAGCATAATCCATCCAAATCAGAGGCATTGGACGGGGCATCGGCCAGGCCCACTAACTTTGGGGGGACCACCACGGGGTCGCCACAGCACAATCTGTTTACACATACAGCTGCATTGGTGACTGCATGACGTCTTAGTTGCCCTAAGACATCTGCATCCCAGAGCAGTTGGGCTCGACAACATCAATGTCTTCCACACCAGGATGCAGACATCTGTATAGTCCTGGAGTTTTGCAGAGAGCAGCAGCAGTGGCAGAGGCTCTTCTTCCTCAGTGTATCGAAGTATTGGAGGTAGGTGAGTATAACTTTTTAACTATCTATTTAATACACACTTTGGCCATTTTAATAGAAGGGGGAAATTACATATTAGAGTGCAATTGGGGGCATTGTAAATTTAAGGAAGGACCTATAGCAATATGGAGTATCATTTGTAAGAGAGGTCAGTGGGGGCAGTATGAATATAAAGAGTAATCTTTAAAATCCCCAAGATAACCCCCTTAAAGGGGTTGTTCAGAAATTTGACAAATCACAGAGGAGGCCGGGGAAGGTGAAACATAAAAAAAAAAAAAAAAAAAAAAAACTCACCTATACCTGGCGTTCCAGTGTCCGTCACCAATGTCGGTTCGGATGCGTGCCATGCCTTCCCTGCTAGAAGTCCTAATTAAGAGGTATTACTCGTTGATGTGCAGTACTAGTTAAAGGAGGCACATAAGAACATTATTAAATTAAAAAGGCACATAGGGGCATTACTCATTTCCAGGGGATTTCTTATTATATATTTTATAACTGGGGTAGCAGTAGGATGGGGAAGTGCACACAATGTGGATTGGGTGCCTGTAAAAGTGACAAGTCAAAGATGTATGTGTTAAAAATTTTGCAGAGAAAAATCACTGCTGGAAGTAGTAGTCCAGATTACAGTCAGAGATGTCACCTGTAAGTCACAATATTTTTCCTGTACTGTACTTATCTAAATAGTATTCACAGACCTGTGTAGAGCTGCTATCTACCATTAGACGGTCACCATATAGTGGTAATATCGGTATACCTGAGTTGTGGGCCCACTTAGACAGGTTTGTCCCCCTGTGCTGAACCCCTGGCTATGCCTCTGGACTGAATCCATTCTCATCAGAGCAGAAAATGAATTGCATTGGATTATTTGTATGAAGCTAACGTTCAGACATGTGCCTCTTTTAATGCCTGTGCTCAATCTGGAGATCATGTATATCCCTCAAAGCATCATAGTTGACCCTTGCAGTATGCCCTTGAAACTACTGTTATGTAGTGGCAGAAAAGAATCAAATAAACTGAACTGTAATAGGGCAAGTGAGAGATACAAGAGCTGGTATTAGCTGAAGTTGTAAAATACTGTACATCAAAATGAAATCAGGTTGAGTTAGGCACTGTCAGTCTTCTGATTAGTTCTGCTTCTTCCATGCTATGGTATATCAGTTCCTGCATAAAAAGTATTCATTATGTTCTAAATATGTTAATTGTAAAACTTCGTGAAAGTGCACTAATAAACTAGTGTCTCTAGCTAACTAATAATTTCTGTATCTCTTCAATTGTAAAAATGAAAATCGATAGCAATAACATTACATATTAATTAGAAAACCAAATCACTTACAATAATACCAGAAGCATAGTCAAAATAAAAAAAATTGAATCTATCAAACACAAAGATAACATCAATTGATAAAAATAAACTGGTCCAGCCAGTCATCATATATAACATACAAACATAGCTCTTTAGAAACGCATAGAGTATTGGACTGGAGTACCTTGGAACCACCAGGGATTATGATTTCGAAAAGGCCCACTCTCCATCTATAGAGGAGCGGTGCATGTCCATGTATCATAAATAAGATCTAATCATCTCTAATTTTTGTGAATTTTCCCATAAGAAAAACTCTGGATTGCTCCAAAGTCTCCTCCAAATAGGATTGTCTTGTGGAACTCATTATTATGGGTCAGGGCCTGGGCTCACCAAGTGATCCTCTCTTGGGCCATGTCAGCCCTTTACATACACACAACACTCTAAACTATATACAAATAAGACATCATCTTATCTAACTGAAAGAAACTTCATTACTGGTCTAATCACCAAAACATTAAAAGAATACCCAAAAAATAAAAGGCAAATCAACAACAACAAAGATTTTACTAGCCCCTTGGCATTTTACATGTATGACACAACGCATGACACAGTGTACCTTACAGCTGACACCCTTCTGTAGGACCCGTGTTTGTAGATAAGCACCAATCACATTGGCATTTAGGTGGTTTTACAAAGTTATACATCACCTTATTGCCCTGCCCCACATGCCACCTTCATGGGTGGTGACCTATTTTATGGCCAACCCTGTTTTTTTATTGCAGGGTTGACTAGATACCCTTAAAAAATGTTTGGTATTGCTTTGTTCAAAGCATTCAAAGCTTTATGTACAATAGAACTTAAAGTGATTGTTCAGGAATTACAGATTATTTCCAGGAGACCAGGGAAGGTAAAAAAAAAAAACAAAAAACATACTCACCTGTCCCCGGCTCTCCGCTGTTCCCGGCCAGTAGACCAGGGGCTTGTTCTGGCAGAAGTCCAAGCCACACGTGATTCCTGAGGCCAATCAGTGGCCTCAGCAGCCTAAGGAAAGGACCCGATATGTCACTCACATACACCACCTCTGGAGTCTTAGTTCCTTTTCTTACGCTGCTGAGGCCACTAACAATGGAGAGCTAGGTACAGGTTTTTAGTTTTTTTTTATTTGTCACCTTCCCTGGCTTCCTGGAAAAATATCTGTAATTCCTGGACAACCCCATTTAAGTATTATTTAACTCGCACAGTTAAAATTAAATTAAATTAAATGAATTTAAAAAAAAAAAGAAAAATAATGATTTTTGATCAACTTGCCTATGATGAAGGAAGCCTACTTGTGTATGTATCATTACTGAATTATATTCTTTGTGTATGTATCATTTATAAATATAGTGTTTATGCATGTGTCCATCCTGCACTGGGTATGCATGTTTATTTCTGTTTCTTTTAAAAACCTATTTTGATATGTGCAGTGGTGTTATATGACACACTATAGAGTGGTCACTGAGTGTTCTTAAGCTGGTTTGTTTGTAGGGCCCCTGCTAGCATTATTTGCATTGGGCTCAGCAATTTTTGTAATACAGTCATGGCCAAAAGTTTTGAGAATGATACAAATATTAATTTTTACAAAGTCTACTGCTTCAGTTTTTCTAATGGCAATTTGCATATACTCCAGAATGTTATAAAGAGTGATCAGCTTAACAGCAATTACTTGCAAAGTCAATATTTGCCTAGAAAATGAACTTTATCCCCCAAAACACATTTCAACATCATTGCAGCCCTGCCTTAAAAGGACCACCTAACATCGTTTCAGTGATTGCTCCATTAACACAGGTGTGGGTGTTGATGAGGACAGGGCTGGAGATCAATCTGTCATGATTAAGTAAGAATGACACCACTGGACACTTTAAAAGGAGGCTGGTGCTTGCCATCATTGTTTCTCTTCTGTTAACCATGGTTATCTCTAAAGAAACACGTGCAGTCATCATTGCACTGCACAAAAATGGCCTAACTGGGAAGAGTATTGCAGCTAGAAAGATTGCACCTCAGTCAACAATCTATCGCATCATCAAGAACTTCAAGGAGAGAGGTTTCATTGGTGCCAAAAAGGCTCCAGGGCGCCCAAGAAAGACCAGCAAGCGGCAGGACCGTCTCTTAAAAGTGTTTCAGGTGCGGGATCGGGCTACCAGCAGTGCAGAGCTTCCTGAGGAATGGCAGCAGGCAGGTGTGAGTGCATCTGCCCGCACTGTGAGGCGGAGACTCTTGGAGCAAGGCCTGGTCTCAAGGAGGGCAGCAAAGAAGCCACTTCTCTCCAGAAAAAACATCAGGGACAGACTGATATTCTGCAAAAGGTACAGAGAGTGGACTGCTGAGGACTGGGGTAAAGTCATTTTCTCTGATGAATCCCCTTTTCGATTGTTTGGAACATCTGGAAAACAGCTTATTCGGAGAAGAAGAGGTGAGCGCTACCACCAGTCTTGTCTCATGCCAACTGTAAAGCATCCTGAAACCATTCATGTGTGGGGTTGCTTCTCAGCCAAGGGAATCGGCTCTCTCACAGTCTTGCCTAAAAACACAGCCATGAATAAAGAATGGTACCAGAATGTCCTCCAAGAGCAACTTCTCCCAACCGTCCAAGAGCAGTTTGGCGCTCAACAATGCCTTTTCCAGCATGATGGAGCACCTTGCCATAAAGCAAAGGTGATAACTAAATGGCTCAGGGAACAAAACATAGAGATTTTGGGTCCATGGCCTGGAAACTCCCCAGATCTTAATCCCATTGAGAACTTGTGGTCAATCATCAAGAGACGGGTGGACAAACAAAAACCAACAAATTCAGACAAAATTAAAGCATTGATTCTGCAAGAATGGACTGCTATCAGTCAGGATTTGGTCCAGAAGTTGATTGAGAGCATGCCAGGGAGAATTGCAGAGGTCCTGAAGAAGAAGGGTCAACACTGCAAATATTGACTTGCTGCATTAACTCATTCTAACTGTCAATATAAGCTTCTGTTACTCATAATATGAATGCAATTATATTTCTGTATGTGATAAAAACATCTGACAAACACACATAAAAACCAGAGGGCAGCAGATCATGTGAAAATATAATATTTGTGTCATTCTCAAAACTTTTGGCCATGACTGTACATTACGTGTTAGTGGTGGTTTTAATTGCTTTAATAAAAGTTATATTTTAATCTAATATTTTGCTGATCTACAGGTGCATCTCAATAAATTTGAATATTTTTGAAACGTTCATTCATTTCAGTAATTCAGTAATACAATTCATAATCAGTGTCTTCCATGACTGTGTGTCCTACTGAACCAGACTGAGGGACCATTTAAAGGCTTAGGAAACTTTGGCAGGTGACACACTGAATTTACAATACTGAACTTTTTTACACTATTCAGATTTTCTTAGATTTTGGTTTTCATTACCTGTAATCCATAATCAACATTTACAGAAATAAAACACTTGAAATAGAAGACTCTGTGTGTAAAGAATCTAGAAAATATAGGAGGTCTAAGTACTGAAATAAATAAACATTTCAAGGATATTCAAATTTATTGAGATGCACCTGTATTAAACATTGAGATGAGATACTTGCCAAGGGCTACTTTCCTGCTTTGATTCTTGATTTTTTTAATGAACTGTAGACAATGGTTGGTTTTTTAACAGTAGGACTGGATAAACAAATATGGCTTGAAGTCAAAGAGGTATTTTCAGATAAAACATTTAGCCAAAAATTATACAAGCCCTCATTTAATAAGGCCTTTTGGGAATTAACCCAAGTATACAAAGAACATATAACACCCTGGTAGGTGGTCCATAGTTTGGGTATTATTTAAAACATGGCAGTGCTCCCAGAGGCATGCACATTATCCTGGCCACGACAACTAAGTGCAAAATTCAGGGGTTAATTAGCAAGAGGGAAAAGAATGCAACAAGCAGCTCATTAAAATTTAGTAAATCTATCGTCCCAGGTACTCTCAAACTCATGAAATAGCAGTCCTGATTAAAGGCTTATCCTGTGTTCACCTTGTGTCCTGTGTTCACCTTGGACTTGAAATTGTTGAATTGGGTCAAAGATGGGCATTTATTTGCCAGAAAACGTAAATGGCTTACCTTATTTAGCTCTATACATCCAGGGAATGGAGTTGTCACTTTTTCTCCAGAATTGCGGTCCATTGCACAAGTAATTTTCCATCTCTATAGCCCCCTTTAACCTCTTCCTCATCCCCCATCTCTCCCCCGGAGTCACTTGCCTTTTCCCTCCTTGGCTCCTCACCCTTTTCAGTTCTATATTTTTTACATTTTATTTTATTTGATTTATCTGTAATCCATATGGCAGCCAGCTGTGTTTCCATTGTAGCTTATCTTTGGATATCATGCAGTTTTGCCCTACTCTTAACTTCGACAGTCAATATGATAGATCACTAGTTCTCCTTAAGCAGTAGCCAGGCCTGGAAGCTAGCATAGTCTATTATAGTTGGTCATGTCCTGTTTTGTCATAGCAACTGAAGGGCACACCTCCTTAGTGATGCAGCAGATCACATGTGCCAGCAAGAACTGGTGGCACATGTGGTACATGTGATGAGACTGAATGCTGATACAAGCAGAGGTAGGTAATTAAGTCTTTAAAGTTTGTAACACCACTATCCATTAAAGCTGACAGCTTAGCATTGTCATACCACTTTCCACATCTGCCCACACAAGATGGCTTAGCGCTGCCCTATCTTAAGCCTTAATTTAAGAACTCTGCTAGTTATGTTGGTGGTATTTATCAGTTATTAGTCCAGTAAGATACTTATATGTAGGTCCCCTGAAGAATCCTGGTGTTTCCGGAAGGGAATATATATATGGGACATATCAAGGCATGTGTCACTAGGGTTTAGCCTGGACATTGCCCTTGTAAAAGCAGGAGTCATTTCTTTGGGGTTGCAGGGATAGTTTGATAGGGTCATTAGGGTTAATACATTTTATGACCTCCTGTGGGGTCAAAATATTCACTATAGCCCTTAACAAGGAATAAAGTTTCCAAAATGAGTTCACTTTTTGTGGGTATCCATTATACATTGTACTGCAAGATGAGATATAGCACCTGAAAACTATTTCAGAGATACCCTCCTGCCTGCCAAAAGCCAAATATCACTCCTAAACAGAAGCTTACATGCATTACTGTACTTGAGAAATTTCACAACAAAATTTTTATGTTGCATTTTCTCCTTTAAATTCTAGACCTAAATGAATGTATTATTGAAAAAAATTAAATTTCTAAATATCACAAACAAACTTCCCAAACAAAAAGTTACCTAACTTCCTATATGTTGTTTTGAATGATCCGAGGGATTCAGTTATGGAAATGGGGTGATGTATAGAGGGCTTCTAATATATCTACATTTACGTTTGGTCCCTAAGAAATTGGTTTTGAAAACATTTTTGAAAATTTGGAAATTGCTGCTCGACTTGTAAGCTTTTTAAAATCCTAAAAAAAAATCTAAAGTTTGATGCCAACATGTAGCAGAGATATGGTAAATAATATTTAGGAACTAATTTGGGTGGTATATTTCTGAAATGCAGAAAATTTCAAAGTTTGAAAACTGTAAATTTTTCAAAATTGCTCTGTGCTCTGTAATGCAGTCATAGCAGTTGAATGTGACTGGGGAAGGTGGTAGACTCTCTTTAAACATATTAGGATAATATTATTTTTGTAGCATGTGGTGGTATTATTTGACCATTGTTTCTGGTATTTGGACTTTGCATGAAATAATTATTTAAGGTCTGTGTGATATCTTATTCTTTGCACTAAAGGAAGCCATAAGCTTTCTTAGAGGATTGGTATCATGTCTCACAAAGCTAAACTCATAGGCATAACTCCAGCAATGAAATGATAATCCTTAGATGCCAAGGATTATGTTTTGTAGTAATAAATAATAACACAAATAATACATAAATGTATAAATACATTGAGAAGCATGGCATTCAGGCTGAACCTCATATAAAACTTTTTCATGACTTGCATGTTCAGAAAAGTGGTGGGTCCTGGCTGCACTGCCCTGGAGTTAAAACTGATACACCATTACAATGGGGCAGTAATGATAAAACTTCCCCAATGTGTCAATATTTTCAAGCAGGAATAATAATCACAGTCTACTGTAGGATGAATATATGTGGGAGCAATACTACATATAATATATATATATATATATATATATAATTATATAATCCGTATATATATAATTATAATTACTGTATAACATTGAATACGCTTTTCTTAGAGTGAGAAAGAATGTTAATTCAGCACTGGTCTGCACTAGATTTTCTTAGTAAATTGTAAGTAGAATTCTCTTTAAAGAGTAAGCATTTCTTCTAGGAGCAATGATTACTCACTTCTCTAGATACATTTAAGTGATCATTCAGTTGGGAGAATTTAATTACAAGTAAATGAAGTAATATATCATCGGGATGAGTGTTCATCTTGTGAAGCATAAATCTGGGAATACAATACTTTCTAGAAAGAATGGATAGAAATTAAAAGACCTAAATAATTACTACACAAATCTTTTCTCATCAGCTGCGAATAACTTGCAAAATAATATACTCTGTAACTCTTAAAAATTTACTTGATCCTGCACACGATATGATTAAAAAAACATTGAAGTTAAACTATTCAAGAAGCTAGATTTAGCATTATATGTTAACATTGATCATCAACTTAAACAGTATGGTTATACTGTAATATATTTCTGTTGATTGTTTTTTTATACGTTGATATTTTCCAAGTTGTAGTTTTCTGCTTCAAAGTGAAAGTTTGTTTTCACTTTGCAGAAGAAAACAAATTATTTGGATAACAGGGACATTCATCAAACTTTTTAAGTATTGTTATGAGTAAGAGAGAGTCTTTTGCATATAGTCTTGATGGCTAGCAGCCACTCTCAATTGCCCATTGTAGCCATTGTCATAATACATACAGGTACAAACAAGGCTTTCAATTTAACAGTGGTCTTAGCATTTTAATGCAATAAGGAAAAGTTTTGTAAGCACTAAATGTACTGTATAAGTTGATTATGGGGGTCTCATTGAAAAGACTGCTGTGTTAGCAACTTTGAGACCAAGTATGCAAATTTCTAGTTGGAAAAGAAACTGTGCATCTAACGCCACCTATGGGAAGGTGGCTCCTCATAAATCAATGCTGTACTTTCATAGAAAATTTTGCATGACTTGGGATATAAGCCAAACTATAAAATTGCAAGGGACAGTTGTCTGTGGATGGGTATCTCTTTCTTTTGGAAAATATTTTACTGGCTTATATAACAAGTCATGCAATAAGAACAAGACTTTGTTGAAGACTTTGTTGAAAGTTGAAAGCTGCCTCCCAACAGGGGGCGCTAAAGGCACAGTTTTAATTTTTTCAAGCAAGAAAAATAATTTCTATGCCTTTTCCCACAATGCACACATTTGATTGGTTAAACTTCTATGTGCTTTGAAATAGCTTCAGTATATCTTGTTTTTACATAGACTTGTGCTGGGTTATTTTGATGTACATAAACTGTATTGCAACATCTCTGAGAAAAGGCTAAACACTACCAGAAGTTATTTCAATTTTCATTGTGAACATTATGTGCCCCCTAATATTACATGCTACAATATTTATAATGGTTGAGAGAGGTTCTCATGGTGTGACCCCATTTGAATCAGCACTTGCCTTGAGTGATATGCATTATTGTTCAGCACAAATGCTCCAGTTAGTCAATATTTTTAATAATGATTCCAGGGATCTTAGTGACAGTACAAGCTTGCAAAAATCAATATGGAAGTTGGAGATACTATTAGAAAAAACGTTTGATTGATTTAATTTTAACCCCTAAATGACATGGCCAAAAACTACCTTAGGCTAAAAACCACTCGTAGCAGGCCGCAGCAGAATAGCACTGCTGGAAAAAACACAGCGGCAATGCATCACATTTTTTTCCTGCATCCCTTTTCACAGAAAGTCCACAGATTTTTTCTCTGCGGACTTTCTGCTTCCATTATACCTATAGGGAAACCGCCAGTATTTCCGTAGGTATGACTGACATGCTGCGATTTCCAAAACCGAAACGTTTTTGGAAATCGGAGGGTGTTCGCTGCACATATTTTTCTGCAGTGTGTGGAGGGGATCCACTATGCAGGGACTGTAAAACCACTGCATTTACGCCACGTGGGGCCCCCGGCCTTAAGGACATGGCCCCATTTTTCAAAACTGACATGTCAATTTATGTGGAAATAACTGTTAGAGGCTTTAACTTACCCAAGTAATTTTGAGCATGTTTTTTCATGACACACTGTACTCCATGTTAGTGGTAAACAATGATCAATTTTTTTTGCATTTATTTATAAAACTAAAAAAAGGAAAGTTGATAAAATTTCAAAAAATTCTTCAAAATGTGAAATGCTCACACAATCCAAATACTGTATGTTAATAAATACTATCTACTAAATATCTGCTTTATATTGGCATCCCCTTTAAATCATCCTTTAAATTTATTTTGGATGATAGCAAGTTTACAAGTCTAACAGCGATTTTCCAGATTTACAAGAAAATTTCCCAAAACCATTTGTTAGGTACCACTTCAGTTCTGAAGGAGATTTTTCTAAAAGCCTACTGTATATATTAGAAACCTCCACGAATCAATCCATTTTCAAAACTGCACCCCTCAACTAATTCAAAACCACATTTGGGAAGTTTGTTAACCCTTTACGCATATCACCGTAATTAAAATAATATGGAGGTAAAATTTAGACATTCATTTTTTTTTTCAATAGTACGTTCATTCACACCTAAAATATACACTTTCACAAAGTTAAAGGAGAAAATGCTTTTCGCAATTTAGTATGCAGTTTCTTCTGAGCATGTAAATACCCTACATGTGGATATAAACCTTTGTTTGGACACACAGCAATGCGTCAAAGGGAAGGAGCGCCACTGGGCATTTGAAAAGCAGGTTTTGCTTGTCTCATTTTCAGGTGCCATGTCTCATTTGCAGAGTCCCTAAACTAGCAGTACAGTGAAAACCCTCCAAAAGTGATTTTGGAAACTACATCCCTCGAGGAATTAATCAAGGGGTATAGTGAGCATTTTTACCACATATCTGTTTCACAGATTTTATTAACATTGTGACATGTCACTTTATGAATTTCCCCATTGTGGGACTATTAAAGGACTATTATTATTATTATTATTATTATTATTATTATTATTATGCTCAAATTTTTCATTTTCACAAGCAGTTACAGGAGAAAAAAACACACTACAGCTTCACTACACAATTTCTGGGCACCTTCTGAATATTAATCTTTGACGCAAACATATTGTGCACTGAAATGATGTATTCCTGGAAAAATTGCTATTTTCACTTTTCACCATCAGCTGTGCATTCATGTCTGGAAAATAAATTAAAGCAACACTTGGGTGTTAAAATTGTTCATTGTCCCCCTGGATAAATTTGTTTAGAGGAGTAATTTCCAAAATGGGGTCATGTGTTAGGGGATTCCACTTTACTGGCATTTCAGCACTCTGTAAAAGTGGCACAAAACAAAAAACAAACTTATGAATGGAGCTGTTGGGAAAGAAAATTCATAGATAAATGCTCAGTGAGCTTTAGCTCTACTGAGGCTGCAAGTTCCAAATATCACACATAGGAATCTGTTATGGCCACTAATATATATCCTCCCCCCTTTCCTATTTCAGTAAGTTCAAGATACAGTGCTGGCCAAAAGTATTGGCACCCCTGCAATTCTGTCAGATAATACTCAATTTCTTCCAGAAAATGATTGCAATCACAAATGCTTTGGTAATAATATCTTCATTTATTTTGCTTGCAATGAAAAAACACAAAAGAGAATGAAAAAAAAAGTCAAATCATTGATCATTTTACACAAAACTCCAAAAATGGGCCGGACAAAAGTATTGGCACCCTCAGCCTAATACTTGGTAGCACAACCTTTAGACAAAATAACTGCGAACAACCGCTTCCGGTAACCATCAATGAGTTTCTTACAATGCTCTGCTGGAATTTTAGACCATTCTTCTTTGGCAAATTTCTCCAGGTCCCTGAGATTTGAAGGGTGCCTTCTCCAAACTGCCATTTTGAGATCTCTCCACAGGTGTTCTATGGTATTCAGGTCTGGACTCATTGCTGGCCACTTTAGAAGTCTCCAGTGCTTTCTCTCAAACCATTTTCTAGTGCTTTTTGAAGTGTGTTTTGGGTCATTGTCCTGCTGGAAGACCCATGACCTCTGAGGGAGACCCAGCTTTCTCACACTGGGCCCTACATTATGCTGCAAAATTTGTTGGTAGTCTTCAGACTTCATAATGCCATGCACACGGTCAAGCAGTCCAGTGCCAGAGGCAGCAAAGCAACCCCAAAACATCAGGGAACCTCCGCCATGTTTGACTGTAGGGACCGTGTTCTTTTCTTTGAAGGCCTCTTTTTTTTTCCTGTAAACTCTATGTTGATGCCTTTTCCCAAAAAGCTCTACTTTTGTCTCATGTGACCAGAGAACATTCTTCCAAAAAGTTTTTGGCTTTCTCAGGTAAGTTTTGGCAAACTCCAGCCTGGCATTTTTATGTCTCTGGGTCAGAAGTGGGGTCTTCCTGGGTATCCTACCATAGAGTCCCTTTTCATTCAGACGCCGACGGATAGTACAGGTTGACACTGTTGTACCCTCGGACTGCAGGGCAGCTAGAACTTGTTTGGATGTTAGTTGAGGTTCTTTAGCCACCATCCGCACAATCTTTCGTTGAAATCTCTCGTCAATTTTTCTTTTCCGTCCACATCTAGGGAGGTTAGCCACAGTGCCATGGGCTTTAAACTTCTTGATGGCACTGCGCACGGTAGACACAGGAACATTCAGGTCTTTGGAGATGGACTTGTAGCCTTGAGATTGCTCATGCTTCCTCACAATTTTGCTTCTCAAGTCCTCAGACAGTTCTTTGGTCTTCTTTCTTTTCTCCATGCTCAATGTGGTACACACAAGGACACAGGACAGAGGTTGAGTCAACTTTAATCCATTTCAACTGGCTGCAAGTGTGATTTAGTTATTGCCACCACCTGTTATGTGCCACAGGTAAGTAACAGGTGCTGTTAATTACACAAATTAGAGAAGCATCACATGATTTTTCAAAGGGTGCCAATACTTTTGTCCACCCCCTTTTTTATGTTTGGTGTGGAATTATATCCAATTTGGCTTTTTGACAATTCTTTTTGTGGTTTTCCATTGAAGACAAATTAAATGAAGATATTATTACCAAAGCATTTGTGATTGCAATCATTTTCTGAAAGAAATTGAGTATTATCTGACAGAATTGCAGGGGTGCCAATACTTTTGGCCAGCACTGTAAATCATAAACCATCAAAAACCAAAAATGAAAAGTGGGGAGGCAACATTACAAATCGTTATCCACAAAGAAAATCACAGAGCTGTGAGGAAGGGGATATAATCAATGTAGTGAACTTGTCTTCTTATTTTATTTCAGATGATGAACTTTTATTATTATCTCAAGTTTTAAATGTTGCCCCTACTCACCATTTTGATCTATATAGTACAATTTGGGATGTTTATGAATTTATAAGATCACTTGCGATTAAAAAACATTTTTAGGACGTGAGGATGCATCTATGTATTTGAACGATTCAAAAGAAATTGTTCATATTAATACTTTTTCATGAAAGGAATATTTGGCAAATAATATTTTGCAAGATTTACACATTACAAAACAAGGTTGATTTAGAATATGATATCATTTCTGAAACAGATACTTTTAGTCCAGGCAGATTTGGTTGACCTATACAATCAGACAGCTCACAATACTATGGATAATTTATCAATATTGGAGTATAGAGCAATCTTGTCTTTACGTGATAATAGCAATTTGACAGTTATATGAATAGAATGTAATTTTATGAACAGATGCTGTCAGATATCTCTACATATATTTCTTTAGACAAGGACCCCACAGTTTTTCAGCGTCATTTGGATACGTTGTTGAAATATGGTGTTAAACTCAGGCATTTTGGACACCAGACAATATGAATATATCTTTGCCAAAGATACTGTTATTCCCATCTACCACTCACTTCCTAAAGTTCCCACCTACTATGCGACCTATTGTTGCTGGAATTGACTCTTTCAATGAAAGGTTAAGTGAGTTAGTAGATCATCTTCTTCCACATTTGGTTTCCAGGTGTTTTGTATAATTGCAGGGTAGTAAGTAATTATTTCATGTTTAATAAGTGCTAATCTTTTTGTTGTTTGTGGGAAGAATCATTGAGTCTAACCCTTATGCTGAATCTATAGACTGGTATGGTCGTTACATCAATGACGTTAGTATTGTATAGCTGTCTGACGTCTCAACCATACCAGACTATGTATTGTGTGAATAATAATCCCTTTGCGTTTTATTTTGCTGATAATTGGGACCAAGTTCCAACTACCTTTTAGAACTTGCTATTATAGCCAATCTTATTTTGGGTGGAGTTCAGATAGCGACTTATCGTAAGTCTACTGCAGGTAACACCATTTTACATGGCAGTTCATGTCATCCTTTTCATACAATCAAAGGTGTCTGTTTAGGTGAAATGTTAAGGGATAAAAGTAATTGTACATCTGAAACAGTTTTTTCCAGAGAGATGAGTGATATTTCTGACTAGCTTGGCAGATGGGGATATTCAACTTAGGTTCTTACTAGAGCAAAACAGAATAAGTGATAATAGAACCCATTCTAGTTTATAAAGAAATAAACAGAGAAATCGTTCTAGGGACGATATAAGGCATCCAACTTTCATACTTTCATCACTACATTTAGTAGTGAGTTTGGTAGGATTTGTTACATCATTTCTAAATACATTCATACGGATGATACTTTGAGATCTAGTTTAAGTAAAAGCTGTCACTTTTCCACTCGAAGACATCCAACCCTTGGGAGGATGCTTTCCCAGAGTTGAATGAAGCAGGAGAAAACAATCGGTACCTTGATTTCCTTATAGGGTTTTTTTTTAAATGTTGCACTTGCATGTTCTGTAAATTTGCATATCAGACAAAAGAGGTATATAGACAAACTGATGGAGTTCAGCAAAGGATTAACACTTTCATTAATTGAAAAAACAGCAATGTTGTTTATTGCATTGAATGTGTATTGAACAACATGATAGGTGCTCGTTGTAGGACCTGGCTTCTAAAAGAAAGTATTAGGGAACATTTGAACGGATCAGTTAATTCTAATTACAATAATCCTTCTAACATGACAAAACACTCTCATCATGTACATCATGGGGAGACATTATGCTTCGCTTTTTTGGCGTTGAGAGTGCTAAAAAATCCATTACAGGTAGTGATTCTAAAATAGCCCTTCTGTAACATGAAGGCTTTTGGATGCTCATGTTAAATATAGTTTGGCCCAATGGTCTTAACTTTGAAATTAATTGTTTTTAAATTATTGTTGATTATTGATTAGATTATTAATGATTTTGTTTGTATTTTTTTGTTTATTATTGTTGTTATTTCTATTGGATTCAACAGAGGCTAGGTACGCTTATATGACAAACAGAATTTTAGGTTAGCTGTTTGTTTCTAGTCTTAGTATGATTAAAGATCCAGTTGGGATCAGAAACATGTCAGAAGCTAGATGCTAGGTGCATTCTGTACAGCCACATTATGCAAATTTTTAATCACTTTTTGATGTATAATAAAGAAGCTAGGTTGAAGAAGAGTTGAATTTGTACATTGGTGGTGGAGTAGAGAGGCGCTTTTGTTGGACCTTGCACCCTGAAAATGAGCTGTATTGCACATTTTTGTTCTAATCTACTAGGAAAGACTATATAATACTGATTTACTGAACTAATTACTTACTACAATGCAAGTATCCAAAACATCTGGAAACCAAAGGTGGAAGAAGCAATAAATAAGGCTAGGTTCACACCTGCACCTGATCTCCGCTTGGGAATTCTGTTCCCCATTGCGCTTTTCTGCATTTTTCAGGTGGAAATTGGGCAGAAACCCGTCGGAACCCAATATAGTCTATAAATCTTTTTTAAGTGGATTAGGTTTCCGATCATGGGGTCCCCAAGCAGGTGTGATCCTAGCGTAAGTCCTTCCAAGAAGAGTTTACAGGAGTGTCCTCCCTCGCTTTTCCTTTTGCCTGGACATGTCAAGATATGTAAACATTACTTGAATCAAATGCATACTTTTTAGCCTCATTAGTAGGTCATTTCTTATAACTCAAAAATATTAAATTCATGTTTATTTTTTAGTGTCAGTTTACCTTTGAGGCGTTTCTGGTTTTCAGGGTTAAAATACAGTAAATTGTAACTTGAATAATAAAGTTTTTTGTTTCCTTTAATAAGTACAATACAGCTCCACTGATTGGAATTTTTCTCCACCACCTATTGTTCATGAACAATCAATGCAGTTAGTTTTGTTGTCTAATGTGCTAAATTAGGCCTATGCTGTCAAATGGATAATCTTAGGCAGGAGCAATCAAGGGGACGTGATTCTGAGTTCCAATCAAAGGTGGACAGTATCAGAGCAGATAATCACTTCCATTGTCTGCTCTGGCCCAAGACCACCCACTTGACAGTAAAGAGCCTAAATATAATATTGGGCACTGAAACTAACAGCACTGATTTCTCAGGAAGGGAGCTGAAATTGGTGAAGGTGGTGAAATCTCCTCTTTAAGCACACATCCAGTGAAAAATAAAAACTTTAATGCTCCATTTGTCCTGCAGACACCACCATCCTAATCAACTGAATGGGAGATGAGCTGCAGTAAGTGAGCATGGGCACTATACAACTGAGGGAGCCATTTGCTTCCAGCTGTGTTCACTGTGTACTTCCAGCGCAAGTAAATTCTGAAAACAGAAGATCAGTGGTTGTGTCAAATGTTGGACCCCAACCAATCTAAGTATCATCAGTATCAAAATAAATAAAAGTATCTTGTTCTGTTACTTAACTAAAAAAATGTGCTGAAATCAGCATGCTTACAAGAATTTATACATCCATATTAATAAGTGACAAAGGATATTGGACATACAAAGTTAATAAATGCTTTGGAATGTTCTTTTAGTTGAATATACTTTTTCATACTTATAGCATGCACTGGGTGGCAGCCTAGTGTTTTTTCCCTTTACCTGTTTCCACCCTCTCAGCAAAAAAAATAAAAAAAATAATAATAATTCATATCTTACCAATGTTATGAAAAATTATTTTTAGCTCAGTCGAACACTTAGAAAACCCACGCTTTGTATTTCTCTCAATATCTAAAACATACTGTATATGTTGTGGCTAATGAGAATAAAGAAACATAGTTAATCATTGGCTTTGTCCATTTGGAGAAGGGGTGTTTAAAGAAAAGCATTATTTGCTTCCAGGGCTATCTAATCACTGACTGTGTAGATCAGCTTTACAAAAATAGACTAGTACCTATTAATCATCTAGAGAAATGTCAAAATGCGAAGAAATGGATGCCTAAGATTTGAGTTTGGAAAGATGGTAGAGTTGCCGTGACAGATGTCTAAAAGTATAAAAAGTGCACAAAACAGAAGAGATGACAGACATTTTCTGAATATTGACAATAATGAAACATTCATGTTTTGAGGAAACTCAAGAGAACTAACACTGAAATGTTATTTAAAAATGCCTGCTGTAGAGCAAGCTCACACTGAGGGCACAGGCAAGGATCATTACCCAAAATGTTACTGCTGAATAAAATGCTGCTGTTTTTCATATATTTATCAATCATAAAGTAATAGATTTTACAAACCACTTATATTTACGCATTGAACATGCTGGGTAACCAAGTCAGCAGGAAATGTATACAGCCAATATCTGCCTATTTTATCTGATTTCTATGTTACTATCATGCTGTTGCTGGATTTAGATGGGTATACTGGATGTTTGTTGCTTTTTGCCATTTGAATTGAGTTGGGATGTTTAACAAAAAAACAAATTGGAGGTAAAAAATGCTTAGGGTATTATCACACAGTATGGTCATGGCTTCACCAAGACATGGCCATGATGCAGTCAAAGTATTTCATTTATAAAATTTTAATATAAAATACAATTTATTACAAACTTATTAAGTTTATTGAGTGTTTTACGTTTATAGTGGCCTGGTTTTGTAGGTTACCACTCAACCAGTAACTTTTATCAGTCTAAACATGATTAGTTTGCAATATATTAATAAAATAATGTGGAACCTGCCACAGTCACCCAGTATTTATCCATGTTATTTAGGAAACAAGTTTGTGGCTGTGAGCCTAGTTGAAAAATGTAGAATTGGATTTAAAAAAACACTTGAAGCCATAAAAGATAAAACTTTCATTGCAAACTGGACCAGCTGCTTCCACTGCTTTAATCTATTGGCCCAGAATTCCATGTCGCCATATCAAGGGCCTCTTCTGCATGTAAAGCAGAGTCTTCTTCCTCCTCCTCTTCTGGTCTACAAGTCCCAGTTCCTCCACCATACCATGACCCTGACCCAAATCCTCATCATCCTCCATCAACCCAGGGCGATGACATTGACTAAGTGGTGGAAGCTGTTCCACCTCTTCTGTCCCTAATTGCATGAGTGTGTTTAATAAAGGGATTGCATCACTGATGCTGCAGTTGTCCCTGCTGACAATTTGGATATCTCTTCAAAGGTCTGGAAAAGCTGAAACACTTCCCTCATGAGACTCCAATGACAGATCTCGAAATCAGTTGCAGCTTGAAGAAAAAAACAGAAGCAGCGCCAAACACCAAATCATGTGATACTGTTATGTGAGTGAATAATAGGAGAGAGAAGTGGAGAGGTTCTCACCTTTTGTAGTTGTGAACAGCTCACAACTACTATAAAAGCCTGTAGTATAATCCTTGGTTGAACTGGACTTCAGGTATGCTGACATATTTACACTTGAGAAAGGGCCTGAGTTTGTCTGAAAAGCGTTGTGTGTATGCCAATAAAATTATTCATCTGGACAAGCATTATTGACCCTCGTTTTTCTTCCTGGAGAGTCTTCTCCATATATTTAGATCTCGAAATAACACATTGTCCCTCTGGTCTGATGCATACAGTAATCATTCCTCACCTTCTGCTGCTCCCACAGACACTCCAGCATGTTTAAGGTGAAGTTCTACCAAGTTGGAACATCGCAGATAGGAAGATACAAAGGCAGACTATTTTGTTGGTGCAAATTAAGTAAGGTGTTTTTTTGCGACATAAGAACGGCCAAAACGACATTTCTGGATATGAGGAGCACCAATTTTAAGTCACTATACAGGTTAATAAAGCAGCTCAGCACTTCACCACATGTGCCATACAGTGACAATGTGTTATTCGACCCAACTGCCGCACAGAAACAATATTGGTGCCATTGTTACAGACAATGTTGCCCGGTTGTAGTTGGCAAGGAGCCATCCAGTGGGATACTTGCAGTAGGATACAGCAAAGCAACTCCTCTGCTCTGTGTCTCTGTTGATCAAGGCTCATTTATTGTAAAACCACACGGCAGGGCTTTACCTTAAACCCATGAAACGAGGGGGAAAGTAGGAGGAATGGAAGCAATGCCTAGCTGTGGTGAAGATGGTGGTGGGAAATGGTCCAGAGGGGAGGATCCAGAGAAGGCGGATGGGCCTTGTGTGATGTTGCAACTGGGCCTGCACAATAGCAGTGGAACTAGCACCTGGCCTTGTTGTATTACTGGACTGTGACTGCTGCTGCACAAGACATTGACCCAATGGGCCATGAAAGCCATGTATTATCCTTGTCCATAATTTCTGCTCCACATGTCAATGGTGGCATGCGCCTTTACACAGACTAACATATCCAAGGAAAGGCCCTCAATCTCCCACACATGACAATATAAAGCTTTCATAGAGAAATAATGGCAGCTGAATATCCTCCATGGAGATTGAATGTATGGCAGTTGACAAAACGCAGTGGAATTCATTAACTTGTACAACAGTGAGTGCACCACTTGTAGCTTGGCCAGGTGTGATTTAAATTGCTGAACCACTGGATGACTGGGAGGATATTGCTGTTTCCTGGACACACATGGATGACTAACATTGCTGTGTAAGAGGAAAAGTAGGAGTTGGTGATGATGATGATGATTATAACAACAACTATGTGCTACTTGTAGATGTGGCTTCCTACCTAAAAGGAAGATCACAGGTAGGAGTAATAGAGTCTTGCTCACTTCCCCTGCCAGTCTTTTTTTTTTTTTTAAATTAGTTAATACGTTTTATTGAAATTTTATAAAAAAAAACAGTGTACAATGGAATTGAAACCAACAAGGAAAGCTCCCATAACCGTGATGGGGGGGAGCAGAAAAGGGGTAAGTCGGTTGGATTTACAACACGTGGGGGGAGTAGAACACAAGTGGGGAGAGGGATGATGTGGTGCAGCAGAGCAACAGATAATAAATAATGCATAAAATAGCAAAATCCAAGGCAAGGAAAAATGGTAGTAAGGGGAAAAGGACAGAGAACCTCTTAGGAGGTGCGGGAGTATCAGCATGTCTCTAGTGGGAGAACAGAAGCACCTGTGGGGGCAGATAGAGAGAAAGAAAGGGGACAAAAGAAAGAGGCAGAAGGCACAATATGCAAGGGGTTAGGAGGGAGGGGAGTGAAAGGTTGTCTGGAAGGCGGAGGAGTAATAGAACATGTTCCAGAGGAGCCACACTTTTTGGTGTGCACCATCATCTGGTCTGAGGGCCACAACCATGTCCTCCATATATCTCAAATTAATAATCTCTTGGAGCCAAAGTGTCAAGGTCGGAGGTGAAGTAGATTTCCACAACCTGAGGATGATGCACCTGACCGCAACCAGAAGGAAGCTTATCAGTTTGCAGGGAAAGATGGAAAGGAGGAGAGAGGCTGGATCATACTTCAATATGATGCCAGTAACTTCTTTGATGATTTTATGGACCTTGTTCCAGAAGGGATGCAACAAGGGGCAGTTCTACCAGATTGTGTCATCGTATCCTGGCCCTCGGTACATAGCCAACAGCGGTCTGAAATGGAGTGGAAGATATCATGGAGGATTGAGGGGACTCTATACCAGCATGGGAGAATTTTTTAGTTAGTCTCCTGGGCTTTACATGAGATTTATGAATTTATGACAAGACTGGAAGGCAGAGATCGACAGATCTGGTGTCAACGAAGACCCAAGTTCCTTTTCCCAAGAAGTAGTGAATGATGGTAAAGGGTGAGCTTTGGTATCAGAGAGCATGCTATACATAGTTGAGATAGGGCAATGTGGATTGATGGAAGAAGTACAGAGGAGTTGGAATGGAGTGAGTGGTCTGTGCAGGTTTTGTGATTTCTTTCTGTTGGAGTAGAAGTGGTTCAGGTGTAGGTATTGCCAACGAGAATATAAGTTTCTGGTGTCTCAGGGGACAAGTTTGGAATAAGGGAGGATGGAGATCAGGATATCACTTGAGAATGTGAGGGGTGTTTGGTCAGTGGAGCATGAAAGAAAAGTGGGGCAAAGAGCAATGAGAAAGTATGGGTTGACCGAGATGGGAGTCAATGACCTTGCAGCGTTGGAGTCCTGGGTTTGAATCCTGCCAAGGACAACATCTGCAAGGAGTTTGTATGTTCTCCCCGTGTTTGTGTGGGTTTCCTCCGGGTACTCTGGTTTCCTCCCACACTCCAAAGGCATACTGATAGGGAATGTAGATCGTGAGCCCTATATGGGACAGTGACTGTCAATGTCTGTAAAGCGCTGCGGAATATGATGGCACTATTCAAGTAAGCATAATAAAATAATATAAGTCGCTTGGTGGCGCAGTATAGACGGCATGCCCTCAGGACTTGAGGGGTAACAAACGAGAAGGTTATAAGAGCTTTGTCCGTCCAATTATGTCTATGGTAAGGATGTGAGAGGGAAGAGGCTCAGAGTTCTCTCTAAGGCAACCCAGAGTTTGGAGTGAGAAGAATGGTGCCAGCTTCTGGTGGTAGAAGCGTCCATCAAAGAGGAAGTCATTTTTTGTGAGAATGAACCACATTAGATCCAAGAGGAATTTGTTATTTGCACCCAGATGGGTGCGTCTGGTCTCCAGAAAATGGCGTACAGCTCTACACCCATATTCGTGGGTGGGAATGTCCAAAGTTAAATGCCTTCCATATTTTTCAGGACGTCCATTGTCGTGTACATGGCAAGATAGAAATGTAACAAATGGACAAAGGACCAGATCCACATAAGTACTGATCCCCTGTGTGATGCTTCCTATGCCCGACACAATTAGACATCCTTTTAGGGGGTCTAGACCCTTATGAACCATGGGGATGCAATAGAAGGAGGCAATCCTAGGATGTACAGGTTTCAAATATGCCAGTTCCTTTATAATGAACAGACCATGTGTTTGCTTCAACATTAAGACCAATTCCGACAGAAAAACATCAGTAGGATCTGTTTGTAAGATCTCATAACTGTCGTCTTTAGAGAAGATATCCAAGCACGTTGCAGTAGTATGTATGTATATTGGGTAACCATAGAAAATCAACTAACAAACTGACATTTTTTTCAGATTAGTAGGCTGCATCACACTGTTTATTGGATGAGCAACAAAAACCCTTAAATAACAGAGATTTTTTCAGGTTAGCAGGCTGTCACACTATTGGGTGAGCAGAAAAAAAAACTTAAAAAACTATGTTTAAACACTTAGTAGACAGATCTAACTACTCTATTGCAAAACAGACTTTGACAAAATTAGATTATTGACAATGAAAGGGTAACTGTCTGTCTGTATTACTATTGCAGTCAGGTTCACACAGCACACATATTCTCCCTAACATTAATCTGCCTATGATTGATTAAATCTGACTAATCTGTGTTGTAATTCTCCGACTCCTAAGATTCTCTAGCTATATTGCAATTTGTAAGCTTTGCAGCACTCAGTGCTCTCTATGATACAGGGAGATGAATAACACATCTATTTGCTACATCCACCATCACTGAAATGCCCACAGCAACAGCAGTTTATATAGTGTGTATGACATCAATACTGTAAGGTGTCCACCTACCACTGACAACTGGCTGAGAGGCTTCCAGCTGATGATTTACACTTGGATGTGTCCATTTTAGTTCATCTGAGAAGAATCAACATTTATTCAGTTTTGTTAAAAACTAAACTATTTGGAACATTTGGGTCAAGCCCGGCTTGAGGCAAATTAGTTCACCCATCGCTAGTTATGAATAGTACAGTTGTTGTCCCATAGACTTGAATGGAACAACCTATGGAAAGGACTTTCATTTTGAAAAGATGGGTAACCCCTTTAATAACTAAGTGAGATGAATGACATGGCAAGCAAGATCTCTGCAAAGTGTCTTGACCCACCATTGCTCTTAACACAGTGCCAATTCAACGTTGGGCTAAACAGCTAAAGTGAGACAGAATGATTGCTAGGAATACATTGTTCATCAAGTGTAGTCTTTTCAAGGGCTCATTATTAGTTTGCATTCACACTGTGGTTGCAGTGTAATTTTGACTTATGCACTTGGAAAGCTCCTGGTCCTAGTGTATATATCAAATGTGTTTGCAGATTGGGGGCACAAAAAGGTCAAAAGCAAAGAAAAATGCACTGAACACTACGCAGTATATATTTTTTTTAACATGAGAGACTATGCTTTATGTACTGTATGTCATTGTATACCTATACTATATGCATACATTAGAGTTATCACCTAGATGTGCACTAATGTGTCCACCCTTACATATGTTCAAATTTGCATAGGAGCTAAAATTTCTCATTAAATCTCAATAAATTTGTCAGGCCACCTTGGCCTCTGTCCCACTCCGCTCACTTTCATAAATAGTGGTAAGTGAGGTGCAAAACCAACGATGTGGTGCATTTTTGTTGCGCAAAAGGTTCATGTGGTAAACATACACTACATTTACACCTATGTACACCAGGTTTAATAAATACCCCCGTTGTGTCAAGCTAGCAAAACCTTGTCAGATTGCAAGTATTACAAAGTCATGTTTTATTTCAAAACACTGTATTATTTGTGACTATTGTGGTGATATCGCAACAGCAGAAGGCGGAAGTGACTATAGGCAGGCCCCTTCTTCCATCCTTGTGGCCAGGACCCTGATGCCTACAATACCCGGAACTATTGGCTTGTAAGTTTAACCTTAGCTTATGAATCTTGACAATGTATCTATTATATACCAAAAGGTAAAATATGCTGTTCATTTTAAAAAGGGAATATACTCATATAATATTCTTATTTCTAGTGTGACCTTGTAAACATTTTGGGAGGTACAATTGGTTTGCTGCAAACAGAAACACTAGTGAGAATCCAAGGATTTATGCCACTTAATTCGAAAACCAAAATGTATGGTAAAACCACTTACTACTATATTATCTGTAATTCCTGATATTTCCATCTCAGTAATAAGGCAGGCAGTCTGGAATTTTAAAGTATCCAAAATCAGTTCTGCATACTAATGTCCCATCCAAAAAGCTAAGCATTATTCAGGATTTATACCAAGTTAATAACAATATGTACTATTACATATAAGAAGTATACTACAATGTTTATTTTTTTCTTCCTGGTTTTTATATTTTTATTTTATCCATTACTTCTTAGAGGCAGCAGAATCTCCTGTATCTTTGCATGCACTGAATGCTTTCAGTCACTGTGCAGCACCTGAGCAGAAGATGACCCCCCCATAAGCAGTTACAAGGGTAATTCATATTAATATCACCATTTGAGTACTATGGACTAGGGATATTACAGCTGTCCAATGCTTACCCAGACAATCCATGATATTGGGGAATTGAGAGACTCCTGTGTCAGAACACAACAGTTTATGGCATTTTAGAAATTCAACTACAAAAGTGGATCTATCACCAGGTTTGAAAAGCCCAATGACATACCTCATCTGATAAGTGCTGTCACAGGGAGCATTTTTGAGTTATCCATGTCTGTTCAGCCGTTCCAAAGATATAAGCCCTTTAGTGTTTATGCTATTTAGGGTCTACTACTAAGTATGCAAATTAGGGTCAGAAATATCATTCAGTCATTCATTAATTATCATCTAACTATTATCACAAACAAATTTAGCACCTGGAGCTTAAGTATAGTGGTGCAGAAGCAGCATTTTTCAAAGCCCCTTGGTACAGTAGCTGGAACAAAACTGTTTTAAATTTTTGCTTTAGGGGTCTGGAGATAGATATTACCTTGTTGTGATGCTTGAGAAATTTCAGGCCCCCAACAGCATGAATAACAAATTATAATATGGCCTTTTTGGGTGGCCAAATGGGGCCCAGAGCTCCTGGGGGGTCAAAATCTCTCACCAACTTTAAAAAGTATATACCACTTAGAAGGGGTCTGAAGAATTGTACATGTACCTGTGCATATATGCACACCATCATAGTGTGGACAGTGCATGCCTACTCCTGGCATAGCTAGGACCTCTGCAGCTCTTGCATAATGAAGTCCCTGCTTCTGTATCCCATGGCCATGAGCTACACTCATCTGATCCCTGGGTTTGTCAGCATCTTGGGTGCATTTTGTATGCACTACCTGAACAATGTATAGACACAAAATTACATTGGGAATTGAATTCTCACTCAGCTGATAATCACCCCATTTATAAGGCACTGAAAATTTTTGGTGGAGGCCCACAATTTTTGTTTCAAAAGTATTTAGAGAATGAAATAGTCATAATACAAAATGTTAACAATAACGACTAACATAGTCCGTGGTTCAAAAGAAAAATGGCAATATATATCCAAAAGTGATACAGATAATACCTAGGAATTTAGCAAACAGCACAATTGCAATAAAAAAATATACATCAGATCTATTACAGAATGCAAGTAGTAACAGAATGAACAATTCAACACGGGAAAATGGGGGTACAAAGAAAAACATTAGCACTGCATTTAACCACCAACAAGGTCTTGTACAGAGGTGAAAAGGAGGTCATTGTCATCACAATCATCACAGTTGAAGGCTGTGGGGCATATGACTGGTTGATCCATGGAGACCACACCCTGTCAAAGTCTATTTTAGCATCAGCTATAGTGGAATTTATTTTTTCAAATAGCATAATTTTATCAACTTGGTTAATTGCCTTCAACAACAAGAGGGTGGGTGCCCTCCACTGAGAAGCAACATGTATCCTCACTGACATGAGGATATACTGATAAAAATTTGTAAAGAGCATAGCGTGATCACAAGCCCTAGTAGAAAACTGGTGCAGTTAATGGCATACAGCAACTCAGGATCAAATGCAACAGCCTTTGTAGGGACTACCAGAAGTGCTAAATAATTGGGCAGGTTCATCATGTATGGAAAATGTTACTAAGAGACTGGCACCCCCTAAAACACAAGGGGTAAACCTGGGGTATATACAGTGCAGTCTAGTAGGAACCCTATAGGTTCTATGCAATATTTTCAGTGATATTTCCATAATGGTGACTTGCCAGCTACCTCTGCTGATGGCAGTGCAGCAGTTTTGCCATTGTTCAGGGGAGATTCCCAGGTCAGACTCCCAAGCCTGCATGAAGTACAATTTCAACACAGGAGGGAATGAGTTCAACACACTACAAATAAAGGACAGAGAACCCCCCCTCAGAGGCCCTTGTAGAGGCTGTGTGCATGGACCTCATTATATCATAGTGAGATATGATTGCAGTGAGCTCCCGAATGGCCTGATCAGTAATGAACTAGACTGACAGTTTTATGTTTACTAGCATAAATAATCCCAAAATCTACACCAGCTACAGGTAAGAAGTGAGGCGAGGGGCGGGGGAGATTTTTTTTTTTGTGTTGCTATAGAAGCCAAGGATGGCTACAGAAGTGAGGGGCAAAAGACTTCTCAGATCAATGAGAAATCTTCATGGAGGTTTAGGCCAGATGGGGAAGGAAATGAAAGAGAACAACTCCTAACAGGACCTGTTCCTGTGAAATCACAGTGGGAGGCATTGCTGATTGATAACTGGAATCAATAGGGAAAGCAACATCTAAGAGGTTTGTTAGATGAAATGACACCCTTTTGGGAAGCCAGGGGCCTAACCAATTACTCCCATGATTACCATCTTACTACTAATAGACCTTGCCAGAGGAAGGGCCTAATAGGTTGCCTAGCAATGCTTTGCTCCCAGGTATAATAATACATATATATTGAAGTGTATTAAACTAGTGACTGAGCCCTAGTGACTGAGGTGAAATACCCTATGTGGACTAGATAACAATGTAAAAAAAAGTGAACATTGTTTAAAAATATTAAAAATAAAGAAAACATGAAAAATGTTCCTCCATTAAAAATAAAAACAGAGAAATTTACACCTAATTAGGATTGTCCATATTTTTTGTTCTTAATGTCCCAAAAATATTAAATTGCTAAATATTGAATGCTGTGATATATAAAAAAAATGCAAGAATGGATGTGTTTGCTCTCTGAAGAAGATTAAATGAAAAGTGATTACAAACCCCAAAATGGCAACAATAAATATGTCATCTCATTCTACAAAGAATAAGCCCCAATAGAGATCTCAAAATAATGTTCATTCCCTTCATAACATGGCTATTTTATGTTTTTTTTGGGGGGGGGCTTTTCCTCTCCATCTTCCTAGAGGCACAGCTTTTTTACTTTTCCACCAACTGAGCCATAAGAGCAGTTTCCAGGACGAGTTGTATTTTTTTAAAGGCACCAATTAATTTTTTATTATGCATTAAGAGTAGAGTATATTTATACAGTATGTGGCAGATTTGTTGGAGAAATATTTGCTACTAGTCTGCCCTATGTAAATATGCCTTTAGACCTCCTAAAAAGTAGCATCAAAAGTTTGTACTCAAATAGCAACCAGTCAAAGAAATATAGAGCTCCATTTCAGGTTGAAGGAAGACTTAATAATTATTTGGAGACTATGAAAACATCAATAGCTAATATTGTGACTGGAAACCATGATGTCTCAAACAAAAAGAGCTTCTATAATTCTATGCATTAAAAATACTATATTAGTGTTCTTCAAAATAAAATATAGGATTCAGATTACCATATAGATTATGGAAATGCCCCTTGTTGCAGCCAACAACTGAACAGACTGAGAAAGAAAACCTTTTGCAAAAACAATATCATTGGTATGAACTATGTAAAAAAAAACTTTCATACTGAATTTAAACTTAAAATTGTTTAAAATGAAGACATGACAAGATGACTGATATCCAAACTCGGATTTTAACAGGATATGAAGTATTATTCTTAATGAAATGTAATAATACGTAATAGCTCTGCACTGTATAATACCTGTATGATATTTGAGTAGCAATAAAGAGATTCTTGCATAATGCATACTTTCCATCCAATCCCTTGCTGAAGACTACTGTTCTGGTATAATCAGTTGTATGATTCATGAACATATTTATCAGTATCAGTGTATTTCTTCTTATTTTCCCCGTTTTAAATTGATTCTGGATATAATGTTGCATATTTTAGTATGAAATAGATGGATAACGCTAAGGATCTCGTAATGGTCCCTTGGCATATAATCAAGCAGTCATTGCAATATGCTTGATAGGTTACTTGTAGTGAGACTATGATATCTACTTACATGTTCTTAATGAAGTATGACTCATGAATATAATTACCAGACTAGACAGGCATTGTTTACTACACTACAGATTACTAAGCGTTAAATGTGGCAGCATACTCATACTCATATTCAGATTAATGTTGTCTTCTGAATATGTTATTGATGTTTTCTGTTCTTATTGGTAATAAAATATAAATGACATCACATAGTCTAAAATTTCAACATTCTTTTTGCACATTACTAATTTGTTATCAAGATTTTAATGGTGTAGAAAAATAATAAGTTTTCTCAAGTGTCCTTTCATTTTTAATTTATTGGGTATTTGTTGTAATAACGTTGATGATAATGAACTTCATTAGGCTTTATCCTAGATGTCAAAACATTTCCCCAAAGAATTCTGTCTTAATTTAGCACTAAGTATACCATTAATCATGATAATGGCAACTCTGTGTGCAGAAATATAATGAAAAGAAAATTCTGTGGTGATTTAGAAGTAGGTTTACCTCTAGTGAATATTTAGTTAGTTGATAGATTAATTTTTCAGCTGTTTTATGTATATTTTCAACAATCTAGAAATTATATTTAAGTTTTTTTCTATGACACCCTCCCTATTCACGACCAAAAAAGAAATCACCCAAGAAACCTAGAAATCCCATCATTATTTAATACATATTATGGCCTTCTCTCCTACCGCCACCCTTCACCTCACTACAACTCTGCCCACCCCTTGCAGTGTGGCAATATTCACACTCACTCCTTCAATCTTCAGTCTGTCACTCTGCCCCCAAGCAGGGTACATACACAGCTCTGTAGTTACAACAGACACTCTTGAAATACTTTACTAGTAACACTCACTTGAATAATTACATTTTTGATTTAGAATGTAATATAACAAGTCTTGTGGAAGAAGGTGCAGGCAACAGGAAAACACAGCAGGTGCACAAAAGTAACTTTTTACTAAATGTGGTTGCTAGAAGATTACCAGCTTGAACATGAGGTTCGGAACACAACTGCCAGGTCCTGGCTGCAGGATCAAGCATTGGATTGCTCCGATGTTATGAAAAACCCCCTAGGGTCATAGAAATCTCAGACCAGGCATTGAGGCTGGCACTTCCTCACAGCAGCATGTACTCCATCGGTCTGTCAGTGCTATGGGACCAATAGTTTCTCCATCCCCCAACTACTCCTGGCCTTGCAGTTTCCACCAAAAAACCTGGCTCAAGGGAAAACTTCTCTAATATCCCACTCTGGCTCCACCTCCATGGATGATGTAGGTAACTATGCCCAAACATCCCCAAACAAATATGTGAGTCATGACTTCACGCTGTTGCCAACGAAGCAACTAGCACCCTTACATCCTAATGTACATGTGGAAAGGTGAATGGCTATCTGCTCTACAATCAACTGAATCATCCTGCAAAGAAAACACTGCCCCAGCTGTATATAAATGTACTGTATCAACAGCAAAAATGATAAGACATACATTAACTACTTAAAGGTGACCAAACAAGGTGAAAAACTTTTGTATGGAAACTACAAGTCAAACTACTTATATTGTCCAAACTGTGATGTGTCATCACAGAAGGAAGGAAGTTTGCTCCTTGGTTGACATGCAAAAGAAAATATACACCTTCCAGCTATACACAACAGGGATCAGAACACACGTAAGGAGGGTAATTTTGTACTAGAGGTAAATTATGAAAATATATTTTTATGATCTTTCAATCTGAATATAATTTACAGTTTCAAATAACCATCATGTGACTACATGTAACAGCTATAACATCTGGAACTACTGAACTGCATCACACCCTACAACAGACACTGTTTGAGGCCTTATTCTGATGTGTACTACATTATTTGTTTAACAGGTTATATTACAAATGTAACATCTGGTTCCTCCCTTCCCCCACCATATAGTACAGAAAGGAGCAGATTTATTTATACCTTACATTTATTATATTAATTAGTATCTCTGCTTGTTCCAAATTCATTCACAAAGCATATACCCTGTTACTCAATAGAATATGCACTAAAAGTCAGGTCAAACATCTATATTGACAAAAATATAATAGACAAGCTACATTTGTATGTATTTACTGCAGTTCTGCCTTCTAAAATATTTGGATGTTTTGGTGACGAGTGCTACAGTGGCCTACTTATTTTTCAATGCATTTTACAGTACCTGCCCTAGTGTGCCAGGAAAATAATCTGTTCTAAAACAGTATATGATAAAACAGAAAATGATTAGTGAATTCTGGTAAACAAGCAACATAGTCTGCCTCAATATCTGACAGAGAATTATTTATAGTCATGATTCTCTGATAGTTTAAGTGCTTCTTAAACATGACTGAATGAATTACGTTAACATAAAATGGATGGTAATAGCTGATTTCCTGGGCACACAGCATATCTTGTTGCATGTTTTCTGAGAATAATAATAAAAAAATTCTGTTAATCCAAGATTTTACCTGCATTTCAAGTGATTACAATATAATCCCAATTCCAAAAAAGTTGTGACACTGTAAAATGTAAATATAAAAAGATTGCAATGATCTCATGGAAGCATATTTTATTCACAATAGAACGCATATCTGAAGTTTAAAGTTAGACTTTTTTTATTTAATTTGAAAAAATGAACTTTATAAATTGATGACAGCAACACATGTCAAAAAAGTTGTGAAGGGGCAAAGTGACAAAAGGCTGGAAAAGTAAGTGGTGCTAATGAAAAAAGAGCTGGAGGTCAATTTTCAAGTAAGTCACATGACTGTGTATTAAAAAGAGCACGTTAGAGAGGCAGAGTCTCTCAAAAGCAAAGATGGTCAAAGGTTCACCAACCTATAAAAAACTGCATTTACAAATTGTAAAATGTCCCTCAACAAAACATTGCAAAGACTTTGAATATTCTACAGGACATAAAATATTCAAAAGAGTCATAGAATCTGGAAAAATCCATGTACATGAGGGACAAGGCCTATGGCCAATATCGGAGGCTCAGGATCTACAGACCATCTGGCACAGTATAAAAAACAGACATCAATCGGTAATGCAAATCACCGCATGGGCTCAGCAATACTTCCAGAAATCATTGTCTTTGAACACAGTTTGATATGCGAATGCAAGGTAAAGCTGTATCATGCAAAGCAGAAGCACTATAAATAGAAATGCCACCATCTTAATTGGGCCCAAACTTTTTGGTGGTCAGATGAATCAAAATTTTAAATCCTTTAAGGAAACCATGGATGAGGGGAGGGACCATCCAGCTGGTTATCAGAACACAGTTCAAAATCCTGCATCTTTGAAGGTATGGGGTTGCATTAATGCCTACTAAGGCATAGACAGAATGCACATCTTGAAAGGCACAAAGTTGAGCAGAATATGCTGGTTTTAGAACAGCATATGCCCCCATCCAGTCTCTTTCAGGTAAGGCCTTGCACATTTCAACAAGACAATGCTAAACCACATACTGCATGCATCACAACAACACGACTTTGCAGAAAAAGGATCTGGGTGTTGGAAAATGCCTAACTTTCAACTTCTGATATGTTTTCTGTGTCCTACTGTGAATAAAATGGTTTTGATTATATATGATTTTCTTGTTTTCTTTTACATTTTACACAGTGTCCCAACATTTTTGGAATTGGGGTTGTAAAAACCTGCTTACATATTAACATTATTTAGATTATCGCAGGAAACAAGTAGCACAAAGATAAATCATAGTCAATCTTGAAGTTAGGCAATTTTTCTCTGTTGGTACCAGTATCTGGAGTATCCTTGGAGGTTGATCTACAGGTCAAGACCCTGTCCCAAAAGGTAGCTAAAAATGGGCAGTCCCAGAGCAGGTGCTAAACATTGGCCTCCAAACAATGACACCTATGACAAACAGAGGTAGGAAGTTTGCCTTTTCTGTGTAGATATGTCACTATCAAATAAGACTGTTTAACCATTTACAACTGTATCAATATATTACTATTGGCCTGGGAGACATCAGTCCTGTCCACCAATGTCAATTTAGTAATACACAACAACCGTTTGGTATGAGCTGGTAAGGGAGTAGAGTGTACTTTAGCTTACAATAGATGAATGGATAGTGCCAATATAAGGCCTATGTGTCTTTAAAATGCCAATTAAGGGGTATGCGGCTACAACTATATTGGGTGAAAACAATACAATAAGGGTATACCTCAGCCGGAAATACCTTTATAATTCAATATGGGGAATTTGGTATGTTTATGTATGCTAACACTACTCAGTATCACGTCATGGTGCAATACACTATTTGCCTAGTAACCCATTCTAATACCCTTAGAATTAGGAACTGTGGTGCCATACTAATAGTGTGCTGTCTCTACAGCCAGAGTTTACTACTCTATGTAGTGCATAGACAGTTGCTAATAGCCACCACTACCGAGCACTTAGGAGATTACTGCACACTGTCTTTCTATTGAGTGCAATGTATTAATGGTACACAATATGTTTCAAAAGCCCTCCGAGTGATAACTACAGGCAGTAAGAATTTTATCATTTCATATATATAGGACATCTAAAGATCTATGAGAAAATTTAGGTTGCATCTGCTATAGATACAGTATATACTCTAGATCTTACCTTACCTGTCCTGTTAGCTGGACATGTTGAGATACGTGTATCACAAGTTAAGCAGCTTTTCTAAACACAGCTTGGTTTTGTGACACGTTATCACAATGGAATATGCTAGTTATCCTTTTTGTATTTATATGTTACCACTAAGTGGGGGAGGGTGAGTTACAGTCTTTCAGGGCTTTTGTAGTATGTAGTGATACTATGTTAAATTGGTTTTAAGACAAATTGAAATATTTAACCAAGTCAGAGATCAGTTGAGTGTGGGCACATCTGTATTAAGAATTATTTTTTTATTATTATTATTATTATTATATGATTTGCATACAGTTCACAAAATATGCAGAACAAGTGCAATACTAACAGTGACCAACTGGCACAGTGGGATTGAGGGCTCTGCCTCAAATTTATCAGCACAGGATTTATTTTTAATGTATTTCCTCCAGGGTGAACATTTACTCTAAAGTTCCATAATTCATACCATTTTAGAAAGATCTTATAATTCAAGAGTGATTTATATGTGATCTCACTGTACCTTTCCTACTGCCATATATTTAGGAAATAATGAACAGCACACTCTATAATACATGAAATTCGTATCAAGTTGTGGCATACATACACAGTTAACTGTGACAATAGCTAAGCATGCAATAAGTGATTAAATGAACACTAAGCTTCCCATAGCAACTGTTTCTGAAATTAGTTTATATGTGAAAGTCATGCACCTTGCAAAGCAAGAAGCATAAAATATGGTTCTATAAAATGGTAAATAAATTCATTTGAATGAAACAATTGTGTGTGTTTCCTCATGCATGCTGTCTTTTCTCGTTCCTGTCATTTCTAGAGATGCAAACTGGGGAGGTATTAGATCTTTGATTCCAGAGAACTACTAAGTATATACTTAGACTTCAGCCTGAGAGATGGGTTCATCTATCATCATAATAAGCTATTACCACTGATAGGTCACAACTCATTGAAAAGACAGTCAGTCTAATTGGCTCAGTTCCTTTGGATCTGGATGTGCCTTGAGGAGATCTGCAGCACTTTTCAGGTAGTAGTATTCGGTTGCTCACCAAACTGTTTCTTAAATAATTCATCAATTTTAAATTGGAAATTGTTGCATGTTATGCTTTCCAAGATGCTAAACTTCAGTATTTCATCAGATATTATTCACACTGGGTATCACAGGCTGTTTCGAACAACAAGTAGCCTAAAGCATGTTCTTGGCTTATACTTGGAATAGTTAAGTGAAAATCATTCTAAAACTTGATGCATAAAAAAATAAACCTTATGCCAGTTCATGTTCATAAGAAAATCATGAAGTAAGCCCATGCAAAATTATGCATAGATATAGTAACCAGAGAGGTTATATTGAAACAAGACAGCAGATACTATTTAATTTTAAAATTGTAAAAGCACAAGTAAAATATGTGGACATTTCTGTAAAGACACACTCAAATAAAACTAAGATTGAAATATTAACTTAAAAGATGTCGACTAGTTTAGATTACCCATTTTGTAAAAATTCTCACCTTTTCTTTTGGCTGAAGTCTTTTTTGGTTGGCATTCTGCCTTTTTAGGAGACCTAGCTTACTGACTGCCTCTGTGTTCTGTTCCTGCTTATGTATCATTAATTTTTTGTGTTTGCACCTGCTAAACCTCCTCTAGCCTATCCCCATTTTCTGTATCTTTTTAAGTATGTGTCTTTACTTTGTCTTTGGGTTGAGCAATCTTTGTGTTGAGTTTATTCCATGCATGCATAAGGTTTTATACTGGTGTCTGTTTTGATAGTTCTGTGTCGGTATGTCCTGTTTGCATGCATGCTGTTCAGTTGTTTATTGCCGATGTATTTGTCTACCTTGTTTTTATGCTTGTCCTGTTGTGTCTATTTTTCACCTTTTTTTGACCCCGAATTCTCTGCAATATTGCTGGTACCTGTCTGGCTTCTGAACTTCCTGCAATACCTCTGCTACCTGTCCTGTAGTCCTGTATATGAGCTAGCTTAAAGGTGTACACATCTGTATAGTCTATCTCAAATAGATTCCAAGGTCTTGGTCCCCAGAATTGCCATTGATTGGAAAATGCACTGGACTTAGGTAAAGCAATATTGGGAACATATCCAGTGATTGACTATGGATTATTATTTTTTAATAATAATAGTGGCGACACATATTGGGGGGGGGCTCTAACTTTTGCTGCTTTTTCCATTTGAAATGTAGCAGAGCTATTTACAGATAGGTGCTAGTACTGCAGACTAGGATCTCTTTATTATCTCTTTATTATTGTATGGCAGTAGCCAGAAAACCTTTACACAATCTACAGCTTTCTAGATGCCTGTGTTTTTAGAATCACTTTTCCTTTTTTTCTCTTTCTTACTTAGGGACACAATAAAAGTTAAGTTTTATACATCTTATAACATAAGTGGTAAACAAGGTTTTTTTTTTCAATGTAAATGAGGTTCATAGCTTAAAGGTGGACACACCTGCATAGTCTATCCCAATTAGATTCCAAGGTTTCAGTCCCCAGAATAGTCATTGATTGGTGGCAGATGTACTGGACTAAGGTATGATAATATTGGGAACATATCCAGGGGTTGACTGCAGATTAATAATAAGAATGATAATAGTAATAATAATAACAACTTTATTTATATAGCGCCAACATATTCCGCAGCACTTTACAAATCAGAGGGAACATGAACAGACAGTATTTGACATTCTAATGTGACAAAGAATTAATGTATCAAACAATAGGAGTGAGGGCTCTGCTCGCAAGAGCTTACAATCTATGAGGAAATATGGAGACACAAGAGGTAAGAGGGCTTGTTCAATACAATGGCCCAGCCATCTATTAATATAAATAGTTTTATATTAATGAAGCAGTATGTGCCCCTCACCAGTCGTTATCTCTGAATATACAGACTTTAAGTGTATAGAGTGCTGGGCAACTTCTTGATGGAGGGGTCAGGTTCTGAGAAATAGAGTAGAAAGTATAACTTAGGATAAGAAATGTTAGCTTGGTGTGAGGAGGTGTAGAACAATGTGATCAGGTCACCTAATAAGCCTGTCTAAACAGATATGACTTTAGGACATGTTTGAAGCTGTCATAGTTGGGTATTAAGCTAATTGTCTGGGGTAGAGCATTCCAGAGCACTGGTGCAGCTTGACAAAAGTCTTAGAGACGAGAGTGAGATGTTCAGATAACAGAGGATACAAGTCTAAGGACATGGAACAGAGAGGATAGTTAATGTGGTAGACAGAGACGAGGGAGATGTAAGGAGGCTCAGCTCTATAGATGGATTTATGAGTGAGTGTGATAATTTTATATTGTATTCTGTGGTGGATGGAAAACCAGTCCAGTGACTGGCACAAGGTAGATGCATCTGTGTATCGGTATGACAGAAAAATGAGTCTGGCGGCTGCATTCAGGACAGATTATAGAGGGGAGAGTTTAGTAAGAGGAAGATCAATTAGTAGAGCATTACAATAGTCAAGACAAGACTAAATCAGAGCAACAATGAGGGTTTATGATGTTTCCACAGTGAGAAAAGGGCAGATTCTGGAGATGTTTTTGAGGTGTAGGTGACAGTAGTGTGCAAGTGTCTAAATATGTGGGGTGAAGGTGAGATCCATATCAAATACAACCCTGAAACAGCGGGCATACTGCCTCAGTGTAATAGTAAGACCACAGACAGAAATGGAGAAATCAGGGATAGGTCGATTAGTAGAAGGAAAAACAAAAAGTTGCAACAGCACTCTGCTAGCACCATTACCTGCAAATACCTATTCCCCTTACGTCTGACAGCAGCACAATATGGGGGGGGGGTATCTCTGCCCCTGTGTGTTGTTTAGGACAGGTGGAACCTTTAATTAGCACCAAAAAGGTGCCTCCTACTAGCCCTATAAGAGGGCACAAGAGACCTCCCTCCACTGTGTTTTTTTCTGTCCTGTGTGGAACAGGTGGACGGAGGTCTCTTGTGACCTCCCGTTGCTAGGGGTTTTATTTACTCCTGGCTTACCTTTATGGGGTACCTCGGTCCCAAAGAAAAAACCTCCGGGCCTTCAGGCCTTCGCCCCGCAGCGCAGCGTTATCCGGCATCCATCTGCAGGCAGCGCGATCCCGGAAGTAAGCGGGGAACCTCCTCGGCCGGAACTTTTCTCCGGTCCCGTGTTCCCAGGGGAAGGAAGCCTTTGCGCACCACCGCGCCCTACTTCCGGTTTTCTCGGAAAAAGTGCGGTAAGTTTGGAAATTTAAAATTTAAAGGCAAAATATAGATTTGATTTTTGCTGCTTGTATTTTGAGCCTCTGGCTTAGGCTTATGTTCCATTATGGCGTTTGACTTGTTTTGGTGCTGTATAAATGTTTCTTTGTTGGCTTCCTCCCCTCGCTGCTGGATTACATTTAAAAGGTCTGATTGCATTCCTTTATTTGTTGAGTGAGTGGTTTCTAGCTCCTCTGCTGCGGGTTGCGGTGGCTGGTTTTTTTCTGACGGTTTTTTTCTCTCTTCAAGTGACCGATTTAAAAAAAAAAAAAAAAAAAAAAAAAGAGGTATCCCTTGGTTTTTTATGCGATGCTTGGCGATCTTCCCTGTTTCAGTGTCACGTGGCTGTTTGATGTTTCAGATGTCATCTTCTGCATCATGTAATGGCGATGCGCTTAGGAGGAAAAATTCCTCTAAACTTGAACACCTAACGTGTTTGGATTGCAATACCCCTTTATCTGACGGCTATGATTTTACCCGCTGTCACCAGTGTCGCGGACCTCTGCCGGAAGTACCTTCTATAAGAGGTTGTTACTTGGGTAAAGGACTATATGAGGAGTCTCTTAAGGAGATTCGTTCTTCCATCGCCCAGATTGCCAAGAGACCGAAGATTGAGACACAATCTTCCTTACGGATCTCTGATGAAGATTATCAGATAGTGGACGAGACACTCTCATCTGACAATTCCACTGAAGATCCCAGCAGGCCGTGCTTCCACTCGAAAAATTAAGCCGGCTGCTGAAGTCCATCCGGTCTAAGGATCGTGATGTTGACGGGGGAAGCCTCCGCGTCCACCTATAGAGGGCCTAGGGTCTTCCAAGTGGACCAGACATTACAAAAGTTAATGTCCTCAGAGTGGAGAAGTCCTGAAAAACCTCTTGTGGTTCCTAGGAGGTTCAGCGCTTTATTCCCAGTTGCTCAATGGGATCAATGGGGTCCTCCTCCCAAGGTGGATATGGCGGTGGCTAAACTGTCCTGCCGCACTAAGGTACCATCAGATGATGGAGCAAATTTGCACGACGCCATGGCAGGCGCTTCGACAATACCTTCAAGAAGGCTTATTCAGTTGCCTCGCCCAAGACCGCTGTGGCAGTTGCGTCCTGTGAAATGTCAGCCAAATTATGTACTGACCTGGTCCACCTCAAAAGTGACCGACTCTGGAGTCTCCAGAGACGAGCTGCTAGGGTTTCTAGGCTCAGTTTCCCTAGCAGCTGAATATTTAACGGAAGCCTCCCACCATCAATTAAGGCTGGCGGCCAAATCCCTGGCACTTACCAAGAACAGTGCAGCAGGAAGACCTCTATGGTTAAAACCTTGGAGAGCTCTGTTCCCCTCAAAGTATAATTTGTGCGCATTACCCTTTGAGCCGGGTAGAGTCTTTGGCTGTGCCCTAGACGAGATCCTAGAGGGCTTGACCGACAAGAAGCGTAAAACTTTACCCCAGGCCTTCAGAGGTAGGTCTGGCTCTGGCAGTAGTAGAGGCTATCCGCCTCATCGTGGAAGGCAGTCCAGAGAGGCTCTAGTTATTCCTCTAGAGGCGCCGGCCGGAGATTCCGAAGTCTGATGATAAAAAAGTCAAGCCTAGCTTTTGACATCAGAAGCAGTTTTCCTGTGGCCGAGATTCCTGTCGGAGGTCGTGTCTCCCACTTTCTCAACTGCTGGCAGGAAAACATTCGAGACCCATGGGTCCGGTAGGTAATCCAAAGAGGTTATGCAATCAAGTTCCTCCGTCCTCCTCAGGATCGGTTTGTGTTAACTCGCAGCCTACCTACAATGCAGCAGACTACATTGGAATGCTCCATCCGAGAGTACATTCACAAGGGAGCCCTGGTGGAAGTCCCTTCTCTAGAAGAAGGATCCCGTGTCTATTCTTCCGTCTTCCTGATGCCAAAACTGGCAGACAAGTGGAGAATGATCATAGACTTAAGGTACCTCAACCGCTTCATCAAAAAGAAGCGCTTCCATAGGAAAACCATAAAATCTGTCACCACCTTTCTCCTCTAAGGCGATGTTTTTTGTGACTTTGGATATAAAAGATGCCTATTTGCATATTTCTATTTACCTCCACACAAAAGGTTCTTTTCTAAGGATTGCCGTAGTATTTTCCGGCCACAGGAAGCACTTTCAATTCACAGCACTACCCTTCGGGATCTCCTCTGCTTCCCACACCTTTACAAAGGTAGTGGCCCCCATAACGGCTGCCCTCAGGCTTCAGGGGATATTCTTGGTGCCTTATCTAGACAACTGGTTGATAAAGGCCCAGTCAGAGTCTGTTCTGCTCCAGTAACTAAAGACAGCCTTCAGAGTCTGTGATGGCTTATAAACTGGGAGAAGTCAAAAACGATCCCTTCAACTCGAAGGAAGTTCCTCTGAGAAAACTACTTCCTAGATTCAGTCTGCCTGCAAATCTCCTTGACACCAGCAAGGAAGGAGAAACTGGTTGCGACAGTCCGGCACCTCTTCAAAAAGCCGATAGCCTCCATCAGAACATTGATGAAGATCCTGGGCTTGATGTCTTCCTCAGTGGAGGCAGTCCCATGGGCCTTGTGGCACTTACGTCCCCTCCAGAAGGAGTTACTAGAGGCTTGGGATCGCTCCCTTCTTACATTCATCAAGAAGATTCGACTCTCCCCCAGGACCCGTCTTTCCCTCAAGTGGTGGTTGCACCTGAAAGACGGAAGGTCCACGGTCCAACCTTTTTGGACCCTGTTGACTACAGGTGCATCCCTCTCGGGATGGGGAGCCCATTGGACGAAAACTCCATAAAGGGAGTCTGGAGCGCTCCTGAAAAAAGGACCTCATCCAACTGGAAGGAGCTCAGAGCCGTATATCGTGCTTTACTCCATTTCTCGCCTCTTCCCAGGGGAAGAGCAGTCTAAATCCGGTCAGACAACATGACCACAGTGCTGTACGTGAACAGACAGGGAGGCACCAGATCACCAACCCTCCTTAGGGAGGCAGATCTGATATTTACATGGGCAGAGAAAAATCTAACCCATTTATCCGCAGTTCACATCAAGGGCTCCCTGAACATAGTAGCGGATCGGTTGAGTCGGGGTTATGCCGTATCAGGAGAATGGTCACTTAATCCAGAAGTCTTTCATCAGATTACCCTGAACAGGGAATCTTCCAGAAATAGACCTCATGGCAACCCGCCTCAACGCCAAGGTGGAGAAGTTCTGTTCCCTTTACCAGGAGGACAATCCCTTGGCAGTGGATGCCCTGTCCATCCCTTGGAGGTCCAGGCTGGCATACATCTTCCCTCCAATTCCAATAATACCAAAGGTATTAAAATGAAAATCAGACAGGACCAAGTCTCTGTGATAGCCATCATTCCATTCTGGCCAAAAAGAGCTTGGTTTTTCCCAACTCATGGAGATGAGTCGAGGGATATATTGGAGGCTTCCCCCCATCCAGAACCTGGTTTCCCAAGGATCTCTGAAGTGCCAGGATCTCTGGAGATTCAACCTGACAGCCTGGAGGTTGAGCAGTCCCTACAGCAGGATAGAGGACTGTCAGAGGCCGTCCTGAAGACCCTTTCTTCTGCAAGAGCAGAATCTACCAATAAGAACTACCAGAGGACAGCCAAGATTTTCATGGAGTGGTGCTCCAAGAAGGGTATTAATAATCTAGAACCTTCAACGGCTGATATTTTAAATTTTCTTCAGGACGGTTTGGATAAGGGCCTTGCCCCTGCCACTTTGAAAGTGCAGATTGCGGCCCTCTCCGCTTATTTGAACAGACGTCTGTCTCAGGATCCTCTGGTTGCAAGGTTCCTTAAAGGGGCAATGAGGCTAAAGCCATCAGTATCATCCCCAGTGGGACCTTGCAGTAGTCATTACAGGCCTGTGCGGTCCTCCATTTGGACCCTTGGAGACTACGGAGATACAATATTTACCCTACAAAACCACTTTTTTGTTGGCTAGTATATCTGCCAAAGAGTAGGGATACTCCAGGCCCTCTCTTCTAGAGAACCGTACATTTTGTTTTTGCAGATAGGGCACCTTAGGTTTGCCTGGGTTTATCCCTAAGGTCCCCTCATACTATAATAGCAATCAGCTAATTTCGTTACCTGTGTTTTTCCCCTCTCCAACCTCTGAGGAGGAAGAAAAGCTCGACACCTTAGATGTGGTAAGGTGTCTGTGGATTTACCTATTCCACAGTCAACCGCTTAAGAAGGCCGAAAGCCTACTAATTGATATGCAGGGTAAAAATAGAGGCCTCAAGGCTTCCAAGCCTACTCTATCCACATGGATCAAGGAGACAATTAAGTCTTCCTTTCTTATTCAGGAGTTATTCCCTCCAGTCTTTCTACGGCCACTCGACCTGGGTTGTCGACTTCTTTGGCTGAGTATCGGTCCTTACCATTGGACCAGATTTGTGCGGCTGCATCATGGTCATCTCAGTTGACCTTTTGTTAAACATTATCATTGGACATCCGCAGTTTCCAGACAACTGCCTTTGGTTAGTCAGTCCTTGACGTTGTAAGGCGAGGAAACCCTCCCTAGGGGAATTACTTGCTATCTCCCCATATTGTGCTGCTGTCGGACGTAAGGGGAATCGTTGATTGTAATGTCAATCTGTATTCCCTTAGTCCAGACAGCAGCACAAAGCTTCCCTCCCTAGAAGCTTGTTTCCTGTTACTTTATAATTTACACAGTGGAGGGAGGTCTCTTGTGCCCTCTTATAGGGCTAGTAGGAGGCACCTTTTTGGTGCTAATTAAAGGTTCCACCTGGCCTAAACAACACACAGGGGCAGAGATACCCCACCCATATTGTGCTGCTGTCTGGACTAAGGGAATACAGATTGACATTACAATCAACGACTATATATAAGGATACATTAAAATGAGATACTTGGTGTTTACATTTTGATCAAACTGTAAATGTAAACTCACCTTTCACAACAAATCTACCTATGTTAACCCCTTCCCGACATCCACCGTAATAGCACGGTCTTTAAAGATGCCAGCCAGGTCTTTACAGATGGTAGCTGCTCTGCTGCAGAGCAGCTGCTATAGCTACTGAGTCTCCACTGTGTTGCTTATGCCCCCCCCAAAGTAAAAAAAATCGCTCCTGGGGCCAGTCCCCACCAGCCCCTTACATTTCCCATTGCAGGCCAGCTCCTGCTCAGCGATATCGTGGGAGCCAATCTATTCCCATGGCAGCATGGAGCCTTTTGATAGCTTCCAGGCCTGCAATAGGGATATTACTATTGTGGCTGGTCTGTGACCAGCCTCAATAGTAACATAGTGAAAGTCCCATAGACTGCAATACAGTTGTTTTGTAGTCTGTGGGACTTGCAATCAAACAATTACAGTTTAAATCACTCCCCTTTCCCTAGACTACATATAAAACTAAAAATTTACTATGAAACACATACACATTAGATATTCCTGTGTCCAAAAATGCCTGGTCTACAAACTTATAAAATTATTTTTTTCTATACGGTGAACGATGTAGCAGGAAAAACAAATGAAAAATGCCGAACCGCCATTTTTTTCGCTGTTCCACCTCTGATAAAATTTGAATAAAAAGTGATCAAAGCAATAGACATTACCAAAAATAGTATAACTAAAAAGTAGACCTGGCCCTGCAAAAAAAAAGACACTGTAAAAAAAAGACACTGTATGCCTCTCCGTACACAGAAATCTAAAAAAGTTAAAGGTGTCAGAATATGGCGACTTTAAGAAAAAAATTTGTTTTGCAAAGTTTTAGATTTTTGTAAAGAGGTTAAAAAGTAAATAAAACTATATGAATTTGGTATCATTTGGTATCAAATTTGGAGACATGTCATTTTGGCTGCACAATGAAAGCTGTAAAAACGAAGGCCATAAGAAAGTCGCTCAAATGCACTTTTTCTCCAATTCTACCCCATTCTGAATGTTTTTTCCAGCTAGGGAGGTCAGCTAGCCAAGGGGTCAGTACAGTTGAGCAACACAGTACAGAATTGAAATCCCTGAGAATAGTCAAAGGTAAAGCCAGAGGTCAGGAATATGAATACAGGTAACAAAACAGCAAGAGTGAATAGCCAGCACGCACAAGACAATAGCAAGTATCAATTTGAATGTGAGCAAACAATAAATAGAAAGGAAGAACCTGCCCCAGACTTGATAAGAAGATAGGCTGTCAATCACACAGGTAAGGCTAAAATTAACTATTAGAGGAGCAGAGGGAAACCAAGGTGAAGGAGATGGGTGTGGTGGAAAATCAATTACAGAGGTGAGGGAATAGGACAGTGTTCAGACAATACAAGAAGAACCCAAATGAAGGAATCACAGCAGGACCTCCCTTCTGCGCCGCAGCATGCGGCTGGATGGCGCAGAAGTTTGAACAGGTACAAACGTAACACCACCTATTATACTATAATGACACTTTTGCTTTGACATAAATATGTTTGCTTTGGAGAACTAGAAATTGGATAGAAAGGTTCGTAGGAGTACGAAGAGTGTTAAACAGTATGTTTTAAGTCATGTTTTAAGTATGTTTTAAGTTATGTTTTTATATGTTTTAAGTATGTTTTAAGGTGTGGTTCATACCGAACTTGTTCGACCCAAAAATAAACTTGGACTCGAGCTACCTGAACCAAAATGAAACAAATCCTGAGAGGTTCCCCCATCTCTAATCAATACCCATCTCTCAAGTAAATAATATGAATGAGTCAGAACCAGAAAAAGAGTGATCTAGCGCTCACCTAAGTGTTAACTAATAGTTTTGAACTGGTACCAAGTTCTAGTAATGCTATTATATCATGGAGCCACTTGTATCTATATCATCTTATATCATGGAGCCACTAAGAGTCACATGTATCTCCCGTTCGAGAGTCAGTAATTCAAGAACACTGTGTAAACAATGTACTATAAGGAGGATGCACCTTTTCAAAAGTTTCAACTAGGTGGCAGTTTTGATATACAGATTTGTTTACATTTAACTGATCTCCAATTTGGTTAGGGATCCCAACTTGTCTTGTGGTAACATGTATCTAAACATGTCCAACCAAGAGAACAGGGCACAGCTGCAATGATGTTTGCCTTATACAGCATTTTGCACTTCATTAAGTTCAATGTACATGGTGATTTTTGGTTGCATGATAGTATTTGTACCATTAGCAGGGGTACAATTGACTTTGGCAGAAAATCTGGTGCGAGGTTGGTATTTATGGCAGCATGGAATGCAGGGTCACAAGGGCAGTGCACTACAGTGCTGTTTGGGTGTGAAAGTATAGCTAATTTGATGCCAAAACCTCTGTCGAGAATATGCCTGTATTCTGTGTGTGACTTCTCTGTGAAGTCACCCAGTATGTGATTCTAACAACTGGGGGTAGTTAGAATCAAAGTTAGCAATTTCCTGGACTTAACAGAAGTTTTTGTAGAGCTGGTTGCAAAATAAACAGCATATCAGGTAATGACAAACCAAAAGAAATGGCTTTATTCAGCTTTTAAATGATAGCAGGAATGAAAATAAGAAAACAGCCTAGCTCACACACAGGTCAATACCTCACTTCTTGAACCCTGACTAAATTCTGAGGGCAAGATGCTTTACTGAGGTTTCTTCTCAGCAGTTTGGATCACACTGAGCTTAACCAATTACCTTCTGGAATCCAGTCCTCTTGGGACAGACCACCTGTCTGTTTCCAACTGGTCCACAGTTCACCTACTTCCTGCAGGTCACCAGCAGCACTCTCCTGCTGTGTGCAATCTCTCTAGAATTGGGCCCCAGGAATGGGTGTGGTCAAGGTCCTTTTCAACCCTGTTTTTGGGTCGCTCTCCAATGCTCTGTAGATTCACACCCTTACAATGATACAGAAGCTAAGATGAGTGAGTTTGTGTTAAATAGCAACATGGTGCTCTGCAGCTGTGTAGGACCATTTAAAGAGAAGAGAATCTATAGAGAAGCAGTTACAGCGACTGTGTAAGGGAACAGAAGTAGAGTGCTATTGCACTGAGTGCCCTATCAACCAGGTGGAAGGGGAAGTTTTACTCTTGGCCCAGTGGATGGTGCCATTACTTGACATTCCAACCAGATGGCAGTGCTGGATGCAAATTACTCCTAAGGTGCAGACTTTTCTAAATTAAGAGACTGAGCACTGCTGGATAGCTGTAACAGGCAAGAAGATTGAGCGTAAAACATTTTGCATTGAACTGAACCATTCAAATACATTTTTTCATCGTTGTTTGTTACAATTTGTGCCACCTGTAACTACTGTACCTATTTTAAGTTTAACTATCAAGAACTGTGCCTCCCCCTGAGATACTAAAAGACTTTTTGTTTGTCCCAACCTGTTTAGCCTGTGTCATTCAGTGGTCAAATTCCCACATCACATCTGCACTAAAAATATGGTATATTAGAAAATTGCCTTTGCTTCTCACATTTTTTTTTTATAAAATATCTGCATTTTACAGTATATAATAATATATCAGTGTGTATCTGTAATCAAATCTAGAATCCTTCCTCTAAGGACAAATACAAAATATTCCCCTATCTGCTATTATAGACCTTTAAGTCCTAGGTAGAGGCAAGGCACACATTTAAAAGGCAGGAGTATGTGAGTGAAAATCAAAGTAAATGCAGTGTGACATTTGCTTGTGGAAATTTGCAGCGAATGTGATTCTCTCTGATGCCTCTGAGCAGAGGAATTAGCAATTATAATACGGTTCTCTCCGGACACTGATTTTCCAGCGAAGGCTTTGTGAGAACTACTACTGATGTCAGTGGCATGTTATCTACAGGATGATGCTTTCCTTGACCACATGTTTGTGTTTCTCTAAGACTATTTGAGAATGTGTTTTATTCCACCAGTCAGTAACACATTGTAACTAGAAATCCTATTTGCTTGGAAAAAAAAAAATCAAAGATGTATTTGTTTCTAAATTTGCATGGTCCATAGATTAAAGCTCAGTCATGCTTTATTGATTTCCATTTGCTTTGAGAAATCCAGCTGCCCCTGTACATGTGCACAAATATTTACCAACTACATTTATTTCAAGATATCCCTTTGACAGCAAGTAAACATTTAGTTATAAAAACAAAACACAAGTGGTATGATGTATATAAACAGATGTCCTAGAATTAGAGATGTCCTACAGGGGAGGAAGCAGGCAAGCCTTCACTGATTGTAACAAGTGTGATAATCCTGGTGTTGTAAACCGCCCATTTGCTTGTAATTGCTCAGTACTGTGACTATTTCATGTGTTGTATTACAGAAGTTTGCCATTTAAGAAATCAAACGTGAAACTAATTACTTTTCCTCTAAGAAAAGAGATTACATTGTGCAGCATTAAATCTCCCTCTTAGAAGCTAAGTACCAGCTTTATACAAATTTTTATATCGTGTTTTTGTGCTTGTAATCTTCTTTCTTCAAGGAAATGGGGAAGTTTAAACAGTTTGTATGAGAAGAATTTGTAGATAAATTGGAAATCCCATTAAGATAGCCCCTGTATTTATATTTGGAACACCACTCTATTAGCCAGAATGGAGAGCTGCTGCAAGGAGTATCTCCATGCATTTAATGGTCACCCATGTATTTCAAGAGGGACTATGTAATAACACATTTCTCTTGAAGCAGTCATTGCTGAAGCTCCTGTGTAATGAAACTAACCACTGGGTGTTTTAGTTGCCAGACCAGAAGAAGGTCTCCATTTGTGCTTTAATGCCAATTAAATGACAAAATACACCATGCACGGGAGGTATCACCCTCCAGTGCTTTCAGGAATCAACTCTTCAGATGCTTCAATCAATAGTGACCTGGGCAGCTGTGCGGTTAGACAGAGGGGGGCCCCCTCAGTCTTCCAAAGCTGAAGATGAAGCTTGTCATGGACCTTGTGAAGGCTCCTGTCCTGCAAATGTGGTGATGCTATTAAGCCATCTGGCTGCCTGAGATATACACTGTAATACTTCAGTATTTCAGTGTAATGCACCAGCAGTCAGATCATCCATAGTTCAAGTTCAATTCAACAAGTTTTGAATTGTTAATACTTTTAAAAATAGTTTTGAATCCCCCCTTTTTCCCACTTCTCAAAGGAAAAAAATAAACACTGAAAATATCTTTTCAAATATAATATTATTTACCCTGCACAGTGACTGCCATAAAGAAAAAAGTTGTACCTATAAAACTACAGATGTTCCAGCAAAAAATAAGCCCTCACACAACTCCATCCAGGGAAAACAAAATGTTATGGTAATTAGATTATGGTGATGTAGTCTATGTTTTTAAATTGAGAGTCACATTGAGGCTCTGTTTGGAATGCATAGAAAACCTGACTTCTGTTCCACACATGACAACGTCAATCATTCTGAAAGTTAGAGTGTGGTCACATGGGCAGAGCATGGGCACAAAGTTGGCAATTCACAAATAAATGTACAGAACATTACTATTGGTGGATACAAAACAAATAGCCTGTTTAAAATTTTACAGAAAGTGATTGTGTAAGTTCTTTGACAGTGTACATTGAAGTTATTCATCTAGGTATGTAGGAGGGACAAGGTTCATACATCATTGTCAATCAAAATCAGAGATGAGGTCCATTGATTTGTGGTTTTGGGGTGTGGGAGAGGGATCTAGGTTTTTATTATTTGCCAATGATGTACTGATTTCTCTGGATGATATGGAGGAGATGTATCAATTGGAGTAAATTGATTCTTTGTCCCTGGATTCCAACATGAATCTAAGGGACAAATATTAAAGATTTTTCATCATCAGAGTAATTTTAAATATCTAGATATAGAGATATAGGTATATCAGAATCTGTGACTTTTCCCTTTAGCTAAGATGACCAGGTCCATCATAAGGATAAAAAATTGAGCCTGTGAGGACATGGCCTATTTTGTCCTTTGGAATGTACAAAATTTTTCTTTTTTTTTTTCATCAGTTCCCTCTGAGAACCATAATTTTTTATTTTTCTATCAACATAAGTTTGAGAAACAAGGTAAATGTTTTAGTGGTACCATTTTTGGTTGCTTGCCATTGCTGCCTTCTGTTTAAAGGTTACTTTGTTTATTGCAAGATTTTTTTTTCTCTTGGCTGCTACATGTATGTCAATACCGGAAATGTAAAGTTCGTTGTACATATAATTGACTATTTTTGCACAATAAAAGCAATAATAAAAAAAAAAATTATGCTTTCCAAAATCTATTTTTTTTTTTTTTTTAGTTTTCCACACAGCTTATTTAGGGTTTTTTTTCTAGGCAGGATGTTCTAAGCACTATAAATCATTGATTAATTTTAGTTCATTCTTTGTGGAAGTGGAGGCAATTCTATTTTCACTGCAAGTTATATAATAATATAAGTATATTCTGCATAAAATGCTGTATATCATTTTTTAATATGTGCTAATTTTTAGCAGGTTTGTACATTTTACATGTCTGTTTTACTTTAAACTCAAGGATTGCAAAAATGATCACATCTTCTGAATTCTCAAGCAGCTTATCACATCTCTAGTAATCTTTTGCTTCATAGGATCTCTAACTATTCCCACATTTGTAATTCCATCTTTTGTGTTCTTTTGTGGGTATAATGAAATACTGGCCAGATGCTGGATACTGATACGCTACAAAATATATGGAACTCAGAAGTTGCTAAAGTTCCTTTGACTTAATGAGAATTTTAACAGAACACTGGAAAACTAGCTGAGCATATCACAACCATCATACTTTATGACTCTGTAGAGAATGTCTTTTAAACTACAGCTCTATCTCAGCCATGGCACATAGAAAAAGGCTAGGGAAAAGTAAATGATTTTTCTTACACTTATTTTTAACTATTCCAAAAAGAGATATATATGTTTTGGCTCCTGAGCTTTTGACTGTTCTATGAGCAGTTTACTTGAGCACTGCATTTCTTTTACTATACGGTAGTCATTTTTGTATTGTTAATACATTTGAATTAATTTAGGCAACCAAAATTATTCTTGGCATCTAATCCCCAAGAATTAATGATAGTTTTGGTGTCTTTTTTTAACCAGCCTTATCATTAATGGTCCTTGATTGCATTGAAACACTTTGTTGTTAGGTATATCATACTAGCAACTCAATTTTTGAAATGGATTACCCTGTTCTTTCAAGACATAACATTTGCCTGACTTGTTTTACACTTACACTGGTATTGTCTTTACTTACTTGAACTTCTTATATAATACACTGATTGAAAATAAAATTAACTCACTAAAAATTAGTTGTTGAAATTGACAAACTTTATATGTGTGGATATAATGATGAGATATGTAAGTGATTACAATGTTAGAATGAAAGATAAGCTTATTTGGGAAAACCGTACAATTGAAAAGAGGGTTTAGTACCCTGTTGGGCTGCCTCTAACCTAGACATGAGATGAGAGACGATTGATCATGTTATCTCATATGGTTGGGCATGGTATCTCTCATATAAAGATGGGAGGACCTCAGAAGATTTGTTTTGTCCTGTGTTCGGATAGAAACGGAACTGAAATTATTATACCCTGGGGTCTCTTCAAACCCCAGAGTATAATAGCTGGAGCCACAAGGAAGGTGACAAAAATAAAAACATTTATACTCACCTTCTGTCACTTCTTTGGGGCCTCCTTGCCAGCGTACTGTGTCTGCCTCCTTGTGGCATCATGAACCTCAGTGGTGACATGGGCACGCCGATTGTCATGGCGCTGAATGCTGCGAGGAAGCAGAAATAGGGTGCCCGACACCACGAGGAGGCCCAAAAGAGGTAATGGAATGTGAGTATGAAGGTTTTTATTTCTTTCACCTTCCCTGGGCCTCAACCTATTATACTCTGGGGTCTAAAGAAACCCCAAAGTAAAATAATTTATGGGCGAACCATTTAGAATATTCAGGTCAAATCTGATTGCAAACTGATTCACCCATTGCTACTTGTATGGTATCCTGCAGTACATTTGTCCACAGATGTTGCAGCTGGTCCCATAAATGTTCGATTGGCAATAAATCTGGTTACCAATCTGGTAATCTGGCAGGCCAAGGAAGTATTAACAATCTGGTAATCTGGCGGAGATATTCTTGGTAGACAATTGCAGTGTGTGAGCGAGCATTAACCTGCTGAAAAATGCCAGATGGAAGCCCTGTAAAGGAAGGCACATGTGGCCACAGGATGTCCTGCACATATCACTGAACTGTTAGTGTTTCTTGATTGAGTGTGGTTTGCAATGGCTTCCCAGATCATCACACCAAAAACTAGGGAAATTGGGTTGCTCCACAGCAAATCCAAAATTGAAGCATGGCTAATGCTAAGCTAATTATATTATTATTCTTACTTGTATAGCACCATCATATTTCACAGCGCTTTACAGACATTGTGGTCACTGTCCCATATTGGGCTCACAATCTACATTTCCCTATCAGTATGTCTTTGGAGTGTGGAAGGAAATCAGAGTGCCTGGAGGAAACCCACGCAAAAACGGGGAGAACATACAAACTCCTTGCAGATGTTGTCCTCGGCAGGATTTGAACCCAGGACTCCAGTGCTGTAAGGCTGCAGTGCTAACCACTGAGCCACCGAGCTGTGAATCTGAAGCTTCTATGCGCAAATCCAACCATTGTCAGATCCCAAACAGAACCTGGATTTGTTGCCAAAGACAATACAGTTCCAGTCCATAGCAGTCTGGGTTTCTCATTCATGACTAACTGTCAATGGAAGGACATATACTGGGCACCAAATTTATGTCTTCTAAGTGCCTAGAAATGGTTTGGGCTGAGACGGAGGAGTGTACTGAAGGTGCCACTTGCGTCTGAATGGTGGGCAACGAAACTGCGGGAGCTTAGATTTCTGGAAAATTCATAATGAACTGGTTCCCTCATATCTACTAACAATATATTATAAAATTAGGTTTTATGATTTAGATTTCTAATGCGCAATCCTGAATAATTTGTGTTTTTAATTTAGATTTTTCTTTTTTATATTTATACCACTTATAAAAACACTGGAAACTTTAATAAATATAAGTATTTTATAGCATATTATTAGGTATTTTCCAAAAGACATACTGATAGGAAATTTGTAAGCCCTATATGGGACAGTGATTGACAATTTCTGTAAAGCTCTGCGGAATATGATGGCACTATATAAGTAAGCAAATATAAATAAAAATAAAATAATTTTGCTGTAAATATCAATTAACTGACAGTTATGTTCCCCTCTTAGTTCCTGAAGAATAAGTCATTATCAAGAGCTAACAGATCTAATCTCCTCATACGCTATAATACCACCTCTCCTTCAGCCTCCTTTTATTGCAGTTTGTAATGTGCGTCCCCTGTCAGAAATAAATTCTAAATAAATAAATAACAAGTCAAACCTACAGGAGTCATTGTGATGGTAAGCTACTTAATCATTGGAGTAAAAAATGTCATCATGACTATAATTCACATGATGTAACATGACAGTTAAGATGTACTGTGGTAATTTGTAAGAGCTTTCAGTATTATTGAAGTATCAAAAATTTATATGGTTCACTTATTAAGTCAAATTGTTTCATTCAGACAGAAAAGGCTGATACTAAATCACAAAAGACCAAACTATTACACTGGGGAAGAAAAAAAAAAGGCTTGTATGTTAAAACGATTTGTACATAGTGTTATGATTATTCCATTCAGTGAGTGGGAACATGGAGATAGGATAAAGATAATAAATATCTGTGAAGCGGATAAAATACTTTGCTTTTGTCACTGGTTTAAAGCTTGAAGCATGTAAACTTGAAATTGGGATTTGTATAAGGACTGACAATGGCCTGACAACATGAATGATACATTCAAGCAACTCTGTAGTGAACTTGTATAAAGTATTATCTTCTAAAAATTAGCCAGGAAAAAGTAGAAATGTATTAATACTTTTTACGTCACCATAAAAATGCTGGTAGCCTATAACTACCTGAAGGTGGCCAGGGCTACATAGCAATGGTAGTTTCTCTCCAATTTATTGTAAAATTATAAATTCGGATGCATTCTGTGACATTGAGCATACACAGGCTCGGACTGGTCCACCAGGGTACCAGTGAATCCCTATGTGGGCCCAGTGCCTTTAGGCAGGGCCAGCGTTCAGGGGAGGCAAACTTGGCAACTGCCTAGGGCCCCCGTCCCCAAAGGGGCCCCCCAGAATCCAGAGTCATCCCGGAGTAAGGCCCAGGCACAACGATAATGGAAAGTGGCCCGGTGTCATGTCCCGTAGGGCTACTTTCCAATAGAAGCCTGCCTAGGGGTGGTCTGTAAAAATAACAAACATTTTTACTGTGATTGAGCCTCAGCGGTAACAGGGGGCACACTGGCGTCAACCGCAGATCTGAAGAAGAAGCCGGCGGAGACAATGGAGCAACGCAAGGAGGATCAGGAGAGGTAAGGCAAGGTGAGTATAACTGTTTATTTTCCCTCACATCTGATTATTATACTCTGGGGTCTGAAGAGAAATATGAGGCCATATGTGAGACCACTGTGGAGAGCATATTATACTGTGTGGGGCCACTGTGGAGCATTATACTAGTGGGCACTGTGGGGAGCCTTATACGGTGCAGAGCATATTTTATTTTGTGGGGCTGCTGAGGGGCATATTATACTATGTAGTGCCATTAAGGGGTGTTATACTGTTTGGGGAGCATTATATTGTGTGGAGCATTGTATACTATGTGGGGACACTAGGGGGGCTCAGGTGTACATTTTATGCTATGGAGGGCACTGTGGAGCAGTAAATACCATATGGAGCTTTATACCATACAGTGGAGGGCTCTAAATTCCTGATGGCAACCCTGTGTGCTATGTCTGCATCACAGCTACCTCACTATAATCTTGCACTTACGTCAAGTGCTCCACGGCTGTGTCATTCCCCATACAGTACTGTGCATGAACCGGCCATGGAGTTATTGGGGCCTGCACAGTACTAGAGGGGATGACTATACTGGGAACATACTCAGTAATGTGGATAGTCAGCACATATGTAAGATGTCAGTGAAGGAGCCGTTGTGTAGGCTGCTAGCAGGAAACTGTTGGGTGGGCCCTCAGAACAAGTTCCACTGGTGGGCCCTAGGCCCTTCGGTCCGACACTGAGCACCCATCATGCATCTCACAATTTTTCCAAGACTCATAGGTAACAGTAGGTCACTAATTAGCCCTAGCTTTAGCATTATAGATGCAATTTAATGTAAAGACCAAAGCTTCTGACCACAATGTTGATACTCAAAAACACTTTAACTGTATGCTAAAAAGAAGAGGATGGTGAACAGTACTGATATTGCATCTCAGATGACCTTTACTGTTTCTTTATGAAACACTGTAGTTTATTAAAATGTATTATAAACTTACAGTACAAAAGAATTAAAGGCATTATAGATCAATAATAAATAATAAACACTGTCAAATTTAGAAAGTCTATTAGTTACCATATTGTATTTCACATAGATTTTAGTTTGAAATGCCTTAACCCCATTTCTTTTCAAAATCCAAAAACACTACATCTAGATTCATGGTCAAAAGAAGCAATGAAAGGTAAATTAGGAAAGCAAAGTGTTAAAATGTGACCTACTTTGCTGTTCAAGTATGAAGCTGGTGCTGACCAATAAATCACATCCAGTAGGCCTTGGGATCGTGCATCTAATCTTCTAATGCTTAGTTGCTGAGGGCCATCAAATTTGTCCTTTGTAGGTGAAACTTTGATGTTACCATCTAATTCAGTAAGGTACCATCCATTCATGTCAATGATCTGGTGAAATAAACAGTTGTTACATATATACCTTTGAGTGTTTGAATTCACAATGAATTTTTTGTGACTGTCTCAAAACTGATATGCAAATCAGTATCTCTATTTCACATTTGCTTTCTATCTATTTTCTCTGTGCTTACTGTTTGGCTGTTTTAGTTCAATTCCATTATGGCAGTGGAATAAGCACTCCTAGGAGCCCTGTCTGTATTAATTGCCAATCATATAAAGCTATATAAACCACAGAGCTCAGCTAAGCATCTCTCCATCATATTCTGTTTTTACATTTTTGGCTATACATGAAGGCACACTAATGCAAAAATTTGGAAATGGATCACCTACCTTTTATGTACTACTATCATGTGCGATTTGTAATCAAGATGTATTCTTAGGGGGCAGTGACACCTTTTGGTGTCTTCACGCACAAGAGCCTGGGGCAACTGTTACATCTTCATCCTTATACTACACATAGCTACACTTCTAGTATATATAAAGTTAATGTGCAAAACTACCACTATCCATGTTAAAGGATAGTGTATAAATTAAAGTCTGATTGGTGGGGGTCCAGCCACTGATACACTCATCGATGCTGAGAATGGTGGTGTTTTACCCTTGTTGTGATTGTAGCAGTGGAAGCAGAATGTGTGTCCATGCTCCATTCATTTCAATGGGAGAGCCAAAAATAGCCAAAGTACAGTACTTTGCTATATCTAACTCGCCCATGGAAGTAAACAAAGTGGGGATGCCCATTTTGAGTCCACTGCAGCATTCACAATGGGGATTAAACACCCCCGTTCTCTAGATTCAAACATTTTCATGACATAACTCTTTTAACCCCTTCCCACTCCACACCATTCTATTACATTGTGCTGAACATATAGTTTATGCTGAGTGCTGTAATACTACAATGCTGAGACCAGGAACTAGCCACTGGAGTTGGAAAATACTCTGGCAGCTTAACCCCTCAGATGCTGTGATCAATAGCAAGAATCACATGATTGCCCACAGCGCCTCCCCTTGGATCCCCTGCAATGAGTTTGTGGGGTCTGAGGGCTTGTCATTGCAGCCAGAAGGCCAAGCAAAGGCCTGCTGGCTGCCTATCCTTATTGAACGTAGGGAGCCTATGTGCAATGTACTGCTAGACAATGTGCGAATTAGTGCAGTACATTGCACTGGGAATCAGCAAAACCCAGGTTTAAGTCCCCTTGTGTGACAGGAAAAAAGTAACAAACAATATATAGTCAGAATATGGTGACCCCAGGAAAATCGCTCATTTTTGAAAAATGATGTTTTGTTAGTAAAAACAGAAATCCAAAATAAAAACAATACAAAGATGGTATTGCCTTAATTGTAAAGACCCGCCTAACAAAGTTGTCATGTCATTATTGATGTAGAGTAAATGCTGTAGGTTAGTTTTTTCATACAGGCCCATCAAAAATGTTAATAAATCTAATCAAAACATTATATTTACCCTAAAACTATGCCAAATAAAAATACAACTCATCTTGCAAAAAGTAAGCCCTCACATAGCTATGTCGACAGAAAAATAAAAAAGTTATGAATTTTGGAAGGCGGGGAAGGAAATATATGAAAAATGTCACCGAGTATTAATGTCAAACTATCCTGCATCCTTAAGGAGTTAAAACTACCAGCAGCCACAGTAAAAAATATAAAGTTGCTGGCTGCCACATTTTTAGTCATTTTATGCATTAACTGGCATCAAAATATTTGTATTATAATTGAAGATATGTTATCAGCAATAATTATATATAATTAAAGGGGTTGTCTGGGATAAACTCAGCTAAACACTATCCCCCCGCCTAACTTCTAACTTACCCAATTTACCAAAAATGCATATTTACCCATATTGCTGGGGCGGTCATGTGACCACCCCAGGCACATTTTCAGATTTTCCGGTGACGTTTCATTTCTTCGTTTTTAGAAACTGAACATCACTAATACTAACCCCACACACCCCTAGCTCATCATACTTACCTGTCTTCGAGTCCGTATCTTCTGGTCATGGAACATAACTTACTTCTGGGGGCCCAGCTCCTCCTCTTGTTGACGTCTGCCTCCCACGCCTGCACAATAGAGCCGGAGTGCCAGACAGGAAGACAGGTAAGTATGATGGGGTGGGGGAGGCTGAGTTAGTTAGTTAGGAAGGGCTAGCTAGGGAACCAGGGAGGGGGGTGTGAGGAGTGTGAGAGGGAAGGGGAGGGAGTGAGGGGGCAGTTAGTGTGAGTGAAGAGCAATGCATCATGGTAGTTGTAGGATAAAAGAACAGGAAGCTACACCATGTAAACAAATGCAGAAGATGCCAGGAGCTCCCACAGAAATACAAAAATCACTCAAAACACTGCTAGAGGTATTTGGGTGCACTTATTGACCCGTTAATAGCACTAATGGACCTTTAAAAAAATTTTGCCCAAAAAACCCCATTAATTTCAAGTATACTTACAGATATGAATGCACTTACCTTGGTGTAAGAAAGACGAGAGTCAATGCAGATATTTGAAACTCCAGAACAAAAGCACTGATCGCATCCCCTGGAATTATCACGCTTAAGGTTAAAGAAACCGTGCTTACATACATCACAGTTATTTCCTGCCACATTTTCCTAGAAGAAATAAATCCTGATTTTATGGCAACAGATGTCATATCTGAATTCTTTATCATGTTATTAATTTAGGTTACCTATTTCACAAATGAAAATACTGTAAAGGAAAATAGTATTTACTGTATACACATATATTGTAAATGTCTGGCAATTGTTATGATGTTTACCAACCATTGTAAGGCCCATTTCACATCTGCGTTCAGGTTTCCGTTCGAGGAGTCCGCTTAGGGACCCCCCGAATGGAAACCTACACTACCATTCAAAAGTTTAGGGTCACTTAGAAATTTCCTTATTTTTGAAAGAAAAGCACAGTTTTATTCAATGAAGATAACATTAAATGAATCAGAAATACACTCTATACATTGTTAATGTGGTAAATGACTATTCTAGCTGCAAACGTCTGGTTTTTAATGCAATATCTACATAGGTGTATAGAGGCCCATTTCCAGCAACCATCACTCCAGTGTTCTAATGGTACATTGTGTTTGCTAACTGTGTAAGAAGGCTAATGGATGTTTAGAAAACCCTTGAAAACCCTTGTGCAAGCATGTTAGCACAGCTGAAAACAGTTTTGCTGGTTAGAGAAGCTATAAAACTGACCTTCCTTTGAGCTAGTTGAGAATCTGGAGCATTACATTTGTTGGTTCGATTAAACTCTCAAAATGGCCAGAAAAAGAGAACTTTCATGTGAAACTCGACAGTCTATTCTTGTTCTTAGAAATGAAGGCTATTCCATGCGAGAAATTGCCAAGAAACTGAAGATTTCCTACAAAGTTGTGTACTACTCCCTTCAGAGGACAGCACAAACAGGCTCTAACCAGAGTAGAAAGAGAAGTGGAAGGCCCTGCTGCACAACTGAGCAACAAGACAAGTACATTAGAGTCTCTAGTTTGAGAAATCGATGCCTCACAGGTCCTCAACTGGCAGCTTCATTAAATAGTACCTGCAAAACGCCAGTGTCAACGTCTACAGTGAAGAGGCAACTCAGGGATGCTGGCCTTCAGTGCAGAGTGGCCAAGAAAATGCCATATCTGAGACTGGCTAATGAAAGGAAAAGATTAATATGGGCAAAAGAACACAGACATTGGACAGAGGAAGATTGGAAAAAAGTGTTATGGAATTGAAGTTTGAGGTGTTTGGATCACACAGAAGAACATTTGTGAGACACAGATCAACTGAAAAGATGCTGGAAGAGTGCCTGACGCCATCTGTAATGCATGGTGGAGGTAATGTGATGGCCTGGGGTTGCTTTGGTGCTGGTAAAGTGGGAGATTTGTACAAGGTAAAAGGGATTTTGAATAAGGAAGGCTATCACTCCATTTTGCAACGCCATGCCATTCCCTGTGGACAGCGCTTGATTGGAGCCAATTTCATCCTACAACAGAACAATGACCCAAAGCACACCTCCAAATTATGCAAGAACTATTTAGGGAAGAAGCAGGCAGCTGGTATTCTATCTGTAATGGAGTGGCCAGCGCAGTCACCAGATCTCAACCCCATTGAGCTGTTGTGGGAGCAGCTTGACCGTATGGTACGCAAAAAGTGCCCATAAAGCCAATCCAACTTGTGGGAGGTGCTTCTGGAAGCATGGGGTGAAATTTCTCCAGATTACCTCAGCAAATTAACAGCTAGAATGCCAAAGGTCTGCAATGCTGTAATTGCTGCAAATGGAGCATTCTTTAACGGAAGCAAAGTTTGAAGTAGAAAATTATTATTTCAAATAAAAATCATTATTTCTAACCTTGTCAGTGTCTTGACTATATTTTCTATTCATTTTGCAACTCATTTGATGAATAAAAGTGTGAGTTTTCATGGAAAACACAAAATTGTCTGGGTGACCCCAAACTTTTGAACGGTAGTGTATATGCATAAAAAAGCAATTTACCTGGGAAACCCGCGGACCCCATAGTCTATAAAGGGGTCTGTGTGGTTTCTGCTCGATTTCTGCACAGAACATGCAGAGAGAAAAGTCCTGCAAGCAGCACTTTTATTATAGTCTATGGGGTCCGCGGGTTTCCCAGGTTAGCCCCTTTTTTATGCACATAGGTTTCTGTTCGAGGGGTCCCCAAGCGGAATCCCTGAACGGAAAGCCGAACGCAGATGTGAACTGGGCCAGACACTTAGGTTAGATGCTCACGGCCGTCTTGCACATGAGAGGCACTCGTTTTAATGGATCCCCCATACATTTTCGTGAAAATGGCCAAAAATAAGACATGACCTATATTTTCAAAATAACGGTCATGAGAATATCCCCCATTCACTGACAGTGAAATTAATGCTATCATGTGACGTCCATAAGAAAAAGGACGGCACATTGCCAGTTTTCACTCTCATGTGAATGTAGCCTAAATTAACACAACTGTGATGCAAAATGGCTATGAAAATCGACCATTTCTCATGGGCATTTTACACCCAAGGAGCGTCTGTTTTCTCGGATCTCTCATACATTACAGCGTGTGGAGAAATCCAAGAAAATAATAGAGCATGACAATGGACCGTCAAAATATCCCTCATGTAAATAGACCCCATTCACAGAGACTGAAGTAAAAAAAAAATGCCTGTCATAAAGTCATTTACGATGTTTATGTGAATGTAGTTGAAGACCACATTTACATTGTAGTTATAGTCACGTTTTTGTTTTCAATGTATATACAAAGTTTACTAATGAAGATGTGCATACCAGTACATTTACATATTGACATTCAACCACCAAAACTCCACTGACGTGTAAAGTACAGAATATATTCTCCAACAAGTTTTATATCAATATGTTTTAAAGCAAAATACAAAGAGTATACTATCAACATAAGTAAGCTCACATAAAATAAATAAAATGTTATATTTTAGTGTTGCTTAGCAAAAACTTTAGATTAACTTCAAAGTACTATAGTACCCAATACAATGTAGCATAAACCAGAGTTAGGTTACATGCTTTTATAAAAAAGAGGAACAGATACCCAATACCATACCCACAAAAATAGTCTAAAATATTGTACATTTGAGGTTTCCATCAGTAATTAGACAGAAGCTTTTCTGTCTTTAGAAATTAAATTTTTTTAGAAGTCATTTTGGCAGGAGACATTGGTGAACATTTCAATGTTTCAAAGCAGGTAAACATTTCATATTGGCTCATTATTGTGCAAAGTTTCTTCATTGACATAAAACCATTACCTTGCAAATGCATGGTTCAACACAGGGATCTTCATTTATACTGCCTGAAACGCTGCAGTTACATTGTACACAGTCTGGATATCCCTTGTATCCTAGATCACATTGATTACATTTTTCTCCTGCATATCCAGGTTTACAATAACAGGATCCAGGTAGCAAGTCTAGATAAATTAGATATGTCACATTTTAATGAACAGTAATGTTTTAATCTTCATGTAACTGATTTTACTCTATGTAATTTTTCCCATTAAGGCAACAAATTTCTACGTCATGCACGGTAAATATGCTTTGGACAAGGATAAGTTGTCAGACTATAAATTGCTGGGCAGAGCCTGCTATGAATGCAGCATCCACCCTTTCATATAAATGGGAGCTCCAGCACCCTCTGTCCACCATTTCTACAGATATTGAATGGGCCCAGCAATGGCATTGGCTGGTTTAGACTACTGTATTTGATTGGGGTTACAAACGGCCATTGAAAATAGGTCACTGACCTACTTTTAATGACCATTAGTAACCATAAACACAAACGTTAAAGCAGGGACTTCTTTGTTGATTTTTTAAAGTGGGTTGAGTGAGGGAGGAGTTATTTCAGTAAATTTTTTTCGGTTTGTGTTTGTTTTTAATACTGGATTGCTTCTTAGCAATGGACAGCTGGCTTATTGACAGTTGCCCATTGCTATGGCTGGTTCTTATCCAGTAAAAGGGCTAGTACTAACTCCCTTACTATTTCCCAGAACCCATCACCACCAGGGGAGGTAGGAAGAGTTCAGTACCAGCCAGTATCTGACCATTTAAAGTGAAGGTAAGGTACTGGACGGCCATAGGCTGGTATCTTCAGGCTGGGAAGGGAAAACAGCAATGTTTCAAAGTGTTTGATCCTTCATATGTCTTATACACAGCTGTTGTTAAGGCAGATGAAGGGTCAAGCAATACAAAAATGTTGCTAAATTAATGTTCCTGGAATAAAGCAATTTAAAAAGAATTTCAAAGCTTGTAGTTTCATGTACACATTAATTAGAAATAGCCATTCTGAGGCACATTTATGAAGACTGGCATTATTAACGCCAGCCTTCATAACCCCTGAGTCAGTGGTGGGTGCACCAACTCATTTATGACAAGGCGCACACCTCCTCATAAATGACGTACACCCTCCACCAGACTGATCTGGAAGGCAAATGTATGTAAGCTCATAGCTGGTGTACATTCCTTCCATCATTTACGCCAGATTTCTGGCGTAAATGATAATATGTTCGGTTCTGCATGTCCCCTTTTTGGGCAGGTGGCAAAGGTAGCTTTTTACACAAACCTGAAAGCTGGCATACAAGGCATAATAAATCTGCCCCAGTGTTACTACCCATGCACACAATCTACTACTGATTTATCAAAATTTTGTTGAAAGGTTAGTGACCAATTAAAAGATTATTATAGAGAATATAATAAAGAATTTCATGTGGCATTTTGTATTTTGTAACATTTAAAACCTGTTTTTTTTCATGGTTTTAGAAGATCTTTACAGAAAAATGCCAAAACACACTATGCACAGGGTATGTTGTATTACAAAGAAAATGCCACAAATCCCCCAAATGTCTTAAAACAACAACTAAGCAGTGTAGAGTAGACCTGCAGGAATTAACAACAAGTTTTAAAGTAAAATCTGTGTGCAGTGATTTTTGAGAAAACCTTTCAAAACACCAACAAAATATAGTGGAAAATGCTTCTAAACACTCTGAATTATGGCTAAGACTTTCTTCACTCAAATATTTGTTGGCATTTATTTGATGGTAAAAAAAAGGAAAACATTTTTACTATACTTCACTGCATGTTTTGCTTAGCATTTTAGCACAGTACTTTTTTTGGATATGATTTGTATTGTAACACTTAAAACAGGTGTTTTTTCATATGTTTTTCTATCCTGTAGAGAAGTATATGGGGAAAAATTTTTTTAGAATGCCACACCTGCAGCATGCTGCATTTTACATAAAATGCCAAAAACGCAATGAAAAAAATGCAGGTTAAAAGTGTTGTTTGTGTATTGTATTTCATATTACATTATAAACTTTAAAATAACCTAGCTGCATAAAAAATAGTAAAAAAACAAAAAAAACCCACAACATTAAAACATTAATTAAAAAAAGCCACAAAAATTGGTAAAAATACCATAACAAAGACTCTGCTAGCATGAGATGTTCCAACATTATTGAAAGACTCTGGCCTTTTAATAATTGTGGTGTATTTTGGAAGATCCTGTGCCTCTGGCAAGTCCTAATACAAGTACTGCAATGACAGCCATGGGGGTCATTGTTTCCTTATCACTCTACTCAAGTGTATTCATTGTAGGGAGGAGTAATATGCAGCAGTGGCCAATGTGTACTCACATTCCATAAAATACTATGGCAGATATAGAAATGGCAAGTAAGAGATCTAACATTTGCAATGTTCATAACTTGAATATCTATTTTAGGGCTCACTAAGAAGGTTTCTTTATTATGTATAACCTCTCTGAGATCTGTGCATGTTGACTCATTTTAAAAATGTTTTGTAATACAAGTACATTCTAGCTTTTCCAGGCTGTAGACTGCTTCCAGACCCGTCAAATAAAAGAATAGGTGCCTACAACCAGGGAAATGCAGCAAATAATTTATATGCTGTTCAGAACAAGAAAATAGCCAAGAATGTTAATAGTGGTCTCACAAAATATGGCAGCTGATAAACATAGAACGTTTACTAGAGTGGCAATGAATATGCCAGCTGTGCATTTTACATTTAGACTGTAACCAGCAGTGTATCATTGATGTTCTATATATATATATATATATATATATATATATATATATACCCAAGTATTATATATATATATATATATATATATATATATATATATACAGTACAGACCAAAATTTTGGACACACCTTCTCATTCCAAGAGTTTTCTGTATTTTCATGACTATAAAAATTGTAGATTCACACTGAAGGCATCAAAACTATGAATTAACACATGTGGAATTATATACTTAACAAAAAAGTGTGAAACAACTGAAAATATGTCTTATATTCTAGGTTCTTCAAAGTAGCCACCTTTTGCTTTGATTACTGCTTTGCACACTCTTGGCATTCTCTTGATGAGCTTCAAGAGGTAGTCATCTGAAATGGTCTTCCAACAGTCTTGAAGGAGTACTCAGAGATGCTTAGCACTTGTTGGCCCTTTTGCCTTCACTCTGCGGTCCAGCTCACCCCAAACCATCTCGATTGGGTTCAGGTCTGGTGACTGTGGAGGCCAGGTGATCTGGCGTAGCACCCCATCACTATCCTTCTTGGTCAAATAGCCCTTACACAGTCTGGAGGTGTGTTTGGGGTCATTGTCCTGTTGAAAAATAAATGATGGTCCAACTAAACGCAAACCGGATGGAATAGCATGCCGCTGCAAGATGCTGTGGTAACCATGTTGGTTCAGTATTCCTTCAATTTTGAATAAATCCCCAACAGTGTTACCAGCAAAGCACCCCTACACCATCACACCTCCTCCTCCATGCTTCAGGTCTAATGTCCATTCCTTGTGTTCTTTAGCTCAAACAAGTCTCTTCTGCTTGGTGCCTGTCCTTAGCAGTGGTTTCCTAGCAGCTATTTTACCATGAAGGCCTGCTGCACACAGTCTCCTCTTAACAGTTGTTGTAGAGATGTGTCTGCTGCTAGAACTGTGTGGCATTGACCTGGTCTCTAATTTGAGCTGCTGTTAACCTGCGATTTCTGAGGCTGGTGACTCGGATGAACTTATCCTCCTCAGCAGAGGTGACTCTTGGTCTTCCTTTCCTGGGGCGGTCCTCATGTGAGCCAGTTTCTTTGTAGCTCTTGATGGTTTTGGCCACTGCACTTGGGGACACTTTCAAAGTTTTCCCAATTTTTCGGACTGACTGACCTTCATTTCTTAAAGTAATGATGGCCACTCGTTTTTCTTTACTTAGCTGCTTTTTTCTTGCCATAATACAGATTCTAACACTCCATTCAGTAGGACTATCAGCTGTGTATCCACCTGACTTCTGAACAACACAACTAATGGTCCCAACCCCATTTATAAGGCAAGAAATCCCACTTATTAAACCTGACAGGGCACACCTGTGAAGTGAAAACCATTTCAGGTGACTACCTCTTGAAGCTCATCAAGAGAATGCCAAGAGTGTGCAAAGCAGTAATCAAAGCAAAAGGTGGCTACTTTGAAGAACCTAGAATATAAGACATATTTTCAGGTTTCACACTTTTTTGTTAAGTATATAATTCCACATGTGTTAATTCATAGTTTTGATGCCTTCAGTGTGAATCTACAATTTTTATAGTCATGAAAATACAGAAAACTCTTGGAATGAGAAGGTGTGTCCAAACTTTTGGTCTGTACTGTACATATACAAGATGGATTATTATAGGAGTTTATTTTACAACTGTATCTGACATCCAATTTTCAGTAAATTAACTTTTATCTTAAAAGACACATACAGATAAAATATGCATCATCATAATATTCTACATATGTATTACTTGTCATTCACAAATTATACAAGGATAATCATTTTTCAGCAGCTCCTTATTCTTTGCACTTTATAATATTTAAAGAAAATGGGCAAATTCAATCCAAATTAAAATCATGCTATGAAGGCTTCATTCGCATTCACATTTTAATAGAAGAGTTCAGTTTTAGTATAAACATATTCAGCGTTCTGCCTCATGCAGCTTACAATTCCTTTTACTGTTCATTTGAAGAAATATTTCCCAGCAAAAAAGCGCTGTTCTGCTTAGTGAATAACAGAAGTACAGTATAATGAATGTCAAATGTGCAATTGCTAACAGAACGGGACAGTACAGGGTTTACATTTGTGGGTTATTAACAAATCTACTTTGTATGGTGATTTGCCACTTAAATCAGCACATTCTGTAGGAAGTGCCCCATCAGCTAGTTTTCTCTGAAAACCATCTTTTCGTTTTCTCTGTTTCTAGTACGAAGGGAAACTATATGTTAATTTTGTTTTTGCTTCATTTACAGTATATTGAAATTTAAACTAGATAAATCACTTATCACTAACTTATATTTACTATTTTAAGAGGACCTTTCATGTCCTCACGTATATGCAGTTTTATATACCGCTAGAAAGCCGAGAGCGCGCTGAGTTCAACGTGCTATCGGCTTTCCCGTTATATGCCCGGGGCTGAAGATATCGGTGAGTTACCGATCTCAGCCCACTGTCAGAAGGGCGTTCCTGACAGTCTAGCCTGGCTGTGAGGAACGCCCCCCCCCAGTACAAGACTATGGAGGAGTACAGAGGGGGGCATTCCTCACAGTTTAACGTCATCTCTGGGCAGTAAGGAACGCCCCTTCTGACAGTACAAGGCTATGGACGAGTACTGTCAGTGGGGGCGTTCCTCACAGCCCAGCTAGACTGTCAGAAACGCCCTTCTGACAGTGAGCTGAGATCGGTAATTCACCGATATCTCAAGCCCCGGGGCATATAATGGGAAAGCCAACAGCACGCTGAATTCAGCATGCTGTTGGCTTTCTAGCGGTATATAAAACCGCATATGCCAGAGGACATGAAAGGTCCTCTTTAAGCAATATAATAAAATAAATCATACAATAATATACTATCATAATAAATACAAATGTCAAATAATACAAACATACATTGCCCACATATGTAGCACCAAAATCTCATGGTAAAATAAATCTTTAACGAATGTTTTGTTTAAGTTTATGTTATCAATCTACCTGAGTGGCTTGTGTGTATACAAAGGGGAGGGGGTCAAAGGTGAAATTGCTTTTCCTGGTCTGCACAACCAAATGTTTGTTTATTGTTTTACGATGTTGTGGTCAAGCAGGTACAGAAAAGGGTGTTGTGACCCTGGGATGACCACCAGAGCCCAGCAGGGACACAGCTGTCTAAGGCAAAGAAAGGAATTCCTCTTTCCCAGATGAAGATAAGTCCTGGAGTTAGAGAAAGGGGGCACCCTGGCAGGGAGGTGTGGCTACACAAGACTTAAGAGACTATGATTACCTTACAACTGTTACAACTGTGGAGTCAGCTAACAGAGCTGGGTGTGTCCAACTCCATTAGAAGAGATCTTCCAAACTTCCTGGAACCAAAGCACTGAATCCCTGGGGTATTAATTGTTAAATTTAAGGTTACTTTGTTTTGCTCTATGAACCCATTACCCGCTTTGAGGTGTGTTTGAGTATGGCTGTTGGAGAGATGCCTGTATACGTTAGTGCAGTTTCCTCTGAGACTGTCAAGTCAGTGGTTGTGGCAGCATGTATTTGGGGTGCATGGACTGTGTTGGGGTGCGATTTGTGCTCAATTTGCAATCTGAGTGAAGGGTGAGTGCAAGATTGAGTGAGTGGAGTGAGTCGATCCTGACAGCCGCACTTGCATCCCGTGGTAGGACGGCCCATACATGACACTTACAACATACAGCGCTAAATAATATGGGTTGTTTGAATATATTTTAACCTTGAATGGTAAAATTGACAATACTTGCTGGTCTAGGGCAGTGAAGGTCCACATCAAGTTCACTGACATTTGGCAATGGACGTTAAATCTAATGTCAGGATGGTCAATATAGAATGTATAGTTTGTGATATGACTTTATACTAACAAGAGAAATAATTATAGTGCATGAAATAATTAGTTTTATTTATTTATTTATTTTTTTGCTTGTATCATGTAAGATAGAGTTTAGTTGTTACCTTCAGTGACTTCTTTAGAGTTCTTGACACATACATCATGTAATGAGCCTTTTGGATCACAATTACATGGCTGACAAGGGCTTGGGTGATTTGGAAACACCTAATAAAGAAATCAAAATGGTTATTTTATTTATGTTTGGTTGTTCCAAAATCAAATACCGTAACATTTTAAAGATCATATCTGTGTGACGTGACACCAATTATAGTCAAATACTTTATTTCTTAATCTTACAAGGAAATAAATAATATGAAGACTGGATGGGAAGTAATGACCTCTGCGGAGATAAGGATTAGGCAATGCAGATGGCCATCTTTAGCAGAAAATAAGTAAGAAAATTCAAATATCCAGATCAAAATATCCAAATAAAAAAAAAAAAACTATTTGCCTTTAATGAGGATCTGCCACCTCTCCTGACATGTCTGTTTTAGTGAACAATTGATTCCCATGCACAGTATAACAATTCTGGATCATCTTTTCTTTTACCTCTCTGTTGTGCCGTTTATCTGTTGTTTCTACTAATAAATTAGGAGCACACTCTCACATTGTCCAATGAGTGCTGTCTTGACAAGGAGAATGGTAAGACACAATTGCTAATTTAGTCATAAATTTACAGGGCACATTACAGAGATATGAGGAAAGTTGATCCAGAATTGGTATTTCATGGGAAATGGAAGTATTTACTAAAATAGCCATGTAAGGAGAGATAACAAGTCTTCTTTAAATTTCTATAGGCTGTACAGCTGTTGATAGTGTTGTAAATTCAAGGGTATGATGAGAAATGATGTTGAACTTCAGAGGCCAAGGATGAGAAAGTACATTTTGAACCTTTGCATTGGACATCAAAGACCTCATCCTGTCTATGGTATGGATATGTCTACAAGTGTTATTTACTAGCTGTGCGTTTATTTATTGTGCAAAAAAAAAAATTGTTAATGGAATTATTAGTGAATATAGAATGTATTATATACTATACCCATTGCGGTCGGTAAAACCGATCTATACAGGTCTCACAATTTACTCCAGCAGTATTCTCAGTACAGTTGACACAAACTCCTCCTCCAATATAGTCTCCATTAATATTCAAACTCAGATTCTTATTTGCCACTTCTTGATCGAAATAGCATTCACTTGTCTTTCCATGACAATTGCATGCTAAGAAGCAAGTAAAGGAAATTAGGTAACTTACTGGGTAGCTTTACAAAATTAGAAATTTAATAATAATCACAAGTGGCATTTTTAGTGTCAAATAAAATAATAAAATACAGTTTATTAAAAAAAATGTTCCATCATTTTCACATCAGATGATACAAACATTGAGCAAAATTTAATAACAGTACAACAACTATGTAGGATGACAGCGCATTTGATCATAAATCAAAGCTAAAATAGCAAGAAGTGATAGGACCAGGTCATGTAAGATGGGTTACAATAGAATATAAGAGGCTATACCCACGGCATGACAAGGGGACATCCAGGGTGACCAGACTTTTTCAAAACAGAGAAACCGTATCTAGGTGAATTGCATTAAGTTTTTCACATTACATAATATTATTGATCCTAGAGATAACAAGCAATATAGACAAAGTCATGGACTTCCAACGGGATGCTATACATACAGTACAGACCAAAAGCTGGGACACACCTTCTCATTCCAAGCGTGTTCTGTATTTTCATGACTATAAAAATTGTAGATTCACACTGAAGGCATCAAAACTATGAATTAACACATGTGGAATTATATACTTAACAAAAAAGTGTGAAACCTGAAAATATGTCTTATATTCCAGGTTCTTCAAAGTAGCCACCTTTTGCTTTGATTACTGCTTTGCACACTCTTGGCATTCTCTTGATGAGCTTCAAGAGGTAGTCACCTGAAATGGTTTTCACTTCACAGGTGTGCCCTGTCAGGTTTAATAAGTGGGATTTCTTGCCTTATAAATGGGGTTGGGACCATCAGTTGTGTTGTTCAGAAGTCAGGTGGATACACAGCTGATAGTCCTACTGAATGGAGTGTTAGAATTTGTATTATGGCAAGAAAAAAGCAGCTAAGTAAAGAAAAACGAGTGGCCATCATTACTTTAAGAAATGAAGGTCAGTCAGTCCGAAAAATTGGGAAAACTTTGAAAGTGTCCTCAAGTGCAGTTGCCAAAATCATCAAGCGCTACAAAGAAACTGGCTCACATGAGGACCGCCCCAGGAAAGGAAGACCAAGAGTCACCTCTGCTGCGGAGGATAAATTCATCCGAGTCACCAGCCTCAGAAATCGCAGGTTAACAGCAGCTCAGATTAGAGACCAGGTCAATGCCACACAGAGTTCTAGCAGCAGGCACATCTCTACAACAACTGTTAAGAGGAGACTGTGTGCAGCAGGCCTTCATGGTAAAATAGCTGCTAGGAAACCACTGCTAAGGACAGGCAACAAGCAGAAGAGACTTGTTTGAGCTAAAGAACACAAGGAATGGACATTAGACCTGTGGAAATCTGTGCTTTGGTCTGATGAGTCCAAATTTGAGATCTTTGGTTCCAACCACCGTGTCTTTGTGCGACGCAGAAAAGGTGAACGAATAGACTCTACATGCCTGGTTCCCACTGTGAAGCTTGGAGGAGGAGGTGTGATGGTGTGGGGGTGCTTTGCTGGTGACACTATTGGGGATTTATTCAAAATTGAAGGAATACTGAACCAGCATGGTTACCATAGCATCTTGCAGCGGAATGCTATTCCATCCGGTTTGCGTTTAGTTGGACCATCATTTATTTTTCAACAGGACAGTGACCCCAAACACACCTCCAGACTGTGTAAGGGCTATTTGACCAAGAAGGAGAGTGATGGGGTGCTACGCCAAATGACCTGGCCTCCACAGTCACCAGACCTGAATCCAATCAAGATGGTTTGGGGTGAGCTGGACCGCAAAGTGAAGGCAAAAGGGCCAACAAGTGCTAAGCATCTCTGGGAACTCCTTCAAGACTGTTGGAAGACCATTTCAGGTGACTACCTCTTGAAGCTCATCAAGAGAATGCCAAGAGTGTTCAAAGCAGTAATCAAAGCAAAAGGTGGCTACTTTGAAGAACCTAGAATATAAGACATATTTTCAGCTGTTTCACACTTTTTTGTTAAGTATATAATTCCACATGTGTTAATTCATAGTTTTGATGCCTTCAGTGTGAATCTACAATTTTTATAGTCATGAAAATACAGAAAACTCTTGGAATGAGAAGGTGTGTCCAAACTTTTGGTCTGTACTATATAACTCAAAAAAACATTTGTAGCAGCACCAGCAAATCTGGGTATCGTCCCATAAATTGCACGGCAGAAACCCCTCTCCAGCCAGAAGGGTTCCTAATAGAAAAAAACAATCCAATCTGCCAGCAACTTGTAAAGATGAAAAATGTCCTTTTATTGGAAAAGCAATACACCACATATCGGTTCTCACTTGAGAAAGGTTCTTGTGAGAACCGATACGTGGTGTATTGCTTTTCCAATAAAAGGACATTTTTCATCTTTACAAGTTGCTGGCAGATTGGATTGTTTTATATATATATATATATATATATATATATATATATATATATATATATATATATATATATATATATGAGCAGCTAGTAAGATAAAATGTGTTAAACTAAATTGGGCATGTGAGTGGTTTATCTCCAAGTAGACATACAACTGGCAGACATACAGCTGGACAGTACTCGTCCTTAGACTGGTACTGGGGGGACGTTCCTCACAGCTCAGCGTCATTGCTGGGCGGTAAGGAACGCCCCCTCTGACAGTACAGGGCTTTGGACGAGTACTGTCAGGGGGCGGCGTTCCTCACAGTCCAGTTAGACTGTTAGGAACGCCCTTCTGACCAATACCGGGAAAGCCTACAGTGTGCTGAATTCAACACACTGTGGGCTTTCTAGCGGTATATAAAACTGCATGTGCATGAGGACATGAAAGGTCCTCTTTAAGGTGGCAAGTGGGTTGGAATAAATCGTTTTTAGAGATTGTAGAACAGACCCTCTAAATACCATTCTCTGTAGAACACCAAACAGGTAATCCCAGGAGACATTGTCGAAGGCCTTTTCAATATCTAGTGCAAGGAGTGTTAGGGGAGTGGAAGAAGTATGTGTCCAGTGAATTATACTGCCCAATTTACAAACATTATCTGGGGCCTGTCTCCTCGGTTTAAACCCAACTTGATCTGGATATACTAGGGAGGGTAATAATGAGTTTAAGCGAGTGGCGTAAATAATTTAGTGTCCAAATTAATAAAGGAAATGGGGCAGTAGATAGCAGGCTGAAGGGGATCCTTATGGGGTTTAGGAATAACAGTAACCAATGCTTCAAGAAAACCTGGTGGCATGATCTTGCCCTGTAGTAGGTGGTTGCAATATCCAATGATATTGAGGGGTAAGGATGGCAAGATACTATTTGTAATATTGGGTGGATAGGTCCTCCTTGCAGGACTTTTCTCTCCGCATTTTTCAAGCAGATACGGGGACGAAATTCCCAAATGGAATCCAGGCGCAGGTGTGAACCTAGTCTTAAAACGTATGATAGCATACTCCACCTCCTTATTATTGGAAGTGACCATTCATATGGTCTCTCTCAGTTGCAGAAATAGAGGGAAGGGGAATATCTTTGAGAAACAATACTATCAAAGCCAGAGAGGTCCCTGATGACTGTGAATACAGTTTAGCATAAAAAGAGTGAAACTGGTTAACTCTTTGCCTATCTCTAAGCATTTTAGCTAGGAGTTTATCAGGCTTGTTGGCTCATTTGTAATATGTCGCCATCTCAATGCTTTCTCAGTGCAATCAAAAAGAACATTGTCTAGCTTTAATTTAGTATCATAAATAGCTTATATATAGCTGATATGCAATCATCAGTGTATCCAGCTTATTCTCACATGTCAGTTGGGCTTGATCCTGTTGTTTTTTAGCATATGAGACAATAGAGATGATTTGCTGCGAACAGACGTTATTGACCATGCAGACCCATGCCGGGTCAGACTTAGGGGTCGAATTCTCTTTGATGTAATAGGTGAGGTGATCAGTAATCTGTTGGGTCATATTTGGGTTGGTAAGAAGTGATTCATTAAGGTGCCACTTAAAGAGGATGGAGTTTCTCTTTCTAAAATCAAATTCTGCTAATACCATGTCATGGCCGAACCACACACAGTTGATGCGGGGGCATATAACATAGAGAAGCAGTATTAGTGAGAACCCAATAAATATGGGTATAATGATGATGGGTAGGCGAAAAATAGGTATAGCCCTGTAGAGTGCCATTGTGTTTGCTCCAGGTATCCGCAAGTGAGCACTGTCGGAAAAGAGTGTGGATCATGTGTTGCTATGTACTTGAATATCTAATAGGAGCAGTGCTGCAGCAATCAAACTTTCCATTAAATTACAAAATTAAAATCTCCACCCCAGATCAATACATCATATTCCTTGGTCTTCAGGAGGGAACACATGGTTGCAAAAAAAGTGGATGGGGTCCTCCAATGGAGCAATTATCATCCAATAATATTTGCACATATCTGTAAAAAAACCCTTTTTAAAGGCGTTTATTTTAAGGGGTTTATTCACTGTTCTTCCACAGCGTAACATTATATTTGTCAGTACTATTGTGCCAAAGAAAACTGAATTATCATCCAATAACATCTGCACGTATCTGTGAAAAAAGTCTTTTTAAAGGCATTTATTATAAGGGGCTTATTCACTGTTCTTCCAAGGCATAACATTAGTCAGCACTATTGTGCCAAAGAAAACTGAATAATCATCCAATGATATCTGCACGTATCTGTAAAAAAAGCCTTTAACGTGGTGAAAGACATAACGGCCATATTCGCCATTTTGTTACCAGTATAAAGTTGCAGGCCATTTATCAAAACAGTATTGTCAATAATAATTCAATAATTCTTAGAGGTTATCACTTATTTAAAGGTGTTCATTAGTGTCTAAACCCATAAAAAGGACCATATTCGCCATTTTGCAGGCCACTTTTAAAAACAGTATTGTCAATAATAATTCAATAATTCTTAGTGGTTATTATCACTTATTTAACCCCTTCAAGACCGAGCCCAAAAATGCGTTAAGGACCAGTGTCTTGCAGTCTATACAGGAAGTCAGCGCTATGGAAACACAGCGCTGACTTCCGCAGGTCTCGGCAGGATCAACCAGGTAGTGGGGTCTCCAGGCAGCCTGGGGTCACTTGGCAGACCCCTTGCTGAAGATTATACATATCGGCACCCCCCCGATCTCGCCGCGGGGGGTGCCGGGGGGCGGCAAGATGGCGGAACCCCTTGGATGCCGCGGTCGCTATTGACCACGGCATCTTAAGGGTTAAACAGCAGGGATCGGTGTTATCACTGGTCCCCGCTGTTGCAGCGGGAGCCTGGCTGTCAAATACAGCCGGGCTCCCGTGGTGATCGCACGGGCTCTGCTTCTGAGCCCGCTCGATCACCATCACGTACCTGTACGTGGGGATGCAGTAACTAACCACATTCTCCCACGTACATGTACGTGAGAATGCGTGAAGGGGTTAAACGTGTTTATTAGTGTCTAAACCCATAAGGAGGACCATATTCGCCATTTTGTTCCCATTCTGCTGATGGAGTTGATACTGCTCCTGCCACTTCCACCCCCTCCCACAGCTGCCATGCTAGTGCAAGTTGAGTTCTCAGGACCCCCCTGGTCAGACATGCTAGAGGATGGATGATGGCGCAGATAGGCAGCGGCCAACTTACTACATAGGATTATCTCTATAGTAGTTCAGTTTGTCCTCCCTTTCAGCGGGTGTAAAAAAGGCCCTCATTTTTCCCCAGTAGCAAGGGTCTAACATGGAGAGCCAGTATTCATCCCTCTGCCGAATGGTGACAATTCGGCTGTCACTGCGCAAGGAAGTCAGCATGCTTCAGGCCATTTGCACAAGTGACTCCGAGGTACTCCCTGCATCCATCTCCACTGCATACTGCCACAGTGTGTCTGGGTCATCTGCATCATCCTCATCTCCCTCTGGCTGTTCTGGTTGCTCCTGCTCCCCCTCTCCACCCATTTGGCTACACATTGTTTGTGCTCCAATTTCCTCCTCATCCTCCTTCTCCTCCAGTTCAGTTCCCACAGGGCTCATGTGACCATGAGATGTAGATGCCACATCTCCAGTCCCCTGACCAGCCAGATTGTTCATCCCGTAGTCCTGGCGACTGATTAACAAAATGGCCTCCTCAAAGGGAATGAGCAAACGGCAGGTGTCACACATGAGCTTTCACTGACTAACGTTAAAGTTACAGATGTGCTAAAGGCACAGGAAACTTGGTCAAAGTTAAAAGAAAGATGAATGCAGCACGTTATCAGCAAATACTGGAGGCAAATTTGCACTCATCAGCCAGGAAGCTGCGCATGAGACGTACTTGGACGTTCCAACATAACAACGATTCAAAACACAAGGCCAAAGTCAACCTGTCATTGGCTACAGCAGAAGAAAATGAAGGTTCTGGAGTGGCCATCTCAGTCTCCTGACCTCAATATCATTGAGACACTCTGGGGAGACCTCAAGCGCGCAGTACATGCAAGACAGCCAAGGAATTTACAGGAAGAATGGGCAGTTTTACCATCTGAGAAAATAAAGAGCCTCATCCACAACTACCACAAAAGACTTCAAGTTGTCATTGATGTTAGAGGGGGCAATACACAGTATTAAGAACTGGGGTATGTGAACTTTTGAACAGGGTCATTTTGATGATTTTGGTTGTCATTATGATTTAAAAAGAGAAAACACAGAAGTTTGACAATAAATGGCTTCAACCAATCACTAACCATGAGTGGAGAAAAAGTTTTTGTGTCATCATTCATATTCTCTGAAAAAAGGCTGAAAAAAACAAAAAATCTGCCGGGGTATGTAAACTTTTTAGCACAGCTGTACACAGGGGAATACCTCTGTCTGCTTAGATCATAAAGAAATCGTTTCTGGCTTTTCTCTGTTCATATAGTTGATTCCAACGGGTGGAAACATCGCATATCAGCCTATGTTGTGGGAGGCCGTTCTGCCACTGCAGCTCAAGGAGGGTGTGCTTGGCGGTGTACGAGTGGCTGAAGTGCATGCAAAGTTTCCTTGACGTTTTTAAGATGTCTTGCAGATGGTTGGACCACTTAAGGAAACACTTGACAACCAGATTGAACACGTGCGCCATGCAGGGCACATGGCTCAGCCCTCCTTGACGAAGCGTCAACACCATGTTCTTCCCATTGTCGGTCACCATGGTTCTGATTTTGAGGTGTTACGAAGAAAGCCAGGATTCGATTTCTTGAAGAAGGACACAGAGCAGTTCCTCCCCTGTGTGACTCCATTCGCCTAGGCAAATAAGGTGTAGAACAGCGTGACACTACTGTGCCCTGCACATGTGGTATGCTGTGAATTGTCCCTGCAGTGGAGGCTGAGGAGACAGTGGAGGACCAACGGCTTGAGAACGTGGGGGCTGAAGCTGCGTCAACTGTCCAAGTTGCTGGTGTATCTGGGCAGGCACCACATTAACCCAGAGGGCTGTAAACGATTGTCCTTGACCGTAGTTACAGCTTCACATGTCAGCGCTGCCATGCACTTTGGCAGACACCAACAGGCTCAAGGACTGGCCTACCTTCTCTTCTACATATTTGTGCAGGGCTGGTACTGCCTTTTTGGCAAAGAAATGATGGCTTGGGACTCTCCACCTCAGCTCGCCACAAGCCATCAGTTCTCTGAAAGATTCAGAGTCCACCACTTGGAAAGGGAGGGACTGCAGCACCAGCAACTTGGACAGCAGCACGTTCATCTTCTGCACTGTTGGATGAGTACACGCATACTGTTGTCTCTTGGAAATCGCTTCTGTGATGGATTGCTGATGCAATGACTGACTAGGAGGAGGAGGAGGAGCAGGAGCATCACGACCAGCAGATGATGGGAAGGACACACAGTTTACTTTGGCTGAGGTGGTGGAGCCTTGACTGCCTGAAATGGGGTGCATGCCACTGGGTGCTGCAGTGGTTGCTGTGGCAGGCTGGACCACCACATTGGAGCCACAGCTCTCCCAGGCCACTTTATGGTGATGCTGCATATGTTGGCGCAGGGCTGTGGTGCTAACATTGGCACCCTGGCCACGTTTCACCTTCTGCCCACAGATTGAACATATAGCCATGTTGACCCCCGGCGGCATTACAAAAAACTGCCACACCGCCGAGTAGGTGATTTTACTCCATGCTAACTGACTGCTACCACCACTGCCTCCGTGAACCCCTGCACCACTGCTTTATAGGCAGGTAGGCTTCTGCGAAGTGGGTGGTCTACCCCGGGCACGTTTAGCTCCCGACCTCACACTGCTGCCACCCTGCTGACTCCCCCGCTGCCTTATGCGCAAGCTGCAACCCTCTTCTCCTGATGACAATGAAGCCCCTCCCAATTACGATCGGCTACATCATCATCCACTACAGTCTGCAGTTCAATTGGGTCAGAGCCCTGACCTCAACCCAATCTGGAGAGACCTGAAAATGGCTGTCCACCAAGGTTCACCATTCAACCTGACGGAACTGGAGAGGATCTGCAAGGAAGAATAGCAGAGGATCCCCAAATCCAGATGTGAAAAACTTGTTGCATCATTCCCAAGAAGACTCATGGCTGTGCTAGCTCAAAAGGGTGCTTCTACTCAATACTTAGCAAAGGGTCTGAATACTTATGACCATGTGATATTTCAGTTTTTCTTTTTTAATAAATTTGCAAAAATATCTACATTTATGTTTTTTTTCTGTCAAGATGAGGTGCTGAGTGTACATTAATGAGAAATAAAATGAACTTTTTTGCTTTTAACAAATGGCTGCAATGAAACAAAGAGTGAAAAATTTAAAGGGGTCTGAATACTTTCCGTACCCACTGTATAAATAAACAATAATAATAAATAATAATAATACCTCCTCCTCACTGTACAGTGGATCTGACCCTACAGCATATACTCCTCTAGCTGAGGGAACAGAAAAGGACAGAGGTAGGTTGAGAACAGGTGAGGACACAGGGCCTGCTGCCGGGCCATGCCAACTAAGGGTTGTGTCTGACGAACCCACCGACTCTTGGCTGGGAATGTCTGAAGTGACTTGGGATGAATTGGATGACCGAGTCAACCAGTCTACAACCGTTGGGTTGCTGGTCACGACACAACCGCTACTTGACACTGGGAGCTCAGGCCTCTATAAGCGACCTGTGCAGCCATGCCCCCTTACTCTGCTGTGACCTATGCCTGCGCCAGAAACATTTAGGCCTGCAGCCCTCCCCTGTGCATGGCCTCTCGCTTCTCTGTCTGACATACTGTTCGCTGAAAAAACGTAATTGCAAAGGGCAAAAAAGCCTGTTATTTTCTACTTTGAAGAGAATGGCAAATATGCCCCTTATTTCTTTCCCCACTAATGAACACCTATAAAAAAAGCATTATAAAGGCAGAGATTTGTAGCTCCGAATTATTGAATTATTGACAATATTGTATTGATAAATGGCCTGCAACTTTTTACTGGGAACAAAATGGCGAATATGGTCCTCCTTATGGGTTTCCACACTAATTAACACCTTTAAATAAGGTGTATGCTCCTCCAGCATACCACATGTGCAGGGCACAGAGGTGTCACGCTGTTCTACACCTTGTTTGCCTGGGCGAACAAAGTCACACAGGGGAGGAAATGGGTCACTGTATGTCCTCCACATGCTGCTTTCCACTGGGTCACTCTGTGTCCCCTCATGCTGCTACCATCGGGTCACTGTATGGCCTCCTCATGCCGCAGCCACAGGGTTATTCTGTGTCCTCCTCATGCTGCTGCCACCGGGTCACTGTATGCCCTCCTCATGCCACAGCCACTGGGTCAGTGTAAACCCTCCTAAGGCTGCTACAACCTCCACCTCTGCCACTGGGTCACACTATGTCCTCCTAATTCCGCTGCCACTGAGTCTGTATGGCATCCTCATGCTGCCGCCAACTCCACATTATATCGCCTTGCCACTCTGCAGACATCTATGTGGAATTGGCAGACAAGGGTGTAAAAGGAGTGCGCTCTTTCACTCTACAGTAGGATGTTGTGCCTCTGCACGCTTCTTTCTAGCTGGCACTAACATGGACCTGTAAGGCTGGGTTCACACTTGAGTTAGTTGGTCAGTTTTGGCCCCGTAACTGTCCAAAATAAGTGAAGTGTGCAGCGGTTCTAAGAGCGACGCCTGTCATGTGTGTGTCATTCTGACTCACAGTATTGTTTCACTACCACAGTAGGCTCCCTATGCATGTTACTGCAAGGCAGTGTTCTACACCACTATACAGGCTCTCTGAAGCCAGGAAATAGGTGGTTTTTAGCGATATTCGCCGCAAATTAATTCGGATCGAAGCAAATTTTTTTTGGAACTTTGAATCCAACTGCAGAATCGAACATTTGAGAAATTCGCTCATTTCTAGTCCTCATCTATATCTTGACCTAATGAAAAAAAAAAAATGGCAAGAGTTCCGATTTAAAGTCACCACTCCTAGGGATTTTGAGTGGAATGATACCCTATAAAATCTAGAATAGTTGTGATGTATCATTTTATGGTAAGACGAGGGCGTAAAATGAGTATTTTGCAGGTATATGATGTCAGCTCAATTATACACTGGAGAGTCTTTCCCACGGGGAGAAAGTGGAATATGATGGTGCTATACAAGTCAGCATAATAAATAAATAAATAAATAAAAAGGACCATATTGAATACCTTCCTGATGGAGAACATCCTTGGCTCCCTGAAGAGTCTACACCAGTGAGCGTTGAGTTGAAAGCTTAGGCTGAAGAGAAACCCCATCAGTACGTAATTCCATCTTTTTGCAAAGCTAAAGGGATGAGTCAAAATGTTCGCATCTGTTCTAGTGTAGAAGGGACCAAGTCAGAATAAATCCGTAAAGTATGGGGTGGTTTAGTGCTCAAGAAGAAAAGAGTTCTTGACAGTACTGAGCTTACATCACATGCGTCCTCTTTCATGAGCTGCTGCATGTGCCCCTCGCAAGTGGCGTTTTTACACACCTTTACCACTTTTGAAAAAGTGGGTGGGGTGACAGAAAAGTGTGAGTAGCTCATCATCTGCATTTAATTCAATTTTGTGAGCTGTAACATACACTAAGTTACCAAGTTTAAATTGTATTCCTTGAAATGAACATGTAGTTGTATAGCTTTTAACTTATCAAATCCAGTCTAATAGTTGTTACACGGCAGTGAAAATAGCTTCTGTCAAAGCTCATTTAATGGGTTTCTTCTGTATTGGGACTAGGGTTGATTCTTGAGCACTGGCATACAGCATAGTGTACTAATTCAGTTTTCATTTAGGGATATGTTCAGAGTTTATTTTACCGAAAAGGGCCAGAGTGTGTAATCCCATCAGGATATCAAGCAAGCACGGTAGGGAACTTGCCATTGTGTGTTCTCTAGAAAGTGGCTTTAGTCCTGTGACTCTATACGGACATGCAAAATAGAATCCAAAGTTCTTTTTTGCATAGTGCTGAACCTACCAGGAATTAGAAGATCATTGAGAAACTATTCATTTTCTAGTCAAAATGTCGGTGGTGGTTTAGGCGGTTTAATTCCTTGTGACAGGTTCCCCTTAAAATTGTAAAATAGATGATGGTGTTCCAGCATCCAGACACAAGCTATTGTTTTAAAATTCAAGGTGATTCCCCTTTCTGATACATATCATACCAGTATCCCTTCAGTTCTAAGTCATAGTATGAGGGGATGATAACTCCCTGGGCAGTATATTGATGATTGCACACTCATTTGGCAAGGTCCTGGCATCTACTTTTGAGGATTATCTGAACTCTTATTGATGTAGTTTATTTTTTCCTTATCAGTTACATACCAGCAATACAAATGACAAATTCCTAAAATATAAAAAATATAAAATATTCTTTTTATTGATATACATTAAAACTGATAGAAACGTCCCAGATAAGGAAAAATATTAATTAAAACTATATCACAACACACTATTTAGGATCTAGGGGTCTCACAACCTTCTAGTCCACCGCTTAGTTTCAATACCCAAAGGGGTGTGACTGGGAATTTTGTTTATCTCCAGAGAATTCCCCCTATAGGGGCTAAAATTGCCCCAATAGCTTCCACGGACAGATTATCTACAATTAAAGCACTTATATCTGTTTCAAATGGAAAACTAGTCTCAGGGTGTGTATACGGCAGCACTGCAGCTAATTCATAGACTCCAGCTGAAGTACCCCTGTTGCAATCTTTTTAGCAGCAGATGAACCAGCCAGCAAGATTTGAACAGAAATAAATCTAAAATCTCACGGCAACTCTTATAACATTGCATCACACTTTATACATCCAACAGCTGATATAGTCCCAAGCATAACGACTAAGTACAGTGGGGAAAAAAAAGTATTTAGTCAGCCACCAATTGTGCAAGTTCTCCCACTTAAAAAGATGAGAGAGGCCTGTAATTGTCATCATAGGTAGACCTCAACTATGAGAGACAAAAAGAGAAAACAAATCCAGAAAATCACATTGTCTGATTTTTAAAGAATTTATTTGCAAATTATGGTGGAAAATAAGTATTTGGTCAATAACAAAAGTTCATCTCAATACTTTGTTATATATCCTTTGTTGGCAATGACAGAGGTCAAACGTTTTCTGTAAGTCTTCACAAGGTTGGCACACACTGTTGTTGGTATGTTGGCCCATTCCTTCATGCAGATCTCCTGTAGAGCAGTGATGTTTTGGGGCTGTCGCTGGGCAACACGGACTTTCAACTCCCTACAAGTGTTTTCTATGGGGTTGAGACCTGGAGACTGGCTAGGCCACTCCAGGACCTTGAAATGCTTCTTACGAAGCCACTCCTTCGTTGCCCTGGTGGTGTGCTTGGGATCATTGTCATGCTGAAAGACCCAGCCACGTTTCATCTTCAGTGCCCTTGCTGATGGAATGAGATTTGCACTCAAACTCTCACGATACATGGCCCCATTCATTCTTTCATGTACATGGATCAGTCGTCCTGGTCCCTTTGCAGAGGAACAGCCCCAAAGCATGATGTTGCCACCCCCATGCTTCACAGTAGGTATGGTGTTCTTTAGATGCAACTCAGCATTCTCTCTCCTCCAAACACGATGAGTTGTGTTTCTACCAAACAGTTTTACTTTGGTTTCATCTGACCATATGACATTCTCCCAGTTCTCTTCTGGAACATCCAAATGCTCTCTAGCAAACTTCAGATGGGCCTGGATATGTACTGGCTTAAACAGGGGGACACGTTTGGCATTGCAGGATCTGAGTCCCTGGCGGCATAGTGTGTTGCTGACGGTAGCCTTTGTTAGGTCAGTCCCAGCTTTCTGCAGGTCATTCACTAGGTCCCCCCGTGTGGTTCTTAGATTTTTGCTCACCGTTCTTGTGATCATTTTGACCCCACGGGGTGAGATCTTGCGTGGAGCCACTGATCGAGGGAGATTATCAGTGGTCTTGTATGTCTTCCATTTTCTAATTATTGCTCCCACAGTTGATTTCTTCACACCAAGCTGCTTGCCTATTGCAGATTCAGTCTTCCCAGCCTAGTGCAGGTCTACAATTTTGTTTCTGGTGTCCTTCCACAGCTCTTTGGTCTTCACCATTGTGGAGTTTGGAGTGTGACTGTTTGAGGTTGTGGACAGGTGTCTTTTATACTGATAACAATTTCAAACAGGTGCCATTACTACAGGTAATGAGTGGAGGGCAGAGGAGCTTCTTAAAGAAGAAGTTACAGATCTGTGAGAGCCAGAAATCATGCTTGTTTGTAGGTGACCAAATACTTATTTTCCACAATGTGATTTTCTAGATATGTTTTCTCATTTTGTCTCTCATAGTTGAGGTCTACCTATGATGTCAATTACAGGCCTCTCTCATCTTTTTAAGTGGGAGAACTTGCAAAATTGGTGGCTGACTAAATACTTTTTTTCCCCACTGTATATCCCAGAGGACTGATGCATAATCCCCCTAGGGAACACTAGAAAGCAGCCCGGTCTGGAGGATTGTCAAGTAGTACTAATACTCATAGATTTTGTTGTATATACAGCATCTCAGCTTCTAATTGCCGCATATACAGCATCTCAACGTCTCAACGCGTTTCCCCCAGTGTCAATAAGGGTTCATCAGCAGACAGTAATAATATTAATTGTGTGCAAACTATATGAAAAAATCAATATGGCACTAACAACCACTGTTCCCTACGCCCTGATGGTGCCACGATCAGTGAACTCACACCAGTCCTCTTATACCCGGGACCTCATGTTTAACTCACCTACCCATGCGCTCATCTCTCCCGATGCTGCCCCCTACTCTACAATTGGATAACGGCCACGAGGCAGTTGCCATGGTAACGAGACGCTAAAACAGAGTCTCGAGGGTTAGATATGGCTATTCTAGAGAGATTATCCATCATAGACTGCATAAAAAGATGATTTGAACCCCCCGATCCTATTAATACATATCCGAAGATGGTCATAACTCTACATATACATGCTGAAAGGAACAAGACACATTGCCCTATCGGCGATCCATTTGGCTAGGACAGTGGGCGCTCACCAGCATACTCTAAATAGAGATACATGTTTTATAACACCAAAGTGTATCTGATTTATTGAAACATACACAGAATTTGATTGCTTCTCCATTTACTGTTTTATATACAAATTAGGTCCTTTCATGGCAATACATGCTTATTCCCTAAAGGTGTCCATCTATATACCCCAATGATGACCAGTCAGGAATTTTATGAAACATGTTCAGAGCTATCAATACCATATCTGATATATTCTCTTCACTCGGTAATGCATGATCCATATTAGTGGTCCAAAATTAGTGGGGCATATCCACACAGTGTCCAAATCAACACCCGTGGGAAATTACTTATACCATCCATGCCAAATCGCCCTGGTAATCCCCCCATATTAGATAAATTATATACTATTCTATAATCCCATATAATTATCCAGGTAAACCACAGTCATGTATATTCGAGACCCCACTAGATGTCATATCTTAAGGGGACCGGGAATCCATAGATTAGATAAGATCAAAATAAAGGGCACAGGGGTGTCACTAAAAGTTGAAGATAAGATATAGAGGCTTTTAGGACAACACTGGAAGGACACAGATAAACCCATGCCCACCAGTGATATCACCGATAAACCATAGAAACCGCAACCAACGTCATATCAGTACACGATCAGAGGGTGTCGGGCGTGTGTAATCCAGGGGTTCGAATGGCCATTGGCTCACAGTATCTATACTATAATAAATTCCCATCTCAAACTACAACCATATCAGCCAAACTGTCAACCTAGGTATGCTCATTACCCTGATAAGTGTTAACCCCAAACCGATCTCATATTGAGTCACACGTATAAAAGATAGAGTCACACAAAACTGCCTATCCCTATTCCCAATTGGACTTGGGTTGCTCCCCATATGTATATTCAAACAGAGATCAGAGAGGGGGAGGATAGAACAGAGGGATAGGAGACCCCTAAATGAACGAGGCAAAATAAATAATTTCATTCAAGCGCAACGGTTTCACACAAAGGTGTGTACTAGAAAGTTGTGAGACCCCTAGATCCTAAATAGGGTGTTTTGATATAGTTTTTATTAATATTTTTCCTTATCCAGGACGTATCTATCAGTTTTAATGTATATCAATAAAAAGACTATTTTAGAAATTTGCCATTTGTATTGGTGATTAGTTATAATAGAGAAATCATTCCTCGGTGATTCGGTGATTTTAATTCAGTTACATACCAAGATGATGCATGGGACATAGAATCATCATATAACAAAGGGAGATTTTTATGTACAATCTCAACAATCAGCTGGTATTATACCCTCTTGATCATATATACTTGGAATGTATAAATACTGATGCCTGCATTAGATCAAGAGGGTATAATACCAGCTGATTGTTGAGATTGTACATAGAAATCTCCCTTTGTTATATAATGATTCTATGTCCCATGCTACAGTATTCTTTTCCAAAGAGTATCTTTTGTTTCTTCTGACACTCGACACACATGGTTAAAAAATAAGGGAATGTATGCTACAGCATGTCACAATGTAATTTATGTAAATTCTTGTGTAAGACACCATCTTTTGTGTCTAGTGTGACTGCAGCCCAATAATCTATTAAATGCCATTTGAATTGCTATAGCGATTATGTGATTTATATTATACATGTCACCGAATGTAATCTAAAGTATACGCACTCTTAAAACTTGAGTAGCGGAGTGTATTATGGGATCCACTTCTGGCTCTGCCTTCAATAGTGTTAAAATGGTGTTTCCATGCACTTTATATGAAATTGAAAGAGTTCGACAACCTAAAAGGCACAGCGATTGGAAATGTGTACTTTGTGAGGGAAGCGTTTTGAATACTCTTACCTTAGACACTTGCACACCCAGGGGGTTGAATTTCAAGTCATATCATTTATTAAATGATATGTTATCCTACTTTATATTTTAAACATCATATGTTATATGTATTGTATCAGGATTTATTATGTGCCACAATCGAGATTTTAGTTTTAAAGATATCTATTAAATTAAACAGACAACAGAAAACTTTGTAAACAGCATAACAAACAAAATACAGGCATAAGTTGAAGAAGGGACATTAATGAATGCCAAAGACAGCATCCAAAATTAGCACACATATAATATAGGGGGAACACAAGGAGAGAGTAAAAATATAAAAACCAACCTGGGTCAGGGGAAAAAGGGGAAGAAGTAGCGCTAGTGTACATGGGAAAAGAAAAGCGATGTCTAAGTACTCGCCTGAGGGGAGGGGTGGTGGAAGGGGGAAGTCAATCCAGTTATATGGCTAAAGCTAAAGATAATATGGAAGACCTGGGATGCGAGACCTGTGGACCCAAGGTGCCCAGACCTTATCAAAGATCAGGCGGGTATCACAAGTAGTGGAATCAATCTTCTCATGGTGGCATCAACCTGTCTTATGACCTCAGTCACTAAGAGAAACAGAATCGAGATTTTAGTAGTAACCAACCATATGGTCTCTGGGAGTGTTGGTAAGCTCTGCATCTTCTTCCCCTCATAATATGACTGAAGGGATACAGTCGTCAGAATTGGGATCCACTTTGTGGCAGTAATATAGTATTGGAAAACCATCTTCTATTTTACATTCTATACACCTGGTACTGGCCTAGAATAGAGTTCTATGCACAGACTATTGAAACAAGCTACCACCACATCACCTGAAAGGATGAGCTGCCATTTTTCCCTTTAAAAATTCCATAAATCACCTTGGCGTTTCTTACATAAGTAATTTTTTATGTCAAATTTATTCCTTTTCTTTTTTTTTAAACATTGCTCTTCTCAGCTATTATTTTAGTCTTCACGGGTAGAAATATATTACATTTATGTAAATGGGGTAAATAAAATACACACTGGGAAAAAAAAAATTGTCTTATTTCAAAATGGTTATAGTAAAGGCACCAGAATAACCAAATCAATATTTCATCTTACTGATTCGTATAACTCACTAACATAACTAACATGTCTCTAAAACACTATTTCTGGGAAAATTAAAAGTTTGACTTTTTTTTTTTTTTTTAAATAATACCTCAGCCTGGGGAACAGCTGAAGTAGCCTTAAGTACAAGTTTCACTTGTAGAACTTGTCCCAGTGTTCCAGTGGCCACTTATTTTGCTAGACTGTTATTACTGTATTGTATTACACCTCCAAAAGTTTTCTTTCAAACAAAAAAAGATATTTGTGTCTCCATAAGATCTACCAACAATGAAATAAAGAAACATATTTGTGTTTTACCTGAAGTCCACATTGTTTTTTTGTTCCCATTTCCTGTGGTAGAGGTTACTTATTACTAGGAATAGCAGTGCTGCTCACATATTATTTCTCCATTGTTGGGCAATCAGAGACATTTCAGCAACATTTATCCAGTAGGTTGTGCTTCCTTTGTAATATTTTATTGCAGGGTTGGAGCACTTTGTGCACTATTTAACAACTGTTATTTAACAGTTCCTCCGATATACATTGGGTCTTGCAATGACATTCTTTCTTAATGGCTTTTTACTATTGTATTTGACCGTAGCTTTAAAGATGGAACATAATAATATATATTTTTATATCACTGAGCAACATCATTTTTTTTCAAGTGCAAGTTGAGTTTTGCTCTATATAATATGTTCCTTTCTGTCTTGTTTTGAGTTTAGAATATGAAAGGTTCTAAAGTTGGGTGGCTTGGCATGAGAGAATATTTGTCTTAGGATAGGTTAATATATAGATCAATGTAAATAATTTCATTATCATGTTGCTCATATTCATTGCTGAACTGTACCACTTACTAATTTTAGCTTAAAACTTCTTTCAATAACAATACATAACTAAAATTCTTTTTTTTTTTTTAAATGCAATTAGGGGGCATGACTTATCGCCAAGCTGTGAGGATGCACTGTCTAAGAGAATTTGCTGAGGTCTTGAATAAAACAAACTCTAGCAAACTCTACAAAAACTACCACAGCAAACCCAAGGATCTTCCCCCAGATCCCAGTCAGCTCATTTGGGGTGTTTATTTGCTGCTCACACCAACAGATTCCTTCCGAACCCAACTCCTGCCGCGTGCTGCTCACTGCCATCTTAGCAATTCCTGGCCGCACCACTACCTGCTTGGAACCTGCCAACCTATTACCCTGCCCACAGCCACCATCTCCTTTCATTAGTGCCATTGGACCTGACATTAGCAACTGAGCACAGACTAATAGGGAGGACCGGCAAGTCCTCCACCACACTATCGCAGCAGAGATCCTGGCATTAGTGACTGCGGCCAAGCCACATTGCTCTAGCAGCCTCTACAGTAATACTCCAGGTTAGTCATCATATACACAGGAGGATACACGCTGCGCGACTGCTACTGCACCTCCTGACAGTGCAACTCTGCAACACCAATTAGAAGCATAGCTGCCATCTGGGGGCTGTCCCCCTCCCCCTTTCTTCATTCTCCTGCAGCACTATCAGCAGAGTGCAAGGGACTGCCCAGGAGGGCTCATAGGTACCTGCTCTGAAGTCAACATCTGCCCCTCCCTACCACCGCCTAGGGTCACACTGATATGGACCCTTTACACCTTGTACTACTGCCCACTCCAGAGAGGCCCCATCAACACCTCTAAAGTGCCCCTCACCTGCTGCAGATACCCTTTAGCCCTGCCATAATCAGGCAAGTGTGCATCTCCCCCCTCCCCAAAGTTCCATGGCTACTCTAGCCACATCACGCTGCCAATCTGCCTTGCTGGGTCCCTGGCAACTCCCGTGACCTCACAAACCTGGGACAAGTTGGGCACCTTGAAAGTTCCTGCCACGGCACCCATCCCCAGGTCTGCCTTCTAACAATATCTCCTTGCATACTTCTAGCCGCTACTGGACACAACAGCACCAGACATCTACTTTTTCCTGATACGCATCCAACAGGTCAGCGTCCCTGGGAGTACCCCCCCAGGAATTCCCCACAACAACCATCCACCTCTCCACCACGTTTCTGCATGAAGAATTACTCACCCTTTCCTTTATTGCTCTGTCAGATTGCGCACCAATGACTGACTAAATCATCAGTCAGTTTTCCCTGGAGGCCTCAATGGGATGAGCTTGCCACACTAACCCTTCTGAACCATGGTAAAAGTGGGCGACAATTGTCTACAGGACTCTCAATCTCTAGTAAAGCAATCAAACCCTCAAGGGAATCTGGATAAATATCTCATGAAAAAACAAGCTACTGCCCAAGCTAAAATGGCCGCTGTGGCACAATCCTAGTCAGAAGATAAGGACTACCTGATCTCAGATGGAGACAGTGACGAAAATGACTTGGCCCCATCGGGCAATCAGGAACTGTCGAATACTATCTCCTCTGTGTTGAAGGAGTTAGCAGATATCAAGCAAGATATACGGAATATTGGGCAAAGAGTTGGAAGCCTGGAGGCTGCCCATATGTCATTGCTGGAATACAATGCAGTGGCTTCTCACAGATTTACCAGCTGCCAGGATCATATCAACCTCCTCTACATGGTCCTGGAAGATCAAGAGAACAGGGGTAGACATAATGTCCACATATGCGGTGTCCCAAAAACCATAGCGAGCAAAGCTATCCCATCTACCGTTCGCAAAAATTTGCCTCACCTTACTGGGAGGAGACAGGGCTCCAACTGTAATAATAGAGAGGGCCCATCAAGCACTACACCCAAAACCCAAACCTACAGAGCCACCGAGAGACATCACTTGTTGCTTCCTTAATTTCCAAGACAAAGAGGACCTCACCAAGGTCAGGGAATCAGACTCTCTCACCTATGAGAACTCGTAGATCTCCTTCTTCCAGGACTTGTCCCCAATTTTCGGGTGTAGTGCTTGATGGGCCCTCTCTATTATTACAGTTGGAGCCCTGTCTCCTCCCAGTAAGGTGAGGCAAATTTGGCGAACGGTAGATGGGATAACTTTGCTCGCTATGGTTTTTGGGACACCGCATATGTGGACATTATGTCTACCCCTGTTCTCTTGATCTTCCAGGACCATGTAGAGGAGGTTGATATGATCCTGGCACCTGGTAAATCTGTGAGAAGCCACTGCATTGTATTCCAGCAATGACATATGGGCATCCTCCAGGCTTCCTACAGAGCCACCGAGAGACATCACTTGTTGCTTCCTTAATTTCCAAGACAAAGAGGACCTCACCAAGGTCAGGGAATCAGACTCTCTCACCTAGGAGAACTCGTAGATCTCCTTCTTCCAGGACTTGTCCTCAATGACTCTACAAAAAAGGAGGAAACTTAAACCCCTAACGGACTGGCTCCACCAACAGAAAATTGCATACCGGTGGACTTTCCACTTTGGCATCTCCTTCCTACATTCTGGCCACCGCATATCCATTTCCACTATGACCAGTGTGACATCCCCCACTTTGAAATCAAGATCTGGGACACTGTCACTAACATTGACACTCTGCCACTCCTTGCTGCAACGCAGCCTTGGGAAGTTACACATTAAGTTATGCCGCAAGTTAGTTGCGCATTAACCTGTTGGTGACTTTTTAGTGTTTTTGATTGTTTAACCCAGCGATTCTTTTAGAACCACACGAACCCACTTTTCTTGTGGTTGTGGACCCTCCAAGGAGTCCCCATATTTACTTACTCACCCCCTGTATGCCAATGGCCTGTCTCTTACTGGCCAAGCACACCCCCTCTCAAAGCAGCTCACCTGCACTGTTGCCCTACCCCCATCCTATAGGGGATAAAATAAGATACTCCCTGGAGCCCATTTCTCCCAAATCTGGTCATGAATTAAGCATATGCTCATTCAACGTGAGAGGTCTGAATGTGCCTCAAAAACGCTCTCAAATCCTTACTTAACTCCGCATTTTAGAACAGGAAAACTCCCCCAACTTTTACAGCACCTACATCAACCAGGGAGTAAGCATAGCTGTCTCTAGACATGTTTCCTTCGCCCTAAAAGCACAACTTTGTGACCCTGAGGGGCACTACATTTTTCTTAAGGGCTTAATTGGAAACACGGTCTACACCTTTGGTAACCTATACTCCCCGAACCAGTCTCAGATCCCATGGATTGTCCAGACCCGAAACACTCTGAAAGATTTCATGGAGGGTGTACTAGTGGCTGGTGGCAACTGGAATCTGCCTCTGAATCCTATTCTGGACTCCACCGGCTCTGGGAACACCTCTTTCAAGAATTAAGTGAAACTCAACAAGACCCTGGCTAACCTCTATCTGACCGACACCTGGCAGCTGTCCAACCCCTCTACCCATGACTACACATACTTCTTTTCCATACATAACTCATATAACAGAAATGACTATCTCTTTCTACAGCAGAAATCTCTTGACCTAGTGATTGAAACATCTATAGATAATATTCTCCTATCTGACCATGCCCCCATATTTCTTACAATTGCACTGCGTGACGTCCCTGCTGGAGGTTAAACGATATGTTACTAAGTAAGCTGGCCCAAGCACATAAGGTCAGCGTACTTCTGCAGCATTACTTCGCATCGAACAATACTGATGATGTCTCTGACCCTATCCCGATATTCGTGGAGAACTAATATCTCTAAGCACCTACGTTAAAAAAGCTAGGCAGAAAACCTTAGACGACCTATTATCCCGGTGTTGGAGTGTGCCCACAGTCACAAGCACAGAGTACTCTTCATGAACTCACTCTAACAAGAGACAAACTTAAAGACTTATTAAATGTACTCTCGACCAAATTGTTTCAAGCCTCCAGGTACAAGTTTTATGCACATGACGACAGAGGAAACAGGATTATGTTCGCAGTTATCCACAAACAAAAAGAAAAATCATTCATAAAAGAGATATAGTAACAATGTCACTATTAACACCACAGAACACATAGCCAAAGCTTTTCACAACTTCTATCATACACTTTATAACCTAGATCATGGAGCGTAGTCAGACTGATTGAACACGCCAAATCAGCAAAGATCCTCCTTGTCCTATTAAGCACTGACACTGAAAAGGACTTGATAAAGTCAACTGGTCCTTTCTCACTGCCACACTAAAAAGATTTGGAATCCCATATGCTTTCACTGACGCTATACTAACTCTATACTGAAACCCCAGTGCACGGATCAGAGTGAATGGCACTATCTCTCGCCCCTTTGAGATCAGTAACGGGACAAGGCAGGGATGCCCTCGCTCTCCTATTCTCTTTATCATGGTCATGGAAACCCTAATACAGAAAATTAGACAAGACCAGATGTTACACGGTATAACAGTGGGAGATTTCGCCAACAAAACCTACAGCAATTGCTGACGATTTAATGGTCCTTACTACCAACCCCGCACACTCGATATCCCATCTTACTGAGCTATTCTCAACCTTTGGTTTGGTCTCGAATTTCAAAATAAACTTTAGCAAATCAGAAATCTTGAACAACACGGAAAAAGAATCCACGGTGTCCTACTTAAAACAAAATGCTCCCTACCACTGGCCCCAGACAGACATTAAGTACTTAGATGTATGCATTCCCCGAGATCTGGCAAACTTATTTTCAATCAACTATTGTCTCTTGCTCCAAGATATCCAAAAACAACTGACAAACCTCAACATACCATATGTTTCATGACTAGGACGTAAAAACCTGCTAGAAACTTAAATTTTCCTCACACTTTTATACCTATTAAGCACACTTTCCATGTGGTTCCCCAGATCCTTCTTCGACAAAGTGAGGCGAATGGTTACTATTTTCCTGTGGTATCAGAAACACCCCAAGATCAAATACTCCCAGCTCCTGCAACCACCTACCAAAGGAGGAGCAGGACTCCCAGACCTGCTTACATATTATCATGCCCATCAATCAGAGGAAATTCTATAGGTGTGTGTCCAAACACTAGGACTTGCATCTATATTGAGAATAGGGAAATCTTGTGGTATTACTTGTGGTGCACGCATTAGATATGTATGGCATATCCAGTGGATAAGATACACATCTCAGAAATGGAGAAAAAGTTTTGGTCTTTTTGACAGCAATCATATTGTAATCTTCAGAGCTATTCTTATAAAAGATAAGATGAACGGGATGTGATTAACTTTTTTTTGGGGAATCCAATTTAACGTTAGAACATTGAAGTGGTGTCAAAGTAATGGTAGCATGTCATCAATACCTGTAATCGAGTTTCAGAAGCAAACAGGGCTACCAGGAAATTAAAAAAGTGGTCACCTCTGGTGGCAAGGCCTGTTACTAGGCCAATTTCCAAGGGTTGAAGGACTTCCTATTCCACAGTGAATAATTACAATTTGATGTGAACTACTGTAAATCAGGTAAATATTCTGTATTATTTCTATATAATTACATTCTGTCTCATGTATTAACTGGATTTTACCGCATTCTTGCAATACTGTAAACAACAATTCCACCAGAAGTGACCATTGAAAGCTACAAAAGGCCCTTGAACACACAGACTAAGAATTTTTTCCCATGACAGTACAGAACATTGGTATTGTTCACTTACGTTCACATTCATGCTTTGTGAGAAAAGTTCCAGCACGCCAAGGCTTTTGGTGGAACCCAGGACAACATCTGTCACAGCTGGCGCCACATGTATTGTGCTCACATTCACATGACGATTTCTTAATATAAAAACAAATCAGCATGTAAAAATATCAAAACAAAACAACTAAGACTAGTTAATAAAGCTTGAACATTCTGCAGGTGTCAAACTGAAAATATTTATCCATTATTAAGGAAACAAACAAATATACAATTAACTACAGTGGCATAAATCCTTTTTTTTTTTAAGTTTTCTTTGCAAGTGATAAAAATTGTGCATAGGGTGTTTCACCTCTTTGTTCCCAGTGGCTGTGAGACAGGGTCAGAGAATACCCCTTCTTAAGATACTGTGAGGGACTGTAATACTGTAGAGACAGGACCCACATCTATAGGACCTTTATGGCATATCCTGTGCCCCTTTAATTTAAGTTATTTTTTAACATCTTCTTTTAATTGTAGTGATGGTCATATTAATAAATAGTGGATTACATGATAATAATCTTAGATAAGCTTTCTTCCATTTCATTTATTTTTTTACTGTAACTGGGTCCAAAATTCTGTGGAAATCAATTTGGCAATATGTCAATAGGGGTTGAAGCTCCATTATTGTTAAATAGAACTTAAAATCTCCTAGAGAGACATTGTTTGAGCCTTCATGAGCCGAGCAAAGTTTCGCTTTTTGGAATGCTGCATTTTAGAAATGACTATTTTCTTTGTTTCTTACTCTATCTCAGAATATGTTTCATTTGTATGGGACACATGGGAATTTCTAACTATCTAAAATTGGAGGGGATGTCAATTCATTTTGTAGGCTTTTATAAATGGAAAAATTGCCAAACACAAAGTTTTTGTTGATTTCCAATGAATATTTATCCCCTAATTCTCGCGGTTTTTCCCGCAGTGCTTTTCACAGAAAGGTTCCATTATACCTATAGGGAAATCGCCGGCGTTTACGTAGGTATAACTTACATGCTTTGGAAATCGCAGCGTGTACGCTGCACATATTTTTCAGCAAGGTGTGCATGAGATTTGCTAGACTCCCATCCACCTTGCAGTAAAACGCCGCGTTTTTTCTGCCGCGTTTCCACACAGCCAAACCGCGATGTTTACACCATGTGGGGCACTGGCCTTAGAGAGTTTTCTTTAGAAAGAAAACAACAACATTTTAAAAGAAAGTGTATTACATATTAGTCCAGAATCATATGCTCTATGAAGTGAGACTACGTTGTTTGAAAGGTTAGTGACCATTTAAGTTATTATTTTTGGCTATGTTTCATGTTTATCAGTGAACAGTCCCTTAACTTATTAATTTACATTAGTGTTCTCCTAAAGGGATTAAATAATTGAATTCTGAATAATTTCAAAGTATTACTTTATATCAGTTACTGCGGGCATCAAATGTTCTGCATATACATACATTTAAGTAAGAAAATTCTGCCTGCCTGCAGTTGTCACTAGAGGGAGCCTACTGTTTATACATTGAGCTCAATAATAAAACTATGCAATGGTGCAATACACTGAGCTTTATTTGCAAGTGATAAAATCCTACATAATCATTAATGGCACTACACAGTGGATGGAGCTGTCTGCTTTGGATTGCATTCACAGTGTTGTATCAGTGCCCTGACTTTGGACATTAGCTGATCAATGAGGCTGTTGAGTGTTAGACCTCCTTCAATCTGATATTGATGACCTATCCTAAGGATAGTCAACAATACCTTTTGAGCAAATTAAATCCTTTAAGTTTGATCCACCTTTCTGAGTTACTGAATGTAAAAAAACCACAATATTTTATGTCTAAAAATACAGCAATGCACTTTACATCATACATCTGTAGGGAGAGTTAAATAGGACATAAATAAAGCATAGAGGAAATACATTATTATTATTGTTAAGTAGTATATTTTATCATACTAATTTACTTACATTAGTCTTCGGATCCCACGGACAAGCCCTTGCATGACCATAGCAGATGCACATTCCGCCCACAGAAATATCTTTTATAGAGTAGAAGTACTGAAAATAAAATAAATCCAGTTGCTTAGTAAACAACATATGCTACTGTATGACTTAATTTACTTTAATGTTCTACTTTTAATGAGCATCACCACTAATGTACATGAGTAAATACTAAGATGTGATCTGTGGACTGAAAATTCTTTAAAAAAGTGACCTTAGTTATTGCCAACATTTTGGAAATGTTCTAAGTAAGTGAATACGCAGAGCATTGGTCAAGTTTGATCATTATGTTTCATTTTTCATTTACAGTTTCTGTGTTGTTGTGCTGGCCATTGTGACAAAAGTTACAAAAAAAGAGGAAGTACAGCCATGTTGACTGGCAATTTTGAATCTTAGAAGCTGACAGTTTCTCTCCAATATGTTGACAAAATGACAGTTCATTGTCAGATTTTTGATATGCTAATACATTGTTCACAACCAATATGGCAGCACTTCCTGTTACTTCCTGGCAAATAGATATTTAATTGGGTATGATTTTTACAGAAACACTATACTGTACTCTAGGTATATAAAGTATTATATATTAGTATCTCCAACTGACCTGGAGCATTGATGTCTGATTATGCAAATATAATACCCTTTACAGGAGATGGAAGACACATTCAGGCAAACATACAGAGGAAGAGAAGCAAATAAATTGTGATGACCCTGTTATGCTGGAGCTTTGGAAGGTTGAATGTAGTATCAATAAATTCCATCAGTAATGTGGATCAGTGAACCTGTTCTTGAGGACTGATTTATTACCATTTATTCTGCCTGCCCTTTATATGCTCCTCATTCACATCACACAGAACAGTGACAAATACACAAAGCTTCCACTGAGACAGAACTGTAATCATCAAGTTAAATGCCCGGCTCAACATCAAACAAATCAAAAGAAGCTTTATTTGCAGTGATGGATTTTCATGCGGAACTGTAATGCATTTTGATATTCTCCCATATTCAGACAAAAGCTACTGGCTGGTGTAATAAACTGTCTAAATTTCATTTCTGTATAGAATACTACCATTTATATTTTCCCTTTTAGAGTTTCCCTCACATGGAGCAATAATTAACATTGGGATATAATAATCCCCATTTTTTACTTTATATGCAGTTATCATATATTGACTTTTATAAAGGCCTCTGATGTACTGTGAGAGCTCGGCCTCAGTTTCTTACCTAAGCATGGCCCATGTACAAAACCTGTGACACTACATCATAGATGCTACTTGTGGGGATGTCAAGGCCCTGCCACTGGGTTATACAATTGATGCATAGAGCAAGGCTGAGCAGTCCAACAATGGAGCAGCAAGAGAAACAGTCAGCTAAAGCCCAGAAGAGGAGCAAAGAATTGTGCACAACAGCAGTGTCAGTGGAAATAGCAGAAAAGGAGACTATTAGAAGAGTCCAGATGAGAGGAAGAAGAAACCACCACAGAAGTAAAATAACAACACACAAGAACCACCAAGGGCAGAGAAGTATAGAGGTCAGAGAAGCTGCCACCCACTGGAAAAGCAGTAGAAAGGACTCCTACAGAAAGGGTCTAGCTTTACACCTTAGCCTGTATGCAGCCAATTAACAACCTTTCCATAAGCTACTAAGATTGCTATTTGGCTAGTAAGCCTGTGTATGGGCTGAAAATGGGCCACCAAGCGAGATATACCACATGGATATTAGCCAATGGATTACAATACACTGTATATTTTTAAGATTCGGTCAATGCATTACAATATATAGCTTCAAGTGTCAGTCAGTGGATTAAATCACACATCTTCAAGAGTCAGTCAGTAGGATACAATATACTGCAGCATTGCAAGTCAGTGCATTACAATATACAGACTGAAGGGCCAATCAGAGGATTAAAATATACTACTATGCCTTTCAAAATCCATGACTTTATTTTTCCATTCACAGAGACGAACAGGACTTTTTTTTGATATAGTGCAATTTAATATTCCATACAATATACTGAGAAGCTGATAACGATCAGAATGATGTGAAATTAGGAAAAAAACTGCATTTGCATCATTTTCTTATGATTTTTGTTTTTATGACATTTACTGTGTAGCAAAAATGACATGTTATCTGTATTCTATGGGTTGGTAACATCATGACAATGAGAAATTCATATAGTTTTATGTTTTTACACTTTTACAAAAATCCCAAACTTCCAAAAATTTCTTTGAGTAGCCATAACTTTTTTAACATAACTACAGATATCAGAAAAGGAGACAAAAATATCCATTTCTATCCCATTTCTTATTGACTCACTTTTGATTGGATTTACAGTATAATTGTTAATTTGTCAACTCAGCTAAGTATCCCAAGGTGAGATTCCAACACTTTAACCTCATTAACGTAAGGCTGGCATAGGCTTGTGGTAAAAATCTCTAAGAGGTTTGCTTTAATATACTTACAATGCATTACATGGATACGCAGTCTTCCAAACTGAAAACTGCTCAATAAATTATCTTAGAGCTGAAAACCATGCAGCAGGATACTGACAGGACCACCCAATGGAAACAATCAGAGGACAAGGCCTAGACAGCAAGCTAATACAGAAAAAATACTTTTGTTGGCATCATTTTAGGAATTTGTAATGACTGTCTGGTAGTATTTGCATGTAGCTGTATAGTGGGCCCTCAGAATGAATTTTACTGGTGGACACTACGCACCCCAGTCCAACACTGTCTGCAACACAACTGCCACGAGTGAATGTATCCTAGTTAATGCAGGGTTCTATAATTAAGCTCCCATCTGTAGAAATCAATGGTCTACCGCAACTACTATAAGGAAATAACATTAGATGACATATGACAGTCAACAAATCTCATATTTAATAACTTACTAAAACTAAACTTCTTTTGGTTTCCATAGCAACAGCTTTTATCCTTTTTGAGGCTATTGTTAGGAGAAACTGACCAGGCATTATGGCTTTTTTCTGAAGAGCTCTCACTTGTTTAGTAAACTTCCCCTTTGATAACTGTCAGAGAGGAATCATGAGTAATAGTCGTAATTGCTCCTCTGTAGTTAGAGGAAACCTTTGCCTTTTCTGTTCTCGCTTTAAAGCCTGTCAGATTCTGTCTAGTGTTTGCTGAAAGTTCCAGCAAGACAACATGAAAAAATATGGATAGTTATAGTTGTTGAGAATGTAGAATAGAATGTTTTTGAATTACGCTTGATGTTTTTATTTTAGTGCTATGTTTTCCTAATGTGCCCATTTGCTATTGGGTGTTTTTTTTTGTTTTTTTTTAAAGTAACAACTAAATTGATAATATAATAATACATTTTTTTAATTTTGTTATTTAACATCATGATTTTGTTTGATTTTGTTGAACTTCAATATACAGGTATCTGTAAGAATGCACAGTTGTGTGTTAGCTTATGGACACTGTCTGCCTGTCTGGTCTGGCTGTGATAAATGACTTTATATGTCAGGAAGGCATTCTATTCTTTCCATCAGTCAGTTCATCTCCAAACATAATTTTTTAATTCTGCTTAATAGCATAGGTTCCTGGTTGTGCTACTTAGCATGGGTCTACTCTTACAGTATTGCTTGGTATCATTCTCTAGTCATGAAAAATTGCTGTATCATTCTATAGGTTCTTCTGTGATGGATGAGAGCAACTGACATTAAATAACATTAGTGCAAGGGGCACTGGAGCTAGGACGTAGATTTAGATTGGTTGTGGGAGGGGTTTAAACATGTTATCACATAAAACATGTATTATAGTACTCTACTTACACAGAAATATATCACTTCTTCAGTTCTAATAGTAACTGTAATGTACATTTTGCTGTTACATACTCGTGCTTGTTTTGGTGCACCCTTTAAAAACATTAAAGCTATCCTGGATTGCTACAATTTATAAATTGAAAAGATAAACAAGAATGCATACACTAGTGAAGCTCTGGTTATAGGAAAGCTGAATTAATTTGACGTTGATGTGATTTAGTCTGTATATACATACATTTCCAAATAAACTACTCTATAAATCTAAAATACAAACAAAAAATTAACACATTTCTTTTGTTGTCAATAGGTGTTGTCATTCGATTACACTCTGATATTGTCCATTGCATCCTAATGAATAATCCCCTAACACTGTTATATTTAAAGGATTAGATCAGAAACTTCCATTAATTCAAAACCCGAGAGACTTTAATATTTTACTATAGCAATTTCAAAGAATATTTTAAAATATAATTATTCAGATATCACCTTACCTGAACCTCTACTGAGTTCTGTGTGAATGCTGAGCTTCATTTTTTACTGTTTCCCGCAGAGCTGCAGTTGCAGCCAATTATACAATGAAATGTATATAACTAGTTTTTATATACTTTATAATGTGGTTATCTTACTTAAATCTAAAATATTAATACAATTATTTTTCACTGCGATCATCTATTGTTGTTAGTTTATACAGCTAGGTATACCATTGCTCTCGACTATATACATTCCCCCATACATGGTTTGGCCAAGCATGTGTTTGTTCTTAGTGTGGAAAGTGGAGTAAGACATCTCCATTAGCTGCCAATCTCCTGCGGGAATAAAGGATAGACATGACAAGATACAGCATGCTTGATCCTTTCTTACCCAGCATCAACTATCATATACATAACCATATACATAATTTAAGATTATTGGTCCCACTGAAATCAGCAGATTCAGACTTTTTCTTATGTGCAAGGGGGGATTAAGGATTGTCTAACAGATAGGTTGCATGTAGTTAGTTAAGCTAAATTAAGTTAGTTAATACAAAGAGACTTTCAATTTCATAAAGAAGCAATTTTAATGCCACATTAGTTTCACTTACCCTTCTGGTGACAATTGGATCTATATCTTTTGGATCGCTATGGGCTAACATCATTAAATCAGCATTTAGGGTACGGATCCTCTGTAGTCTCAGTCGAATGAAGCGAGCTGATGTAAATTCTAAGAGTGATGGAGATGGATCCTCAGCACTTGGTCTCCCATTAATGAGAGACATGTGAATCTACCAAAGAAGAAAAGAGACTGGTTGATTTGATGCTAATAAAATTAAAATATACAAAACCTTATGAAACACATATGTGAGATAATAAGATTTAATGGAATGATCTCAAAAGAACAGTTGTCACTTTTTGGAAAAACTCATGTTGTCATAAGATACCAAAATATTAATCCTTTTTAAAATGTATATAATTAGGAGAATTAAAAAATCCCCTCTCTAATTTATTGATAAAAGCGCTGGCCCTTCAAGAGCTGGGCTCAAGTCAGTTCTAGTGCCACAGGAGCTGCAGTGAAATTTTGACTGCATTCTTCCTGCTCCTAAACTAGGAGGGACCACTATTAGGGGTAGGTTGTGAGTGTGCAGATGATTACAGGGTGAACTTCTCTGCTGCTGTCTACCTACGTTATACTATATTTTGTGATATTGGGAGCAATATGTAATATGGAACAGCTAGGGGAAGAAGAAGCTTTTCTCCCACTTTAACCTCATTGTGTAGTGTTAGAGTTGAGACTCCATCTTGTCTGCCCGCATCCATGTTTGAACTACAAAAGACTCTGATGAGTTAGAAATTAGTAGCTTAAGATATAATATTCTGGGCGTTGAGCCAGTCCTATTGATAAGAAGCTACTCCTTCTTATTCATGGTCATTCATGGTTTCATAACATGATTCTCTAGGTAATGATGTTTTTCATAAGTTTCACATCTGGTTTGTAATTTTCCCCAACCCCAACAGAAGCTTCCGCACAAGTGTGTCTCTGCTCCATACATTTCAGTTGGACCACTGGAGATAGCCAAGCACTTTGGCTGTCTCTAGCTGTACCATTAAAACAAATGAGCTAGGAAGTGCTTGTTCAATCGCTATTTAATTTAGAATGGAGAGCAAAATACCCCCAGTTCTCGTGATTAGTGGGGAACCTGGTGATCAGACCCAACCAATTTGCCACTTATCAGTTATAATGTGAGAGAGATGGAATGGGAAGATCCCTTTAAGTCCAGGCTCCTAGCTGGAGAAAAGCTAAGTTTTAGTGAAACATGTAAAAATATGTGAAATAATTTTTGCACTGTATTCTATAGGTCAGCATACTGACAAAACAGCAAAACAGGAAAATAGTTTTTACCCTAAATCCTGGAAAGAGCTAAGCACAAAGTCTTTGCACCATCCAGATACTTTATAGATTCATAGTACTTGTTATCTTAAAGAGAAGTAGAAAATCTCACAGTACAGTCTATCGTCACACTAAATGGACAATTGAAAACCAATGTCCCTGTAATATTGAGGGGAATTCTCAGTTTTGCTAGTGATATGACATTGAAATAATTCTTATAATATAATCTGTTGACACATTTCGGTGTTCTTTGTAGAGATGATAGGTAATTTTTAAATGTGATAACAGCTACGTAAGAAATACATTTGAGAACCATGGACTCACATAGTTTGACTTAAAGGGAGTCTGTCATCTGGAAACTCTGTATTAAACCAGCCACAGTGTATTGTAGGGACACTATGCTGAGCACCATCATGCCTTTAGATAGTCCAATAGATAGGACATTTAAATTAAAAAAAACAAAACAGTTTTTATAGATATTATATAAATGGAGTTCAAATGCAATGGGCATGCAAGAACCTCCAAGGTTTGAAAATCTGAGGCTCTGGCACGCCCCCATTGCACTTGTGTCTCATTTGCATATTTATACAATCTGCGTATTAAAGGAAATGGTGCATCTATTAGACTCTGTAAAGGGATGTGGATGCTCAACAAGTCTCCTACAATGAACTTTGATTTGATATTGACTTTCCAGGTGAAAGGCTGCTTTTAAATGGGTTCAAAATATTCAGGTAAATATTAGTAAGGGTACGTTCGCATATCTCAGTTGTGTCAGTATCAGGATGTTTTGTCCCTTAAGTTATTACAACTGATGCCAAAGCTGATGGGAAAATGCATCAGTTGTCATCAGGCTTTTTCACAAAAATTTCTGCTCCAAAATCATCAGTTGGCATCAGTGTTTATCTTCAGTTTTTACCATAAAAAGGTAGTCAAGGCTGTGAAAATGAGCCAACTTCATCTAAGTGGTGTATACGTTGTACAAGGACAGTATATTGTATGGGGACAAATAATGGGGCAATTTACTATGTGGAGGGGGTCAGTAAAGGGGACAATATAGGGGGCGTGGCCCGATGCTGATCCTAGCCAGACACGCTTTGTGAGTGCTCCTGCATCTTACCGTAGCTTTATGTTTTTGGCAGTCCCCCTCGAGTCTCCCACACCACAGATTGTTGCCTAACCTCCCCCTGCCTCTCCTGGTGCCCATCGGGGGGTCCACAGTTCCCTAGCCCAACATTCGGGCTCCTCCAACTACTACTGCAGCCCTGCCATGTGTAACGCCACTATCTTCTAGCCCCTGAGGGACCTCGGAGCGTTCCTGGATCAGCTTCCCTATTGGCGGCTTTTGAGACTGACCACAGTGGAATAACAGCCTCTCTCCTCACCACCCCTGCCTGATGGCCTCCTCGAACTGCCTGACATCCTCTTGAGCCTCCTACTTCTACTTCTAATGGGGACCACGTGGCTTGCAACCAGCGGGACCCGAAAGCCTGCTGGCGCATGCACTTCAATTTATTACACTGAGCGACCACCATCTTTCCTTGACTACTGTGATCTGGACCTCTTCTGCTGTGAACCTCCTACAACCCTTATTGGCACCTGTAACTTTGGGAAAGTACACCTGCACTCCTCTTCTGCACTGCATTTGGGACCAACACGCTCTATGGCTTCCCTGAGCCCCTGGACCTCCATCTTTGCCTCTGCTACATGGTACCCTGCTGTCCTATTCACAAGAAGTGCCCTGTTGAACTACATTACTTTTCTGGACTGTGTCCTTGCATATCTCCCCTGGTGGTTCTCTGATACACCATCTAATGCTCCCCTCTCCCCAGGTTGTCTGTACCTCAGTACTGGTGGCTGTCTTGGACTTTTCGCTTTTATACTCTGGGCTATCCTGTTCCTCTCCCCGGGGCCTACTGGTCTGAACTCTCTATATTTTACTGTGACTGTAATACCCTGCTACCCTCCATGGTACCTATTTTTGCTCCTTGGTGTGCGTCCACTGCACCTCTAATATCTGGCTAACTACTCAGCTCTCTGTGACGGCTTCCCCGCTAGCACCAACGGCTTGACTACGTCTCCTGGGCCGCCCAACCACCTGCTCTTTTGCCAATATGTCCACCAGGTCTCAAAAGCCAAAAACTCATAAACTAAGGATTGACTTGATAGCTTGGCATACTCTACCCAAACTCTTCAGAACCCCCTGTCCCTCTGGCTCGGCTGACGGTGGCTCACTACACGGCAGCACATCGCTTGCAGCCTCTGACCATGAACCCATGGCGGGCTCCAGGGCCACCAACTTTGGCCATTCAGCTCTCTTCACCAAAATTCAACAAATGTTCTCCACTGTATTCTCTAAAACAGTGACTGATTTTACCAAAAAAATTCAAGATCTGGGCTCTAGGGTTACCGAGGTGGAGGAGGATAAAACCCGCCTCAATGACTACGCACAAAAACTTGAGACTATTGATTTCACCTGGAAAACAGATCTTGGAGAGCCAATATTCGTGTCAGAAGAGTGCCTGAGTCTGTTACTACTCTGCGTGAGTCTATCACGATATTGTTCACCGCCTCATTTCCACAAGTTAACCCCACACTGCTGAGTATGCATCGCATTCACCGTGCACTGGGGTGCCCCAAGAACCCGAATGTACCGAAGGGACAACATCCTTAAACTCCATTACTTGTAATTTGGTGACTAAATCCTCTCCGCAGCTCAGAACCCGCAGCCTTTACCTGGTATGGCCACATCGGTCCAACTTTTTGCTGACTTGGCTCTGGTTACTCTGGACAGAGTAGCCAGAGTTATGTGCCCTGTAACCCTGGCGCTTCAGAAAGGACAGATATGGTACCCGTGGGGCTTCCCCTTCCATGTGGCTTGCACACTCAAAGGCAAAGACTATCTCATTGGATCCCAGAAAGAAGTCCCCCAGGTTCTACAATGTGAAGGCTATAGGTGGAAGCACTAGATCCTGCTCCACCCATTGCTGAGCCCACTGTATCTTCATGAGTATCTGCCTTGGTTACTTTGTCCTCATTGCAGACCCGACATGGACGTTGTTGTTTGTTGTGTTCCCCATATATTCTAACTCAAGGTTTAGGCCTCGGCCTCTCTATATTACCTTTATATTACCCCTAACTGCTAATTAGCTTTCTTTCAGCCTTGGACTTGACGCTGAGAATTCTCTGTTTAATATGCAGTGATATTGTTATTGACTCAATTAACATTTTCCAGGACATCCCCTGGATTTACTTGTTTCCACTTCCCTTGGCCTATTACACTTGCTTGCTTCCTGCAATGTCTTTTGGGGATTAGCCGTGATGGCGGTTCTCATGACCCCCCTGAGCCTTAAACACTACAGGGTTTCTTGCACTCCAATTAACCCCGGTGTGCCCTCCCTGATTCTGAGTTTATTGTTTCTGTTATTTCTTGTTATTGCCTTTTTCTCCTTACAGTGCTACCCTTCCATTTCTCATATCTGGGACTTCTCTGAGACCCTGCCCGACACTACTTCTTCTTGCCTGACCTGTGCAGCTCCCCTTAACACATGCAATGATTAGCGCTCACTTTCACCCTCTTCATGTGTAAGATTATCTCACATAATGTACGGGAATTTAATTCCCCGCAGAAGTGTCGAAAGGCATTTCTCCAGTATGAACAGCTGAAACCTGATATTCTGTGTATTCAGGAATCTCACTTCACCCCCACCTCATTTCCTAAATATTTCCACTCTCACTATACTCTTATAGGCCATGCAATGAATTGGGCTAAGATTAGAGGAGTGGCAGTCTTTCTTAGGACTTCTGTCCCTCTACAGGTCGACAGTACAGTAATAGATCCCCATGGTCGTTACATTATCATCCACGGTCGTCTTTATGGCCACCACCTTTGCCGTGTCAATTCCTAAGCCCTCACTGATTCCCCCATGGACTTCTTTCATGAGTTTTGCACTCTGCTAGGTAAATTAGATTTTTCTAAATTGATTTGGTACAGAGACCTTAATTTTACTGTCAATGCTGTTCTGGATCGCTGCTCCCCCCTCGGAGGATAAGCTTTCCTTTAAGGCAGAGAGATTCGCTCTGCCTTACAGGCTCTAGGTGTTGCAGATGCCTGGCATTATTTTAATGGGAATTGGAGGTACTATACATATTTTTGCCATGTACATTGCCACTATACTAGGATTGATAGAATCCTCCTCTCTGCCTCATTGCCTCCTGATCACATCCACCATTTCCCTTGTGTCTGGTTGGACCACGACCTGGTTATGATTGACATCGCTTTTCAACCCCACTCCGCTAAGTGTTCTAGCTGAAGCCTAAATGAGTCTCTCTTGACTGACCCTGGTAGCCAGCGGCGGATTGCAAACACCCTTAACCATTTCTTTACTCTTAACAAGGCATCGGATACTGACTCAGCCATCAACTGGGTGGCCTATAAGGCAACTATCCGAGGTTCTCTTATAGCAGAACCCTCCCACCTAAAAAGAGAATGGACTAAGGTCCAGATAGCATAAGCTCTTGAAATGTGAAACTGCCAATCAACATCACCCTTCCCGGTATTTGGCAAAATGAATGAAGATGAAATCAGAGATGTTAAACTGATTCTGCCCTGACGCTTTGGACTGAAAAAGTTTCACTCCATCAGTTTTACTCCACCTCCCTTCTGTTTCCTCTTCCGAGGCAGCCGTCCTCGATAGCCCTGTAACTAGGGAAGAATTGGATGCTGCCATTGATGCCCTTAAATATGGGAAGGCCCTGGGACCTGATGACTTCTCATTATATTATAAAAAAAATTAAAAGTATCCTTATCTAGGCATTAATCTCTACAATTCTTTAGATGCTCATTTCAAATGGATTTATGCCACATTGATACCGAAACTTTTAAAGGATCTCATTGCCTGCCATTGCTCCACCTTTTCTTGGATAGGTAGAGTTCATTTGGTTAAGATGGTTACCTTGCCCCACATTCTATATTACTTCCGCACTCTCCCGAGCCCAGTGACATCCTCCTCCTTAGCCTCCCTTCAGAAAGAAATCTTTAATTTTATCTGGACCTATAAGCGACTGTATATTTGCAGGCCCATTATGTATCTCCATAAGAGATCAGGAGGGCTTTCGGTCCTTCACCTCTATAAATACTATGTTGCTGCTAGACTTTCCCATCTTAGTTCTATCCATAACATAACTGACTGCCCACAATGGATCACATTGGAATTGGCATTGATAACCCCAGCCTCTCTGCAGGCTTTACTTTGGGCCCTGAGGTCAGCAGCTCACACAATTCCTGCAGCTGCCAAGGTCACCGATTACATGCTGCAATTGTGGCGGAAAGTTTGTTTTAAGAATAGATTGCAAAGCCTGATTTCACCCCTGATCCCACTGTTTTCTAATCCCCTCTTCCCTCCTGGTCTGTTCCCTAAGGTGTTTGTTTCGTGGAGGCACGCTCAGTTTTGCTTTCTCAATGACTTCCTCTGTGATTGGCAGGTCTTCAAGAAATACTTTACCAATAAACACTCCCCGCTTCCCTTAGAGTCATTTTGGACTACGCAGGATCATAAATTTCCTCTACTCTCTCAGTCCACTCAATCCGGAGATTTCACCTACCAACTTTGAGAGGTTATGTTTGTTTAGAGCAGATGATAGGGGTTGTCTCTCTTTCATATACAGCTTACTGAATGCCCCACCTCCTGATACCAAGCTGGAATATGGCGGCCTGGAAACGAGACCTTGATTCTACCCTAACCTCAGCTCAATGGATTGACTGTTGCATATCTATTAGCAAAGTAGCAAAGGCAGTTGGCAGGTCACCCTTAGAGAACCATTTTTGACGATCCTTCATAGGACTTACAGTACTTGGTCCCTCATTGCTTAGATAGCAGCTACCCTACAGTCTCGTCCCTCTGTTTTAGAAGCTGCAATGCCTTGGGCACTGCCTTCCATATTTCTTTGTCCTGCCCTCATGCCCGTTGCTTTTCGGTGGCCATTCAAAGAATGGCACAACGGCTTTTCGGATAGTCATTCCCATTGTCAGCTTCCATTTTTCTTCTTAATCTTAAGCCCCATAGCCTCAAATATGCTCAATTCAAATTATTTCAATATATTCTGATGGCTGCCCGGATCCACATTGCCTTCAACTGGAAGAGATCTTTCCTCTCATTGACTGATGTTATTCGGTGAAATGACACTGTAATGCTTCATGAAAAAATTAGTTCTACTATCTCTGACACCCGCCCACTCTTTGCCCTAGATCAATAGGTCTAATATCCCAGGTCTGCCATACTGTCTTCAACTATGATAGGATTGAGTGTGCCTCCCTTAACCCCACTCTCAGGCAGGATCGCTTCCTTGCTCACTTCCTGTCCCTTTGCACTTTAATCCAGGGGCGCACCTCTAATGAGGCAAAGTGAGGCGACCGCCTCAGGCGGCACTGTCCGTCACTGTCTGCGGGGTGGCATTTTTACCATTTATTTAATGTAAACCAGCCCAGGACAGGCCGCTTTAAAAAAAACAAAGCTGAGCAGGGCCTGTCCTGGGCTGGTTTACGAGACCTGCATGTCAGCGCATGCGACGATACAATGACGTCATTGCGCCTCCTACGCTGAGACGCAGACGTCGCGGACAAGAAGAGGAGGCGGTGGTGGCTCCATCATGGGATTGCAGGTAGGTGACAATAACTTTTTTTTTTATATATAAATAGGCCGTAGCCTGCTGGAGTATCCCCAGCAGGTAACGGCCTATTTACTTATCGATCACCGTGCCTGCTGTGGCCGCCCCCGCTTCCCCCTTCTGCTATCGGACGCAGAAGGGGGAATCAGAAGCGGCTGTAAGCGGCAGCGGGGATTGATAAGTGAGGCCAAATACTACTATTATTATACTGACCCCGGAGTATAATAATCGGAGACCCAGGGGAGGTGATAAACATAAAAACCATCGTTACTCACCTCTCTGATGTTGCTCCCAGTAGGCTTCGGCCTTCTTTGGTGACGTCCCAGGCGTCACGTGAGCCAGCCTGACGTCATTATGTTGCGACACCGGTCTGTGCGACATTGAAGAGGGCCGAAAGCAGGGAGCGCACCGGGAGCCCATGTAAGTAACACTGGCTTTTATGTTTGTCACCACCTGGGTCTCCGATCATTATACTCTGGGGTCTTTTAGACCCAAGTGCAGGGACCACTATGAGGCATAATACTGTGTGCAGGGGCCACTATGGGGCATAATACCGAGTGCAGGGGCCACTATGGAGCATAATACCGTGTGCAGGGGCCGCTGCGGGGCATAATACCGTGTGCAGGGGCCACTATGAGGCATAATACCGTGTGCAGGGGCCACTATGGAGCATAATACCGTGTGCAGGGGCTGCTGCGGGCATAACACCCCGGGCGGGGGCCGCCGCGGGGAAACCCCCGGGGCCCCGGGCAAACCGGGGTGCAGGGGCCACAGAGGCAAAACCGGTGCAGGGGCCACCACAAAAACCCCGGGCAGGGGCCCCGGCAAAACCGTGTGCAGGGGCCGCTGCAGGGCATAATACCGTGTGCAGGGGCCGCGCGGGCATAATACGTGTGCAGGGGGGCCGCTGCGGGGCATAATACCATGTGCAGTGGCCGCTTCGGGGTATAATACCATGTAATACTGTGTGCAGGGGCTGCTGTGGGCCATAATACCGTGTAATACTGTATTAAAAAAAAAACACCTACTCACCTGTCCCTTGTGCTCTGATGTCTCCCACCGTAGTCTGGTTCTGCTGCTCTGGTGTTCTCTTCTGGCTGAAGTCCCCACCACACATGACCACTGAGGGGAAGAAAACACCGGAGCAGCAGGACTGAAATGCGCTGGGAGACACTGGAGCACCTTCCCCAGCCTCATATTAAAAAAGTGGTTATCCTGGACAACCCCTTGAAGGTGGCACTTGGGCTTTATTAAAGGGTCTTTCCAGCTCATTTTTATTGATGTTCTATCCTTAGGACAGATTATCAATAAGAGATCAGTGGACCCCTCCTCTGATCAGCTGTATGAAAGGGCTATGGTGCCTGTTTATATCATACGCTGTCTGTTTATAGTGACCGTGTGATGTAAATATAGTTTTGTCACATAGACGTGTATAGAACGAGGCTGTAGTTAAATTACATGGCCGCTATGAGATGAATGACACTATGTAAACAGAGAAGCGGTCACGGCGCTTACACAGGTACCACAGTTCATTCAAACAGCTGATCAGTAGGGGTCCTGGGTTTTTGAGCCCCACTGATTAGTTTATTAATGACCTGGAAAACCTTTTAATTAGTTAACACCTGAGGCATTATTAATAAGGGGCACTATTTATACAGGGTACACACAGACAATATAAAGATGCACTTGGGGATATTATTCATTATGGGGGGTTATATCATGTATTTTATAATTGGGGTAGCAGCAGGATGGGTGTGCAGGTGAGGACAATGTGGGTTGGATGCCTGGAAAAGTGAGGAGCCAAAGATGTCTGTGTTGTAAACTTTGTTATGTGTTGGAAACTTTACAGAGACAAGTCACAGCTGGAAGAAGTGATCATGGCGGTCCAAAGGGAAGAGAAGGGAAATGTGACTGATTAGTCAGAGATGTCACCTGTAAGTCACAAAATGTTACTGCCCTGTATTCACCTAAATGATAGAGGATAAATACCTGATTGATGGGGGTCTGTCTTCTCAGACCCCCACTAAGCCTGAGAATTGTTTTTTTTCCCCCCACTGGGTGGGAATCGAACCTGGCTGCAGCTGAATATAGGTGTGTCACTTGGTGGATGGACGAACCCGCGTGGCTCTCATTCACTTCGATGGGAGTGCCGAAGATACCTAAAGTCCAGTACTCAGCTATCTGCGGCGCTCCTATTATAGAGAATGGGGGCCACGTGGGCTCGTCCATCCACCATGCAGAAGATGTGTGAAGTTACTTTCATTGTTAATGCCGTGTTGTTGATTTCTGATACTGAAGTAATACAGGAAGAAGAATTCTTAAAAACTGTTTCATAAGTTTGTGTATGTTTATTGTACGACAATAACAGCGTGTGACGCTAACAGCATGTAAACGCAATTTTATTTTATTTTATTTTTTTTGGGGGGGGGGGGGCGTCTTTCGATAATCCGCCTCAGGCAGCAAAGAGGTTAGGTTCACCACTGCTTTAATCGCTACTCCTTATCCCTCATTTCCCTTATGTTGGTTATTGTACCTTTTTACCTCCTTTCCTTTTCTATGTATATATCAACCTCGAATGTATAACAGTTCCTCTGTTTTGTGCCCATATTATCTTGCATTTTTGTACTAATATTGCGATTGTTCTGATGTTTTTTGTATTATTTTTTACTGCACTATTTCAATAAATACTTTTTGAAACTAAAGGGGGCAATATACCATGTGACTGGGCCAGTAAAGGGGGTGTTATATCATGTGAGGCGCCATTAAATAGAGCATTATACCGGGCGCCTGGTCAGAAGCTTGCTATGGGGGCTGGTCTTTCCTACTTACACCCCTGTGTATGGGTGCAGTATAACCCACAAACATCTATACAGTACCAATGCCGTAATTGCCATACTTTGCCCACTTTTGGCTAGTTATGTCCAGTGAATGACAGAGTGAGGCAGGTTTATTAAGACTGGTATATTGCTCACTAGTCTTAATAAAGGCTCCGACTGGCACAGGGACTGAGAGGTTTATGAAGTGGCTGCAGCCTCTTCATAAATCAATTGGATGTTCCTGCACCATCTGGTATAGAATTCCAATATAACTCATGCCAGAAAACCAGTTGAGTTATAATGAATAAATTGAGCTGAGGCATCTCTGCCATGGCTTTCCCCACTCACATTTGCACAATGTGGCGAGCGAGGTGTGGATTGGGGTTTGTGGTGCAAGTTTGGTGCAAGAAATGTTTGGCGCCAAATGTGCGTAACAATCGCATTCTTCTATGCCAGAAAACTGACGTAAAGGGATTGATAAATTATTTTTTTTCATTCTCTCTACACCAGTTTTCTAGCATTGAAGGATAATATTGAGGCCCTTGTTTGGCACAAGAACCTTTATTGCACCAAATGTGCACCACAAACCATGATCCGTACCTTGCTGTCACAATGTGAGCAGGGCAGGGAGGCAATGGGAGGCAGAGATCAAACCAGTACGCTGAAAAAAATAAGCGTCTTGTTTGATCTTGTTACAGATACCACTGCTGATTCAGCCAGTCCGAGGCATAGGAGGTTCTGCTGATTAGACTTATTCATTTACTTTGGCTGTTTGCCATGGGACAGAAAATGAAGAGTAATCTGTGGCAGAAGTCCAACTCAAATTCCAAGGAATGAACCCTGATGCGATCTTCATGGTGTGGACTGTCTATTCTTCCAGCTCCCGGCTCCTACTCTGTGATACTGCAGGAATCTATAACATTCATGTACAACAAAGAAAAATACATGTAAAAATGATATCATTTGGGCAACAGAAGGGATGATAAGACCTTGAAGAAATGAGCTTTATCTGAATGCAGCTTCTTATTGTTTGATCTTGCTTTATTGTTCATATTTGTTAGTTTTAGTGTTTTGTTCTGAATTGTTTACTAAGAAAAATGACACAAAAAACCTCACATTGTTCTATGGAATATTAGCCAATTCCACAATTGTTGCAGAAAATAAACATCCTATATTTTCTTCTCATGGCACAGATATCACAACTAATAGATGGCTTGCTGCTTCGGTAAATTAAAGGAAACAACACGAGCTTGTTTCTAGGGTATTGTTAATGAGTACAGATCTGTTTCAAATGCCATGTTTTAAATTTCTGGTGAAATGTCATGGGCTGCGCTTGTCACACTCTTCCTAACTCTTTCAGTCCCCAAAGAGTTTTGGGAAATGTCAGCCTAATGAACTGTTTAGCAAATATTGTTGTGTCATTGACAACTATACCCTTCAGCTCAGTTCTTAATGGGACCTCTGTTCAACATTATCCCGTTACTTGCTTGTGTCACCTTTCTCTTCCAAATGCATGTTGGAATGACAAATTGCAATAGCTTTCAGCTTTATTTTTCTACACTGTTAGAAATGACTCCATCTGTTCTTCTTGGATAAGACAGCAGATATTTTTTTATGATAGTTCAACCTATTATGTTAAAATATAAAACACACATATCTGCTGGACAAAAATATGTTGGATGGCTTCACAGCTATGTATTCCAATAAACACTGCATACATATTAATATATAAGACCATTTGCCTTCTCATTTCTCTCCACGTAAAGCAGTATTCTAAGCTGAAATAGCTTTGAACATGGACAAAACCAAACTTGAGATATACTGTATGTTGGAACTTAGAATGTTGTGTTGGAATCAACTAGAACTGGCTGTCAATCCAGTTACAGTGCCAGTATACAGGTATTCTTTTATTGATATAAGTGTACAGAAGTGGATCTAGCAAGAAGTATAATTATTTATTTTCTTCACTCATTGACAAAAAAAAAAAATGCACCCAAATGTCAAATCTCTGCAAAACTCAGCATGTAGTTATGTCTCAGGAAAAAAAAATGTAAATTATTACATGTGTGGTCTGTTTGGCCACAATAGGGTGCCCTTTCCTGCCCTATGAAAAAGCTCTCAGAGGTTACTATTTGGTACCTTTTGGTGAGAGATTGACTGCTAGACATGTTTCTACTATGCACTCAAGGACATTTTAGCTATTGACAGACTTTCAGAGAGGGAACATCAATGGAATGACAGAAGCAACATGGTGGTTTTAACAAATTGTCCATCATCTAGGGCCTTCTGACCTAACTGTTAGGAGGTATGGGGAGCAGTGGTTATGTGAGGGTATTCACACATGGTAAACAGGCTCTGGACAGCCCAGGCTGACAACTCGTAGAGAGAATTGTTTACTCCGATGACAGCTCCCAAGGTTTACTTGTTCACCATCTAGACATTGGGGACACCTTCATTATATACTCCTGTCTCTGCCTGGACTATTTACAGGCACTCAACAGAAGGAAAGGTGGTGTCACAGCATCCATTACATGTCCTGCCATTGATAGACAGCCACTATTGCTTTAATTTGAAATGATGTTGTGAACAAGTAACCTGGACTGCAATGCACTGTACCATATCATCCTTAGTGACAAATCCAATGATTTCCAGGGTCAACTATGGGGACCTGTTGATGAGCACTTCAGTCCTGCTTTTGCTGAGGAGTGACACAGCAAATTAAGAGAATTGGTGAAACTTGAACTTGTGCGATCAAAATATTAATCTATTTCTTTATTATAGATGTTTATATATTACTTTTGATTGTACTTGCACTAGTAATAAAGATAATGCATATGCACCATGTTAAAAAGTATTCAAACTGTATGTTAGATAACAATTTCCTTTTTTTAGGTAACTGGAGCTTGGGTTGACTTACAATAAATGATCCAATTCTTTTCTGCATTTCCTCGCTGTATAAATAATTATCTGTCCTTATGAGTGCATTGTGAGTTACTAAAAAAATTGGGATCTCTATTAATTAGTCATATTATGCAAAATGTGCCTCTTGCTATCCAAAGGATCAAAACCAGGAGAAGACGTCAGAGGCAGAATCAGGAGACAAAAGCGATTTCCAGTAGAAATAAAGCCTCGGGCCCACGGCAAGAGTATTTGTTGGGCGAACCCCAAGATATGCTGCTATCGTTACACACTCTAAAGAAACCTCAAAGTCTAATGATGGGAGGTTCAGGGAAGGTGAGTGAACATAAAAACCAGTGTTACTCACCTCTCCGGCGCATAATGATGCCGGTGTAATCTATGTCTGTGACGTCATTGAAGAGGACCGAAAACAGCAGGGAGTCGTGATGGAGCCCATCAGAGGTAATTAACACTGTTTTTTATGTTTGTCATCTTCCCTGGGCCTCCGATCATTATACTCTGGCATCTGAAAAGACCCCAGAGTATAATAATAGTTTGTGTAGGGTATACTACAAAAATGTTTTGTTCTGCTGAGCCCAAAGTTTTTGGAACGAACACTGTTGGGACCATGATGAGACATAATACTGTGTGGAGGGGCCACTATGGGACATAATACTGTGTGGAGGCTGCTATGGAACATTAAACTATGTGCAGTGCCTGTGTGCCTGAACATCATGCCTGGAGAGGGACTACTAGCACTTTAGTTATCTATGATGCTAGGAGTCCCAGCCTCCCAGTGGCATACTGTCCTGTACCACAACCCCTGTTCCACTTCTCTCTCACCACATTGTGCAAATTTGGATGTAGTGGGGCAGGGAATGTGGGCCTGGCATATTTATTTTAACTCATGCTAGGTTATTTTGGAGTAGATTTTTATTTTGTTGCTGGGACGTGCAGGTCATTTATGAGGAGGTTGGAGCCTCTGTCAGGACCTTTATTAAAAATGGTGTACAAAATGCCAGTCTTAATAAATCTGCTCCATTGAGTCTGAATTATTTGAAAGGCCCACTTTTTGTATATATATGCTGTTTTTTTAATTTTCTTTCATAAAAGTGTGCTATTGAGTGGAGGTCAGCATACTACAGATCCATTCAATATCTATGGGACTCACAGAAACAGTCCTAGAGGCTTTAAATAATACAGTAGGACAAATGTCACTGTGCAGTGAAGAGGAACGAGGGACTTGGTACCCCCTTTCCAGTGGTTGGAGGTGATCCAGAGGTGGGAACCTCAGTGATCATGCATTTATCACCTATCCACAGTCTTCTGCTCTCTATTGTTCCCCTGTTTTATGTCTTCCAGCTTTATTCCAAGGATAGGTAGTAAATGTTTTCTGTGGGATATTGCATACATTACTTACAATGTATTTATCATGTGATCTTTGTTATAAATGTATAACCTGAGTAGTAAAACACATTTCAGAGACATTCTATGAAAACTCAAGGGTAAATATCTACAATAAGATCACAGCAGAGAAATAAATAGAAGAGGTTCAATTTAAAGAACATAACAGGGTTGTAATGTATTCATTGTCATGAACTAAATGCATCAAGTCCATTAATTCTCGATTCATCATCTTGCATCATATTTAAGCAATATAAATATATGTGTGTTACTTTCGGTATGGTGAAAATTTTAAGTAAACAAATGATATTCACTGAAGTGACGAGCCAAAAATACATATCTGCATTATTTATGGGTTGTGTCATTTATGTGAATAGAAAGGGTTCTAGTCTTTAAATGTCTAAATCATGTTTTCTATAACATTAAGATTGTGATACTGTCATTTCTCCTTAATTACCTATGCCTTAACAGATTGGTCTTCCCATCTGGTATTGAAGTATTATTGTTCTGGTACCATGCCAACATGTCACCACTGTGTCACTGAGACTAAGCTGGAATTACACAGTGCTTTGTGTATTATGCAATATTGCTGCTTTACTTCATTCCATCTGCATTATTTTATGGCACTTCTGTGAGATTGGATATTGTATTATTAAGACTTAAGTCAGTTTTGTGTGCTAAAAGTCAAGATAAAATCATTACTGAGAGATTATGTGAGTTAAACTCTTATGGCATCCCAATATTCTAGATTACAGACACAAGACAGGCTTCAATTGAAGTAAATTATCATTAAGTGCAACATTAACTTTTGTTTCTGTAACTATATTTTATAGACATGTTATGTAGATATGTTTGATAAATATCATACGCTAGTTTTTTTTTAATAGTATTGTAATAGTTGCTGACAGGCAATAAGAGACACATAGACTTCCTAACTGAGGTTTTCTTTACTGAGGTAAATGTCGTAACAACAGTGAATGGAACGCTTCAGTGAAGTACAGTTGGAGGATGAGAGTCGGTCGTTAAACGACGGGCCTAGTTCACAAATTCACAGGCCTAGGAGGCAAACAGCATACCTCCATTGTCGTAGGATGCACAGCCTGCCACCAGAGAACTCCTACTCATAACTACCTCTAAGGTGTGTCTGCTCAAGGAACTGATTGAATTCTCTTCAGCTGTGAGGCTGTTCCATTCCTCAAGTTGTCCAACAAGCATCCAAGCTTGAATCATCTCAAGCTGTTCTCCTTTCCCAACAGCAGTCCCACTACTAAGCTATCTGCCAAGTCACCCTACTCACACAGAGCATGAAAACAGGACCTTAAATAAAGATCTAATTCTGTCCTAGGTAACCTGGGCATCGCTGCAATGGACCCCACATGTGCCAACCTTGTTCTGCCCCTAAGGAGGTCTTACCAAATGATGACCTGCACCATCTAAAGTGACATAGACACATAACAAAACACATGATGCAATACTATGCATTTCACTTGTTTGCATTGTGCTCTGGTCTTAATATTTTCAGCACTGGCAGCAGAGGCACCAGAATTATTAAAGATTCCAATCTCTTAATTATTCTAGCCCATCATGGGAGGTCCTGTTCACAAGAAATGAAATCTGTACCATTCAAGCACTGGTATAGATGTCAGGTATAAGTTATAGTAAATCAGACAGGTGGAGACATTTCGAATGAACCTCGATTCCAGTCCTGCCCCACTCACGTTTTACAAAAATTTAAAGAGTAGTATTTTTTTTTTACCAAAAAACAGCCAAGCAGAAATCATTTGTCATTTTTATGCCAAAAAACTGGCATACTTGAATTTTCCCTACAGGGTCTACATTATAATTCATAAACTTGATATACAAAATTAGACACATTATGTGCTGTAGTTCGGTATGACACACATCAGAATGATAAATTACAATGCCTCCATAGCATCAGCAACTTCAAGACCTTTAAACAGTAGCAGTATGGTTTACTGTATACTACTAAATGTTGTTCCTCCTGTAAATGTATTAATACAGTGAAAACTTGTGATACCATTCATATTGTGAAAGGAGCATGTCCCTACACACTCTGATACCCTTCAGTCTTTGACTAACTAAGACCATGTTGAAATACACCCTACTGACAAGGGGAAAGGTAACAACCATTTGTTCATTTATTCATACAGTACATTTCCCAGATAAGTAACAGCAGGATGACAGAGCTCTAAGAAAAGATGTCCCAGCATTGTTATTTCATAGCATTTACAAGTATTTGCTACAATAAACATGTGAGAAGAGATGGCAGGTCCTCTTTAAAGATATATGTGTTTTATATTCTGCTCTGTTTTATAGCTTTATCCTTGCATTCATATTTCTCTACACAAACTTTTATACACATGAAAATAACATTTGCTTGTTGTTATTATTTTCCTGTATTTCAATACTTCATTTTATTCTATGTGTTGTTTCACTTGTAGCCATATGTGAGAACTGGGGCATACAGTGCATAGCCATATAAATGCATACGCCATTCTCATTAGTATACAAAGTAAACACATTTCACACAAGCCCATTAAACAATCACAAAACCTTGCTGTCATTTCTGCATAATGTAATGAATTTTCTTTTTCAACTTTAAACTTGTGGGTGCATCTTTCTGTCACCTTTGCTTCTCTATCTGTCTTCTTTGTGCGGAAACATTACTCTGTGGAAATGTAAATGTGTTTCCCAATTCTCTCCCTCCCCTGTTATGTTACAAGCAATCAGAGAGTGCTGTCAGCCTGCAGTGTGCTGCTGTCAGGGAAATAAAACCTGTCAGTTAGAGCACGGTTAAGTCAGCTTTTGGCGCTGTCAAGCCTTTACAATTGCTTCATTGCACAATTTACCTCTCCATTTTCAAGTGGGTGAATCCTTGAATAATGAGATGTACAGATAACTTCATCGTCCTGCACATATGAGGGTATGCCAGGTCGGGGAATAATATTATACCGGGTCAAACACTCGCTGTCAGTGATGGCATAGTACTGCCATGGTTTATAAGTGATACCGTCAAGAGATCTTTCTAAAATCCAGTTTCCAGGCCGTGGGGAATTGGCAGCTTTAACGATAACATAAGCAATCTGGAAAACCTGCAGAAAAAGACACAAAAGATATTTTAACACATTGAAACAAAAAGTATATAGAAAACAGGCATTTCCAATATCTATGGTACCATGATATAAAACTGTGCCATCACATAGCATTCACAGTAAAGGCAAACCGCCATCATGATCTAAACATGAAAATATTAAAAGGTTATATAAAAAAGGTAAATATTACAAGGACATTTTGGTGTTTTATTCCGGTATAGCATGTTGCTTCTTTCCATTGTTTTCCTAGGCATGACCTGCACAATCACAGACACATGAGGGCACAGAGCTTCTTCTAAATGTGGCAAACTTTCAGCGTTGTTGTGTCAAGCTTCCCCAAAGGTAACGTGAACAGGTCTTCATATTATCTGTCAAACACTTTTGTAATATAAATCCTATAACAAGCCTGTATATGTATTGCTGCCCAATGGCAGATCTCTATGATAAATTTCCTTTGGTCATTTCCAGAATAAAGAATATCATGCTATATGAAAACTGTAAAACAATCAGAGAGGGTACACTGTAGCTTTTCCAAACGGTTTGGTTTTCCTGGATGTCTTCCTCTCGCACTCCTGACATCTCCTATTATGACATCCTGCCATGCGCTTTATACTTCTGTTTGTGTATTTTTTGGAAACTATGGTGTAAGATTCAGCCATACGTTTTGTACCACTGAAAAATGCTGTTTGTGATCACCCTATATGCCTGTACATATCTACTGCTTTTTTCTACATCTCCTAGTATGTATTGTCATTGGTCAATTTCTACATCTCCTAAGTATGTATTGCCATTGATCACTGACTATGTGTATTGTATTTACTGCAATATGTTTATCCTCAAAAAGCTTTCTTGGATCGATACTGAAATCTATAACAGGATGCAAGACTTTCCTAAAATGGTAGACTTTAGAGGTGATTTATTCTATCCTACATCTATTAAAGGGAAAATGCCAACAGGAAAAGACCTATTGTTGAAATCACATTTTTATATTAAACAAATGTTTAAAGAATATTTGTTGATGTTATTTTTTAGTTTTCCATGTTATTATCTATTTCTAAAAATTATAATTCCAATTGCTGTCACTAAGCCTAAAATAGTCTGTAACATACAATGTTTTCAAGCAGACCCTTTTGACTTTTATGGGAGAGTTTTCTGGGCAAGTTCTGTGAGGTCATTACATGGGGGTGGTATTTAGACAAGCTGTGAAATCACCTATTGTGATTAGTGGATTTTGTGTTTTATCTTATCGTACATGATAGCTGTGATTATCAGTGTGCTGCTGCAAAGAAATCTACTATTGAAAACAGGCTCAATAGCCAGAACTGAAGGATTATTAGATTTATTTTTTTTTTTAAATATAGATAATAACATACAAAATATTTAAAAACATCACCAAAAATTCTTGGAACTATGTTTAATATAGAATTTGATTAAAAAATAGGTAATTTTCTGGCAACACATTCCCTTAAACAGCTAACTCATTCAAAAATATTGAAAATTACTTTATGCCTTTATTAACAATATCACAAGAATATATGTAAATCCAAAGTAAATGCAAAGTAATTTATTCTAACCTGTATACATATATTCTTGTGCGTTTTACTGCAAAACATGATAGGGAAATTCTATATAGGCCTAAATCACTTTAATCTCACCATTACAACCAAATGTTCTGGCAACCCATCATGCATTCAGAGTGGCCCACAGGAACATGGGTAGATGAGGCATTTTACAGATACAGACATTATTACAGTGCATCTTAAAATGCTGCCTTTTTCAGCTTACAGATAGAATTTGGTAATGAACATGTGGACACAGAGGACATACCTGTAGTTCAAGCACTTTATTACTCTGTATAGAAATAAGAGTCAATATCTAATGGTGAGCCACTGATACATAGCTCCTGAAGTGTCTCACTGACTGTAGCTCATATATATGTCTATTTTGCCTTTTATCGTATGGAGCTGTAATAATGATTGATTAGCTACATGGCAAGACCTCTCAATATTGTGTTGTCAAATCAGCAATTCTCCGACAGTGCATAGTTGGAACTGATCAGACTTATATTTAAAAATGTGGGGATTTTCACTACAGTTTACATCATGTACCTTTCTAATAGGCCAGATAATAACATTTTTTGTTGGAATGCTTTTTATTAACAGATAAACATTAAACAGGAGATAGATAGATAGATAGATAGACTGATAGAGAGATAACTAGATAGATAGATAGATAGATAGATAGACAGATAGAATCATAATGTCAATACCATTATTCTAATTATCTTAAGACTGACATAATCTGAACTTAAAATGTGATTTCAAATCAGAGCAAACTTAAGTATCCTGTTCTCTACTTATCTCTCAGAAAAAGCTTTAGAAAGTTGACCGTGTAAACTGGTTCAATATCTGGGTCAATGTTACTATTTTTTGCAAATGCCATTATCGTCTTCTCTGTAAGAACATAAGGTAGCTTTGTTCTGAATTCTAAACTAATTAGCATTCTGAACAGACTTGCACTGCACATCAACTTTCTAGTTTCCTCCTTTGGATGTCTCCCACTCCCTTTATCGGATTTCTTTCATCCTGTCACTCTGTTCTAAAACATACATGAATAATAAAAATGCATGCACATCATTACCTCAAAGAATCTGTCTCACAAGAGAAGACAAATTACATTCTTAGACATATTCACACTATTCTGGTCCTGGAATATATACTTTTTCTACCATTCATCTATCCATGCCAGTAAGAAAAACTAATAGAATTACTCATCATGTTTAGAGTATGGATAGTTGTGGCAAATGCAATTTTACATTTGTAATGGCAGTGTTGGGGACATGGATGATTGACATTATGCTAACCCTTTAAAGGGGTTGTGCAATCTGAGCTGAGGCCACACATTGCGAAAAACTGTTCACACTTCCGAATTATCCCACAGGATATGATGTCGTATTGGACTGTAACCTTATATGTCCAGGCACCAATTGCACATTAAAGGACATTGATGACGGCTCATCATTCAGTATAAATTTATATGTGTGATGAAAATAACCTTTATCACAAAAATGGCTGGACCACTGTATAAGCAATGTTACCTCCTATGCTGTCCCTGTTACCTCTTGTGTTACCCCCTCTAACTCATAGATTGTAAGCTCTTGCGATCTTGTAAGCTATTGTGTGAATTGACTTACTACTCTGTAATGCCTCATTTTGTCTGTACTTGAACCCTACAATTTATAAAGTGCTGCAGAATATGTTGGTGCTATATAAATAAAATTTATTATTATTATTATTGTTATTATTATTATTATTCATAATAATAATAACAATAATAATAATAATAATAATAATAATAATAATAATAATAATAATAAAAATAATAGTGGCTTTTTGTTGTAGATCTTGTTGCATTTTTTTAAACCAAAGCCAAGAATGGATTTAGCAAAAGTGGAAATTATAAGAGCTTCCTTTATAGTTCACATACCATTTCAAACCACTCTTGCCTTTGACTCAAAAAACACAGCAAAATCTGCAAAAAAAGAAGCTTTCCCGCTACGTATGGCCTCAGCCTAAGCATATCTCTATGATGCAGATACAGGTGGGGATTCTATACAATAAACCACTTAGGTATAGTGAAGGAGAAGTGACGTGTCCAAGGACACTATCTTCTATTTATCAAGGAAATTTAATAGGGTTCAATAGGTCTCATAAATTCATATTAAAATATAACTTTTATTAGTAAAAAATATAAATAATATCTTTTGGACAAAACACACATATAATAGCCAGTAAGCACCTGCCTCAAAACAAAAAGATTGCACTTTTGTTAATAATTTGTTCTACACAAAGTGAAGTAAATATTAAAGAGAGGGATGACATCTGATGACTTTTTTTTTTGTTGGGGAGGCTGATTTCCCCTGTAACTGGGGCTGGTACATTTAGCCCCAGTTGCAGGAGAAATACAGTCTCCTCCACGTTACTATAGAGCTGATCTGGGTCATGTGACCGCCGGGTCAGAGGGCTGTGTACACAGCAATAGGGATGGCAGGGAAGGTAATAAACCTTCCCTGCCTTTTCTCTGGGAGCTCCGGCTGAAGTTACAGCCGGCTCCCAGTTTCAGCAGTTGCATGATTTTGTGCAGCTGCTGAATTCTGCTTGGACATACCAGTACGTCCTTGCAGAACAAGGCAACTACCCTTTGGACGCATATAGTCTATGGGCAGTACGGAAGTGGTTAAGGGTTATTTTTAGGCAAGAGTATAATTTTTTATTTTTTTTGTTAAATATATACAAACTGCTTTTCTGACAGCAAAACACTGATTTTTTTGTTTTTTATTACTAAACCAATAAACAGTGTTTTGCAGCCTGCTAATTTTTGTTACCCAATATACATACAAACTGTTGCCATTGTAACGGCACAGAAAAAAACAAAAAAAAAAACAAGCTTACTGATGCATTTCTAGTTTAATACTTATTGACCAGGTCATACTTTTGGTGCTTTGCTATTTTTCTTGAAATAAAAAAAAGACATATATACAGTGTAAGAGTTGTTGCCAATCACTATTATAGCTAAGCAGTGTGCTAAGCAAAATAAAATGACAAAAAACAGGGCACTAAAAGGGTGACCTGGTTACTGAGTATTAGATTAGAAATGCATCATTCAGCTTGTATTTTTGCCATAGTTTGTAACCAAAAAAGAAAAACTCTTAACAAATGGAGATTTTTTCAGATGTGTCACACTGTTTATTGGGTGAGCAAAAAAATTAAAAAATACCACTATCTGCCTGTAATTTATTAAATCTGACTGAACTTTACTCCACTTCTCTACTCCTAAGGTGGTCTAGCTATATTGCAAGCTTTGCTACTTTCAGTGCTGTGTATTGCTAAAAAATATGGAGTCATTTCTTTGAATCATTCAATGGTGAATAACACATCCATTCCCTGCTTCCACCATCACTAAAATGTTTTGTGTTCCTGCCCACAGCATCTTATATACTGTATGTGACATCAGCACTGTAAGGTGTCCACCTACCACTGACTTTTGGCTGAGAGGCTGCAATGTGATATTAGGTGACGTCAAAACATCACAGTGACTCACAGACGTGTCTCTCCTGTATTTTCAATGTGTAATGCATGTAGGGGCAGCCATTTTTGGTTGTTTGAGACAAATCACCATTTATTTGGTTTTGTTAAACAACAAACAGTTTTGAATATTGGGGTAGAACCAGTAGAAGCACAGTATATGGTTGAATCAGGCTTTTGCATCCACTGTTTTCCATCGTTTTTCCATAGACATACATGTCTCTTTAACTTTGATGTAACGTCGGCTGTGTTTGCCTTAGAGAGATAGAAATTGGATAGATAGGTTCCTAGGAGAACTGACAGTGATATACATTATGTTTTAAGCTAAGCTGTACTTCATACCGAACTTTTTCAAACCAAATCAAATCTTGGGACTGAACTACCCAAACCCAAAACAAAATGAATCTTGTGAATTTCTAAAGATAATCCAGTGCTTGAATTTCCTGAACTTTTTGATGTTTCTATAAGCACTAAGTAGTAGTATAATGTTGTACCGTGTTAGCCATTGAAAGTAGTGGAAGAGTGAAGAAATTAGGCGATACCTTTTAGAGGCTAACTGAGTATATTTATAAGTAAGCTTTCAGAAGACTAGCTTCCTTCATCACCATGTCTGATGAAGGAAGCTAGGCTTCTGAAAGCTTACTTATAAATATACTCAGTTAGCCTCTAAAAGGTATCGCCTGATTTCTTCACTCTATGAGCACTAAGTAAGTCTACTGCTCCAGAAAGAAAATGTTCAGAAAAGAAATTACCCAACTTGCAGATGTTTCATGTCAGATACAGGACCTGGGGCAGTGAGTCTCTGATATGGAGTCCAAAGCTGATGAGTTAATTGACGCTATAGAGATGAATCTGCAAGATATACAGGATCACTCTAGCCACATGGAAATGCTGGAACTTAAATTGGAGGATCTCAAAAAAACTCTCTGGGCATGCTAATATTTGTATACAAGGCCTCTCTGACTGTCCCTAGTCACTATGCTGTTTTAGACCCTGCTACTTACGCTGCCGCCCAAATTGCTCTGATTCGACCTTATACACAGGTCACACACCAAACCCAAGAATTCTGGAATATCCAGTTATTTTGCAGCTACACTATACAGGGGTCAGATTGTAACTTTTCCGAACTACTACAATTATGCAGACTTCGCCACCTCTACTCTGGAGTGGAGACGACTCTTTGAGCCTATTACATTAGCGTTACAGAAGGCCCAGATAAAATATAGATGGAGCTTCACCTTCAGTCTCAATTTCCAAATCATTGCTCACCAGTACACCATGCAATCCCTGCAGGAGGTGGAAGAGTTGTTACCACAGGAAGGTGTTAGCTGGGACTGTGCTATGCTAATATTGAAGTGTCCAGTTTACCCATGCAAGATATGGAGCACAAAAAAATCCACACCACCACAAATGTTCCTTTTGCTTGATCTCTCCAGTTCCCCCAACACCCAAAGACTTTCCTACCGTAAGTTTATACAACCATCCACAATTTCTTCCACGACTCCTGGTTATTTTCCTTGCCGACTTTCATTGTGGTCAGAGTACTTTTATTGGATTTAATTTTACATTCATTCACTACTACAGTACTGCGTACTGTGCTGTGGTTTGGAATATCATTTTTCCCCTTGTCATATAAGACAGTACCAGAGGAAGGGCAGTGAGACCCGTTATAAGACTGCCTCCCTGAGACTCTATTTATGTTATACTGTTGGCCATTCCTTTTAGCCATTCTAGCTCCAATTCTATTTGGCAGTATTCCTTAGTATTCTACCTAGTTTGCATATGTGTCGAGTAATCTCCCACAATTTCAGAGGATTCAATTACCATATGACATATAAGAAAGCCTGGATTATCTGAAATTATGTCTAGATATCATTTTTAGAGATGAGTGAGTCGAAGCTGACGAAGTGGAATTCGATCCGAATTTCAGGAAATCTTCGATTCGCATTGAATCCGGATTTCCTCACGCTTCGTGGTACCGAATCGCATTTTAAACTAAGGACACGTCGGAATAGCCTTTAGAAAGGCTATTCTACTCCTATTTTTGCCGTTGCATCACGCCCCCTGCGATGTACTGGTCCTCCTAACTCGTGTAGTAAAAAAATCAAAATGGCAGCCGGGCATGCGCAGAGCCACTTGGAATAGAATCAAGATGGCCACCGGATATGCGCAGAGCCGCTCATGGTGGCCATCTTTATCCTATTCCTGCACGAGCGGCTCTGCGCATGTCCGACAGCCATCTTGATTATATCCCATACAAGACTGTTACTGCGCATGTCCGGTGGCCATCTTGATTCTATTCCGAGCAGCTCTTCGCATGTCTGGCGGCCATCTTGATTCTATTCCGAGCGGCTCTTCACATGTCTGGCGGCCATTTTGATTCTATTCCGAGTGGCTCTGCGCATGCCCGGCGGACCAGGACATCGCAGGGGCGTGATGCAACGGCAAAGGTAGCAGTAGAATTGCCTTTCTAAAGGCTATTCTGACGTGTCCTTAGTTTAAAATGCATATCCCCATATCCCCAGGCTCTCTGCAGCCAGGAAAATAGCTGTTTTTAACATGATTCGCCGCATAGTAATTCGGATCAAAGCAAATTGTTTTGAGAAATTCGCTCATCTCAATCATTTGTCTCCAAAAATCCCACTTTACACTCCTTTCATATCTTAAGGCCAATCATAAGTCCATTCTAGATTCTTTAGAGCTTCTTTTCAATGTGCAGGAAAGTAGTAAGATAGATAATTTTGGAAGGTTCCCTTTATGATGAGAAAATATGCCTGGTTTATACCTATACTTACCACTGATGACCCAAATATTATTTTTGCTACTATGTGCTCCCTGGTTGAATCTAAACAGTAAGATTTTTGATTTAGTGTAGGGATTCTAATTTAGTATTTAATGGCAAACTAGTTCGGTCACATACAGAACTATTGAGACACACAGTATCTTAACAGAGGACAATACATGCCCTCATTAAGCAGTTGTCACTCGCAGACATCTGGAGGGACCTTGAGGGTCTACACATATTTTTCCCCACCCCATAAACAATATATCAAATAGAATGAGTTCTCACTAATTCTTCCATCCTACCCTATTTGTTCTATGCGAGGCACATGCATTACACATGGCTGGAACCATGATGTGGTACTGACTGAACTTGACCTGCTTCACAAGCTTGCTGTACTGTTCCGATAGTGATTGAATGAATCACTGCTATAAATGGGTGAACCTCTCAAGTTTCGTTTCAGGTTCGGGTGGCTAAGGTCCAAGATTTGTTTCGGGTTGAACACGTTTGGTATGAAGCACACCTTAAAATGGCTTAAAGCATAGTTTAGAACACTGCCAGGGCTCCTAGGAACTGATCTATCCAATTTCTAGCTCTCTAAGGCAAACACAGCCGAAATTATGTCAAAGTGAAAGTGAAATGTATGTCTATAGAAAAACAGATAATGAGAAAACAAATTCAGAAAATCACATTGTCTGATTTTTAAAGAATTTATTTGCAAATTATGGTGGAAAATAAGCATTTGGTCAATAACAAAAGTTAATCTCAATACTTTGTTATATATCCTTTGTTGGCAATGTCAGAGGTAAAACGTTTTCTGTAAGTCTTCACAAGGTTGGCACACACTGTTGCTGGTATGTTGGCCCATTCCTCCATGCAGATCTCCTCTAGAGCAGTAATGTTTTGGGGCTGTCGCTGGGCAACACGGACTTTCAATTCTCTCCAAAGGATTTCTATGGGGTTGAGATCTGGAGACTGGCTAGGCCACTCCAGGACCTTGAAATGCTTCTTACAAAGCCACTCCTTCATTGCCCTGGCGGTGTGCTTGAGATCATTGTCATGCTGATAGACCCAGCCACGTTTCATCTTCAATGCCCTTTCTGATGGAAGGAGGTTTGCTCTCAAAATCTCACAATACATGACCCCATGTACATGAATCAGTCGTCCTGGTCCCTTTGCAGAGAAACAGCCCCAAAGCATGATGTTGCCACCCCCATGCTTCACAGTAGGTATGGTGTTCTTTGGATGCAACTCAGCATTCACTCTCCTCCAAACACGATGAGTTGTGTTTCTACCAAACAGTTCTACTTTGGTTTCATCTGACCATATGACATTCTCCCAATACTCTTCTGGAACATCCAAATGCTCTCTAGCAAACTTCAGATGGGCCTGGATATGTACTGGCTTAAGCAGGGGGACACATCTGGAACTGCAGGATCTGAGTCCCTGGCGGTGTAGTGTGTTACTGACGGTAGCCTTTGTTACGTTAGTCCCAGCTTTCTACAGGTCATTCACTAGGTCCCCCATGTGGTTCTGGGATTTTTGCTCACCGTTCTTGTGATCATTTTGACCCCAGGGGGTGAGACCTTGCGTGGAGCCCCTGATCGAGGGAGATTATCAGTGGTCTTGTATGTCTTCCATTTTCTAATTAATGCTCCCACAGTTGATTTCTTCACACCAAGCTGCTTGCCTATTGCAGATTCAGACTTCTCAGCCTGATGCAGGTCTACAATTTTGTTTTTGGCGTCCTTCCACAGCTCTTTGGTCTTCACCATAGTGGAGTTTGGAGTGTGACTGTTTGAGGTTGTGGACAGGTGTCTTTTATACTGATAACAATTTCAAACAGGTGCCATTACTACAGGTAATGATTGGAGGACAGAGGAGCCTCTTAAAGAAGAAGTTACAGGTCTGTGAGAGCCAGAAATCTTTCTTGTTTATAGGTGACCAAATACTTATTTTCCACCATAATTTGCAAATTCTTAAAAAATCTGACCATGTGATTTTCTAGATATGTTTTCTCATTTTGTCTCTCATAGTTGAGGTCTACCTATGATGTCAATTACAGGCCTCTCTCATCTTTTTAAGTGGGAGAACTTGCACAATTGGTGGCTGACTAAATACTTTTTTTTCCTCACTGTAATACTGTACAACACTTAGCGTTCTTATTGGATGATTATGTGCATTACACAGAGAATGTTAAGCTATAATAGTTCATTAACAGCCTGAAGACAGAATTATTTGTTTCATCATCTTGATCAAGGCACAAGAAATAATGCCCAAGTGTAATTCAGTGCATCTCAGTTCTTAGATAGTTTATAGGGCCCACTTCAAAGATATACATCAATACAAAGCATCCTAAAGACTTCTCTTTGACATGGTAAGTATCATCTCGACTCCTGCCTTTTATTCATGACGCTTTTGAAGTGACAAAAAGTTATTTACATTTAATTCTGTTGGGGAACACATTACACTTGCTTCTACATGTCTCTTTCATGAGCTTAACTAAAATAAATTCCATATAAAATATGGGAAAATTCCTCCTGGTGATGTTTATGAAAATTGAAATTTATAAAAAAAAAAAAAAAAAAAAAAAGGGTTTACATTTTCATTGTTCTTTCCTAGATTTTTTAAAGCACATGACCAAATCTGCCCCAGAAACATGTGTATATTAGTATTGTGAATTATTTGCTTATTATTTGTATGAAGTGACTGCCAGGTTTAGATAGCATGTTTAGGTTGCAATAAAGTTGGTTTACTAAGCTTTCAATAACTATCTCAAGAAGTAAGCACACTATGATAGCTACAAAGAGTGACCCCCAAAAGAACTGGCGCATCCATACATCAATATTTGAAGCTGCAAAAGAGAAGCACTATAGCCAGCAATTTTCCCTGCTTTAAGAGATTATGTCACCAAAGGTCCTTGTAAATAAGGCAGAGGCGTAGCTAGGGGTTTAGAACAGGGGGGCGAACATGTCCAAGTGGGCCCCCTACTTGGACATGTTCGTATACCAATACTATCAGTATACGGTGAGCGTATAGTGGTATATAGCGGCTCTACACAGGGCTCTGCAGACAATTTAGATGAATACAGGGCAGTAACATTTAGTGACTTACAGGTGACGTCTCTGTCTAATCGTTCACATTCCGCATCTCTTTCATCTGGACGGCCATGACCACTTCTTCCAGTCTCTGTAAAGTTTGCAACACAGACATCTTTGGCTCCTTACTTTTCCAGGCACCTGACCCATATTGTCCTCACCTACACAAAGCCCCCATCCTGCTGCTACCCCCAATTATAAAATATATAATATAACCCCCATAATGAATAATACCCCCAAGTGCATCTTTAAACTAATAACTTCCCTTTGCACCCCTTTAAGAGGACCTTTCACTTCCTCATGTATATGCTGTTTTACATACCGCTAGAAAGCCGACAGCGCGCTGAATTCAACGCACTTTCCCGTTATATGCCTCAGGGCTGGAGATATCAGGGGTCTAAATTTCACCGTTCACTGTCAGATGGGCATTCCTGACAGTCTAGTTGCGCTGTGAGGAACACCCTCCCTTACAGTACCCGTTCATAGAATTGTACTGGGGTGTACTCAGCCCAGTGATGACGCTGAGCTGTGAGGAACACCCCCTCTGACAGTACTCGGCTATGGGCGAGTACAGAGAGAGGGGGCGTTTCTTACCACCCAGTGATGACTCTGAGCTGTGAGGAACCGCCCCCCAGTACAAGCCTATGGACGAGCAGAGTCAGGGAGGGCATTCCTCACAGCACAGCTAGACTGTCAGGAACGCCCTTCTGACAGTGAACGGTGAAATTTAGACCCCGATATCTCCAGGCCCGGGGCATATAACGGGAAAGCCGGCAGTGCGCTGAATTCAGTGCGCTGTCGGCTTTCTAGTGGTATGTAAAACCGCATACACATGAGGACGTGAAAGGTCCTCTTTAAATAATGTGCCCCTTATTAATAATGCCCCAGGTGTTTCCTAATTAAAAAGGTTCTGGTTTTGGGTTCCAATACCCGGGACCCCCAAGGAACAACTGTTTGAATGAACCGTGGTACCTGTGTAAGCGCTGTGGGAAAAACCGCAGCGGCATGCATCGCGGTTCTTCCAGCAGCACTTTGCACAGAAAGTTCACAGAGGTTTCTTCTGCAGACTTTCTGCTTCAATTATATCTATAGGGAAACCTCTGGCGTTTCCATAGGTATAATTGACATTCTGCGATTTCCAAAACTGCGACTGTTTTGGAAATCACAGATTATCCGCTGCACATATTATACTACAAAGTAGGGATAGGGGCCCCATGTGGCGAAAACCCACTGAAAAAAACAGCAACATTCTAGCAAATCCCATCCACACACTGCGGAAAAATACATGCAGCAGACACATTGCGATTTCCAAAACCGTTGCGGTTTTGGAAATTGCAGCATGTCAGTTATACCTATGGAAACACTGGCGGTTTCCATATAGGTGTATTGAAAACAGTCTACAGGGGAAACCTCTGCGGACCTTCTGTGAAAAGCGCTGCGGGAAAAAACACGTTACCGCCGCGGTTTTTCCTGCAGCGCTTTTTTTGCTGCAGCCCAGTACATGGGGCCTTAGTCTTAATAAGGCGCAAGTGCAACTTTAATTAAATTAATTGACCCTCATGTTATGCCCCTGATTCCCCCTGACATAAGTACTGCTCATCTAATGACCCCTTATATCAATGACCACCCCCTTATGTTCATAATGCCTCCTAATATAAATGATGCCCCCTAATGGCCCCTTATATAAATAACCTCCCCCCTTGTATTCATAATACCCTGTAATAACCCTTATATAAATGACCCCCCATCGTCATAATGCCCCCTAATGATTCCTCCCTTTTATAGTTATATTTCCCCCCTCCTAACCACCCCTTATACTATTAATATACCCACAAAAAAAAAATCATACTCACCTATCTGCTATGCTGATGAATGGAGCCGCCGCTTCCTTCCAGTCCATGCGCATGACGTCTGTGTCTGAGCGCAGGCGGTGCGATGTTGTGACGTCATCGCACCACCTGTGCTTAGAAGAAGAAATCGGTCTGTGGTCTCGGGGTCTTGTAAAACACAGGCCTGAAGTGGCTTGTGGTTTACAAGACAGCTAAGCACCAGGAAGCATTGTAACTAGATCGGTAATAAAGTATGTATTAATGGCGGTCCCGGGGTGGGCCCCAAAGATTCAGTGAGCCCAGGGCAGCCGCCCCCTCTGCCCCCCCCCCCCGCTAGCTACGCCTCTGAAATAAGGTAGTAAGGTAAGGGTGACCTGGCTGTGAGAGAAACTGTGGGCAGTATATGGGGGGGGGGGGCAGTGTTTGTGAGAGGCAGAGGAGGTGAAGGGAGGCAGAAAAACTAAGGCAGGGAGAAGAACAGGGAGAAGGCTTCTTTGATGAATCTGAAGTCGCGTGATAATTTTCAATAGTATCTACAGGAAGCAAAGACCTATTGTTTGCCCATCAGCCTATGCTAGAAAAAAGATGCCAAACTGTGATTATGTGACTTATTATAAAGGTGAAGGCAGGATAAGGAAATACTTCTCAGTGTTGACTACAATTATTATGGTTGCTTCTTTAGAAAATAATAATGAGTCGAAAAAATTACTTCAATGTCCCTTTAAAGCTAGTCATCTCATACCACACTTCTCACAATATGTAGAGCTAAGAGGAAAGGTAAAGAAGGACTCATCTATAAATCTAGCTCTAAAAAAGTATGTAATGTAATGTATTTTAATGAATATGAGAATAACTACCTTCTCCAGTGAAAAAGTGAGTATAGTTGTATCCTACAAACTTTGTGGCAACAGTTCCATCATAACTGTGCCCGTCTCCACAAAATACATTATCAAGCTGCTGTATATCTGATGTTTGACTATTACAGTATATTATAGCCTGATGTTGAAAAACTATCTGATGATGTTTGAGTAAAACAATTTATTTCATTTGAAAATAAATTATCTGATTTCACAATCCATTTTTAAATGTTGAGTACAGTAAAGTTGATCTGAAGTCCATATCATTGCTGGACTTGATGCAATTATCTGTCATTGTCAGGGAATCAAAATAGACATGATCACTTTCCCTACTGTACAGTCATGGCCAAAAGTTTTGAGAATGACACAAATATTATATTTTCACATGATCTGCTGCCCTCTGGTTTTTATGTGTGTTTGTCAGATGTTTTTATCACATACAGAAATATAATTGCATTCATATTATGAGTAACAGGAGCTTATATTGACAGTTAGAATGAGTTAATGCAGCAAGTCAATATTTGCAGTGTTGACCCTTCTTCTTCAGGACCTCTGCAATTCTCCCTGGCATGCTCTCAATCAACTTCTGGACCAAATCCTGACTGATAGTAGTCCATTCTTGCAGAATCAATGCTTTAATTTTGTCTGAATTTGTTGGTTTTTGTTTGTCCACCCGTCTCTTGATGATTGACCACAAGTTCTCAATGGGATTAAGATCTGGGGAGTTTCCAGGCCATGGACCCAAAATCTCTATGTTTTGTTCCCTGAGCCATTTAGTTATCACCTTTGCTTTATGGCAAGGTGCTCCATCATGCTGGAAAAGGCATTGTTGAGCGCCAAACTGCTCTTGGACGGTTGGGAGAAGTTGCTCTTGGAGGACATTCTGGTACCATTCTTTATTCATGGCTGTGTTTTTAGGCAAGACTGTGAGAGAGCCGATTCCCTTGGCTGAGAAGCAACCCCACACATGAATGGTTTCAGGATGCTTTACAGTTGGCATGAGACAAGACTGGTGGTAGCGCTCACCTCTTCTTCTCCGAATAAGCTGTTTTCCAGATGTTCCAAACAATCGAAAAGGGGATTCATCAGAGAAAATGACTTTACCCCAGTCCTCAGCAGTCCACTTCCTGTACCTTTTGCAGAATATCAGTCTGTCCCTGATGTTTTTTCTGGAGAGAAGTGGCTTCTTTGCTGCCCTCCTTGAGACCAGGCCTTGCTCCAAGAGTCTCCGCCTCACAGTGCGTGCAGATGCACTCACACCTGCCTGCTGCCATTCCTCAGCAAGCTCTGCACTGCTGGTAGCCCGATCCCGCAGCTGAAACACTTTTAAGAGACGGTCCTGCCGCTTGCTGGTCTTTCTTGGGCGCCCTGGAGCCTTTTTGGCACCAATGGAACCTCTCTCCTTGAAGTTCTTGATGATGCGATAGATTGTTGACTGAGGTGCATTCTTTCTAGCTGCAATACTCTTCCCAGTTAGGCCATTTTTGTGCAGTGCAATGATGACTGCACGTGTTTCTTTAGAGATAACCATGGTTAACAGAAGAGAAACAATGATGGCAAGCACCAGCCTCCTTTTAAAGTGTCCAGTGGTGTCATTCTTACTTAATCATGACAGATTGATCTCCAGCCCTGTCCTCATCAACACCCACACCTGTGTTAATGGAGCAATCACTGAAACGATGTTAGGTGGTCCTTTTAAGGCAGGGCTGCAATGATGTTGAAATGTGTTTTGGGGGATAAAGTTCATTTTCTAGGCAAATATTGACTTTGCAAGTAATTGCTGTTAAGCTGATCACTCTTTATAACATTCTGGAGTATATGCAAATTGCCATTAGAAAAACTGAAGCAGTAGACTTTGTAAAAATTAATATTTGTATCATTCTCAAAACTTTTGGCCATGACTGTACACCAGCACTGTATTAATAACAAAATAACATGTGAAGCCCAATGTAATCAAAGGACCACCATGGAGTCAATTCGTACCTAAAGTTAGCCAGAGCTAAGAGATTTATTCTGATTTGGCTTAGGCCGGGGGGCCCAAGTGGTGGAAATGCTGAGGCAAAAACCATCCACACATTGCAGAAAAATACATGCAGCGGAAATGTTGCAATTTCCAAAACCGGCGCGTTTTTGGAAATCGCAGGCTTGTCATTTATACCTACGCCAGTTCCCCTACAGGTATAATTGAAGCAAAAAAGTCTGTAGAGGAAAACTCTGTGGAATTTTTGTGAAAAGCGCTGCGGGAAAAACCACAATGCGTTTCTTTCCTGCAGCGCTTTTCTGTGCAGCCCACTACGTGGGGCCTTAGCCTTAAAAAGGAAGGGGTCCCAACTATGGGATTCCCCAAATACATCAACAGCCACCTGTAGTTGTCATTGAAGAGACAATTGTATTCCTCCTGGAGGAGAAGGTTCTTTTTACATGGACTTGGTTAATTCATACTTTTAACTTGTTTAGCATCTCCTTCAAATTTCCTAATAAAATCCTAATAAAAGTTATACCAGGATGTATCTGCCAATAGAAAATGCTGTACAGATGTCTAGACAGGTCTAAATAGGATATTAATAGTTAATTAACATAAAGTACCAGCAGGAACATTGTAGTGCTGGCAGAATTTTATATGTAGACAATAGGTGCTTCTAATTTAGAACTGCTTGTTTAGAACCAGAAGAACATTTTTTTGTTTTGTTTTTTTTTTTATGTTTTTCTCTGGGAAGGATATAGTACATTTGATAAACACATGCAATCTGTATATGTTAACAATTCTGCATGCTGTATTTTATCCTGAGTTACATATTTGAAGCTAAAATTAGCAAAAGTAATAACGTTGTTATTGGTTAAAGTTCTGTCTGGAACAAAATGTATTTATACAATTATCATGTCATAAATATTCACCCAGACCCATCATAATTTTTAAGTGTATCATTTTTGTCTCTTCTGTCTTGCTCATATCATAAAAAATAAATAAGATATTATTAATATTAGGTATTGGCAAGTTTTATCTAAGTTTTAACAATATTATAGCATTAAAAGAACCAATTACAACTCTGATCGCCTGGACATACATAGACACCAGTTAATTTCTGCCTCTTCTACCTCTATATCTCTTCTTTAGTCTTTAGCCAGATTTCCAGTCTTTACAATTAAGAAAGGGCAACTCTGTTCCCCATTATAATAAATACCCACAGCCTAAATCTAAAGCTCAATCGAGTCTGTTTTGCCCCTGGCCCCATCGACTACCTAAAATACTTAGTAATGCACAGAGCTGGTTGCCATATAGTCAGCACACACGCAAGATTTCAGTGAAGGAGTCTTAGTATGGGCTATAAGCAGGAAGCTGTTGGGTGGGCCCCTAAAACAAGTTCCTCTGATGGGCCCTAGGAACTTCAGTCTGACACTGACTCTACCCCTCACAATTAGCATTCCAATTTACCCTAAAGATGTGCAATGGGATTGAAGTAAGGGCTCTGTGCAAGTCACTAAGATTCTCTATACCAAATCCATCAAACTTCACTGTACACAGCGGCATAGTCATGCTGGAACAGAAAAGATCCTTACTCAAACTGAAAACATATGCTTGTCTAAAAATGTCTTAACATACTGTAGAATTATAATTATTCTTCACTGAAAATATGTTGTCTAGTCCAAATCCTGAAAAAACAGGCCCATACCATTATGCCTTCTCCACCAAATTATATAGCAAACCACTATGCATTCCATTGAGTAGTGAGTAGCAATTATCATGCATCTGCAAAAAACAGATAGTAAAATGCATTTCATCAGTCCAGAGATGCTGATCCATAATAAAATGCAGCATGCATTATGATTGATATTGTGCATAGTGATCTTTAGCTTGTGTACCATGATGAATCAATAATGAATTTCCTGTGCTGATGTCACTCCCATATATAGCTAGGAATTCTGTAATGAGCTATGAGCAATATGAGATATGTGTAGGTGATGTTTATTGACCACTCAATTTAGTATTTAGTGGCCTAACTCTGTGATACTCCTCCCACTTCCTAAATCATAAAAAATAAGACCAGAAGTTTCATTGCCTGACTTTTAGCAAAGCTATTGTAGTATCTTAAGATATGTCCTGTTTGAAATTACTGAGTCAATATGACAAGGTAATCATGATATGTACTGTTATCAATGCTTATCCATGGAGATTGCATGGCTGTGCATTCATTTCATGCATCTATTTGCACTGCTTGCAGCTGAAGCACCTTAACTTTACAATTAGGGGCAGTGGATAGTGAACCAGCTGTGTCACCTAACCGGTTTGGCCATGTTCCACTCTGAAGGGTATTATCTAAGTAGCCTCCCCAATTTTCACCCTTTCACCCCCATACAGGAATTTGGTTTTTGCTGTGGGGGAACTACCAGGTCACTACCTTTCTGAGTGGTCTCGGTGTAGGTGGTAGCTGGCCGAAGTCCATACAGACGCTGGTGCAAAGCACCAGAGGGTCAGATGAAAGAGTGGTCCTGTCAGGTCCACAGATCAGAGGCAGACGGCAAGTTTGGGTCGAAAAATAAATCAGAGGGTCTAGACAGGCAGATGTCACACATAGAAGGTCAGTCGATTAAGAACAGAGTCAGAAGCAAAGTTACTGAACTGGCCAAGGTCAATACACAGTGAATCAAACAGGAATGCAGAATCAGGGTATCCTCACAGGAACTGGCTCACCAAGATCCAATATTGCTCAGGCACAGTGCAGGGAAACGGAGCAGATTTACTTAGGCAGATACTGCTTGTGATTGGCTGGGGAGAGCTCACAGATGTACTAGTTTTACAGCAGCCTGGAGATTCAGGAACCACAGAGTGTGAACTAGAGGTAAGCCAATGACTGAGTATGCTGGGAGAAATGGTACACCAGTGAGCGCAAAGCACTGACGTTACACGTATGTCACACTGTATGTAAGAAACATAAGGTCCCATTACTGTAATGAATGATATGCTGTATATACTGTATTGCATAAAATGAGTTGGTAAATTGAGGTAAATGTAATAAAAATGATGATACAGTAACTGGGAGAATTTCTAATTAAAGATTTTTTTCTAGCAAAGTCACTTCCATATCTGCACACAGTGCAACACATAGATGACTAACAACTAATGAACTTGCTATTACTCTCTGTGTTATGTATGATAAATTTTGTGTACTGTATGTAAACCCTCAAATGTACAGCACCATGGAATTAATGGTGCTCTATAAATAAATAATAATAATAGGCAGAAGGGAAGGTACCTCTGGTTAGAGATCGATTGAAAAGGTGGGCTAAAGCATGAGTAAAGCCTTCAGTGAGGTTGGGGATGAGGTGTAATTCTATAGGGACAAGTGCACAGTCTGTGAGGTGGGAGTTTGAATTTAGGGTTGAGAGATTTTTACTGGTGACAGTGGAGAAGCAGGTTATGGAGGAAGAGCACCAAACAGTTGGGTAGTGTGGTTGTGGGGTGTGTAAGTTGAGGCTTTCTCTGATAGTGTCAATTTTGTTATTGAAGTAAGAGGCAAAGTCTTCAACTGAAGGGGGGTCAGGGATGGAGAAGGGAGTTGAAGGTACTAAATAACTGTTTGCATTCTTGAAGTTGAGAACTGCTTGTTTATAACTGATGAAGTCTTTCGTGGAGTGGCTTTTCTTCCAGAGTTTTGCAATCCTTGAAGCATGTCTCAGTTTATTATAAACCTAGCTAGATAACCTGCTGACAGAATACTATTGTAGCTAAAAGTAGTGATTCATCCAAAATGCACCTAATAATAAGAACTGGTGGGCGCCAGCAATACCAGACTTTCTGGAGAATTGAGTGGCTATAACGACCAGCAGGTTGTGGACCCACTGGGTCACCAAACTCCTAAGGGCATTGTCTAGGTAGCATTCACCTTTAAAATAGACTGGAATTCACTGCATGGAGACCACCAGGATGCTTACTCTTGGTTGTATAGTAGGTCACAGCAGGCTAATAGACATCAGGCACACGATTTTTTTTTTTTTTTTATTATACTTACTTGTATAGCACCATCATATTCTGCAGCGCTTTACAGACATTGACAATGTCCCATATAAGGATCACAATCTACATTCCCTATCAGTTTATCTTTTGGAGTGTGGCAGGAAACCGGAGTACCCAGAGGAAACCCACGCAAACACGGGAAGAACAAACAAACTCCTTACAGATGTTGTTCTTGGAAGGATTCAAACCCAGGACTCCAGCGCTGCAAGGCTGCAGTGCTAACCACTGCCCATTAGTTTGAGTTGGATAGCATATGTGTGCAGCAACCCAATAGAGGAGTGTGCAAAGGATGGGGGTAGTAGTTGTTATGTTGACAGTAATCTCTACTGCACTCTCCAGCACTCCTCAGGGGCTGATGTAGTGAAGAGGGGACCTGCAGCATGGAAGTTGATGCTAGTGGTAAATTCCCCCTGAGGTCTAATGGCCTTCTAAAGTGGTAAAATCAGGAGACAATGAATGGTGCAAACGATTCGCAATTTATTGTATTTTTGGCATAAGAACAATTGAACAACAAATCTTCCATAAAAATGGAGACAAAAGCTTGGGGCACTATTGTCACTAGAGTTGAAGCTCTTGTGGTTCTTCCTGGGGTCAGTGAGTATTGTCACTCTACAAACAGTATAGTTAGAGTATCACTTAATAATTGATTAAGGAACCATGTTGTCTTAGAAAAGCTGTTTAACTTGTGTTATACATAAGTGGACGTACTTGTAATAAAGGTAGAACAATTGAGGGAGACAGCTCATAATGTATTGCTACTACTTTCTGTCTTCTGCTTCTGTTCATGTGAAATTCCATTTTAAATTGGAAAGAAAGTATGAGAATTTCTAGATTAGCAAATCCCTGACTAAAGGACCCATATTTGAAAATGTTACTAGGCTACACAGGTTCCTGGTATTTTTGGCACGGATTACTTTTATAAAATATTTCAAGTAAAAATAAAGTGTAGTACATTATCTCGAATAATTACAGCTTTCATATGGCTGTAGCAAAACTAATATGTTTTGAAAAAAGTGTCTCTTTCCTATTAAGTCTATGGCTATGGGAATGTAATTACTCAGCATGTGTAATTATCTATAAGCATGACTGGGGCACTTCTTGACATAAGGACAAATCCAGAGAGAACCTTAAATATGTCACATTTTTTTGTTTTTAATTTGCAGAAGCTGTGAGTCAGTGAAATGAATGGCCACCGAGAGCTGGGACACTGATTCTGGCTGCAAAGAAGAATAATTCAATGCACAAAGATTATTTCAATTGATCTTGATGAAATCATTAATCTGCAAAAGGTTAGCCAATAGAGTAGAAAATGTGCCCTTGTGAGTACTCCCAACAGTTCAACTACTGTACTTCAAAAATAAATCTATCAGTTAAGAGACTTTAATGCAATTTATTTTAGTCAGCAGGACAGAAGCACTTAGAACTACAGTATCTACTTACTGAAACATGTGGTTTCTTTGACCTAAGGTGCTAATTCTTCACAGCAGACACTCAAACTCTAATGGAATTCAGGCTACTATTTAGCTGAAATTATGCTTGATGGTATCTGACAGCTTTATTTTAAGTACACGTTTGGCAATAAAGAAATCTGATATTTTATTCTGTACTAGATCTTTGCAAGAAATAATAAAGAAACAAAAAGGTGCAATTACATTATTTTCTTTTCATGACAAAAGAGATCAAATTGTATTTTTCGGATACAAATTATGTTATTTTTTCACATTACTGCTTAATTGTGTTCTTTATCTGACATGATGCAAAATATAATTAGAAAAACACCAGAACGGGAAAATTTATTTAGAGCATAAATTTTTATTTTAAACTATAATATGTGTATATTAGACAAAGGCCACGCTAACATGACATGAATAATAGTGAAAAGTACCCTTGTTTACAGAATGTAATAAATTACATAAAGTAAGCCAAAATAATAGCAAAAAAGGTTATTTTTACCCCACTTGGAGTTTCCCACTCTGGGAAATACATAAAGTATATTATATTTTTATATAATTAGGATTTTTTAATCTTTTTTTGGGTTTGAGATTAGATAAATTGCTGTACAATTATGCTGTATGTACCCACTTACACACATTAATTCAAGGGGCTGTATATTTACATGAGGCTGTAGAACCATGACAAAAATAAAGCCAACAGAAGGTTCACCCTTAACAAAACCCTTAAGACCATTGGGTCAATAAAATGGGAAAAAGGGATTACCCCCTTATACCTATGTGCCCATTCTATTGTGGACCGTCAACAGCATCATGCAAACAAAAAGCGTACTGCAGTGGGCACTGTGAAACACTACATTAAAATTATATAAATGCTGGCCACTGCCAAGAACATGTATCCATAAGGGTCATGTTACATGTTTACATTTTGTGCTGTTGACGGTCCACAATAGAATGGCGATGTGGGTTTTATGGGGTAATTCCTTTTTCCCATTGAATCCTCCTGTTATATACTTATCTTTTAGTTGTTCATCACTTTTTTATAGTTATACAGTTGATGACATGCTTTTAGAAATTAAGATGGTAGCACTATCAGTCTTATATACTGCTTCTGTGTGGTCCCCAAGCTAACTATATTCATAGAGTAGTTGAAGAGTTCTATTCTGTATTCTAATATGGTTTCAGTGGGCCTGATGGTTTCAGTGGGCCTGATATTTCTGTGCATGTGCCCATACTTATGATGATACCCAGGGAAATAATTGACTGTAGGGCATAATTTACCTATAGGACCATACTTTTTTTTGGGTTGTGGTTTTCTGGTCTCAGAGCTTTGATGCCCTGAAATAATCCAGTGCTAAATTCCCTAAATAATGTTTAGTGGATGTGGAACCATAATACATGGATAGGAAGTATAGGTCATATGGCAACGACAAAAGAAAGTCAATCCCATAACATATGAGTAAGGATAGGCCAATTAGCAGGGAATACTGAAGCATAGTAAAACAGGCCAGAGGCCTGGTAAGGCGGTTCAGTCAGAACTGATCATATTATACAATAGAATGGTTGTAAGCGTAGTCAAAGAAGCCTTAGGTAAGGTAATTAAGTTAAAGTAGGATCTGAATCTGGTACAAGCACTACAGCATAGGTATGTTCATTACACTGCTTTTCTATGGGAGTTATGTCATGGCGCGAGGCCAAGCCAAGATTTTGATTTATTTTATAAAGATTTTTGTTGGTTGACTACGATGTGTGCATTCACTTGCTGTTCTTTTGGAAGTTAAATCTTCACCATCTTCCTGCAAGACCAACAGATTATTGGAAAAATATATAGTTTAAGTGACAAGCATATTTCATTCAGAATCAGAAACTAAAGTGGTTTCTTTGCATTTTTATAGTGATCAGAAGGGTTTCTAGTCATATGTCATAACATAATAATAAGGAAGTGGGGCAGATATGTTGTCAGGTATATAATACACACCAATTGATTCTCCTCTGTTAAAGCATATGGTACAGGATGCTTGTTGAGTTGCTCAGAAAGTTTTCATAAGTTTTTGTCCAAATGGAAAACTTTGTCCACTATTACAGTAACTGTAGTTAAAGTTTGAAGGGTGATGAACACATCTGTTAATGCAATTCCAAAAGGAAACTGGTGTGTTGGCATTAGAACATCTCTTCCACTGACCTGGACAGTCAGCTACAGGTGCAGCAGGCTGGAGTGAAGTGAGTCCTTGTGCAGTGAGGTGCAGTGAGTCCTTGTGAGTAATAGTGTATTCTAGGGCACTGCTCTGGAATTCATAAACCTTTTGTGTCACTGTCTGCAGTGTTAAACTTTGGTACCTAGGGTACACCAGTCAAATTCATTCTGGGGGCCCACTATACAGATAAATGCAACTATAACCTGCTTCCCATTTGCAAATTCATAAAACTGCACCTAGACATATAAGATTGCTGCCTAGTCCATACCTTGGACTGTTTCTGTATTGTAGTTCTCTCAGTAGCCTGTTGAATTGATCTTGCCTTAGATTATGGCCCACCTATAGTGACAATAAGATGTCATCTTAGCTACCCAGTGCATCTATATATAATAAAATGAATAGAATGTTAAATATTCTATCAAGTTAATTACATAGGAGCACAAGCTGCTTGAGATGTTGTACACTGCTTATCTGTATATAGTGGAGTGAGTGTACTGTGCCATGCACTACTTGTGCAAGTGTTGGGGGCTAGGAGCCCACTAACCCTCCTGGATCAGTGGCCCACCACGGGATTCATCTGCTTCCCTGTGATCAGTTTGAGCCTGACTGTCTGTCATGACTATGACAACAAAACCACTTTGCAGTAGACTTGGATAGGAACCAAGGAAATGGCAGGACAACACGCACGCTTGGACAAACAGGGCTTGTAGTCACATATGGTTGAACTGTAGTTCTCACTTTATTCATTAAAAGCATGCTTTTAATGAATAAAGTGAGAACTACAGTTCAACCATATGTGACTACAAGCCCTGATTGCCCAAGCGCGCGTGCTGTCCTGCCATTTCCTTGGTTCCTATCCAAGTCTACTGCATTCCTTGACGTTGTTACTCATGACGTAGGACAAGTCCACTGCCACCTGAATTTTGGTTGTTTATACTAAACGCTATTGGTTGTTGTGACTAATTCACAGCACTATAAGGTGAGAGGCCATCCTTTTGGCCCTTTAACAAAATTTCTTCTCTGCATGATACTGTATCACACGATGTGCCGCTCGGCGTTTCTCTCTTTCTTTTTGTGAACAAAACCACTTTCTCACTGCTGGGACACCAGTTAGGGGCACAGTAATTTTGAGCTCATCATTGATGCTCTTCATTGACTAGTTGTAGTGCACACTTAGATACCTCCACATGATGCCATTCTCTGGGTCACTTCAATAACAAGAGGTATGTAATGCAGCTAGACTTTGTTACCACTGAGTGGAGCTCTGGACTCCCTGCTACGTTTCTATAGGAGGCTAGGTTCAGCTAGCAGTGTCCCCAACAAAAGCCTGAGCATAAGTCATAGAGGGGAATGGTTGTGAGAACAGTAGGCCAGTCACTTTGGTGACATCTAGAGGACCCTCCCAGGAACAATATCTAGCACCTTCCTGACGAAATTCATTCTGTATCTGGTGTAAATGTCAATAATGCTCTAACTTCCCCATTGTGGGCTGGTTGTCTTGAGTGCTTTATTACTTGGTATGGCCCTGGGTCTGTCTTAAAGCCAGATTCACTATATACTGCATTGCTATTCTGTGGCTTAATCTATCAAAAGATAAACTGAAAAAACATTAAATAGTAGTTACAATGACCATTACTTATTGGACATTATTGTTCTAATTTACAGGTTAAATGTCATGGCTTTTCAGAAATTGCATTTGTCTTGTGTGCAGTGGTTTTGTGAATGTAAGAAATTGTAAGCTAAGTGCTGCCAATCTATATTGCTACCTTGGATTTACAAGGGAAAAGCTGTATGCAAACTATTACTTTTCCACCTGATTGGTTTGTACATGCGGTACACAGCTGGTGGTTTTATATACAGTACTCTAAAAGAGGCAACGAGAAGAGTGTTTTCTTCTTTTTGCTTTTTTTTTCCTGGTCCAAATGAAAAATTAATAATATAACTCTCAGACATAAAGAATAGCTAGGATTTAATTCCATCTGAGATGCCTTTTGCTAGGAGCAAGCATCTGAAATGATATAACCATAGCCTAATATGCAGTAAGATGAGAGGAGCAGCATCCTTTAATGAAAATGTTTCTCTATGGGATTAGCCTTGTGTTCTTGATAACATGTGCAGTTTATTTAACAAAACAGACACAGACATAACCATGAAAAACTGCAATGAAAATCGCTGTAGGATGTTTACATAGTAAAGGTCCCATAAGATGGATTTAGCTGTCTAAAATTTAAAAACATTTTATTTTATATTTGCTATGGTAGCTTGATAACAAATACTAACTATAGCATAATTTATTTTGCAAAGCTAAGGAGTCACATTGGTCTGACTAGAGATGGACGAACCTCGCAAAATTAGTTTCGTGAATATTCACCAGGTTCATCCACAGATTTAGTTTCCAAACCAAAAGTACACTATTCTTTGGGCTCTCTTAAAAAAAAAAATCATAAAAACACTCATGCTCACCTTCCTGGGCTCCCTTATGGCATACAGTGATTTTTTAATAAATCTTCTAGCCTCCTGGGTGACATCAGTGATTTACGGAAGACCTCCACTTGTTCCCTCCCATGGCTACTTTATTAAAGGGAATCACAAGTTAAAAAAAAAACATATCTACATATCAATCTATCTATCTATCTATCTATCTATCTATCTATCTATCTATCTATCTCTTTCTCTCTATCTATCCATCTATCCATACTTATATTATTATTGTAATGTTTAGTGATATGCCTTATGGCAGCCTCATGGCCATAGGCAGCAATAATCAGTATATATGAGAGTTTTCTAGACATGCTGTGTGTTGGGACAGGAAGTAGATAAACTGTGACATCATCTATTGTCAGTAGTGGTTGCAATGACTGGTCAGTTGTATTTTCTGCAGAAGTGCTTTTTTCTATTGTGATCCTATTTGACTTGTCAATGATGTAAACTCCTGCAAAGAAAATATCTTCTTTTACATCCTTTTTTTTTTTTTTGCTCTTATGTTGGGTGTTGTTTGGTGAATTTTTTTTGTAATATACTTAAATTACCTATCTAACTTCCTTTTAAAAAAATAACAAAAAACAGGTTCTAAAATTCTCCCTAATAGACAGTGTTGGTGGAACCACACACTTTCTTTTCTCTGTGGATGCCAGTGAGAGGATTCTTCAATACACAGACACATATAGGTAAGAATCACATCACTCTGAGTGAGTATGATGAATCAAGTGTTTGTTTATTAAATCAGTTGTATGCAGCACAAAGATTAAAGTGTATTTTTTCACAACTATAATACGTGGTATGACGTTTCTGCTACCTGCCTTTATCAAGGTATATCTGGTATAAGAGTAGACAAGGAATGGATCAATCCCACAAATGTACATATTTGTATTGGCAGTATGTAGAGCTGTAGCATTTGCCAAAAGAAGAATGTCAATTCAAATCACTGTATCTCTGGTTTTATACTACCTAGGAAAATGGTTCTGGTATCACATGAAAGTTGAGATTATCATCTTTCATATGTATTAGCAGTTCATGCTGAATATAAAAAAATCAATTTCCTGACAGTATTTTTAACTATTGATATATTTAATCGTGGCATCATGTGAAAGCAGACTATCACAGCTTTCATGAAATACCATACACATGTATAAAAACAGCCATTTAAAGTGACTATCCCCCTTTGGCAAATGCTAAATGCTACAGCTCTACATACTGCATTGAGTACACATGTACATAGGTGTAATATAAAACCTGGTTTTAAAATAAGAAATTTTCAGGTGGACATTCCCATTAAATGTCTCCCTGGTTTTAAATACCTTTCTGTATTCGGAATCCTGGTTGGAGTCTAAATGCAGTTATTCCCTGGTATATAAAAAAATCTGTTATTAAGCCATCTATTTTAGACCTTTAATTTACAGCACAACATCAGGAATACCCTTAGGTACATGAGGAGTTTAGAGTATAGTACAGAGTACACTTAGGCTTCAACTCTTTGAATAGCCAGCATCAGTTCAATAGCTTTCTTATAACTATCACATTTTTAAGCTTTCAATACATTGCTTTCCTCACAAAAGGTATTAGCAATCATTTTGCACTCCAAATAAAGTGTATCTGCCTGTGCTGCATTGAGTCAAAATGACTTGACATGCAAGACTGACAACTTTGAATCCTGTCAGTTCTATCGCCTTTTTCCAAATGAAATAAACACACGTGGACAAAATTGTTGGTATCCCTCATTTAATGAAAGAAAAACCCACAATGGTCACAGAAATAACTTGAATCTGACACAAGTAATTTGCCAAACTACATCTTGACAAGCCACAAAGCTTCTGGGAGAATGTCCTATGGACAGATGAGACAAAAATCGAAATTTTTGGCAAGGCACATCAGCTCTATGTTCACAGATGGAAAAATGAAGCATATCTTGAAAAGAACACTGTCCCTACTGTGAAACATGGAGGAAGCTCTGTTATGTTCTGGGGCTGCTTTGCTGCATCTGGCACAGGGTGTCTTGAATCTGTGCAGGGTACAATGAAATCTCAAGACTATCAAGAGATTCTAGAGAGAAATGTGCTGCCCAGTGTGAGAAAGCTTGGTCTCAGTGGCAGGTCATGGGTCTTACCACAGGATAATGACCCAAAACACACAGCTAAAAACACCCAAAAATGGCTAAGAGGAAAACATTGGACTATTCTGAAGTGGCCTTCTATGAGCCCTGACCTAAATCTTATTGAGCATCTTTGGCAGGAGCTGAAACATGCCGTCTGGAAAAGGCACCCTTCAAACCTGAGACAACTGGAGCAGTTTGCTCATGAGGAGTGGGCCAAAATACCTGTTGAGAGGTGCAGAAGTCTCATTGACAGTTACAGGAATCGTTTGATTGCAGTGATTGCCTCAAAAGGTTGTGTAACAAAATATTAAGTTAAGGGTACCATCATTTCTGTCCAGGCCTGTTTCATGAGTTTTCTTTTTAAAAAAATTCTTTTGAAGAATGGTTGAAAAGAAATGTCTGACTTTCATTTGTTCATTTTCATAGAATTTTTAGATATTATTACTTTTGCCAGATTCAAGTTATTTCTGTGACCATTGTGGGTTTTTCTTTCATTAAACGAGGGGTCCACGTGTGTATAACATAATCTGCTTTTTGTAAACTCTTTATATAATATAAAAATATGTACATTACATCAAGTCAAGTGAGTGCACTTGAATAAAAGAAGGGACCTGTAAAGTAATTACAATTTCTGTTAGACTGATGTATAGTCACGTATGGGCTTGTACATTAAACATTTTTTAATCTACCGAAATATTGAGTGCAGGCAAAATCAATTAACCACTCAGCGACTAATAGTTTTAGCAGAGGAGTGATTACTGTGTTTCCTAGAGAATATGCTCAATGAATATTAGTTTCCTTACATCATAAAACTAAATTGATCAGGTTCCTCATGGGAATGCACTGTCAGAGGTGCTTCAGATGAAAAAAGGAATTTAGGAAAGGTGTAAATGGTTACAGTATATCAATATCCTGAATCAATATTTGTATGTCCTCAGATAGTAATGAAATACCTAAAAAAGTTCACTGTGATGGAAAATCTCGTTCACATGAGCAATTAATGTAAATGGATCATCTCCTAATTTGAAAGAAATCAATGCAAATCAGCAGTGGATAAGCCAAACATTACAAAGTGGCCATCTAGCCTGTGCATACAGTAATGTACATTCCATGAAATGCTGAAATAGGACTGCTGGAGTATATTGATCAGAAACTAGCATAGCAAATTTCTCATCAGCAGTGCATACACACATGCCTAACTAAAGATAATGTGCTCTAGTGTTATGCCTTAGCCCTTGATGTTTTTCCTTTATATTATATAAATCATCAAGGGCTAAGGCTAACACTAGAGTATATTAACTTTAGGGAGGCATGCATATATATATATATATCTCCACATATCCTATCCATATCTATCTATCTATACAGTGAAGAAAAAAAAGTATTTAGTCAGCCACCAATTGTGCAAGTTCTCCCACTTAAAAAGATGAGAGAGGCCTGTAATTGTCATCATAGGTAGACCTCAACTATGAGAGACAAAATGAGAAAACAAATCCAGAAAATCACATTGTCTGATTTTTAAATAATTTATTTGCAAATTATGGTGGAAAATAAGTATTTGGTCAATAACAAAAGTTAATCTCAATACTTTGTTATACATCCTTTGTTGGCAATGACAGAGGTCAAACATTTTCTATAAGTCTTCACAAGGTTGGCACACACTGTTGCTGGTATGTTGGCCTATTCCCCCATGTAGATCTCCTCTAGAGCAGTGATGTTTTGGGGCTGTCGCTGGGCAACACAGACTTTCAACTCTCTCCAAAGGATTTCTATGGGGTTGAGATCTGGAGACTGGCTAGGCCTCTCCAGGACCTTGAAATGCTTCCTATGAAGCCACTCCTTCATTGCCCTGGCGGTGTGCTTGGTATCATTGTCATGCTGAAAGACCCAGCCATGTTTCATCTTCAATGTCCTTGCTGATGGAAGGAGGTTTGCACTCAAAATCTCATGATACATGGCCCCATTCATTCTTACACGGATCAGTCGTCCTGGTCCCTTTGCAAAGAAACAGCCCCAAAACATGATGTTGCCACCCCCATGCTTTACAGTATGTATGGTGTTCTTTGGATGCAACTCAGCATACACTCTCCTCCAAACACGACGAGTTGTGTTTCTACCAAACAGTTCTACTTTGGTTTCATCTGACCATATGACATTCTCCCAATACTCTTCTGGAACATCCAAATGCTCTCTAGCAAACTTCAGACGGGCCCGGATATGTACTGGCTTAAGCAGGGGGACACGACTGGTACTGCAGGATCTGAATCCTTGGTGGCATACTGTGTTACTGACGGTAGCTTTTGTTACGTTAGTGCCAGCTTTCTGCAGGTCATTCACTAGGTCCCCCCGTGTGGTTCTAGGAATTTTGCTCACCGTTCTTGTGATCATTTTGACCCGACGGAGTGAGATCTTGCGTGGAGCCCCTGATCGAGGGAGATTATCAGTGGTCTTGTATGTCTTCCATTTTCTAATAATTGCTCCCACAATTGATTTCTTCACACTAAGCTGCTTGCCTATTGCAGATTCAGTCTTCCCAGCCTGGTGCAGGTCTACAATTTTGTTTCTGGTGTCCTTCCACAGCTCTTTGGTCTTCACCATAGTGGAGTTTGGAGTATGATTGTTTGAGGTTGTGGACAGGTGTCTTTTATACTGATAACTATTTCAAAGTGGTGCCATTACTACTGGTAATGAGTGGAGGACAGAGGAGCCTCTTAAAGAAGAAGGTACAGGTCTGTGTGAGCCAGAAATCTTGCTTGTTTGTAGGTGACCAAATACTTATTTTCCACTATAATTTGCAAATAAATTCTTTAAAAATCAGACAATGTGTTTTCTGTATTTGTTTTCTCATTTTGTCTCTCATAGTTGAGGTCTACCTATGGTGTCAATTACAGGCCTCTCTCATCTTTTTAAGTGGGAGAACTTGCACAATTGGTGGCTGACTAAATACTCCCCCCCCCACTGATATATATATATATATATATATATATATATATATATATATACAGTACAGACCAAAAGTTTGGACACACCTTCTCATTCCAAGAGTTTTCTGTATTTTCATGACTATAAAAATTGTAGATTCACACTGAAGTGATCAAAACTACAGTATGAATTAGCACATGAGGAATTATATACTTAACAAAAAAGTGTGAAACAACTGAAAATATGTCTTATATTCTAGGTTCTTCAAAGTAGCCACCTTTTGCTTTGATTACTGCTTTGCACACTCTTGGCATTCTCTTGATGAGCTTCAAGAGGTAGTCACCTGAAATGGTCTTCCAACAGTCTTGAAGGAGTTCCCAGAGATGCTTAGCACTTGTTGGCCCTTTTGCCTTCACTCTGCGGTCCAGCTCACCCCAAACCATCTCGATTGGGTTCAGGTCTGATGACTGTGGAGGCCAGGTCAACTGGCGTAGCACCCCATCACTCTCCTTCTTGGTCAAATAGCCCTTACACAGTCTGGAGGTGTGTTTGGGGTCATTGTCCTGTTGAAAAATAAATGATGGTCCTACTAAACGCAAACCGGATGGAATAGCATGCCGCTGCAAGATGCTGTGGTAACCATGCTGGTTCAGTATTCCTTCAATTTTGAATAAATCCCCAACAGTGTCACCAACAAAGAACCCCCACACCATCACACCACCTCCTCCATGCTTCACTGTGGGAACCAGGCATGTAGAGTCCATTCGTTCACCTTTTCTGCGTCGCACAAAGACACGGTGGTTGGAACCAAAGATCTCAAATTTGGACTCATCAGACCAAAGCACAGATTTCCACAGGTCTAATGTCCTTTCCTTGTGTTCTTTAGCCCAAACAAGTCTCTTCTGCTTGTTGCCTTTCCTTAGCAGTGGTTTCCTAGCAGCTATTTTACCATGAAGGCCTGCTGCACACAGTCTCCTCTTAACAGTTGTTGTAGAGATGTGTCTGCTGCTAGAACTCTGTGTGACATTGACCTGGTCTCTAATCTGAGCTGCTGTTAACCTGCGATTTCTGAGGCTGGTGACTCGGATGAACTTATCCTCCGCAGCAGAGGTGACTTTTGGTCTTCCTTTCCTGGGGCGGTCCTCATGTGAGCCAGTTTCTTTGTAGCTCTTGATGGTTTTGGCCACTGCACTTGGGGACACTTTCAAAGTTTTCCCAATTTTTCGGACTGACTGACCTTCATTTCTTAAAGTAATGATGGCCACTCGTTTTTCTTTACTTAGCTGCTTTTTTTCTTGCCATAATACAAATTCTAACACTCCATTCAGTAGGACTATCAGCTGTGTATCCACCTGACTTCTGAACAACACAACTTATGGTCCCAACCCCATTTATAAGGCAAGAAATCCCACTTATTAAACCTGACAGGGCACACCTGTGAAGTGAAAACCATTTCAGGTGACTACCTCTTCAAGCTCATCAAGAGAATGCCAAGAGTGTGCAAAGCAGTAATCAAAGCAAAAGGTGGCTACTTTGAAGAACCTAGAATATAAGACATATTTTCCGTTGTTTCACTTTTTTGTTAAGTATATAATTCCACATGTGTTAATTCATAGTTTTGATGCCTTCAGTGTGAATCTACAATTTTTATAGTCATGAAAATACAGAAAACTCTTGGAATGGGAAGGTGTGTCCAAACTTTTGGTCTGTACTGTATATATATATATATATATATATATATATATAGTGATGTACAGATTTTTTTTTTTTTTTTGCTTTTTTGTCATACTTACATTTTTCAGATTATCAGACACATTTCAATATGCAGTTTTCAAAGATGATTTCATTTATTAAGGGAAAAAGTTATCCAAACCAACGTGTAATTGCCCCTAAATCTAATAATTGTTTGTGCCACCCTTGGCAGCAACAACTGCAATCAAACCTTTGTGAGGAGAAATTTTGGCCAACTCTTCTTTGCAGAATTGTTTTAATTCAGCCTCATTGGAGGGTTTTCAAGCATGAATGGTCTGTTTAAGGTCATGTCACATAATCTCAATCAGTTTCAGTCCAGACTTTGACTTGGCCATTCAAAAGGCTTAATTTTGGGGTTTTTTCAGCCACTCACAGGTGGACTTACTGCAGCATTTTCCTGCTGTAGAACCCAAGTATGCTTGAGCTTCACAACCTGAAGACCGGGAATTCTCCTTTAGGATTTTCTGGTAGAAAGCAGGATTCATGGTTCCATCCAATACAGCAAGTTATCCAGGTCCTGAAGCAGCAAAGTAGCCCTAGACCATCACACTATTACCCCCATGTTTGACTGTTGGTATGAGGTTCTTTTTCTGAAATGCTGAAACTACTATTGTTAGTTTTAATGAAACGGGAAGCACAGCTTCCCATAGAATATTTTCCCAATAGTCTTAAGGATTATCAAGATGTTTTTGGCAAATATGAGACAGGTCCTTGCATTCTTTTTGGTGGTTTTCACCTTGTAGTTCACCCATGTATACCATTTTTACCCTCTCTTTCTTATTGTTGAATCATGAAAACTGACCTTAACTGAGTCGAATTAGGCCTGCAGTGCTTTAGATGTTGATGTGTGTTCTTTTGTGACCTCCTGGATGAGTCTTCGATGCACCCTTGGAGTAATTTTGCTAGACTGCCCACTCTTTTGTGGATAATAGCTTTCACTGTGGTTCACTGGAGTCCCAAAGTCTTAGAAATGGCTTTGTAACGTTTCCAGACAAATGTCAATGTCTTGGTTTTTCATCTGTTCTTGAAATTCTCCATATCAGGGCATAATGTGTTGATTTTTGAGATCTTGATCTTTTGGCCTACTTCATGTTGTCAGACAGGTTCTTTCTAAGTGATTTCTTGATTCTACAGGTCAGGTCTGGCAGTAATCTAGCCTGGGTGTGGCTAGTGAAATTGGAAATTTGGCTAATCACAGTTAATTCATGGGGGGGGGGGGTGTAATTATTTTTTCACATGGGGCCATATATAGATAGATAGATAGATAGATAGATAGATAAAATAATACCACTACAAAGATTACAATTCACTCTTGTGTTTACCAAAGGTTAGTATACAATTAACGGTGGCCCCATCAACTCAACTCATTTTGAAGTTCAGGTTTATTATTTTTATTTTTTTAATCCAATCTGATACTGATGACCTATCATGTGCATAGGTCATCAGTATCAAAATGTTCATGCCCTGGACAACCCCTTTCTTTCCTAAATCAGAATATATATAGCCTATTGTAAGGACATGCCATTAATATCAGTTCAATGGGGGTCCAAGTCGCCATGGTGATTAACTGTTTATTGTTTCATGGCTGCAACCTCTGCATTGTTTATGTACACCTACCTTTGTCAAAGCTGAAATACACTATTGACACTAACTAGACCATATGCAGCTACATGGACCAACATGAGTACTGGGGAAGGGTATTATAACTTTTAGATAGTATTAATATTCTAAATGTACTCCAAAATGTGTGAGTTGAACCCCACCAATCTAATATTGATAGGTCATCAATATTCTTTTTCTCGAAAACTCCTTCAATGTTTAGTTTGTCTCACAGTATAAACCAACTTCTGACATGTCTGCTGGCTGCTTATTTCCCTCTCTTTATAAAATGAAAATGTATGCTCAGCCACCAAATTTTTCATTTACAATTATCTCTTCCACCACATATTAAATGTTTACATTATTTCATTTGGCCATGTGTTGCAGTTGGGAGTATCTGGAATGGGCTGGAGGAAAAAGTGACCCCAGAACAGTTTCCCATTTTGTACTTTCTAAAATCTCACCATGTACATCACTCTATTCCCCAGAATTTGATATATCCCACATTAGCAGCAATGCTGTGTGCTGTCTACATATATATATATATATATATATATATATATATATATATATACAGTACAGACCAAAAGTTTGGACACACCTTCTCATTCCAAGAGTTTTCTGTATTTTCATGACTATAAAAATTGTAGATTCACACTGAAGGCATCAAAACTATGAATTAACACATGTGGAATTATATACTTAACAAAAAAGTGTGAAACAACTGAAAATATGTCTTATATTCTAGTTTCTTCAAAGTAGCCACCTTTTGCTTTGATTACTGCTTTGCACACTCTTGGCATTCTCTTGATGAGCTTCAAGAGGTAGTCACCTGAAATGGTCTTCCAACAGTCTTGAAGGAGTTCTCAGAGATGCTTAGCACTTGTTGGCCCTTTTGCCTTCACTCTGCGGTCCAGCTCACCCCAAACCATCTCGATTGGGTTCAGGTCTGGTGACTGTGGAGGCCAGGTCATCTGGCGTAGCACCCCATCACTCTCCTTCTTGGTCAAATAGCCCTTACACAGTCTGGAGGTGTGTTTGGGGTCATTGTCCTGTTGAAAAATAAATGATGGTCCTACTAAACGCAAACCGGATGGAATAGCATGCCGTGGCAAGATGCTGTGGTAACCATGCTGGTTCAGTATTCCTTCAATTTTGAATAAATCCCCAACAGTGTCACCTGCAAAGCACCCCCACACCATCACACCTCCTCCTCCATGCTTCACGGTGGGAACCAGGCATGTAGAGTCCATTCGTTCACTTTTTCTGCGTCGGACAAAGACACGGTGGTTGGAACCAAAGATCTCAAATTTGGACTCATCAGACCAAAGCACAGATTTCCACAGGTCTAATGTCCTTTCCTTGTGTTCTTTAGCCCAAACAAGTCTCTTCTGCTTGTTGCCTTTCCTTAGCAGTGGTTTCCTAGCAGCTATTTTACCATAAAGGCCTGCTGCACACAGTCTCCTCTTAACAGTTGTTGTAGAGATGTGTCTGCTGCTAGAACTCTGTGTGGCATTGACCTGGTCTCTAATCTGAGCTGCTGTTAACCTGCGATTTCTGAGGCTGGTGACTCGGATGAACTTATCCTCCGCAGCAGAGGTGACTTTTGGTCTTCCTTTCCTGGGGCGGTCCTCATGTGAGCCAGTTTCTTTGTAGCTCTTGATGGTTTTGGCCACTGCACTTGGGGACACTTTCAAAGTTTTCCCAATTTTTCGGACTGACTGACCTTCATTTCTTAAAGTAATGATGGCCACTCGTTTTTCTTTACTTAGCTGCTTTTTTCTTGCCATAATACAAATTCTAACACTCCATTCAGTAGGACTATCAGCTGTGTATCCACCTGACTTCTGAACAACACAACTGATGGTCCCAACCCCATTTATAAGGCAAGAAATCCCATTTATTAAACCTGACAGGGCACACCTGTGAAGTGAATACCATTTCAGGTGACTACCTCTTGAAGCTCATCAAGAGAATGCCAAGAGTGTGCAAAGCAGTAATCAAAGCAAAAGGTGGCTACTTTGAAGAACCTAGAATATAAGACATATTTTCAGTTGTTTCACACTTTTTTGTTAAGTATATAGTTCCACATGTGTTAATTCATAGTTTTGATGCCTTCAGTGTGAATCTACAATTTTTATAGTCATGAAAATACAGAAAACTCTTGGAATGAGAAGGTGTCTCCAAACTTTTGGTCTGTACTGTTATATATATATATATATATATATATATATATATATATATATTCAGTATAACTTTATTATATAGCAGTGGCGTAACTAGGAATGGCTGAGCCCCAAGGTGAACATTTGACATGGGGCCCCCACCCCGAACCGGTTACAGGTCCCCAAACAGTAAAATATGCTCAACAGTGGCCCCAGATAGTATTATATGCTCAACAGTGACCCCCACACAGCATTATATGCTCCACAGTGGCCCCCATACAGCATTATATGCTCTACATTGCCCCCCCCACACACAGTATAATATGCTACCCACAGTGGCCCCACACAGTATAATATGCTCCACACAGTGGTCCCCACCCAGTATTATATGCTTCCCACAGTGGTACCCACCCAGTATTATATGCTTCCCACAGTGGTACCCACCCAGTATTATATGCCCCCATAGTGGGCCCCACCCAGTATTATATGCTCCCTACAGTGGCCCCCACACAGTATTATATGCCCCCCACAGTGGCCCCCACCCAGTATTATATGCTCTACAGTGGCCCCCCACCCAGTATTATATGCTCTTCAGTGGCCTCCACCCAATAGTATATGCTCCACAGTGGCCTCCACCCAGTAGTATATGCTCCATAGTTGCCCACACACAGTATTATAAGCTCCCAACAGCCCCCCTCTGCTTCGGTGTTATTATTATACTTTGGGTTCTCCTCAGACCCCAGAGTATAATAATCGGAGGCCCAGGGAAGGTGATTAAAAATAACAAACATTCATACTTACCTTGCTTTACCTTTCCTTGGCATTCTCGCTCCATCCTGCCGTCTTCAGCGTCTTCAGGCCCTCTTCCGACGTCGCTGCCGAGGTCTGTGATTGGGCCTCAGCGGTCACATGGGGGCGCACTGACGTCATTACGCGACCGCGCCCCATGTGACCGTTGGGGCCTAATCACAGGCCTCAGTCATGACGGAGGAGCGCCGGAGAGAACTCTGCGCCCAGGAGAGGTGAGAATATGTGTTTATTATTTTCAGTCACCTCCCCTGGGCTGCCATCTATTGGAAAGGGGCCTACAATATGCCAGGACTCCTTTCCAATAACAGGATGCATAGCGGTCGGGGAACCAGGCTTTCCCCGACCGCTATCATAATGGTCCGGGGCACGGCCATCTCCAGCTGGCCGCGGGCTCCGTATACTGCCGGGTCCGTTCGCGGTCGCACCCCCTGTGACCGCGATCGTTACTGGTTTGTGGGGTTCACGTAGCGGCTGCCACAGGGCTCCGGGGCCCCTAATGTCCCGGGCCCTGTGGCAGCCGCTACCGCTGCTACCCCAATATTTACGCCCCTGGTATATAGTATGTATTCACTATACTGTATATATCCATTACATTACAATCCATTATAATCCACCATTTTTATTCATTTGTTATACTGCAGTTTTAGAAAGAGAGATAGGAAATACTGATGTAGAGACCTTTTATATGTTTAAAAAAGTAACAATATAAACATGACATAACCAAAATACCTACATAGATAGATTAAACTGTATAAACATTCCCTTCAATGGCATAACTAAAGTCTTCTTTGCCCTGGTGCAAACTTTTGTCCGGGGCCCCCTATCCCCTCCCTACAACAAATTCTTGATAGTGATGGTTACGGGGCTCCACACAGTATAATATGCTCGGCAGTGGCCCCAGATAATATTATATGCTCGACAGTGTCCCCCACACAGCATTATATGCTCCACAGTGGCTCCCATACAGCATCATGTGCTCCACAGTGCTCCCCCATGCACAGTATACTCCACAGTGGCAGCACACACAGTATAATATGCTCCCCACAGTGGCCCCACACAGTATAATATGCTCCACACAGTGGCCCCACCCTGTATTATATGCTCCCCACACTGGTCCCCACCCAGTATTATATGCTCCACACAGTGGCCCCATCAAGTATTATATGCTCCTCACAGTGGGCCCCAACCAGTATTATGGGGCAGCACAGTGGCTCAGTGCTTAGCACTGCAGCCTTGCAGTGCTGGAGTCCTGGGTTTGAATCCCGCCAAGGACATCATCTGCAAGGAGTTTTTATGTTCTACCCGTGTTTGCGTGGGTTTCCTCCCATACTCCAAAGACATTCTGATAGGGAATATAGATTGTGAGCCCTATATGGAACAGTGACTGTCAATGTCTGTAAAGCACTGCGGAATATGATGGCGCTATAGTAATATATAGTATATAATATATAATTAAGCATAATAAATAAATAAAATAAATATGCTCCACAGTGGCCCCCACACAGTATTATATGCTCCACAGTGGCCCCTACACAGTATTATATGCTCCACAGTGGCCCCCACACAGTAGTATATGCTCCACAGTGGCCCCCACACAGTAGTATATGCTATACAGTAGCCCCCACCCAGTATTATATGCTCCACAGCGGCCTCCACACAATATTATATGCTCCCAACAGCCCCCCTTCTCTTCGGTGCTATTATTATACTCTGGGGTCTCCTCAGACCCCAGCGAAGGTGATTAAAAATAACAAACTTATACTCACCTTGACTCACCTTTCTTTGGTATACTCGCTCCATCCTGCCATCTTCAGTGTCTTCAGGCCCTCTTTAGACATCACTGCTGAGGCCTGTGATTGGGCCTCAGCGGACACGTGGGGTGCACTAACGTCATTACGCCGCCGCACCGCATGTGACCGCTGGAGCCTAATCACAGGCCTCAGCAGTGATGTCTAAAGAGGGCCTGAAGACACTGAAGATGGCAGGATGGAGCGAGGATGCCAAGGAAAGGTGAGTCAAGGTGAGTATAAGTATGTTATTTTTAATCACCTTCCCTGGGGTCTGGGGAGACCTCAGAGTATAATAATAGCACCGAAGAGGAGGGGGGCTGTTGGGAGCATATAATGCCAGGGCCCCTATTTCCAATAACAGAATGTATAGCAGTTGAGGAACCAGGCTTTCCCTGACTGCTATCATAGTGGTCTGGGGCCCCGGCCATCTCCAGCTGGCCACGGGCCCCATACTCCCCATCATTACACCACTGATTCCCTTCACTGTGTTTTAGACTTTAGATAGACTGTAAGGACACCTCTTATTCTAGTCCCACTTATTGCACTATTTGTTGCAATTGATCTAATTAAATAGAGCATAAGGAGGATATTTTCTAACTTTCTTGTATTATATCAGGTTTTGACCTTGATATTTCAGATTTGTTTTTATAATATTTAATCATAAAGCTGTGCTTTCGGCAAGCAGTCATTCTGAGTCATTTTGTTAGTTTCCTCCTACACAGCGGGTCTTCTCTGTACAGACTTTCAGTGCTTAAAAATGAGAAGTGTAATTTACTTCACTTTTTTTTTTTTTTTAATTTCCATCATTAAAAAATGTTTATTTAAAAACATAAACTTTGATGTAGTTTAATATGTATTTCCAAATGCAGGCTTGGGGAAGCAGAAAAACACTGACTGATATGAAGGAAAAACTAGCGAACTTTACTGTTTCATAAAAAAGAAAAATGACAGTACTTTACTGAGCTTGGAAACCTAGCAGAGATCATAGTTTGCATAATAACAAATGTAAAGCTGTAATTATGTGACCAATTTAGGCAATGTACTATTGTCACTTGTTAATTTAGAAAGGCTTGCACTGTTTTCTGGTATAAACATAAGATCCTATGCAGCTGCAGCATAATAACCATTCTCTGACACATATAAACTCAAATGTTTGTTCTTAAACTGCAATGTAGAAAGCACTCAAGTCCTAAAATTTAGTATTATATATGTGGAACTTATAAAACAGCTGTGAAAAATACTTTGTTATTTGTGTATTATCTTTAAGAGCATAGTCTATCCTTTTTTTGCTCCCAAAAGTGCTGCACCTCCTATGATCCTTTCTCCTCTGCATGTCCTTTCTAGACCATAGTTTTGTTTTCCTGAAATGTTGCTGTAATTTACGTCTGACCTTTGTAGCTTTTGTTGAGAGCAATTTCTCTAAAAGCTGTTCATACACAATTGAGCACCATGGACAATGCCCACGTGGACTTGTTTGGCAAACCTTGTGCTGTCATAATGCAGAGCTATTTTCCTAATGCACACCCCAGGTTAACATCTTGCTCTTGTTGGCTAGACAGACCTTCTCAAGTACAGTTCATGATCATAGATTTTTTCATCATTTTGTACATGCAACTCTATATCTCCTTTCTCTGGCTCCAATATTCCCTGTAAAATGAGGTCTGCTGCACATCCCATTCCCCTGACAGTCATATAGTTTAGTTCTTCAGCTTAAGTCTCAAGAAGAATGTTTGGTCAAATCAATATGAACACTTTCATTTCCATGCTCTAGTAATGGCAAATAACTAGATAAACATACAGCAGAGCACAGTTATAAAAGTAGGTTTAGCAGTTTAACTACTAAGGGACAGATTCAGCAGCAGTGAAAGCAGAGGGAAGTTCAATGAAAAGAGCTGAATAGTTCCTGAGCAAAGTAATGGGCAATGCATCAATATTTGCTCATCCAGCAACACTCATTGCAGAAAGGCAATGGAGTATATCTGTGTCCTGCTAAGCAAACAGGTAGCCAAAAATCATGAAAACACATTATATGGAAGCTGTAATAACAGCTACAGTTTTAGATTTATAGCACTTCAGTCAGTGCCCAAGTTAAACATAAATAATAGGATAAGATATTATGTAACATCCTATTATGATATAAGTTTCTTATAAGATTCTCATGATATAAAGTTTTTTATAATATTGTATTATTTACTGATATATTTACTCATGTAGGCTTTAGAAAAAAAAATGTGCTTATTTTTATTCCTATATTATAATGTATTTTCCAGTATTTCAACCACTGGGGAAGGATCTGCCTGTATTAAGAGAGTTGTACCTCTGCTTTCCTCATTGAAGGGAACCTGTCACCAAACAAATGCAGTCTTCAAATCAGACCAACTTTATTAAACTGAATCCCAGATATTAGAACAAAGAGTAATGACAAAGTCATGAGAAACAATGACATAGTAACAGCAGATACAACCAACCAATTCACAATCAATAACCCGTACCCTAACCCTACCCCAACTACACCAGATATAGCCTCTCATCCTTAATGATACATCAATGTGCAATCGGTAGTCCACTCTATGCCAACACTCTGTCAATTCAGTCTATCTGAAGGCACATTAATACAAACACAGTCTAATTTGCAGGCAGCATGTTATAGAGCAGGAGAAACTGAGCCAACTGATGTATAGTTTTGTGGAAAGAAATTTGGTATAACTTGCATTCAATTACTATATATATTTTTCCCTCCTTTGCTTATAAACAGTAATCAAGTCATGGGGGCCCTCCTATCAGTACTTGGTGGCTATCATTTTATGGACAGTTACATTCACGACTATCAATCACTAAGTAAGACAAGGAAGTGAATGATAAATTATACCAGTACTAACTCCTTTTCCATGTAACTTTCTATCAATGTGCTCAGCCCCTCTTGCTATAAGGACACAGGTTAGCTCTGTTGTTAAAGGCATTATCCAGTTTCAGCCAATATTATTGTTTGTATAATGAAAGGTTATACAATTTTCCAATATACTTCTGAATCAATTGCTCAGAGTTTTCTAGATCTCTGCTTGCTGTAATTTCTTACTTCTAGTAGATAGAAATTTATCATCATTTCATGGATAGTCTATGATCATATGGTAGCACACAGATTCACAGCTCAATACAAGACAGAGCTATGATTATTGAGCTGTGACTGTAATGAGCTGTGTACCCCTTTAAGAATCAGTGACTTTTTTCATATCTCCCATCTCCATTTTCCAAAATTCATAGATCAATGTATAATAGTGCTATGTCCTTTTTCTGAAATGTTAGTGTTTATTTTTGTCAGACATATGAGGGCTTATTCTTTGCCCAATGAGTTGTATTAATTGTCACCTTTTTGGGGAACATAAAATGTCTTGATTAGCTTTAATTAACATTTTTGAGGATCCATATAAAAAAACCATAATAAAACTGTATATATATATATATATATATATATATATATATATATATATATGGTATCACTGTAATTAATGACTAAACTTAATGTTTCACCACTTTTACCAAGTAAAATGCAATTTTGGGAAAATAAAAGTTTTGCTAGAGGGTAACATATTCTGACTTTTTTACTTTTGAGAGAGCTATTTGAGGGCTCTTTTTTTTTTTTTGCAAACAAGTTTTCTGGTATGTTCAACTTTTTGATCACTTTTTACTGTTTTTTGGGTGGGAGTTGAAGTGACCAAAACTCAATAATTTGCATATATTTGCACAAGTTTTTTTTTTTTTTGGTTTTTTTTTTTACGGCATTCACCTCATGGAATAAATAACTTTTTTTTTATAATCTGGACTTGGACGCACACATGGCAGTTCCCAATGTGCTTATTTATTTATTTTGTTTACATTATTTATTTGTTAAATTAGATTTTTTTTTTATTTTTATTATTTATTTTTTAAAGCTATTTACACATTTTTTTTTCAAATTGCTTTTGCAAAATAACATCACCTCAGCGCAGTGAATATTAATGAAAAGGTTGCTAAGTGACTTCCCATGTATTTACAGATTTATTCTATATATATTTTCTGTCTTTCTGTCTGTTGGTCAGTCTTTTTATTTATCTATCAAAAAATAAAATTAATAAACTATATTTTGGACATTACTAAAATTCCTCTAGTCTGCCTAATGACTGACAACATCAGATTCCAAGGGACTCCATTGAATATAATGGGGTCCATTGTGTATTCATGGTCGCCAACATGACCAGACTGCAGGACTTTTTCATCTGCAATTTCAGACGGACTCTGCACCCGATGGACAACAGTACAGATGTGAACATAACCCTAGTAATTCAGTTTATTAAATGACTGTCACAAAACATTGTAAATAATAAATACATATTTGGTATTGTCATAACCATTACGAACCACATAATAAAATTATGGCACAATAGTTTTTTTTTTTTTTGTTTAACCAGTAACAATCTGGCCTCTAATATTACTATATAGGGTCTGAAATAGGCCAATGTGACTGCAGCTGCTGCTGTTTTTTCTTTTTAAATAGGCCATTACCTGCTGGAGTAATGGGCCCTATTTATTTATCGATCCCCACTCCTACCCACAGCCACTTCTGCTTCCCCTTCAGCCCTCCATGGGGCCCCATGCTTCTCATATCACGTCACTGACACTAAACAGGGTCAGGACATTGATGACAGCGATGTGATATGAGGTGCACCGTGCCCCCTGGAGGGTGGAGGCGGTGTGGGCAGGAATGAGGATCGGTAAGTAAGGCTGCTCACAGTGTTCCTTGTAAATACTGTAAAAACTTTGGGTTCGAGAGAACCTGAAATTTTTGGGGTTCACCACTCATGAACCTCGCGAGATTCACGGTGTTCCTTGAAAATATTGTAAAAATTTTGGGTTTGGGAGGACTCGAGATTTTTGGGGTTCATCACCCATGAACTATTATTATACTCCTCAGTCCCAGAGTATAATGATTAGAGGCCCAGGGAAATTGAACAAACATAAAAAACAATGTTACTCACCTCTTCTGGGCTCCGGAGCTACTCCTTGCTGTCTGAAAAGACCCCAGAGTATAATAACAGTTTGTGGGTGATGAATCCCAAAAATTTCACGTCCTGCCAAACCCAAAATTTTTGCAATATTTACAAGGAACAACATAGGGACCACTATGGGACATAATACTGTGTGAAGGGGACACTGAAGAACATTATACTTTGTGGAGGAGACACTATGGAACATTATACTGTGTGAAGGCCAATTTGGGACATTATACTGGGTGAAGGGGCCACTGTGGGACATTATAGTTTGGGTAAATGGGGCATTATACTGTGTGGGGGGCAGTAAAGGGGGCACTATGCTGCATGGAGGTGGGGGTCCCAAGTCAAAAGTGTGCTATGGGGCCCAGTTTTTGCTAGTTTTGCGCCTAAATATATATGTGTGTATATCTGTGGGTGCCCACAGTTTCTGCAATGAGAACTTCCATTAATATAGATGAAAGTGTTGATTGCACTAACAGTATCAGGCCCTGTTCCCACAATAGAATCTGGTGCTGATTTTGCAGCGGATTTCTCCCTCAAATCAGCGGCAGATTCTTCATTTATACTGCCTCCCATTGAAAACAATTGGAGCAGGATGCTGGAAAAAGAAAGTGTCCTGCTCAATCTTGCCGCAGATTCTGCAGCCAATTTGGAGACCGAGGCTTAAGACTCCCCACTGTTTAGATCCATTCACTTGGGCCTAATCAGCGGTGGAAAGCCGCAATGGAATACTAATGCTCTGCATCGACCACTGTGAGCCGGTGGCAGAAAATAAAGAGGAATCCGAGGCAGTTGCCCACCTCGATTTCCTCTTTACTTTCTGACGTCTGAACAGGTTCTATCTACTTGTATGGAATGCACTGTATTAGGCTGAGGTCCCACGTTGCAGAAATGCAGATTTTGCTGGGTTTTTTTTAAGCCAAAGCCAGAAACGGATTCAGCAGAAGGTAAAACTGTAAGTACTTCCTATATTTTTCCCATTCCTTCTGTAGCCATTCTTGGCTTTGGCTCAAAAAAACCACAGAAAAATCTGCAACAAAAAAAAAGCTGCATTTCCGCAGCTAAAAAAAAAAAGCAAAATGCCCAAGGGTAACATTCTGTGTGATAACACAGTTATCAAATTGTGTAATAAGAAGCAATACTTGCCTCATTATTCTCCCACCACTCCTGTTCTGATGCTTACCAGGTCCTCACTGGTCTCTCCTTCCTGTCTGTACCCACAGGAAATCCCAGCTCAGTCAATCGCTTTCAGCAGAGTGGACCAGTGAGAACTTGAATCAAAGTGGAAGCAGCAGGAATTGGTAAGGTGTATATTGCCTCTCTTTGAGGTGTAAGCTTTTTAACTGATTCTGAGCCCTCTGAGAAAAATGTTTTCAGGCTGGACAACCTTTTATATAGCCTACTGACACTAACCCATACAGAAGTACAGAATAAAAATGTAAGGTTTATAAAATTGTATATAATATTTAATGATAAGATATGCAAGATCTTTTTCAAATAATATCAGAAGATCACATTGCAAAAGCATCATAAATGTCATTCTGTGCATTTCTAAAGAAAAAATACAATTTGTACCAAAGACTACAAAGGATAAAGAGAAAACAAAGGAAAATATTGTTTGCTACAATACATTCTTGAAACTCTTCACATTCTCAAGACTGATGCCAAGATTCTCCATTAATAGCCAATTGAATATTCTAAACAATGCCCTAGATTTGCCAAATGTTCTGAGAATTCACTTGCAAAATGATACTTTATTCCTTTTCTCTAAGACATCAGGCCTTGAGTGTTTAAGTGGCTTTGATAGATAAACAAGTTGTACTGCAATCTCCACCTCTGAAAAGTTTATATTAGATTATAATGTTTTAGTAATAGTGTAGCCCCTAATAAAAGAAAAACATAAAACAAACAAAAAAAAAAAAGTACCGTATACACACGTGGACAAAATTGTTGGCACCCCTCGTTTAATTAAAGAAAAACCCACAATGGTCACAGAAATAACTTGAATCTGACAAAAGTAATAACTTTTGACTTCTGCACCTCTCAACAGGTATTTTGGCCCACTCCTCATGAGCAAACTGCTCCAGTTGTCTCGGGTTTGAAGGGTGCCTTTTCCAGACGGCATGTTTCAGCTCATTCCAAAGATGCTCAATAGGATTTAGGTCAGGGCTCATAGAAGGCCACTTCAGAATAGTCCAATGTTTTCCTCTTAGACATTCTTGGGTATTTTTAGCTGTGTGTTTTGGGTCATTATCCTGTTGCAAGACCCATGACCTGCGACTGAGACCAAGCTTTCTAACACTGGGCAGCACATTTCTCTCTAGAATCCCTTGATAGGCTTGAGATTTCATTGTACCCTGCACAGATTCAAGACACCCTGTGCCAGATGCAGCAAAACAGCCCCAGAACAGAACAGAGCCTCCTCCATGTTTGACAGTAGGGACAGTGTTCTTTTCAAGATATGCTTCATTTTTCCATCTGTGAACATAGAGCTGATGTGCCTTGCCAAAAATTTCGAATTTTGCCTCATCTGTCCATAGGACATTCTCCCAGAAGCTTTGTGGCTTGTCAAGATGTAGTTTGGAAAATTACTTTTGTCAGATTAAAGTTTTTTCTGTGACCATTGTGGGTTTTTCTTTCATTAAATGAGGGGTACCAACAATTTTGTCCACATGTGTGTATATATATATATATATATATATATATATATATATATATATATAAATATTTTTTTTTTTTAATTATTTTATTTAATAAACCAGCTCTAAAGAACAGAGACCGCTTCAGGATTCATAATTGAAACCCTTTTTGCATTTTTTTTTAATGCGTTTTGAAAAGTAAACAGCCAAAGATGCAGGAAAGGTTATTCATAAATTGAATTTTAATGGCATTTTCTCCATTAAAAACACTGTTAAAAATGCCAAAACCATTAAATAAAGGCTTGTGTAACACCTTCCTCAGGGAAATCTGTCACTAGAGAGTAAACCAACACCATAATGTTATAGGTACATATTTATATAGTAGATGAGGTTGAATGAAAACACACGTCCATCAAGTCCAACCTTTAACCCACCAGTTTTGATCCAGAGGAAGGCAAAAAAAATCCCATGAGGCTGAAGTCAATTACCCCATGTCAGGAGAAAAATTCCTTCCTGACTCCAGATCTCACAAATTATTATTTATGTAGTTGAAGAATAATTTTGGTTTATTTTTACTTTCCTTGGTAATTATTCTCTTTTCTTCGATCTTTACCGTCTTTATTTGTGTTTTATACAATTTATTTTTCTCTACATAATTTTTAATACCATGTCACTACCTTTAAACACTTTCTTTTTATTCCTCATTGCACTCCTTACCATTTTAGTTAGCCACTTCCGTTTTCTATGATTTTTAACATGCTTATTCCCATATGGTATATGTTTTTCTCTGTCTCTATTCAGGATGTTTTTGAAAATCTCCCATTTACTTTGTGTTCCGGTCACTTTGAGGACATTGTTCCAGTTTATGCTGCTAAGCTCCTCTCTCAGCTGGTGAAAATTGACCTTCCTGAAGTTTATTGTTTTTGTACCCCCTCTACTAAAATCTTTTAAAAGTCAAAAGGTATCATGTTGTAGTCACTATTACCTAGATAACACCCAACCTCCACTTTTGATTTTCACAGTGAAAGTTACTTTAGCAGAGAGCGAGAGAGCAGAGAAACAACATAATAGGACCTAAAAGAGGCATTGCTCTGTCACAATATGTATCACAAAGTTTCTTATACTTGCCTGCACTACTCATTTATACAAGGTTTGCTGACACAACAGTGCTTATTTAATGTGTGGGGGCCCTTCAACACATTTAGGAAAATGGCACATAAGCTTTTTTGACAGTTCCCTGGATAATCTCTAACACTTATGTCTTGAGATGTTACTCTACTTTGTATAGTGGAATGAATTGTGTAAAAATGCAATTTGTCACAAAAGTTTTGTGCATTTAAGTTCATGAAGTCATAAAACGCTATCATGCAACTTTTTAAAGCCATTTATCAATCCCCAAAGTACAGGGCTTGACAAATCCCCCACCCCTCCCATTGTATAGTGGACCAACTCCACCCTAACTGAGGAACAGGAATTTTTTTTTACAAAAGACTGTTTCAGGTAAAGTAATATTCAACAATTTTAAGAAAGGAAGAATCTGAAGAATTATGCTTACCTGTTGAAGATCCAGTGTAATTGTCACATAGTGGTACTGCATCCCATTTTTAATGCTTGGACTTTGCCACCAGGATCTTTTGCCATTAATAGCATGAGCTATTGGATAGTGTACTACAAAAACATAGAAAATATTTCTTAAATAATATATTACTTTAGATAGACAAGGAATTATGGAGTCTTTTCTCCAGATTATACACTTGAAATAAACAACCTTTTGTCTTTAAACAAATAAAGTCCCTTCATTTTTTAAAAACGAGGCAATTTGTTGTTGGAAACATATTGAAAAATGTAAGTGCCTATGTTAATATTTATAATTTTCTACTGAGCGGCATGTCTTCATTGCAGTAATTATTTAGATTATGTTCTGGACAGAGCAACACTGAACATATTTTATTGATGTTTACTTTTTAATCTGCTAGTGTATTACATATATTTTATGTAGAATGATAATATGCTGGAATATCGTAGTATTATTTATTGTTCCTATCACTCTTTCAGTATACTACTGTCCATCATGGTACAATATCTGGACTTTTATTGCTGTAATTTAGTTACACCATATTAAAAAGAGAAAGCAGGTCAAAGTAATTATTAAAAGCTAGTGTATTGCTACCACTATTAAAATCTAAAATAAATATGGAGTACTTCATCTTTTATTACAATAATCATCAGACCTCATGCATTCAGCAGACCAATATGCATGAAGCTGGATGGAGGCCCATCCAGCTTTGCATGACAGAGCAATATGGCTTGGTGCTCCATGCTTTTAGCTAGGTAAGAGTACTGTACCTCTAAATGCAGCTTTTGGTAGATCATGACAGTTATTGTTCGCTGGCAGACTCATGGAATCTGACAGAAAAAATAAACCCTCTATATGCTTCCATGTAAAATCAGAGACATTTAAGAGTATGGTAGATCCCACTGAAGCCTATGGGTGTCCTATCACTATTACAGACACTGTATGGAATAATAAAATGCTTTTAAACACCAAGCAGGCAGCAACAAATAACTATACTGTATCAATAAAGTATAAGAAAGCATACAATGCAATCTCATTATAATTTTCATTCCAACCTTCCCAGGTCAAATGGATGGTAGCAGTAGAAATGAAAAATGGTAGATGAATCAACAATTAACTGTAATCCCTATTATGAACACTTAATCCTAATTAATTTGAGGCACTGATAAATTGATGGCATTTGAAATGAAGTAGAAATTATATCATCCATAAGGACAATGCTGAGAAGTTAATGTGGTTAATGTGGTTTGAAACGCATCCTTCATTAACTCTTGGCATGGGCTTGTATTCATTCTACACAACAGCTTCACATTTTATATTTGTTTATGAAACGCTACAGTAACTTTCCTGGGTTTGACAATCGAAATACAAAAACAGAGGCAAAAACTGAAGTTGTAACTTTCATTTGTCACCTTTGCAGGCTACTAACATTTTGGCACCAATTATCTGCTTTATATTGAACAGTTTTTTTTATAACCATGAAGTTTTTGAATTCTCATACTGCACATCAATGTACTTACATGTCTATGAAATGTCATTTTTATGAGAAAAAGACATTTGGATTGAGTTGTACCCAAGGTTAGAAAATGTATAGAAAGTGTCACTTCCCAAAAGAGTATGTCTAAAATGCTATATTAATATAATCTAAAAGATAAGTCACAATAATCTCTCATAATGGAACTTAAGAGCAAGTAAAGTCGTGCATGGCCAGGGGACTTGAACGTGTGTAACACATATAATATGTCACCCCTAGTCATGAAACAACCCCTCCCCTTTCTCAGACGTGCATGATAGTAACTTAAATTTGCTCAAAATAGGAAAGCCGACCCCCAGCAAAATATTTGCAATGCTGTTCAATGGCTGTCGGACTAGTCCTAGGCAAAAAAAAAAAAAAACACTTCTGAGAAGTAGGAATAATTTAGTGCCAATATTCACATGGACACTATCAAACTACCTCCTTAAAAAACCTGACACATTTCTAGGATAGCGCTAACTGCTATCCCGTCATCAGAGGTGTAAAGTTACTCTGTTCAAAATCTGTTTGCAGAGAGCTATAGTTTCCCCCACTCCCCCTTCGGCAACCCAGACTTTCCTGCTGCGCTTCATTCCCCTTTCCTGTCCTATTCCCTGGGACACACCCCAATTAGATTTTCACAAGTGCTGATCCCGACTGCTCTGCGCTCCTATCAAGACTTGGTTCCCCCAGAAAACAGAACGCTCACAACACACTGGCATTTTGTCCAACTACACTCCCTTTATACCTTTACAAAAATGTCAGGTAATCTCCACAGATCCCTATTCCCATTTGAACGTCTCTGTACTTTGCAATCCATTATACCCCATGCCATCTCCCTGATCTATAACCTGCTCGTAGTCTCAAAAGATGACCCCCTACTGGCGTATACTGCGAGCTGGGAAAGGGAATTAAAGACCTCCTTTCTACCAGATGTGTGGCGTTCAGCATTTCAACCCTGCCACAAGTTTTCCATCTCTTACAGAGCACAGGAAACAATCTACAAAGTCCTCTCATATTGGTACAGGGTCCCCGCTGTACTACATGAAATCTTTCAACTTTGGATAGATGCTGGAGATGTAACTCAGATTGGGGCACAATGCTACACATATGGTGGAAATTCCTGCTCTTATGCCCTTTCTGCTCGAAATTCTGTAGGATCATTAACACAGTCACTGGAGTGGAGCTAAATTATGACCCTGTTCCTCTCCTCCTCTTAATATTCCTCTGAAAGATTTGTAAGCCTGTGAGCAGGCTGATTGGTTTTCTTTTAGTAGCGGCCAGGTCCATAATACCTTGTCTGTGTAAATCCACATCGCCCCCCCACCACTATTTCCTGGGTGCAGGAGGTACTGCATATTTGGCATATGAAAAACCTCCTTGTTGAGTTCCAATTCGATGACAATTTCCACCAACAAGTATGGCTTCTATGGAACACCTTTTACTATTCCTCCGCCTTCCAGACTTCTTCCTAACCAGTCCTTCTCTCCCTCTTCAGATTATTATTATTATTATTATTATTATTATTATTATTATTATTATTATTATTTATTTATAGAGCACCATTAATTCCATGATGCTTTACATTTGAGGTTTTACATACGGTACACAAAATATACAAAAACAAATGTAATACTAACAGTGACCAACTAGCACAGTGGGATAGAGGGCCCTGCCCGCAAGGGCTTACAATCTATGAGATGGACTTCAGATGGACTGTTAATTCTTTCATTACCGTTTCTTCCCCCCTTCTGTTTTTTTTTTTTTTTTATTTCAGTTTCCCAACACTGATATTTGCATATTTACATTACTCCAGATTTCTGCTTGTACTATTTACGCACTGTTTTCCCTGCGATCACAGCATCCAGAGGTCCGGGGGCAAGATCGCCCCCCGCCTCATCAATTCTCGGACCCCACACAATAAGATTGCGGGCTCCAAGGGGTTGCCATGGCAGCCTGGAGGCCAGGCCATGGCCTCTTGGTTGCCTATGAATAGTTCCAATAGGAACTACTGGGCGATGTTCTGTAATACTATGCAATATACCAGATTCAAGTCCCCTTGTGGGACATGTAAAAAGTGAAAAAAAACACACACCCATAGTAAAAACACACAAAAATAAACAAATAATAACAAGTTAAAAACCCACCTTTATATTTAACCCCTTAAGGAAACAGCCCAAAAGTCCAAAAGTGCGTTAAGGACAAGGCCTTGTTTTTTAAAACTGACATGTGTCACTTTATATGGCAAGAACTTTGAGACACTTTAACACATTGTACTTCATGTTAGTGGTAAACACTAATCAATATTTTTGTATTTATTTATAAAAAAATATGATATTTGATGGAAATTTGGAAAAAAAATCGCAATTTTCAAAATGTGAAATTCTCTGCTTTTCAGACAGATAGTCATACCAACCAAATACATTAATAAATATTATCTACCATATCTCTGCTTTATATTGGCATAATCTAATCTAAACTAATTTTTTAGGGACCACTTCAGTTCTGAAGGGGATTATAAAGGCCTATATATTAGAAACCTCCCATAAATCACCCCATTTTCAAAACTGCACCCCTGAAATAATTCAAAACAGCATTTAGGAAGTTTGTTAACCCTTTAAGCATTTCACAAGAAGTAAAACGATATCGAGGTGAAATTTAGACATTTCATTTTTTTCCACTAATCCCTTCATTTAGCCCTAAAATTAACACATTCACAAAGGGTTAAAGGAGATAATACATCTCACAGTTTGTTATGCAATTTCTCCAGAGCACAGAAATACCCCACATGTGGGTGTAAACTGATGTTTGGGCATTCGGCAGTATGGGGAAATATAAGGGAAGGAGCACTACTGGATGTTTGAAAAGCAGATTTTGCTGAAATAGTTTTCAGACGCCATGTCTCATTTGCAAAGCCCCTAGAGTACCAAAACAATGGAAACCCCCTAAAAGTGATCCCATTTTGGAAACTACACCCCTCACAGAATTCATCAAGGGGTATAGTGATCATTTTTACCCCACAGCTGTTTCACAGATTTTACTAACATTGGGATGTATAAATGAAAAATTATAAAACGTCACTTTATCCCCAAAGTTTTCATTTTCACAAGGGGTTAAAGGAGAAAAAGGACCCCATAGTTTGTTAAACAAAAACTCCTGAACACAGCAATACCCCACATGTGGTCATAAACTGCTGAATGGGTACATGATGGGGCTCGGAATGGAAAGAGCGCTATTTGGCTTTTGGAGGGCAGATTTGGCTGGAATAGTTTTCAGGTACCATGTCGCATTTGCAGAGCCCCCAAAGTACCAATACAGTGGAAACCCCTTAAAAGTGACCCCATTTTGGAAACTACACCCCTCACAGAACATGTCAAGGGGTATAGTGAGCATTTTGACCCTACAGCTGTTTCACATATTTTATTAACATTGGGACATGAAAATGAAAAATTACTTTTTTTCCAATAAAACATCAATTTAGGCCCAAATTTTTCATTTTCACAAGAGGACAAAGGAGAAAAAGCTCCACAAAGTTCATATACAATTTCTCCTGAACACAGAAATTCCCCATATGTGGTTGTAATCTGCTGTATGGGTACATGGCAGGGCTCAAAATGGAAAGAGCGCTATTTAGCTTTTGGAGAGCAGATTTTGCTGGAATAGTTTTCAGGTGCCATGTCACATTTGCAGAGCCCCTAAAGTACCAATACAAGGGAAACTCCAAAAAGTGATCCCATTTTGGAAACTACACCCCTCATAGAATTTATCTAGAGGTATGGTGAATATTTTGACCTCACAGCTGTTTCACAGATTTTATTAACATTGGGACATAAAAATGAAAAATTACTTTTTTTCCAATAAACTGTCCATTTAGCGACATATTTTTAATTTTTGCAAGTGGTTAAAGAAGAAAAAACACCCCACAGTTTGTTACACAATTTCTTCTGAACACAGAAATGCCCAATATGTGATTATAATCTGCTGTATGGGAACATGGTGGGGCTCAGAATGGGAAGAGCGCTATTTGGCTTTAGGAGGGAAGATGTGGCTGGAATAGTTTTCAGGTGCCATGTCGCATTTGCAGAGCCTCTAATGTACCAATACAATGGAAACCCCTCAAAAGTGACCCCATGTTAGAAACTACACCCCTCAAGGAATGTATCAAGGGGTATTATCATTTTGAGCCTAAAAATGCTTCCCAAAAATTAATGTACAAAGTGAAAATTGAAGTTTTTGAAGAAATATCCAATTTCAGTGCTTATTACATTGCGGTCACTTTGTGGCATCAGAGACATGAACTCCTAAAACTATTAAGTGGGCTATCCCGGGGAAAAAAAATTATATATGTGGGTGTAAACTGCTGCTTGGGCACACAGCAGGGCTCAGAAGGGAAGGAGCACTGTGCTTTTTTAGCTTTTGGAGTACAGATTTAGAGGGACTTTCTGGACACCATGTTGTTTTTGCAGAACCCTGGAGGTGCCAGTAAACTGGAACTCCCCAAGAAGTGACCACCATTTTGTAGGGGAAATTTTAGGGTCTCTGGAAATGTGACATGGCGTCCAAAAACCAACAATCTAAATCTGTGCTCCAAAAGCACATAGTGCTCCTTCACATATGCGCCCTGCAGTGTGCCCAAATGGCAGTTTATGCCCACATGTATGACACTGTTGTACCCAGCATAATGTACTTAGTAACACCATATGTGGGTATAAACTGCTGTTTGGGAACAGCCGGGCACAGAAGGGAAGGAGCGCTACTTTGGTTTTTAGAGCACAGTTTGGTTTTTGGACACCATGTCTCTTTTGCAGAGCCCAAGAATTGCCAGTAAAGTGGAATCTGCAGACATGTCACCCCATTTTGGAAACTACACCCTTCAAGGGATTTATCAAGTGGTGTAGTGAGCATTATTAACCCTTAAGTGTTGCATTCTTTTAATTTCCAGAAATGAATGCGCAGCTGATAATGAAAAGTTAAAAATAACATTTTTCCATAGATTCGCCATTTCAGTGCCCAATATGTTGTACCCAACTTATGTCTGCACAGACACACACTCCAAAAACTGTTAAGCGGGTAACCTGGGCACAACAGCTTTTGGAGCGTTTGCCTCTGATACAAGCCAGACACAACATATTGCGCACTGAAATGACGTATTCCTGGAAAAATTGTCATTTTCACCTTTCACCATCCGGTGCGTATTCATTTATGGATTATAAATTATAGCAACACTTGGGGGTTAAAAATGCTCACTGTACCCCTGCATAAATTACTTCAGGGGTGTAGTTTCCAAAATGGGTTGGCATGTCAGGGGATTCCACTTTACTGGCGTTTCAGCTCTGCAAAAGTGCAATGGCGTAAAAAAAAACAAACCGTCCAATCTGTGCTCCAAAACCAAATAGCGCTCCTTCCATTTCCTTGCCCGGCTGTGCCCAAACAGCAGTTTATACCCACATATGACATTAAGTACGTTATCCTGGGTACACCAGTGTCACACATGTACAGTACAGATCAAAAGTTTGGACACACCTTCTCATTCCAAGAGTTTTCTGTATTTTCATGACTATAAAAATTGTAGATTCACACTGAAGGCATCAAAACTATGAATTAACACATGTGGAATTATATACTTAACAAAAAAGTGTGAAACAACTGAAAATAAATCTTATATTCTAGGTTCTTCAAAGTAGCCACCTTTTGTTTTGATTACTGCTTTGCACACTCTTGGCATTCTCTTGATGAGCTTCAAGAGGTAGTCACCTGAAATGGTCTTCCAACAGTCTTGAAGGAGTTCCCAAAGATACTTAGCACTTATTGGCCCTTTTGCCTTCACTCTGCGGTCCAGCTCACCCCAAACCATCTCGATTGGGTTCAGGTCTGGTGACTGTGGAGGCCAGGTCATCTGGCGTAGCACCCCATCACTCTCCTTCTTGGTCAAATAGCCCTTACACAGTCTGGAGGTGTGTTTGGGGTCATTGTCCTGTTGAAAAATAAATGATGGTCCTACTAAACGCAAAACGAATGGAATAGCATGCTGCTGCAAGATGCTGTGATAACCATGCTGGTTCAGTATTCCTTCAATTTTGAATAAATCCCCAATAGTGTCACCAGCAAAGCACCCCCACACCATCACACCTCCTCCTCCATGCTTCACAGTGGGAACCAGGCATGTAGAGTCCATTCGTTCACCTTTTCTGCGTCGCACAAAGACACGGTGGTTGGAACCAAAGATCTCAAATTTGGACTCATCAGACCAAAGCATAGATTTCCACAGGTCTAATGTCCATTCCATGTGTTCTTTAGCCCAAACAAGTCTCTTCTGCTTGTTGCCTGTCCTTAGCAGTGGTTTCCTAGCAGCTATTTTACCATGAAGGCCTGCTGCACACAGTCTCCTCTTAACAGTTGTTGTAGAGATGTGTCTGCTGCTAGAACTCTGTGTGGCATTGACCTGGTCTCTAATCTGAGCTGCTGTTAACCTGCGATTTCTGAGGCTGGTGTCTCGGATGAACTTATCCTCCACAGCAGAGGTGACTCTTGGTCTTCCTTTCCTGGGGCGGTCCTCATGTGAGCCAGTTTCTTTGTAGCGCTTGATGGTTTTGGCCACTGCACTTGGGGACACTTTCAAAGTTTTCCCAATTTTTCGGACTGACTGACCTTCATTTCTTAAAGTAATGATGGCCACTCGTTTTTCTTTACTTAGCTGCTTTTTTCTTGCCATAATACAAATTCTAACACTCCATTCAGTAGGACTATCAGCTGTGTATCCACCTGACTTCTGAACAACACAACTGATGGTCCCAACCCCATTTATAAGGCAAGAAATCCCACTTATTAAACCTGACAGGGCACACCTGTGAAGTGAAAACCATTTCAGGTGACTACCTCTTGAAGCTCATCAAGAGAATGCCAAGAGTGTGCAAAGCAGTAATCAAAGCAAAAAAGGTGGCTACTTTGAAGAACCTAAAATATAAGACATATTTTCAGTTGTTTCACACTTTTTTGTTAAGTATATAATTCCACATGTGTTAATTCATAGTTTTGATGCCTTCAGTGTGAATCTACAAATTTTTATAGTCATGAAAATACAGAAAACTCTTGGAATGAGAAGGTGTTTTGGTCTGTACTGTAGGTATAAACTGCAGTTTGGGCACACAGTAGGGCGCAGAAGGGAAGGAGCGCTATGTGGTTTTTGGAGTGCAGATTCAGATGTTTAGGATCTGGATGCTATGTCATGTTTACAGAGCCTGTAAGATACCATAAAAGTGGATTCCCCAAAGCAGCAAACCCATTTTGACAAGTGCACCCCTCAAAGAATTTATCATGGGGTGTAGTGAGGATTAGTATCCCAGACGTGACTGCACAGCAGATGGGGAAAATTGAATCAGTAAACTGTCTGGAGTGCATTGGGAACACCAAATTTCCTACTATTTCCCCAGTAGTTCCTATTATTGGGGGGGGGGTCACTCTGGGGGTCACTTCTGGTTTATTTTCCCTCGTAAGCTCAAAATCTGGGATGTCCCCTGATATACGCTCGCACAGCTTATACATTCCCTTCCTGACGCAGCCAGCTATGTTCTAATGATTTGGCGATTTTGGGGGTTTTTGTCTTCATATTTTACAAGCTATATTTTCTTTATTTCTCTGATGTAGCCATATGAGGGCTTGTTGTCTGCGGGGTGAGATGTATTTTGTAATGACATCATCTTTGGGTGCCTATAACTTATTGAATAAATTTTATTAACTCTTTCTTGGTGGATTAAAAAAAAACCCCATCAATTCTGGCACTGCGTTTTACCTTTTAAATTTTTCACCATGCAGCATAAAGCATAAGTAACATGTTACCTTTAGTCTGTGGGTCGGTACGATTACGGCGATACCTCATTTATATTGTTTTTTATGCAATACTAATTTTATTGAACAAAAACCCATTTGGGTCATAAATTCTGAGATGCGTAACATTTTTATTTTACAGTTTACAGAGTTGCTTGAGGGCTTAATTTTTGCAGGACAACCTGTGCCTTTTATTGGTACTTTTTTGGGGTACATATGACTTTTTGATCACTTTTTATGGCATATTTTGTAAGGTGAGATGGAGAAAAATCATTACTTCCAGCGGGTTTTTCCGTTTTTTTTTTCCCGACGTTCACCGTATAAGTTAAATATTGTTTCAGTTTTATTGTACAGGTTGTTACAGACGCAGCGATACCAAATATGTATTGTTTTTATTAATTTTTAGTTTTTTTTTTATATAATTCATTTTCTATAGAAAAAGGGAATTTTGGGGGCTTTATTTTTTTTATTAATTTTTTTTCACAAACTTTATTTTATATTTTTTTTCACTTTTCTTTATTTTTTCATGTGTCCCATTAGGACACCTGAGCCGGAGATGCTTTGATCTCTGGCTCAGTACTATAGACTGCAAGACATGAGCATACAAGTGTCTTGCAGTCTATACAGGAAGTGAGGCTATGCAGACGCATAGCCTGACTTCCGGAGGATCAACCAGGTAGTGGGGTCTCCAAGCAGCCTGGGGTCACTAGCCAGATCCCGGGCTGAAGATTATAGATATTGGCACCCCCGATCTCGCTGCAGGGGGTGCCGAGGGGAGCGGCAACATGGCGGAACCCCTTGGATGCTGCGGTCATGTTTGACCGCGGCATCCAAGGAGTTAAAACCTCAGATTGGAACTCAGTTCCGACTGGAGGTTATGGAGCAGGGTGTTAGCTGTCAGTTACAGCTAACACCTGGTTCCGATGCCGCCCGCTCAGATAGTGAGCGGGTGGCCGCCCTAGGGCGTAGTATTACGTCCTGTTGCACGAAGTACCAAGTGCGCAGGATGTAATAGTACGTCCAATGTCGTTAAGGGGTTAAAACATATATAATGTAAACAAAAAAAATAAACAAATATGTTAGGTATTCCCACGTGTGTATAAGTCCCCACTATCCAAAAATAGCGTTAATTATCCTGTATGGTGAACACAGTAAAAAAAACTATACCGTAACGCGCAAATTAATGTATTTTGGTCACTTTGCTTCCCCAAAAAAATAACAATAAAAATTGATCAGAAAGTCATACATACCAAACTTTGGAAACAATAAAAAGCACAACTTGCCGCACAAATAAAGAGCCCTGACATATCTCTTTCAACAGTACAGTAAAAAAGGTATAGGTATCAGAATATGATGACCCCAGAAAAATCATTTATTTTCAAAAAGCGACGTTTAATTTGTAAAAGTAATAAAACCTAATAAAAACCAATATAAATATGGTATCGCTGTAATCGTAATGACCCGCTGGACAAAGCTGGCATGTCATTTCTAATGTAGATTGGACGCCGTAAAACCAAAATGCAAAAAATTGATAGAATTGTGTGTTATTTCACATGGCCCCCCAAAAAACATAAATAAAAGCTGATCAAAACATTATATGTATCCCAAAATGGCGGAAAATTAAAGTACAACTTGGCACACATAAAGTAAGCTCTCACATAGCTAGGTCAACAGAAAAATAAAAAAGTTATGAATTTTGGAAGATGGGGAGGGAAAATATGAAAAAGGTTGCTGTGCATTAAAGTACAAACTACCCTGCGTCGTTAAGGGGTTAAAGGGAATCTCATACTCTTTAGTAAGTCTATGCAAGCTCAAACTAAGTTTAGGTGGTAACTTATTAATAGACCCAGGTTCTAGAGGAATCCTTTCTAGGTCCAAACTTTTCCTAGGTCACCTTTTAAATAGCATCCTTGTGGCTAGTATTTCTGCGAACAATCTGCAGTTCTGATCATTGTATTTTGCAAGGAGAGAGGGGTATCATAATAGAAAGTAATATGTAAGGCTAGGTTCACACTTGTGCTGGGCTCTCTGTCGTTTGGGTCTGCCAGGGGACATAGACTATAATGGGGTCCGCCGGGTGTCCGTTGGGTTTCAGTCTTTTTTTATACTGAAAATGGCGGAAATAAAGGTCTTCCATTCAGGACTTTTCTCTTCACCAATTTTCGGCAGATTCTGAACCTAGCCTAAGAAAATCTTTTTTTAAGAATGCATTGGTGGAAATATATCTGTTCATAAATAAAATGTAGTTTTTCTGCAATGTGTGGCCTCAGCCTCAAAGATCATCTTTGACTTTATTTAAATAAAGTTTAATCACTGTATTTATAAAAAGTTATACAGCTTTCTAATGCACTATGTCTTTCAATTACTCACCATTATTTATTTGCTTTAAGTGAATCAGAACAATCTTGTTTACATTCAGGGACTGTATCCCACTCTCAGTGGAAATGTGGATACAATGGTAGAATGGTACAATGTAGCTACATAAATTAGCAGACACTGCAAAAAACCCTGCTGGTTTGCAACAATGTCTGCAGTCGAGGCTTGGGCATAACTACCATGGAAGCAGACATAGTAGCTGCTATGGGGTCAAAAACTAAGGGACCTAGGGTACAATTAGTTATAACTATGGATGATGAAAGAGGATATGGAAAACAGAATGTGCCTCCATTACTTTATTGGAAAGCCATAAAGAATGTATGTGATATCATTAGGATTACTTTTTTTTTATATGCTGTGATGCTGTAGTGTAGATAATGATCTTTTGTGTGTGAATTATCCCTGAGCTATGATTTCATAGTGGATATTATTCATATACTATAACTGTGAAGGATCTCGCCTTGCCAACCCGCTTGGCACACCTGCGACCAACACCATGGGTCCTAGATCTGTTCCCAACAGTACGTTAGCAGGCAAATCAGACATCAGTGCCACGTCCCGCATTCCTTTTCCCGCACCCCAGTCCAGATGGACACAAGCCATGGGTACAGTTAAACATTCATATCCAATACCCCTCAAGGTCAGGGTTTTCCTGGGAATAATACTGTCCGGAGGGACCAAATCAGCTTGCATCAGAGTAACATCCGCCCCAGTGTCCCGAAATCCCATGACCACTTTATCCCCCACAATGACCTGTTGATGGTTGACATTGGATTGTGCCCCCACCCTTCCAACCAAATACACAGATGAGCCACCTGCTGTGGCTTGGGGAGCAGGAGGGTTCTTAGGGCAGTTGGGGCACTCCACCTTGAAATGTCCTGGCTGGTTACAGGCGTGGCACCGCCGGACCTCCCCTTGAGGCTTGGTGAAGGTCACCGGGGCGCCCAGAGTTCTGGTGCAGGGAAAGTAGAGAGGCCACCCGGGACCGAGTTTGTCTTACGCCACTTGGAAACAGGAGGTTGTGGGGATCTCCGGCCTGGAGAAGGGCTCGCCGGGGCGGAGTTGGTCTTACTCACTCTCCAGCCGTCACTGGCAGGTTTCTGTGACATCTGGTTGACGACATAACGATCCGCCATTGCTGCAGCCGCGTGAAGGTCCTTGGGTTCCCGGTCCAGGAAATACTTCTGCACCTCTTCGGTACAGATATTCAAGAACTGTTCCTGGAGCATGATGCAGCATCCCAGAGTGCTACTGCTTTTGTGTGTTTGTTCTGTGTGCCTCTGGGTTTTATGTTAGTACGGCCCGTTCTATGTTCAATGTTATATGTTATATGTGATGCAGCTTTTCCCTCAGCATTTTCCCCCCTGTGGTGTTCAAAACCTAGCCTTGGTTCAGCCCTGACCTATCACAGGCCACTGGGCAGGGTTGTAGGGAGATATTATCTTCCCGGCGACGGTTGGTCTCCTCAGTCTAGTGCATGCATCTAACAAGACAAGGTGTGCAGAGATGACCTGCCACCAGCCTCTGGACAGTAGGTCAACGGTCACCTCTACAGCCCCAGGAGGGAAATCACCAGCCCCAGGCTCATCTATAGACAGCCTAGAGCAAGGGAGAAGTGCTGTCTGGACTTTTGACCACTTTCGGTGCCATGCCAGGAGGAGCAGGAGAGGACTCTGACAAGAGAACTATATTTGGGCCTAGACTCCAAGTAAGCAGATCCCTGTCAGGACTCCCTGTAACTCCATCCCCAGTGTACCAGGCTGGGAGAGGCAGAGAGGAGGAGTAGTAGAACACTATCCTGTGGAGCCTATAACATCCCTGGGCACCCTCCTAGAACCAAGGCTGAGGGTTGGACACTGTAGGACTACTACCCCCATTTAGAAGCTGCCGTTGCCTTGCTGTTCCTGTTGCCAAATAAAGGCTGTTACTTGTTACCTGCACCGCTGACTCCTGAGTCGTGCCTGCTTCACCATTAGGGCCCTTTCGAACAACACCACATCGGCTCAGAGAGAAGAGGTCCCTTCTCCAACTGGAAGCACCCTGGGGGAAAGAACTACTACCACCACCATCCGGTAGTGCTGCAGGACCCCCCTCGACTTTATCCGGCCTAGGAGTGGGATTGGAGCAGTTGGTGAGCGTGCTCAGCCTACTAGGTGGCACAGCATCCGCCACTACTACTCCCATCCTCCGGTCCCGTCCATCTGGGTTGCGGCAATAAGATCTGCAAGGTCCTTTCTGGTGGTGGCGGACTTGCCATCCGTCCACTGCCGGAACCACATGCTCATCTGGACTGCTACATCCTTGTGGCTCTCCATAGGTTTTTTTCTGCAGGCCCCGAAACTTTAGGCGGTATACCTCAGGAGTGGGCTAGTATCTCCAGATCAGCGCTGCTTTGACGGACTCATAATCCTTGTCCTGGTCAGCTGGTAAGTCTGTATAAGTATCCAGAGCTTTTCCCCTCAGCCAGGGAGCCAGGTAACGGACCCAGTCTGTCTGTGGTAGCTGGTACTGTCCGCAAACCTTCTGAAATCCCCGCAGGAAAGAGTCCAAGTCCCAGTTTGGTTCTAAGACTAGAAAGTCCTCACATCGGGACCTTGGTGCTTAGGCTCGTGGAGTTTGCACAGGGGCAGATTGTGCCTGCTGGGAGATTTCCAGCCTTTTTAGCTCAAGCTGATGCTCCTGCTTGGCCTGCCGTTCCTGGGCCTCCCTCTCGGCCCACCGCTCACGTTCCTGGGCCTCCTTCTCAGCCCGATGTTCTGCAGCATCCCTTTCCTGATATTGGAGGATCAACTGTAGGCGAGCATTAGAGTCATTGGGGCCTAGCTGCTGCAAGGCCGTTTGAAAATATAATTCCATTTTCCCCACAGGGCTGGGGCTACTGGCCCCAGGTGAAGTGATATCTGGGACCGGGCTAGTTGCTGTACCTTCTGGCCTGGCAATGATTTCTTATCCCAACACCTCAGGACTTTGCCCCTCCTCCTGCATGACTGTGGCACCTTCCATATCAGTCATCTCCTGGAGTTCACTAGAAGCCAGTTCCTGCAGACCTCTGGTTCTGCATCTGAGCCCACTAGCCATCAACTGGAAGCCGTTGCCAAATAAAAGACAGAATAGAAAAACAAAGAGAAAGGGAAGGGGACAGCACCGTACCAACTTTCACCGTATCTTTTAAGCTTTTCTAGTACTGAGCTCGCTTAATAGGACTTGCCGCAAGTCCGCAGCATCTGAGTGATACCACACACCAACATGCTGTTTATCCTATATCCCACTGCTGCCACCACTGTGAAGGATCTCGCCTTGTCAAGCCGCTTGTCACACCTGCGACCAACCTTCTTTACCCCCCACTCACACACCTTGAGCGGACGGGGTCATAGGATAATATGAAACAAGCTTTTTAAATTTTATATATTTATTAACCCAAGTGGGTCGGTACTATTAACAATTACCAAGCAAAATATGGGTAAAAGTAAAATAAAGCACATCAAATAAAACGGGAAACAACAGATAGAAAACAAACCAGCACAGGTTTGTAGTCAGTTTCTCTGAGCCCATGTGGTAGGCCTCAGGGTCCTTTCTTCAACAAGTTACAAAAGCATGTCTGTCCTGCATGCTCGCCTCAGAATAACAAAAGAACTTCGCATCTCCTTGTAGTATAAACCTCCACCCCACCCCTCCTCACACACACACACCCTGCAGGACCTAAGAAAAGGGTGAGGTTTGCCTAGCTAGAGGAAGATGTGTGTCTGGGGTTGAGCTGGGAGTAGGGGGTCGCTCGCCCTCCCTCCCCCATGGTATCTGCTATCCAGGAGGTAATAAAAACTGCCTGGCTGGCTAGAGTGACCATCCCCCATGGTGTGCACAACTTAAACATGGCTTTCCTAAAAGTAGGTGGGAGTGATATGAGCAAGTGAAAATACATTTCCAAGAAAGATATGTACCTGAGGATCTGTTCATCGCAATAACATTACTGTGTACAGTGGGGAAAAAAAGTATTTAGTCAGCCACCAATTGTGCAAGTTCTCCCACTTAAAAAGATGAGGCCGGCCTGTAATTGTCATCATAGGTAGACCTCAACTATGAGAGACAAAATGAGAAAACAAATCCAGAAAATCAAATTGTCTGATTTTTAAATAATTTATTTGCAAATTATGGTGGAAAATAAGTATTTGGTCAATAACAAAAGTTCATCTCAATACTTTGTTATATATCCTTTGTTGGCAATGACAGAGGTCAAATGTTTTCTGTAAATCTTCACAAGGTTGGCACACACTGTTGCTGGTAAGTTGGCCCATTCCTCCATGCAGATCTCCTCTAGAGCGGTGATGTTTTGGGGCTGTCGCTGGGCAACACGGACTTTCAACTCCCTCCAAAGGTTTTCTATGGGGTTGAGATCTGGAGAGACTGGCTAGGCCACTCCAGGACCTTGAAATGTTTCTTACGAAGCCACTACTTCGTTGCCCTGGCGGTGTGCTTGTGATCATTGTCATGCTGAAAGACCCAGCCTTGTTTCAGCTTCAATGCCTTTGCTGATGGAAGGAGGTTTGCACTCAAAATCTCACGATACATGGCCCCATTCATTCTTTCATGTACACGGATCAGTCGTCCTGGTCCCTTTGCAGAAAAGCAGCCCCAAAGCATGATGTTGCCACCTCCATGCTTCACAGTAGGTATGGTGTTCTTTGGATGCAACTCAGCATTCACTCTCCTCCAAACACGACGAGTTGTGTTTCTACCAAAGAGTTCTAATTTGGTTTCATCTGACCATATGACATTCTCCTAATACTCTTCTGGAACATCCAAATGCTCTCTAGCAAACTTCAGACGGGCCCGGATATATACTGGCTTAAGCAGGGGGACACGTCTGCCACTGCAGGATCTGAGTCCCTGGCAGTGTAGTGAGCCCCTGATCGAGGGAGATTATGAGTGGTCTTGCATGTCTTCCATTTTCTAATTATTGCTCCCACAGGTGATTTCTTCACACCAAGCTGCTTGCCTATTGCAGGTTCAGTCTTCCCAGCCTGGTGCAGGTACAATTTTGTTTCTGGTGTCCTTCCACAGCTCTTTGGTCTTCACCATAGTGGAGTTTGGAGTGTGACTGTTTGAGGTTGTGGACAGGTGACTTTTATACTGATAGCAATGTCAAACAGGTGCCATTACTACAGGTAATGAGTGGAGGACAGAGGAGCCTCTTAAAGAAGAAGTTACAGGTCTGTGAGAGCCAGAAATCTTGCTTGTTTGTAGGTGACTAAATACTTATTTTCCACCATAATTTGCAAATAAATTCTTAAAAAATCAGACAATGTGATTTTAAAGATATGTTTTCTCATTTTGTCGCTCATAGTTGAGGTCTATGATGTCAATTACAGGCCGGTCTCATCTTTTTAAGTGGGAGAACTTGCACAATTGGTGGCTGACTAAATACTTTTTTCCCCACTGTATATTATCCGTGTACTGTGACATAACTGTATGAATAATCCCTGCACTGTGACATCACTGTGTGCATTATCTGGAGATTATCAAGAGATCAGAGCTTGTATTAGAACTTGGGCATGTGATGTACAGTTTTGATATCCATAGACACAGAGATTTAATATATTTCATACTGCATATTAGGTGGCTCTAGAGTATAGTTTACAATATTTATGTAGAGCAATATAAAATAAAAATCATAGAACGCTGGAGTTTTTTTATACAAAACAAGACCATATAACATTAAAAAATGATCAAGAATGGTACCTACAGTTTTTATCAGGGGAATTTTGGTCACAGGTGCGGCACTGAGGATGTCTAACAGGCTGCCCATGAACATGTTCTACCAACTTGCAAAACATTTCAGGTACATTTTCACCACATGTGGCATTTGCTGTTATTATGGCATTAGAAGCTAGATTGAGAACGGCAGGAAACAATCCTGGAAAAAAAAAGAAAACAGTTTGATTAAAGGGTGTCTATTCCATTCCAATTACTTACACAAAGAAACTAGCACCAATTTTCTTCCAGGATTGCAACTTTACGGAAAAAAAGAAAGAAAAATAAGCTATATTGAAACTCAGCGAGGAATTCCTTGAGGGATACAGTCAATGTGGGTTTTTTTGTAACCAAAAGGACTTAAAAGATATAACTCTGGTCTCAAAATAGCAATTTAAGCAGCTGTTCTGTACTGACAGATTTACTTGGCAATACTGTGTTGCCCACTAAGGATCACTTGAAATTGGTTCTTGAATTGACTATTTAGTTCAATGTAGCTCATTCTACAGTACTATTGTTTTATTGCACAGTAACATTTGTGTTATCCCACATCTATGAGACTACAAGTCCTGTTATTATAAGCTTTCAGGATACCTATTGATGCCATGAAAATGAATGATCAGAAAAAAAAAATCTATATATTAAAATATATTACTGTACTATTGATTTTCTCTTTGCCTTAAAGAAGTATTCCCATCTGGGACATTTATGACATATCTACAGAATATGAGTTAAATGTCACATAGATGGGGTCTCGCCTTTGGTATGGGTGTCTGCAGAAGGATGTATGGATTGACTACAATCACAAGTCATATTCCAAAGCTTTTTAAGAAGCTGGACAATTATAGGGAGCTACCTCCAATAGGGTGCACAAGTAATATAGTCATCTTTCCCTGTGAAAGAGTTATTTCTACACCAGAGACCACACTGTAACAGCACTGAATACAGGTAGCCAGTGCCTTAACCATGTATGGTACAGGACAATTAGTGAACATGTACTGTACAAAGACTATGTGATAGACATTTGTTTTTGACTTGAGTTTTCTTTACTTGTAAATTTAGTTTGAACTTTCTTCTATATGTAATAAATTTATGTCAGAAAAAATTATGTAACTGTATGCATCGAAATCCACAGTTAGGACATCTTGCCATTTAGTTGTCCACATCACTTCTTTTCTTTCTCAGTCACTGGAAACCTCTGAATATAATGCTTAAAGATAAGAGACCAATGTGCTAGAGATTGACAGTTTCGGAAATGTGTGAAAATAAACATTGGCGTTTGGTCATGTTAGAGTAAATACATATGGAGTAATCTAAACTTATAGGGGGAGGTGTAAGAAGACTGGTGTTATCAACGCATTATGAATGCCAGTCCTTGGCACCTTATATATGATGAGGCGCCTACCTTCTCATAAATGATGTGCATCCATCCTATGCCAGCTCATAACTTACATTAATTTCCAGCATCATTTACATCAGATATCTGGCATAAATAATAAAAAATCTGGCAGAGATGATGGACCCGCCCCCTGCACTCACTCACCGTGCTCCCTTTTTGGGAAACTGGCTGTGTAAAAAACAAAGTTGCAATTTTTTTGTGCAGAAATACAATTTGCGCAAAAATAGTAAACATTTTTATTACTTGTGTGCCAGAAAATGTGCAAGACATACTAAATCTTCCCCTATAGAATCCCACCAATCTCCATGTTATATTATAGTTTTTAACTTGTGTTTCCCCAGTAGTCATACTAGATGATAACATATTATATCATAGGTAAAATTAATTCTCTGATTTATTGTAAAAATAGCTGCTTTTTAATGATTATACCTAAAATATACAAAATACAGATACATAGTGGACGTGTGGAATATTCATCTAAAGTGCGTAATGGTTTATACAACTGAGATAGTCCATATTATAGTGGAGTGATGGATGTGTATCAATTACACAGTGTATACTTTTCATAGTGGAGAACAGACTTTGGCCTGCTCATAACATTTCATGTTTTGCAGCCTGTTGTGCTTTGTATAAGTAGAGTGAAATTGTTCTAGTCAATTATGGTTATAGCTTGCTGTGGCAATAAATGCTATTATCTACATACAGAGCTTTTGAAATATCATAATGCTCTGCCTGTTGTGTATTTATTCTTGAGGCTCTATGACACATGGCTTTCTGCTAATGTTAAGGCACACTATGACCATACATAGTATAGGATGATAAGGTAACGTATATACAGTATCACAAAAGATATAATGTGCACTGTTCATGTTGCTCAAATAATTAAAGAGTAAATACGATGCTAAATTTAAGTTTAATATATGCTAAGCAGTTATGAGATTTGTGTAGGAGAATTACACTAAAGCTAAGTGACAGTTTCTGAATTCATAAATGCATTTCAGTACATCAAATAAAAGGAAATAAAATTATATATAAAACCACTATAAAGAAAACAATAGTGTTTTATATAAATGGCCTTACAATAAGACAAATAATTTAATATAAAATGCTGTCTTTACTAATTAAATAGGTTCAAAAGAAAAATTATACATCCACGCAATAGTTTAATATTACATGTCTATGGAACGTCAGAGGACACATATACTGTATTATTGAGAAACATGTTGAAGGAATTCTCCACAATTTGTTGATTCAACCCACACTACGTACAAACTACTTGGGCTCCCTTTGATATGTTCAGAACTTTAGACTTAAGTACATTCATAATTCTTTTTCTGTTCTTTTAATAATTAAAAGAAATGAAAGTATCTGCAACAGGGAACATCTGTTACATCTTTGTTATATGTTTACAGCCATATCACAGCTCTGTTTTATATAAAAGATCATAGGGCTTGCATAGTGCTGCATATTTTTTGTTCATGTTCCTCAAAATCTGAGAGATATAAAATTTTCCATGCTACATTGGATGCCTTATTTTACCTTAAAAGCGCTGCTTCCAGAATATAGTTTTGCGTCTAAGCACCATGACGGCAGTGTGCCTCACATGATCTGTGATTTGACCTCAGTGGGTCCTGACATCATTCAGGATGTCAGAAATCTCAGTTCAGCTGCTGTTGCTTTAAGATTACCATGCCAACCTGTGAAGCTTCAGGCCTCTCCTATGCTAATCCAATTATCAGCTAAGGAGGCATATTTAAACCTTGTTCCTGCTCACGCAGGTGCCTGCTGTTTGGCTGTACTTTAGTGAGGCTCCATAGCCTGATTGTTTGTGCTGAACTGCTCTTTATTGACCTTTAGCTTGTTACTGGAAACCTGCTTGTCTTCTAATCTTGACTGTGACATTACTTCTCAGACTGACTTTTGACTTGGACATGTTCACTCTTCTGATTCATCCCCTTAGTTTGATCTGATCTGCCTTGTCATTTTATCGTGGGTTCTGGTTAGACTTCAGTTTATGGATCATTTATTTCTTATACCAGTTTCTGTGGTGATAACTTGGGCCCCAAATTCAGCACAAAAGCATCTGGCTTCGCACGTGCTGGTAAAGATGTTTGTGTGCCCAGAATCTATCTCTTGTTCTACTGTTATCTATTATCAGCCAGTTCCTGCAATTTCTGATATTTGCTCCAGAGATAATATCATAACACAGGAGGTCTGAAGAGGACAAGGACCTGCACCAAATGCTGCAACAGAGCCCAAAAGGGGTGAGTAAGACTGTGTATCTCCCTTGGAGGTCTGGTTATTATACTCTAGGGTCTGAAGAAAAACCTGAGTATAATAGTCGTTTGTGGTGGTGAACCCCAAAAATTTCATGTTTCAGCCTAATCCAAAATTTTTGGAAGATTCCTATCAAAGTAGGCTTGTTACAAACATATTCACTCATGCCTACTATTTTTTTCTTTCATTTGATTAGTGTAGGGGCCATTCTGGAGTATTACATTGTATGGAGGGCCACTAATGAATATTATACTGTGTGGAGGGGCCACTATGAGACATTATACTGTCTAGATGGCTACTATGGAACATTATACTGTGTGGAGGGACCATTATATGACATTATACTATATAGGGGGTTCTATGGAACATTATACTATGTGAAAGGCCACTATGGGACATTATTCTGTGTGGAGACACTAAGGATTACAATATTTGGGCACAGTATTAGGGAGAGCAGCAAGATGCAGTGAATTATGTCAATGTGAAGACCCTGAGATGTTCAAAAATGACCAGTAACTGCAAGAAACATCATGGCTGTCTGCAGAAAATGAAGAAGATGATACAGAGAATATCTACAATAAAAGGAAATGTCAATGGATGTAATAGGTATGGATTTTCTCTGTGATACCTATGAATGCCTATGTTTATGTAGTTACAGAGATCTATGGCATGAACAAAAGGCCCACACTTTCTGTACTGTCAGGGGCCCATAGTAACCTTAATCCACCCTTGGGACCCTTGCATACTTGTAACACCCCGAAGTCTAGGCTATTTAGCTTACATAGAATTGCCTAAACTGGATACAAACCACTTATTATAAGAGAAAAGGGCTATGTCCTTCTAGCCTTTGAAAGTATGTATGTGCATTGCTGGATTCTAAAACTCCTGAAGCTGTACTTCCCCAAACAACTACAAACGCATTATGACATCTCAATCACCGATTCTGCAATTTGTGCAACCTATATATGAGCATTCTTGTGGTATTGGGGAGATAACTGTAATAATATAAGGACAGCAAGCTAGACACTATACTGTTCACTACATTGTAGGACACGATTCTGAAAAACTACATCATACCAGTCTGCAAGTAAAACATAATAGTGCTTGAATGGGTTCAAAGGTAGGCAACACAATTTTCTAAATTAATGGATAGGCTGCAGTATTAAGAAAGATTATCAAAACTGTGAATAGTTATAGTAGAAGGCAACCTATTAACTATGCATAAATGGGAGCATGGCCTAGTGCTGAGGAGAGCCAGGAACATGTTTCCATAGCTCTGGTACCTTCAGCTTTAGTAAGCTTGTTTGGGGGTTCCATCTAGGTCCCCCAGCTCACCTGTATATCCAGGCCTCCTGTTACACCCGCGGGTCTAACCCAGCAGGATCTGAGGGTCCGCTAATGCTGCCAGATCAGCCACAGTTTCCTTCTGTGCTGCTGCTGCACATGCCGCAACCACCATTTTCTCCCTCCTCGGACTGCGTCCCTGAGGCGGCCTGACTTCCTCACTCTGTGACCTGATTGTTTTGATATATTATTTTGACCTGATATGGCCCCAGACCTCTACCTAATTATATCCCTGGGAGATGCAAGGTCGACTACTGCTGCACCTATACAATTGCAGCTTTCCAGTAGTGGATTTTCTGACTTGGCTCTAACATCTTCTATGCGTGCTATTGCAAAACCACTTATTCTTCTGATTTGCTATTAGAGGCATTGCTGAATTGTAGCTTTTATACTGCCCGCTGCACCTCCTCACTGACTCTCCTAGAACTGCTGCCTACCACCTGTTACATTGAACCTTCTGTATTCTGTTATTACTGTGACGAACCAGCATCTGCTATGGTGAACACTTCTATCCTCTGATTAGCACCCTCTACACTTATAATGTCTGGTTAATATCTCAGCCACCCGTCACGGCTGCTAGCACCAACGGCTTGTTTCTGCTTCCTATACCGCTCAACCACCTGCTTCATTAACAAGATATCTACTAGTTCCCAAAAACTGAAAGCACGAAAGCCCAGAGAGGACTCATTGCCTGACACACTCTACCTGAACTCTTCAGATCACCTTGCCCTACTGGCTCTTCTGGCGGAGGCTCTCCTCACGGTAGCACAATCTCTCTTGCAACCTCCAACCAGGAATCTATAGCTGATGCTGGGGCTACTGACTTAGACCCCAATACTCTCTTTGCAAAAATCAAACAGTTGTTTTGTACTGAACTCTCTAAGGTGGTGGCCAATTTCACCAAACAAATCCAGGATCTTGGCTCCAGAGTCTCAGAGGTGGAGGACAGATTAGATGAAATTGCTGACACCCTGGAGGTGGCTAAAACCCACCTTGATGATTATGCCCAAAAATTTGAGGCTATTGATCTTAAATTGGAGGACTTGGAAAACAGGTCTAGGAGAGCCAACATCCACATCAGAGGTGTGCCAGAATCGATAACTACTCTACAGGAGACAGTTACAACATTATTATTGGCTTTGCTCCCACAAGCTGATCCCTCACTGCTCCGCATGAACCACATTCATCGAGCATTGGGGCACCCTAAAAACCCAATTGTACCCAGAGACATTATCCTTAAGCTGCCCAACTTGGAATTTTGTGATCCAATTTTGTCAGCAGCCCGAAACCTCCAGCCTCTACTGGGTATGGCTCCATCTGTTCAACTCTTCGCAGATTTGGCACCAGCCACCCTGCATAGGTGAAGAACAATGCGCACAGTTGCCCTCGCATTACAGAAGGCCTAGATACGCTATCGCTGGGGATTTCCTTTCCACATCACTTGCACCCCCAACAATAAAGACTACACGATCTGATCCTTGAAGGAAAGTCTACATGTCCTCCGGCATGAGGCACTCCAGGTGGATGAACAAGATTCCACTGACCTCCTGCTTTTGAGATTCTTGCATGTCTGGATAATGAAACACAAGCCACAGTCAGGCCCTGCCCGATTTTCATGTCCTGCTGAGGCCCCTGTGCCACCTTGATGCATTCAGGAATCTCATTTCACCTTCACCTCAGTTCTTAAGCATTTTCACTCAAGCTATACCCTTATTGGACATGCCCCAAACCAATCTAAATGCAGAGGAGTAGTGGTTTTGGTTATAACTTCTATTTCTCTACAGGTGGATGACATGCTAGTAGACCCCCAGGGGAGATATATCCTAATTCAATATGCCTGGGACTCATAGGGCAGAAAAAGCTGTTCAGTGGTTTTATAAGTTTGTAAAACCAACTTGATAAACTGCTAACCTCTAAACTCAGGGAATGCCAGAAGCTAAACACAATATATCAAATACAGTTGTCAGGCGGTGACCCTACCTCTATACTCAGTTCCACCAGTTCTATCAGAACCTACAGTCATGGCCAAAAGTTTTGAGAATGATACAAATATTAATTTTTACAAAGTCTACTGCTTCAGTTTTTCTAATGGCAATTTGCATATACTCCAGAATGTTATAAAGAGTGATCAGCTTAACAGCAATTACTTGCAAAGTCAATATTTGCCTAGAAAATGAACTTTATCCCCCAAAACACATTTCAACATCATTGCAGCTCTGCCTTAAAAGGACCACCTAACATCGTTTCAGTGATTGCTCCATTAACACAGGTGTGGGTGTTGATGAGGACAGGGCTGGAGATCAATCTGTCATGATTAAGTAAGAATGACACCACTGGACACTTTAAAAGGAGGCTGGTGCTTGCCATCATTGTTTCTCTTCTGTTAACCATGGTTATCTCTAAAGAAACATGTGCAGTCATCATTGCACTGCACAAAAATGGCCTAACTGGGAAGAGTATTGCAGCTAGAAAGATTGCACCTCAGTCAACAATCTATCGCATCATCAAGAACTTCAAGGAGAAAGGTTCCATTGGTGCCAAAAAGGCTCCAGGGCGCCCAAGAAAGACCAGCAAGCGGCAGGACCGTCTCTTAAAAGTGATTCAGCTGCGGGATCGGGCTACCAGCAGTGCAGAGCTTGCTGAGGAATGGCAGCAGGCAGGTGTGAGTGCATCTGCACGCACTGTGAGGCGGAGTCTCAAGGAGGGCAGCAAAGAAGCCACTTCTCTCCAGAAAAAACATCAGGGACAGACTGATATTCTGCAAAAGGTACAGGGAGTGGACTGCTGAGGACTGGGGTAAAGTCATTTTCTCTGATGAATCCCCTTTTCGATTGTTTGGAACATCTGGAAAACAGCTTATTCGGAGAAGAAGAGGTGAGCGCTACCACCAGTCTTGTCTCATGCCAACTGTAAAGCATCCTGAAACCATTCATGTGTGGGGTTGCTTCTCAGCCAAGGGAATCGGCTCTCTCACAGTCTTGCCTAAAAACACAGCCATGAATAAAGAATGGTACCAGAATGTCCTCCAAGAGCAACTTCTCCCAACCGTCCAAGAGCAGTTTGGCGCTCTCCAATGCCTTTTCCAGCATGATGGAGCACCTTGCCATAAAGCAAAGGTGATAACTAAATGGCTCAGGGAACAAAACATAGAGATTTTGGGTCCATGGCCTGGAAACTCCCCAGATCTTAATCCCATTGAGAACTTGTGGTCAATCATCAAGAGAAGGGTGGAAAACAAAAACCAACAAATTCAGACAAAATGAAAGCATTGATTCTGCAAGAATGGACTGCTATCAGTCAGGATTTGTTCCAGAAGTTGATTGAGAGCATGCCAGGGAGAATTGCAGAGGTCCTGAAGAAGAAGGGTCAACACTGCAAATATTGACTTGCTGCATTAACTCATTCTAACTGTCAATATAAGCTTCTGTTACTCATAATATGAATGCAATTATATTTCTGTATGTGATAAAAACATCTGACAAACACACATAAAAACCAGAGGGCAGCAGATCATGTGAAAATATAATATTTGTGTCATTCTCAAAACTTTTGGCCATGACTGTATACTCTGCCCCCACCTCTGCCCACCCCTGGAGATTGCCTCTTTTCTCCATTCCCTCAACCTCCCTACTGTTACACCTCCCCAAGCTACTTCTTTACATGCGCCCATAACTAGAGAAGAACTGGACGCTACTATCAATGCTCTTAAAAATGGGAAAACTCCTGGGCTAACCTTCTCCAAATGTTCAATCACATCCTGCAGGGAGGTAAATTCCCCGAGGACATGCTCAGCACATCCATCACAGTTATTCCTAACCCGAGTGAAGACGCTAATACCCCCGCTAACTACGGACCCTTATCACCTCTAAACCTAGATATCAAACTGTTTTTTTCCATCCTTACCAACCGCCCGAATGGTCTACTCCCCTCTCTCCCAACGAAGTGGGGTTTATTCCTGGTAGACAGTCTTCAGATAATGTTAGAAAGCTCTATGATAGTTTATCATGGAGCTACCTTGATCATGTCCTGAAGTTCATGGGCATTACTGGTCAATTCCAGAGGGCTCTCTGGGCATGTTATTGTGACCCCATTGCCTATTTGAAGCTTCCGACAGACTCCCCAATACCTGTTAAGATCTATCATGGCACCCGGCAAGTTTGTACCTTATCCCGTCCCTATTTGCCCTGGCCATAGAACCACTAGAAATTGCCATATGTTCTCATCCTGATATTGAGAACCTTGAATATAAAGCTAACCTGTTTGCAGATGACATGCTGCTCACTATCATAAAACCCCTGATTACAACTTGATCAATACCCTTTCACGGTTTGTGCAATTATCGGGCCTTAAGATCAATACTTTTCAGTCAGAAATATTACATTTCTTGCAATATCCCCCCAGCTACCCAAAAACTGATAGATTTAAACTTTGGCTTTCAAACTAGAGATAAATACCTGCCCTACCTCAGGATAACCTTTGCAGCCCCTTAGATACCCATTTCAAATGGAATTATGCCACATTGATCCTGAAGCTCTTAAAGAATCTCACTGCATGGCATAGCCCCACCCTCTCCTGGTTCTATAAAATTCATTTGGTAAAGATGGTTACCCTACCTTGCATTCTTTACTTATATATTATTATAAGAGATTGGGTGGGATGTCGGTCCCTAACCTCTATAAATACGATGTTGCTGCTAGGCTCTCACAGATCTGTGGCATTTATAATGAGAGGGACTGTCCACAATGGGTCACCCTGGAGTCAACCCTCCCTACATGCTCTGCTCTGGGCCCCATGATTGACATCTCACTTGGTTCGTTTTAGTTTTCAGTTACAGAGCCCAATTTACCTGTTAGTCCCTCTGTTTCATAGTCCTCTCTCTCCCTCTGGCCTATCTTCTGAGGTCTCAGATACGCCTAATATGTTACTTCAGTATACTGTATACTATACTATATGGCTACTGTGTTCATAAAACCCTGCTCATTATACCTTGTCTACTTTAAAATGTCTCAGTAAACAAAAGATTGTAAGAGACAGAAAAAATTACTTTCAATCTAGAAAATAGCAGACATTGTACATTGCTATTTTAAGGTTAAATGTGCATTATAACTTATACATCTGACTCCTGGCAGAGAAAATCACATTTTCTCACATTTGTATTGTTGGCAGAATCTACCATAGCAGCAAATAACACCATAAATTCACACAGCCTTTCAGATTGTACTTTTAATATTCAACAGTTGTACAGTTCAGGAGCTTTTTAGTCTAAAGTGGATTGTGGGTGTTTATAACATTCACATAGGTAATGAAGATGTTATACATGGCTGTATTCAGATGGCAATTCTGATTTGGCCACGTTTGACTCTTTAGTGATGTTATCTGATGTAAGGAAATGTATCTGTTAGGCTTGTGCAAAACTAAGTGTGTGGGAACACAGTTGGTAGATGAAAAACATGAAGGGAAAAAAGTATTTACAAAGAATTTGTCCCAGCTGCACACAGCAGTAGCTACTTTGACATGCAAGATTCACCCGATATGCTGGGACATTGATAGAACTGATGGTAAGAACGATTGAAAATAAGTGTTTCCATCGCAATATAAACAGGCTGTGCTAAAAGGCGTAAATGTGCAGAACATAATAAATGTGTATTATATGCTGCTTCAGAAATTATCTGGTAAAGAGCATGTTATTTTCTTTCACAATGAGTACTGTACCATATAATAGTATTTTATCATAAGATTACACACTGAGCTTTTCAAATGTAATGTCTTGGTACAGCATCATATGTTAAGAAGCTAACTGTAACCGTGAGCCTTCATACATCATTCTGGTATGGTTGGTTAATAATACAGATTCTTTATGTTGTTTGCTTTACACAATTATTAAATTTTCGCTATTTAAAAATACAGATTTTAATTAATGAAGAATATATCATTGTATATAATTTACAGACCACATTGTTATGGTTTCTTTCTAGTCTCTATTTGTTGACTTTGCCTTTTACATGCCCAGAAAGTATAGCTCAGCAGACTGCAACGGGCTGAACCTATAAACCTGAACTTTAAAGTTTGGATATGTTCACTATGTATAATCTAGGACACTTTATTCCTGGGAGTTTGGCATGTTAATTTGTGTTTGTTTTTTATGTCCCCGTAAAACCTCAAAAATACAATTAAAAAAACACATTGCAAGTCACTTGCACTGCAGGTTTTAGTCCCAGAATGTAGGTGATATTTGTTTAAATTTCATCCACAGTAATTTTACTATGGATCCCAGCACTGGGCCGTTGTACTATGTGGGGGCACAATGGTGGTGCCATTCTGTGTGGGGGCACTAAGGGGGCATTATACTGTGTGTGGGGGACACAAATGTGTCATTATACTGTATAGGGTCACCAATGTGACAGTGTGCCAAGAGGCACACTAATGCACAAATGTGGCATTAGAATGTCTGTGGGAACCAATGGGGTATTATACCATGTGAAGGCCACTATGGCAGCATTATACTGTGTGTGTGAATTATACTGTGTGGATGCAGTAAGGTAGCATTATATTCTGTGGGGATGCTAAGAGGTCATTAGGCTATATAGGGGCACTAAGGAGGCTTCATATTACACAGAGGAGGGCACTATTACTGTTTAGGGGTGGACAAGAGGACCGTGTGGGGTCAAAGAGGGCATGGGTAGGACTGGGAGTGGTTATAGGAATGTTTTAATATATGCAAACACTGGGCACATTCAGCTACTGTGCAGCTGGGACCTTCACCTGTCAGCAAACCCAGATTAGTAGATCTTTACTAAAAGTAGTTAAGTACGCATGGTACAGATGATGTCATATACCATACATTTCCATTTAAAGTTAGTGTTAAAAGGCCATATAGTGCAGCTGTTGACTAATGTGCGTTACCCTATACACTTTGTAACAGACTGTTAGAAATTGTTTTATAATTTCAGAATCCAAGTAACCAATAGTGTAGATATCATTTTTATATGCTCTTATATTTGGGAAAATGTAAAACTGAACTAATTGAAATCCAATGTAATGTAAAAGGATACTTTGCAGAATTATGATTAGTGACAGGCACTGTGACAAGTAAAGGTAGTGTAGGTTGTGCTATTGCTGTACTATATGCTAGTTTCAGTAACTTGACAGAGTTAAAGTCCCCAGTTATAAATACAGTATGTGATCACTGAGAAAGCTGCTTTCCTTTACTGTAAATTTGCAATCAGTAGCACTGTACATTGGAAAGAAATGGCAGTAAATGACAGATAAATTACTTACACTAGTATTATACACATATACAGTAATAAACAGGATTTATTTAAGTAAATATTTATGACAAATAAAGCAGTTATATATTTTAGATCAGAAAGATGCAGAGGTAGCAGTCAAAACTGGGTTGGCAGAGATGAGAGTTATAAATTGCACATGGTTAATGGAGACCATGTTACAAATTTTTATTAAAATCCCAGGTTACACTAAATTATTAATATACATTTGTAATATGCAGGTGTTGGACACAGAGATCGGCTTAGTAGTTATATGAAACATAGAACAAGTAGGAACAATAAGCAAACTTCAGCCATCTGGCCTGTGACAGTGGAGTCTCTCTCTTGTGCAGTCACTGCCATCCACTGCCAATGAACACCCCTCCAATGTTAATATTCACTCAATCTGCTCTCTTAACCTCCTAGCTGCATCATACCACATAAGTCTTCCCATGAATCTGCCTTCCCTAAATTCCTGTGCTCAGTGAGACAGCTGAATATGTAGGACCATCGTCAAATAGAAGCCTGTAAAAGTGAACTCCTTGTTACACATTCACAATAGTGGTTTAGACTTGGTTTAGTCTCTGAGCCATAGAAGCTAATATTTTAAATAAGAATGTTAGACACAACTTGGACCGAAGGCGCTTTGCTGGACATGGTACCATAAACTACCATAAACTGAGTAAAGCTGAACGTATAAATAAATAATGGTTGACTAGGAACATGTGTTTACTTTGTTTGCAAGAGGAAGACGAACCGTGACTTGTTTCAGTTGAAACAAAAGTTTCAGCATGTTTAAATCCAACAGGCTCAATTCTTACCTCTTCAATCTGTTGTGGAGGTACAATACCCCCATAAACATTTGATTGTTTTAAGGATTAAGCAGTCCACTAGCTTTTATCTAGTGGATGGCCAGTTTAAAACTGGAATCAACAGGTAAAGCAAAGATAAGAATACAAATCAGAATTGGAACTAAGTCAAATATAATGTAACCAGATTTAATAGAAAATAATAGTGGAACAGAACAGAAGCAGAGAGTTCTTATAAAAAAAAAAAGTCTTAAATGATATTGTATCAGAGGCTTGACGTAAGAATAGAATACCTGAGTATATATTCTGTATAGCTGACATCATCAAGAGGCTATGACATTCTCGTATACACTAACATACTGTATCTGCAAGTGGCAATCAACTGGGAGTGCTGGTTGTAATAATGTGCTATACATTTCATATTGGTGCCATAGCAATACATTATGTTGCCCTCATAAAAGAATACCAACACCAATTTTACCAAAACCAATTTTCTCCAGCATAGATAATAAATTAAACATCTAGATTTCTTGGTGAACAAGACGTATGTGTTTGTTAATTTCAAATTTTCATTTTACAGGCGCATTTATGTGAAGGAAAGAGACAAACCTTCTCAAACATTCAGATTACCACCATCTGTGTGCACCATACATCTGTTGCTACAGACCTAGAAATTTGACTATTTTCCCTGTTCCCAGATTGCACTGAACCCAAGAAGAATTCAGATACATCTTCTAGAGGAAGTCATTTATTATCTATATTCATTTCTGACAACTCATTCGGGACCAATTTAAAAAACAATCCATATGAAAACATATCCATTGATGTAACATATACTGAAATCTTCCGGAAATTCTACACTCATTAAAGAATATTTGAAGCCTTCAGAGACTTAGTTTCCATAGCTGAGGTAGTGTTTTTCCCAATAATGGTTATTTATACTTTAGATATCACTGTAATTTATGAGTACAACATAGAGGTGGGCAGCAAATATGCTGCAGACTTTAAAGTGGTGACCTTTGAGTAAAAACACTAGTTAGGAAAAAATGTTGACATGTAATTCCAGTATATTGCTTTTCAAATTTTTTTTTTTTTGTTGCTTGCTGGAAGAGCGACATTGCTGCTATTGTTATTGTACAAATAAAACAATGGACTAGGAGACCATGTGCTTAGTGAAAAAGCGCGAAAAATCACTCAAAAATATAATGAGCTTTGTGTGTTGTTTAGTTTACTATTAGTAATATTAATTATTTATTATTTATTCATGTATCAATCATGACAATCACTGTATATTTTCAAGGTAAGTGACTCAGACATTCCAATGAAGCATACATTTAGTTAACTTTTCAAACTCCATTGCCATATTTTGTAGCAAAGAACGTTATGTTTCACTACTCAGGTTTTGGAGACTGAAAAATCACTGAATTCCCAATGTGCTTAAAGGGGACTTCGAAGTAAAAAAAAGGCCCCTTGTTAGTAAATACCATAACATAACAAAAAGAGTGATATTTACTAGTATTATCCCTTGCACTTCCAGCGCCACTCTCTTATCCTCTCTGATGATGTTTGTTTAGATGGTTGCAGTGTAATGTGCCCATATACAGGTGCATCTCAATAAATTTGAATATTTTTGAAATGTTCATTCATTTCAGTAATTCAATTCATAACCAGCAGTCTTCCATGGTTGTGTGTCCTATTGAACCAGATTGAGGGACCATTTAAAAGCTTAGGAAACCTGAAATACTGAACTTTTTTACAATATTCAAATTTTCTTAGATTTTGGTTTTCATTACCTGTAATCCATAATCAACATTTACAGAAATAAAACACTTGAAATAGAACACTCTGTGTGTAAAGAATCTAGAAAATAATTTTTAATTTAATTACTGAAAGAAAGAAATGTTTCAAAGATATTCTAATTTATTGAGATGCACCTGTACATCATGTAACTGTAGCAGCGAATGGTCAACTAATGTCCTTATTAGTAACATGTCACATGCCACTGAGGCCAGTCTAATCTATTTGGTATATGTAATACAAAAAAAATAATTCCAATCTAGACAGAAAGAAACACTTTAATCTTCTCATTTCCAATGGTGGTGGTATGAAATATTCACATGAAGAGATTGGATGCAGTTTGTTAACAAGTCCAGTATTCAGTATTTATATTTTTGTGAGCAGTTTGAAAAAATCTGGGATATTTGAAGATCATTTTGTGCTATGAGAGCCTTGTTTGAAATATGAATTAATCCATTAAAGCAGAGCTGAAATTTGTACAGTACTTCCTACTACAAAATCCTATAATGGTTCCAAGAACAATACTATGAAGGCTTTTCTCCAATTCTGTGATTAAATGGAATCAGCATTTTAAAGGTCGCATCGAATTGTCTAATTTTAAAAAAACTATAGGAGTTGTTGAACACGGTATAAAACACTATGCCAGTGCACACTGAACTCATGCTTTTTTTGTTTTAGCAGTTTTGCTGGTAAATGCAGCACTGTAAGACACTGACAAGTAACATTTAACTAACTAGACCTATTGGACTGAACAAAAAAATTGCATGGCACAAAAGTGAAATAGTAAAACTTCCTATTTCAGCTAAAAGCTGCTTAAGATCTTACTGAATACTGTTTTACTATTGGGTTCAATCAGGGGCGTAACTATCGGGGTAGCAGTGGTAGCAGCTGCCACAGGGCCTGGGACATTACGGGGCCCCGCGGGCCCCCGATGCTTTTTTTTTTTTTTTTAATAGTCCATTACCTGCTGGAGTAACTCCAGCAGGTAACGGGCCCTATAAACTTACTGTCCCCGGGGTCCCGCTCACGGCCGCCTGCGCTTCCGATTCTGCGGAGGCAGCTGTGAGCAGGAGCGGGGATCGGTATGTGAGGCTGCGGGCCAAACACAACAATCACTGCTATCATTAAACTCCGGGGTCTTTTCAGACCCCAGAGTATAATAATCGGAGGCCCAGGGGAGGTGAGGGAACATAAAAAACAATGTACTTACCTCTCCTGCGCTTCTCTAGGCTTCGGGCCTGTTTGGTGACGTCCCCGACGTCATTTTGCGTCGCGACGCCTGCCCACATCACGTGACGCCGGCCTGGTCCAACATTGAAGGCGGCTGAAGCAGCAGGGACTGGACTGGAGCGAGGAACAGGTAAGCAACGTTGTTTTTTTATGTTTCTATCCTCCCTGGGTCTCCGATCATTATACTCTGGGGTCGGGAAAGGCCCCGAGGATAATTATTTTTTAGGGTAGTCCACAATGGGACATATAATAGTGTGTGCAGGGGCCACTATGGGGCAAAATACTCAGTGCAGGGGCCACTATGGGGAATAATAGTGTGTGCAGGGGCCACTATGGGGAATAATAGTGTGTGCAGGGGCCACTATGGGGCATGATACTGTGTGCAGGGGCCACTATGGGGCATGATACTGAGTGCAGGTGCCACTATGGGGCATAATACTGTGTGCAGGGGCTACTATGGGGAATAATACTGTGTGCAGGAGCCACTATGGCACATAATAGTGTGCGCAGGAATGCGTTTTTTTTGGGGGAGGGGGGTTGGAGGGGGCGGTCCGGGGGGGGCGATTGGGGGCAGCGGTTCGGGGGGGCGGTCCATGTGAAATGTTCGCCTTGGGCCCCAGCCATTCCTAGTTACGCCACTGGGTTCAATGTTTGAATGACACACAGTAGGTTCTTAAAGTGTAACTAAACTTTCAGACAACTTTAGATTTTCTGGCAGTATTTATGTCATTTATAAATTTTGTAATATACTTTATTAAAAAATTTTGGTCCTTTCTTTGAAATCCTGCATTTTTTCACTCTTTCCCTTGTTTCTGTATTGAGTACCGTTTCCGTCTCTCACAAATATGACACAAATTTATGACACAAATACTGCCAGAAAATCAAAAATTTTCTGAAAGTTTAATTACGCTTCAAGCCCCCTGGACCTTCAACCTCTGTAAAGGTATAGCTAGCTATAAAGAATCTTATATGGAGTAAATTTATTAGGACTAGCATTTAGAAGTGCTCAGGAGAAAGATGTGCCAAATTTATTAGCCACCAGGGCTGAGCAGTTTTTTTGTACCTGGTTATAGGTGCTGCTGCACAGACCCTGGGACACTTTGAATTTGATATTCGGACAGTGTCAGAGCAACACACATGACGTAGCCCTTCGCTTACAGTCAGGGAACGCCCTTCTGACAGTATAGGGCTTTATTAGCAAACAGGTCACCAAAACTAACACGGTTCATAACTCCACAACGGTGGGGGCTAGAAAGAAAATTCAAAATGCCCCAGAGTCTGTGCAGCAGCGCCTATAACAAGCTACAAAAACTTCTCAGCCCTGGACTGGTCCTCTTTAAAATTCACATAATGTGTAAATATATTTGACTTCAAAAACGGCGAGAAATGATACTGTTTCTTATGCTCCTTGTATCTTTAGAAAATGAATAATGTCTTATTTCCTTCTATTTTACCACTTTTTATTAAAATTTTAAGCCATATGAAAAAATGTCAAAAACATCACTCAGTTTAAAAATATAAAGCCTGGATGGGTCAGCTCTAACTACATCTAATAACTTCTGGAAATCTCACAGTAAAACTGACATTTGAGGAAACATCACATTCCTTCAGATAAATGCCAGAAAATGCCAGGATGACCTATCAATTTAAGTTTGTTTGTAATACTTTTTCAACAGCGAATATATACACAAGTGTAAGAAGAAAACTAATTAAAAGCAAAGTACATCTATGATTTAGATCATAGACATGGCTGACATTAAAATAAACCTGAGACCAGTCAAATGAATATCAATTTAGTAAACAGCACAAAATGTGCTCATATTTCAGATCCAATATGTTTCCATGTCCTACATATTTAAGGATAAAACATGTTATTCCTAAATAAATTAATCAATTAATCTAGTTTAGAGCAAGCAGATGGGAAGATTCAAAGTGCAAGATCAAAAAAGCAGAGCAAAGGCAGCTGGCTTGTACATGTCATGAAGGCTTTCCTAATATAATTTTCCTTTTGATCTGTTTTCTGTGGAAAAGGAGTTTTAGATTTGATAATGTGTGGGAAAGTGTTTCAGATTGCAAACGAACTTTAAAATATATGTTAAGTGTCATACTAAAATTTCCTCCCACCTGTATAAAGGGTTTGAGTTCTACATAGGAAACAGGAACACAAAGAGTCTCAGCTTTTTATATGTAAGGTATGGATTGCTATGGTGTATACTGTACATTGTAACTTCATGATATTATATGTTTTTGTTTCTGTTATAGAATACAATGCCTCTGATCATCAAAGCAGGAAATGATCATGACAAATGATCATGTAATTTGCCATAAATCAATAACATATATTTCTATGTCTGGTAGATTGATAGCTCATAATGGTCAGCTATCCCTATATAACAAAAGCTCATCACATAGCACAACTATTTGCACACACCCATATAACTGCACATAAAATCCCTACAGGTCTGTATTACAGAGCAGTAGGCACCTAATGTGATGTGGCACTACATTGTACCTCAAAGAGGCACCATATTCCCTCTTAATCCAATGTTTCTTACTAGAAGTAGAAACTGAATAGAACATACAGTAGCCTGTAGCTACTCAAAATGCGGACCACTATATTAGAGTGGCAAACAATTTTGGCATAGACGATAATACAGAAATAAAGAAAAATAGGTGTTAACACCAGACTCAAGTAAGAAATATGCTGTTAAAGCAACAATAGATCAAGGTCATGTCATTTAACTGAATAAAGATTTTCCTTAATTATTTCCTGCCCCATGAGACATATTACATTGGGGGGAGGGAGGGGCAGAGGTGTAACATAAAGCTCCTAGGCCCTAGTGCAAAATCTCTACCAGGTCCCCCAACTATATTGTATCATTTATAGTACTGTCTCCCTACATTGGGAGACACTTTGTGGGCCCCTATGGCTCCTCAGCCTGGGTGCAACTGCATCCTCTGCACATCCTCAAATTACACACCGGAGGATGCCTGTTACCACAATAGTTTGTCATGAAGATTGGGCCAACTCAAAAGCTGAGCCAGCGCCATCAGGGAGGTTGTGTAGCACACAGCTGACCTCATGTTCTAATGACTGTGTGTGGTGAAAGCACTGTTTGCGACAGTTTATCCCCTTTGAGGCCAAAGTAAATACTGTAAAATACTAAAAAATAAAAGAAAATTTAAAAAACTGCATGAATAGCCCTTCTCCCAAAAATTGTTTGTATCAGAAAAATAGTAATATTCAAAAATAGCAATATTTGGTTTTGATGCGTCTGTAACAACCCATACTATAAAAATAGAACAATATTTATCTTGCATGGTGAACACATTTGTATTGTAAATATGCAGAGCTGAAACATTTACTAAAGGGGGGGTGGTCATTTCAAATGGTGGGATCTCTGGTTTTATACCACCTAGAAAAATGGCTCTGGTATCAAAAGAATGCTGAGATTCTAGTAGAAGTACTAGCTATAACAGAACCTGAGCTATCACTAGTTAAAATCACAGTCGGGAATTTGAACTTAAGAGGAACCAGTTAATGCATATAAAATCACATTCCGACTGTGTTTTTTACTAGTGATATTTCCAATTCTTTTATAGCTAGTACTAATTTCAATCTTGGTAGCATATGAAAGCTGAGAATCTCCAGAACCATTTTTCTGGTACAAAACTGGAGATACAGCTATTTGGGATGACCTTCCCCCTTTAGTAAATGCTTCAGCTCTACATGCTGCATTTAGTACAGGTGTACCAACAGAGTTTCCCTGGCAATGCTTAGAGCATTGCTAGTGGGAACTTTACAGCCTTTTTTCTATTAAAAGGAAGTTAGATAGGTTAATAAAGTATATTTCTAAATTGTTCACCATACATCCCCTGACACAATAGCTAAATAAATAAAATGTGAGTTACACTTTAACTATTTACAGTCTACATATTTGTATGTGAAAGATATGAAATTTTATCCAGACCCATAATAATGTAAAAGTTTATATATCTCTGTTCACCACACAATAAACTGAATGAAATGATTCCACATTACTTCACTAAAATTTCCCTCTACAGGAACATTTTCCGTTCTAAAACAAAGTTAAAAACAATATAGTGTACATCTGAAAGGACCTAGGGGAATCAACTGAAAACCTACTGTTGGGAAATCCATATAATCCCATACAGATGCTATATACTGTATTTGTACATTTTTCTTTATGTATGAATAAAGTTCTAGAATTTGGATTTCAATACACAGTTTTGTAGTATGTATCCTAAAATGATGCAGACAATCGATTCATATATGAAGGCCCAGTTACAGTTATTATTTACAGATACATATATCCACCTTCTAAGTGATTGAGGAGTAAAAAATATACAGACAAATACATTTTAATCTTTAGTTTGTAGAAACTAAAGAACAGATGTGAACCACTTCTGGCACAACTATTTTCAAAGTTCCAGTGCTTAGTTATCCTATAAAGCAAGACAAACCGTCACTGTTTATATAATCTTGAAATGAATATTCTTAATGTGTATAAAAAAAAGAAAACATTGCTTTACCTAAATTGCCAAGTCCTATATAATACATAACCATATACTTACTATAAATACTGTATATTGTATGTTATGGCTAGATGGATTTACATGTGTAGGGAACGCCATTCACAGAATAATGTATCTGGCCGCCCCGCAGGGCTCAGAGACCCCAGGCATTTAGTGCAAGTTTTGTTTTGTAAATACAGTGAGCAGACACAGTGAGGCAGAGCGCGGGGGGAGAGAGGAGCAGAGCGCGAGACAGACAGTATGTCTGGGGGAGTCAAGAGCCACTTGTTCCTATTTACTCACAGTATATAGTTAGGTATGTGACCCCCATATACCACAGGACCAGCTAGTAACCGAGTTAGGGATCCATATATATATATAGTTCAGGGCAGGATAGGTAGGCCCGAAGGCCAACAGCTAGTAGAGGCCCGGGGCACAGTAGTTTAGCTGGCAGGTAAGGACTCAGTGAGGGTAGCAGGCCGCATCACGCCGTCACCGTCGCCCGTTGCTGCCTGAGAAGAATCTCACCATCATCATCACTCCTGATCGGCTGTCTGTCATCTCCTGGAAGAATCGGAGGATCCACAGTCATCCACAGGGGCCCCGCATCTCTTCTGTTGCCTGGAGGTATGTGCACGGACTCTGCATATATCTATATATATACCCGGGATATAACCAAGACGGGAGGACTTGCTGGTTGTTGTAGTACGCTGTGTTCTGAGTATATGTTATGTATGTATTATTACCCTGTTGATTCTTATAAAGCTACTGTTATAACCTTATGTGGTATCTGCATGTATTCTTCAGACTGTGAGATTAGTACAGTGATCCTTGTTAAGGCTACTAACTGTATTCATGGGTAAGTCCCAGGAAGAGATCCTCCCTGTAATACAGAGGCTCTATCCTGGGTGGAGGCACTGATATATTTCATATATGTTCCCACTCTTCCCTTCAGCGAAGGCTCAGGTCCCATTATACACACAGGTCAGCGCCAGAGTCTGTTGCGGGGGGATAATACTCATACCCCCCCCCCCAAATAGGGCTACATTTGGAGGCACTGCTGAGATTTAGAAGTGGGAATAGTCATTGATATGGAGAAGCGATATAGCTCAGAGGGGAACCTCCCACTAGCTACTACATGGGATTACCGACCTCCTGTTCCTCCCCTGGTTCAGGTAAAGGAAGAACCCCGCTCAGCCAGTTACCCCCCCAGTATGGCCGTCGCTAGCAGTTCCTCTAGTGACAGTGCTATTAGCACTTAGCCAGGCTGACTGAAATGTTAGCTCAGGGCCTGCAGGCCACTCACTACAAGAAACTAAAGTATTCTCTGGTAATGTCCCAGTACCACAAGGGGAGGAAAACTTTGAGATATGGAAAGAACATACTCTCCAATGCCTGAAGGAATGGTCTTGCTCTGAAGAAGGCAAGCGGCAGCGTATCAGTGAAAGTTTGCGGTCTCCTGCTGCAGAATTGATCCGCTTGTACAGAGACTCTCATGAAGGAGTGAGTGCATTGGACTATATACAAGTACTGTCTGATCACTTTGAGCCATACTATGACCTTGCCCAGATGGTTGCTGATTACCGAATGGTTCGTCAAAAGAAGGGGAAAATGTCTCTACTTTTATTAACCGTTTACAGCTACTTCTTTCACGTCTGGTGTACCACGCAGCTATATCTACTTCAGAGGTAGACGCTATGAGAACCAGTCAGTTGGTGAGAGGGTTACAACCTCATCATCCTCTTGCTCAAGTACTCAAGGTCTTACTATCTGATAGAGTCCTTCCATTTCCTGACTTAATGAAGTTAGTGAAGAAACAAGAAGCTGACATTAGTTTTAGTACCCCTAAGAAAGCGAAAAGCATCTCTAAAGAAGATGTTGTTCCTAATTCAAACAAGGACAAACCAGCGGAGCGGTCAGAACTTAGACAGTCCGCCACTCCACCCACTGCCACTCAATGGAGGAAGGATGCTAGAACCTGTTATAAATGTGGTCAGACGGGCCATACTGCCAGACAGTGTACGGAGGACAGTGAGGGATTGGGACACAGTGCTGTCTTCTCTATTCAGAATCAAAGACACCAAAGGAAGGCGGGCGAGTAAATACCAGAGGCGCTATCGCGGGCTCCAGGTCCGTTGTCAAAGTCACTGTCAATGGTCATGCGCTCCTGCCCTGTTTGATACAGGATCTCAAGTGACCCTGATTTATCGCTCGTTCTACCAAAAGTATCTGAGGGATATACCTCTTCAGTCTACAGGACAAATGAAATTGTGGGGGCTTAATTCAGGATCATATCCTGTAGATGGCAGCCTACAAGTAGTTATAGCTGTCCCTGAATTAGAAGATCAGAGTGTCGCCCCAAAGATTACGGCTCTTGTCTCCCTGAACAGGGGATTCTTGTGCAGCTCCTGTGATACTTGGCACTAATTGTCCCGCAGTGCATTATGCTTTCAAAGTTTCTGAAGAGATTGAACCCTGCAGCCAGCCGGTGAATATATCTTCTGATCTAGAGAACTCTGTGATCCCTGCTACTGCTATCGACATGGAATGTATATCATATCGGTGAGAGAACCGTGAAGTTCCTCCGGGAGAGAATTCTGAGAGTAGCCTCCAGCATTGCTCCCGATTTGCTGAAGGGGAGTTATATCCTTATGGAAACCCCTAAGAAATGATTAACCAGAATGGCTGGATGGTGATCCCAAGAGAAAGGACTGGAGAAATAAAGTGGAGTTATCTACTTGTGTGACAGTGAGGAACTGCACCGCATCCGATTGTAATTGGACCATACCAGAATGTGGCCCACTGCTACCCTGTGCTTGGAGTAAATCCATACGCTGAAGTGTGCAGGATTCAAATCCGAGATGCAATCCCTAATCTCAATCTTGACTTGAGTGATCCACATACCAGAGCCTGGAATCAGCGACTGACACAGAAGTTGTCTGAATTATCGGAAGTGTTCTCCATGGATGATATGGATGTAGGTTGTGCTAAAAGTGCTCAACACACTCCGATTGACCGATTCTACTCCCTTCCGGGAGCGACCACGGAGAGTTGCTCCAAAGGATGTTGATGAGTTAAGACAGACTCTACAGCAAATGAAAGGTCAGGGGATCATTGTGGACAGAAGAGCCCCTATGCCTCACCTATTGTGGTGGTAAGAAAAAAATCTGGAGCAATCGCCTATGTGTGGATTACAGAACTCTGAACCGGAGAACCTACCTGATCAGTATACACTGCCGAGAATTGAAGAAGCTCTGGAAGCTCTGAATGGAAACTGTTGGTTCACAGTGCTGGACCTAAGATCGGGATACTATCAAGTCCCAATGGCACCTGAGGATCAGGAAAAGACAGCTTCATATCCCCTTGGTTCTTCAGTTCACTCGTATCCCAAGGTACAAAGGTGCGCCAGCAACGTTCCAAAGGTTGATGGAAAGAGTGTTAGGTGATTTAGTGCCCCGGGAATGCCTGTATATCTTGATGACATTATTGTGTTGGAAAGACGCTGGAAGAACATGAAGAACGACTCATGAGAGTACTCCATCGCTTAAAAGAAGAGGGGCTGAAGTTGTCGGCTGACAAATGCAAATTTTGTAGATCTTCGGTCACTTATGTAGGTCATATTGTTTCTGCTGAAGGAGTTGCTACCGATCCTGGTAAGATTGAAGCTGTGGTGAATTGCCCCGACCGCAAAATATACGGAGTTGCAATCTTCTGGGGTTTTGTGGATTCTATCGACGATTTGTGGAAGGATATTCAAAAACGAGCCCTCCTCGACCTGTTGAAGAGTGATGCAGGAGATCCGGAAAGAAGAAAGGGTCTTCCAAAAGCCTTTTGCGATAGGTGGACTGCAGATTGTGAAGAAGCATTTAAGTTGTTGAAGAAGAAATTGACAGAAGCTCCCGTTCTGGCTTATGCTGATGCACAGAAGCCATATGTGCTACATGTAGATGCCAGCTTTGAAGGATTAGGTGGCGTGCTGCACCAAGAAACCCGGCCGGGTTACGGCCCATAGCTTTCATAAGTCGAAGTCTCTCCCAGCGAGAAAAATTATCCAGTACATAAATTGGAGTTTTTGGCGCTCAAGTGGGCCATTGTTGATAAATTACATGACTATTTATACGGAGCCACGTTTGAAGTAAGAACAGACAACAATCCACTGACATACGTTTTGTCAACCCTAAACTCGATGCTACAGGACATCGCTGGTTGGCAGCTATCCAACTACCAATCACACTCAAGAAAATCGGGGCCTAAGAACATTGGGGCAGATGCTCTACAAGACGGCCTGGATTACCTAGTCCGGAAGTAGTGGATGAATGGGAAGAAGTGCCAAGTCCTGGAGTAGGAGCTTTGTGTGCCATGGCTGCTGTAGTTGAAGACCGAGTAGCCTTTTCTGAAACTCGGCTATTGACTCTATTGGGGGAGGTCCCGAAGCTGTACCAGACATGTTTGCCTACCCTGCCGCTAGGATCCTTTGAGAGTTGTTCTATATCTCAAAGCGAATGATCTGGAGTCAAAAGACTGATCCTTTAATTGGACCTCTTTATCAAGCAGTGAGTTCTCAAGACAGAGAAATGTTAAAGACATCCCTACCCTCTGAATGCAGTCAACTCTACGAGATTGGGAGAAGTTTGAAATAGACAATGGCCTACTTTATCGTGTGGTGCTGTATCATGATCACCCTGGAAGGCGCCAACTAGTTATTCCAAGCTGCTTCAGAAGATGATTTCCGAAGTCTGCATGATTATCATGGTCATTTGGGACCTGAGAAGACTTATGGCCTAATACAAGACCGATTCTACTGGCCCAAAATGAGAGATACCGTGACTCGTCTGTGTAGGTGCTGTCGCAGATGTTTGCAGAGGAAGACTGTCCCGGCGAGCGGCCCATGGGACACTTGAAGAGTTCGGGCCCCATGGATCTTGTCTGCATAGACTTCCTTTGTATTGACAACGACTCCAGAGGATTTGGAAATGTATTGGTGGTGACTGATCACTTCACACGATATGCTCAAGCCTTTCCGACTAAGGATCAAAAAGCAGTCACTGTTGCAAGAGTGCTTTGGGAAAAGTATTTTATCCATTATGGCACCACACCGGTTGCATTCTGATCAAGGCCGTGATTTGAGAGTAACCTGATCAAAGAGTTACTTCAGTTGTTGAACATCCGCAAAAGTCGGACGACGCCTTACCATCCAGAGGGAGATGCCCTTCCTGAAAGATTAACAGGACTTTACTTGATATGCTTGGTACCTACGAATTGAGGATAAGCGATCCTGGAGTCGAAAAGTGGAGGCTATGGTGCATGCCTATAATAGTACAAGGCACGAGAGCACAGGATATTCACCATACTTTCTGATGTTTGGAAGAGAGCCTAGGCTACCTATTGACATCTTGTTGGGAGTCTCTACCGATGGTATCAGTCATCGAGATCATTACCGATACGTGGCACGTTTGAAAGAAACGCTTAAGAGTGCTTATCAGCTGGCTGAGGAAAATGCGGCCAAAGTGAATGAAGGAAATAAAAGGAGATTTGATCTTCGAGTAAGATACCGAGAATTGAACCCTGGGGACCATGTTCTGCTACGGAATTTGGGAGCATCTGCAAAACATAAGCTGGCTGATCGATGGCGGAGTGAACTCTTTACAGTGGTAGATCGGTTGCCTGGAATACCAGTCTACAAGATAAAAGGACGGGACGGGAGGATCAGGACTTGGCATAGAAATCATTTGTTGCCTGTACCTCAGATTGATGGTATGGATATCTCCAATGATGGCTCGGCCTGCGATTCTCCACAGTCCTTAGCCGATATTCCACCTGACCTTCCTGAAACTCCTGAGAGTGATTGGACTGTGGCTCCTGAAGTTCCTAGATCACCAGTATCTTCTCCTTCAGGGAGACCTATGAACCCTCAAACTCCAGAATTCGTACCTAGATCTGTGTCTACAGATGAGCAGGGATCCAGCTCTCCTACGCCACCAGCACCATCCCTTCCCATGGCAGACAACCCTAGTTTAGGGCCTGGACATGCTAGTTTACCTCAGAGAGAGGTACGGAGAGGAGAGAGAATTAGACACCCTCCACCTATGCTGACATATGATAGTTTGGGGGACCCCAGATTTACTACTCAGCCTCATTTATACCATGCTTGGGTGGGTGCAGTGTCCACTTTGGTCAATATGTTACCAATTTTCGCTCCTGCTGGCATGTATACCTATTAACCTGTTGTGACTCTGTAAATGCAAAAGCAACCATATTGATATTGTCATTGGTAATATTGACTGTATACTATGACTTTGTATGTCTTTGACGTGACGTAAAGATTTCACCAGAGGGAGAGTGTAGGGAACTGCCATTTCTACTAGTATATAATGTATCTGGCTTCTTTGCCCCTGCAGTTTGGCTTCAGAGACCCCAGGCATTTAGTGCAAGTTTTGTTTTGTAAATACAGTGAGTCAGACACATGTGAGGCAGAGCTGCTGGGGGGAGAGATGTGAGCAGAGCTGCTGAGACAGACATGTTATGTCTGGGGGAGTCTAAGAGCCACTTGTTCCTATTTACTTCACAGTATATAGTTAGGTATGTGTTACCCCCTATATACTCACAGGACCTAGCTAGTAACCGTAGTTAGGGATCCACATATATATATAGTTCAGGGCAGTGATAGGTTAGGCTTCCGAAGGCCAACTAGCTAGTTAGAGGCCCGGTGGCACTAGTAGTTTAGCTGGCAGGTTAAGGACTCAGTGTTAGGGTAGTCAGGCCTGCATCTACTGCCGTCACCGTCGCCCTGTTTGCTGCCTGAGAAGAATCTCACCATCATCATCATCTCCTGATCGGCTGTCTGTCATCTCCTGGAAGAATCGGAGGATCCACAGTCATCCACAGGGGCCCCTGCATCTCTTCTGTTGCCTGGAGGTATTGTGCACTGGACTCTTGCTATATATCTATATATATACCCGGGTATATAACCTAAGACGGTTGAGGACTTGCTGGTTGTTGTAGTACTGCTGTGTTCTGAGTATATTTTATGTATGTATTATTACCCTGTTGATTCTTATAAAGCTACTGTTATAACCTTATGTGGTATCTGCATGTATTCTTCAGACTGTGAGATTAGTACAGTGATCCTTGTTAAGGCTACTAACTGTATTTCATGGGTAAGTCCCAGGAAGAGATCCTCCCTGTAATACAGAGGCTCTATCCTGGGTGGAGGCACTGATATATTTCATATATGTTCCCACTCTTCCCTTCAGCGAAGGCTTCAGTCCCATATACACACAGGTCAGCGCCAGAGTCTGTTGCGGGTGGGATAATACTCATACCCCCCCCCCCAGGCCCAAAGGGAAAAAAAAAAAAAAAAAAAAAAAAGGCCCCCCCCCGCCCCGGCCGGCGGCCCCGGGGAGATAAAAAAAAAAAAATGAAAAATTTGTATTGTTTCCCTTGAATTGTGTTGGGGGAATACAATTTCATAAAATACTGTAATATTCATAAAGAGTCGTTAAAAATTGCATGATCTACAGTTTTACGCCAAGTAAACCACAAGCACAACTTTATTCACAGTCTTATTACAATCTCACGAAGTGGTTAAACATAAAACATCTGTACAAATCAGCATTACTGTGATCTCCTGCAATTTTTGAGGCATTTTTATTAGTTTCCTCACTATATATTGATTTTCTTTCTTCTTTTTTTTTTTAGCTGTGTTTCCCTGTCTGAGATCTGATGTCCTCTCTCTGTAATCTCTAGCCCTACAAAATGGCAGTATTTATGGCTGGGCTTTTTGTAATTGCTATGAATCACATCTGAGTCATCTGTAACCTCACACACCCATAGTCCCTTATGATTGGCTACCTGCAAACATCATGGGAAGGCCTATCATCCTAGGTCATGGGATCCTCTTCTTCTCTGGCTTGTTCTGATGTGTAAAATGGCAGCCATTATTTAGAGTGATTTGTCCAAAAAATATTCCAAAAGTTTCAGATTCATTGGAATCCAAAATTTTTGAGAATTTTAGACCAAATTCAATAAGTGCCAAATTGATTTGCCCATCGCTAGTGCTAACCACTTAGGTACTCTGCTGCCCCTATTTTAGGCACTTTTTTGCATGAGGATTATCCTTACAGATACCTAGAAATACAGGAGCCAAAGGTATAATTATATTAGAACATTTTAGGTTTTACTTTTTAAATATATTTATTATTTTTATAATTCTTTGCTGCAGTTTTATAGTACAAGTATAGTGAAACACTTCTATAGAGTGCTCATAAAAGTATTTACCCTCTTAATGTATGTATTTCATGCAAACAGTAACTAGTAAATATGTTTTTCCACCTATTAACAGAAAAAAACTATTAATTGTTGTAATAAATATAAGTAATATAAACAGTAAACTGTATATTAAAGAAATGTAGCAGTGCTTTATTTCTTTTGGGTTACATGCATGTGTATTTTGAGTTCATAGCTTTTCAGAAATTCAGTAGCACACAGCAGAAAATCACTACTAATATCACAATATGCTGTGCTCAATGATAAATATAACATATTCTATTATCTGACAATTTCAGACCTGCTACATTTGTGGCTTTGCAGCATAGTGGCTATGATGATATGTTGATTCAAATTTTCTTTGTTTCCAGATGATACTTTGGATTAGCTGGGAAGGCCCAATGAGATGGTATATTGGTAAAACTATACATGTACAGTGCTGGCCAAAAGTATTGGCACCCCTGCAATTCTGTCAGATAATACTCAATTTCCTCCAGAAAATGATTGCAATCACAAATGCTTTGGTAATAATATCTTCATTTAATTTGTCGTCAATGGAAAACCACAAAAAGAATTGTCAAAAAGCCAAATTGGATATAATTCCACACCAAACATAAAAAAGGGGGTGGACAAAAGTATTGGCACCCTTTGAAAAATCATGTGATGCTTCTCTAATTTGTGTAATTAACAGCACCTGTTACTTACCTGTGGCACATAACAGGTGGTGGCAATAACTAAATCACACTTGCAGCCAGTTGAAATGGATTAAAGTTGACTCAACCTCTGTCCTGTGTCCTTGTGTGTACCACATTGAGCATGGAGAAAAGAAAGAAGACCAAAGAACTGTCTGAGGACTTGAGAAGGAAAATTGTGAGGAAGCATGAGCAATCTCAAGGCTACAAGTCCATCTCCAAAGACCTGATTGTTCCTGTGTCTACCGTGCGCAGTGTCATCAAGAAGTTTAAAGCCCATGGCACTGTGGCTAACCTCCCTAGATGTGGACGGAAAAGAAAAATTGACGAGAGATTTCAACGAAAGATTGTGCGGATGGTGGCTAAAGAACCTCAACTAACATCCAAACAAGTTCTAGCTGCCCTGCAGTCCGAGGGTACAACAGTGTCAACCCGTACTATCCGTCGGCGTCTGAATGAAAAGGGACTCTATGGTAGGATACCCAGGAAGACCCCACTTCTGACCCAGAGATATAAAAAAGCCAGGCTGGAGTTTGCCAAAACTTACCTGAGAAAGCCAAAAACTTTTTGGAAGAATGTTCTCTGGTCAGATGAGACAAAAGTAGAGCTTTTTGGGAAAAGGCATCAACATAGAGTTTACAGGGAAAAAAAAGAGGCTTTCAAAGAAAAGAACACGGTCCCTACAGTCAAACATGGCGGAGGTTCCCTGATGTTTTGAGGTTGCTTTGCTGCCTCTGGCACTGGACTGCTTGCCCGTGTGCATGGCATTATGAAGTCTGAAGACTACCAACAAATTTTGCAGCATAATGTAGGGCCCAGTGTGAGAAAGCTGGGTCTCCCTCAGAGGTCATGGGTCTTCCAGCAGGACAATGACCCAAAACACACTTCAAAAAGCACTAGAAAATGGTTTGAGAGAAAGCACTGGAGACTTCTAAAGTGGCCAGCAATGAGTCCAGACCTGAATCCCATAGAACACCTGTGAAAAGTTCTCAAAATGGCAGTTTGGAGAAGGCACCCTTCAAATCTCAGGGACCTGGAGAAATTTGCCAAAGAAAAATGGTCTAAAATTCCAGCAGAGCATTGTAAGAAACTCATTGATGGTTACCGGAAGCGGTTGTTCGCAGTTATTTTCTCTAAAGGTTGTGCTACCAAGTATTAGGCTGAGGGTGCCAATACTTTTGTCCGGCCCATTTTTGGAGTTTTGTGTAAAATGATCAATGATTTGACTTTTTTTTTCATTCTCTTTTGTGTTTTTTCATTGCAAGCAAAATAAATGAAGATATTATTACCAAAGCATTTGTGATTGCAATCATTTTCTGTAAGAAATTGAGTATTATCTGACAGAATTGCAGGGGTGCCAATACTTTTGGCCAGCACTGTAATAAAAGTGTTACTGTACAGACTTAAAAATTCATGTTATGCTCATGTTTAACCAATAGTGCCAAATTATCAGTGATCCCGGATGGTAGATTCTCTGCTTGTTTTTCAATGTAATGGTTCTTTTACACTTCAGTACTTTCTGGCTCATTACAAGTCTTCTATAATTTCCTGCAATCGTTTACAGGTATCCACTACTGACAGCTTGTTCAACAAACCCATATCAATGTGTCTTAATGGTTCATTAAGAAAAGAAATTGGCTTGACTAATCGGAGATTGCTTTTATATGCAATTATCAAGGTTGATAGCATGTTTCATATAAGCAGTTTTTTTTAAATGTCTGTAATAAGTGGCAGTAAATATGTACAAAAAACAATGTATAAGGTGTTACGTGTCCATTTTTTTCTTAGCAAGTGTAAAATTTACATTGTTATGAAAGACTAATGTTAAAATAAATCAAAAAGCCTTAAGAGTTTGGCTTACTATGAGAGATCCGGTTCAGTTTGAAGCAAACACAGTGATCAATTGATCACTATGTCCAATTAAGAAACCCTAAGTGATCAGATGTTTTGATTGGGGAAGCAGCTGCTGCCCATACAGTTGTCCATTTGACAACCTCTCTAAGAAGTTATCTAACCTTGAATTTTTTTTGTAAGGCTGGTGTAGACAAAAGTTAAAGACTGAAAAAAGCTACGCAAAACTTACAGGAACCAAAGAAGCATAACATTTTCATAGAACCACCACCACTTCATTTTAGTGATTGCTGGAAATCATACCAGTGAGATCCCCACTGATCAGACGTTTTTGGCATATTATAGCAATACAACATCAACATGATAAGTGAGATGATCCTTTAACCCCTTCCCACCATAGCCATTTCTCAATTTTTGATTTTCGTTTTTTGCTTTTTACCCCCCGCCTTCGAAAAGCCCTAACATTTTTATTCTTCCATTCACATAGCCCTTTGAGGGTTTAATTTTTGATGGACAAATTGTACTTTATAATAGTACCATTTAATATTCCATTCGATGTACTGAAAATCTGGAAAAAAATCAGAATGGGGTGGAATTAGAGAAAAACTGTGTTTGTACAACTTTCTTATGGGTTTCACTTTTACAACATTCACTGTGTAGACAAAATGACATGTCACCTGTATTCTGTGGGTCAGTTCAATTATGTCAGTACCAAATTTATATATATATATTTTTCAGCATTTTGACCCCTTTAAAAAAATCCAAAACTTTGTCACCATATTCTGATGCCCATAACTTTTTTTTTATATTTCCGTATATGGCACTGCATCAGGCAACCTTTTTGTGAGATCAAAATGCACAGTGGTGTTGCAGGGCTGCTGGGTCACTCTCCCTATGGGTGCTGGGGTTACGGTGATGGTGGTTGCTGTAAGGTGACTTTTGGGCTTATGTGATCAATATGTATAATAAGAATCTTGTGTTCATGTTTGTAGATTTGGATAAGAAGCATAAGTTCTATGTATAATATTGGGATGTACGGTCCACGTTTTTCTATTTTTTCTCTCCGAAATGTTATATAGCAATTATTTCCGCTCACTTTTTTTGTATTGCCTTGGTACCAGCATGTCTCCTGTTTGACCCAGGTGTTTTTAATTAGCAGGAGATTGCATAAGGGAGCCTTCTACTAGCTCTCAGTCCTCTGACAGAGGCCATATGGTAAAGTGAACTTTTTGAGATCTGTTCACAGTGCTGCACAGTGTCTGCTGTTGCTGTGATACTGTGACTGTGGGGTGGTGTGACCCAGAGCCTGAGGGCCTAGACTGGCAGCATGGATGTTGCTTGGCTGCTGGGTTGTTCTCTATGTGAGCACTGTGTTGTAGTGATGGTGGTTGCTATGCAGTGCAGCACACAGTAGGTCGACTATATAGAGGTCGCCGTGAAGTGGCTAGTGAGCTTATCCACCTTGAGCAATATGTATACTAAGCATCTTGTGTTCATGTTTGTAGATTTTGCTGAGAAGTATAAAATCAAGGTATAATATTGTGATGTGCAGTTCATATTTTTTTCACTCTCCAAGATGTACTTTTTATTTATACCATATAGGGGAATGTCTATTGGTTTGACATATTTTTATGGGAGGCAAAATAGAGAAAAAAAATGGCAGTTCAGTTCTTTAAATTTTTTTTCCTTTGTTTGTAGATCTTGGGTTGTTGGATACATGGATAATGTGTGTGATTTACTTTATTTATTTTTGTATGTGATCTAGGGAAAGGGAGAGAATTTAAACTTTTAATATTTTTTATTTTTATTTTTATTTTTAGAAACCCCTAGAAGTCTTGAACCACAGGTGGTCTGATCACTTATACAATACACTGCAATTCTAACGCATTTCAATGTATAGTAAAATCCCTTTACTTCTATTACAGATTGCTTGTAATCGAGGTAATCTAATGACAGGCCTGGGTGCCTTTAAATGGTTGTCATAGTAACAGATCACCACCCATCGATTTCATTTCAGGGGACGGAGATCCTCCCTGAATTGGTGGAACCCTTGCACCACCGGGAAATAGGTGCCTCAGTCAGGTTTCACCAAAGCACCAGAAGGGTTAATGCCCAAAATCAGTGTGCGCACTGATCGAGGGCATTGCCACTGGGTCTCTACCGTATAATAATCTCTAGTAGAATGGTGGATGGTGGTGACTAAGACACAGCTTACATATAATACAGTTACAGTGGGGAAAAAAAAGTATTTAGTCAGCCATCAACTGTGCAAGTTCTCCCACTTAAAAAGATGAGAGAGGCCTGCAATTGTCATCATAGGTAGACTTCAACTATGAGAGACAAAATGAGAAAACATATCTAGAAAATCACATTGTCTGATTTTTTAAGAATTTATTTGCAAATTATGGTGGAAAATCAGTATTTGGTCACCTACAAACAAGCAAGATTTCTGGCTCTCACAGACCTGTAACTTCTTCTTTAAGAGGCTCCTCTGTCCTCCACTCATTACCTGTAGTAATGGCACCTGTTTGACATTGTTATCAGTATAAAAGACACCTGTCCACAACCTCAAACAGTCACTCTCCAAACTCCACTATGGTGAAGACCAAAGAGCTGTGGAAGGACACCAGAAACAAAATTGTAGACCTGCACCAGGCTGGGAAGACTGAATCTGCAATAGGCAAGCAGCTTGGTGTGAAGAAATCAACTGTGGGAGCAATAATTAGAAAATGGAAGACATACAAAACCACTGATAATCTCCCTCGATCATGGGCTCCATGCAAGATCTCACCCCGTGGGGTCAAAATGATCACAAGAACGGAGAGCAAAAATCCCAGAACCACACGGGGGGACCTAGTGAATGACTTGCTGAAAGCTGGGACTAACGTAACAAAGGCTACCATCAGTAACACACTACGCCACCAGGGACTCAGATCCTGCAGTGCCAGACGTGTCCCCCTGCTTAAGCCAGTACATATCCGGGCCCGTCTGAAGTTTGCTAGAGAGCATTTGGATGTTCCAGAAGAGAATTGAGAGAATGTCAAATGGTCAGATGAAACCAAAGTAGAAACATAACTCGTTGTGTTTGGAGGAGAGTGAATGCTGAGTTGCATCCAAAGAACACCATACATACTGTGAAGCATGGGGGTGGCAACATCATGCTTTGGGGCTGTTTCTCTGCAAAGGGACTAGAACAACTGATCCGTGTACATGAAACAATAAATGGGGCCATGTATCGTGAGATTTTGAGTGCAAACCTCCTTCCATCAGCAAGAGCAATGAAGATGAAATGAGGCTGGGTCTTTCAGCATGACAATGATCCCAAGCACACCACCAGGGCAACGAAGGAGTGGCTTCGTAAGAAGCATTTCAAGGTCCTGAAGTGGCCTAGCCAGTCTCAAGATCTCAATCCCATAGAAAACCTTTGGAGGGAGTTGAAAGTCCGTGTTGCCCAGCGACAGCCCCAAAACATCACTGTTCTAGAGGAGATCTGCATGGAGGAATGGGCCAACATACCAGCAACAGTGTGAGCCAACCTTGTGAAGACTTACAGAAAACGTTTGACCTCTGTCATTGCCCACAAAGGATATATAACAAAGTATTGAGATGAACTTTTGTTATTGACCAAATACTTATTTTCCACCATAATTTGCAAATAAATTCTTTAAAAATCAGACAATGTGATTTTCCGGATTTGTTTTCTCATTTTGTCTCTCATAGTTGAGGTCTACCTATGATGTCAATTACAGGCCGGCCTCATCTTTTTAAGTGGGAGAACTTGCACAATTGGTGGCTGACTAAATACTTTTTTTTTTCCCCACTGTATATCATGGAACAGATGAAGTGTAATTGGTTGGATAATTAAAACCGCAGTCATAAGACCACTAAAACCAATGTTTTTCAAGGAAATAAGTAAAAAAGTATGAAAAGTAGAATGTTTTCAATGTTTTAGTTTGCACAATTCATTCATTTAAGAACACATTATGCATTTGAATGTTTATTTTGTAAAGCCACATAATAAAATAAAGCATTATACTGTAGGGTGACAATTGAAATAAACAGACATCCATAGATTTCTATAGGCAATGAAGGTCCTCCAGGGCTTATATAAAGTATAGTATGATGTAAGCGCAGTAGGCATTCTAGTAATATTATTATCAATCTTTTAATATCCACAAATAAGAACTTTAGTAAATACCAATGTATCTCCTGGCCTTTTGCTAGGAATGTATTTATTCTCATTCCATTTAGAGTTTACTACTGTCATAAAGCACAATAGCTAATGTTATAAAATGCCAGTCACCTTGCTGGGATATTATTGGATAATAACAATATAAATCTGAGAATAATATACTGAAGAAACACTGCATAAATTGTACCCTAGTTCCAAGAGCACCAAGTTCTTAGTACAAACCACTTCGTTCTAATGAAAATGTTTATTACGTTTATAAGTATATAATGTTCTTATAGTTCTTAAAGGGCATTGAAAACTATTTTTCTAGCTCCTTTTTGTAAATTTTGCCCATTGCTGTATATTTCACACACTGTTTAATGACCTTAAAGTCAATGCAGTAAAACAATTGAAGCTTAAAAAGGACCTTTCACCACCACCAGCACTTTACATTAATTAATAGGCGCTGCTCCATTTTTTTCTCTAGTCCCCCCATTCCTGAGCAATCAATGCTTTAGTTTTGGTGCCTGATATGCTAGTTAGGCTCTGTACTAGCCAAAGGGTGATGTCAAGCAGGAGAAGGCAAAGTGTGTGATTATGAACTCTAAAACTGCCTACCTCTGATTGGAGCTCTCAATCACGTCCTCCAGCCTGACACTGCCATTATAAAATGGAAGGTTCCTTCCCCAGATCGGCACTAATATACTGAAATTTAATAAACCAAGTCTTTTGTTTGCTCAATACATTGTAATAAACGTGGAATGATAAGCTGCTTCCTGTAAAAAGCCTCTCAATGATTGCTTAACGATAAGATATAAAGGCTCCCCAAAACAACTCACTTAATATAGCTCTCCTGACTCTAATCTAGTCCAGGATATTACTACGGAGTACATGTAGAGATAATAAAACTTTCCACTATTGTGGCAATAAGTTTCTGTGTTATAGTATATGTATTATAGTGCTGTCTCAGTGAGAAGTATCTCAGTATCTCAGTTCAACACATTAAAGTGTTATCATTAATAAAGTTAGTAAGTGTCTCTACACGTTTCCCACATCAATAGTTAGGATTCATGAATAAACTTCCATATAAATCCAAGATATATATAGTAGTATAATGTTGTACCGTGTTAGCCATTGAAAGTAGTGGAAGAGTGAAGAAATCAGGCGATACCTTTTAGAGGCTAACTGAGTATATTTATAAGTAAGCTTTCAAGAGTACTGGCTCTCTTCTTCAGACATGGTGTTATACAAGAACTGAAAATTCACAGATTATTTATACTCTATACACATGATCTTCAAAGGATTTTAGAGTCCTTAAAAAAACCAAAACAAAATGCAATCTAAGTAGAGAAGTTATTTACAACAGGTCAAAAAACAGTCTGGAAAGTTGTGGTGCGTGACAGAGGGATCTGTTATCTGTTTGCTATCAGGTGGTGATTTGTGACCCTCACAGTTGAAGATACATATAGACATAGAGGGTCTAAAGCTAATGAGGAGCAGATGAGTTAAAACTACAGCTTCCAGAGACCTGATGGTGGGCGCCAGTACTTATATAGCCGACACTGTGCATTGAACAGGCATGAGTTTATATAGGGAGCTTCGCTAGTAACCACGACCATCAACAGTAACATCAGCCGTGGATCCACCAATTAGACATAAACATGCTTCCATTGCCTAGTCGACGTCACAGAGGGGGCAGTGAAATCATCATGGATACCAGACTCCTCGCTGGAGCAGCCGAAACTGCAGCATACAGTCCCAGGCCATAAAGCTAGGATCACAATTGCATGAAAGAGCCATAACTCCATGATCTACCAGCGCTGCAGCATCGATCGATGCAATACAAGGATGCCAGGTGTAGGTATTCTCAGTCTTCAGTCTAGGAGACTGAGTCAATGTATCCATATGTATAAAGAATGTATAAACGATATTACGGTAAACAGAATGGCTGCCCTGACAACTGTATGCAATGGTACAACACCATCAAATCCTGATGGGGCTAGTGTATGAATATAAAAATTCCTAAATACACAGGGACAATACATTGTAACAGTGGCTGAATAATAGAAAAAATTATGAAATAATTCACATAGTTACATAGATGAGGTTGGATAAAGACACCAGTACATCAAGTCCAACCTATAACCCTACAGTCCCTTACAGTGTTGATCCAGAGGAAGGCAAAAAACACCATGAGGCTTATGCCAATTGCTCCATTTCAGGGGAAAAATGACTGATTCACATGATGATGGTCATAATGCCCTAAAAAAATATTGGTAGTAAAGGTGATAGAGTAGAGTAGAATTGCTGCTCCCTACAAATTGATATCCCACCTTGTTATGGACCACTAATGTATACAAATATTAGAGTCCCTCAAGTACTGCCTTTTGCAGGTATCGGACACAGCGCTGTAACAGACTACCGGAAAATGTCGGCCTGGGCAGAGCTGACTGTACATGCGCATGCCCAGCCTGCCATTTTCCGGTGGTCTGTTACAACGCTGCGTCCGATGCCTGCGAAAGGCAGAAGATACAGAGAACCGGAAGAGGGGAGTGAACACAACGGACTAAGGGGCGGTGGAAAGCTATGATGCGCGGGGGGGGGGGGGTGCTCACAGCACAGGAGGAACGCCCAAGGTGCTTCATGATGGTAATTAGCATAACAGAAGAAACGAATTTTATCAGAAACGGCTGGAAGAAGAAAAGAATAGTGTATGAGTAGAATGGCCATTCCAACGTGACATTAGTTTAAAAGGTGTTTTTTTATTGACTCCCTTTAAATAAGCACTCTAAAGAAAATCCCGAAAATCAGAGTGAACCTAGTCTAAAAACAATTCTGCAAAGAAGAATGGACAGAAATCCCTCAATAATGGTGTAAAAGACTGATGTCATATTATAACAAATGTTTGACTGCAATAATTTGTTAGTGTGACAATTTGGGGGGATTTAGCCTCAAAGGTGGCAGCCTCCTGGACTTGACAGCAGTGTTGGTGGTACGCTCTGTATAACTTTATTAGATAGAGCGCATTTCATTTCTGCAAACTCCTTCTTAGTGACACAGTCCATTCCAGGCAAACCCAGCACCATATCTTCACAATGACTAGGATATGAACTCTTCATAGAGTCAAGCTCTTTCTTCAACTTAAGTTTCTCTTTTTCTGATACCTCAAGTTGCTATTTCTAATCAGATATTTCATCCTCATAAATGAACCTGATGGTTTTAATCTCATCTTGAAGCTGCTGCACCTTAATATTTTCATCTTTGGCGCTTTCATGCACTCCAGTATGAGACATACAGTCAGCAGGGACATATTCAATCATAGAACAGAGGTGCTTCAGAAAAACTAAGTCACTCTCATGCAACCCATTATCTTTACTTGCACTCCACATGCTCTGTTCCGGGTTTTGTGTCTCTCTACCTTGAGACTGCTCCAGTAATACACCTGTGCACAGCTTCTCTGCTTTCTTACAAACTGAAATTTTCTTTTTCTTGCCCATGGTTTAATAACAAGATTACACAATATTCCACAGAAACCTTGGGTACAACCGGCAGCAACTTTTTATTATCTGCAGTCACATGCATTCACCAAACAGTTAACTTACAGTATGTGGCACTACAACAACCAGCATTTTCTTCTGTCTTCCACAGAAAACACAAACCTGGCACCATGGCCTTTCACATAGACGGTTTGCAATATCCAGCTTCTACACATATTGCTTACTTTCTTGCCATCAGCAAGCACTTTACAGACTTCTGTGCCACAGTATACTCAAAGTCCATTCCCTGGATTCCTCTTCCAGAGTTTTATTTTCACCAGTTTTTGCACACAATTTGCTATTCTGCAGTTCCACTCACCCCTCCTGGGTTTGTCAGTTGAAATCACAGATTTCTTCCAGCCGTAGGCCACAATGCACATTTAGCAGTACTGCAGTTACCAACCACTTGTCTTCCAGGACTTACGTGGATATCTTTATGCCCGCTTCCGAAGCACCATATGTGACAATTTGGGGGGATTTAGCCTCAAAGGTTGTAGCCTCCTGGACTTGACAGCATTGTTGGTGGTACTGGGTGCCGAAGAAGCAGTGTATCAGGCAGTGTAAATCCAAAGTAAACGGCTTTATTCAGCTTTACAAATGCTACAGGAACAAGATAACAAATAGCCTAGCCCACACATAGGGCACTATCTCACTGCTTGCTCCCTTACTAGCCTCTGGGGGCAAGAAGCAGCCTGACTCACACTCAGCTCAAGAAAAAGTCCTTTGTGGAAACCCAGTCCTCCTGGGACAGACCGCCTGTCCGTCTCTGGTTCTACCGCACACCTGCTCCCTGCAGGTCTCCTCAGCAGCTCTCCTGCTGCACACAATCCCTCTGGAGTTGCTCCACCTATGGGTGTGGCTGAGGACCTTTTCAAGCCTGGCTCTGGGTCGCTCACTAGCACCCTCTGAGTTCACACTCTCACAGATATATGAAACTTTATTTTTTATTAGCTAACGTTTTACATCATAGAAAAATGTATTTGCATAAAAGTTTAAAAAATCTTTTCATTTTAACCAATGTGCTCTGTGTTATTATACTTCTCCAAATGAGAGAAGCTATAGTATGAAGACTCTCCTATTTAAGTATAGAAGAGCCTGCATGCGCTCTTTGTCTACTACTATAGATTCTGGTGAGCAGATGCTTCCTGAATAGCTTATCTCTGATCCTGGTATCAGACCCCTACAGATGATCTATCCTAGGGAAAAGTCATTATTATGAAAAATCTATTTGGGTTGAGACAACCCCTCTAATTATGGCTATGCAGTACAAAAGGAAAATGATTTTAAGGTTGGACATCCACTTTAAGATGTTGAGAAATATATATAAAAGTAAACATAAGGTACTTTGAATCTCTTAGTCCAATCCCTACAATCCAGAAAATAAAATGCAGACATGATATTTGTATATCAAAAGGAATGGTCTGCGCAAAAATTTAAGGTACATTTGCTTATCAAAGAAAAGAAAATGTACAATTGTTATGTTAACAGCGATACAGAACTTGTTAGATGTTACTGAATGTTTCAGAGCTTTGTTGGCATCACTCACCTAGGTTATGTATTTCACTTTTATTTCCAATTTTATAGAGTTCCTTTATTTTATGTTCTAGTGCACTAAGTATTACAATACAGTCATTGGAATTCATCCCATGTAGCACCTCAATTCTTTTTTATAGGAAATTTTATTGTACACTACACTGTAGAAAGCATTGCAATACAAATACACTAGGTAAGTTTTCCTGAAACGCTGACTCTTATTTTCTTTTTGTTTAGCTATCTGATTTTATGTAACCCAATGAGGAATACTATATATCAAATGCAAGCATATTGAATGTCTGATCTGAGGTGTTCATAAATAAAGAGGATCTTAGAAATAAAATGACTTACCTAAGGTTTTCTATCATGACGATGGTGTCTACAATGCAATATCAGTAAATGGTGTTTTTATTATGATACAATATTAACATCTGAATCCTTGCTTTATTGTGTGAAATCTATACCATGTCCCATGTGTGAACATAGGATATCAGTTTCATATTTTATAATCACTGTTGATTAAAATGGAAGATAATAGAGATTGAGGATGTAATGATGACCTTATACAGTTAATCCCCCAGCTCAAGAAACTTAGAGATATGTAGAGTTTAATAGCATTCTAGGTTTTCTTCGCATCTCCACCAGTGTCATTGTAGGTGATAATCAGAACTAATAGGGTTTACCGGAAGATTTATAATTCTCCACAGATCTTTATGTTATATTTTACAGTAGTATTCTAGGAAAATCACTTTGCTAATACTCATCATCTCATTTTAATATCTAATATTCTTATATACACCATGACTTATGAAGAACTTCATAAAATGAAAATACGATTATTTCAAGTATTGCATAAAGATTATGTTCTTAGTTTTCCAATATCTATGTATAATTGTCTTTGTCTGTGCTGTACAGTGATGTTGGCGCTGCAGTGTACAAGTACGGTCCTACAAGACTGTAGAGTCAGGGCAGAAAAGGCAAATAGAAGTTTGAGCCATGATTGGCTGGGGCAAGATCAGATGACCTTACTCCAATGACATACAGTCTTAATGTTGAGTGGGCTGGGACTCTGGGATACTGGGAAGGTTTTCCACAGTTCCTTTGTCATATTGCTTTTTGCATATATGTTATTCTTTTTTTTTTATTTTCATTTAACACATACAATATAAAGCCTAATCTAAATGACCTGTATCTCTTTTTTTTTTCTTTCTCATAGATGGTAGTAACACTATGTTGGCTGATTTAGCTTGTGGCTACCTGATATCAGACATGGGAACTTTATATTACAGAGGTTTTTGATCTTAGATCACTTGCAGAATGCAGGGCAAGAACTGGGTGGTAGACAGGGATGAAGAAGGGCATATAGGGATAGTTTTGTGGGTGAGAGTGATAACATTTAATTGTAATCCTTTATGGATCATTGTAGTGACTGGCACATTGTAGTGACTGTGTGCGCAGGTGGGCAGGGGGTTTCAGTAAGTGGAAGACCGATTAGTAGTGTTTTACAGTAATCAAGACAAGAATGAATCAGAGCAACAATAAGAAAGATGTTGCAATTGAAGCAAAGTCAAACTTAACCCCAAGACAGTGGGTGTACTGCATCAGAGTTATGTCAAGACCACAGACTAAAATGCTTTGGTAGGTTAATACCAATTCTAACAGAACTATGGTGACTTCTCCCAAACAAGGACTCCTGGACAACTGAAGATAAACCAGAAGGTGAGCCATCTTGTATCACCAATTGCCATAGCAGGCTGTGCCCCCCTTCTCTACTTGAATTTCTAACATAAATATGTTTTAATTTATTTGTAATAAAGTCTTGTCCCCATTACTATATCTATATACAGCACAGTTAGAAACTCCTGATGTTGTATACTTTTTGCAGTATATCAGCACCCGGAGCTAAGTCTCAGTCACATGAAGCAAAGCATAGTCCCACCCACAACACAGGCTCAGAATGAGAATGAGTGATGCAGTGGGAGTGCAAAAATCTTGAAGTGCAGAGATGACAATTCCCCTTTAATTATGTATTTATTTAGTTGGTTACCTAGCTGCTAACTTATCAAGAAACTTTGCATGAATCAACAGTGCAAGTGAATGTAAGCAACTTTGTAATATACCATATATTACCAGAGAAATGTTTATTTTTTTTCCACTAAACTGGCTCTTTTCCTCACCCCTCCTCCTAAATTGAAATATCAAATTGCTTAATGTTTCAATTATCTTGCCAGAGCAAGATGGGACTGATGCTAACATAAGAGTGAAATTACAGTTCAGAATAGATGTCTATACAGAGGGTAGGAGGAAAAGTGGGGAGGTGCTAAGTGACAAGAGTTCTAGAGACACCGGCACAGACAGTGGATGTTCTATTCCAACTGAAAATAAACCAGAAGGTGAGCTGTCTACTATCACCAATTGCCATAGCAGGCCGTGTCCCCCTTCCCCATTTGAGTTTCTGACATAAATATGTCAGTACTTCTCTATAGTGTCCTATATAATTCTGTTGATGCTTATGAAGGAGAGAGCTAAGTAGAGGTAGAGAGTAAATTATCTCTACTGTCACTGTGCAGTGAATGGTGGAGAACATAGCAGCTAGTCTCCACCCATCAGATCTGAGACAACTGAAAATCAAATAAAGAGCCTGTAGAAAGAAACCTGCTAAAAATTCTAAATATAAGTCATATCATGGTCAGATATACAGTGGGTAAAAAATGTATTTAGTCAGACACCAATTGTGCAAGTTCTCCCACTTAAAAAGTTGAGACCGGTCTGTAATTGACATCATAGGTAGACCTCAACTATGAGAGACAAAATGAGAAAACAAATCCAGAAAATCACAGTGTGACTGTTTGAGGTCGTGGACAGTTGTCTTTTATACTGATAACAATGTCAAACAGGTGCCATTACTACAGGTAATGAGTGGAGGACAGAGGAGCCTCTTAAAGAAGAAGTTACTGGTCTGTGAGAGCCAGAAATCTTGCTTGTTTGTAGGTGACAAAATACTTATTTTCCACCATAATTTGGAAATAAATTCTTAAAAAATCAGACAATGTGATTTTCTAGATTTGTTTTCTCATTTTGTCTCTCATAGTTGAGGTCTACCTATGATGACAATTACAGGCCTCTCTCATCTTTTTAAGTGGGAGAACTTGCACAATTGGTGGCTGACTACATACTTTTTTTCCCCACTGTAGTGCATTTTCCAGATACACACACAGTACATTACTGATTTATGCAAAGTTATTTGTATGGTTGAGTACACTTTATTAGATTATTGTACAGTTGCTTTGCATCAGATCTCTCTCTCTCTTTCCATTTATCTACTGTATGTTTCTAATTCGTATATATCAATATACACACATTACTATGCAGACAATTAATTTATCTGCATGTATAGGTCTATAAATTTATATATTTATGGCACATTTCTTCATGTACAAAGAAAAAAGTATTTATGATCTAATGCAACAGTATAGATTATACTAAGTAACTTAACAACAGTTCAGAAAGTGTTAAAAGATTTAGCAAAAGACACAAAATGAATTTATATAAAAGGAAATGTAATAAAACCAGTCCATGTAATGGCTAAATATTGACAAGTAATTGATATGAGACAAGATCAGTCTAAGTTAAGTCAAGCATTTTGCTGCTAAAATTAAATGGATTGTCAAAGGAGAATTCAAGGTGGAGAAGAAGATGCTGGTACAACATTTCAAAGCAATTTTCTTCTGTGTCTTTTTTCCCTATGGAGCTTCATGTGATTCATATGCAACCTACTGTGTAATTTGCATGAAAGACTTTTAGAAGTGTGTAAGTTTCTATTTCTTTTTCTCTAAATCCATGGCCTTGCTGTCTGCTACATTACCATCTGTTCCTTGCACAGGGGGACACTTGCTCTGTCAGTGTTAAACTGTCTGTTCACTGTCCTGATTGTAATAATGATCCTGCTGCTCTGTAATTCTCTACACCTCTGCCCTGTAAGGGTGGGCTCCTTTATTTTGCAGAAATAATATGTGGCAGAAAGTCACAGATTTACTAACAAATCAATTTGTTCACATTATCAATTGCATTCAATTTATACACCAGTTGTCTTTGCTCTATTGTATGAAATCTGTCAGAGTACCAAATACGTAAATTAACCCCCATGAGAATCCTCTGGTATTGTTATTGGTCAGTCCACCCTGATGTGATAACTCATGTCTTATAACACATAAACGTTTGTATAGTACAGTCATGGCCAAAAGTTTTGAGAATGATACAAATATTAATTTTTACAAAGTCTACTGCTTCAGTTTTTCTAATGGCAATTTGCATATACTCCAGAATGTTATAAAGAGTGATCAGCTTAACAGCAATTACTTGCAAAGTCAATATTTGCCTAGAAAATGAACTTTATCCCCCAAAACACATTTCAACATCATTGCAGCCCTGCCTTAAAAGGACCACCTAACATCGTTTCAGTGATTGCTCCATTAACACAGGTGTGGGTGTTGATGAGGACAGGGCTGGAGATCAATCTGTCATGATTAAGTAAGAATGACACCACTGGACACTTTAAAAGGAGGCTGGTGCTTGCCATCATTGTTTCTCTTCTGTTAACCATAGTTATCTCTAAAGAAACACGTGCAGTCATCATTGCACTGCACAAAAATGGCCTAACTGGGAAGAGTATTGCAGCTAGAAAGATTGCACCTCAGTCAACAATCTATTGCATCATCAAGAACTTCAAGGAGAGAGGTTCCATTGGTGCCAAAAAGGCTCCAGGGCGCCCAAGAAAGACCAGCAAGCGGCAGGACCATCTCTTGAAAGTGTTTCAGCTGCGGGATCGGGCTACCAGCAGTGCAGAGCTTGCTGAGGAATGGCAGCAGGCAGGTGTGAGTGCATCTGCACGCACTGTGAGGCGGAGACTCTTGGAGCAAGGCCTGGTCTCAAGGAGGGCAGCAAAGAAGCCACTTCTCTCCAGAAAAAACATCAGGGACAGACTGATATTCTGCAAAAGGTACAGGGAGTGGACTGCTGAGGACTGGGGTAAAGTCATTTTCTCTGATGAATCCCCTTTTCGATTGTTTGGAACATCTGGAAAACAGCTTATTCGGAGAAGAAGAGGTGAGCGCTACCACCAGTCTTGTCTCATGCCAACTGTAAAGCATCCTGAAACCATTCATGTGTGGGGTTGCTTCTCAGCCAAGGGAATCGGCTCTCTCACAGTCTTGCCTAAAAACACAGCCATGAATAAAGAATGGTACCAGAATATCCTCCAAGAGCAACTTCTCCCAACCGTCCAAGAGCAGTTTGGCGCTCAACAATGCCTTTTCCAGCATGATGGAGCACCTTGCCATAAAGCAAAGGTGATAACTAAATGGCTCAGGGAACAAAACATAGAGATTTTGGGTCCATGGCCTGGAAACTCCCCAGATCTTAATCCCATTGAGAACTTGTGGTCAATCATCAAGAGACGGGTGGACAAACAAAAACCAACAAATTCAGACAAAATGAAAGCATTGATTCTGCAAGAATGGACTGCTATCAGTCAGGATTTGGTCCAGAAGTTGATTGAGAGCATGCCAGGGAGAATTGCAGAGGTCCTGAAGAAGAAGGGTCAACACTGCAAATATTGACTTGCTGCATTAACGCATTCTAACTGTCAATATAAGCTTCTGTTACTCATAATATGAATGCAATTATATTTCTGTATGTGATAAAAACATCTGACAAACACACATAAAAACCAGAGGGCAGCAGATCATGTGAAAATATAATATTTGTGTCATTCTCAAAACTTTTGGCCATGACTGTAGTAAAGGATAAAACCTCAGAGAAGTAAATTGTTTACTATACAGTATGTAAAACAAGAGTAAACTTTTGTATTGAGGCATATTAGGCGAGATGTAATAAAATAGGTGAAAAGAAAAAGTTAATAAATGCTTACAAGGATCTTTACCACAGGCTAGATTAGAAACACACAATTGTAATCCACAAGCAGAGGTCACAATGACGCCTATACAGGCAATTTTACACTTTAAACAACTCTCATGTGCATTAATAAGAATAAGACTTTTCCAACTTGTAAGGAGGGCTGCAAACGCTGCAGCGTGTATTTATTAGTAGTAAGATCCGGTCAGCACTGTTCTTTCACACACACTGTCACCACACACTTTTATGCCCAATATCATTTATGAATGACCTCTGAATTTCTGGTGACAAGTGGAAGGAGAGCAAGAGTGTTGTGTTCATAGTCTATATACATACAGGTTGGACTTCAGCAAGTTGAGTTCTCTGACCTCAGTTGTATACCCCTACTTCAGTTCAAGCTCCTGAGAATGTTTACAAGCATAAAATTAAACAAGAGTAGAAGCCATTTCTGTGTCCATTTCACTGTCATACCCAGCCATAATTACATTGTGATTCTATACCGCCTCTACCTAGCTGCAGGGGGAGCCAGAACACAGTCACTACCACACATTGTCATCCTCACCATGTTGCCAAGTATGCTGAATGATGGTGCTGTGCTGTCTACACCCGAGAAGGATGAGGTAAGGAGGCAGATGTACTAAGTTTCCTTAGCCAACCACTGCATTTACAGTCTTCAACATCTATAAAAAAGTGTGTAAGTGTACCTAGATTAAATAATATTGTTTTGAAGACAAAAGGTTGTCTCTTTGATAATTTTGATACACAGATCTAGTAGTGTTTGACTTGACATTCTGATGCTCACACACTTCTTCATGAAGGATGCAGTATTCTAAAATGTAACCTCATTTTGTGCAACATATGGTGTACTTTGACATTAATACCTGTTTACACTAGACCAGGGGTCGGCAACCCCTGGCACGGGCAACGGAGTCCTCACCCAGATATGTGCCTGATCCTATTAAAATTTCATTAGCGCCGGGTGCTGCCTGAAGATGGATGTGGCAACACCCGGAGTCTGCACAGTCTATGTACAGTAGTGAAGCCGGTAATTGCCGGCTTCACTACTGTACCTGAGTGAATTGCTCAGGATTGGTTAAAGCTATAAAGAAACACTTGGATTCATTTTAAAGATGAGAATTGCATCTTTGTGGCCCTAACAGATCCTTATAAATGGGGCTCTAAAGTGTCCCCCCCCTCCTGCCTCAGGCAGCATCTTAGAGCTAAGGAAGGAGGGGGAGGAGGAGCTGCAGACTGCAGAGACAATGATAACTCATCATTGTCTGTGCATAAGCTAGAGATGACCCCGGGGAGGGGGGGGTAGCAGGGACTTCTGTACATGTTATCCCCTCTCCTATCAATCAGAGAGCATACTGTACTTTTGCTCTCTGATTGTCACATACAGGAATAATGTAATACCCTCTGAGCCTAATCACAGGGGTATTCTTATGTAATACCCCTCTGAACCTAACCAGGAAGTTTATTGGCGCTGTGACCCAGATGTTTACCATCGTCCAGGTCGCAGCGCCAAAAGTGTCGCACCAAACACTTACACAACACATGCACAAAGTCACTAATAAAATTTACATTTTTTCACTGTCCCTGTCCTGTCCATACCTGATCTTTATAGAGTAAATTACGCCGCCCGCCTCTCTAGTGATATCCGTTACACGCTAAAATAATAGCAATAGCAATTATCACTAGCGATGAACATATAAAACATTTCTGACAAACGGAAGTTCCATCAGTCAGATAATAAATTTTTACCCATTAAATGTGTATAAAATACTAGTTTTTGGCAGTTTTCAGATACTGTGTGCAGGGGCCGCTATGGGGCATAATACCATGTGCAGGGGCCGCTATGGGGCATAATATCGTGTGCAGGGGTCATCAAACTTACAATTATTGACCGGCACTCCGAGTACCTCAACTTTGATTTATTTAATGGAAATCGGCACGCCGAACAAAAAAGGTTGCCTACCCCTGCACTAGACAATAATTATAATTATGTCTATGTTAACCACTTTATGACAGGACACATTTTTGGGTTTCAAAATTATAAATTTTATTTCATGGATATAGGTAAGGAATATGCAAATAAGACCTCATTAGTGAAAAAGAGGAATTTGCTCTGAGTGCCACCTATTGGAAGGTAGCTCCCTATAGATTAATACCTGGTTTTCAAAGAAACCTAAAAGCATAAACTGAGAATAATAGCCAAGCCAGTATAACTCCTCCAAATGAAGAGGTTCCCATCCGCAGCTATTTCAAGGTTTTTGCCTCTTATGAGTGCAGAGTAGGGTCCTGGATGGCAAAAATCTCAAAACAGCTATCTGCTGATGGGAACAATAGGATATATGGCATAAAACCTATCATAAAAGGATCAATGTAAGATACCTAAGACGTTTCAACCAGTAAGGTCTGCCAACTACCTTTACTTAAAGTATCACAACAATTTGTCCACTTTTGTTGGGTTAGTTGAACATGAAGATCCTTTTTCCACTTTAACATAAATGGCAATTTCTCTGCATTAAGAGATTGATTTATAGAGCTATAAAGGAGGGATAGAAATCCCGCTCTTAATGGGATAGAGGGCTGTGAATTTGAGCACATAATAGCTAGTTTCTGTACCCTGTCCTAAGTCTATGTTCTATGTCTGCATCACAGCTTCCTCACTATAATCTTATGCATACGTGTAGTGCTCCATGGCCGCGTCATTCCCCATACAGTACTGTGCATGAACCAGACATGGATATATTGGGGCCTGCACAGTACTATAGGGGATGACTACTGAGAGCATACCTAGTAATGATGGATAGTCAGCACATAAGTAAGATTTCAGTGAAGGAGCCATGGGGTAGACTATTAGCAAGAAGCTTTTGGGTGGGCCCCAGAATAAGTTCCTTTGGTGGGCTCTAGGTCCTTCAGTCTAACACTGCCCAAAGCAGTCTCCCTTCTCCCCATTAACCAAAGTTAGATGAGCTGCACGAGCAGCTTAATAATATTTAATTAAGTTTGGGACAGAAAGACCCCCTATTCATGTAGGATAGTACATTCTACATGCAATCCATGGGCGTTTCCCATTCCAAATGAAATTAAAAATGTTCCCCTGTAGGCATTTCGGATCTTTTAATTAGACAGGGATAGGCAGGGTTTGGACACATGAAGTGGCAATTATGGACAAGGACAATACATGACTTTCACAGTCAGCTGGGTTAATGTTATGAGTAACAGCGGCCACAGCTCAATAACGCAATAAGGCCAGGTGCTACTTCAACCCAGTTTGTACAGGCCCAGTTCCAACACTATGCAGGGCTCATCCACCTCTCCTAGATCCTTCTAGAACCAAGGCATTGTTTCCACTCCTCTTTCTCCCCCTCATTTCATGGGTATAAGATCAAGCCCTGTCATGCGGTTTTACAATTAATGAGCCTGGATCAGATGAGCCACTCAGTAGAGGAGCTGCTTTGCTGTATCCTGCATCAACTGGGCAGCATTGTCAGCGACAATAGCATCAATATTGTAGATGCGCTGCAGTTAGGGAGAATAACACATTGTCGTTGTATAGTGCATGTCCTTAATCTGGTGGTTTTCTGCTTTATTAACCTGCATAGTGGCTTAAAAGAAGTGTCCCTCATGTGGCTCCTCTGTTGCAAAAAACACCCTACTCGATTTATAGCAACAAAATGGTCTCCCTTTGCACTGCCTTACCTGCGACAATCCAACTTGGTGGAACTTCATGTTTAGGAAGCTGGAGAGTCTGTATGAGCAGCATGAGGTGGTGAATGATTATAATAATAATTATAATTATTGCATGCAGCAGACTACAGAGACAATGTGTATTTCAAGATATGTCATTGGAGGCTCATAACGGAAGTGTGTTGGCTTCTCAAGCTCTTTGAAGAGGCACTAAATTTGTCAGCAGGGACAACTGCAGCATCAGTGATGCGAAACCTCTGTGGTATATCTTACAGGAAACATACTTATGAAATGAGGGATGGAAGAGGAGGAACAGTTTCCACCTCTTAGTCAAAGTCGTCACACTGGGTTGATGGAGGAAGATAAGGATCTTGGTTATAGTCTTTATGGTGGAGTGACTGGAACTCCTAGACTGGAAGAGAAGGAGGAGGAAAACTCTCCCTTAGAGGCAGAGGGGGCTCTTAATATGTCACACACAGCCAGGGGAAGAGGCTGTCCCTTATTTCTTCCAAAATGATGATGATGACCACATTGGCCAAGAGTACCAACCATAGCAGTCCCCTGGGTCTACGCACTCGCTGGCAAGCATGGCAGGCTGTATGCTCTGCTGCTAACACAGCGACTGGCATATTTTTAGCATCAAGCAGAAGGATGAGTACTGGATGGCAGTACTCTTATACCCTGCTTCCCAAAGGGAAGAAAAATTTGAATATTATCAGGATAAGCTGTATACCCATATTTTCCGCAGCGTTGTGAGATCACTGTATCTGCAGTCACACATCCTGGTCTCTAACACGCCATTCAGTAGGACTATCAGCTGTGTATCCACCTGACTTCTGAACAACACAACTGATGGTCCCAACCCCATTTATAAGGCAAGAAATCCCACTTATTAAACCTGACAGGGCACACCTGTGAAGTGAAAACCATTTCAGGTGACTACCTTTTGAAGCTCATCAAGAGAATGCCAAGAGTGTGCAAAGCAGTAATCAAAGCAAAAGGTGGCTACTTTGAAGAACCTAGAATATAAGACATATTTTCAGTTGTTTCACACTTTTTTGTTAAGTATATAATTCCACATGTGTTAATTCATAGTTTTGATGCCTTCAGTGTGAATCTACAATTTTTATAGTCATGAAAATACAGAAAACTCTTGGAATGAGAAGGTGTATCCAAACTTTTGTTCTGTACTGTATAAACTCCTGTTTTCTCAAAGTTTTAGCAATATCCCCCTCTGTGTGCTGTTTCTTGAGTTTGCATTCCTCTCTGAACTGCTGGATGCAGACTAGCTGTCATGCACTGCAAATGCAGTTTTGTTTTCTAAATACCCCCACCCAGTTTGAATTTTATACAGCTTTCCAATACATTGTACGTATAAGTAAACGGTACCCCTTTGAAGTACAATTTGTCCCACCAAAAAATAATTCCTTATGCAGCTCTGTGAAGGGAAAAAAATATATGACTTTTGGAAGGTAGGGAGTAAAAAACGAAAACCAGAAAATGTCTGTGATGGGAAAGGGTTGATTACTTTCCTATGTTTTAAGAAAATGACATAGCAGAGTTTATGTCAGGATGCTTCAATTGTACATATTGTGTAAACTGTACAATATTTGTATATGATAATGTACCCCCAGACTTCAGTTTCTAAATATATTAGAATTTTCAAAGAAGTTTTATGACCATAAAAAAAACAAAAAAGGTGACATGGTAAATCAGGGGTGGATTATAATAAGGGCAAAATGGGTTGTAGTTTGGAGCCCAAGTAATTTCCCATTTACCCCCATTATAATCCAACCTTGTAATCAACTGTATTGGTATTCACCGATACTGTTGTGGAGTCTACTGGAGGTAAATATTTCTTGGGTGAACATTGCAAGATTCCTCTCGAACATTTTTGCCCATCGGGCGCACTAATGACGTCACTTCCGGTAACGCGGGAGATTCGTATTTCTTACCATTACAGATTTAAAGCACGTTTTCCACTCCACTACATCCACCAACGCCATTATTTCTTTTCTCCGACATAACTGACAAGATCTAGCCGGACGAAGGTCATATGACCGAAACGTTGCAGAATTTTTTGATCTTTATTTCCATATTACGGTGTATTGCCTAAACATGGCGTTGCAATTCTTGTAAAGTATTTACTTTTTGTCATATATCACTGCTCTTGTAGCACCCAATTTTTTGTCATACACTAATAAATGACTACCCTTTTGAACACAGTTCTCATCTGTGTGTGCAGCAAATATTTTTCTCATCGATTTCATTCAGACCGAACCTGATATTATTATACTCTGGGGTCTCTTAAGAACCCAAATAATGAGGTGAAGCATAGGGGAGGTGAGTAAACATAACCAAGAATGTTACACACCTCCCCTGGGCTCAGGCGCGGGTCCCTGTCCTTTTCAGGCCTCTTCCGGCCACCTCCTGAATGTCAGGGAATTGTTGAGGCCTGTGATTGGGACTCAACGATCATGTGGGTGACACATAGAACCAAGGGTCATGAAGCACACTACCCTCCCCTGGGCCTCTGCTTATTATACTCTGGGGTCCAAAAATTCTTAACAAGAACAGGGTGGGATTTGTATGTATGTGATTTTTATTACCATAGGGGCCACTTTGAGACAGCACAGTATAATACATTGTAGCTACTTTTTAGTAAGGTCAGGAATAGGAACTTCATGTAGAAGCAACAAGACTGCTTCTGTAGCACCACTCATCTCTGTATAATTATTTTTACATCAAAATTATGTTATTTTAAAAATATTATTTACAGGTTAATCAATAAAAAAATTACATTGACATATACAGTGCCTTGCGAAAGTATTCGGCCCCCTTGAACTTTTCAACCTTTTGCCACATTTCAGGCTTCAAACATAAGGATATAAAATTTTAATTTTTTGGTGAAGAATCAACAACAAGTGGGATACAATCGTGAAGTGGAACGAAATTTATTGGATATTTTAAACTTTTGTAAAAAATAAAAAACTGAAAAGTGGGGCGTGGCAAATTATTCTGCCCCCTTAAGTTAATACTTTGTAGCGCAACCTTTTGCTGCGATTACAGCTGCAAGTCACTTGGGGTATGTCTCTATCAGTTTTGTACATCGAGAGACTGAAATTCTTGCCCATTCTTCCTTGGAAAACAGCTCGAGCTCAGTGAGGTTGGATGGAGAGTGTTTGTGAACAGCAGTTTTCAGCTCTTTCCACAGATTCTCGATTGGATTCAGGTCTGGACTTTGACTTGGCCATTCAAACACCTGGATACGTTTATTTGTAAACCATTCTATTGTAGATTTTGCTTTATGTTTGTGATCATTGTCTTGTTGGAAGACAAATCTCCGTCCCAGTCTCAGGTCTTTTGCAGATTCCAACAGGTTTTCTTCCAGAATGGTCCTGTATTTGGCTCCATCCATCTTCCCATCAATTTTAACCATCTTCCCTGTCCCTGCTGAAGAAAAGCAGGTCTAAACCATGATGTTGCCATCACCATGTTTGACAGTGGGGATGGTGTGTTCAGGGTGATGAGCTGTGTTGCTTTTACGCCAAACATATCGTTTTGCATTGTGGCCAAAAAGTTCGATTTTGGTTTCATCTGACCAGAGCACCTTCTTCCACATGTTTGGTGTGTCTCCCAGGTGGCTTGTGGCAAACTTTAAACAAGACGTTTTATGGATATCTTTGAGAAATGGCTTTCTTCTTGCCATTCTTCCATAAAGGCCAGATTTGTGCAGTGTACGACTGATTATTGTCCTATGGACAGACTCTCCCACCTCAGCTGTAGATCTCTGCAGTTCATCCAGAGTGATCATGGGCCTCTTGGCTGCATCTCTGATCAGTCTTCTCCTTGTTTGAGATGAAAGTTTAGAGGGACGGCCGGGTCTTGGTAGATTTGCAGTAGTCTGATACTACTTCCATTTAAATATGATCACTTGCACAGTGCTCCTTGGGATGTTCAAAGTTTGGGAAATCTTTTTGTATCCAAATCCGGCTTTAAACTTCTCCACAACAGTATCACGGACGTGCCTGGTGTGTTCCTTGGTCTTCATGATGCTCTCTGCGCTTTAAACAGAACCCTGAGACTATCACAGAGCAGGTGCATTTATACGGAGACTTGATTACACACAGGTGGATTATATTTATCATCATCAGTCATTTAGACAACATTGGATCATTCAGAGATCCTCACAACTTCTGGAGTGAGTTTGCTGCACTGAAAGTAAAGGGGCCGAATAATATTGCACGCCCCACTTTTCAGTTTTTTATTTTTTACAAAAGTTTAAAATAACCAATAAATTTCCTTCCACTTCACAATTTGTGTCCCACTTGTTGATTCTTCACCAAAAAATGTAAATTTTATATCTTTATGTTTGAAGCCTGAAATGTGGCAAAAGGTTGAAAAGTTCAAGGGGGCCCAAATACTTTCGAAAGGCACTATATAAAGCAATTATTATGCTTTAGTTATTAATAATAATCAGAAGACAAGAATGTGCAATCTATCTTCCATTGACTATAGTATGAAAAATATGAAAAGAAACACATCAATGTAGTAAACCTGACACCAATATAATGATTTGTTGTGTGCTTTAACCCTTTTCCTGCCATAGATATATGTCATATGTCCTGTCATGGTGGCACTTCAGTAGCCAAGGATGTATGTAATATGTCCTTGCTACTAATGCCAGTATCGAAAGATCTATAAGGGCTATCAACATGATAGGTCTCACTAATCTGCTGATCTCAATTCCAGACAGTGTTTTTTTTCTGTTAATTATTCTGTTTCTAAGATTCCTATCTTTATACCAGATGTCATCAAGATGATATTCTTATCTTTAAAATGAATCCATACTCATGTTGTTAGCCCTCATACATCAAAAGATATGGGAGCAACACCCCCCTTCCCACAGCTACAGCTTCAGCCATAATCTGTGGACAGTGTAGGGGAGTTTTGGAGAAGGCTAGAGGGGGGTGAGGATGAGCTGACAAGCTGCAGAGAGGAAAATAATAAATTCTCCTCTCTCCATAAACTGTAAGTGACTTCTGTCCATGTTATCACCTGTCCTATCTCCTATTGGACAGTATGGTTAGCACTGGTGCCTTACAGCACTAGAGCCCTAGGTTTGAATCCAGCTAAGGACAACATCTGCAAGGAGTGAATATTTTCCCTGTGTTTGCGTGGGTTTCCTCCGGGTACTCTGGTTTCATACAGTTTCATAATTCTAAAACCATTTAAGCTGATGCTTAACAGGAGGCCATAAATCTCCCCCACTCTTGAGCCCTCACTACTTGTTTTACCTGTTCTCCTGCCTTCTCTTTCTATGGTGAAGTATTTTGTATCCTGCTCCAACCAGTGGACTTTACCTTTTGACGTGCCGCCTAATAGCATTCTTTATTAACACCCCCCACACACATCCTACCAGTTGGTCTACCCTCACCCCACCACCTTCTTCCGCCTTGTTTACATAAAAAAAAACTTATCTTTGTAGTGGTGACACAGATATCTGTGCCACCCATCACTTGGTTTGTCTATTTCTGCTGTCTCCAAATTTTGTATGACATGTCTTTGTGTTAAAAAAAAAAAAAAAAAAACATTGACAAAAACATCAATTAAGTTTCCATTTAACATGGTCATATCCTGTCCGTACCTGATCTTTACAGACTAAGATATGTTAACCGCCTCTCTATCAATCTCCATTACAAGCTACAGAGATAATGATTATCAATAGAAATGAAAATCTAATACATTTGTGACAGGCAGAAAACATTCCAACATTCCAAGTCAGATAAGATATTGTACCCAACACTGAAAAAAAATCAGTATTTGGCAGCTTTCAAAAGGGCTTAATAGTGGGTAGTAAGCATACAAAGTATGAATGCAACACCCAGACCTCCAAGAACTGAGCAAATCCATAGTTATGGCACTCTAAATCCAGTAATGAACGGCAGGAACTTCAGAATTTGGTTCCATAATATTTGAGCAATAAAGCACCCATACTACCCCAACCTGTCCTAGTCCTACAGTAATAATCACATTAGTAGTTTTAGAGCTTTCCAATTATTGTTTATTGAATTTGATTATATATTCTTATATAAGCCCTATTTTATTTGCATGCAAAGAGTAGTTGGTGCATTTCTGTAATTGTGACGTGTTTCTTTAACACCTGCACCTGTAAATGTTGAAAAGTGTGGTATGTATGAATTCCTCACATCTTACAGTTTTTTGGAAAGTACATTTTATTTACAGAAAGATTTTACTTGATCATTCACTTGAGCTGCAATTTTGAAGTTTTGTGGATTTTCTTCATGTGATCTTTGTTCGCTTCAAAGTTGAATGAAGGTGGTTGTATATAATTATTAAGTAGTATTTTTATAAATTGCATGCTGTGTACTCTCTAAAAATGTAGATTTTGGTAGCATAGTAGCAGTTTGCTGTGTGAGGTATATATTTTTCTTTTCAAATATCTTTTTATTAATTTTGTACAAGTAAGTTACAAAAGAACACCTGGTGTTCACAATAAGATCATGAAGATCTAAGAATAATATTGCATCAAGAAACACAAACATACATAGAAATTCAAACATTAAGGCAATGTAAACCAACAGGTTGTATCTAATCCTCCTTGGTGTTGAGGGCTCATTTCGAAAGATAGTTGTATTAAATGAAGAGACTTAAATTTATGTCATGGTGAGGAAAAGGGTTAATATAATTTTCATTAAGAGTGGTCTACCCATAGGTGTCTCCAAGTTTCTTTTCCTATGAAGAAATACCAAGGCATCCAGATGGATTTGTATTTGTGGTAGGAGAGCAGCTCAATGTGTTAGAGCTCTTCCATGTGTGAAACCTGGGAAATCTTTCTAAGAAATCTGGGGAGGTGAGTCAAAGGACCAATAGAGGGGGATGAGGGTTTTAGCCACTGATAACAGTTGAAGCCACATTTGTTTAGAAAACCCTTTGGGGAGCATAAGCCAGAGGTTTAGAAATACGATAGATGGGAAAAGGGGGACTATGTGGCCAGAAATAAGGCTGATGATATGTTGAACTGAAAATCAGTAGGTCTTGATTTTCTCACAGTCCCACCAGATATGCAAGTATGTGCTAGGATGTTTTTGACATCACCAGCACAGGTGGGAGGCATCAGAAGAGTATTTGTGTTTCAAGGTTGGTGTCCTGTACCACCTCTTGGTGAATTTGTATGTAGATTCTTGGATTTGAACAGATCTGGAAGGTCCTATAGAGTGATTAAGAATGGTTTTTATGCCATCTGGAGATAAAGAAATCTGCAGTTCCTACTCCCACACCTTGCAACAGGTTAGTGTATAGAAAAGAAAGAAGTTTCTTAGGTGGGAGACTATAAATAAACAGCTTTTCCAGCCAAGTTATTGACTGTAGAGTCGATTCTGATGAGGTATATATTTTAACACATCAGTGGATGATTGTAAAATATTTCTTAGCTTCTGTTTCAGCATTTTTGAGTCTACAAGCTCTTGTTGATGTTTAAATTTGTGGCATATATAAATATGGTACACCTTGAGCTATTATTTCACATGTGTTTTGTTTGTAAATATAACGTTGAAAATGAGTCTTGTGTTCACCTATCTGTTTTAATGTCTTTTTTTCAAAAAATAATTATGTTACATGAAGGTGGACATGGCTGTGAATAACTGATTGTGATATAAGGATGGGTTCACATCTGTGCCAGAGTCTCCATTTTGAGACTCCATTGCAGTGACCATTAAAAATCGCCTGACAAAAAAGAGAGGCAAGTCCAACAGTTTCAGTTTAAAACCAGACGGATCCCATTTTAGTAAATGGGGTCCATCGGGCACCGTTGGAGTCCACTGTTTTAGAGGTCTGGGTCTGCTGTTCTGGTCCTCCAATGCACACATGGGCGCAAATGTAAACATAGCATAATCCTCAGGTTTTCTGCTTTCAAATATTTAGAGTTTAGGGGTGCACTTCCTTTTAAACCTATTTTATAGGTTGATACTTGATATTTCATTAATTTCACTGTGAATGGGGGCTATTTACATGACCAATATATTGACAGTTTGTTGTAACAAAATATAGGTCATGCTCTGTTTTTGTCCATTGCCATGGATCTCTCCACACTGCAATGTGTGGGAGACTATGAAAATGGGTGCTCATTGGGGGCAAAACTGACGTGAAAAATGTAATGAAGGCTTACTCTGCAAGGTCATATATGTATATATACAGTATATATTTGTCTTTACAGATTTAGGAGAAAACCGGCCAGACATTTAAAGCTAATGGCCGGTATGGACCTGCTTAACCTTGTTTAATAAATGTTTTACTAAAAAACAAAAACTGTATTAGGGAAGGAGCTTACTCTTTCTCCTTCAACATATTGGTTATGGTTCCCAAAACAGTAAGGATGCCATTTATGTCAATTAGAAGAGTGCTATGCTAGTATACAGTCAAATGTCTATGAAACCAAACAGAAATATAAGAACATAAATTGAAATTCTTGACCTCTATCTTTCGTCTGTTCTTTACCTTATTTGCTAATCTTTTGTGTTAGTAATTATACAGGTTTATGAATATCTGATAGAACATATTCAAATGAAAAGTTAATAGGGCATAATATATACTACAAATGCAAACATTAAATTTTCTGAAATTCCCCTGCTTTCAATATGCAAATGATACTTAATGGCCTTTTTACATGTTTATTTTTCCCCAGTTTGTTTTATTTTAACTGATAAGAACTCTGGCTAATTTGATTTTCAAATTTGTGATGGAAACACTATTAATTGGAATGGAGCTAATGACCTCATTTACATCAGAGAATTTACTAAGAACAAACTTTACACACATCTGACTTGTGTGCTTGCATTAATTCAGCTACCAAAGCTCTCTAACTTTCAGGTTGATGTGAAAAGTTGTGCCATCCTAAGTAGTAGGTAATAGTATATATGGAATAATAAATGTAGAGTACATGCAGTATATAGCTTTCATATTTAAATTAGTTACAAATTATGTTTAATGCGTATGTGTGTAATGACACAGATTTTAAAATGCTCTGAATACTAAGTAAAGAATAATTTTTTTAATCTGACATCTCTTAGTCCAGCAACTTTGACCATCTAGCTTTTGTTTCCAGCACAGAACTGCCTAATAAACTACAGCCTCCAAAGTCTAGAATTGAAATACTGAGGGCTAAAGACAAATTAAAAGATGTCTTGGAATAAAAAAAAAGATAATGAAAGTGTATTGCTCTAATTAGATTTTGTTGGCATCATTGTATCTTCTTAGTGTAGATCTCTGCTCCTAAATTGTACTTTGCGTTCTCTTCCTATATCTATTGTCCTACATACAATATGTTTAAGAGGACCTTTCAAGTCCTCTGACATTGGTGGTATTATATACTCAGCACACTGTCAGTTTTGCAGGTATGAAGTCATTATGGAGTTGAAGTAGGGCCTCCTCACCTGCAGTCCAGATGATAAAGATATCATCGATATAACGAAGGTAAATCATAGGTTTGGTGGTGCATGTTGATAAATATGCTCCTTCCAGTTCTGCCATAAAGAGATTTGCAAACTGGGGTGCACATCTGGACCCCATTGAAGTTCCCATTCGCTGTAGATATAGATCCTCTCCAAAAGTAAAATAGTTGTGGCTTAGGATGAATTGTATGAGCTGCATTACTGGTTTTGTTGGGAGGTTTTGTTTTTCCAGGTGTACCCGACATGCTTCAACTCCATCCTTGTGGGGAATGTTGGTATACAGGGATTCTACATCCATAGTGACCAAAATGGTACCCTCAGGTAGTAGGCCCAGGGCATTCAGTTTGTTATGAAGGTCAGTGGTGTCCTGGATATAGCTTGGAGTATCTCTGACAAGGGGTTTTAGGAGATTTTCCACTCAACTCGAGATGTTTTCTGTCAGTGTCCCAATGCCAGAAATGATAGTCCTCCCAGGGTTGCCATCTTTGTGTATCTTTGGGAGCATATAGAAGCAGCCCGGCCTGGGATCTTGTGGGATAAGTCCTTTTACCTGCTTCTGGACCTGGATTGGAAACTTCTTGATCATATCCTTTAGTTGTTTCATATAGGCCTCTGTGGGATCACTTACAAGTTTGGAGTAATGGATGGGATTAGACAGTTGCCTGTTTGCTTCCTGGATATAGTCTGAGGTGTTCATTATGACTATTGCGCCCCCTTTGTCAGCTGGTTTTATCATTATATCCTGATTTTCTTTCAGTGAAGTAATAGCCTTCTGTTCTGTTCTGTTCCAGGTTATGCACCTGTTTCTTTTGTTTCTCCAGGATTTCTGATTTTACTTTGCTTCTGAAACAGTCCCCCCTCTCCTTTCCTTTCGACAACCACCAAACTTGTGGCGTATTATTGTCCGGAGTGCCCTGAAGGCCCCAACTGAAAAGGGCACCTCACCTTGCCTGCAAAACAGATGCAAGACCTGCTGGCACATCCACACCGCTGACAGTATACCTGTCCCACAGTCACAACAGGTGCACAGAATTAGGGGGACATTTTCCTGCAAGTCTTCCAATGTGGTGTATCTTATAATGTATCTCACAAATTCACCATTAATAACAGCAGAACAGATCTCTCAGGGGCTGCACATTTCTCCAGAGAAGATCACTCTGTTGAAGATTTGCAGGTTGTTGTTTTAATGGGACATTTTAAGACGCAGAGGGAGAGAAAGGAATGGAAATATAAGTTAATGCAAAAATTTCAAACTCTGCAAGTTGGACTTAATATTCATGCCAGCTTCATGTCACACTATGCATGAACTGTGAGGGTGACAAATCGCCACCTGATTGCAAACAGATAACAGCAAGAATTACTGATTCCTCTATCACGCCCCACAAGTTTCCAGATTGTTTATTTCTTGACAAATATACTCAGTTAGCCTCTAAAAGGTATCACCTGATTTCTTCACTTCTTGCACAATAATGAGACTGATGTATAGTAACTGCTACAATTGTGCCTCAATTTACCAATAAGGTACTGTATAGGCCCATGGCAATTTATGTGCAACATATTAAATATCTGTATAAAGACAAACCTACATACCATATATACCATATTTGCAGATGTGTCCACCCTTAATCTAGTTGAATTCACTTGCTTTTGCACATTTTAACATTTGAAATGCTCCAAAATTACCCTTTTTTTGGGGGAAAGGTGCTTACTCATGATTTTTTAGAAAGACATGGTGGTTATATTTGCAAAAAGCAAATGCTTCTATAGAAAAAAATAGCCCATTTTGATGACTTGTAAGTGTTACAGGCTTGTTGTTATTTGGAAGGCACATTTGTGGCCATGAGCCAAGTTGAAAAGTGAACAATTGGCTTTTCAAAAAAAAGCCACCAAACATTATCCCTTATGGGAGCAGATGTTAAATCAAAATGGTTTTGGCTTTTTGATGTAAAAAATCAGGCACCAACAGTGGGGTATAATTGAATTTGATGGACCAGGCTTCAGGACATGTCTGGCTGAGTGGTGGCAGTGGTGGTAGCTGTGGCAACATGACTGGCAGTACGTCATGGAATAATATGATGGACCAGGCCATAGGACATGTCACACTACTGAGTGATGGCAGTAGTGGTAACTGTGGCAGCATGACTGTCAGGCAGTAAAATATGGATTAATATGATGGACCAGCCTGCCGGATATGTCTGCTGACTGGTGGCAGTGGTGTTGTTGTGGCAGCATGAGTACATTTCCCCCTTAACAGAGATTATTTGAGATTAGTTCAGGCTGCAAGACTATTTATTGGGTCAGCAACAAAACAATGCTTAAGAAATGGAAATTTTTTTTTTTTTAGATTAGCAGGCTCTGTCACACATTGGGTGTGCAAAAAAGAAAATCCTTACATAATGGAGATTTTTCAGATTAGTGAAAGCAGAATCAGTGTTTTGCTGTGAGAACGGTAGTTTGTATGTACTAAACAAAAAAAAATTAGCTATGGCCCAAAAAAAAAACTTTAAGAAAAGATCTTTCACAGGACTGACTTTGTCAGTAAAAACTATGTTAAAGAATATGTGAACTATTCTATTGCAAAACAGATTTAGACAAAATAATAGTATTGGCAATAAAAGGGTTAACTGTCTTTTGTCTGTATTTCTGCTGCAGTCAGGCTCACACAGCAAAGATATTCTCCCTCACTAATATCTATGATTTCTATAACTAATCTGCCTATAATTGATTTAATCTGACTAAACTGTGTTCTAATTCTTCTACTCCTAGTTGTATTGCAAGCTTTGCAGCACTCAGTGATCTGTATGATACAGTAATGAATAACACATCCATCCCCTACTTCCACCTTCACTGATAAGCCACATGTTCCAGCCCACACAACCTTATATACTGTATATGACATAAGCACTGTAAGGTATCCATCTACCACTGACTATTGGCTGAGAGACTGACAGGTGGCAGCAAAACATTACAGTGTCACAAGACACATGTCTCTGTATTTTTACTGTATGATACATGTGGTGGTGGCCATTTTAGCTCGTCCAAGACAAATCATCATTTATTCAGTTTCTTTAAAAAACGATTTTAATAGTAAATTCAACGTTGGTAAAACTCAGTAAAAGTGCACTTCACTTTACAGCTTATAGTGACTCCAGATGATCTATTTGTTGGGACCTTTAAAGGGACTGTCTTAGCACAAGCAGTCCTTCAATACAAGAGTCCACATGACCTAATTGACAATAAAATACATAGACATCCTAAGACCTTAAAATCAAGAGCAGCTCTAGTTCTGCCTAATAAGGCATATGGATATGGGTTGTTCAGACTAGACTGTCTCTTTAGCTTTCTATTTATATGTGAATAAATCAATGATCAATTTTGTCAGATCACATGACTGCACTTGAAACTAAACCATAGTGAGACATGATGAATTATAACCATGATGATGTATTTTGGCTCTATACAATATATATTTTCCACTGCTTAATTTGGAATTGAAGCATAACTGTGATTATGAAATACACTATGTACTGTGGTATACCCATCAGTCACTAATGGCTTACAATAAAATACAAAAAACACAAGAAGGAAAACATATTTAATCAATTGAGAGATTAGTATATTTGTATTGTTAAATTGTTCACAGCTGTTCCTCATTTAACTCAAAAGGAAAACATTCAGACACTTTGTCTTCACTTGACAAATTTTGTATTCAAATGTCTAAACATCTTAAGTATGAATTGAATGCTAGTATCATGTTCACTAATACCAGTGACAGAAGCTTTTCTCATAAGGTTTATGTATCTAAATTTTTTAAATGTGTCTACGTTTTTTCTAGGAACAGCACTGTTCTTATTCATGGGTTGATTCTGTTATTTCATCACAGCCCCATTGACTTGAATACGGTTGAACTGTGATATCACATCACATTGCTGTATATCTCCTTATATTATCGTCCTACATAATAAATATAGAATGCCTGGCTAATAATAATAAAAAAGTAAAATAAAATTGCAATAGTTTTCAAAGAAAGGAAACAGCTTGCTTTATATATATATATATATATATATATATATATATATATATATCTCAAGTCAATGGCATACACATGCATACGTTTAAAGCCCATTAGATAAAATATGTTAAGCGTTTTTTTTTTGTCATATCTATGGCCTAAATTAGACTTTAGATGGCAATAAAGAGACCATCAATATGTCTCATTTTGCTTTAGACTGTCTAAATGCATGAAAAGTATTAGATGGCCCTTTAAGAGTAGTAGGTGATCTAGAGGTTCAACACCTTGAAAATAAGCTTCAGAAGATAATCGGGAAAATTATTACTTGCACTTTAGGTGTAATTCCGTGTGCCTGATTAAAAGACACACGAGCTCCTGCTGTCAGATTTTTTTTTTTATTATGAGTACAGTTGCCCCTTTTTTTTGCATCTTTTTCATGATAAATATTTTGAAACATCATAAAACTTTTAAAAAAGGAAAAAATTAGAAGAAAATAGACCCTATGCCTTTTTTATTAATATTTGGTTACGTTTACTTTTGATAATGATTACAAAATATACTTCATGTCAGTCTGTATTTTCATGGTTAGAAAGATAGGCAGAGCTACAAATTGTCTTTCCTCACCTTTCCTCTTGACTGAACATCAGAGAACCAGTTTTTCAAAATAACATGATTTAACAATATTCTATCATGAAATGTATTTCCTATATGTGTCTTTATGTGGTTGTGTTCTAAATTGCAGCCTGTCACAGGTTTTGCTAGCATGTTGCATTATTGTATTGAATTGGTTTAAGAAAGTGGAGTAGTAACCAAATTCAGGGTGGGTTCACACCTGCGCTTCAGTCCGTCCGTTGCCAACCCGAGTGAAAATCTCGGCGAACGGGATTGGCATCGGATACAGACAGGTTAGTGACGCAGTGGTTAAAAACCCATTCATTTGAATGGGTTTTTAAAGCAATGCGTGGGTGTCCGATTGCACCCTCTGCACTGCGAAGCCGTTTTTTTTTCGTCGGACACGAAGTCCTGCATATCCGACTTTGTTTCCGACGAAAAAAAAGGATTCGCAGCGCAGAGGGTGCAATCAAACACCTGCGCATTGCTTTAAAAACCCATTCAAATGAATGGGTTTTTAACCAATGCATCTCTAACCTGTCTGTATCCGATGCCAATCCCGTTCGCTGAGATTTTCACTCGGATTGGCAACGGACGGACTGAAGCACAGGTGTGAACCCACCCTCAAGGGTAAGGGTGAATACATCCATATCTTGGGGAGTGGGTTGGCTAAAAAGCTGCCTTTCTCAATAGTGTGTGTCTCTACATACTCTGATACGGCCATCACTGGCTAGACCAAATCAGTATATGTGGGACAAACCCCTTTAACAAAGGTAATGCTAACACCCAGCTGCAAGTTTATTCATATACAGTGGGGAAAAAAAGTATTTAGTCGGCCACCAATTGTGCAAGTTCTCCCACTTAAAAAGATGAGAGAGGCCTGTAATTGACATCATAGGTAGACCTCAACTATGAGAGACAAAATGAGAAAACAGATCTGGAAAATCACATTGTCTGATTTTTTAAAGAATTTATTTGCAAATTATGGTGGAAAATAAGTATTTGGTCAATAACAAAAGTTCATCTCAATACTTTGTTATATATCCTTTGTTGGCAATGACAGAGGTCAAACGTTTTCTGTAAGTCTTCACAAGGTTGGCACACACTGTTGCTGTTATGTTGGCCCATTCCTCCATGCAGATCTCCTCTAGAGCAGTGATGTTTTGGGGCTGTCACTGGGCAACACGAGCTTTCAGTGCCTGAGCAGGCCTTTACAAACCACTTCCTTCTGAACTAGGATTGCTGGTAAAGTTCGTTGTACTCCAGTTTGTTTGCTGACCTTGCTTTGATCATACCTATTCTGACCTTAGGCTACGTTCCTCGACTCCTCGATTTTGTTTTGGCGTTCCTGATTGGATTTGACTATTGGCTTTGTTTTCCAGACCTGTCTTATATCTCTCAATTTGGTTTCTCGTTGCCTTCTTCAGCTGCTGATCCATGATTGATGACCATTCTTTGATCTTTGCTTCAGTGAGTAAGTGTGCGGTCTTGGTGTTTGGTTTCTGCTGCAGTGCATTTATTTGTAATATAGTTTCTGTTTTGGTGACAATTGCGGTCTTCAGATTCAGCAAAGCCCATCTCTTCTTGTGAGGAGCTCTGATGAAGGTGTCTGAGGCTGGCCTTGGCTGGCAGATGTGTATTACCTTTAAGTAGCATTTTCTACTGCTCGTAGTTGTCAGCCCAGTTCTGTTGCTGCTCTCCTGAAGACTTGTGCATTACTTACATAGATATTGTGGCCCTGCATCGGAATCCTAACAGCATGTAGCCGAATAAAGTATTTACTTACTAAAACAGACATGTCCGAAGAACTCACAAATTCTCTTTCAGATATGGGTTGAACAGGCACTGCTCCAGTCGTCTAGTGCCCACCCTGAAATATTTATTCCCATCTCAAAATATTACTGCCGAGATGAGAATAACTGTTCCCCATCCCAATCCCTGCACTGAACATACAGGAACACCTGAGCAGTGCTTCTCTATGCTATTCCTGTACCTCCCATAGAGCAGAAAGGGAGTTATGGAAACAGCATAGCACTACTGATCTACACTGTTCTCGTAGCTTAAAAGTTACATAAGCAGCGTAGCTAGTTTCTATAGCTTCCACCTCTATAGGAGTTACTGAAAAGGAGTAGGGTAGAACTGTTCTACTGTTTCCATAACTTCGCAATTTCTCATAAAATCAATTCAATCCAACATGGCAACAAGCCAGCAAAACCCTTGAAAGGCTACAATTTACAACACAACCACTGAAAGGTTGCACTTAGAAACATATAGGATGACACTATGTAATACAAATATCACAAAACAATACTAAGTTTATCATCTCATGATACACATATCTCGACATGTCCAGTCAAATGGGATAGGCGGAGGACATATCTGTAGGTTAACTGTCTCTGCCTGCCCCTCCTCTAAAGAGACTCTACTGACATATATGATTAGGTACAAGCACAGCCTTGAGAAGGCAGTTTGCAATATTACATCACTATATGACCCATGGTAGTAATCCAAACTACAGTATATTACCATGCTACTACTGCAATTATTCTTTTAACCACTAGTGCAATTGTAGTGAAGAAAAAGAGATCGGAGCAGAACAAGCCTTGTCTGCCCCTGACGTTCTTTACAAAGTGACCATCCACTGAGAAAGTGTCATCTTAACTTTTACATATAAACTTACTAAAGTTTCATATTTTATAAATTTACAGACACATCCCTCAGAGAGGAAAGATTGATAGTTGATATTCATAAGATTGTGTTTTACATGCTTGACTGGTTTCACGTTTAATGGAATTCCCTGGATTTCATAAATGCAATTTTGAATTATAACCACAGGATTCTAACAATTGCACAGAGACCAAGAAGTCATTCTTGCGTACAATGATTTACTGTGATAGTTGTAATTAATCTACAGTATAATTAAGAAACAAAATCTAGTTTCAGCTGAAAAACATACTGCAAATCATTCAGTTTAATCTAAATTTAAACCTCTTACCTGTATCTAGTACTAGCTATAGTTTGAAATAGTTAGATGGCATCTTTGTCATGAAAAGTAGAGATGGGCGAACTGCTTCGTAATGAGCTGGGTTCGTCCCGAATACTCCAAATTGTTTGGTTTTTAACAAAACTGAACAAAAGGCGATTTGTCTCAGAAGAACAAAACTGCTGCCACTACGAGAAAATAGCCACCGCCACATGTTTGACCAGGAAATACAGAGGAGACACAGGTGTATGACTCAGACACTGTCTGTGATGTTGTAGTATCAGCTGACAGCCTCTCAGCCAATAGACAGTGGTAGGTGAACACCTTACAGTTCTGATGTTGTTTTGACTATAAAATGTTGTGCACGGGTTATCAGCCTTTAGTTGCTGTAATTCTGGACATACAAATATATCTATGATCCATCTCAATGCATAATAGCACAGTTCTGAAAAAGCAATAGGAATTCAATTAATAGAAGACTAGGAGAACTTAGAGAATCAAGCAATTACACAGGCAAGAAGATTAGTGCTACAAACCAATTGGGATAGGAATAGGAGTGTTGGGGAATCTGTGCTCCTGCTTACACAAAAACACAGATAAGACAGTTAACAGACAGTTTTTTTTTCTGTCTGTGGTGCAATGGAGCAGATTCCCTAATTCATTAAAGTGCCGAGTGCTGGACTAGTCATCCTTTTATAGTCACACAGATGACCTTTAAAATTGTCAGCCAAGCATCTTATCCGTCATATAGGGGCAGATAAAAAAACTGTCACTTATTTAGAGTTTCTGACCATTATAGCCATATAAAGCCATAGCTAAATAGGCATGACCATCTGACTATTTAGTCTCAAGATTACATCCTGATTGTTTTTGACATCCATATTCACCCCAATGGGGGTGCACTCTGAAAAGAGCATACTCCTTCCGTGTCAGTGGTAGGAATCTAGTAGCACTACACCAACATCGTATCCCCCCACACATGCATACATAGAGCTCTAATCTCCCAATGCATTTCCCTCGCTTTTTTAACGCTGGTTTATCAGGGGCACTACCAGTTGTCATAGATGCTGTATCTATATTCCCCTGATGAACCAGCATTAAAAAAGCTGGAGAAAATTTTGATTTCACATCTGCTCCCATCAAGGGATAATTTTTGGTAGTTTTTTTTTTTTTTTTTAGAAAAGTAAATTCTTCATCACTTTGCTCATAGCCACAAATTTGTCTCCCAAATAATAAACCTGTAGCACTTACAAGCCATCAACCAACAGGCTAATTTTTCTACAAAGCCATTGTTTTTTGCAATATAACTGCCATGTTTGTCTAAGAAAACATGGACACACACCTTTTCTTAATAAATGGGTAATTTTTGGAATATTTTAAATGTTAAAATTCATAAAAACGAGTGGAAGTTCAGTGTATGGTTAAATTTGGAGTTTGTATCACTGTTTAACATTCGTTTTTACATAGACACACTGTACATGTCACTTTGACGTTGACATAACTTTGGCTGTGTTTTCCTTAGAGAGCTAGAAATTGGATAGATAAGAGCCCTAAGAGTGCTTTAAGCAAATTTAAGGTGTGGCTCGTAGCTAACTTGTTCAACTCAAACTAATCTTTGTCCTGAGCCATCTGTACCCAAAGCAAAACAAATCTTGAGAGGTTTGCCCATCTCTAAGGAAAAGGTACAGTATGAAACCTTAAAAAGGTCGTCTAAAAAGTCAGTCTCTTTCCAAATGTAGTTCTCTTGATACGCTAATCGTCAGGGGTTTGGCTACTAAAATCCCTGGCTAGCCAAGTCTTAAAGTGTACCTGAGTTGTCATAAAAAATGAAAATATGTGCAGGGTCTTGCTGGGCAGTCTGTGACTGTATAAGCTTTATACATGATGCAGCTGCTAATGTCATCATTTTGGCTGAAGCACATTTTGCATTTTACTGTGAGGCTGTGGGTGTGTACAGCAAGGAGCAGTCTGCCCCTCTCCCATCTATTATAACTAGTTTGGTTTATTTACATGTAATTTTGCCTAGAGTAACTGTACAAGAGCAAACAGATAACTGACCAAATGACCATCATATAAGGGATCCAGGGAAACTGAACTGCAAATATAGAGCAGAAATGTGCAGATACCTACTACATTCTAGCATCTACCATGCAGCACAACACAGGAAAAGAGCAATCTATGAACAGAGTCAAGAAAGCTGCCTGCTGTCTGTGAATAATATCCCATCTGTAACTACACAAGCAGCCAAATGTACATAGCTGTGAGATACTATAGAGTCTTCAGTCCTTGTAGTTTGCAGACATGTGTGAAGGTTTGAGTAGGATCAGCACCTTCCATCTGCATTCACTGTGTGAAGAGAAAAACTTCTTCCCCCTTCACCTCACTGTCTTTCCAGCTTGCTGCTAGGAACGTACTTCCCTAGTAACAAAGGTGTCAACTGTAAATTAGCTAAAAGGGAGACACGTAGTATCAGTAACTTTAGAGAGTTTTTTTCAGGCAAAAAGCAGCAACCTTTTTAATTAAAGTGCATTGCATGTTAGTCCAGAATCACATGCTCTATGAAATGAGACTAAGTTATCCGAAAAGTTAGTGAATATTTAAGTTAAAATTCCATTGGTTAAAAAGACAATAAATGGTAAAAAGCTCTTTTGAAAATTACAAATCTGTTGGGTCTGCTGTAGCTTTTAAATTACAAAGAGAATAATAAATTCAGTAAAAAGAAAATAATATCAGAAGAAATCAAAAAGGGATTGTCTAGGATTTACAAAAATGTGGTCAATATCAGGGAATGGAATATATATATATATATATATATATATATATATATATATATATATATATATATATGTAAACATACTTACCTCTTTAGTCTCCTACCACTACAATACTGCCATTCTAATGGTTCCAAAAGAACTAGGTGCCGCAAGGAGGCAGCCCAAAAGAGGTGGGTGAAGGGAGGTAATAAATTCTCATACCATCAATATGTTAGAATGTGTTTGCTTATATTTGTAAGAATGTGTTATTTATTCATGTATTTCTTTATCTATTGATATTTATTTTAGTTTCGTATCTCATTTATACTTACAATTTATAGTATATTAAAGTTGTAGCTCTATTAAAGTTGGAATTTATCTTCTATTTGTATTACAAATAAATCATGGTACAGCAGCTATTTAGGTAAATTGGCATTCTGAAATATATAATAAGGTAAGCGGGTTGCCATTTGCGGTTTACAGCTTTGTCTATGTGAAATGCATTTCCTGTGTTACTGTATTGATTTATAATATTGTAGACCTAAAAGACAAAAATACCATCCATGAAAATGAACTTTTTTACTGCTGATTCAAATAAAAACATCTATGTGTGATACCGAAGGACATTTGAACCCTTGTTGTTTTACTCATGCAAAGTTTATTCATCAGATCACATTGTGTACCTCATGAATATACATGCGGAGTCAGAATCTGCTCATTATATTTCCTGCTGCCAGAAAGAGACAACCTTGATTGTTAGAACTACTGAACCTTTAACAAGAGTGCCTGGCCTAAACTGCCAAAGCTACTTTCTGCAGCATGCTTAGTGTTTAAGTATTTTCAATTCAGCATAAAATGAATACTAATAAGAGGTTATCAATGAAATTATGCATAACACATACAATTCTCAACCTATGCCTGTTTATCAGCACCAACATCTATCAACAGACTAATCTTTTCAGTTTTAACATAAATGCTTTTAACTCAGGAAATTGAATAATATCAATCAGGAACAAGAATCAAATTATGAAGACAGGCCCTGTCTATACTGACATATGGAGATCTTGAATGGGGTGTTCCCTATATAAGCCAAAATCTGAATGGATGGCTCCCATTCTGGCAGTCTTATATAACTATTTTCTCTGCAGCAGCCTTGTAGTAAAAATACCTGGCTGTTCATGGTCTCCCTTGGCGAACAGCTGATTTTTGAAGTGGTGGAGCAGCACTCACATTTAGGAAGACATAAGGGATAGTTATAATATGCATGATAATATCCATATAGATCTACAGTGGTTTAGGGGTTAATACTTAATATCTCTGGTGGACTATGGTATACAAAAGTGTGGAATGTAATATCTATGATGCTCTAGGATGCTTATGCATTTAAACTCACTGAGAAAATAAATTATTCACCAAGGAGGAGTTGTTGGAATGAAATGAATCTTTATATGTGTGAATGTAATTATGATATATTTAAGTAATTACAATTTTAGAGCGAATTAATTTCTTTCACTTTAAAGATAGATTGATGATGGCTGCATGATCAGTAGACTCTCTTCCAGACCCCTTTGCCAACATCAAACTCTTTGCAGATCTATCCCAAGCCCCAATCTCGGCTAGGAAGAAACTGGCACCTTTAACCGCAATCGCAACCGCAACATGGGCCTTTCCTGCTGAAATCTTCAGCTTCTACGATCAAGGCTCCAATCTTCTGCAACTGTGGGACTTACCTCTTCCCATCATAACACCTCCCGACCCTAAGGCTCCACCAACATTGAAGGTTAAACCACCTTGAAATTCTTCACCTGCTTTCATGTGAGGATTTTACATGCATTTATTATTGTAGACTCTATATGATTTCTCTCCTGCAATCTGCACCTCGAGATTGCACAGTGTAATTTACTACACAGTATGTTTAGTCTGTTCTTAATTTCTTCTCTTGTTAAGTTGTCTACATTTTAGTTCTCTGTTCTACTGCCAGCCCACTGACAATTTACTCCTCAATAACACTCTACTATTCCACAATATTGTTAAAACATAGGTATGGCATTTATAGTTCTCTCCTTCAATGTTAAGGCCCTGAATAGCGCCTACAATAGATCAGTCTTGTGAAGAGATGTCTTGTGCATATAAGAATCACACTTTAATGATACTTCAGCCCCAGTTCTCATATAGGTTATTTCCCAATGTATATTGCGCCAATGCACAAAAGAAAAAAGCTGACTTATGATTGCTGTTAAATTTTCTGTTGCCTTTCAAAGGCATGCAATCCAATCAGTGGCATAACTAAAGTCTTGTAGGCCCCAATGCAAATTTTTGTCCGGGGCCCCCTCCCTACAGCAAATTTTTGATAGTAACGGTTATGGGTGTTGCAACGGTATGTCAAATACTTTAAAGGGATACCGCTTTAGTACCCGCAACTGCAGTTATCAAGAATATGGCAAATGAGCCTCCATCACGCATCATGTAAACAAAACTAGGAGCTGCTTGCTATGGGAAACAGCTGATCAGCGGGGTGCTAACAGTCTAAGAGATCTATGAGATCATTGGGGGTCCAACACTTGGGCCCCTGCTGATCAACTGTTTGAAGACACATTGGTGCTTTTGTAAGTGCCATGACCCCTTCGCTATTTAAATTGCACAGTATCTGTTTTATATTCACCATGAAATGTTATTACAGCCTGTAATAATAATACACGGCTGCTATAAAACAGATGGCATGTGATGTGAACAGTGAAGGGGCCCCACACAGTATAATGTGCTCCAACTATAATTACCCTCCCCAAACCAGTCAAAGCACTTACATTCCCAGGTAATTTCCGTCCTCTTTCGCTACTAAACTCGGACATTAAGTTGTAAGTTGGCAACTTGCCTATTAAAGTTCTACTCACTCGAATCAAGGGAGACAAGGTTGGTTTCACAAAAGGGAGACAAGCTCCCAATGGCACCAGAAGACTCATCTTTCTCATAGTGGCAGTCCAGTCATCTAAAACGCCTTCTCTGTTCCTTCCTTTGGACGCAGAGAATGCATTTAACAGAGTCCAGTGGGGTTTTCTCGTTGATACTTTTCTACGATTTGGCTTCAGTGGGGCCATATTCACAGCTATCTCCACCTTATATGCTACATCATCAGAAAGGGTCCTGGCAAACGGATTGCTATCCAAATCTTTTTAAATATCCCCCTTGATTTTCTCCTTAGTTATATAACCCCAAGCCTTATGTTTGGAACTTTGAGAAGTCATTAGGACTGATCCTAAAATTTCAAGTATTACAACTGGCACCCATGAACACAAAATCTATTTTTTGTAGACAATGTCATACTTACATTAACTCTCCCTGAATGTTCCCTCCCAGTACTATTAAATATCCTCACCAAATCTGGCAATGTCTCTTACTACAAAATTACACGCCTGCTCAGTGTGTAACAAAATAGAATATATTAATGACTTATTCCTCAGTAAATCTCTTAACCTGCTCGCTCTTACTGAAACCTGGATCCAGCAGTCTGATACGGTCTCCCCTGCTGCTCTGTCTCATGGTGGCCTACAATTCTCACACACTTCTAGGTCTGACAACAGGAAGGGTGGAGGCGTAGGGATACCTCTGTCACCACAGTGCACTTTTCAGGCCATCCCATCGGTACCCTTACTCACATTCCCCTCATTTGAAGTCCATTCTATCAGACCTTTCCGCCCACTCTCCTTACGTGTAGCTGTGATCTACCGTCCACCTGGCTCACCCTACCAATTTCTGGATCACTTTGCTTCTTGGCTTCCCCTCTTTTTATCCAGTGAAATTACTACCCTCATCTTGGGTGACTTTAACATCCCCACTGACACCCATGTCTCCACAGATGCCTCACAGTTTCTCTCAATAACCACTTCATTTGGTCTTTCACAACTTTCCTCTTCCACCACACATGTAGATGGCAACACCATTGATCTTGTCTTCCATCGACTCCTCACAGTTTCTAAATTTACTAATTCTTCTCTGCCACTCTCTGACCATAGTAGAAGAGTGAATAAATCAGGCGATACCTTTTAGAGGCTAACTGAGTATATTTATAAGTAAGCTTTCAGGAGTACTAGCTAGCTCCCTTCATCAGACATGGTGTGATACAAGAACTGAAAATTCACAGATTTTTATACACATGGTTTTCAAAGCATTTTAGAGTCCTTAAAAAAAAAAAAATGCAATCTAAGTAGAGAAGTTATTTACAACAGGTCAAAAAAACAGTCTGGAAACTTGTGGTGCGTGACGGAGGGATCAGTAATTCTTGCTGTTATCTGTTTGCTATCAGGAGGTGATTTGTGTCCCTCACAGTTCATACATAGTGTGACTTGAAGCTGGCATGAATATTGAGTTCAGTTCATGGTTCATACATAATGTGACATGAAGCTGGCATGAATATTAAGTCCAAATTGCAGAGTTTGAAATTTTTGCATAAATTTGTACTCCGATTCTTTCCTTTTCTCCTGTGTCTTAAAACAGATAACAGCAAGAATTACTGATCCCTCCGTCACGCACCACAAGTTTCCAGACTGTTTTTTTGACCTGTTGTAAATAACTTCTCTACTTAGATTGCATTTCTTTAAGGACTCTAAAATGCTTTGAAAACCATGTGTATAAAAATCTGTGAATTTTCAGTTCTTGTATCACACCATGTCTGATGAAGGGAGCTAGCCTTTTCAGGCTAACTCCTGAAAGCTTACTTATAAATATACTCAGTTAGCCTCTAAAAGGTATCGCCTGATTTATTCACTCTTCCACTACTTTCAATGGCTAACACTGTACAACATTATACTACTCTCTGACCATAACCTTCTGTCTCTCACCATTAGTGCTTCCTCCCCTTCACAGGACACACCTACTCATTATACATATAGGAATTTATGTACTATTAACACTCAGCACCTCTCAAATACTCTACAGTCCTCTCTGTCCCCCATCTCTTCACTCTCTTGTCCCAATCTGGCCACCAGTCACTATAATGAAACCCTTAAGTGTGCATTGGATGAGGCCAGTGTCGGACTGGAATGTCTGTAGCCCACCAGTGGAATTGTTTCTAGGGACCCACCGCCAGGACGCCTGCAGATCAGCTGTACCGAGACAGGGCAGCTCACCCGCCATAATATGTGCAACACTGCACTACCTAAACTACAACTAAACTAAGCTACAGTCTGTATGGCAAGTGAACAGCGTGAGCCGCATTGTCCTGGAATAGCTGATCTGCAGAGGTCCTGGCTGTTGTACCCCTGCAGATGTAATATTGATGGCCTATCCTATGGACAATCAATATTAGAAAGATGGATAAATCCTTTAAAGAAGTTGTCCAGGAATTGGAGCAACCCATGTGGCATGCAGGAGGTGTAAAATAAAAAAAATAAAAAATAGATAAATAAAAAAAAGCATACTCGGTTGTCCGCTGCCAGTGTCCATTCAGTCTCGTGCTGATGCTTTCTTGCTTGGAGTCCTGCACCTCATGTGACCGCTAAGACCAATTAGGTACAGGATTTCTAGAAATGAGGCGCCATCATGAGACCGAACTGACACAGGCGGGGAACAACGGGGTGCTGGGGACAGGTGAGTATGCTTTTTTTTTTTTTTTTTTTAATTTTTACACCTCCCTGGCCTCCACGGTGGTTGCTTCAATTTATGCACAACCTCTTTAAAGGGGTTGTCTGGGCCAAATTTTTTTAATGGCCCCCAATACATTGGCCTCTTCACTGGTTCCCCATACTGTATGGGGAATTATATTGTGTGGGGGCAGTGATGGAAGCTGAAATCCTGTGAGGGGAACATTAAACTGTGTGGGGCATATTAATGGGGTTGTCCAGGGTTAACTTTTTTTATGGTCTATCCTCAGGATAGGCCATAAATACATGATCGGTAGGGGGCTGACACACGGCCCCATCAGCTGTACGGGACCACTTCTGGCGCCAGTTCTGTACACGACACAGGAGTTGTGGAATTTTCTGGAATTTTCCCATTCTCTTTCAAACATGCTGTCATAACCCCACTATTGAAGAAATCCTTCCTTGACCTGTCCTGTGCTGCTATTAACCTGTTTCTAACCTCCCCTTCATCTCCAAAATCTTGGAATGCTTGGTCTATTCTTGTTTGATCCACTATCTTTCTGCTAGTTCTCTTCGTGACCCCTTACAATCTGGCTTCCGCACTCTGCACTCTACTGAAACGGCCTTCACAAAAGTCTCCAATGATCTCCTGACGGCTAAATGCAAAGGTGACTTCTCTCTTCTTAATCTTCTAAATCTCTCAGCAGCATTTGACACTGTTGACCATCAACTCCTCCTCACTATGCTCCACTCTGTCGGCCTCACAGACACCGTGCTTTGCTGGTTCTCCTTTTATCTCTTTAATCACACTTTCTGTGTGCCCCTTCCTTACCAGAGATACACTAAAGACACTTATTGTTGCCCTGATTCACTTTCGCCTTGACTACTGTAACTCCTTACTAATCGGTCTTCCCCTTACTAAACTCTCCCCTCTACAATCTATTCTGAATGCGGTGGCCAGGTTCATCTATCAGTCTAGACGCTACAGCGATGCCTCTGGTCTGTGCCGGTCACTACATTGACTGCCTATTCAATACAGAATACAATATAAACTTATCACCCTCATCCACAAGGCTCTCCATAATGCTGCACCTCCCTACATTTCCTCCCTCATCTTTGTCTATCGCCTAACACATGCTCTCTGTTCACTCAATGACCTAAGACTAACATCCCCTATTATCAGAACCTCCCACGCTCGTATACAAGACTTCTCTCGAGTTGCATAAATGCTCTATTCTGGACTATCAGATTAACCCCCAATTTCAAGTGCAAACTAAAGATCTATCTTTTCACAACTCCTATTGTAAACCTTTCCATAATCCCTAAAACGTACTCTCTGTTCACGCTCCCACATTACCTCACAGGATATGATGCCGTATCAGACTAACTTTATATGTCCAGGCACCATCTGCACATTAAAGGACACGAATGGTGACGGATCATACAGCTTATATATGTGTAATGACAGTAACCTCTATTACAAAATTGTCTGACCATTGTATAAGCAATGCTACCTCCGATGCCGCCCCTACTATCTCTTGCTGCCTCTCTACCTATAGATTGTTAGCTCTTGCGTGCAGGGCCCTCACTCCCATTGTGTGAATTGACTATTTCTTTGTAATGTATCTTTTTTGTCTGTACTTGAACCCTACAAATTGTACAGTTCTGCGGAATATATTGGCACTATATAAATAAACTGTATTATTATTAATGTATTATTAATTAATGAAACCAAATCTCAGCTACTAGGACTGAATCTTACAATGCTAACCAAGACATACTTAACAGATATTACCTAATTTCAATGGAGCCCACAGTCAATCCCTTACCTTACCACTGTCATTCCCTTACCCTGCAAACCCCCATAATTTAGTGATGGCTAATTTTCTTCCGCTGCTCTCATCATTTCAATCAGATTTAAATAACATTTCAAAGGTAGAGATAGATGGGGAGAATTGTCTTAAACAAAATGCTGTTCCTTCCTCGAATACTACATTATACTCCGATCATTCCAATCCTTAAACATATATTTTGAGACTTCCGTAAACAAATGAATGCTTTTATATGGCAACACTTGAAACCCAGAGTAGGATCTTCAGTCCTAATTAAAAACAACCTTCATGGGGATATGAGTGTTCCAAATCTCTACTGTTGTTATCTAGCCATAACACTTGACCAAATTAAATTTTGGCAATCATCTGCCCACAACAAAATATGGCCCATTCTCGGAAGGCATAGCTAACTCAAGTTAGAAACTGGAAGGAAGTTTTGATGAATCCTCCTCCATTTCATAATCTCCCAACCTCTACTTCACCAGTGGTGCCAGCTAACATAGATGCTTGGCATAACAGCTACCTAGCAGGAAAATTTCCAACCTCAACTAGTAGACTAAACATTCACTTGAAATCCCACCAACTTCACATACCTTTCCTAAAAATCAACTCTTGGGAGGAGAAAGGGCTGATTTACCTATCTGATTTTTTTTTCCCTAAAATAACAACATCCTTCTCTTCAAAGATCTTCAAGTGAAATTCAATCTTTTTCCTCAAGAGGTGTTCACCTACATTCAAATTGAGTCATACCTACTCAAAAACCCTGAAGTAGTCTTTAAAAGCAGCAGAGTCAAGATGCTTTATGATATGATTTAATCTGATTGCTCATTCCAAAAATTCACTCAACAATTACACTAGGAATCAGACTTTAAATAACATTTCGATAACTTAGCTTGGACTTCAGCTATAAAATGGTCTTGCAGATATTACCTCTTGCACTTCCTACTGGGAGCAATACCACAAGCTATTGCTTAGATGGTATTATATCCCATTGCACCGCTCCAAAATGTACCCTTCTTCCTCCCCTCAATGTTGAAGAGGTGGTGGCGCAATAGGTTCCTTACTTCACTTATTTTGGAGTTGCCCACTAATAGAATTGTTCTGGACTTTAAACTTTTATGCTCACAACTTCTTATCCCTGCACCCAAAGTTCCTCCATGGAACACATCTCCTACTGACTCGTAAATGGAAATCACCAATCATCCCCACCCTAGCAGAATTAATATTGCAAACTACTTCAAACTGTCAGTATAAACAAATGCATGCCAGTCATGAATTTGATTGTTTTTTTGACATATAGCACTTCATGTAATGGTAAACTTTGGTCAATATATTTGGCATTTATGTAAAAAATAGGAAATTTGTGAAAATTTGAAAAGCTTTTCAGATAGCTACTCATATCACCCAAATTAGTTAATAAATATTATCTACCATATCTCTGCTTTATGTTAGCATCATTCTTAATGTCTTTGAATATATTTTGGATGTTAAAAGGCTTACTCAAAGTCTAAAGCAATTTTCCAAATTCACAAGAAAATTTGGCAGCCAAAAATAAAACCATCAAATTCTGTGCTCCAAAAACCAAACAGTGCTCCTTCCCTTCTGTACCTCGCTGTTTGCCCAAATAGCAGTTTATGCCACATATGATATTAAGTGCATTACCCTGGTTACAGCATTGTCATATATGTGGACATAAACTACTATTTAGCACACCTTCAGGATGCAGAAGAGAAGGAATGCTATTTGTCTTTTGAAGCTCAGAATTTGATGGTTTGGTTTTTGGATGCTATGTCATATTTGCAAAGCTCCTGAGGTGTCAGTAAAGGAAATCCACAGGGAAGTGACCCCATTTTGTAAACTGCACCATTCAAAGTTTTGATCAAGGAGACGTTATGACGCCAGTGTGCCCCATGTAACCGGAACTCATGACATCAGCTACAGGCCAGAAATGGCCAGAAGATGACGCCGGATCACCAGACGGCCAGGAGAGGTGAGTAAAAATGTTTGTTATTTTTGCAGACCTCCCCTGGGCAGGTTTCTACTGGAAAGGGGCCCTGCTACACATGACACCATTCCTCTTTCCATTATCGATGTGGCCGGACCTGACTCCAGAGGGCCCCTTTGGGGACAGGGGTCCTGGTCAATTGCCCAATCTGCCCCTCCCACATAATACCGGCCCTACCTAAAAGCATGGGGCCCCCCGGGGATTCATAATAATAATAATAATAGTCCTTTAATAGTCCCACAATGGGGAAATTCAGTGTGTTACAGCAGCAAAGATAAGCACCAGCATTTACCAGTACTCAGGTGAGCCAGTCCATGCCTGTTACTGGTGTCTTTTTCCTTGTAAACTCTAAGCCTAGCATGAACCCTAATATATGCTCGCACAGCTTATACATTTCCCTTCTTAATAGCTATTTTTGTCCTAAAGATGTGGCAGGTTTTTTTTTTTGTTGTCGCATGGTACAAATTATAATATTTTTTTATTTTTCTGATAATGTAGTCACATGATGGCTTGTTTTTTTTTTTTGCCGGATGGGATGCATTTTAATGACACCATTTTTGGGTGCCTCTAACTTATCGACTAAATTTTGTAAACTTTTTCCGTTAAAAAACAAATTCTGGCATTGCTTTTTAACATTGAAATTTTTTTGCTGTTCACCATACAACATAACATATAACATGTTAGGCCCGCTTCACATCTACTTTCAGGGTTCCGTTCGGGGGAGTCCGCTTGTGGACTCCATGAAAGGAAACCTATACACATAAAAAAGCGGTTCACCTGGGAAACCTGCGGAGCCCATAGAATATAATGGGGTCCGTGTGGTTTCCACTCGATTGCCGCACGAAACATGCAGAAACATTCCGCTTGCTTTGTGCGGAAACCAAGCGGAAACCACACGGACCCCATTATAGTCTGTGGGGTCCGCGGGTTTCCCAGGTAAACCGCTTTTTATGCGTATAGGTTTCCCCAAGCGGACTCCCCCGAACGGAAACCCGAACGCAGATGGGAAATGGGCCTTACCTTTTAACTATGTATCAGTATGATTATGGATATGTTTGGCTTATGCTAAATGAATTGTTAAAATGGACATGAATGGTTTCTAACATGGTATAAAATTTTTTTACTACAAACATTACCAAAAAACATCCACTGTATGAATATAAAAGCCCATTCACAAAAAGTGATATGATTTTTAACATTAATTTTTTCAGATTCTCTTGTTTTGTCTTATGACCTTTAGGCTTTACTTCAAGCTTCTTCTGCTTTCTCAGAATATACAAAACTCTATATCTTGTACTGGGTCTATTGTAACAATTGCATAAATATAGTTATACATAACACAGGCAATGTTAGAAGAAAAATCCTAAAGGTTTTGCCCAGCTTTGTATTCTTAAAATGTTAGCAAAATTATATTTGCCTTATTAATAATTATAGCAGCTTGCCAATTTCATATTAAATTGATATACAGTGTTGGGATCTGTACCTACATAATTGCTTTAATATGAATGATTCAATCTAAACCGTATTGAATTTCAATATTTTAGTTTAGCGCACAGCACTTAACTTGTTAAAAAAAGATAGCAATAGGACAGAATCATAAAAATAATAAAAATCACAAAATGTAATCTATATAATTAGTCAGCCAAGTGTTTCGTTTTAACTGTTACAAATAAAATAAATGTTCTTGTATTTTATATTTTAATTGTGGATTGTTAAAGTCTAATCTGAATTAAAACTTAGGCTGGGGCCCCACGTGGCGTAAACAGAAAAAGACGCGGCGTTTTACAGTCCCTGCAAAGTATATGAGATTCTAGCAGTTTTGGAAATCACAGCATGTCAATTATACCTACGGAAACGCCAGTGGTTTCCTTATAGGTATAATGGAAGCAGAAAGTTCAAAGAGGGAAACCTCTGTGATCTTTCTGTGAAAAACGCTAAGGAAAAAAACGGAATGCGTTGTTGCCACGGTTTCTCCCACAACACTTTTTTGCTGAGGCCGCTATGTGGGGCCTTAGCCTTAAAGTGATTTTTTTTTTTTTTAGTTTTGCAAGGTAGTCATCAAAGTAGATTCCAACTTCTGCTATTATTCATACTGTCATCTATGTCTACGAAACACAAGTCTAGATTGGGTTTTCTGATGCAGTTTTGAAGCCTAGACCAGGAGCAGAATTAAAAAAAAAAAAAAAAAGAGAATTAACGCAAGACCTGAGCAAAACCTGACTGTACATAGACACACAATGTGGCAATCATTTGCAAATTACAGCTAGGTTGCACCTGTAATTGCAAGTTAATCCACTTCAAATACAAGTACACTGTGGAAATTTACAGTTAGTTGACACCCCACTGATTTCTATTATAGTTTGTCTCACACATTTCAGTGGGAAAGCTGGGTGACTGAAAAAAATGGATGTCAATATAGCTCTTGGGTTGTCACTCACCTTTCCTAAAGCTCTGAATAGAGCTGCAAAGGCAGCCATTTTTGTAGTCTTAGCTTTCCCACAGACAGTTATATGAAACAGCTGGTTGCAGCAGACCTTGACTGTGTTATGACCATATACTGTTCTATGGCCATATATATGCATATACAATATAATGTATACAGTAGATAGATGGTAGATAGATAGATATTTTTTCCCCACGCAAACTCACAGAATGTTTCCATCTGATTGAGTACTAGCTGCTTAAAGGGGTTGTGCAGGACTTCAAAAACATGGCTGCTTTCTTAGGCTCAGGAAGTGACATGTCTGTTCACCACTTGGCCATGCTGCAGCTCAGTTTCATTAATTTTTAATGGGATGGAGATGTGTCATTTCCATGTGATTAATAGACATGATTTCACTTCCTGGGAAGAAGAAAGCATCCATGTTTTCCAGTCCTGCACAGCCCCTTTAAAGGGGTTATGCAGGACTTTGAAAACATGGCTGCTTTCTTCTTCTCATGAAGTGACAGCATGTCTATTGGTCAAATAACCATGCTGCACTTCAGTCTCATTAATATTCATGGGACAGAGATGTTGCATTGATATGTAACCAATGGATGTGAGGTCAATTCCTGAGAAGAAGAAAGCAGCCATGCTTCCAGTACTGCACAACCCCTTTAAAGTGACAATGCTAAAATTCCCACCTGATATCTGGGGTCTTTCAGTAAGCATTTGAAGGCTATCTCTGAGAACTCCACTGTTGTTTCCCATCATCTGCTGGCTGCAGTCAGCAGCAAAAGACACATAAATCAGTCTCTGCAAAGTGTGTTTCCCCCCGAAAAAATATTCCATATGAATAGGTGCCAGTGTGGCACAACTTTTCTTTAGCTGCAGTAATTTACATGGCTTATCACATTCCCCACCTCCTGCTCACTGACAGTCTACCAATCACACTCAGAATGATGAAGATTATTCTTCTGCATCCAGGGTTGGGGAGTTGGTGTTTGTAAAAAATTACCAACTTCTGCTTCAAAATAAAATAATTACTTTCAATTATATTTTACAATTATTGATACAATATTAATAATTAACTAGTAGAATTACCTGGTTTATTTAATTTGTTTATGTGTGGTTAAAAACTGTATTTGCTAATGATAATTCAACATGTTATAGAATGGCTTGGTTATTATTGAAACCCAGTGCAAAACGAAAATGACTTAGATGACTTAGTTGTTATGCTCCACAGCCTTGGTTGTTTCTATCCTTCTCTCACACTTTCTGCCTAGCTGTCTGTGCCTACCTCTGTTGCTGAGAAATTGCTGTTTTTGTTGATATTCAAATGAGCTCTGTAGAGAAATAAGGGGACGCCCTAAATGCTCCAAAGAGCTCATTTGCATTGTTGACAAAAGCAGAGATATCTCTGCAATGGAGGCACTGACTCGTAAGGGTAAAAAAAACTCTTTGATTCAGGTGACCCTGAGTTGATATGCTGGAATGTGGTGACAGACTCCCATTAAAAGGTTCATTTTCTCCTTTCTTATAGTGAAAGGCTGTGTATCACACATTTTCTGTATGAACAGACAGATAGCCATCAAGAAAAATAATCAGAAAAGAGATCAAAGAAGTTTAATCAACCTTAAAATATTGAGGGTGACCTGTAGACCCCTCTGGCTTATGGGCTCCTATAGTCACACCAGTAGTAAGTATAATGAGTAATACAAATGGGAGCGTTAAAATGGAAGGTTCAATAATAAAATCGAAAATAGTCACCATTCTACATAAAAAAATGTTGGTTACATTAACATAAAAGAAAAATTTAAGCTTTTAATGGTCATGGAAAAATTACAAATATTTTATGGTCCATAAAATCTAAAGTAACAGAATGTTAAGAATGCGTTTGTGGTATTTTTGAAATAACCACGTTTGATTTATGTTTTTTTAGTTTTCAAAAATAAAAAAGGAGATTTTATCAGTAATAGAATAAAGTAAAAGTATTACGAAATGTACTGTACATGCTTCAGTTTCTCTATATTCTTTGAGAAGACAGGTTTTAGTAATAAGTAATATTTATGTATTGTAAGTTAAAGAAAATGGCAGTGATTAGAGCATCTCCAGTTCTGACTGTGGTCTTATCTAGGTTTGCAATTCAGCCGTGTTTTAGGTTTAGTTGTATTAAACACAGTAACCCATAGACAAGAGTGGTGTTGTTTCTAGAAAAAAACAGACCAATTCATTTAATTGCTGACAGCTCATTTAATAATGATGTATGACTGTATAAAAAATATTGTTATATTATTTATCTTACAACAGTTTACATAGGATGTTGAACAATGGATCCTTAGAAATCACCACAGACCTTTAGGCCTGATATACCCAAGACTCTACAAGGACAAGACACATTATAAGCAATAAATAAAAGAGACATATGGGGTGAAGAAAACTGCAATGAGCAGAATTCAATAAATGTTAGTCTAAAACACAGTACACTATCTCATGGGGTATGAACTTGCAATAGATTACATTAACTGTATTTTTACAAAATTTAACCTTTCATGCAAGGTTCACAATGAATGTCTCAGATAAAAGGCACATGGGATGTCTGTGGACAGAGGGAGAGAAATATTGCTTTGTGTTGTTTCCCTGGAGTAATCAGACTATTTCTTTGTTGTTCTTTATTTCCTTTGATTTGTTCTCATCTTTTACAAAACTACGGCACATAAATATATCCCTGGAAGGGGTTAATACATCAGCTCAGGAGAAAATCCTTTTAGACAGAAGATCAGCCTTCTTTGCTCATACCGTGCTTTTATCAATTGAATAGTACTGTAAATATTCTTATTAGAATAACTTCTGTTATTGAAGTGGAAGAAGATATACAGTGGCTTGCAAAAGTATTCATAACCTTAAACTTTTTCACATTTTGTCACCTTACAAACTTAAATGTATTTTATTGAGATTTTAAGTGATAGACCAACACAAAGTAGCAGATAATTGTGAAGTGGAACGAAAATGATACATGGTTTTCAAAATTTTAAATCAAATAAAAATCTGAAAAGTGTGACATGCAAAAGTATTCAGCCCCCTTATATCAATACTTTGTAGAGCCACCTCTCACTGCAATTACAGCTGCAAGTCTTTTGGGGTATGTCTCTACCAGGTTTGCACATCTAGAGACTGAGATTTTTGCCCATCCCCACAGCATGATGCTGCCACCACCATGTTTCACAGTTGGGATGGTGTGTTCAGGCTGATGAGCAGTGTTACTTTTCCACCACAAATAGCGCTTTGCATTTAGGCCAAAAAGTTCAACTTTGGTCTCATCTGACCAGAGCACCTTCTTCCACATGTTTGAAGTGTCTCCTATATGGCTTGTGGCAAACTGCAAATGGCACTTCTTATGTCTTTCTTTCAGCAAAGGCTTTCTTCTTGCCAATCTTCTATAAAGGTCAGATTTGAGGAGTGCACGACTTATAGTTGTCCTGTGGACAGATTCTCTCACCTGAGCTGTGGATTTCTGCAGGTCCTCCAGAGTGACCATGGGCCTCTTGACTGCTTCTCTGACCAGTGCTCTCCTTGCTTAATCTGTTAGTTTAGGTGGATGGCCATGTCTTGGTAGGTTTGCAGTTGTAGAATACTTTATCCATTTTTGGATGATGGATTGAACAGTGCTCCTTGGGATGTTCAAAGCTTGGGATATGTTTTTATAACCTAACCCTGCTTTAAACTTCTCCACAACTTTATCTCTGACCTGTCTGGTGAGTTCCTTGATCTTCATCATGCTGTTTGTTCACTAGTGTTCTCTAACAAACCACTGAGGCCGTCACAGAACAGGTGTATTTATACTGAGACTAAATTACACACAGCTGGACTCTATTGTTCTAATTAAGTGACTTCTGAAGGCAATTGATTGCACTGGATTTTATTTAGGGGTATCAGAGTACAGGGGGCTGAATACTTTTGCACGTCACACTTTTCAGATTTTTATTTGATTCAAATTTTGAAACCCATGTATCATTTTCATTCCACTTCACAATTATGTGCTACATTGTGTTGATCTATCACTTAAAATTTTAATAAAATACATTTAAGTTTGTGTCTGTAAAGTGACAAAATGTGAAAAAGTTCAAGAGGTACGAATACTTTTGCAAGGCACTGTATATTGAGTAAAGACACTGGCCAGTTTTGGACAGTCACAGTTCCAAGTACATGACTCTTATAGCTCTCAAAACTGGGTCTATCACCAGAACCCAGCATGTTAACCCATCAAGTTAAGTCACAGATAGATAGGTTAGGGTCACCTGAATCAAACTGTGTTTTCTTCTTGTGAATTGGTGCCTGTGTGGCCAAGATATCACAGTTTTTGCCAATATGCAAATGAGCTCTCTTGAGCGATGCCAACACCCTCAATTCATATTGATAAAAAAGTGATGTCTAGGCAATGGAGGCAGCATTTCACAAGGGAAAAGTACTGTTTGATTTAGGTGACCGTAACCTGCTTTCATGAGTTGATATGCCTGGTGGCAGACTTCTTTTAAGACTATTTTCATAATTTCCATCTTGCCTCCCAAATTCATATTTTTGTTTTTCATTCGATATAGCAATATGAGGGCTTATTCTTCTTATGCGATAAGTTGTATTTTTAATTTGCATTAATATCAGGTACATATAATGCTTTGTTTAGCTTTTATTAGCAGTTTTGATGTCCCACAAAAAATACAATTCTGTCATTATTTTTGTGTTTTATTTTTACTGCATTCTCTCTGTATTCAAAATGACATAGCATTTTTTTCCAATGGCTCATATCAATTATGGTGATACCATAACGTTTTTCACTTTTGTTTTTGTTTTTTGCTGCCCCACAAGGGGACTTGAACCTGGGATCACTTGATCTCATGTACAATATACTGTACTGCAATACTTCTCTATTGCACTGCCTCATACATTACTACGCCATTATGTGTATCAGGCCAAGGAGGCTAAGAGGCCGTTTATGGACCTCCTGGCTACAATGGCAACCCCTCATCTCTCTGTGATTTCAGAGGGGTGAAAAGGAGATTAATTTCCCCCAACTGCTCAGATGCCATGATTGATATTTGCAGCATTCACAGCATTTGAGGAGTTAATCTACTGGAGTTGGAGTATTTTACCTTTTTGCACAATAAGTAGGGGGATGTCTAAGTTAAAAAAATTAATTTGGAAAGAGTTAAAATAACAAAACAACCTACCGGGTCTCCCTTCAGCCACTTCCAGTCCAATCAAATCAAAAATTAGTACGCTGAAGTCTAAAATCAGTCTTCAACACTTTATTCTTTCATTAAAATGTGATTCTGAAAGGAATAAAAAAGGTTCCATCTGTAAGGCTAAGGTCCCACTTTGCGGAACGCAGGTAAAAAAATGCTGTGGAAAAAAAACGCAGAGGAAATGCATCACGTTTTTCTGCAGCGTTTTTCATTGCGTTTAATTTTTGCTGCATTTTTCTATGTGGTTTTTCTTCCTTTATTAAATCTATAAGGAAAATGCAAGCGTTTCCCCCAATTAAAATTGGCATGCTGCGTTAATAAAAATGCAGGTTTTCCACAGCGTTTTTTTCCCGCAATGTGTGGAGGGGATTAGCCGAAATCTCATTCACTTTGCTGGTACTGTAAAACGCAACTTTTTTTTTTCTGCTGCATTTCCTCAACACGAAAAACTCTGCGTTTCCGCAAAGTGGGCCCTTAGCCTAAGGCTAAAAGCTCAACATTGCGGAATGCAGCTAAAAAACACTGTGGCAAAAAATGCAGTGGAAACTCTTTGCATTTTTTCCAGCATTTTTTATTGTGTTTTTGATGCGTTTTTCTCTGCGTTTTTTCTTACCTCATTAAATTTATAGGGAAAACGCAAGTATTTCCACAAGTAAAATTTACATGCTGTATTTTTCAAAAACGCATGTGTTTTTGAAAACTCAAACTTTTCTGTAGCGTTCTATTTTTTCAGTTTACTGATACTGGAAAATGCAGCTTTTTTTTCTACTGCACTTCCATAGCAGGAAAATTGCTGCATTTCCGCAATGTGGGGCCTTAGACTTAAGGAGTAATGTGTGTATAATGGTTCCATATACTAATATTTCTATGTGGATGTGGACTGATTTCATATAGACAGTGCCCTTTTTTTTTCGTTTATATTGTATATGATCTTCCTAGCTGGAATTTGTTTACAAGGCTGCAGTAGTAACATGTTCTTACACAAACATAACCACTTACTGACCTTAGCAGTATTTAGCATAAGACTGCTGAAGCCAGTGATTGACTGGAGTGGTGGTGTGTGTGTATACTACTACAGCCATGTAAACAAATTCCCGTGGGGGAGACCAAAGCTCCACACTGAAAGTGGCCATGGGAGGACAATAAAGTATAGCCTGTTTTGTGACTTAGGCTACGTTCACATCTACGCTGGGGACTCCACTGCAGAAATAGCCACAAATCAGTGGAGAGAAAAGTCCTGCACCCATTATAGTCTATGGGGTCCACAGATAATCACTGTTTTAGCAGAACTGCTCTCCGTTGTTCAGGTCCCCCAGCGGACCCGAACGATGAAGACCCGTGCACAGATGTGAACCTAGCCTTAACCCTTTCTCAGCTTTTGGGAATTATTATTTTTACTTAGAAAACTCTTTTAATTATGAGTAATGTATTTTTGCAAATAATATCATATAAACCAGACATATCCTTACATAGCTACTATGATTGAAAAAAGAAACATGTCCACCAAATTCAGCCAGATCAGGTGAATCGTTGTGGATAGAAATAAGGATGAGGAATAAACTTTAAAACTTAGAAGCTTAACTCCTTCCTGCCACAGCCATTTTTAGTTTTTTCATTTTCATTTTTCATTCCTCATATTCCAGAAGCCATTACTTTTTTATTTTTCCATTCACAAAGCTGTATGAGGGTTTACTTTTTGTGTGAGAAATTGTACTTTGCAATGTTGCCATTTAATATTCCATAAGTGGTACTGGGAAGTTGTTCGAAAATTCAGAATGGGGTGGCTATTTTTGTTTAATTTTTATGGCATTCACTGTGTGGTAAAAATTACATTTTCCTTATATTCTTTGTCTCACAGCAATACCAAATGATATACACACGTGGACAAAATTGTTGGTACCCCTTGTTTAATAAAGGAAAAACCCACAATGGTCACAGAAATAACTTGAATCTGAAAAAAGTAATATATAAAAATTCTTTGAAAATGAACAAATGAAAGTCAGACATTGCTTTTCAACCATGCTTCAAGAGAATTTTAAAAAAAAGAAAACTCATGAAACAGGCCTGGACAGAAATGATGGTACCCTTAACTTAATATTTTGTTGCACAACCTTTTGAGGCAATCACTACAATCAAATGATTCCTGTAACTGTCAATGAGACTTCTGCACCTCAACAGGTATTTTGGCCACTCCTCATGAGCAAACTGCTCCAGTTGTCTCGGGTTTGAAGGGTGCCTTTTCCAGACGGCATGTTTCAGCTCCTTCCAAAGATGCTCAATAGGATTTAGGTCAGGGCTCATAGAAGGCCACTTCAGAGTAGTCCAATGTTTTCCTCTTAGCCCTTCTTGGGTGTTTTTAGCTGTGTGTTTTCGGTCATTATCCTGTTGCAAGACCCATGACCTGCGACTGAGACCAAGCTTTGACACTGGACAGCACATTTCTCACTAGAATCCCATGATAGTCTTGAGATTTCATTGTACCCTGCAAGGCTTTTTTAAGTTATTTCTGTGACCATTGTAGGTTTTTCTGTCATTAAACGAGGGGTACCAACAATTTTGTCCATGTGTGTAGTTGTTGCAGTGTTTTAATACATTTACAAAAATTCAAAACTTTTTAATATAATTTTGGGGAATGTCAAATGTTTTGATCACTTTTTATTAAATTTTTTCATCAAGGTGAAACCTTGAAAAAAAAATTGCAATTGAGCTAATTCACCCTTCTTCTGAGTGGTCGCCATAATTAAAGTGCTGACATCCACCATACTATTACAGTGGATGCTGGAAAGGTATTAAAGGAATTTATACATCTGATCAATGTTTTAAGAATAAAATATAGACCAGAAAATCAATGACATACTGAACAAGGATTCAACACAATTACATAATATCCTATACATTATTTACAGACAAAAGGACATTTGGTCTTGGTGCTAGAGACCAATCTCATGATTTGATTCTTGGTTGATTAAAGGGAGTCTGTCACCAGGTCATTTCTTGATGAATTACAAGCACAGTGAGAAACCCAGGGTTCACATAAATAAAGTGCCCGATTTATCTGCTTCCTGATCAGTGCCTAAGTTGCTTAGATATTAGCTTTTTTCTGATATGTTAATGAGCTGTTTGGTACAATAAGGTCGTCACTGTTGCTTTCATTGCATCAAATAGCTATGCTACACCCCTCATCCCTCCTTGCTTATTAACATGTAAAATCCCTCACCCTGGCAGTCATAGCAGGGAGGTAACTCCTTGGTGCAATGAAATCAACTGTGATGCCATAGTTGCACCAAATAGCTTAATAGCTTATCAGAAAAAAAAAAAGTTAATATCTCAGCAACAAAGGCACTGATAAGGAAGCAGAAAAAAAAGTGTGACGCGGGTGCAGCTGTCAGGGGTCAACTAACTCCACTCACTCAATTTTGCACTCACCCTTCACTCAGGCTCCAAATTGAGTGTAAAACGCACCCCAAATACACACCGCCACCACCACTAATTTTGTCGGCTCTTATACAGGTGTCTCTCCGGCCATCAGACACCAACACACCTCAAAAAAGGAAAATGGGTACATAAAGTAACACAAAGTAACCTTAAATTTAACAATTTAATATCCAAAGGGTTCAGTGCTATATATACACAAGAAAAGTTGATAAAATAACACAACATTACAAACGACTTTAACCCTTCCATGCCTCTGTCAATTTTTGCTTTTGCATTTCTGTTTTTCCCTCTCCCCATTCCAAGATCCATAACGTTTTCATTTTTCAGTTCACAGAGTCACATGATGACTTGTTGTTTGTGGGACAAATTGTACTTTGTAATGGCATAATTCAATATCCTGTACAATGTACTGGGAAGCTGAAAAAAATTCTGAATGAGGTGGAATTGGAAAAAAAAATGCATTTGCGCCAATTTCTTATGGGTTTAATTTTTATGGCATTCACTATGTGGTAAAAATGACGTTACCTATATTCTGTGGGTCAGTATGATCACGGCAATACCAAATTTATATACTATTTGTAATGTTTTGATACCTTTTAAAAAATTTAAAACTTTGCAAAATAGAGAAAAATATTAGTGTCACCATGTTTTGACAATTGTAATTTTTTTATATTTATGTGTATGGATCTGGATAAGGTGTCTTTTTATGCGGGACAAGATGGTGTTTTTATTTATACCATTTTGGGGAAGTTCTGATAGTTTGATCTCTTTTTATTCCATTTTTTATAGGAGGCAAAGTGCTGAAAAAAAAAACACTGTATGGGATAAATATTTTTATATTTTAATAGTTCAGACATTTTGGAGCACAGGAAGACCTAAAGTGTTTATGTTTATTGTTTATTTATTTTTATATGTGATCTAAGGAAAGGGGGGTGATTTGAACTTTTTTATTTTTTTCTTTTACTTTTATTTTCAGATCCCTTAGGGACCTTGAACCCTAGGGGGTCTGATCATTCATACTATTCACTGCAATACTAATATATTGCAGTAAATAGTAACATACATTGCCTTCTATTACACGCTGCCTCTGGTCTCTGGCAGCGTGTAATAGAAGGGATATAATGACAAGCCTGACAAGACATGGCAACCAATTGCTGCCCTCCGATGACGATCTGGAGGGCGGCGATCATTCAAAGATGGCAGCGCCCATGGCGGCCGAGCACTTTAAATGCCACGGTCAAATTTATAGTGTTAACAGTTGCGATCAGTATCGGTGTCAGCTGTTAGCTGCAGGTCCTGGCTGTATTATACAGCTGGGATCCGCCGAGTATGGAGAGAGCTCAGCTCCTGAGCACTCTTCATAAACCCCTTCGTGCATAATGACGTAAATTAACGTGATTATGTGCGAAAGGGTTAAAATAAATGGGAGGAAAACAGAATAATACTTATAAGAGTCTTTGGTTCCAGGAGCATGAAATGTAGTGAAATGGACACAACCAGTTCTCTTAGCTGACTCTACAGATGTGACATCAGTTCTGGTAGGCTCTTAAGGGTAGAGTTTAGCCACACCTCCCTGCCAGGGTGCCCCCCCTCTTCTTACTCTCTCAGGTGGGGGCTGTACAACTCATCTTTACCTGGGAAAGAGGAATTTGTTTTTTCACCTTATAAAGCTGTGTGTCTCTGCTGGCTCTGGACGTGAGCCCAGGGGCAGCACCCTTCCTCTCTCAGGGTCACTAAACCCCTTCCTCTCTCTGTTGCTGGACCATGATGTCGTAAAACAATAAAACTGGAGAGCATTTCCCTTTTGATCCCCCTCCCCCTTTGTATATACACAAACAAACAAAACATTCACTTATATATATATATATAAATAATCGCATAGCTTACATAGCTTATTTCATCACATTCACATGAACTCTAGCTGTCTGACTGCTTATAGTTCATTTGGGACTTTTCTTGTGACAGATTCATTTTAAAGCTACTTTCACACAATCAATATTTGTTCTGTATTTGCATGAGTGTTTCTAACACAAAACTGGGGTGAGTCGAAATCACAGATACAGATCCTATTATACATTCCTCCATATACAGCAGGTTACATTTTGAATTTTGCGAATATGTGAAAGTGAGAGTTTAGTAGTACAGTAAAAAAAAACATTCTGCCCCTCATAACACTCAGAATATTCTGACTATTACAATAGATATGTTATAACACTGCTGCTGGTGCCTTACAGTGATGGCCAAAAGTATTGGCGCCCCTGCAATTCTGTCAGATAATACTCAATTTCTTCCAGAAAATGATTGCAATCACAAATGCTTTGGTAATAATATCTTCATTTAATTTGTCTTCAATGGAAAAAAACAAAAAGAATTGTCAAAAAGCCAAATTGGATATAATTCCACACCAAACATAAAAAAGGGGGTGGACAAAAGTATTGGCACCCTTTGAAAAATCATGTGATGCTTCTCTAATTTGTGTAATTAACAGCACCTGTTACTTACCTGTGGCACATAACAGGTGGTGGCAATAACTAAATCACACTTGCAGCCAGTTGAAATGGATTAAAGTTGACTCAACCTCTGTCCTGTGTCCTTGTGTGTACCACATTGAGCATGGAGAAAAGAAAGAAGACCAAAGAACTGTCTGAGGACTTGAGAAGCAAAATTGTGAGGAAGCATGAGCAATCTCAAGGCTACAAGTCCATCTCCAAAGACCTGAATGTTCCTGTGTCTACCGTGCACAGTGTCATCAAGAAGTTTAAAGCCCATGGCACTGTGGCTAACCTCCCTAGATGTGGACGGAAAAGAAAAATTGAGAGATTTCAACGAAAGATTGTGCGGATGGTGGCTAAAGAACCTCGACTAACATCCAAACAAGTTCTAGCTGCCCTGCAGTCCGAGGGTACAACAGTGTCAACCCGTACTATCCGTCGGCGTCTGAATGAAAAGGGACTCTATGGTAGGATACCCAGGAAGACCCCACTTCTGACCCAGAGACATAAAAAAGCCAGGCTGGAGTTTGCCAAAACTTACCTGAGAAAGCCAAAAACTTTTTGGAAGAATGTTCTCTGGTCAGATGAGACAAAAGTAGAGCTTTTTGGGAAAAGGCATCAACAAAGAGTTTACAGGAAAAAAAAAAGAGGCCTTCAAAGAAAAGAACACGGTCCCTACAGTCAAACATGGTGGAGGTTCCCTGATGTTTTGGGGTTGCTTTGCTGCCTCTGGCACTGGACTGCTTGACCGTGTGCATGGCATTATGAAGTCTGAAGACTACCAACAAATTTTGCAGCATAATGTAGGGCCCAGTGTGAGAAAGCTGGGTCTCCCTCAGAGGTCATGGGTCTTCCAGCAGGACAATGACCCAAAACACACTTCAAAAAACACTAGAAAATGGTTTGAGAGAAAGCACTGGAGACTTCTAAAGTGGCCAGCAATGAGTCCAGACCTGAATCCCATAGAACACTTGTGGAGAGATCTCAAAATGGCAGTTTGGAGAAGGCAGCCTTCAAATCTCAGGGACCTGGAGAAATTTGCCAAAGAAGAATGGTCTAAAATTCCAGCAGAACATTGTAAGAAACTCATTGATGGTTACCAGAAGCGGTTGTTCGCAGTTATTTTGTCTAAAGGTCGTGCTACCAAGTATTAGGCTGAGGGTGCCAATACTTTTGTCCGGCCCATTTTTGGAGTTTTGTGTAAAATGATCAATGATTTGACTTTTTGTGTTTTTTCATTGCAAGCAAAATAAATGAAGATATTATTACCAAAGCATTTGTGATTGCAATCATTTTCTGGAACAAATTGAGTATTAGCTGACAGAATTGCAGGGGTGCCAATACTTTTGGCCAGCACTGTAGATTAGCTTGGATTATGCTGCCAAAATCTTTTAATTCTCTATAATAAAATAAAATTGCAGCATTAATAAATGTTTACAGGTAAATATTTGCAAATTGTGCATTCATGTATATACTGAGTACTTTTCCTTTTTTCAGTCACATAAAAATTCAAAGAAATTATGTAATCTTAAAAAAGGAACACAAACTATTAGGAAAGTACATGTGGGGTTGAACATATTTGTGCAGCAGCCCTAAGTATCAGGAGGGCCTTGCTTTTCATCCAGAGATAAATGTAAATTGAATGTGTAAATTGAAATACATTTACAACATTTTTCAAAGATCCGGAACACAGATGGATTAAACACATTATGTTTTTTACAATATCTAATTAAAAATAAATGGTATGTGTCTCAAGCATTTCTGCTCTCTTCAACATTTTAAAACTAAGATTTTAAGAAGTCTAATGGCAGATGTTTTGTATTGCAACATTTGACTTTTACATAGTTCGGGTGATTTTTTTTTTTAGCTCTTTCCTAATAACTTTAATAGTTTTCAGGTCTTGCCATTGATTCAATGATGAATTATACTTTGTTTTTTTTTACAATTTCTAGCATAGTTTGCAGTAATTTATTTTCCTTTGTCTGCATCTTTATAGTATACTTTATATTTTTGATTTCAGAGTTAGTATTAATATACAGTGGGGAAAAAAAGTATTTAGTCAGCCACCAATTGTACAAGTTCTCCCACTTAAAAAGATGAGAGAGGCCTGTAATTGACATCATAGGTAGACCTCAACTATGAGAGACAAAATGAGAAAACATATCTAGAATATCACATTGTCTGATTTTTTTAAAGAATTTATTTGCCAATTATGGTGGAAAATAAGTATTTGGTCACATACAAACAAGCAAAATTTCTGACTCTCACAGACCTGTAACTTCTTATTTAAGAGGCTCCTCTGTCCTCCACTCATTACCTGTAGTAATGTCACCTGTTTGAAATTGTTATCACTATAAAAGACACCTGTCCACAACCTCAAACAGTCACAATGTTCAGACCCCCGAGTATAATAGCAGTAGGTCCAAGGGAGGTGTTAAAAATAAAAAACATTTATACTCACCTTCCCTCACTTCTTTCGGGCCGCCTCACGGTGTTCGGCGATCTGTTTCTTTCTCCTCCATGCATGTGACATCTCAGAAGAGTGCCAGAGCCGGCACCTGGAGGTCTTCTGTGACGTCATGTGCTGGGGGCAGTGCTGAGGCCTGTGATTGGGCCTCAGCGGTGACATAGGCGCGCCGAGTGACATGATGACATAAATGTTTTTTATTACACGAGCATACTGCATGCGCTGTACGTAATAGGCCACAGGAAAATGGCCGAATAGACATGCGCAGTCGGCGCATGTCTCCCGAACGAAGGATGACATCAAGAAGAGGCGTCTGCTAAAGAGGAAGAGAGGCGGCGCAGTAAGTTCAAAATGCGTCTGAGGAGAGCACAGTGGACGCCCCCTGTGCAGTTTCAGCACTGGGGGGAACGCCCCCTGTGCTTTCTGAAGACGCATTAGCATAAAGATAAAAATCAACATTTCTTCTAAACGGTGGCGAGGAGCGAAACAAGAAAGGTAGGAGAAGAATAGCCTTTATAAAGGCTATTATGACGTGGTCTTACTAAAATTGGCCTTTCTAAATGATAGGATCCCTTTAATAATTTCACGTCCAGACCGAACTAAGACAAACACCAGATGAAAGGAATCTTCAGAGGTTCGCCCATTCTTAGTTGAATCCAACTCATCACTACCAAAGATCAATGTGCTGGAAAATGCTGGATAATGCAGGGAACTTGTTAGTAGTGTAGGTGAAGAGGTACTCTAACATGACTTGCTAGTTGAACACAGGAGCAAACTAGGAATATATGTAAATTGCACGTATACGGCTTAAAAGGGGACTTCTTCATGGCATGTCAGTGCACTGGGAAAACAGCCGGGGACTGACCTGCCATGAAGAGAAAACCAACACAGTATTTCAACTACTAATAAAACCAAATATCTCCATTTTTGCATAAAGCCCTTTGGGGACAAGATTTTAAGATTCAGGAATTTTTCATGATTTTGCTCTTGACATATTTTACAGCACATTAGTATTTTACTTTTTTATATTAAAATATAATTATATTACTATAGGTAGGAGCATAACTCCAGTACTGAGTTTTATTTATATTTTTACTTTTTATTTTTTCTATGTTCTACACTAAAGATATCAAGTCCAGGTTTTATTCCATTTTGAACCATCTAGGTCAGGCGTAGGCAACCTTTTTTGTTCAGAGTGCTGATTTTAATTAAAAAATCAAAGATGAGGTATTCGGAGTGACGGTCAATAATTGTAAGTCTGATGACCGCTAAACTAAAGTCATATACCACAAACCATAATACAGAAGTGCTACCACCAGATGCTTTAGGACACATGCATTTACTGCTATTTCCTGGGACTCTCCTGTACTTTCCGATTAGAAGCAATGGAAATCCATGTGCAGCCCCCCAATTAGTGGTAAATGTATGTGTCCAGGAGCACCGTATGGCAGCAGCCTTATGGTGAAAACACCCTATGTATCTGGATGCAGATATATTCTTAGGCCACTGGAACTTTTAGCTTGATGTAAATCTGTATTCACATGGTGTGGCCCCTGCACACCGTATTATGTCCCATAGCTGCCCCTGCACACCGTATTATGTCCCATAGTGGCCCCTGCACACAATATTATGTGCCATAGCGGCACCTGCACACGGTATTATGTCCCATAGTGGCCCCTGCACACAGTATTATGCCCCACAGTGGTCCCTGCACACTGTATTATGTCTCATAGCGGCCCCTACACACGGTATAACATTCTAACTTTTATAATTGTCCCCACTCACTAGCTATTATTATACTTTGGGGTCTCTTCATACCCCAGAGTATAATAAGCGGAGGGCCAAGAGAGGTGACAAACATAAAAAAACAATGTACTTACCTTTTCCTGCGCATCCAATGTGTTCTCTTTGGGCTCTTCTGCCTGTAGTTAGCGACCGCTGATTGGTTCTCAGGTGTCACATCGCGTCATTATGCATAATGATGTTGGACGTGACCCCAGAGGTCCTGTCAGCTGTCTCTTATATCAGACAGAAGCACCCGAAGAGCAGACAGTGGCTGCGGAGCGCAGGAAAAGTGACTTACATTGTTTTTTTTATGTTTCATCGCTTCTCCTGAGCCTCCGCTTATTATACTCGGGTGTCTGAAGAGACCCCGCCAAGTATAACAGCAGTTTAGTTTCGGCCGTGTTTGTTCCGATCGAAACTGCTGGGTGAGGACTCGGGTCGCCGTGACAGGGAAATATGTCTCGCATGCCGCTCTTGGCACGAGTGCCGGGGGTTGCCGACCCCTGATCTAGGTAGTACCATTCTCTTGATGACATATAAAAGAAGATGAATGAGAAGTTAGACTTATACATTTATTTTTTTGCCACTGAAGAAAAAGCCCATGGCAGCTATGAAACACATTTGACTTTGATTAACATTTTAATACTGCCAGACTGCCCACCTACTACAACACAAGCAACAGATAGTATAATGTTATACTGTGTTAGCCATAGAAAGAAGTGTAAGATTGAGGTGCCCTGAAGGCCCCAACTGAAAATGGCACCTCACCTTGCCTTCAAAACAGGTGTAAGACCTGCAGACACATCCACACCGCTTACAGAGTACCTGTCCCACAGTCGCAACAAGTGTACAGAATTAGGGGGACATTTTCCTGCAGGTCTTCCAATGTGGTCTATCTCATAATATGTGTGCAATGTCCCACCACAGGCCTCTATGTGGGGGAAACAGGGCAGAGATTCAGTCAGCGCATGAACTCACACAGATTCACCATTAATAACAGCAGAACAGATCTCCCAGTGGCCGCACATTTTTCCGGAGAAGGCCACTCTGTTGAAGATTTGTGGATTGTGGTTTTAATGGGACATTTTAAGATGCAGAGGGAGAGAAAGGAATGGGAATATAAGTTAATGCAAAAATTTCAAACTCTGCAATTTAGACTTAATATTCATGCCAGTTTCATGTCACACTATGTATCAACTGTGAGGGTCACAAATTACTACCTGATACAAACAGATAACAGCAAGAATTACTGTTCCCTCCATCACGCCGCACAAGTTTCCTGACCTGTTGTAAATAAGTTCTCTACTTATATTGCATTTTGTTATTTTTAAAGATTCTAAGATCCTTTGAAGGTCCATGTCTTTTGTGTATAAAAAGTCTGTGAATTTTCAGTTTCTTGTGTAACACCATGTCTGAAGAAGAGAGCTAGTACTCTCGAAAGCTTACCATCAAATATACTCAGTTAGCCTCTACAAGGTATCGCCTGATTTCTTCACCTTCCACAAGCAACAGAGAAATCTAGTACACAGATCAGCTTAAGAACTCTAATAAAGAAACCAGATTTCTAGTGACATCAGTACAAGTGTCTAGGAGGTTGCTGTTGAGACCAGCCAAAGACTGCCTGAGTGTGGCATCTGGAAGTGAGTAACAGGGTATGTACATGCCAACCATGGGCTAATTAGCAGAGACATTGAGCACACATATCTTTACCACTGGGACTGGAAAGACAATCTATGTCTGTCTGCACACACTGTGCTTTACAGTAATCCCCAGAGAATCAGATTAGTATCAATTATGATCTACATGGATGGTATCACCTTTAAGAATGTAAATATATTTTTGTTTGATGGACATATTAACTCTTTGCAAAATGTCTAAGTGTTGAACTGGATGAATTATATACAGTACCTGTTTTATACTATATGGAAATAAAATAAGTTAATAAAGCATATCACAAAAATGTTCCCCAACACACCCCTTACACAATACTAAAAAGCGAAATGACAGTTACAATTTAAAAAAGACCTTTCACCACCTCCACCAACTCCAGTTCTTAGCACCTGTTAATAGGTACTGCTCCACTGATTCCAGCATAGTTGGGATTTTTTTCTCTAGCCCCCACAGTTCCTGAGCAATTAATGCAGTTAGTTTTGGTGTCTGATATGTTATACTCTGTACTGTCATGTGGGCAGTCATAGGCAGGAGCAGCCAAGGGTCATGATTCAGAACTCCAATCAGAGGAGAACAGTATCTGAGTTCAGAATCACACCCCTTGTCTGCTCATGCCTGACGCCGCCCACCTGACAGCATATAGCCTAAATAGCATACCACTTCCTCTACTACTTTCCACCGTATTTATTTATTACCTCCAATTGATGATACCACCTTTTATATATATTGCATCCAAGAATTCATGTGACCTATTACATTTCATTCTTCATTTCAATCCATTTCATATCACTTTCCATATTCATTTCTCCCTCTCTGTATCTCACTTATTTTTTCTTCCTGTCTGTCTCTCCACTCCTTTCAACCCATCTTCCTTTCCCCTTTTCTCTCTGCTCTCTCCCCTCCTGCTCTCCTCCTCTTCCTCTCTCATGCTCTCTCTTCTGTTCTTCTCCAGTTTCTTACTCATTACCGGGACCGCACAATCTACATACACTAGCATGCCCTTATTTTTGCCCTTCTTTCCCTACACTATTTTGTTTAATCGCGCATGTGCGATGCCTCTTCGTTGTGGACGTTCAATACGAACCATTCTTTGGACCTATGCCAGCACCACTGGTTGGGCACATGCGTTGGTGTCCACATTTTTACCACCCTGCCTACACATGTCTACTATATATTGACCTGTTTAGCCATCTATTCCACCTTTGGCATCCACTATTACCCCCAGGTACAGGTAAGACCATCTTTCTTAGGCTTTCACATCCTATTTGCATCATTATTTCCATATTCATTCATTCACATACACATAGATTTTTTCTGTTCATATTTTACATTTACCTATCTATCCATCATTCTTTTTCCATTTTACAGACAACCTTCCACTTACAATTTATTTGTTCATCCCTCTATTCATTCAAGCAATTAATTTCTTATATTTTTTCTATTTTTCTATTTATTCATCTGTTTACACATTTTTTGTAGCGCCACCTTTTGCTGCGATTACAGCTGCAAGTCGCTTGGGGTATGTCTCTATCAGTTTTTCACATCGAGAGACTGAAATTCTTGCCCATTCTTCCTTGGAAAACAGCTCGAGCTCAGTGAGGTTGGATGGAGAGCGTTTGTGAACAGCAGTTTTCAGCTCTTTCCACAGATTCTCGATTGGATTCAGGTCTGGACTTTGACTTGGCCATTCTAACACCTGGATACGTTTATTTGTGAACCATTCCACTGTAGATTTTGCTTTATGTTTGGGATCATTGTCTTGTTGGAAGATAAATCTCCGTCCCACTCTCAGGTCTTTTGCAGACGCCAACAGGTTTTCTTCCAGAATGGACCTGTATTTGGTACTATCAATCTTCCCATCAATTTTAACCATCTTCCCTGTCCCTGCTGAAGAAAAGCAGGCCCAAACCATGATGCTGCCACCACCATGTTTGACAGTGGGGATGGTGTGTTCAGGGTGATGAGCTGTGTTGCTTTTACACCAAACATATTGTTTTGCATTGTGGCCAAAAAGCTTGATTTTTGGTTTCTGACCAGAGCACCTTCTTCCACATATTTGGTGTGTCTCCCAGGTGGCTTGTGGCAAACTTTAAATGAGACTTTTTATGGATATCTTTGAAAAATGGCTTTCTTCTTGTCACTCTTCCATAAAGGCCAGATTTGTGCAGTGTACGAATGATTGTTGTCCTATGGACAGACTCTCCCACCTCAGCTATAGATCTCTGCAGTTCATCCAGAGTGATCATGGGCCTCTTGGCTGCATCTCTTATCAGTCTTCTCCTTGATTGAGATGAAAGTTTAGAGGGACGGCCGGGTCTTGGTAGATTTGCAGTGGTCTGATACTCCTTCCATTTCAATATGATCGCTTGCACAGTGCTCCTTGGGATGTTTAAAGTTTGGGAAATCTTTTTGTATCCAAATCCGGCTTTAAACTTCTCCACAACAGTATCACGGACCTGCCTGGTGTGTTCCTTGGTCTTCATGATGCTCTCTGCGCTTTAAACAGAACCCTGAGACTATCACAGAGCAGGTGCATTTATATGGAGACTTGATTACACACAGGTGGATTATAGTTATCATCATCAGTCATTTAGGACACCATTGGATCATTCAGAGATCCTCACTGAACTTCTGGAGTGAATTTGCTGCACTGAAAGTAAAGGGGCCGAATAATATTGCACGCCCCACTTTTCAGTTTTTTATTTTTTAAAAAAGTTTAAAATAACCAATAAATTTCGTTCCACTTCACAATTGTGTCCCACTTGTTGTTGATTCTTCACCAAAAAATTAAAATTTTATATCCTTATGTTTGAAGCATGAAATGTGGCAAAAGGATGAAAAGTTCAAGGGGGCCGAATACTTTCGCAAGGCACTGTATATATTTATTACTAAATGACTGCATGCATGCATTTGTTTATATTTATTATCATTTAGTTGGCTTAAAAAAGATGTCAGTTCCGCATTGAAAAGCGTTGCCTATAATCCAATTTTAGTGTATCCAAGTGGAATCAATAAAATATTATCAATTTCAATCAGTTATACATACGGCCTCTTCCATCAAACAGTGCTTATTAACAATCACAGTTTTTGTATGCTTCTATTTGTTATACTGTTAGGGTCTTGCCAGACGTAGCAATACCCTATACTACTGCAGGCGTCTGGGAGGAAGCACAGAGACAAGTGAGCTCTAATCTCACCCCAGCCACTGTCCCTTCCTATTGCCTCAGTTACCCTAAACGGTAAAAGGACAACCTGAAGATAAGCCCTATACTGAGTAAGTGACACAGAACAGGACAAGACAAAACAGCACAGAAGCAGAGTGAGCAAGCCAAGGGGTTGGTAACAAACGAGCAATGCAGTACAAAATCAAAATCCGAGAGAATAGTCAAAAGTCAAGGCCAGGGGTCAGGAATACGAATACCAGTAACAAGACAGCAAGGAATACTAGCCAGAACGCAAAGGCAATAACCAGCAACTATGTGAGGGTTGACAACTTGTTTATAGAAAGTCTGGGCAAGCCCCAGACTGGATTGGTAGACAGGCTGTCAATCACACAGGCAAGGCTGAGATTAACTATATGCGGTCCAGAGAGAAATGCTCAAAACACGGGTGTGGCTGGAGATCCATTACATTGTCTAGGACCATGTTCAGACTGAGCAACAAGAAACCTACGCAAAGAACCAAACTGAACACCCCTCCTTCGCCATAGCGTGTGAGCGGAGGGTGGTGCAGAGACCCGAACAGGCAGAGGCGTTACAGTACCCCCCCCCCGTTATGAGGGGCCACTGGACCCTCACCAGATAAACCAGTTTTAGTAGGACCCAGTATTTTCTCTACCTTCAATTCCAGATCTCCCTGAACAACAAGAGCTGCTGGTGGACCAGGCAAAGGTTTTTTATTCACCTGGCTAGAAACAGATCTGTCCCCAGAGGACAGTGACATAGATAGCAACATCTTATTGTTATTTCTGGCAAATACCTGATTGCCTGAGTGGTTCGTCTGATTACCACTCAGGCACTGAAGCTTTTCTGCTGGTCTGCGAGGTCTGATCGAGCAGTCACGGATGGAATGACCGGAAGCACCACAGTACAGGCAGAGGTTGTTCCTGAGACGATGCTCTCGTCGCGTCTTGGCGTCCATAACTTCCAGTTGCATGGGTTCCTCACCAGGAGTCATGGGAGAAATAACAGGTTTTTCAGGAGAGAGAGAGGGAGAGACAGAAAACTTGGAAGAAACAGACCCTATTCTCTCTTTAACATTTTCCCGGATCCTACGGTCAATACGGACAGCCAATGTCATAGCCTGCTTAAGAGTAGAGAGAACTGGGTGACCAACCCAGACCTCCTTAACACGGTCACATAGGCCTGGTTTAAAGTGGGCCTTTAGAGCTGACTCACACCAACCTGCAGTTATACTGCACTTTCGGAATTCTGCGCAATATTCCTCAGCAGATAGTTTGCCCTGCCGCATGGTGAGGAGTTGCGATTCTGCAAGCCCAATGTGGTCTGGCTCAGCATATATAGACCCCAAAGACAAAAAAAAATTTTTCAAAGTCAAACCACTCCTCAGCCCCAGGAGGGAGTTTAAGGGCCCAAGCTTGTGGATCCCCCTGTAGGAGGGATATAACTACTCCCACCATTTGGGTCTGGGATGCGTGTGGATTAATCTGGAAATACAAGCGACAAGACTCCAGGAAAGTCTCAAATTTTTCTCGGTCCCCCGAGAAACGGTCGGGGGAGTAGCATCTTAACCCTAAAAGGGGCAGAAACAACCAGGGATGCTGCAGCAACATCAGTAAGGGTCTGCACCTGTTTAGCAAGCTCAGCTACCAGGCCTGCCAAACCTTCCAACTTGGCCGCAAGGCCCTGAATAGGATCCATGCTGACCCTATGGGAAGCAATGGCAGAATGTATGGGCCGGTTATTCTGTTAGGGTCTTGCCAGACGTAGCAAATACCCTATACTACTGCAGGGGTCTGGGAGGAAGCACAGAGACAGGTGAGCCCTAATCTCACCCCAGCCACAGTCCCTTCCTATTGCCTTAGTTACCCTAAACGGTAAAAGGACAACCTGAAGACGAGCCCTATTGTAACGTCTCTGCCTGTTCGGGTCTCGGCGCCACCCTCTGCTCGCACGCTGTGGCGAAGGAGGCGTGTTCAATTTGATTCCTTGTGTAGGTTACTTGTTGCTCAGTCTGAACATGGCCCTAGACAAAGTAATGGATTTCCGGCCACACCCGTGTTCTGAGCATTTTTCTCTGGACTGCATAGAGTTAATCTCATCCCGGCCTGTGTGATTGACAGCCTGTGTGCCTATCAGCCTGGGGCTGGGCCCAGACTTTCTATATACGGGATATCACTTTCTCAGCAAGTTGCCGGTTATTGCTCTGACTTTGCCTGCTCTCTTTATTCCCTTGTTATTTACTGTGCTATTTCTCTGATCTTTGGCTTGCCTTGTGGCTATTCTCTTGGATTGTGATTTTGTACTGCATTGCTCATTTGTTACCGACCCCTTGGCTTCCTGACCTCTCTTTTTGTCGTTTGTTTTGTCTTGTCCTGTTCTGTGTGTCACTTACTCAGTATAGGGCTCGTCTTCAGGTTGTCCTTTTACCGTTTAGGGTAACTGAGGCAATAGGAAGGGACAGTGGCTGGGGTGAGATTAGGGCTCACTTGTCTCTGTCCTTCCTCGTAGACCGCTGCAGTAGTGTCAGGGTATTGCTACATCTGGCAAGACCCTAACTGAATAACCGGCCCATAACATTCTGCCATTTCTTCCCATAGGATCAGTATGGATCCTATTCAGGGCCTTGCGGTCAAATTGGAAGGTTTGGCAGGCCTGGTAGCTGAGCTTGCTAAACAGGTGCAGACCCATACTGATGCCGCTGCAGCATCCCCAGTTGTTTCTGCCCCTTTCAGGGTTAAGATGCTACTCCAGGATCATTTCTCGGGGGAACAAGAAAAATTTGAGACTTTCCAGGAGTCTTGTCATTTGTACTTTCGTATTAATCCACATGCATCCCAGGCCCAAATGGTGGGAGTAGTTATATCCCTCCTACAGGGGGATCCACAAGCTTGGGCCCTTAAACTCCCTCCTGGGGCTGAGGAGTGGATTGACCTTGAAATATTTTTTTGGTCTTTGGGGTCTATATATGCTGAGCCAGACCACATTGGACTTGCAGAATCGCAACTCCTCACTATGCGGCAGGGCAAACGCTCTGCTGAGGAGTACTGCTCAGAATTTCGCAAGTGCAGTGTAACTGCAGGTTGGTGTGAGTCAGCTCTAAAGGCCCACTTTAAACAAGGCCTATGTGACTGTATTAAGGAGGTCTGGGTTGGTCACCCAGATCCCCCTACTCTTGAGCAGGCCATGACTTTGGCTGTCCGTATTGACCGTAGGATCCGGGAAAATGTTAAAGAGAGAATAGGGTCTGCTTCTTCCAAGTTTTCTGTCTCTCCCTTACTCTCTCCTGAAAAACCTGTTATTTCTCCCATGACTCCTGGTGAGGAACCCATGCAACTGGGAGTTATGGATGCCAAGACGCGACGAGAGCATCGTCTCAGGAACAACCTCTGCCTGTGGTGTGGTGCTTCCGGTCATTTCATCCGTGACTGCTCGACCAGACCTCGCAGACCAGCAAAAAAACTTCAGTGCCTGAGTGGTAATCAGAAGAACCACTCAGGCAACCAGGTATTTGCTGATATGATTGCTCTGCATACTTTAAATTGTGTTACTGAGGAGACTGTCTCGGCTGCTAAAAGTGGGAACACCAGGTAAATAAAAAATGTTTGCCTGGCCCACCAGTGTCTGTGTATGTGCAAAAAGACCCTTAATTTAAGGCAGAAAAAATACTGGGTCCTACTAAAACTGGTTTATCTGGTGGGGGTCCGATGGCCCCTCATAAAGGGGGGGTACTGTAACGTCTCTGCCTGTTCGGGTCTCGGCGCCACCCTCCGCTCGCACGCTTTGATTCCTTGTGTAGGTTTCTTGTTGCTCAGTCTGAACATGGTCCTAGACAAAGTAATGGATTTCCGGCCACACCATGTTCTGAGCATTTCTCTCTGGACTGCATAGAGTTAATCTCTTCCTGGCCTGTTTGATTGACAGCCTGTGTACCTATCAGCTCTGGGGCTGGGCCCAGACTTTCTATATACGGGATATCACTTTCTCAGCAAGTTGCCGGTTATTGCTCTGACTTTGCCTGCTCTCTTTGTGCCCTTGTTATTTACTGTGCTATTTCTCTGATCTTTGGCTTGCCTTGTGACTACTCTCTTAGATTGTGATTTTGTACTGCATTGCTTGTTTGTTACCGACCCCTTGGCTTCCTGACCTCTCTTTTTGTCGTTTGTTTTGTCTTGTCCTGTTCTGTGTGTCACTTACTCAGTATAGGGCTTTGTCTTCAGGTTGTCCTTTTACCGTTTAGGGTAACTGAGGCAATAGGAAGGGACAGTGGCTGGGGTGAGATTAGGGCTCACTTTTCTCTGTCCTTCCTCCCAGACCGCTGCAGTAGTGTCAGGGTATTGCTACATCTGGCAAGACCCTAACTCCTATACTGAGTAAGTGACACACAGAACAGGACACGACAAAACAACACAGAAGCAGAGTGAGCAAGCCAAGGGGTCGGTAACAAACGAGCAATGCAGTACAAAATCAAAATCCAAGAGAATAGTCAAAAGTCAAGGCCAGGGGTTAGAAATACGAATACCAGTAACAAGACAGCAAGGAATACTAGCCAGAACGCAAAGGCAATAACCAGCAACCATGTGAGGGTTGACAACTTGTTTATAGAAAGTCTGGGCAAGCCCCAGACTGGATTGGTAGACAGATTAACTATATGCGGTCCAGAGAGAAATGCTCAGAACACGGGTGTGGCTGGAGATCCATTACATTGTCGAGGACCGTGTTCAGACTGAGCAACAAGAAACCTACGCAATGAACCAAACTGAACACGCCTCTTTCGCCACAGCGTGTGAGTGGAGAATGGCGCAGAGACCCGAACAGGCAGAGACGTTACATATACAGTATAGCATATCAGGCACCAGAACTAACAACACCTATTGCTCGGGAAAGGTGGGGGGTAAAAAAATAAATATTGTGCCACAATCAATGGAGCACCACTTCTAAAACAGATGCTACGAACTGTACTGGTGGAGGTGATGAAAGGTCCACTTAAAGTTTTTTGTGATTTTATTGGATTTATTGATAATTGGTCCTCTTAAATAAAATAAATTTAATGTGATATAATTGCCATGTTGTTCGTTATTATGCTGTACTTTTTGTGACCTCATTATTGCTATTTGGCAGATTTTTGGTGACTATGTACTCTCACCCAGCTTAAGTTATGCACACAATAGGGTCCCATTTGCATATAGCTTTTTTTTTTTTTTTTTTTTTTTTATAGCAAACCTAACCAGGACAATTATACACTTTTAGCCCCAGAGCACATGGGTTGAGTTCACAGTGGGTTAGTCAGGGCAGAATTGCAAGTACCTAACTTGCTGTTCTGTACAGTAGCAGTATAGTTGATGGGATTTAAACAAATCCTATCCACCCACCACAGAAAAAAATATGGATTGCAAGACACTTTGAGCCAGGCAATGCAATGCAAAGGTCGAAAGTTGGACCAAACACCAGGGAATCACAGCTGAAAGCAAGAGCCTGTCAATTTCAACTTATTTTTTACAACTTCCAGATTCACAGACCCACCTTACGTCCCTTTAGCTTCATACCATTTTCTCAAGACATTTATATTATCCTTTGGCAGCTGATGAGAACTAATAGTCAAGAAGCTTTAGCATCAAAGTGTATTGGTGTCTATCAACTTATTTAAAGTATTTTTTATGTGTTTAGTCACACAGAACCAAGCAGGTAAATGAAGAAGAGAACAAGACCTTAGTGTTAGTACCTTTTAGATAAATGATGTACTGTGAGCTTAGAACTAATTATGGAAAGTTAAGTGAGCTTCTAAACACTTTCTACAATTTAAGTTTTAAAAGGTAATGAGATTTTTAAGTAGATGCAAGAATACAAGTGTTTAATTAAAGAAAATCCAGGTCAAGTGTGAAACCAAGCAATTTTATCCATTTGTAATGCGTAGCTAATTGGCTTTGTATGGCACTAGTACATTAAGAAACAGAAGTTGTAGAAAGCTTTACAAACACTGATAGCCCACATTTAAAAAATTAGACCTCAATGGTGAAGAGTTATGAAGACTGGAGTTATTAACACCAGTCTTCATAGCTCCGGAGCCAGTGAGGGTACAGCTCCTCATAAATGACGCGCACCCTCCTGTGACACTGGAGGCTAACTGTATGCCAGCTCATAGCTAGTGTATGTTTCCCCTATCATTTACTCCAGATTTCTAGAATATATGATGAAACATCTGGTGGGGCCCAAGGCCCCCTTTTCGTGAGAGTGGCATAGACAAGCCACAGATAGTTGCTTTGAGGTTTTTGCTTCTCATCAGTTCAGAGTAGGGTACTGGCTGATTGTGTGAGAAGTCTCGACATAGGTCCAAAGGGGTAATGTCTCATTAGGAAGAGATGGTACAAGGACTTATTAGACCATGCATGCCCTGATAATGTCTCATAATGAAAGACATTACCCTTTCTATTGTTGAAACCTCTTACACATCCAGCAAATTCAATAATCTGTACTGATGAGAGGTAAAAACCTCAAAACATCTGTCTGTGGATGGGACCCTCTTCTTTTTGGAGGAGTTATTCTGGCTTGGCTATTATTCTCAGATTATGCCCTTAGGTTTCTTTGAAAACCAGGTATTAATCTATAGCGAGCTACCTTCCAAAAGGTGGCACTAGGAGAAATTTCCTTTTCCACCAATGAGGTCTCATTTGCACATTCCTTACCAGAATTCTTAGCAAGACGTGCATTGTCTAATAAGTCCCTGTACCATCTCTCCCTAATGAGACACATCACCCCTTCTAACCTAGGTTGATATAGGCTACAAATAATACCTGTTTTACTTTTCAGTTTGTAGTTATTGCCATACAAATCTACTGCAGAGCAACCAATAAATCAGGGCAAGGGATCAATGGCAAACAATTCCAATGTCTAATATACATATTATTTCAGATTGATAATATACAACTAAGGTTCTGTTCACAATGTCATGTATTTCAGGTTCCATTGGTATTTTGTCATTTTTAACAGCAATAATACTGTAATTTTCAGTGCTACTGTTGCCACTAAAAATAATAGAATCCAGACAGGGTCATTATTAATGTCAAAAGGCATTGATAATACTAGATATCTTAGAGCAGTCATGGCTCTAACAGGATTTAAAGTAGCGGTAATAGTGTGAACAGAACCTAATGGTTTTCCTACATTTTGCATCTGAAAAATATACCATGTTTTAAAGGGGTATTCCCATGAACATAATCATATCTATATATGTAGATAATTAAAAGTTAAACATTTTTGCAAATATAAGTAGTTAAAAATTCTGCAGCATTTTAAAGATTTTCTTTAACAATCTGAATGGTGACAGTCTGTTGTCTTGATCTGTTGCCAATGGATGCGACCACAAATGCAGAAACTTTCTATGGTCTGAGACTTGTCAGGAACTCAGCCATGATTTTCTTACTGTGGACAGGTTATCAGGCAGGGACACTACATGTATGAGAAGATAACCCGGCCACACTAAGGAGATCATTGCCGTTTTTCTGACCTTAGAAAGGTCCTGCATTTATGGTCGTATCCATTGGCAACCGATCAAGACAACTAGACTGTGACCGTAAGATATTAGAGAAAATCTTTAAAACGCTGCAAAATGTTTAATTACTTATATTTGCAAAAATGTTTAGCTTTTGATTATCTACAAATTTAAAAAAGGTTATGTTCATGGGAATACCCCTTTAATGAATACTAAATACTGCAAAATTAATAAAATCGTGCTAATATATCAATGACAAAATGACATTATGTTCTCATACAAATTTTTCCCATTTCTTTGTCTTTTAATAGTCAAGCTCTCTTCTTGTGCTAGTATCATTATTATAAAAATGTTTAAAATTTATCACGTGGTCTCTCTACATAAAGGTTAAGGTTTATATAGGTTTTACTGCATTATGTTTTCTGATTAAAAAATGAATTGTAATATATTTTATCAATATATTCTATTCATTTTTGAGATTTTTCCCAATACCTGAAGCTTTTTTCATACTGGTGTTATGGCTCTTTTTTTACAGGATCCAGTTTGGATATATTGGAGGAATTCATCATTCCCTCTATACCAGTCCCTCTACTCCTCAAGTCCCGTCCACATTTCGCATGCCACATTCTGCAAATGTGGAAGGAGCGGGGTGGGGATCAGGGTGGGCTGAGACTGGCGTGAGTTAGAATGAAAATCTATGTCAGTTTCTATCTGCCGTAGATTTTAATTCTTACAATGGGATATCAGACAGATTTATTAAGATTCATTGGGCCGTTTGCCCCCAATGAATCTGTTGCAATCTTTTGCTGTCCATTATGAGCCTTACTTTTTTACCTCTATTGATTGGATTTTACTTGTCATGGGTTTTACAGGTATCCATTATTTTTGTTAGAATACTACAGCAATTTACTGCCAATAAAAAAAAACATCTAACAACTATTGTGGCAACTTGCAAAAGATAAGTAGTCTGAACCTACTGAACTTTCTATGTCTTATGTTTGAGTTTTCTGACTCTCCTGTGATGGCAGATGTTGGGTAAAAGATGGGCTTTGCATGTTGCCACAGAGACATATGATAGTGTCTTATCCCACATCCAAAGAAACATGAATGCTAACACTGCATCTGTATATATGGCCAGCAAATGCTAGCAACTGCTCTACAACTAAGTTAAGAATCCATGGATCATCATGCAAACTCCTCATCTCAATCAAAGAACCTCCTCAGCAAAAATGAATGGACTCAAAAACCAGACCCAAAGTTTCAGAAATATCTGGATCTGCTCAACATATGTTAGGTGTGCACTCAGGTAACTTAATGAACATAAAATTTGTTAGAAAACTGAAAACAATATATTAAACTAAATATCTTTAGCAAGATTTTTCGCTCTATTTCAGCTCTACCAGTCAAGTCAAGATAACATTTTGATGCCTGACCTACACAGGCTGTTTAACAAGCAAAACTTATTGTTACTGGAATCAGTTCATAACAGTAAAATCAGAATTGCTGGTCTCTTAAAGCAGTTCACTTGATGTGCATAAAGATTAATGAAACATGAGCCAAATCCATTCTTTTTACTGTATATATAGGATCATTACTCAGGAACCCAGAAGTGATGGTTTTCTCACTAAGAGTAATTTTGCGTAAACCCTTCTACCCATGAACAGCATATTTTTTCATTCTGCTATAAAATACATCTTTCACCTTAGAGGTTCCCATTCAGAACTTTATGACCTGTTGAATATAATGTGAATAGAGCTAAATACCTCTTGGAAATAATAGCTTTTATTAAATGCTTCGGAACGATAGAAATGTATTGAGGAGAGATGAATTGGATTTTATTTATCAAAAAGTACAACATAAATATTTAGTACTTTCCTATACACAACATATACTGTCCAGGAATTATTCTTTAGCTATGAACTACAGTCATATGAAAAAGTTTGGGCACCCCTATTAATCTTAATCATTTTTAGTTCTAAATATTTGGGTGTTTGCAACAGCCATTTCAATTTGATATATCTAATAACTGATGGACACAGTAATATTTCAGGATTGAAATGAGGTTTATTGTACTAACAGAAAATGTGCAATATGCATTAAACCAAAATTTGACCGGTGTAAAAATTTGGGTACCCTTATCATTTTATTGATTTGAATACTCATAACTACTTTTTACTGACTTACTGAAGCACAAAATTGGTTTTGTAACCTCACTGAGCTTTGAACTTCATAGCCAGGTGTATCCAATCATGAGAAAAGGTATTTAAGGTGGCCAATTGCAAGTTGTTCTCCTATTTGAATCTCCTCTGAAGAGTGGCATCATGGGCTCCTCAAAACAACTCTCAAATGATCTGAAAACAAAGATTGTTCAACATAGTTGTTCAGGGGAAGGATACAAAAAGTTGTCTCAGAGATTTAACCTGTCAGTTTCCACTGTGAGGAACATAGTAAGGAAATGGAAGACCACAGGGACAGTTCTTGTTAAGCCCAGAAGTGGCAGGCCAAGAAAAATATCAGAAAGGCAGAGAAGAAGAATGGTGAGAACAGCCAAGGACAATCCACAGACCACCTCCAAAGAGCTGCAGCATCATCTTGCTGCAGATGGTGTCACTGTGCATCGGTCAACAATACAGCACACTTTGCACAAGGAGAAGCTGTATGGGAGAGTGATGCGAAAGAAGCCGTTTCTGAAAGCACGCCACAAACAGAGTCGCCTGAGGTATGCAAAAGCACATTTGGACAAGCCAGCTTCATTTTGGAAGAAGGTCCTGTGGACTGATGAAACAAAGATTGAGTTGTTTGGTCATACAAAAAGGCGTTACGCATGGCGTCAAAAAAACACAGCATTCCAAGAAAAACACTTGCTACCCACTGTAAAACTTGGTGGAGGTTCCATCATGCTTTGGGGCTGTGTGGCCAATGCCGGCACCGGGAATCTTGTTAAAGTTGAGGGTCGCATGGATTCAACTCAGTATCAGCAGATTCTTGAGAATAATGTACAAGAATCAGTGACGAATTTGAAGTTACGCCGGGGATGGATATTTCAGCAAGACAATGATTCAAAACACAGCTCCAAATCTACTCAGGCATTCATGCAGAGGAACAATTACAATGTTCTGGAATGGCCATCCCAGTCCCCAGACCTGAATATCATTGAACATCTGTGGGATAATTTGAAGCAGGCTGTCCATGCTCGGCGACCATCAAACTTAACTGAACTGGAATTGTTTTGTAAAGAGGAATGGTCAAAAATACCTTCATCCAGGATCCAGGAACTGATTAAAAGCTACAGGAAGCGACTAGAGGCTGTTATTTTTGCAAAAGGAGGATCTACTAAATATTAATGTCACGTTTCTGTTGAGGTGCCCATACTTTTGCACCGGTCAAATTTTGGTTTAATGCATATTGCACATTTTCTGTTAGTACAATAAACCTCATTTCAATCCTGAAATATTACTGTGTCCATCAGTTATTAGATATATCAAATTGAAATGGCTGTTGCAAACACCCAAATATTTAGAACTAAAAATGATTAAGATTAATAGGGGTGCCCAAACTTTTTCATATGACTTGTATATGTTTTAGGAAGGATAGTTAAGTAACATATGGCTCAAAATGTGTGTGAGACATCCTGGAGGTATGCAGGAGTGCAATATTCATGAAGCTTCATATATTTTCATGGTACTAATAGATTTTTATTACTACTTTGTCATAAATTTCCACACTAGGCCAGGATCACTTGCCATGATAGCAATTTTTTTTTTTTTTTTAATTGGAAACCCAGAAGTAAATTTTAATGATTTTCTTTCTCTAACATATTTCCCAGTTTCTCTTAAATAAAACACAGGTGGAAGTTGCAATAAAAAGTGTGATTTGAGAACCCATGCTCTAGTTTGATATCTATACAATAATTTATGCTATGATATAAAAGTACATAATAATGATTTCTTATTGTAGCACATTTGTTTAGACATTTTATGGGCCATACACAGTAGATAAGTATCACTTGTATGCATCAACCATCTACTGTTTATGGGAGTGTTCCAGCTCTTCTCAGATTGCAGATATTGGGGATAATAGGGTCAGATATGTTAGTAAGCCTAATTCTTTTTTTTTAAGGGGTTTTCCATGATTTCAGTATTGATGGTCTATTCTTAGGATAGGCCATTAATATCAGATTGGTGAGGACCTCACTCTCCACACCATTCAAGTGAATGCAAGAAATTTGGATAGCCGCTAGTAATTGTACATGATATATAGGTATGACTATGGCCCCCTGTTGCAGAAAAGCAAAGTTTTTGGCTACTGCAGAAATGCAGTGGGAAAAAAAACTGTGTTTTACAGTACCAGCAAAGTAAATGAGATTTTGGTAAATCTCATCCAGAAAAAAAGTTACAGGAAAGCTGATTTTTCAAAAACGTGCATTTTTAAAAAAAAAAAAAAAACTCAGCATGTTATTTTCAGCTGCAGAATTTTCCATATATATTTAATATGTGAAGAAAACTGTGTTTTCGTTGCATTTTTTTCTGCTGTGTTTTTTAACTGCCTTGGGCCTTAGTCTGCTTTCACACGATGTAGGCAGTTTCAATTTACTGCTTATACTGGGACAGATCCTGGCTCATCCAGTGGATGGATCCGTAGGCCCACATACACTGAATGGTGGCCAATTTAGTTTGGCCCCAGCCTTCCATTAAATGCATACCTTAGGAATTTGCCCACCATGTTCATTAACTGAAAGACAAAGACATAGATGGTATTCATTATTACTTTACAACACTTTCAGGGTGGTTTTTACACTACTTGCAATTTACAGTGGCAAGTGACGATTTTGCCATAATTCTTAAAATGGGTGAGGGTGTGCCATTGTCAGAGTCAGACTCATTATCATTTATACCACTTTTAGGCTAAGCAAAAAAAAAAAAAAAAAAATTGCTGCAGTAAAAACCGTGGTAACAACATATCGAGGTTTTTCCTGCAGCGCTTTTCACAAAAAGTCCACAGAGGTTTCCTCTGCGGACTTTCTGCTTCCATTATACGTATTGGGAAACCATCGGTGTTTCCATAGGAATAATTGACATGATGCGATTTCCAAATCTGTGACGTTTTTGCAAATCGCAGCGTGTCGGCTGCACGTATTTTTTCGCAATATGTGGCTGGGATTCGCCAATGCCTGTAAAATGCCACGTTTTTTTCCGCATTGTTTACGTCGTGGCCAAACTGTGGCGTTTACACCATGTGGGACCCTGGCCTTATGGTGTAAATGGCTACAGAAATATATGAGGTAGTGTAGATTTTAGCTGAGGCAAACAGACTTCCAGAGGATGTGCCTAATTCAAGATGAGGCATGCTCCTCAATGTGAATTAAAGCATACCTCCAGTTATAAACAACTTTTCAAAAATGAATAGTACAGGTGAAAATAAGATCTTATTAAAGAGATCTGTTTCCTTCTCTAAGTATTACGTTTTTCTACTGCTCCTTATCTTCAATATAACTGTTTTGTTTACATTATATTTGTCTCCGTATTCAGCCTTACATATATATCTCTTTGAAGGGGGAGGAGGAAGTGAGATTCTCCTGGTTAATTGATTTATTGGCTCATGTTGTGCTCTCACAGCCTCTTTCCTACAAATTAACAGTGTTAAAAAAGTCAAGAACAGCAGAGCGTAACAGCAGCAATTATTTTAGTGTTCTTTATCCACCCTCCTCTTTTTATAGACAAATATGGAGAAAGTAACTGCCTGAAAAGTGGAGAAAAAAAACCATATTTCTATAATAAGTGTAGGCAGGCAGAGGGTAAGATTGTGGAGGGAAGATACCTCCCACTAAGGTGGCTCTTCTCCACTAGGTAATGGACTGGAATCTATGTCCCAGGTTTTGGGTGTGATTACAGACCCGGGCTCAAAGCTCTAGTCCTGGGTTTGTTAGAGCCAAGTTGAAGCCTTAACGCTGACCCCATAGGAGGGTGTGTCTCTCTGATGGTGGCTCTGAGCCACAAACACACTGCCTGTATGGAGAACAGAAAGTAGAGACAAAACCGCTAATTTGGTGAGCCTGCTGGACTGTTTTCTGTCTTAAAGACTGTTTTTGTGTTGCTGGACTTTCTACCACTTTGCTGAAACAAGCCATTCTCTTTTGTGTTGCCTTATGCTGTTGAAAGTCATTTATGTTATGGACTCTGTGAACTCCGCCAAATAAAGCACTAGTGTGAACTTGCACACACTCCTCCAGTGTCTTTCTTGCCTGGTAACCAGCCCCTGGAAAGTCCCGCATTGACATAAGATATATTACAACGTTTTATATTTTAACCAGTATTATTCGTTTATGAAAATTTGTTTATAACTGGAGGTACACTTTAAGTGCATCCTTCACAGGCACAATCAAGACTGACATACAATACTAAAGACATCAATAATGTGCATAATCTGTATGCTCTGCTTTAATCTTCTGAGGTTCATATGCACACATCTATGAACTGAAATCAGGACTAGTCTTCAATACTTCTAAATAATTTATATGAAGATTTATGGTCATCAGAAGCCTCTGAAGTCAGGTCCATAAAGGCATAATCTATGGAGGAAGCTAATGTGCTGTATGCAACTGCACAGCACATACACCCATGAAGGCTGAAATTCATAAACTAAATAGGATTGGACTCCACATTATACACACACAGCAGGACAAGCAGGAAGATGAAAAATACTAATGGTGTGTAGCTTGGCATCTCTGGATACTAAACAAAAACATTGCTTGTTTAGAACCAAAATTTACGGAAAGTTGTTTCTTTATCTTCCTTGGCTATTAAATTTTAACTACTGTATCTACATGCAAGATGGGAACAAAACAAAGAAAAAATGTAACCTCTCAAACAAATAAAGCCCTTCTATTTTTCGTAATATAGCATAAAGAGTTTTCTTTACCTCTACAACTATTTATATTATATTACTTATATCATATTAATTAATGTAACCGTATCATAAAGTAATGGCCATTTATTAGTAATGAAAAAAAGAAAAAAAAATGAGCAATGTCGTTTACGCTAGGTTCAAACCTGCGTTCGGGTTTCCGTTCCCTCTGAATGTAAACCTAATCCGCTTAAAAAAGTGGTTACCCGCGGACCCCATAGACTAATGGGGTATGCCTGGTTTCTGCTTGGTTTCCACCCGAAAAGGGTGAAAAATGCAGAGAGAAAAGCGCTGCTTGCAGTGCTTTCCTCTCCGCATTTTTCAAGTGGAATGGGGAACGGAATTCCTCAACGAAGTTCAGGCGTAGGTGTGAACCTAGCCTAAGAGTTCTGATTGTTATATTTATGTTTATAGTTATGTTTTGTCCATTTAGGCTTTTCCTTGATGTCTTAGAGAACTTTTGGGGAGAAGTTAGAAGAGATGCAGCTTTTTTTTTATATGCAGTATTCGATATCAATCACATTTCATATCATATTTATATATGGATATTTAAACATCATTCATTCTTTACATTTGGCACTCACCTCTAGACAATCTTTCACTTTATAAAAGTAATTTTATTGCAGATTTATATTTGGTTATATTTTTCTAAGCATATTGTTTTATATGCATTTCACTGATCATCACATCTTGTCATTTTATATTTTATTGTTTTTTGTGTATTGAACTTTCATGCCTTGTGTTATTTCTGTGAGAACTTTTCTTGCACGTTGGGTATTTTCCTTTCACCCTCGCTTTATCTTTGTTTTAACTTTATTATTCACAACTTCTTTTCTATTTTTTATCTGCATATGCAATATCTCCGCTTTATATATACTAAGTAAAGGGCAATCCCTTACACAAGATGGCCGCATGGGATCTTCCTTCTCTTTAGAACTGAGCATGCCTTGCAGGTGCGGTAGGGATCTTTAAGGATGGACGCTCACCTCCATTTAGTAGTCCACTGAAGAAGCTTGGGTGGAACTTAGGTTGGGGATCTTCGTGGAGTACATGCCCACTCCCTTGCCATTCATTTGGTAGCTTTCATTAGGTCTGTATGTGACTGTGTATCATGTTTAATATGTAACAGCAATCATCTCCCCAGGTTGGACAGTGGATCCCCTTCTCCATTATAGGGTTACATACAAAAAGGAAAAAAAAAAACAAAGCAATCAGCAACCATTTAAATTTAATGGAAAAACAATATATCCTTTTATTTGGACAATAGCATCAACCACGTATCAACCCACGCAGGAGTCACTTGATAAAGACTAATATGTGGGTTGATATTTGGTATGATGCTATTGTCCAAATAAAAGGATATGTCTTTCCATCAAATTTAAAAGCTTTCTGATTGTTTTTTTTTTTTTCATATACTATGTATATATATATATATATATATATATATATATATATATATATATAATATAGGTATTTATATTGAATTTTAATTTTTAAACGCATATTTATATTGATATCAAACTCGTATTTATTATTCTTATGAATTGAGCAACTTTACATATATTGCTGATAGTTCCTATGTCGTAGTTTTGTTTCACAGTCAACTGAACATGTATAAATTGAGTAAATAACTTACTGGCCTGAAATTACCGACATTCACAAAAAAGAACAGACATGCACAGTTGGCTTCATTTGTGTTCAAAAATAAATTGATCTAATTCTTTTCATTGCTATAGCTCAAATAGAGCTTTTAAACATATTAGCAAAGATCACTGCAAAGTACAAATACTGGAAACATCTAACATTTAATAAATACAATTTACAATCATCACTAGGTGTAGCAATTAATGGCATTTCCAGGAAAGTGAATGCATTGATAGAATGCATAATATTTGCTAAAACACAACATGACACTGAACAGTCAGAATAGCGCATAACTTCACAGTAACCAATGGTCTAAACGGAACTACTAATAAAACTTAACTTTTACTAATGCTAAGTACTAAAAGGTTAAGGACGTCCAACAACGTCAAATGATAGGTGTCTCAACCTCACAGTAATAAATAATATTGCTATGCTGATAATAGAGTAGGTAGGATGTGTTGTCTCATATCCTCAACCACCTGACATCTCACTAACAGCAGGTGTCTAGATGAGGTGCTGGTACTTATAATAGCCGGAGCTCACCATCACAGCTCCAGGAACTGCAGTTTTTACTGCACTTTTTTACTCCCTGGGTTGACGGCATCTTGATTATTTGTGGGGTGGTCATACCCTAATGAAAATCTGCTCCTGATGAACCCCATTATCTTTTTTTAAGGGGGTGAAATGTGTTCAGCATTACTAGACAAAGGGGAAGAAAGTCAGTACATCTTTCCTGCGCATATATATATGTATGTATATACACACGTGGACAAAATTGTTGGTACCCCTCATTTAATAAAAGACAAACCCACAATGGTCACAGAAATAACTTGAATCTGACAAAACTGGAATTTGCCAAACTACATGTTGACAAGCCACAAAGCTTCTGAGAGAATGTCCTATGGACAAATGAGACAAAAATTGAAATTTTTGGCAAGGCACATCAGCTCTATGTTCACAGATGGAAAAATTATGCATATATTGAAAAGAACACTGTCCCTACTATGAAACATGGAGGAGGCTCTGTTATGTTCTGGAGCTCCTTTGCTGCATCTGGCACAGGGTGTCTTGAATCTGTGCAGGGTACAATGAAATCTCAAGACTACCAAGGGATTCTAGAGAGAAATGTGCTGCCCAGTGTGAGAAAGCTTGGTCTCAGTCGCAGGTCATGGATCTTGCAACAGGATAATGACCCAAAACACACAGCTAATAACACCCAAGAATGGCTAAGAGGAAGACATTGGACTATTCTGAAGTGGCCTTCTATGAGGCCTGACCTAAATCCTATTGAGCATCTTTGGAAGGAGCTGAAACATACCGTCTGGAAAAGGCACCCTTCAAACCTGAGACAACTGGAGCAGTTTGCTCATGAGGAGTGGGCCAAAATGCCTGTTGCGAGGTGCAGAAGTCTCATTGACAGTTACAGGAATCGTTTTATTGCAGTGATTGCCTCAAAAAGTTGTGCAACAAAATATTAAGTTAAGGGTACGATCATTTCTGTCCAGGCCTGTTTCATGAGTTTTCGTTTTTAAAAAATTTTGTTGAAGCATGGATGAAAAGCAATGTCTGACTTTCATTTGTTCATTTTCATAGAATTTTTATATATTATTACTTTTGTCAGATTCAAGTTATTTCTGTGACCATTGTGGGTTTTTCTTTCATTAAACGAGGGGTACCAACAATGTTGTCCACGGTGTGTGTGTGTGTGTGTGTGTGTGTATATATAAATAATATATATATCCTACTTATGCATGTTGAAACAGCTTGATATCCAGGCATCTGATCTCTCTTGTTGCATACGAGAAAGGATGAGCATTATTAGTCGCACTCCACATTGTTTTACTTATGGATGACCTTGATCGAGTTTATTACCTCGGGATCTCCGGATTGGTTACAATTTAACTGATTTGCCATCAACATCCTCTCACCTGTTTATGGAGTTGATAGGTGTCTTTAGCCTATAGACAGTTGTCCTAGCCTTACACGTTGATATTAGGCTGGAGAAAATTCTGAACATTTAATTGTGTAGTGACGGGTTACAGTAAAATATTGCCACTGCGTCCTCATACTGAGTGGATTGTGTCTTAGCGCACTTAACTACTGAGTACTGGGGTGATTGGCTAAGCACCCACATCACTGTATACTTGATTTGATACTGGCATATCGATGTCTCTTACCACCACCTTGTCTACACACCTACTGTTAACTCAGAGTGTTTAGATGGTTTGTTCTGTCCTGCAATAAAAACAGTGCCAGTATGTCCCCATACTCTATGTATCAAAATACAATACATCTGACTCAAGAGTGAATGGGGTCACTAGCTAATTACCTGCAACACATCAGACCTACTCTATTAGTATAGCAATATTAATTATTACTGTCAGGTTGAGACACCTATCATTTTATTTAGTAATGTCCTTTAATCTTTTAGTACTTAGCATTAATAAAAGTTAAGTTTTATCAGTAGTTCCGTTTAGAGCATTCGTTACTGTTAAGTTATGACATTGAACAGTGGTTAAGAGAAAAAAAAGGTCCTGTTGTCTCGCTAAGAAAACCTAACATGTATAAACTAGACACACCTCTCCCTCTGGAGCACAGCTTTGCATTACATGAACATTAATTTCAGTTGGAACTGTGTATTGCTTAAAGGGGGTGTGAAAGATCCTCATTGCGCCAACATCGCTTTGGCTCACACCTGAGTCTTCTTTCATAAAAAACCACACTCACCTCCAGTGAGTGCCGGGTCCACAAGATAAATACAAGACAAGCTTTCTAAATTTTATATATTTGTTAACCCCTAAATGGTTCGGTATTAACATCTAACACATGCAGTTCAGAACAGATATGTAGATATATACAAGCATTAACAGTTACTAGTTACAAGATACAGTACTTAAAATAAAAGGGAATAAAGGTGAAATAGTTACTTTACCACACATCTCCTTGATGTGGTTCTGTAGTCCAACACTTACACATGCTCTGGTATGTGTGAGTAACCAGTGGAGGCTTGTTAGCATGTGGCATTATAATACAATAATCCAGCCTGCATGCTCTTCACAGTGGTCTGTCTGTAAAAACTCTGTAGTCTGTGATGGTCTCAGCCCAATCTCCTCCCAATGCCTCTTACCTCATCTTTTATACCCTTTATGCCACCTCCCAGAATGAGGTCACCAGCGGCAGCAAGTCTGATTGAATAATGCACTCAAGTCCAGATCCTTTGTAAAGAGCTGAGACCAAGTGGAATGATACAATGTTATCAACCAGGTCTGATGTTTGCACAATGCATGTTTCTTTGATCACTCAGAGCTGTGTAGGAATACAATGGAGCCCTGCTGGAATGGATACAAAGCCCTATTGTTCCAGTGTTGCTACTACTGCCAATATACACCTAGGCTTATAGCTGCGCACATTATGAACAAATGCAGGTAAGAAGGGAGATACTATACCCAGAGATCAAAATACATCTCTGAGTTATAGCCATATTTAAGCAGAATCATCACAGGGGGTCATCCAGTTTCAGCAAATAAATATTGTTTGTATAATGAAATTTATACAATTGACCAATATACTTTCTGTATCAATTTCTCATGTTTTTGTAGACCTCTGCTTGTTGTCATTCTTTTACTTCCAGTGTATAAAAATCATTCTATGGTCATGTGATGGACAGTCCATGGTCATGTGATAGACATACAGGTACATATTGCACAGTCACAGCTCAGTAATCAATCATCTGCCTTGTTATAAAAAGGGCACCTGTGTGTCAATGACCATAGACTGATTTTATTTTTTTTTTTATCCACTGGAACTAAACAATGAACAACATTAAGCAGATATCTAGAGAACTATGAAAAATTAATACAGAAAGCATATTAGAAAATATAACTTTTTTATGACTTTCCATTATACAAAAAATAAACTTTTTTTGCTAAAACTGTACAACACTTAATTTCCTCTATGTTTGTTCAACAGGAAAATTTAACTCCTAGTATTGGGGTCCCCAATAGTTCACTGCTGATGGTTGCAATGACAAGAAATACAATAATCAGCTTATCATGAAAGATTCCTTTTAATACTAGAGATGTCCAAAGCAGATAAATGATATTGCTAATTTTGATTCACAAAGCTAAATATGTTTCAACTGCATTGATAAGGCTGTATATAATACAAAACGTTCCACTGGTTGGTGCAGTGTAGATATAGTTCAGGTGAGAGGCACAGAGTACTACTTTACGCTAAGGACCCACATAGCGAAATGCTGTAGAAAAAAGACAGCGGAAACGCATCATGTTTTTTTTCCACAGTGTTTTTCATTGAGTTTTTGCAGAGTCTTCCTCTGCGGACTTTCTATCCTTTCCTTTTCTGCAGGGATGATTGACATACTAATTTTCAAAAAAGCGGGCATTTTTGAAAACGCAATTTTTGTGCTGCAAATTTTTTTATGCAATGTGTGGATGGGATTAACCAGAATCCCAATCACTTTGCAGGTACTGTAAAACAGCATTTTTTGCCACTGTTTCCACTGCAGCAAAACAACAGGGTTTTTGGAATGCAGGGCTTGAGCCTTAAAATGTATACTCAGTTCTGAATCTGCCTTCCCGCACTGATTTCTATTTTAAGCAGACAAAGGTAAAACAGTTGATCTGTGGGGGTACAACACCCGGGGCCCCCCCATAGATCAATAGTATCGAGACAGTGTGGTTTCCAGTATTGTTTACATACCACAAGCCACTTTGCTCACTGTCGATACAAACTGTAGCAGCAAGTGTAGGTACTGCAGCATGGTCCCATGGTCTTCAATGGGACATCACTGCGTATCTACACTACAGTTGGTATGGAGAGTGAGAAGCACGGTTTCGGGAATGTGTAAAACATTGGGAGCGACGCTGTCTATTGCAGGTCATCTGCGGGTGTCAGACCCTACCCTACATTACCAGATAACTCCTTTAGGCTGAGGCCCCACGTTGTGGAAACACAGCTTTTTTTGCTGCATAATTTGTTGAGGTTTTTTGAGCCAAAGCCAAGTATGGCTACAAAAGAAATGGGAAATATATACTGTAGCAAGCTGTAGCAAGCTGGTCATTCAACTCCTGACTTTGGCTCAAAAAAAATGCAGCAAAATCTGCAACAAAAAAAGCTGTGTTTCCGCAACGTGGGGCCGTAGCCTTATCCTTAGGCTATGGCCCCACGTTGCGGAAATGCAGCTTTTTTTGTTGTGTTTTTTTTGAGCCAAAGCCAGGAGTGGATATAGCAGCAGGTAGAAGTATATGAACTTCCTATATATTTCCCATTCCTTTTGTAGCCATTCTTGGCTTTGGCTCAAAAAACCGCAGCAAAATCTGCAACAAAAAAAGCTGTGTTTCCGCAATGTGGGGCCTTATCCTTAAGCTAACAGGAGAGCACAATGTAGCAATGTATAAACACATGTGTTTAATTACTACATCCAATATATCTAAGATGATTTGGCTTTGCTAATGAATAGTTTAGTGTTGAACGGTCATGTTACCTTAACAGACAGTCAAAAACTAGTCTTAGTTTTTCCACTTGTTTATATAACATGTGAAAATTGGATTTGCAGCTGTTTTCATTTTTTGGTGGAACAAAATAGCTTGGAGAGCACAGCAATTACGCACAATTGTCAAAGGAATTGTGTATGGATAAGCATCTGTTTTAGTTGGCATTCATTGTTACGAGCAGGATACAATTCTAATTGCAATTATTTAGGCTCACTTGAAGAAAACACACGAGTTAGATTTAGTATTTTGGTTGCAATATGACTTTGGTTTAAAATGTGCGAAAATTTGGTGCAAACCTACTTACTGAGGGAATTCATCATTTCATCTATGCCAGATTTCTGGTGTAGAGGGATGATATTGAGTCGCACTTTTGGAGCAAAGCCCTTTCTTGCACCAAACGCGCAGTTGAAATCCAAATCAGTGCCTCACGACTGGTTTCTAGAAACTTACACCAGTTTTCTGGCATGAGAGAATGGAAATCAATGCTGGTCCTGTAATGTGCTCTGTGACATGGAGGTGGCAACTGAATATGCTTGGAGGATGTGGTAATCCCCTTTAAGGCTGAAGCCCCACGATGTGAAGTCTCAGTGTTTTGATCGCGGCACAAAATGCTGCCTTTTACAGTACCTGCAAAGTAAATGGGATTCTGGCTAATCCCATCCACACATTGCAGAAAAAAAATCTGCAGCGGAAAAGCTGATTTTTCAAAAACGTCAACGTTTTTTAAATTCGAAGTATGTCAATTATATCTGTGGAAACACTGGCGATTTTGTATATGTATAATAGGGGTAGAAAGTCTGCAGTAGAAAACTCTGCAAAAATGCAATGAAAAAATACTGTGGAAAAAACTAGATACATTTCTGACGCATATTTTTCCGCAGCATTTTTTGCTGTGTTTCGCTGCATGAGGCCTTAGCCTAAGCATCTGTTCCTCAGTGTGAAAGAGTTAAAAGAAACCTTCCCCAGAGGCTTGCATGGGAAATTTCAATTCTTCATGGTTTGCTATAAATCAGATTCTATTCTGACCAGATGCATGAAATGCCATTGGTTTAGAAACTACATCCAGAAGGATCCCAGGCTGCAATTGTTGTTATGATGTTTTAAAATCAGATCCAAAGCTTCAAATGCAAATGTGTTGACTAAAGGCTGATAAGAAATTTGAGAAAGCTAAATGCTGGCACCATAGTTCACATTTCTTGGAAATCAAATTACTATGGAATCTGAAAAATGATTTTCAATGGGAGGAATATTTAGTCTGTTCAGTTCTGATGTGAGTGCCTATTGTTTGTGCAGATCATATTTGCATTTGGAATCCAAGCATTGTCTGAAAACGTACTCACTTACAGTAAAACATTATTTAGTTGGTGTTCTGCAGTAAATTCCTGCTGTCACATTCAATGTTTTAATTCCCACGCCTCATTTGCAAATAACATCATATCCATGCACAGATGTTCATTGTACTGCGCAGACGTTTCAGGTACTTTGAGGGGATACATTCAATATTTTTATTTAAGGGCACCTCCCAGCGTCTCTTTGTTTGTTGTGCTCAGTCACTGACTGAATGAAATAGCAGGACCAATTATTTGAATAAGTATGGAATGCATGAGCTTTCCCAGTGGGTACAAGATACCATCGGAATAATACTTTAAATGAGGTTTCTAACATAAGAGTGTTTTGGGCACTCCTACATATTGCCTCCCAAATCTGGGACTGTGCCATATTTAATTTATTACTGAAGGTCACTGATAATTCTAAATATAATTGGATCAAAGTGGATCTAATTCCTTAATAAACTATGCTGAAAAAAGCAAAGCCAAAAAGATCAGAACAGTGCTATAGGCACTTCTCTTTGAATGTGAACCATCCCTTTAAAATACAATATTTCTAGATACAATAAGACTTTATTAAGTTTATCATAACAAACAGTCAGGAGTAAAGGTAATATTTGCCACACTGTTATAGTTTGCTGTTATACAGTATGTTATTGATGTTATAATAGAAAAATGATTCAGCGTTCATTTCTGATTTCACTATAATCATAACTTATAATAATGGTATCTGATGGATCTAGAGTGACTTACAATAAGGTCCATTCTACAACTCCTTCAAATGTTTTTCATTCTTTGTTAAAATATAATAGCCATAAGTTAGTGTTATAGCTAACAGTAATTACCTTCTTTATTGTTATAGTCAGGCTTGGACTGGTTCACAGGGGGAAAGGTGAATCCCCGGTGGGCCCCTGAGCAGAAGTAGGCTCCCAGCCCCTCCGCTCTTTTTGAGGGGGGCATGATTTACTGTACACTCACTGTCCTACAAACAGCTTTATCTTACATAGAATTAACTGGGTAGTTAAACAAATTACCCAGTTTATTATTATATAGACACTGAGATGACATCTAGGCACAGAGACAGGCAGACCAGTATCTTCTCTCCCCAATCTCATTTGAACAACATTCTGCAAGGGCCCCAACAAAATTGCCTTGGTGTTTCCTGAAACCTGGTGCTGTGTAAGCAGGTTTTCCAAGCTCACAGAACTAAGAGGAACACCTAGTTCAAGGCAAGTTCCATTCTACAGGCTACTGAGAGTGTTTACAAGGACTAAGCAGCAAGCTATTACTGAAACAAAATCAGTGTTGACACAATTTTCTGAATTTGTGAATAGGTGTCACCAGTGGCGTAACTAAAGTCTTGTGAGCCCCAACATTGACCGGGAGCCCCATACTCTATCCCTATAGCATATTCTTGATAGCAACGGTTATGGGTGCTACAGCGGTATCCCAGATACTTAAAAGGGTATACATCTATAGTACCCACAACTGTGGTTATGAAGAGTATAGTGAGTGAGCAGCATCCAGTACGTAAACAATACTGAGAGTTACATGCTCCGGGAAAAAGATGATCTGCATAGTCCTAACAGTCTAAGAAATCTAAGAGATCAGTGAGGTTCAAACACCCGGGACCCCTGCTGATCAGCTGTTTGACTGGGTCATGGTGTGTTTGCTAGCGCCGTGACTCTCTTGCTATCTACATTGCACAGTATCTGTTTTATGACCGTGTGATGTTATTACAACAGATGGCATGTGATGTAAATAGTGAAGGAGCTCCACACAATATAATGTGCAGTATAATATGCTCCCCAGAGCTCCCTCCACAGTATAATGCGCCACAGTGGCCTCAGACAAAATAATATGATCCTAAGCAGACACATCCAGTATAATATGCTCCCTACAGTGGCCCCACACAGTAAAATATGGTCCCCACATATAATAAGTAGAGGCCCAGTAAAGGTGAGTAAAAATAACAAATACTGATATTCACCCTGTTTCACCTCTCCAGCATCTTCTCCGGGCCTCTATGACCTGCCACTGACGTCATAGGACCTAGGGGTCACTGCTAAGGTCGGTGATTGGGCCTCAGCAGGCAGGTGGAGTGCACTGGCGCAATGAAGTCATTGCACCCATATGACCACTGAGGCCCAATTACAGGCCTCAGTGGTAACCCCTGGGTTATGTGACATCAGTTGCAAGTCTGAAGAGTCCCAAAGCAGATGGTGGACACCCTCAGAAGCACAGGAGAGGTGAGGGTAAGTGTTTGTTATTTTTACTAACCTCCCCTGGGCAGGCTACTATTGGAAAGGGGTTTACTAAGGCATTTAACTAATACTCATAATTGCGTGGATAATAAAAAGATAATAAGAATAAGAGATATGGGAATAGGAAGTCATTAGTCATATCATTACTGTTATTCCAACCATTATCACTCTGGCTCTTTACAGCAGGTGTGGGAGTTATTATGATGTCCAGACTGTCTTCAAAAAAATCCAAGTTATAATAGGTGCACGAATAAACAAGAAGGCTATAAAAATGCCATTACACAATATCAAATGACGTATAAGAGACATAAACCCAGTTGAACACAATTAAGGCTTGTCTTTGCATTAGTAAAGGGATACACAGTTCAAGAACTGTCACGCTGTCTGTTTCTGATGATGGAAAACATGTGTGAGGGAATTGTGAAGCTTATTCAGAACTGCGCAAAAGCTGGGACATGATGAGGCTTTATCACAAACAGAACACACTCATATCCAACAAGTAACATATGTAGAATGTGGAAACGCTTCAAAAAAGAATAGACAAATAAATTGTCCTAGAAAACATTGTGTAACTCCTACAGTGGTGTCACATTCCTGTCATAGGCAATCCCTCTCACTGGGCTCATGTAGAAAACATACAGTCATTTTCATAAAATATAAGAAGATGCCAAGTTTATGAGCAAGCTATGGATGCTAAATGTGTTACACAGAAGTCTCAATACTCATACCATAATGCCTATAACACATCGCCATGGGACAAAGCTCATATATAAACCACTCATGGCTAAAAATGGTTCTTTACAGCATGACATACTATTTCTGGATTAATGGTATGCTAAGTCTACAGATACTGATCACTGTTTTTAGAAATTGCCCATGCCAGAAGTCCTCGTATATCAAGGACGTGTAAAGCTACTGTATCTTTCCATGTTGCATATTATAATTTTAGTTTACTTATTGGCTAGATAATCTATATACGATGGATCACTATATGTATGTGGAACGTCTCATGTGTTGGTATGCTTTGTTTTTAGGTTATCTGTATTGAAAATTAAATGCAAATCAGATTCAAATAGAAGAAATATCTTTTATTGCATTATTTTTTGTAATTTAAAACAGCTAGTATATTTCTTAAATGAAAGACTATTAGATATGGCAGTGAAAATGTATTTTTAAAGCTGTAGACTTTCAATGACCCCTGGTCTGATGTTTGCACCTTTTCACTGGAGTGTCTGACATATTGTATGAATAATGTAAGACTTTGTGTAATATCTGTATTGAAAAATCCAGACATAAACTGTGCCTATAAAGGAGGAGGGGTAGGGCACCATAGCAAAAATCAAAATGGTACTCCCCTCCTTGTATGGCAAATGCATAAAGTTTAAATGGAAATGCTCCAGAATTCTGGTGCAACTTGCAGTACAAAAATTGGTGTACATGCCTCATATGATGTTTATTAACTGTTTAGACACTTTATGTTCCTTATATAATAAGGGATCAGGGCTTAGCAAAAAGGAAAGGGCTTGCTAAAAATGTGCATCCAAATTTTGGTGCATTTTTTGTTGGATGTTAAGACACCTAACAGGTAGTGAAAACTTAGACTAGACACTAGAAGCGACATATTTATGAATCAGCATGAGCCAATGTGATATATCTAGCACATTTTAAGACTGTCTAGTCTATAGTTTGCACTGACTAATTACTAAACAGTACTGCATTAGTAAATCTGCCACATTATAGTTAATACTGGCCATTATAGTTATTTAAATTGCCCAAACTGTACCCTGTGCATGTCTATTGACACTACTGACACTGAGTGCAGGATGAATGAACTTTAGCAGGGAATGTACAATGGTGATATTTTGTGTAACTTGAATCTAGACTCTGCATACAATGCTTAGCTGGAAGCTCCAACAGATCAGAATGGTAATTTCACTGATAAAATGATGCATTAGTGAAGTACATGCACTGATTGGCAAATGTGAAGCCCCCCTCTACTGGAAAATGTAACTGAGTACAGGAGAGCCGCGCAACCAACATTTTTTAGCTGTTTTGACCTTTGATAAAAATTGGAGTAAAAACTGATCAAAGCAATAAACATTTCCCAAAATGGTATAACTAAAAAGTACACCTGACCCTGCAAAAAAAGACAACCTATGCATACCCTACCCTACACAGTGGAGAGTCAAAAACAAAAATTTAAAAATGCCACCAGTGGCAAGGGGTTAAGGAGCACCTCCTGGGCTACATTTCCCAGAGGGACCAATGGAGGTGAATATCAGATGTCCAGTAAGAGCCAATAAATGGATTTTATTGCCTTTTGTGGTTATATGTTCTTATATACTGCCTACCAGCCTACCTACAAGTTTATTTAGAGACTCTGTCATTGCCCATCAGAAAGCCCACAGTGTGTTTAGCTCAAACTGTGTGCTTAAACTATAATTGAGAGTTCATACTGCCCATTCCTCGGCCCACCCACTCTCCGCCCTGCAAGGTTGTGAAGTGCTCTATTCGAGATATGGCCACTGATGATGGGTTATGTGATGTGACCTATCAGGAACATAGCGCTGCACAGTGCAAATATTAGTCTTGCAACCCACTAGAGGTCTTTTCACAACTACCCAGGGGGTTGCAACCTTTAATGTTTTCAATGTTTATCACAATATTGCTCAGGGATTTAAGCAGCAACTTGATTGGCATCTATGACAACGACTTCATTTTTTGTATTACTGTTTGTAGGTCTGTTTGAGTTGATGAGTTCTGAGGTCAGGCACATATACAGTTCATTCCTATGAAGGATTAATGTGCTACAGTCACTAGCTCAAATTAGAATGGAAAAAGGATAAGTGTGCAAAGGAGGAAAAAATAAACATGAAGAGCATATAAATAAGTTACTGTACTATGGGTAAAATGAGATAGCTATTGTTTTAAGCATCTGCAGCATCTCTGCTAGAGGACATTTTTCAGGCTGATAGTCACGGCTTATTATTTGTGAAAGATTTAACTGAAAAGTTTTGTCAAAATGAATACAGAATAAAACTCATAAGTTTCAGATACAACTATTATATAGCATTCCAAGAGCCATCAGGTTGTCCTTGTAGCACACCTTCTGAAAGGGCTGAGGGGACCAATACAAGAAGGTGATTTTGGCCAGGGCCCCACTTGGCATAAACGCTGCAGCAAAAACAGCAGTGTTTTACAGTTCGTGCAAAGTGGATGGAAATCTACGTGGGGCCAGGGGCGCACCTCTAATGAGGCGAAGTGAGGCGGCTGCCTCAGGCGGCACTGTCCGTCACTGTCTGGGGGGCGACATTTTTACTATTTATTTTACCGTAAACCAGCCCAGGGTAGGTGGCTTTAAAAAAACAAACAAAAAAAACAGATCTGAGCGGGGCCTGTCCTGGGCTGGCTTACTAGATGTCTGCATCTCAGCGCAGGCGGCGATATAATAACGTCATCACGCCTTCTACGCTGAGATACAGACGTCGCGAACAAGGAGAGGAGGCGGCGGCTCCATCATGGGATTGCAAGTAGGTAAGGATTAAGTTTTTTTTTTTTTTTTTTAATAAATAGGCCGTTACCTGCTGGAGTAACCCATAATACCGTGTGCAGGGGCCGCTGCGGGCCATAATAGTGTGTGTAAATGGGGCGTTATAAACAGGGGCTATGGCGCCTGTATACTGTATATCATACTCTGTCTGTTTATAGTGACCGTGTGATGTAATTCCAGCCTTGTCACATAGACGTGTATAGGACGAGGCTGTAGTTACATTACATGGCCACTACAAGATGAATGACACTATGTAAACAGAGAAGCGGTCACGGTGCTTACACAGGTACCATTCAAACAGCTGATCAGTAGGGGTCCACGGTTTTTGAGCCCCAATGATTAGTTTATTAATGACCTGGAAAACCTTTTAATTAGTTAACACCTGGGGCATTATTAATAATGGACACTATTTATACAGGGTACACAAGGACATTATTAATATAAAGATGCACTTGGGGGTATTATTCATTATGGGGGGGGGTTATATCATATATTTTATAATTGGGGTAGCAGCAGGATGGGTGCTCAGGTGAGGATAATGTGGGTTGGATGCCTGGAAAAGTGAGGAGCCAAAGAGATCTGTGTTGCAAACTTTACAGAGTCAAGTCACAGCTGGAAGAAGTGATCATGGCGGTCCAAAGGGAAGAGAAGGGAAATGTGAAGGATTAGTCAGAGACATCACCTGTAAGTCACAAAATGTTACTGCACTGTGTTCATCTAAATGATAGAGGATAAATACCTGATTGATGGGGGTCTGTCTGCTGAGACCCCCACTGAACCTGAGAATTGGGTTTTTCCCCCCACTGGGTGGGAATTCAGCCTGGCTGCGGCTGAATATAGGTGTGTCACTTGGTGGATGGACGAACCCGCGTGGCTCTCATTCACTTCAATGATAGCCGAAGTCCAGTACTCAGCTATCTGCGGGGCTCCTATTATAGAGAATGGGGGCCACGTGGGATCGTCCATCCACCAAGCAGAAGATGTGTGAAGTTACTTTCATTGTTAATGCCGTTTTGTTGATCTGATACTGAAGTAATACAGGAAGAAGAATTCTTAAAAACTGTTTTATAACTTTGTGTCTATTGTGCGACGATAGCAGCATGTGAAGCTAGTAACATGTAACTCAATTTTTTTTTTTTTTTTTTGGGGGGGGGGTGCCTTTCTATAGTCCGCCTAGGGCAGCGAAGAGGCTAGGTTCACCACTGCATGGGGCCTTATGTTGAAACCACACATTGCGAAAAACAATGCATTTTACAGTACCTACAAAGTGAGTGGGATTCTGGCTAATCCCATCTACACATTGCAGAAAAAAAATCTGAAGTGATAAAGCTGTTTTTTCAAAAACGCCCAAGTTTTCGAAAATTGCAGCATGTCAATTACACCTGGGGAAACACTGTCGTTTTCCCTATACGTATAATAAGGGCAGAAAGTCCACAGAGAAGAACTCTGCAAAAACGTTATGAAAAAAAACATTGTGAAACGTTATGAAAAACGCTGTGGAAAAAAATGTGTTATGTTTTCGCTGCGTTTTACAGTACCTTCAAAGTGAATGGGATTCTGCATGTCAATTATACCTGTGGAAACGCTGTCGTTTTCCCTATATGTATAATAAGGGCAGAAAGTCCACAGAGAGAAACTCTGCAAGGCTAAGGCCCCATGTTGTGGAAAAGCAGATTTTGGTATAGTTTTTTTAAGCCAAAGCCAGGAGTGGATTGAGCAGAAGGTAGAAGTATAAGAGCTTCCTTTATATGTCTCATTCCTTTAGCCATTTTTGGCTTTGGCTCAAAAAAACACAACTAAATCTGAAACTAAAAAAGATGCGTTTCCGCAACGTGGAGCCTTAGCCCAAAAACATTTTTTGCAGGGTTTTTTTTGCTGCATTTCCATATGTGGGATCTTATCCTTTCTCCAAACTTACAGAACTTTAATGATCCTATGATATTCTACAAGGACAGCCTAATGGTCTGATGAGAGCTGATGGCTGAAAACATTTACCAAATGTATGCATTCCTGAATGTCTTTTACATTTAGAAATAAACATATATCTGAATTTCAATTGGAAAGAGCAGAGTTTTGTTACTGTATCTACTTGATAATTATTGGGGGCCTACCCATGCATCTTCTATTATATTGAGTGCCAGGATTTGTTGTCTACTGAGGAATAGATAGACTCTTATGTATTCTTGCTAATATGGAAACAGGACCACTTTTTCTCTGAAACACTTTATTAATTATTGCATTCCCCTTGTGTCCCAAGTTGGACCCTGAATAGCAGGATCTATGGATAGAGAGGCTACAGTGCTTCTGGGCAGAGTATTCATAGACAATGAACATATCTATGAACATATTCTTTGATGACCATAATGTATATCAGGTAATGGGGAATACTCTATTTCCCACCTCCTTTGAATATCGATATTAAGCTGTAAGGGACTTGTATACAGAAAAAAGAATGACATTCCCTACTTCTTATACATATTTCTTCAGACTGATAGTGAAGCACTCTGGCCATTTAACTGATTGGAATACAGTTTCTTAGTACCCTTCAATTTAGACCAAAATAAACATTGATGTCATAATATAGTACAAGCATGAAGTAATTATAAAGGCATGAATACTAAGATAAGTCCACAACATAAAAACCACAGAGCACATGCGGGAGAATATTACAATTCTAGAACATGCCACAGATTCATTTTGGCTGACAGCGGAATCTAGCTACACCTCATCAAATGCGTGCCTTGACCACTGATCTTGCTCTGCTACTGTAGATAGTAATAACAATGAAATGCATGTAAGCATAAAGTTTTACATATGTACTGGTCTGTATTTCCAGTCAAGCACTTGCAGGTAATCTTTCTTCACCCTTGAAAGTTTGCCATGGAGACTAGAATTGACACATAGATAACCAATATGAGCATCAATTTCAAATTTAATATTTTTGGGTTGAAAACTATGGCATGTAAATAGAATCTAAAATCATATTTGAATATTATAGATGAAGCAAACTGATATCATCAACTGGTGTCCCCAAAATTACATATCTGTATAAAGCGCTAAATAGGCGACAAGTTTAGTATTTCATTGCAGTGCTCTGCGTATGGTCACACCTAAATTGCACTAATGTTGGCAACACAGTAAGAATTTATCTATCCTCAGAGGTATATTTTGAAGGTCCTGAAGTCCAAAATCTAACACACACCATTAATGTAGCTAGTCTACTCAAATGGGGGAGAATAATATTATATTTTTTCAGCAGCAATTAAATGCTCCCTAACCTAATTGCTGCTGAAGTCATTGCACTCCTGTAGTTATGTACCTGCCATTTTTGTCACAAGGTAGAATATTGCATGATTTCCCCACTTTAATGCATCTTCTGTCAAACCTTATAACTTCCATAGGATGGTTAATCTACCTACTGAAAAATTATATTTCAGTCTTTTTTTAATACTGGTTGTATTTCTCTGAACTGTTCTAGCACACTTATATAACACTGTAATAACGTGTGCATGTGTCGGGTCTGTAATAAAACGACAAGGAGGGCACATGGATGATATCCGTGTGCCAACTGTGATCCTGGGAGCGAAAAATGGAAAGTTACAGCACCTGTCCTTCGTTTTGCCCCAGGTGCATGGCCTCATACACAGACTTATGATAATACACAAGCATATATGGCGCAAGAATATAATTGGTCAGTGTGCTAGCTGTGAAAAACACTGCTAGCACACTGATAAAGTTCACATTCTTGTGCACGGAGCCTAAATCTGTAGAAAGGATGTCACCAGCTGTACCGATCTCATTCATCAAGATATGCTGAATGTGTCAGCATATTGTCAAAATTCTGCTTCCCCCATTTTGTAGGACTGAAAAAATACTGATGTGTTATCTTTAACTCAAATTCGGTTATTGACCCCAAATCTCTCTCCACCCCCTCCTTCCTTCCCTGATCTCACAGGTAATTAATTAACTGTGCTATTGGGGCTGACTATGTGGAACAAGGGTCCATCACCAAAAGCACTGGAAGAACTACCACTATAGAGACTACTATGGGGCCCACGATCTTAGGGGGTCCAGTCAGTGCAAGGCTGCCTCCATTTTCCCTCTAGCCCTCCAGGGTTCCCCAGGCATCCCACATCACATCGCTGACAATGAATAGCATCAGATCATCCCTGTCGCTATTCTGCTATTCAGCATGGCGCTTGGGACCTCAAGGCTGAAAAGAGAAGCTATGTGGCTATGGGCAGGAATGATGATCAGTAGACAGGGCTGCAGCACTGAGAGCATTTGTTGGGCAAACCTTGCAAGATTTGTCTTGCGAGGTTTGCCTGCCGATTTTGTTCTGACCAAACAAGTCTGAAACGGAACTGCTATTATTATACTCTGGAGTCTCTTTATGACTCCAGAGTTTAATGAGTGGGAGCCAATAAATGGGGCATTGTAATGTGTTGGTGCCGGTAAAGGGGATGTGATACTGTATGGGGGCCAGGAAAGTGGCATTATAGCATGTGGGGGGACAGAAAAGGGGGCACTAAGTCATGTGGGGGCCGGGGTGACCCTAGTCAAAAGTTTGCTATGGGGCCCAATCTTTGCTAGTTACGCCTCTGATCAAGAGTAAAACAAATCAGATAAGTGAATCTAAACTCCCCTGACAACCCCTTTAATGACAATTCCGCTAAATGTATCCTTAGTTGAATATATGTAAAACACCAGTTCTAGCACAATAGTTCACTCCATGAACATCTTATATGACTCAAAAAGCTCTACACATTTTCTGTCCTTATAATGTACATGTAAGTACTAGCCTGAAGAAATACATGTGGTTTGCAAGTTTATAAAGTCACAAGGACATACATGCACATTTAACCTTGCCTCTGGTTTGAAAAGGCAAGATAACATCATATAAAGGAAATAAAAAAATACTAACATATGATACATTGATAACAATGAAATTAAATGAAAGTCCCAACCTGGTTTACATTAAGGTAACTTGTTACTTTAAAGAAATTGTAAGATGAAAATACTTAATGGAAAAATAGATGCTAAAATCAGACGTGGCGCTTATGAACATCTGAAAAAGTAGAGAATATAGGAAAAACATTTGGCTGTGATCTATTCAACACTTAAAGTTACATAAAAAAATATGCACATGGTTACACTCAAAAAGATGGAAGCACACTGCATGTACAGTGCATATTTGTTCTTCACTGTTGTTTTCAGCTGTCAGAGAAAAATGTTGTATTTAATATCTGGGGCAGCAGCAGTAGTTATAGACCGTGCCATTGTATTGAGCACACGCACACAAACAAGACACACACCACATGAAACTTTACCTCGCTGTTGAGCCTGAGTGTTTCCTATGAGCACCAAAGTTAGGAAAACTGTAAGCAAAGTTCTTTGTGCCATTATCAACTGGTAAATGTTCTGCATTTTGTGGAAAGAAAGGCACTGAGGAGACGCCTCTCCTAACCTTCCTATCCCTCACTGAACACAGCTGTGTGCCAGACACAGAGAAACTCCAACTAAGATTTCAGGCTAAAGTTAGAGACAGTTTGAAGAGTATACTCCTCCTTCTTTGCTCCCACTGGGACACTACGAGGCAGTTCATTTATATATTTGGACAGTCAAGGCACCTGACTTTTATTGTTCTAGTGATTGATGCATTAAGTACATCTTCATTCTTTCATATTAATAGTTATAGAAATCCTTTACTTTGTTAAACCAATATGCAACTTTATGTTCTCAGTTACCATTATATTGTATGATAACCCTATATTAATACACAGGGCCTTAAAGGCGTATTCCCATGAACATAATCATATCTATATTTGTAGATAATTAAAAGTTAAACATTTTTGCAAATATAAGAAGTTAAAAATTCTGCAGAGTTTTAAAGATTTTCTCTAACCAGTGACAGTCTGTTGTCTTGATCGGTTGCCAATGGATACGACCACAAATGCAGGAACTTTCTATGGTCTGTGTGATGATTCCACTTAAATATGGCTATAACTCAGAGATGTATTTTGATCTCTGGGTATAGTATCTCCCTTCTTACTTGCATTTATTCATAATGTGCACAGCCTACTCATAGGTATATTGCCAATAGTGGCCGGACTGGAACAATAGGGCTTTGTATCCATCCCAGCAGGGCTCCATTGAATTCCTACACAGCCCTGAGTGATCAAACAAACATGCATTGGTCAGCCTGAGCTGGTAGATCAGACATGGTTGATAACATTGTATCATTTCACTTGGTCTCATCCCCATACAAAGAATCGTGACTTGAGTGCGTTAATCAATCAGACTTGCTGTTGTTGATGACCTCATTCTGGGAGGTGGCATAAAGGGTATAAAAGATGAGGTAAGAGGTCAGTGAGTCAGACCATCACAGACTACAGGATATTACAGACAGACCACTGTGAAGAGCATGCAGGCTGGATTGTTGTATTGATGCCACATGCTAAGAAGCCTCCATTGGTTATTCACACATGACAGAGCATGTGCGAGTGTTGGACTACAGAACCACATCAAGGAGATGTGTGGTAAAGTAATTATTTCACTTTTACTCCTTTTTATTTTAATGTACTGTATATTGTAACTAGTAACTGTTAATGCTTGCATACATCTGCATATCTGTTCTGAACTGCATGTGTTAGATGTTAATACCGACCCATTTAGGGGTTAATAAATATATAACATTTAGAAAGCTTGTCTTGTATTTACCTTGTGAAGCCAACACTCACTGGCGGTGAGTGTGTTTTTTTTTATGAAAGAAGACTCAGGTGTGAGCCAAAGCGGTGTTGGCGCACTGAGGATCTTTCACATTGGTGGCAGCGTAGTGGGATCTTAGGATAAACAGCGTGTGTTGGTGACCTTTATCACTCACACGCTGGGGATTGTAGTAATCCTATGAGACAAGCTCGGTATTAAAGCAAGCATTAAGATACAGTGAAAGTTTGATACAGTGCTGTTCCCCTCCCTTACTCTTTGTATTCTATACTATCTTTTATTTAGCAAATACCAGTGGATAGCTAGTGGGCTCAGAAGCAGAGCTCAAGAATTGCTGAACCAGGCTTTTGGAGATCCTGAGCGTATGGCTGAAATGGAGGCAGCCACAGCCATGCAGAGAATCGAGCAGAGTCCTGATTTTGGGGCTAGGCCAGGAAGTGCAGCAAGCAGCCCGGTCCCAAGGATTACTTCACCAGGAGAGACCAGTAACCCCAGCCTTGTAGGGGGAATGGTTTCATACTGGCAAATGGCCCTGCAGCAAGTAGGCACCAGTGACCCTCACACATACCTGCAGGTATTGTACCGTTTGCAGGAAGCTGTAGAACAAGATCGAGAACGGCAGGCAGTTCGTGAGGCAGCAGAACGACAGGATGAGCGGCAGTATCAGCTTGAGCTCAAAAGGATGGAGCTGTCCGAGCAGGCACAAACCGTCCCTGCGCAAACTCCAACAACCCTGCAGAGACCCTCAAGTTGGAAGGAGAAGCCAGGCCAGAGTTCACCACAGCCGTCTGTCGTCAGGTCGGGTGAGACAAACTATGCCCCGGGTGGTCCCTCCCCTGTCCCAAGAACTCTGGGCGCCCGGGTGACCTTTCCAAAACCCCAAGGGGAGGTGCGGCGGGGCCATGCCTGTAACCCGACAGGACATTTCAAGAAGGAGTGCCCCAACCGCCCTGAGAACTTCCCTACTTCCCAAGCCACAGCAGGTGGCCCATCTGTGTATCTGGACTGGGGTGCAGGAAAAGGAATGCGGACTTTGGGACTATTGACTGATTTGCCTGCTAATGTACTGTTGGGAAGTGATTTAGGACCTATGATGTCCCAATATGGGGTGGGGAGCACCCCAATTTACTGTGATAAACTGTCTATGATTAATGCTGATAATGTGTCTGTCATATCTGCAGAGAGGGCCCATAACCCCCCCTCTGAGATACTTCCCCTGGCAATAAGTGTACATGCTAATGAGTTGCCTTCAGCTGAGAACAGGGAAGATGCAAATGAGCTTCCTGCAACCCAGCTCAGCAAAAATGTTATTGATGCTTTGTTTCCTCCGGTGCTAGGAGCCAATGAGATCTGGTCTGTAGACACACCCACATCTGCGGGGGCGTCTCCCTCCCAGCTTGCCAATATGTCTACCACAAATCTCATTGAGGCCCGGTGTGAATTAACAATTGCTGATGAATGTACTGTCAATGTAATTGCCAATGCTTATTGTGAAAGTGTACAGGGTAGTTCTTCTGAGTCACTGGAAGCGACTTCTACTATTTCGCGCAGTGCATCCGATAAGCACCCAACTGCTGACCATGTGCCAGGTGGTCAGGTAGGCTATGTGGATCTCATGGCCGATCCAGGTGAGGGACGGACTGCTGGTAGTGCGGTGTTAGCCCGCAGCCAGAGTGCTATAAGGGTGGAGGGCGTTCCGACCCTTGAACCGTTGCCTACACCACCTGGAGTCGGTGCTGAGACCGCCATGACTAGCCTCACTCCCTTGAAGCCGGAGGAGTCCGGCCGGTATGAGACATACACGTCTCTTCTGTCCAGTTCTATTCCAGGAGTGCCCATGGCCCAAGTGCAGATGGCATGGGGTACTGGAGGTGTGATCCAAGAAGGGGGTATGTCAACTGTATTACCTGTCAATGTATTGTGTGGGGATGGTTTGGGAAAGCATGATCTCAGTCATTTGCCCAAGGTATCACCATCACCCACCCAAGTACAGGAGGAACAGGATGTAGGTTTGGAAGCAAAGGGGGAGGTGCAGAATCCCCTAGAACTCTCCCAACTAGCGGCTAGTGTGAGAGAGACCCTGAGAGACCGCCAGGATGGGGTCTCTGAACTGGTATCCCAAGGGCCTGAGGTCATGAGTGTAAAGCTACGGGATGCCCGCACTCAGAAAGCGGACCCAGAACAGGCAGGAGGTAGCCAAGTGTACGTGGATCAGGACCTGAGCCTTAGAAGTGTCCCTAGTCAGACTAGAGAGCCAGAAGGGTCCGGCAGCTATGTAACATGCACCTCTCTTTTGTCCCACTCCAGCCAAGAGTTCAGAGATGCTGTCCAAGCTGACCATAGTCTGGACATATTGAAGGCGCGTGGCGCTCAACCACCCTCGGAGTCTGACAAGGCCCGAGTCTGCTGGGACCCCGGGGGGAGGTGATGGAGCCTTGGGACCAGAGCCTGAGAAGCTGGAGGCGGAGGTGCTTTCAGAAGAGGGGCGTAGGCCCCTACTTCCTGCAAGCCCCATCTAAAGGGGGAGCTGTGATGATTCCACTTAAATATGGCTATAACTCAGAGATGTATTTTGATCTCTGGGTATAGTATCTCCCTTCTTACTTGCATTTATTCATAATGTGCACAGCCTACTCATAGGTATATTGCCAATAGTGGCCGGACTGGAACAATAGGGCTTTGTATCCATCCCAGCAGGGCTCCATTGAATTCCTACACAGCCCTGAGTGATCAAACAAACATGCATTGGTCAGCCTGAGCTGGTAGATCAGACATGGTTGATAACATTGTATCATTTCACTTGGTCTCATCCCCATACAAAGAATCGTGACTTGAGTGCGTTAATCAATCAGACTTGCTGTTGTTGATGACCTCATTCTGGGAGGTGGCATAAAGGGTATAAAAGATGAGGTAAGAGGTCAGTGAGTCAGACCATCACAGACTACAGGATATTACAGACAGACCACTGTGAAGAGCATGCAGGCTGGATTGTTGTATTGATGCCACATACTAAGAAGCCTCCACTGGTTATTCACACATGACAGAGCATGTGCGAGTGTTGGACTACAGAACCACATCAAGGAGATGTGTGGTAAAGTAATTATTTCACTTTTACTCCTTTTTATTTTAATGTACTGTATATTGTAACTAGTAACTGTTAATGCTTGCATACATCTGCATATCTGTTCTGAACTGCATGTGTTAGATGTTAATACCGACCCATTTAGGGGTTAATAAATATATAAAATTTAGAAAGCTTGTCTTGTATTTATCTTGTGAACTCAACACTCACTGGCGGTGAGTGTGGTTTTTTTATGAAAGAAGACTCAGGTGTGAGCCAAAGCGGTGTTGGCGCACTGAGGATCTTTCAGTCTGGGACTTGTCAGAAACCCAGTCATGATTTTCTTATTGCAGCTGGGTTATCAGGCAGGGACACTACATGTATCAGAAGATATCCTGGCCACAATAAGGACGACATAGTGAATTTTATGACCTTAGAAAGGTCCTGCATTCATGGTCGTATCCACTGCCAACCGATCAAGACAACAACTTGTGACCACAAGTTAGAGAAAATCTTTAAAACTCTGCAAAATTTTTAATTACTTATATATGCAAAAATGTTTAACTTTCTACAAATTTAAAAATGGTTATGTTTGTGGCAATACCCCTTTAATAGATGCACAAATCTGTATGCACCCATTTAATACTAGTACCTCTGTTTATAGCTGTTATTTTATTAAAATGCATTGTGACCATAAGAACACTGTACAGTTGGGAAAAAAAAGTATTTAGTCAGCCACCAATTGTGCAAGTTCTCCTACTTAAAAAGATGAGGCTGGCCTGTAATTGGCATCATAGGTAGACCTCAACTATGAGAGACAAAATGAGAAAGCAAATCCAGAAAATCACATTGTCTGATTTTTAAAGAATTTATTTGCAAATTATGGGGGAAAATAAGTATTTGGTCAATAACAAAAGTTCATCTCAATACTTTGTTATATATCCTTTGTTGGCAATGACAGAGGTCAAACGTTTTCTGTAAGTCTTCACAAGGTTGACACACACTGTTGCTGGTATGTTGGCCCATTCCTCCATGCAGATCTCCTCTAGAGCAGTGATGTTTTGGGGCTGTTGCTTTGCAACACGGACTTTCAACTCATTACAAAGGTTTTCTATGGGGTTGAGATCTGGAGACTGGCTAGGCCACTCCAGGACCTTGAAATGCTTCATATAAAGCCACTTCTTCGTTGCCCTGGCGGTGTGCTTGGTATCATTGTCATGCTGAAAGACCCAGCTACATTTCATCTTCAATGCCCTTGCTGATGGAAGGAGGTTTGCACTCAAAATCTCACAATACATGGCCCCATTCATTCTTTCATGTACACGGATCAGTCGTCCTGGTCCCTTTGCAGAGAAACAGCCCCAAAGCATGATGTTGCCACCCCCATACTTCACAGTAGGTATGGTGTTCTTTGGATGCAATTCTGCATTCACTTTCCTCCAAACACGACAAGTTGTGTTTCTACCAAACAGTTCTACTTTGGTTTCATCTGACCATATGACATTCTCCCAGTACTCTTCTGGAACATCCAGATGCTCTCTAGCAAACTTCAGATGGGCCCAGATATGTACTGGCTTAAGCAGGGGGACACGTTTGGCACTGCAGGATCTGAGTCCCTGATGGCTTAGTGTGTTACTGACGGTAGCCTTTGTTACGTTAGTCCCAGCTTTCTGCAGGTCATTCACTAGGTCCCCCCGTGTGGTTCTGGAATTTTTGCTCACCATTCTTGTGATCATTTTGACCCCAGGGGATGAGATCTTGCGTGGAGCCCCTGATCGAGGGAGATTATCAGTGGTTTTGTATGTCTTCCATTTTCTAATTATTGCTCCCACAGTTGATTTCTTCACACCAAGCTGCTTGCCTATTGCAGATTCAGTCTTCCCAGCCTGGTGCAGGTCTACAATTTTGTTTCTGGTGTCCTTCCACAGCTCTTTGGTCTTCACCATAGTGGAGTTTGGAGTGTGACTGTTTGAGGTTGTGGACAAGTGTCTTTTATACTGATAACAATTTCAAACAGGTGCCATTACTACAGGTTATGAGTGGAGGACAGAGGAGCCTCTTAAGAACTTACAGGTCTGTGAGAGCTAGAAATCTTGCTTGTTTGTACTTGACCAAATACAGGCCTCTCTCATCTTTTTAAGTGCCATCTTTTTTCTCCACTGTATATAGCATGTAAATATCTATGTATCTAAGCCTCTAAAATTCCTGTAGAATAGACCATGTAGTAAAAACCAATCAGAGTTGAAGTGAATGACATGTCACCTGTCAAAGGATGCCATATATTAGGCACAGAGGCGTAGCTAGGTGATCAGCATGGGGTGGGGGGGGGGGCAAACATGTCCAAATGGGCCCCCAGCTCAGGTATACCAAACTATCACTATACAGTGATGGTATAATGGTAGATAGTGGCTCTACACAAGTCTGTAAAGAGTATTTAAGTAAATACAGTACAGGAACAATATAGTGACTTACAGGTGATATCTCTGACTGTAACCGTTCACATTTCTTGACTCTTCCATCTGGACTGCCATGATCACTTCTTCCAGACATGACTTGTCTCTATATTGTTTGCAGTACAGACATCTTTGGCTCCTCACTTTTCCAGGCATCTGACCTACATTGTCTTTAACTACACAAAGTCCCCATTCTGCTGATGTAACCCCCCACAAAAAATACTACTAAGGGCATCTTTAAATTAATAATGTCCCTGTGTACCCCCTCAAATAGTGCCCCTAATGGGGGGCGTGGCTGACTGATGGCGGGATAAGACCTGCTTCTCTGAGCTCCTGCATACTCCGAGCCTTTCATCACAGTACAGACAACCTCTACATATTTAAACCAGGCTATGGTCCATAAGAAATGCAGGGAAACTACTTCAACACCCTTGGAGCTTGAATCAGTGTGAGTTGACCAGTATTTAGGCCCACATACCGCTTCTGTGACATCCCCGATGTTCTCAAAGATGGTGCCAGTAGCTCTAAGCATGCCGCTTCTCCCGGACTCTTGCTCTTCTGGATCTGGGCTTGCTGCTGCTACACAGATTGACTCCCTTCTGAATACCTCTCAGCTGTGACCTTGCTTGACGGCCCACTGTGAGTGAACCATCTTCACCTTCCCTGCAAAGAACTGCGGCCTTAGCTATGAGCCCTCGGGCCTCTCCCACCAACATAGCGGCCTCTCCTCTGGTGGTGTCTCCTTACCCATTGGCGACTTCCACTAGCCCTGTGTTCCCTCCACACACGGGCCTCACACCACCTCAGGCTCTTCAGCAATTAAGCCCATCTGCCATCTCACCTTCCTGGGCATCCACTTCTAACTCCTCCACCTGCTCTCCTAAAGATAGGTTGATTTGACTGAGAACACCCCATGATGATTGGGATTGGAAGGAGCACATTAGGTCCATACCCACTAGAGATGACATTGAAGCTCTCTTTTATAAATAGAGGCCTCCCATACGTCTGACATGGTGGCCCTGCAGGGTGAGCTCCATCAAATAGGCAACAGGGTTTCGGACATAGAAACTGCTCATGACCATATTGGACTCTCATAGAAGGGTTATTTAGGAGCACTCTACTCAAATAGCGGACATCTTGTCACATCTCGATGACATGAAGAATCGCCATAGAAGAAACAATCTGTGCATTACAGGGCTCCCTGAGTCGGTAGAACCCTCCCACCTGGATTCTTGGGCTTGAGACTTCTTCTGCCTATAGAAATAGACTGCATTTACAGAACCCTTGGCCCTAAGTCCTCTGATTTATCCAGACCCGGAGACATTGTTTCCCGCATACATTTCTACAAGAAAAAAGTGGCCATCCTCAGCAGGGCCCGAGAGGAAGGCTCCCTACATCATGAATATGTCTTATTTCAATTCTACCTGACCTAGCCAAACTTACTTTACTCCTACACAAGGCCATTAAACCCCTCTACACTGCACTGAGAGAAAGAGACAACCTGTCTCCTTCAAGTGTCTTGGGGACTTACCCACCTTCCTCAGCATCTTGGGACTGCATCTTGATCTCTCTTCCGGATTGGCCGAACCCAACTATGTTCACACAGACTCCTCCAAGGGAACAGTGGCAGGTTGTATCCCCTCGCCATCAAAGAAACCGGAGGAAATCCTGCCCTCTCCCCACCTGAAGAATGGTCACTTTAGTTCCCGCTTAGGGCTCATCTGCCCTATTCCCAACTCCTACTCAGGCCCAGATGGTTTTCAAGTTCTGTACCTAAAGTTTTCTTTTTCTTTGTTTCTTTTATCTTATTTTCTTTTTACTTCTCTCCGTGACCAGATTGTTCTGCATAGACTTTACCTGTTTGCCTATGGCTTTAGTTCTCGTCCCTAAACAACTTATAGGTAGCCTGTTGCTAACATCTATCTAATCCCCATAGGGCCTTTATGCCTCCATGGCGTATGCAGGAGGTAATATTTGCACCTAGTGTTGCATTTGACGCTCGGCGTCCTGTCATTTGCTATACGATATATATACACTTGCTCCTGTCCCTCTAGTAACTTACCTTTCTCTGTTACCCTCTACATCCTTCTTTTCCCTTCTCACACCTCCCTCTCTCTTTTTCTCTCCTTTCCTCCTTCTTTTTCTCTATTTTCTCTTTGTCCCCCTTATCTTTCCTCTATTTGATTTCTTCTCTGCACTCAGATAGTTACCTCCTAAGGCAATTGCCACGCTGGTCCTTACATTTTGCACTTTTAATATCAAGGGTTTAAAAGCACCTGCGAAACGTGGCCAAATCATGTATTGTCTACGCAGGAAACATGTTATTCTGGCAATGTTCCTGACACCATGCACCCAGGATGGGTATCTGTTTTGCCAAGAGGAAAAGATTCTTTGGATTCCGTGTAATAGAATAAAGTTATAAAATAAAACACTAGACTATCAACCAGGGCTGTGGAGTCGGTACGCCAAAGCCCCAACTCCGACTCCGACTCCTCAATTTCCCCTGACTCCGACTCCAACTCCAACTCCGACTCCGACTCCACCAAAATAGGCACCGACTCCGACTCCACGACTCCGACTCCACAGCCCTGTCACTGCTAAACCTTATAGGTTCACTCAGAACTCAGTCCCATCATTATATGAGGAATAGAACAGACCTTTACAGGACATTTCATCATTTTCAACATTTCATCATTTTCTTATGAAAATATATTCAGCACATACTGCATTGTACTACTAACTGTGCCAATTTATTATATATTTTGGGAGTCGGAGTCGGTCCATTTTATACCGACTCCGACTCCGACTCCACCAAAATAGGCACCGACTCCAACTCCGACTCCACGACTCCGACTCCGACTCCACAGCCCTGCTATCAACAATAGCTTAACATTTTATTAAGAAGAGTATAAGAAGATAGCAAAAGGTAACATTTTACTAAGAAGAGTATAAGAAGATATCAAAACGCCTTACAACAAGGAAAAGTATAACAGATATTAGAAGGTATATCAAATCAACCCTTGCAATAAAGCAAGGTATAATCAAATATCAAAGTCAATCAAACTGTGATATAATCAAAACTTGCAATACAGCAGGTATAGCAAGTTAATCAAACTTAATCAGACTGTGACTTAATCAACACTTGCAATACAGCAGGTATAGCAAGGTAGTCAAAGTGTGATATCATCAAAACTTGCAATACAGCAGGTATAGCAAGGTACAATCAAATATCAAAGTCAATCAAACTGTGATATAATCCAAACTTGCAATACAGGAGGTATAGCAAGGTAATCAAACTTACTTAATCAAAACTTACAACACTGCCAAGCTTCATTGATGAACTCCGATAAGGGTAGCTTCAGGAAATATCACCAAGCCATTGTGACAGGTATCATGCAGCATCAGGCGTCCCCAATTACTGCTATCAGGATTGCAACATCTGGCTAGGGGATATCATACGTCTTTATATACCCTTTTATACCCTTTGTGTGGTCATAGAGTGGGCGGTTACAGAAGTGTATACACCTCTATAAGGCTCTACTCGTCTCCAAGCTCACATTCTTGCGAAAGGGGCCAACTTTTACTAGAATGTGTCATGGGACATGTGCATCTCATTCAGCGTTAATCCTTAAGCTGGCGTTTATGGACATGTAAACATAAAGTCAAACAGAGTTGAACCTTTGAGCTGATTTTTATGTCTTATGTAGACATTGAGTCAAACAGAGCATCTAAAAAGGGAGCGCTCCTTGAGATTGAAAGATCTACTCTCTACCCTGGCGACTCGGGAGGATTTGAATAAGACTGCCCCAACCGACATACTAATAGCAGAAATCTCTTCCTTTCGCCATGATATCCTGTCTATTTTGGATCATAGATCTCAATGTCTCAGGGAAAAAGGTTCAGAGGGGATACTTAGAGTATAGCGACAAATGTGGCACATGGTTGGCAAGGACGATCAACCCTCAAGCGGCTCGGACACATATCTTTAGCATGAAGTCATCCACTGGCATGCAGGTACATAGCACCTCTCTCATCTTCAGAAGTTGACTCCTTACGACATTCTTTCCAATTTCGATGGCAGTCATACTATAGTGTTTATCTTCCTGCTGAGCTTTTTGAGCTGAATTTTAAACCCCTACTCCATTCCTTGACACTGGACTTCCGGAGATGGACTTCTCTGACGTTGTCTTGGTTCGGCAGGATAAGTGTCCTAAAAATGGATTCCCTACCCAAACTGCTTTATTTGTTCCAGACTATACCAATTGCTATCCCATGTTCATTTTTCATTCGCTCGTGAAAATGAGTGACAAATTTCATTTGAAAGGGCACTAGGGCTCCAAGGCCGACGGCGGGGCAGGCCTCCCAGATTTCTTGTTGTACTTTAGAGCATGTATATGAACTTGCATGCTAGGCTTATTCCATCACTGCTCATTACCACTCCCACTTGTGAGGATGAGGCCTCCTCTTTTTCCTCTCCTGCGCACTCTAACTATGGTGTTTGCGAGATATGCCTCTGCCACGAATCTTGTATTTGTCCCAGGGCCATTGACATCCCTAACAGATAACTCCCTCCTCTTCTCGCCCACACCTTCATCACATTCATTTACCCCTAACCTGACTCCACTCTCACGCCTTTGTGACGTGTTGACTTCAGAAGAGATGAAGCTTTTATCCGCTGTGTCTGGTTCTGGGTCCTTGACCGGGGAAGTGGCTTGTTATTATTATTGTTAGCTATGTTATGTTATACATCTGCTTGCTGATTTTATTACATATATATAGTGCCTTGCGAAAGTATTCGGCCCCCTTGAACTTTTCAACCTTTTGCCACATTTCAGGCTTCAAACATAAGGATATAAAATTTTAATTTTTGGGTGAAGAATCAACAAGTGGGACACAATCGTGAAGTGGAACAAAATTTATTGGATATTTTAAACTTTTGTAAAAAATAAAAAACTGAAAAGTGGGGCATGCCAAATTATTCGGCCCCCTTAAGTTAATACTTTGTAGCACCACCTTTTGCTGCAATTACAGCTGCAAGTCGCTTGGAGTATGTCTCTATCAGTTTTGCACATCGAGAGACTGAAATTCTTGCCCATTCTACCTTGGAAAACAGCTCGAGCTCAGTGAGGTTGGATGGAAAGCGTTTGTGAACAGCAGTTTTCAGCTCTTTCCACAGATTCTCAATTGGATTCAGGTCTGGACTTTGATTTGGCCATTCTAACACCTGGATACGTTTATTTGTGAACCATTCCATTGTAGATTTTGCTTTATGTTTGGGATCATTGCCTTGTTGGAAGATAAATCTCCGTCCCAGTCTCAGGTCTTTTGCAGACTCCAATAGGTTTTCTTCCAGAATGGTCCTGTATTTGGCTCCATTCATCTTCTCATCAATTTTAACCATCTTCCCTGTCCCTGCTGAAGAAAAGCAGGCCCAATCCATGATGCTGCCACCACCATGTTTGACAGTGGGGATGGTGTGTTCAGGGTGATGAGCTGTGTTGCTTTTACGCCAAACATATCGTTTTGCATTGTGGCCAAAAAGTTCGATTTTGGTTTCATCTGACCAGAGCACCTTCTTCCACATGTTTGGTGTGTCTCCCAGGTGGTTTGTGGCAAACTTTAAACGAGACTTTTATTGGATATCTTTGAGAAATGGCTTTCTTCTTGCCACTCTTCCATAATGGTCAGATTTGTGCAGTGTACGACTGATTGTTGTTCTATGGACAGACTCTCCCACTTCAGCTGTAGATCTCTGCAGTTCATCCAGAGAGATCATGGGCCTCTTGGCTGCATCTCTGATCAGTCTTCTCCTTGTTTGAGATGAAAGCTTAGAGGGACGGCAGGGTCTTGGTAGATTTGCAGTGGTCTGATACTCCTTCCATTTCAATATGATCGCTTGCACAGTGCTCCTTGGGATGTTTAAAGTTTGGGAAATCTTTTTGTATCCAAATCCGGCTTTAAACTTCTCCACAACAGTATCACGGACCTGCCTGGTGTATTCCTTGGTCTTCATGATGCTCTCTGCGCTTTAAACAGAACCCTGAGACTATCACAAAGCAGGTGCATTTATACGGAGACTTGATTACACACAGGTGGATTATATTTATCATCATCAGTCATTTAGGACAACATTGGATCATTCAGAGATCCTCACTGAACTTCTGGAGTGAGTTTGTTGCACTGAAAGTAAAGGGGCCGAATAATATTGCACGCCCTACTTTTCAGTTTTTAATTTTTTTACAAAAGTTTAAAATAACAAATAAATTTCGTTACACTTCACAATTGTGTCCCACTTGTTGTTGATTCTTCACCAAAAAATTTAAATTTTATATCCTTATGTTTGAAGCCTGAAATGTGGCAAAAGGTTGAAAAGTTCAAGGGGGCCAAGTACTTTCGCAAGGCACTGTATCTATCTGCTGGTATGCTATTTTCCACTTTGTAATTGTATTAACTTTGAAACCATTGTCTCCATCCCCCTGCTGATTTCTCACCTGTCCCTTCCTGCTGTCTGTGATTCTATTTGCATGTGCCACACCCCCTATTCACACCTGATACACATGAAACAAATGTATTCCTAGTTAGTATAAATGTAAGGCCTCTGATCATTTGACCCTGATCATTTTGCAGCTTTCAAAGTGCAACTCTAAAGTGTACAGACCAGAAGTAGGCCAGAATTGGACCAGAAGGGAATTGAAGGTAACAACTAGCCACTAAAAGGAAACCAATTTATTAACTATAGAAATGCTTCTCACTATAATCACTGTTTTTCTTCCCATACTTGCACAAACCACTTTTCCACCCCAACCCAGCCATGTCACTAAGAATATCTTTCTTTCCATCTATTCTACCCCACCATCTGACCTTCTCTGTACAGCTACTCACACACCTGCAAGCTTTCTGCCCCAGACACACACAACCTCCCCACACTCTTTCCTATTTACACCTGCTATCCCTCTCACTGCTACTCCTTACTTCTGGCAACTTATCTCCTAATCCTGGACCACCACAGCACATCTTTCCGCACAACCAGCATCAGCGCATTGAACTCCCTAAACCTTACACCTATCTTACCCACTCCTGCCCCTCCCCAAGCCCTCCCCGGTGCACTATGGAATGCTTGCTCTGTACTCAACAAACTTGACTACATCCACGACCTTTTCATTTCTCATAAATTATCATTTCTTGGTATCACAGAAATGTGGCTAACACCCTCACACACCACCTCCCCTGCTGCCCTCTCCTATGGAGGTCTGCAATTCTCGCACACTCCCCACCCCAACAATAAACCTGGTGGAAGCGTAGGCATACTCCTGCCTGACAATTGCTCTTTCGCCCCAATCCAACCGCTAACTGCTCTCACCTTCCCTTCCTTTGAAGTGCACTCTGTTCGCATTTACTCGCTGTGAAAGATCCTCCGTGTGCCAAACCGCTTTGGCCACACCCGAGTCCTCTTTCATATAAAAACCACACTCACCTCCAGTGAATGTTGGGTCCACAAGATAAATACAAGACAAGCCTTCTAAATTTTATATATTTATTAACCCCTAAATGGGTCGGTATTAAAATCTAACATATACAGATCAGAACAGATATGCAGACATATGCAAGCATTAACAGTTACTAGTTGCAAGATACAGTACAAATAAAATAAAAGGGATTAAAGGTGAAATGATTACTTTACCACACATGTCCTTGATGTGGTTCTATAGTCCAACACTCACACATGGCATGTGTGAGTCACCAGTGGAGGCTTCTTGGCATGTGGCATTAACTCCTAGCATGTGGCATCACAGTACAATAATCCCGCCTGCATGCTCCTCACAGTCTCTCAGCATTAGTCCAATAGTTAATCACAAAAATCTCCTCATGGTCTGTCTGTAACAACTCTGTAGCATAATCCCAGCACAGTCTTCATAGCATGATCTCCATAGTGTAATCTCCTACCACAGACCTCTTACCTCATCTTTTATACCCTTTATGCCACCTCCCAGAATGAGGTCACCGGCGATAGTACGTCTGATGAGTTAATTCAATCAACTCCAGATCTTTTGTATAGAGCTGAGACAAAGTGAATTGATACACTGTTATCAGTCATATCTGATCAACAGCCCAGGCTTGAACAATGCACTATTGTTTGATCAGCCAGGGCTGTATAGGAATACAATGGAGCCCTATTGTTCCAGCCTGGCCGCTACTGCCAATATGCACCTAGGCTTATAGCTGCGCACAGTATGCAAGCAAGCAAGAAGGGATATCCTATACCCAGAGACCAAAATACAGCTGAGTTATGGCCATATTTAGGCAGAATCATCACACCTCCCCCTTTAGATGGGGCTTGCAGGAAGTAGGGGCCTACGCCCCTCTTCTGAAAGCACCTCCGCCTCCAGCTCCTCAGGCTCTGGCCCCAAGGCTTTCTCACATTCCCCCCGGGGTCCCAGCAGACTCGGGCCTTGTCAGACTCTAAGGGTGGTTGAGCGCCACGCGCCTTCAATATGTCCAGACTAGGGTCAGCTTGGACAGCATCTCTGAACTCTTGGCTGGAGTGAGACACAAGAGAGGTGCATGTTACATAGCTGCCGGCCCCTTCTGTCTCTCTAGTCTGACTAGGGACACTTCTAAGGCCCAGGCTCTGAGCCACGTACACTTGGCTACCTCCTGCCTGTTCTGGGTCCGCTTTCTGAGTACTGGCACCCTGTGGAGCCACACTCATGACCTCAGGCCCTTGGGATACCATTCCAGAGATCCCATCCCGGCAATCTCTGCTCTCCTGGCTACCCTTGGCCTGCTCTCTCAGGGTCTTCCCCACACTAGCCGCTAGTTGGGAAAGTTCTAGGGGGTTCTGCACCTCCCCCTTTGCTTCCAAACCTACATCCTGTCCCTCCTGTACTTGGGTGGGTGATGGTGATACCTTGGGCAAATGACTGAGATCATCCTTCCCCAAAACATCCCCCCACAATACATTGACAGGTAATACATTGGACATAACCTCTTCTTGGATCACATCTCCAGTACCCCATGCCATCTGCACTTGGGCCATGGGCACTCCTGGAATAGAACTGGACAGAAGAGATGTGTATGTCTCATAAAGGCCGGACTCCTCCGGCTTCAAGGGAGTGAGGCTAGTCATGGCGGTCTCAGCACCGACTCCAGGTGGTGTAGGCAACGGTTCAAGGGTCGGAACGCCCTCCGCCCTTGTAGCACTCTGGCTGCGGGCTAACACCGCACTACCAGCAGTCCGTCCCTCACCTGGATCGGCCATGAGATCCCCATAGCCTACCTGACCACCTGGCACATGGTCAGTAGTTGGGTGCTTATCAGATACACTGGGCGAAATAGTAGAAGTCGCTTCCAGTGACTCAGAAGAGCTACCCTGTACATTTTCACAACAAGCATTGGCAATTACATTGACAGTACCTTCATTAGCAATTGTTAATTCACACCGGGCCTCAATGAGATTTGTGGTAGACAGATTAACAAGCTGGGAGGGCGACGCCCCCGCAGATGTGGGTGTGTCTACAGACTTAGTCTCATTGGTTCCTAGCACCGGAGGAAACAAAGCATCACTAACATTTTTGCTGAGCTGGGTTGCAGGAAGTTCAGTTGCATCTTCCCTGCTCTCAGCTGAAGGCAACTCATTAGCAGGTACACTTACTGCCATGGGAAGTATCTCAGAGGGGGGGTTACGGGCCCTCTCTGCAGATATGACAGACACATTATCAGCATTAATCATAGACAGTCCATCACAGTAAATTGGGTTGCTCCCCACCCCATATTGGGACATCACAGGTCCCAAATCAGTTCCCAACAGTACATTATTAGGCAAATCAGTCAATAGTCCCACAGTCCGTATTCCCTTTCCTGCACCCACATCCAGATACACAGATGGGCCACCTGCTGTGGCTTGGGAAGCAGGGAAGTTCTCAGGGCGGTTGGGGCACTCCTTCTTGAAATGTCCTGTCGGGTTACAGGCATGGCCCCGCCGCACCTCCCCTTGGGGTTTGGGGAAGGTCACTAGGGTGCCCAGAGTTCTTGGGACAGGGGAGGGACCACCCGGGGTATAGTTTGTCTCACCCGACCTGACGACAGACGGCTGTGGTGAACTCCGGCCTGACTTCTCCTTCCAACTTGAGGGTCTCTGCAGGGTTGTTGGAGTTTGCGCTTGCTGGGAGAGCTCCATCCTTTTGAGCTCAAGCCGATACTGCCATTCTGCTGCCTTCCTCTCTCTCTCTGCCTGTCGCTCAGCAGCCTGCCGTTCTCGTTCTGCAGCTTTCCTCTCTCTCTCTGCCTGTCGCTCAGCAGCCTCACGATCAGCCTGCCGTTCTCGTTCTACAGCTTCCTGAAAACAGTGCAACGCCTGCTGGTATATGTTAGGGTCCCTGGTGCTTAAGTGCTGCAGGGCCATTTGCCAGACTGAAGCCATTCCCCCAGCAAGGCTGAGGCTCTGGTCCCTCCTGGTGAAGTAATCCTTGGGACCGGGCTGCTTGCTGCACTTCCTGGCCTAGCCCCAAAATCAGGACTCTGCTCGATTCTCTGCATGGCTGTGGCTGCCTCCATTTCAGCCATACGCTCAGGATCTCCAAAAGCCTGGTTCAGCAGTTCTGGAGATCTGCTTCTGAGCCCACTAGCCATCCACTGGTATTTGCCAAATAAAAGATAGGATAGAATACAAAGAGTAAGGGAGGGGGAACAGCACTGTATCAAACTTTCACTGTATCTTAATGCTTGCTTTAATACCGAGCTTGTCTCATAGGATTACCATAATCCCCAGCATGTGAGTGATAAAGGTCACCAACACACGTCGTTTATCCTAAGATCCCACTACGCTGCCACCAATGTGAAAGATCCTCCGTGCGCCAAACCGCTTTGGCCACACCCGAGTCCTCTTTCATATAAAAACCACACTCACCTCCAGTGAATGTTGGGTCCACAAGATAAATACAAGACAAGCCTTCTAAATTTTATATATTTATTAACCCCTAAATGGGTCGGTATTAAAATATAACGTATACAGATCAGAACAGATATGCAGACATATGCAAGCATTAACAGTTACTAGTTGCAAGATACAGTACAAATAAAATAAAAGGGATTAAAGGTGAAATGATTACTTTACCACACATGTCCTTGATGTGGTTCTATAGTCCAACACTCACACATGGCATGTGTGAGTCACCAGTGGAGGCTTCTTGGAATGTGGCATTAACTCCTAGCATGTGGCATCACAGTACAATAATCCCGCCTGCATGCTCCTCAGTCTCTCAGCATTAGTCCAATAGTTAATCACAAAAATCTCCTCATGGTCTGTCTGTAACAACTCTGTAGCATAATCCCAGCACAGTCTTCATAGCATGATCTCAATAGTGTAATCTCCTACCACAGACCTCTTACCTCATCTTTTATACCCTTTATGCCACCTCCCAGAATGAGGTCACCGGTGACAGTACATCTGATGAGTTAATTCAATCAACTCCAGATCTTTTGTATAGAGCTGAGACAAAGTGAATTGATACACTGTTATCAGTCATATCTGATCAACAGCCCAGGCTTGAACAATGCACTATTGTTTGATCAGCCAGGGCTGTATAGGAATACAATGGAGCCCTATTGTTCCAGCCTGGCCGCTACTGCCAATATGCACCTAGGCTTATAGCTGCGCACAGTATGCAAGCAAGCAAGAAGGGATATCCTATACCCAGAGACCAAAATACAGCTGAGTTATGGCCATATTTAGGCAGAATCATCACACTCGCCCTCCAACTGGCGTCATACCGACCGCCAAGACCTACTGATGCTTTTATCGACCACTTCACCACCTGGTTAATGCACTTCCTATCCACTGACAGCCCCACCATCATCATGGGCGATTTCAACATATCCATTATTACAAACCACCACCCCCCCCCATTTCAATCTCCTGTCACTCACTGCTTCCTTTGGTCTCTCTCAATGGTCCTCCTCTGTCACCCACACAAAGGTGCACACGTTGGACCTCATATTCACCCGCCTCTGCTCTCTAGTCAACCTCTCTAATTCTCTATCCATGATCTCTGACCACAACCTGCTGACATTCTCTGCCCTCTCCTCTGTAATAGACCCCCCAACCCCTAAACCAACACGCCCCCACAGGAACCTTAATCGCCTTGACATCCGCATGCTCTCAGACTCTCTCCTACTGCTCGCTGACATATCCTCACTCCAGGATGCAGATACCGCTGCTGACTTCTACAATACCACCATCACTTCAGACCTTGACTCTGTGGCCCCCTTCACTAACACCAGAGCCCGACCGATCAATAGGCAACCTTGGTATACTGACCTGACTAAAAAACTGAGACGTGCCTTACGGGTTGCAGAACGCCTCTGGAAGAAAAGCCACTCCCAGGATGGCTTCCTTAGGTATAAAGAGGCAGTTCTCACATTCAAGAATGCTCTCACCTCTGCAAAGCAGGTCTACTTCTCCACACTATCTGCCCTATCCCGCAACCCCAAACAGCTATTCACTACCTTCAACTCCCTTCTTCGCCCTCCTGCGCCCCGTCCAACATCACTTATCATAGCTGATGACTTTGCCTCTTATTTCAAAAGCAAAATTGACACCATCAGAGACAGTCTCCCTATACCCCCGGCAACCACCCCACCCAACTGCCTTGTGCTCTTCATCTTTAACCTGTTTCTCCACAGTCACTGATGAAAAGCTATCCACCCTAATCTCTAAATCCCACATCACCTCTTAAGCACTTGACCCGATCCAGTCACATCTCATCCGCAAACTCTCTGAAGTCATTACTCCTGCTCTAACCCATCTCTTCAACCTATCCCTAACCAATGGATCCTTCTCTTCCACCTTCAAACATGCTACCGTCACACTTATACTTAGGAAACCCTCCCTCGACCCGTCCTCTCCAGCCAACTATCGCCTTATCTCATTGCTCCCGTACGCCTCTAAATTGCTAGTACAACACGTCCTCCTAGCTCTCGTCCAATGTGCTCTTTGACAGCCAATAGTCAGGCTTCAGACTCCATCATTCCACAGAAACTGCCCTAACCAAGGTCACTAATGACCTTCTAACTGCCAAAGCCAAACGTTACTACTCTGTCCTCCTCCTTCTCGACCTCTCCTCTGCCTTTGACACAGTCGACCATTCCCCTCCTGTTAGAAACGCTCTCATCCCTTGGCATCTCAGACCTGGCCCTTTCCTGGATCTCCTCATACCTCACCAACCGCACATTCAGCGTCTCCCACTCGCACACCACCTCCCTGCCACACCGTCTTTCTGTAGGTGTCCCCAAAGGCTCCGTCCTAGGACCCCTCCTGTTCTCCATCTACACCCTCGGCCTTGGCCAATTCATAGAATCCCATGGTTTCCATTACCATTGCTACGCTGACGACACCCAAATATATCTCTTTGGACCAGACATTACCTCTCTGTTGTCCAGAGTCCCAAAATATCTAGCAGCCGTAGCCTCCTTTCTCTCCTCCCACTTTCTCAAACTCAACATGGAGAAAACGGAGTTCATAATCTTCACCCCTCCTTGCACGGCCCCCCTACCTGACCCATCTATCAAAATTAATAGAATCACACTCACCCCAGTCCCACGGGCCCGCTGCCTTGGGATAACCTTAGACTCTGACCTATCCTTCAAGGCGCATATTCAAACCCTCAACACCTCCTGCCGCCTCCAACTCAAGAACATCCATCGAATCCGCTACCCGTTGCTTAGCGAATAGAGTTCAAACTAATAACACTGACATACAAAGCCATACACAACCTGTCCCCTCCATATATCTCCGACCTAATCTCCCACTACCAGCCCACATGTAACCTCCGATCCTCCAAAAACCTACTCCGCTCTGCTCTTATCCGCTCTTCACACAACCATCTCCAAGATTTCTCCTGTGCATCCCCCATACTCTGGAACTCATTACCAACACACATAAGACTGTCCCCCACAGTCACAAGCTTCAAGAAGGCCCTGAAGACTCACCTATTCAGGAAGGCCTCCAACCTCCAATAACACTACTGTCTCCATACCACCACCTGAACAGCCTCTACCCCTACCTTCTGTCTCTATCCCTCTTCCCTCATAGATTGTAAGCCCTTGAGGGCAGGGCCCTGTATCCCACTCTGCCAGTTGGTCACTGTTAGTATTATCTGTTTTGTATATCTTGTGTACCTTATGTTATCCCTCAAATGTAAAGCACCAAGGAATTAATGGTGCTATATAAATAAACAATAATAATAATAATAAAAATAATAGGTCACTTGGCCCTTTGACTAATTTGACTGAACCTCTTCGACCATTTGAGACCCTTTGCATGTCTGGGGGGACCCTGTGTTATACTTCCATCGAGCCTGGGAGTCTGAGCTTAGTAAGTCCCTGCCTGCGGAGCAATGGTGCAGGGCTCATATCCTTCATAAGATCTCCACTAAGTTACAGGAGCTTAATTATAAAATTTTGACACGTTGGTATAGGACTCCTGATTTATTGCATCAGATTTACCCAATGGTCTCATCCTCTTGCTGGCACTCTGAGCAAGTGGAGGGCACTATGCTCCATATTTGGTGGGGATGTCCAATGGAAAGATGACTTTCTTTTATATAATACTATGTATTGGCCAACAGTGGACCCCACACCAGAACGTGGCCTCCTGTTGATCATACTAGGTCCACTATCGAAAGTTAAAAAAAGGTCTATTCTTGCTAGCCACTCGGCAAGTTATACCCCGGTTCTGGAGGTCAACGGAGGCTCCATCTCAGACTATGTGGGTGGAGGCCCTGAACCATATTGGACGCAAGGAGGAGTTGGGAGCAGTCACTCCTGCTTTTCAGACTGTGATTAACTCTATCTAGATGCCCTGGAATGCTTTCCGCTTTTCACGTCACCTTAAGACTTGGGTCTTGGGTGGTGTACTCCCATCTGCCTGACTCACAGTACTGCATGAGGCCCACAGAGTTTCTCTGTCTCCTCTCACCCTACTTCTTTTTTCTTTTCTTTCCTTTCTCTCTCTTTCTCTTTCTTCCTCTTTCTCTCTCCTCCCTTCCTCCTCCTTATCCTTCCTTCACTCCCCCTCAGTGACTACATATTTGATACTAGGCCATGTGGCTATGGCCACTGATTTTTTGATTTACAGTGGGGAAAAAAAGTATTTAGTCAGCCACCAATTGTGCAAGTTCTCCCACTTAAAAAGATGAGAGCGGCCTGTAATTGACACCATAGGTAGACCTCAACTATGAGAGACAAAATGAGAAAACAAATCCAGAAAATCACATTGTCTTATTTTTTTAAAGAATTTATTAGCAAATTATGGTGGAAAATAAGTATTTGGTCAATAACAAAAGTTCATCTCAATACTTTGTTATATATACTTTGTTGGCAATGACAGAGGTCAAACGTTTTCTGTAAGTCCTCACAAGGTTGGCACACACTGTTGCTGGTTGGCCCATTCCTCCATGCAGATCTCCTCTAGAGCAGTGATGTTTTGGGGCTGTCGCTGGGCAACACGGACTTTCAACTCCCTCCAAAGGTTTTCTATGAGGTTGAGATCTGGAGACTGGCTAGGCCACTCCAGGACCTTGAAATGCTTCTTAAGAAGCCACTCCTTCATTGCCCTGGCAGTGTACTTGGGATCATTGTCATGCTGAAAGACCCAGCCACGTTTCATCTTCAATGCCCTTGCTGATGGAAGGAGGTTTGCACTCAAAATCTCATGATACATGACCCTTTCATTCTTTCATGTACACGGATCAGTCGTCCTGGTCCCTTTGCAGAGAAACAGCCCCAAAGCATGATGTTGCCACCCCCATGCTTCACAGTAGGTATGGTGTTCTTTGGATGCAACTCAGCATTCACTCTGCTCCAAACACGACGAGATGGGTTTCTATCAAACAGTTCTACTTTGGTTTCATCTGACCATATGACATTCTCTGGAACATCCAAATGCTCTCTAGCAAACTTCAGACGGGCCCAGATATGTACTGGCTTAAGCAGGGGGACATGTCTGGCACTGCAGGATCTGAGTCCCTGGCGGCGTAGTGTATTACTGATGGTAGCCTTTGTTATGTTAGTCCCAGCTTTGTGCAGGTCATTCACTAGGTCCCCCCGTGTGGTTCTGTTGATTTTTGCTTCCGTTCCTGTGATCATTTTGACCCCACGGGATGAGATCTTGCGTGGAGCCCCTGATCAAGGGAGATTATCAGTGGTCTTGTATGTCTTCCATTTTCTAATTATTGCACCTACAGTTGATTTCTTCACACCAAGCTGCTTGCCTATTGCAGATTCAGTCTTCCCAGCCTGGTGCAGGTCTACAATTTTGTTTCTGGTGTCCTTCCACAGCTCTTTGGTCTTCACCATAGTAGAGTTTGGAGTGTGACTGTTTGCGGTTGTGGACAAGTGTCTTTTATACTGATAACAATTTCAAACAGGTGCCATTACTACAGGTTATGAGGGGAGGACAGAGGTGTCTCTTAATGAAGAAGTTACAGGTCTGCTTCTTTGTAGGTGACCAAATACTTATTTTCCACCATAATTTGCAAATAAATTCTTAAAAAATCAGACAATGTGATTTTCTAGATATTTTTTCTCATTTTGTCTCTCATAGTTGAGGTCTACCTGCAATGTCAATTACAGGCCAACCCCCTCGGCACCCCCAGCGGCTAGATCAGGGGTGCCAATATCTATAATCTGCAGCCCGGGGTCTGCCCAGTGACCCCAGGCTGCAATGAGACCCCACTACCTGGTTTTACCTGTTGGGACCTCCGGAAGTCAGGCTATGCGTCTCTATAGAGCTGACTTCCTGTATAGACTGCAAGACACATGTATGCTTGTGTCTTGCAGTCTATAGTACTGAGCCAACGATCAAAGCATCGTTGGCTCAGGTGTCCTAATGGGACACATGAAAAAGTAAAAAAAAAGTGCAAAAAAATCAAGTATGTGAAAAAATTAAAATAAAGCTCCAAAAATTCCCTTTTCCTATATAAAATGAATTATATAAAAAAAAAAAAACCTAAAAATTAATAAAAACAATACATATTTGGTATCGCCACGTCCGTAACAACCTTTAAAATAAAACAAACAATATATAATGTATACTGTAAACGTCGGGGAAAAAAAAACGGAAAAAAAACACCAGAAGTAATGATTTTTTGCCATCTCGCCTTACAAAATATGCCATAAAAAGTGATCAAAAAGTCATATCTACTCCAAAACATTACAAATGAAAAGAACAGATTGTCCCGCAAAAAATAAGCCCTCAACTAACTCTGTGAACCAAAAAATAAAAATGTTACACATCTCAGAAGATGGTGATGCAAAAATAACTGATTTATGACCCCAAATGGGTTTTTGTTCTGCAAAATTAGTATCGCACAAAAAAACAATATAAATGAGGTATCACCATAATCGTACCGACCTGTAGAATAAAATTTACATGTTACTTATGATGTACGCTGCATGGCGAAAAATTTAAAAGGTAAAACACAATGCCAGAATTGATGGGTTTTTTTTTTTAATCCACCAAGAAAGGGTTAATAAAATGTATTCTATAAGTTATAGGCACCCAAAAATGATGTCATTACAAAATACATCTCATACCGCAAACAACAAGCCCTCATATGGCTATATAACCAGAAAAATAAAGAAAATATAGCTTGTACAATGTGCAGACAAAACCCCCCAAAATAGCCAAATCATTAGAACATAACTGGCTGTGGCAGGAAGGGAATGTATAAGCTGTGCGAGCGTATATCAGGGCACAAACCAAATTTAGACCTTATGAGGGATAATAAACCAGAAGTGACCCCCAGAGTGACCCCCCAATAATAGGAACTACTGGGGAAATAGTAGGGTAATTTGGTGTTCCCAATGTACTCCGCACAGCTTACATATTCACATTTCCCCATCCGCTGTGCAGTCACGTCTGGGATACTAATGCTCACTACACCCCTTGATAAATTCTTTGAGGGGTGCTTTTTTCAAAATGGGGTCATTCCCTAGGGGATTCCACTTTACTGGTACTTTGGAGGCTCTGCAAACATGACATGGCATCCAGATACCAAACATCTGAATCTGCGCTCCAAAAGCCACATAGTGCTCCTTCCCTTCTGTGCCCTGCTGTGTGCAAACTGAAGTTTATACCAATATGTATGACACTGGTGTACCCAGGATAACGTACTTAATGTCATATGTGGATATAAACGGCTGTTTGGGCACAGCCGGGCACAGAAAGGAAGTAGCGCTATTTGGTTTTTGGAGAACAGATTGGACGGTTTGGTTTTTGGATGCCATTACACTTTTGTTTAATGAAAGAAAAACCCACAATGGTCACAGAAATAACTTAAGCCAGACTGGAATTTGCCAATATACATATTGGCAAGCCACAAAGGTTCTGGGAGAATGTCCTATGGACAGATGAGACAAAAATCAAAATTTTTGGCAAGGCACATCAGCTCTATGTTCACAGACGGAAAAATGAAGCATATCTTGAAAAGAACACTGTCCCTACTGTGAAACATAGAGGAGGCTCTGTTATGTTCTGGGGCTGCTTTGCTGCATCTGGCACAGGGTGTCTTGAATCTGTGCAGGGTACAATGAAATCTCAAGACTTCCAAAGGATTCTAGAGAGAAATGTGCTGCCCAGTGTCAGAAAGCTTGGTCTCAGTCGCAGGTCATGGATCTTGCAACTTGATAATGTCCCAAAACACACAGTTAAAAATACCCAAGAATGGCTAAGAGGAAAACATTGGACTATTCTGAAGTGGCCTTCTATGAGCCCTGACCTAAATCCTATTGAGCATCTTTGGAAGGAGCTGAAACATGCTGTCTGGAAAAGGCACCCTTCAAACCCGAGACAACTGGAGCAGTTTGCTCATGAGAAGTGGGCCAAAATACCTGTTGAAAGGTGCAGAAGTCTCATGGACAGTTACAGGAATCATTTGATTGCAGTGATTGCCTCAAAAGGTTGTGCAACAAAATATTAAGTTAATTTAAGTTTTTTTTTAAATTATGTTGAAGCATGGTTGAAAAGCAATGTCTGACTTTCATTTGTTCATTTTCATAGAATTTTTATATATTATTACTTTTGTCAGATTCAAGTTATTTCTGTGACCATTGTGGGTTTTTCTTTCATTCAACGAGGGGTACCAACAATTTTTTCCACGTGTGTATATGATTAATGGATCTGCCAAAGATCTGCACATAAACATCTCTTGTGTATGACTAGCAACCAAACTCACCCAATCATGCCTTTATGGACCTTTGTGTATTAATGGACCTTGCCATACAAAAGACATTCTCTAGACTCTTCCCACTAAATTGGAAGAGTATAATTATCCACAATATATTGGTATGCTGAAGCATTAATATTTCCCATCACTGGCTCAAATGGTCCTATGGCAACCATTGAAAATAACCCCATAGTATTATCTCTCCTCTACCAAACTTTACAGTTGGCACGGTGCAGTCTGGCAGGTAATGCTGTCTTGGGATTCACCAATCCCAGACTCATCCATCATACTGCCAGATAGAGAAGCCTGATTCATTACTCCACAGAACATGTCTGCACTGCTGTAGAGTCCAGTGGTGTGCTGCTTTATACTACTCCATCTAACGCTTGACATTGTGCTTGGTGATATAAGGCTTGCATGCAGTTGCTCAGACATGGAAGCCCATATCATGAACCTCCAGGCACACTTTTTTGTGAAGTTAATGGTGGAAATCAGTGAGTTCTTTACAATGATACATTCTTACACAAATGGTGGTAAAAGCAGACTGCATGGAAAGGTGCTGGATTTTATAAACCTGTGGCAGTGGGGATGAATGAGTACTGAAAGGAGCTGATGTGCAACGGACATGATGTTGTGAGGTTTATTACAGGCACATGTACTCTTGGGTAAAGTAGGTGCATGCAATCTATTAAGCATCCAGCAACCAAAAAAGTATAATAATGTAAATAAACCATAGCATGCACATATTAGTAAGATATGATGGCATATGCCTGATATTTAACCCCTTAAGAACCCGGCTATTTTTTGTTTTTGCATTTTCGTTTTTCCCTCCCCACATTCCAAGAGCCATAACTTTTTAATTTTTTCAGTTCACAGAGTCACATGATGGCTTATTGTTTGTGAAACAAATTGTACTTTGTAATGGTACCATTCAATATGCTGTGCAATGTACTAGGAAGCTGGAAAAAAATTCAGAATGAGGTGCAATTGGAGAAAAACTGCATTTGCGCCAATTTCATATGGGTTTAATTTTTATGGCATTGACTGTGTGGTAAAAACGACATGTTACCTGTATTCTGCAGGTCAGTATGAACATGGCAATACCAAATTTATATAGTATTTTTAACGTTTTGATACCTTTTAAAAAATTAAAACTTTGCAAAATAGAAAAAAAAAATTTGTGCCGCCATATTGTGACACCTGTAACTTTTTCATATTTACATGTATGGAGCTGGATAAGGCGTCAGCTTATGCGGGACAACATGACGTTTTTTATTTATACCATTTGGGGAAAGATGTGATGGTTTGATCACTTTTTATTCAATTTTTTTATAGGAAGCAAAGTGTTGAAAAAAATATTTGCCCATTTTGATTTTTTTTTCGCCGCTATGCCGTTCACCGTGTGGGATAAATATTTTAATAGTTTGGGCATTTTGGAGTGCGAGGATACCTAATGTGTTTATGTTTACTTTTGTTTATTTACTTTTATATCTAATCTAGGGAAAGGGGGGGTGATTTGAACTTTTTTTTGTTTTTTTTATTTTATTTTTTTTAGACTTTTAAAAACGTCTTTTTTTTTCTTCTTTTACTTTAATGATCAGACCCCCTAGGGACCTTGGAATCTAGGGGGTCTGATCGCTCATACTACTGTATTCACTGCAATACTACTTTATTGCAGTGAATAGCAAAATGCTTTCACTTCTATTAGACGCTGCCTCTGGCAGCGTGCAATAGAGCTAATGCAATGACAAGCCTGGGAGCCTTCAATAGGCTCCCGGCTGTCATGCCAACCGATCGCCGCCCTCCGGTGACGTTCTGGAGGGTGGCGATCGGTGAAAAATGGCGGCGCCCGTGGTGCCTGCGCAATTTAGACGCCGCTGTCCCGTTTGACCGCGGCATCTAAAGGGTTAACAGCCGCGATCGGTGCAGGCACCAATCGCTGCCGTTAGCAGCGGGTGCTGGGTGTATTATACAGCCAGCATCCGCCCTGTATGGAGAGAGCTCAGCTCCTGAGCTCTCTCCATACATCCTTATGCGACGCAGGACGTACTATTACGCCTGGGGTCGCTAAGGAGTTAATATTTTAAAAACAAGTTGCTGTGAGAAGGCATGCAAGAATATGCATTCCTACATCAGATGAACCACTGGATATACACACAAAAATATTAATATTAGTTGTATATAATGTGTCAGAAGGGATACTGTCTCATTAGGGACGTATTGGACCATGCATACCCTGCTAAGAATTCTGGGTAAGGAATATGCAAACAAGACCTCCTTAGTGAAAAAGAGGAACATGTTCTATGGCCACCTCTAGTAAGGTAGCTTTTTATAGATCAATACATGTTATTTTTTTTTTTTTTTAAACTAATTTATAATCTGGAAAGAATATCTAATCCAGAATAACTCCTCCATAAGGAGGAGCAACCCACCTAACTTTTTTGAGGTTGTTCCTTCTCATCAGTGCAGAACAAGGTGCTGTCTGGCTGTGCGTCAGAAGGAGTACTATGTCTGCTTAGGGAGATCCAATAAAGGGATTATTAGACCATGTGTGCAGGACCGGCTCCAGGTTTGTGTGGGCCCTTGGGTGACAGAGGGCCCCTTTTGGAAATTGGGTGGTTTTTTGCTGAGGTGGACCTACTGGAGTGGACTGTAATACAATCAATTCCATACAAGTAGATATAACCTGTTCAGACATCGGAAAGTAAAGAGGTATTTGAGGAGACCATCTCCCTCGGATTCTTCTTTATTTTCTGCCCCTCAGCTCACAGTGCAGAGCACCAGCTTTCCATTGCGGCTTTCCACCGCTGATTAGGCCCAAATGAATGAGTCTAACCAGCAGTGTTGTAACTAAAGTCTTGTGGGCCCGGGTGCAAACTTTTGCTCGGGGCCCCCTACCCCCTCCCTAGAGCGAATTCTTGATAGTGGCAGTTACAGGCTGAAGCGATATCTCAGATACTTGAAAGGGGTACAGCTTTAATACCCACAACTGCAGTTATCAAGAATACGGTGAGTGAGCAATGCAGCACCTGGCATGTAAACAATACTGGGATAGTTTTACATTCTTTGCAGTGGACCCCACACAGTATTACATGCTCCACAGTGGACCCCACACAGTATTACGTGCTCCACAGTGGCCCCCACACAGTATTACGTGCTCCACAGTGGCCCCCAAACAGTATTACGTGCTCCACAGTGGCCTCCACACAGAATTATATGCTCACCAGTGGCCCCCACATAGTATGTGCTCACAGTGCCCACACCCCCAGAGCCTGAACCCCCCATTCCCCCCTCTTGCTCACACACATCCTACACCTCCATATACCCCTCTTGTCCACACACAGCCTGCACCCCCATTCCCCCCTCTTGCTCGCACACAGCCTGCACCCCATGTCCACCTCTTGCTCACACGCACCCTGCACCCCCATGTCCACCTCTTGCTCACATGCAGCCTGCACTCCCATGTCCCACTCTTGCTCACACACAGCCTGCACCCCCATGTCCACCTCTTGCTCACACGCAACCTGCACCCCCATGTCCCCCTTTTGCTCACACATGTTCTCTTCTCTCCTCCTTCCATCAGTCTCCGCCCCCAGCAGCTTCCTGTGTAACATCACACTGTCTCGTACAATCCAGAATAACTCCGCCCACACAAGAGTCTGATCCCATGGTCAGGAAGAGCCCCGAAGCAGATGCTCAGCCCAGGACAGGTGAGTAAGTATTTTTTTTTATTTTTATACACCTCCCCTGGGCTGGCATTTAATGGAAAGGGGCCCAGTCAGGCCCCTTTCCATTAATAATATATATAGCGGTCGGGGAACAAGGCTTTCCCCGACCACTATCATGGTAGTCCGGGGACCTGGCCATTTCCAGCTGGCCGCGGGCGCCGTACCCGCCCGGTTGCGGTCGCACTCCCTGCAACCACAATTGTTATGCCACTGCTAACCAGTGGGGAGTCTCAAGTCGGATCAGCTGCAGAATCTGCGGCAAGATCCAGTTGGATGCTTTTTTTCCAGTTAACTGCTCCAATTGGTTTTAGGAGGCAGAATGAGGGAGGAATCTGCTGCTGGTTTCGGGGCGAAATCCGCCAGATTCCACCGTGTGAACAGGACCTGATACTGTTAATAGTACCCCCTGAACAACAAGCACCCAAAGCACATAACCTAGGTCTTCCCCTGTGAAGAATATCGCTTTGCCAAGCCCCTTGGCCTACCTGCGATCACCCTTCTTAACCTTCCACTCACAACCCGTGAGCGGACCGAGTTCATAGGATAGAATGAAACGAACTGTATAAATTTTATATATTTAATAACCCAAGTGGGTCAGTACTAATTAATAGCATATACAGAAATATACAATATTAATATGATCAAGCATAAATATACGAGCAAAAATGCGATGATACAGCACATAAAACAAAAATGGGAATAAAGTATAGAGTAATACCAGACCTAAAGAACGGTCCTGAGCACAGCTCTCCCTTAGCTGTCTCTCTTCCAGGCTCCACACAAAGACAAAAGACCTCACCCCACCTCAGTGTGAAGACCCTGTCCAGCCCCACCCTTCACCCCCCCCCAGCCAGCCCTCTCCTCACGAAAAGAGGAATCTATGCCGGTTAGAAGGAAAGGTGGGTGCCTGGGTTAGTTTCAGGTCACCAGCCCACTTTCCCCCCTTTAGACATCTGGGATATCACACTGACGGGTCAGAAAAGCCCTCTCTCCATGGTATGCACATAAAACCACTGGAGCGAATTGACCACCAATGTAAACACAGCTCTACATTCCTACAGATATGTGAGACTGATACGAATAAAGAATGATACATGTCCAAGAAAGATACATAAATTGAGGGTCTCATCATCACACCTCCCCTTTTTAGAGCGTGTCGGGAGGAAGGAGGAGCCTCCGTTCCTCTTCCACCCGCACCTCCGCAGCCTCACCCCACCGGGACAGGCCATCGGCATTGCCATGGGCCTGGCCAGGCTTGTGCCGGATGTCATAGTTGTATTGCTGCAGCACCAGGCTCCAACGTAACAACCGTCCATTCTGACCTGCAACACGTTTGATCCAGATCAGAGGGTTGTGATCCGTCACCACGGTGAAGTGGCGCCCATACAAGTAAGGCTTCAGATGCTGCAAGGCCCAAACAATTGCTAGGCATTCCTTCTCCACTGTGGCATAGGCCACCTCCCACAGCAGAAGCTTTCGGCTGAGGTACTGCACCGGGTTCTCTTGCCCCGCTGAGTCAAGCTGGCTCAGTACGGCACCGAGTCCGTAGGTGCTGGCGTCTGTCTGTAGCACAAGCGGACGTGACTCATCGTACGCCTGAAGTACAGGTGTGTTCACCAGGGCCGCTTTCAGGGCCTGAAAGGAGCGCTCGCAAGCATCCGTCCACTGGACAGTTTGTGGCAACTTCTTCTTGGTGAGGTCCGTCAAGGGGGCAGCCAGAGCACTATAATTCGGTACGAACTTCCTATAGTACCCTGCCGTACCCAGGAAAGACATCACCTGTCGCTTGGTCCGGGGGGTTGGCCAGGACGTGATTACATCCAGCTTTTCAGGTTCTGGTTTCAGGGTTCCTCCACCTACCCGTGTCCCAGGTATTGGACCTCGAGCATGCCCAGCTGACACTTTTCCGGTTTGATGGTCAAGCCCGCACTGTGGATCCGCCCCAGCACCTGCGCCAGGTGCTGTAGGTGTTCCTCCCAAGTGGAGCGGAAGACAGCAATGTCATCCAGGTACGCAGTGGCAAACCCTTCGCATCCCGTCAGCAGGGAGTTGACCATCCGCTGAAAAGTGGAAGGAGCATTCTTCATGCCGAATGGCATGACAGTGGACTCGTACAGTCCGAAAGGGGTGATAAAGGCCGATCGTTCCTGTGCCTGAGGGGACAGGGGGATCTGCCAGTATCCCCGACTCAAGTCCATGATGGACAAGTACTGGGCCTTACCTAACTGGTCAAGTAGGTCGTCGATGCGCGGCATGGGGTACGCGTCGTCGACTGTAACCGCATTAAGTTCCCTGTAGTCTACACAGAACCGGGTGGTCCGGTCCTTTTTGGGCACAAGAAGCACAGGTGAAGCCCATGCACTGTGAGAGGGCTGAATCACCCCCAGTTCCAGCATCTCGTCAATTTCCTTGCGCATCTGGACCTGTACCTCCGAGGAGACGCAATATGGCGACCACCGGATAGGGGCATGATTCCCGGTATCCACATGGTGAATGGCCTGGTCAGTTCTCCTGGGCTTCGCGGAGAACAGACCAGGGAGGGAGTGCAAAACTTCATCCAGCTGGGACAGCTGGGCCTCAGCCAGCAGGGGGTTCACCTGTGCCTTCTTGTTGGACCCATCCTCCTGAAAATGAGCAAGCAAGTCAACAAGGTCTTCTTCTTCCCCCTCCTCTGGCAGACTGCATACCGGAAAGGCACTAGCTTCCCATTCATGATGATCCTTCATCATGTTGACATGGAAGACCTTATGCCTGTTCTGGCCTGAATCAACAGTGACCAGGTAGCTGACACTGTTGACCTGCTGGTGCACGACGTATGGATCGGTCCATTTCGCTTGAAGCTTGTCCTGGGGCTCAGGGACTAGGACCCATACTTTCTGCCCCGGCTAGTATGTTCTCTCACGGGCATTCTGATCATACCAGCGCTTCTGGTCGGCCTGAGCCTGGACCATGTTGTCATGCACCAGCTGCGCCATAGCCTGTATTTGGTTACGGAATCGCAGGACATACTCCACGACTGGCACACCTTGGATGGCCGTTTCTCCTTCCCAGGACTCTTTCACAAGAGTTAGGGGCCCACGTACATGTCTCCCATACAAGAGCTCAAAGGGGGAGAACCCCGTTGAGGCTTGAGGCACATCCCGGTAAGCGAACAGCAGGTGCCAGAGATAAGGCTCCCAGTCGCGCCCGTGGGACTCGACTAACATCCTGAGCATCTGCTTCAGGGTGCCATTGAACCGTTCACACAGGCCATTGGTCTGTGGGTGATAGGGCTGGACACCAGATGTTGCACCTCTGTTAGCTTACACAGGCCTTGCCCGTCGCTCTGCAGCAGCGGCAGCAGCTTTTCTCTCCGCCCGGCGCTTTGCAGCAGCTTGGTACTGGAGAATCACCTGCAGACGGGTGTTAGAGTCACCGGTCTAGCTGCTGTAAGGCCATTTGCAAGTATAAGTCCGTTACCCCCACAAAACTGGGGCTACTGGTCCCTCAAGGCAAAGTTACCTCTGGGGTCCGGGCACCTGCTGAACCGTCTGGCATGGTGATGTTTTCTTGTGCCAGCCTCTCAGGACTTTGCTCCTCGTCCTGCCCGGCTGCAGCACCTTCCATATCAGCCATCTGCTCAGCGTTTGTATCAGTCATTTGCTGACGTCCCCTGGCTCCACTTCTCAGAGACCAAGACATCCACTGGAAGCCGTTGCCAAATAAAAGATAGAACAGAAAAAAAAAAGAAGGGAGGGAACAGTACTGTACCAAACTTTCACCGTATTTTAAGATTGATCTCCTACCGAGCTCATGCCATAGGATTGCCACAATCCTCAGTGTCTGAGTGATACCACACCCACACACTGTTATCCTAAGATCCCACAACGCTGCCACCACTGTGAAGAATATCACCTTGCCAAGCCCCTTGGCCTACCTGCGATCACCCTTCTTAACCTTCCACTCACAACCCGTGAGCGGACCGAGTTCATAGGATAGAATGAAACGAGCTGTATAAATTTTATATATTTAATAACCCAAGTGGGTCGGTACTAATTAATAGCATATACAGAAATATACAATATTAATATGATCAAGCATAAATATACGAGCAAAAGTGCGATGATACAGCACATAAAACAAAAGTGGGAATAAAGTATAGAGTAATACCAGACCTAAGGAAGGGTCCTGAGCACAGCTCTCCCTTAGCTGTCTCTCTTCCAGGCTCCACACAAAGACAAAAGACCTCACCCCACCTCAGTGTGAAGACCCTGTCCAGCCCCACCCTTCACCCCCCGCCAGCCAGCCCTCTCCTCACGAAAAGAGGAATCTATGCCGGTTAGAAGGAAAGGTGGGTGCCTGGGTTAGTTTCAGGTCACCAGCCCACTCTCCCCCCTTTGGACATCTGGGATATCACACTGACGGGTCAGAAAAGCCCTCTCTCCATGGTATGCACATAAAACTACTGGAGCGAATTGACCACCAATGTAAACACAGCTCTTCATTCCTACAGATATGTGAGACTGATACGAATAAAGAATGATACATGTCCAAGAAAGATACAGTCATATGAAAAAGTTTGGGCACCCCTATTAATCTTAATCATTTTTAGTTCTAAATATTTGGGTGTTTGCAACAGCCATTTCAATTTGATATATCTAATAACTGATGGACACAGTAATATTTCAGGATTGAAATGAGGTTTATTGTACTAACAGAAAATGTGCAATATGCATTAAACCAAAATTTGACCGGTGCAAAAGTATGGGCACCTTAACAGAAAAGTGACATTAATATTTAGTAGATCCTCCTTTTGCAAAAATAACAGCCTCTAGTCGCTTCCTGTAGCTTTTAATCAGTTCCTGGATCCTGGATGAAGGTATTTTTGACCATTCCTCTTTACAAAACAATTCCAGTTCAGTTAAATTTGATGGTCGCCGAGCATGGACAGCCCGCTTCAAATTATCCCACAGATGTTCAATGATATTCAGGTCTGGGGAGTGGGATGGCCATTCCAGAACATTGTAATTGTTTCTCTGCATGAATGCCTGAGTAGATTTGGAGCTGTGTTTTGGATCATTGTCTTGCTGAAATATCCATCCCCAGCGTAACTTCAAATTCGTCACTGATTCTTGTACATTATTCTCAAGAATCTGCTGATACTGAGTTGAATCCATGCGACCCTCAACTAACAAGACCCGGGGGGGACACAGCCCCAAAGCATGATGGAACCTCCACCAAATTTTACAGTGGGTAGCAAGTGTTTTTCTTGGAATGCTGTGTTTTTTGGACGCCATGCATAACGCCTTTTTGTATGACCAAACAACTCAATCTTTTTTTCATCAGTCCACAGGACCTTCTTCCAAAATGAAGCTGGCTTGTCCAAATGTGCTTTTGCATACCTCAGGCGACTGTGTTTGTGGCGTGCTTTCAGAAACGGCTTCTTTCGCATCACTCTCCCATACAGCTTCTCCTTGTGCAAAGTGTGCTGTATTGTTGACCGATGCACAGTGACACCATCTGCAGCAAGATGATGCTGCAGCTCTTTGGAGGTGGTCTGTGGATTGTCCTTGACTGTTCTCACCATTCTTCTTCTCTGCCTTTCTGATATTTTTCTTGGCCTGCCACTTCTGGGCTTAAAAAAACTGTCCCTGTGGTCTTCCATTTCCTTACTATGTTCCTCACAGTGGAAACTGACAGGTTAAATCTCTGAGACAACTTTTTGTATCCTTCCCCTGAACAACTATGTTGAACAATCTTTGTTTTCAGATCATTTGAGAGTTGTTTTGAGGAGCCCATGATGCCACTCTTCAGAGGAGATTCAAATAGGAGAACAACTTGCAATTGGCCACCTTAAATACCTTTTCTCATGATTGGATACACCTGGCTATGAAAGTTCAAAGCTCAGTGAGGTTACAAAACCAATTTTGTGCTTCAGTAAGTCAGTAAAAAGTAGTTAGGAGTATTCAAATCAATAAAATGATAAGGGTACCCAAATTTTTGCACCGGTCAAATTTTGGTTTAATGCATATTGCACATTTTCTGTTAGTACAATAAACCTCATTTCAATCCTGAAATATTACTGTGTCCATCAGTTATTAGATATATCAAATTGAAATGGCTGTTGCAAACACCCAAATATTTAGAACTAAAAATGATTAAGATTAATAGGGGTGCCCAAACTTTTTCATATGACTGTATATAAATTGAGGGTCTCATCATCACACTCCCCCCTTGTCCCCCAGCTTTGTACTAGGTTTTGTAATATAGTTGTAGCCAGAATCTCAGCTGCTTTTGGTGTGGTTTTATATACAATTTGGCTAATTAGCTGAATTCAAAGTTGTCTGGAAGATTAATGCCTATTTAAAGTCATAAAGCATCTTCTCATCTTCCTAGCATGCGATGGGGACATGTTGGGAATAAGAATTTAAAAGCTCTGAATTATCCCACCTGAATTTTAGATTATTGGAATGTCAGAATTTATAGTGTAAGGTGTGCGTACATTGTCAGTCCTACAGAATGCATATCCTTTAACTTGTCTTCATTGCATTATTGTTACATTATTATTGCAGATAAGTGGCATGGAATGACAGAAGCAGAAATGAAACTGACCTGTTCAGTTTGATGAAACTGAAGTATTTAGGAATTTTCGGCCCACAATGTTCATAGACATATTAAAAAGAACTACAGAAATTGTATATTATGTATCCTTACCAACTTTTAAGTTGGTAAAATAGAGACACTTAACTCTCATCCCATGGACCCCCTTGTACTGCTCCTAAAATGAGTGTGACCTCCCACTTTGGGGCAGGGTTTTACACCCCTTTTCAAGTTGGAGCATGCGCAAATTTGTCAGAAATGTTTCGGAAAAATTAGAGACTGCCTTGGCATATTCAAAACAACTGTTGCAAATATTGAGTCTCTAATCAGATGCTCCCCTGCTCATATTAAGAACCATAGAAAGTACCTGGCATAGCCTAGGTATAAAGTGTGGGCCTAAAGGAAGTCCAAAGATTACCTGTCATCTGCTGCCCCCTCTTCAAGGGTTATGACTTCAAGTGTTATGACTGCACCTAAGATGTAATTTATATAATGATTTATATAAAGAGGTTGATAAGAAAAATGAGGTAGTTGCCCATAGAAACCCAAATCAGCTATCATCTGTCCAAGACGTCTTGGTCTTCATGAAGCTGTTTGCTCACTAGTGGCATTCACATAAAAGGTGCATTTATAGTGTGACTAAATTACACACAGTTGGACTCTATTAACTAATTAAGTGACTTCTGAAGGTAATTGATTGCGCTAGATTTTATTTAGGGGTATCAGAGTACAAGGGGCTGAATACTTTTGCATGTCACACTTTTCAGATTTTTATTTGATTAAAATTTTGAAAACCAAGTATCATTTTTGTTCCACTTCACAATTATTTGCTACTTTGTGTTGGTCTATCACTTAAAATCTCAATAAAATACATTTAAGTTTGTGGTTGTAAGGTGACAAAATGTGAAAAAGTTTACGGGGTATAAATACTTTTGCAAGCCACTGTACAATGAAATATATGGTAAAATATCTACCTCTTTGTGTGCAATTGGGTTTTACAACATCTGCTTCTTGTTATGGTATTTTACAATGATTTTGTAAGTAAGGAAAGAATTTGAAGCACATTTTTGTATACAGTAAAACTAAAAGTTCCCATTGAATTACATTTGTCTAAACAAGGAAATATTGGTGGTGCAAAGGTAGAATTCTTAGGAAGAATTATAAAAGAAATAACTTAATCTGGCAGGAAATGAGAACAAAAACACATACAATAATTAATCCCTTAATATCCAGCCTGTTTTAGGCCTTAAAGGGGTCGTCCAGCCCCAATCTTAGTTTTTGTATTGATGATCTATCCACAGGATAGGTCATTGCTAGACAAACCTTTTAACCCCTTCCTGCTGCAGTCCTTTTTCTATTTTCGTTTTTGACTTCCCACTTTCCAAAAGCCATAACTTTATTTTTTTTGTGGGGCAAGTTGTACTTTATAATGGTATCACTTAATATTCCATACGGTGTACTGGGAAGCTGGAAAAAAATTCAAAATGAAGTGGAATTGGAGAAAAACTGTGTTTGTGTGACTTTCTTATAGGCTTCGTTTTTAAGGCTTTCACTGCATTCAAATTTATATAGTGTTTTTTTTTTTTTCTAACATCTGAACCCCTTTAAAAACCCCAAACTTTCCAAAAAAATCTCTTGGAGACACCACATTCTGACACCCGTAACTTTTTCATACTTCCGTGTATGAAGCTGCATAAGGTATCTTTTTTTTTTTTTTTTTTTTTTTTTAACAGATCCAGATGTAGTTTTTGTTTATACCTTTTTGGGAACGTCTGATGTTTTGAACACTTTTTATTCAAATTTTTATGACAGGCGAAACAGCAAAAAAGAGTGTTCACCGTATGGGAAAAATATTTCTATGTTTCTATTTCTGAATTTGTATACTGGGAGTTTTTGGACACAGTGATACCTAATGTGTATGTGTTTAACTTTAACTTTATTTATGTACTTTTATATGTATTGGAAAGGAGGGGGGGTGATTTGAATGTTTGTTTTAAAACTGAGTACATGCAATCAGGGTTGGACTGGCTCACCAGGGTACCGGTGAATCCCCTGGCGGGCCCCGTGCCCGTAGGGGGGGCCCTAGCGGACCCCCACTCTTTTTTTTTTTTTGTTAGGCAGTGGAGGTGCGGTAATGGCCCCTATTCACTTACCTCTCCCCGCTCCTGTACAGGGGGCCCCTATACGCCGCACATTACGTCATCGCAATGTGCGGTACACAGGGACCAGACTGCTGTGGGAAGAGGAGAGGCTGCGAGCAGGAGCGGGGAGAGGTAAGTGATGCAGCCAGGTTCTCCCTGGTTTTGAGATCCGGTTTTAACAACCGGATCTCAAAACTGGGGAGAAGTGGCGCCGCCGACCCGGATCTGCTACTAGTAGAGCAGAAAGCCACTGACTTCCTGCTCTACCACTCACAGACTTGTAGGTCATAGGCCAAATATGACCGCACATGACGTCACATAAGTGCGGCCAGAGCAAGAAGGAGTGGGACCGGGGAGCAGACAGGTAAGTAATGACCCAATACTGCAATAGGGGGAACCAGTAAAGGGGCTCCTTCACTGTTCCCCCCATAGAGTGTCCCCTGCACTGGTCCCCTGTACTGTATGGGGACCATTGATGGGGCAATTATATTGGGGGGGCAATGATAAAGGCCAATAGCCTGGGGGACCTTTTTTTTAATTAAAAAAAAAAATAAAACAAACAAACTTACTCTCCTGTCCGCAATGTCTCCCTGTGCGGTTCGTTGCTGCAGCTCTGTTTCATCCAGCGGAAGTTCCCACTGAACGTGACCTCATAGATTGTAAGCTCTTGTGAGCAGGGCCCTCAGTCCCATTGTGTGAATTGACTATTTCTTTGTAATGTATCTTTTTTGTCTGTACTTGAACCTTACAAATTGTACAGTGCTGTGGAATATGTTGGCGCTATATAAATAAAATGTGGTACTATTATTATTATTATTATTATTATTATTACTACTACTACCTGTGCCAGTGAGGACTTCCAGCAAAAGAAAATAGCGGAGCTGCAGGACCAGACCGTGCCAGGAGGACATCGGGGACAGGTGAGTATTTTTTTTTGGGGGGGGGGGTTCACCTTCCCCGGACTAATTATAAAAAAAAATATGCTGGACAACCTCTTTAAAGTGTGGCATATTAGGGGGTGTATTAAAGGAGTTGTCGAGGCATAACTTTTTATGGTTTATCCTTAGGATAGTCCATAAATACCTGATCTGTAGGGGGCCGATACCCGGCCCCCAGACCGATCAGCTGTACGGAGCCACTTCCGGTCCCTGTCCTGTACACAATACAGGGTCGGAAGCAGAAAGCTCTGTCCACTGTATATTAGCCGGGCACCTTCACTGCATCTCTGCACATATTGAAGTCAGTGGGATCTGAGCTGTAGTGAAGGTGCCGGGCTACTATACAGAGGATGGAGCTTTCTGCATCCAGCCCTGTGTTGTGTACAGAACGGGCATCGGAAGTGGCTCTGTACAGCTGATGGGGCCATGTGTCAGCCCCCTAGTGATCAGGTATTTATGGCCTATCCTGAGGATAGGCCATAAAAAAGTTAACCCTGGACAACTCCTTTAATATGCCCCCCGTGAAGGATCTCGTCCTACCAGAACTCGCTTCTGGCCTCCCTGAGATCGCTTCGATTACCTCACACCCACTTTCCGTGAATGTGCTGGGTCAACAGAGGATAATACGCAAAACGGGCCTTCTAAATTTTATATATTTATTAACCCCTAAATGGGTCGGCACTAGACACTTAACACATACATAGAATACATGAAGCGATTAACAAGCAGATACAAGTGAAAACAGCATAACACGGTACATTAAATAAAAATGGGAATAACAGAAAGAAAATAATATATATTACCAACACCAGCTTGTGACGGTTTCTCTGGCCTCCAGGTGTTGAGCCAGGGCACTTATCTTATGAACGTCCAGCAGCAGATGATCCTAGCAGAGCAAAGGGCAGAAGCCCTTCCGGAACAAGTAGTTAGTCCATTTCTCTGAGCCCATGTGGCAGGCTCAGGGCACAGTCTTGGGCAAAGCATGTGTTGCTTACATGCGGTTACCCCTCGTTCAGGGTCATAGCAGGGCCTCAAGCCTAGCTGCTTAGGCCGCATGCCAACCATATGGTCATCACATGGTTGCCTTCCCCCACAGCAGTCTTCTAGGAATTGCACCACACTAAGGCCACCAGACAAAAAAGACTGGTTCAGCCTGGGCGGAGCCCTTTTGTCTCCCCTGGTCTCCCCCCTGAGTGAGGTCACCAGGGGGAGGAGCCCCACCCCCCTCTCTACATCTCTTAGAATTAATTTCCGGTATAATTATTTGCTGGATGTTTATAGAGTCGGGCTGGTAGTATAATGGGGTTCCTGGCGAGATCCCCAATACATAGACTCCAAGATCGACACTCCACCTCCCTTTGGGTAAGGAGATCAGTGCCTGGACCTTTCCTGGGCTTTGAACTGTGACGTGTATATTCTGAGCGTGCGCCTTGGCCTGGTGCATCTGGGGAATTTATCAGGGCAACTGAAAGATGTTCCCCAGGCCAGATATTGTCATAAAACCATAATCTCTTTGAAGTAACAATGGCGCCAGTGTGTCTAGCAGTGATATGCGGATCGTTCATACAACACTTCCTGTCTAAATGAACCCCCGCTGGGTTAATGAGGGTTGCAGTCTTATGCAGATGAAGGCTTTTGACCAAATGGCTGATTGCTTCAGGGACAGGACAATAGTAGTCTGACCACATTCCATTTGCCCCACTAGGCTTGATCTCAGGCACCAACCCCCTCTGTGCAGTAATATAGACCAATATTGATATCATAAGACCATATCTGAGCCTAATATCATGACACCCCCCCGCCACAGGATGTTAGCCCCCACACAATTTAATGGCCCCATTACTGTTCCCCATACAGTATGGGGGACCAGTGAAGAGGCCACTGTATGGGGGGGCCATAAAAAAATTTGGCTCAGACAACCCCTTTATAGAGGTTGTCCATAAATTGGAGTGATGAGGGAAGTGTAAAATTAAAAAAAACATACTCACCTGCTTGGCCAGCGTCAGCACCTGGCATACCCGGGCAAGTGCCAGGCCCCCATGATCCTGAAGGGGCCCACTCAGCTGCCAGGTGCTGACTGTTACTGTGTAACGATCGTGGTCTCAGGGGGTACAACCGTGACCGGACCTGGCGGGGTACAGGGGCCCGCGGCCAGCTGGAGATGGCTGGGACCCTGGACCATTATGATAGCAGTTGGGGAAAGCCTGGTTCCCCTACCGCTATACATATTGCAAATGAAAAGGGGCCCCGGCATGTCACCAAGGGAGGTGACTTAAAATAATAAATACAACTCACCTCTCCTGGGCATCTTTCTCAAGGCCACGCTGAGGTCTGTGATTAGGCCCCAGCGGTCACATGGGGTGCGGAGGCGTAATGACGTCAGTGCGCCCCCACGTGACCGCTGAGGACCAATCACAGGCTTAAGCAGGGAGGTCTGAAGATGGCCGAAGATGCAGAAGACAGCAGGACAGACCAAGGATGCCCAGGAAAGGTAATGTAAGGTGAGTATCAGTGTTTATTATTTTTATTCACCTTCCCTACGCCTTCGATTATTATACTCTGGGGTCTGAGGAGACCCCAGAGTATAATAATAGCACCAGAGCAGAGGGGGGCTGTTGGGAGCATATAATACTGTGTGGGAGCCTCTATGCAGTATATAATACTGTGTGGGGGCTACTACTGGGCATATAATACTGTGTGGGGACCACTGCTGGGCATATAATACTGTGTGGGAGCCACTGTGGAGCATATAATACTGTGAGGGGACCACTGTGGAGCATATGATACTGTGTGGGGCCCACTGTGGAGCATATGATACTGTGTGGGGGCCACTGTGGAGCATATGATACTGTGTGGGGGCCACTGTGGAGCATATGATACTATGTGGGGCCACTGTGGAGTATATAATACTGTGTGGGGGCCACTGTGGAGTATATAATACTGTGTGGGGGTCACTGTGTAGCATATAATATTGTGTATGGGCCACTGTGGAGCATATAATACTGTGTGGGGTCCACTGTGGATCATATAATACTGTGTGGGGGCCACTGTGAATCACATAATACTCTGTGGGGGCCACAGTGGAGCATATAATATTGTGTGGGGGCCACTGTGGCTCATATAATACTGTGCGGGGTCACTGTGGAGCATATAATACTGTGTGGGGGCCACTGTGGAGTGGCACTATTAACAGTATCAGGCACTGTTCACACGATAGAATTAGACACTGATTTTGCAGCAGATTCCTCCCTCATTCTGCCTCCTATTGAATCTAATTGGAGCAGGAAGCTGGAAAAAAAAAAAGTGTCCTGTTGGACCTTGCTGCAGATTCTGCAGCTGATTCGGAGGCCATGGCTTGAGACTCCCGACTGGTTAGACTCATTCATTTGGTCCTAATCAGCAGTGGAAAACCGCAAGGGCATGCTGATGTTCTGCACCGTGAGCCGGGGGCAGAAGTTAAAGAAGAATCCAAGGCAGATGTCGCCTCAAATTCCTCTTTACTTTCCGATGTCTGAACAGGTTGTACCATATCTACATGTATGGAATGGACTGTATTACACTCCACTCCAGTAGGTCTGCCTCAGCAAAAAACACCCAATTTTGATTGTTTTTTTGCTGTATTGTGCATGAGTTACTCAAAAAGGGGCCCACTGGGGCTCTGTCGCCCAAGGGCCCACACAAACCTGGAGCCGGCCCTGCTTACCTGTCCTCAGCACCCCGTTGTCCTCCACCTGTGTCTGTTCTCGCCTATTTCTGGAAATTCTGTATCTAATTGGTCTTAGTGATCACATGAGGTGCAGGACTCATAGCAAGAAGGTGCCGGACACTGGTGACGGACAACGGAACGCCGGGGACAGGAACGTGGACAAAATTGTTGGTGCCCCTCGTTTAATAAAAGAAAAACCCACAATGGTCACAGAAATAACTTGAATCTGACAAAAGTAATAATATATAAAAATTATATGAAAATGAACAAGTGAAAGACAGACATTGCTTTTCAACCATGCTTCAACAGAATTTTTAAAAAAAGAAAACTCATGAAACAAGCCTGGACAGAAATGATGGCACCTCTGAAAATAATGTGACCAAAGGGACATGTTAAATCAAGGTGTGTCCACTAATTAGCATCACAGGTGTCTACAATCTTGTAATCAGTCAGTGGGCCTGTATATAGGGCTACAGATACTCACTGTGCTGTTTGGTGACATGGTGAGTACCACACTCAGCATGGACCAGAGGAAGTGAAGGAAAGAGTTGTCTCAGGAACTTAGTAAGAAAGTTATAGACAAGCATGTTAAAGGTAAAGGTTATAAGACCATCTCCAAGGAGCTTGATGTTCCTGTGACTACAGTTACACATATTATTCAGAAACTTAAGATCCATAGGACTGTAGCTAACCTCCTTGGACGTGGCCACAGGAGGAAAATTGATGACAAATCAAAGAGAAGGATAATACAAATAGTAACAAAAGAGCCCAGAAAAACTTCTAAAGAGATTAAAGGTGAACTTCAAGCTCAAGGAACATCAGTGTCAGATCGCACCATCCATCGTTGTTTGAGCCAAAGTGGACTTCATGGCAGACTACCAAAGAGGACACCATTGTTGAAAACAAATCATAAAAAAGCCAGACTGGAATTTGCCAAACTACATGTTGACAAGCAACAAAGCTTCTGGGAGAATGCCCTTTGGACAGATGAGACAAAAATCAAAATTTTTGGCAAGGCACATCAGCTCTATGTTCACAGATGGAAAAATGAAGCATATCTTGAAAAGAACACTGTCCCTACTGTGAAACATGGAGGAAGCTCTGTTATGTTCTGGGGCTGCTTTGTTGCATATGGCACAGGATGTCTTGAATCTGTGCAGGGTACAATGAAATCACAAGACTACCAAGGGATTCTAGAGAGAAATGTGCTGCCCTGTGTCAGAAAGCTTGGTCTCATTCGCAGGTCATGGGTCTTGCAACAGGATAATGTCCCAAAACACACAGTTAAAAACACCCAAGAATGGCTAAGAGGAAAACATTGGACTATTCTGAAGTGGCCTTCTATGAGCCCTGACCTAAATCCTATTGAGCATCTTTGGAAGGAGCTGAAACATGCTGTCTGGAAAAGGCACCCTTCAAACCCGAGACAACTGGAGCAGTTTGCTCATGAGGAGTGGGCCAAAATACCTGTTGAGAGGTGCAGAAGTCTCATTGACAGTTACAGGAATCGTTTGATTGCAGTGATTGCCTCAAAAGGTTGTGCAACAAAATATTAAGTTAAGGGTACCATCATTTCTGTCCAGGCCTGTTTCAAGAGTTTTCTTTTTTTTAAAAATTGTGTTGAAGCATGGTTGAAAAGCAATGTCTGACTTAAGATTAATCCATCTTTCTAATATTGATTGTCCTTAGGATAGGCCATCAATATTACATCTGTGGGGGTCCGACAGCCAGGACCTCTGCAGATCAGCTTTTCCAGGACAGTGCGGTTACAGGTAATGGTAACAATTGTAGGAGCCACGCTGTTCACTTGCCATACAGGGTGTAGCAGTGGGTTTAGGTAGTGCAGTGGTGCACATCGTATGGCGGGTGAGCAGCATGGCTCCCATCATGTTATTACCTTTAGCCGCCCTGTCCCGATACAGCTGATCTGCAGGGATCCTGGCGGTGGGCCCTTAGAAACAATTCCACTGGTGGTCCCTAGAATTACTGGTCCGACACTGCATGCAATAAAAGACAAGAAATATCAAATGCAATGTAACATGGCATCACAATACTCAGTTTTATGGTATAAAAAGGGGTTAAGTCACATTAGACCTGAAGAGTCGGGTGTGACTCAGTGGGGATGGGGTAAGACTGGCGGAAAAGGAAAAAAGTAGGAAGGGTCAGGCGGGGGGATCCGAACAGGGAGTGGAGAGGAGTTTATTGAGGTTGGGGGAAAGATAGGAGGGGGGGTCAGGGAGGAAGGAAGGGTAGGTGGGTATATAGTGGGCAAGGGGGATAAACAGTGTAACCTGAAGGTAGAGTGGTAGGTACCTACGGGGGGGGGGATTGTTGGAGTCTATGGGTCGCTGTGGGATTAAGTGTGTAATGCAGATGGACGGTCAAGTGTGAAGTGGGCAAGTTAAAGGCTATGGGGAAGTACATGAGGTAAATGAGTTATGTGGGATTTAGATTTGTAATAATGTGATTGTCTGTTTTATAGATAACCACAGGGTCCACGTTTTTAGGAAGGTTGATTTTGGACATGTTGTTCCATTGTACCATCTCCTCCATCCGGGAGATATCACTAACCTTAGAAACCCATTGTGAGAAAGAGGGTGGAGCTCTCACATTGAGTGGGAATTAGAAGCTTAGCTGCAGCTAGTAGGTCCTCTTTTTGAGGTTGATAGTTTTCAGGAAGCCATAGCAAGATATGTTTGGGCAGAGAGGAAGAAAGGGATTTGCGTGGAGCAAATCTGATTAGTGGTGGGTATTACTTTGTCCCAGAAGGGTCTGATCATCGGGCATCACCCCCAAATGTGTAAGAGGCTACCTATGCCTTTTTCACATTGCCAGAAGGTATCTGGGATAGAGTGGTCAATGTTATGTAATCACACTTATACCAGCATGTGAGCAGTTTAAAGGAGTTTTCCTGTTTCTGGAAACAGCAGGGAAAGCTATGTGCATGTCCATGTCCTCGATCGAAAGTGGAAAAGGATATCTCAAGCACCTCTTCCCATCAGGTAGTTCATGGTAAAGGACTCTAGCCAAGACAATGCCACTCGGCCAAATACTGTGACAGGTAGCAGTCACATGTTGCTGTGAAATCTCATCTTGATACTGCATGAAATCTCTCAAGACCAGGCCAATTTTTTGTAGTAACCAAGAAGTTGTGGGCGGGGAGTCCCTATTGAAAAAGGAGGACAGAGAGTGGTGTTTAAGCCTGCTTCAGAATGTGGGTTGCACAAATCTCTTAAGGTTAATCATATATGGGAGCTGGTCCAGGGGCAGTGTCTTATTTCATCCCATAGAGATGGAGGATAGGAAAATTGATAGGGATGTGCCTAGCCATTAGGAGGTGGGCCAATATTGTTGAAGGGTGAGTAAGTACATATGGGGGCTCCCCAAAGAGTTCACAACCAGAAGAAAAGTGGGTTAGTGTGACCTTGGAAAGGTCACTTGGTGAAGCAAGCAGAATACTAAAAAAAATCACACATCTCAATACATAGCGAGATCAAAATAGATTAACATGCTAAAGTATCATAACATTTCTGGCCTCCGGCAGAGCCAGAGTCCAGCATGGAGAAGGTGGGTTAACTTGAAAAAGAAGAACACTTATAAGAAACACTTAACTAAGTTCTTAAGAAGGGAGTGTCAGTCCTGACGTAGTAGGATGGCATCCACCAACCCGAGGACACTGAGTCTTCTCCAGCAAACAGCAAATCCTGAGTAGGAGTACTTTAAACAGAAGCTGAGGATGGTGCCCAACAGGGTAAGGTAAAAACCTGTTGTAAGTGCAAAACAGGTAGAGGGATCCAGGGGCTGTCATAGTCGAGATCGGTAGAGTAGCAATGGTAATGACGATGTCCCTGTTCTCGATGTCAAATTGAGGAATATCACACAGGGCCTGTGCGTGTTTAAGGTCATCCATAGCGGAGATGGTTATACAGCGACCAGAAAGTAGGAAGGAGATGCCAAAAGGGAAGGTCCACCAATAGGCTATGTTCTGTTGACAGAGCCAGTCCGTCAAGGTTCTAAGCTTCCTTCATTTTTGTACAGTCATTGGGTACAAATTCTGGAAGATAGAGATCTGAGAGTTCTCATAGGTGATAGAGTCTTAGTGAGGAGCTCCTCTTTGACCTGGAAGTTGAGGAAAGGACAAATTATATCTCTTGGTGGTTCCAAGGGTTAGGTTTCGGGCGAAGAGCTTGATGAGCTCGTTCTGTTATTACTATTGGAGCTTTGTCTTCACCCAGCAAGTTGAGGCAGATTTGGCAAATAGCAGTGGGGATGGCATCGTTTGCTACAGTTTCTGGGATGCGGACATTGTTACGTCTGCCCATGTTCTCTTGATCTTCTTTCCACTGCATTGTATTATTAGTATTGTAAGGGGTTCTGCAGTGGTAATACTTAGGGTGGGGGCCTGTGGAGCAGGTACTCAATCTGTCCAGGGGTGTATGGTCACAGGGATCACCTAGTGACCCAATGAGGTAAATCAACAGAGTACTTTGTTAGGGTAACTCCAGGGGTTGTGCACTTGCCTGAGAGAACATAGTGCTGGTTGTTAGCTGCAGTAAGTTGTACCAGCTCCAGGGGTGATGGCCAGGCTGCAGCAGAGTAGTGTAGTGGCACTATGCACAGGAGGTCAGATTCAGGGTAGCACCCCAGGTGGATATGGGGAGAGGCAGTGATCAACCACATAGCGGGCTTCTTGTAAGTCTCCATAGAGCGATGCGCTGCATTTTGCTTGTGATGCTATAGTTAGGAGGGGGAGGACGGCTCCAAGAGGGTGGAGAAGGGTCCAGTGGGGCTTTCAGAAAAGTGCTGCCAGGAGGAGTAGTGGGAGTCCCTGAGTGAGTGTCCTCTTGTTCTCCAGGTGTCTGTTCTGGACCAGAAAAGATCTACACAGCTGCAGTGTCACAGCGTCAACTTATGGAGGCTGCTGGCTGTAGTAGTATTAAATCGCAGCGGACGGAGGTGCTGGTGCCCACACAGTGTTGTATCTCAGCAGACTGGCAGGGAGCTACTTTGCAGGCTGGAATGTGTGAGGGAGGCTGCATTGGAGATTTGAGGAACGTAGTCACGGTTGATCCAAGATGGCAGCTGTAGCTTAGAAGTTGTGCTCGGCCAGGTAAGTAGAAGGGTAAATGGGCTCACTGTCATGTACCCACAGGGGGCACATGAGGTACGGAGGAGGCTCCCGGGTCACAGGGAGACCAGAGTGAGCAGAGCTTCAGGCGGGTAGTCAGTCGGCTGTGAATTCACAAGATGGCAACCGCTGCTTGTGGCGGGAGTCCATGATAAGTGCAGGTACGTAGCTAGAAACAACCCAAATAGGATTTGGGGGCAAATCCTGGGGTGTGCTGTTGTAGATTTTGTGGGGTTTGCCGACTGCAGAGGCACGTTTCTAGGTTTCCAGGAGCTCTCACTCGTCCTCACAGTTTGGCAATAAGCCACGACCCCAGTGATTTCAATTTTTAATATTTTTTAATTTTTTTTTTTTTTTATATTTTGTTTTTCCTTTTTTTTTTCCCTTTTATTTTTAGACCCCCCTCCTGTTTGTATAGTGGAAAGTTATACAATTTTTCAATATACTTTCTGTTTTCTCTATGATCATGTGATGGATACACATTTGCACAGTTTGTTTACAGGTAGATGAATACTGAGTTAGGACTGTAATGAGCTCTGCACCTGTGTGCTCATCACATGACCATGGACTGTCCATAACATGATCACTGACTGACTTTTATCCCCTGGCAGTAAGCAGAATGGATGACAGCAAGCAGAGATCTAGAAAACCATGAGAAAATGAGACAGAAAGTATTTTGGAAAATTGTATAACTTTTCATTATACAAACAGTAAGATTTGTGTCTCATAATCTGTCGGAAACTGGACAACCCCATTAAGGATTTTCCTTTCCAAATCCTTTATATCCTATTGCAGCTACAGACACAGACAACAGAGGGTTCCTGTGCAAGAATATGATATAGTTAGGGTCTCCATTCGGGGACTCCAACCCCCATTCCAGAAGTGGACCCGAAGAACGGAAACCCAAACGCTAGTGTGAACCTAGTGTAAACTCTCAGCTTTCTAATAGCTCTTCATAGAGCATCCTCCATTATGTTCCACTAACAATGCACTAATTACTTTAAGCCATAACAATTCGCTAGATTCCACCCTTAAATCTATTAGGCATCAGGATGTTTATTTAGGGTGGAAGTGAGCCCTCAAATACAGGACTCCTATACAGCTGCACATGTACATATGATTGCCCCTGTGTTACTAACACCTGTATGCCTTATGGTCAATCTCTCTATACAGTGCCTTGCGAAAGTATTCGGCCCCCTTGAACTTTTCAACCTTTTGCCACATTTCAGGCTTCAAACATAAGGATATAAAATTTTAATTTTTTGGTGAAGAATCAACAACAAGTGGGACACAATCGTGAAGTGGAACGAAATTTATTGGATATTTTAAACTTTTGTAAAAAATAAAAAAAACTGAAACGTGGGGCATGCCAAATTATTCGGCCCAGTTAAGTTAATACTTTGTAGTGCCACCTTTTGCTGCGATTACAGCTACAAGTCGCTTGGGGTATGTCTCTATCAGTTTTGCACATCGAGAGACTGAAATTCTTGCCCATTCTTGCTTGGAAAATAGCTCGAGCTCAGTGAGGTTGGATGGAGAGTGTTTGTGAACAGCAGTTTTCAGCTCTTTCCACAGATTCTTGATTGGATTCAGGTCTGGACTTTGACTTGGCCATTCTAACACCTGGATACGTTTATTTGTGAACCATTCCATTGTAGATTTTGCTTTATGTTTGGGATCATTGCCTTGTTGGAAGATAAATCTCTGTCCCAGCCTCAGGTCTTTTGCAGACTCCAAGAGGTTTTCTTCCAGAATGGTCCTGTATTTGGCTCCATCCATCTTCCCATCAATTTTAACCATCTTCCCTGTCCCTGCTGAAGAAAAGCAGGCCCAAACCATGATGCTGCCACCACCATGTTTGACAGTGGGGATGGTGTGTTCAGGGTGATGAGCTGTGTTGCTTTTACGCCAAACATATCGTTTTGCATTGTGGCCAAAAAGTTCGATTTTGGTTTCATCTGACCAGAGCACCTTCTTCCACATGTTTGGTGTGTCTCCCAGGTGGCTTGTGGCAAACTTTAAACGAGACTTTTTATGGATATCTTTGAGAAATGGCTTTCTTCTTGCCACTCTTCCATAAAGGCCAGATTTGTGCAGTGTACGACTGATTGTTGTCCCATGGACAGACTCTCCCACCTCAGCTGTAGATCTCTGCAATTCATCCAGAGTTATCATGGGCCTCTTGGCTGCATCTCTGATTAGTCTTCTCCTTGTTTGAGATGAAAGTTTAGAGGGACGGCAGGGTCTTGATAGATTTGCAGTGGTCTGATACGCCTTCCATTTCAATATGATCGCTTGAACAGTGCTCCTTGGGATGTTTAAAGTTTGGGAAATCGTTTTGTATCCAAATCCGGCTTTAAACATCTCCACAACAGTATCACGGACCTTCCTGGTGTGTTCCTTGGTCTTCATGATGCTCTCTGCGCTTTAAACAGAACCCTGAGACTATCACGGAGCAGGTGTGTGAAAGATCCTCAGTGCGCCAACACCGCTTTGGCCCACACCTGAGACTTCTTTAATAAAAACCACACTCACCGCCAGTGAGTGTTGGGTTCACAAGATAATACAAGACAAGCTTTCTAAATTTTGTATATTTATTAACCCCTAGATGGGTCGGTATTAACATCTAACACATGCAGTTCAGAACAGATATGCAGATATATACAAGCATTAACAGTTACTAGTTACAATATACAGCACATAAAATAAAAAGGGAATAAAAGTGAAATAATTACTTTACCACACATATTCTTGATGTGGCTCTATAATCCAACACTCACACATGCCCTGGCATGTGGGGATAACCAGTGGAGGCTCCTAGCAGCAGCATCAACACAGCATTCCAGCCAGCCACTCCAGCAACTCCAGCATCTCAGCAACTCATCACAGTAGCATCTCTCCCACTGATCCCTACCTCATTTTATATACCCTTTATGCCACCACCCAGAATGAGGTCACCGGCGACTGCAAGTCTGATTGACTAACTCACTCAAGTCCAGATTCTTTGTAAGAAGATGGGATTAAGTGGAATGACACAATGCCGTCTATATGTTATCAACCATGTCTGATCCAATAGCCTAGGCTAAACAATACATGTGTATTTGATCACCAAGGGGCTATGTAGGAATTCAATGGAGCCATTCTGGGATGAGTACAAAGCCCTATTACTACATTGTTGCCACTACTGACAACATACACCTGGGATTAGAGCTACGCACAGCTAGATTAAATGGAATTAAGAGAGAGATACGCTACCCAGAGATCAAAATACATCTTTGAGTTATAGCCATATTTAAGTGGAATCATCACAAGGTGCATTTATACGGAGACTTGATTACACACAGGTGGATTATATTTATCATCATCAGTCATTTAGGACAACATTGGATCATTCAGAGATCCTCACTGAACTTCTGGAGTGAGTTTGCTGCACTGAAAGTAAAGGGGCCGAATAATATTGCACGCCCCACTTTTCAGTTTTTTATTTTTTACAAAAGTTTAAAATAACCAATAAATTTCGTTCCACTTCACAATTGTGTCCCACTTGTTGTTGATTCTTCACCAAAAAATTAAAATTTTATATCTTTATGTTTGAAACCTGAAATGTGGCAAAAGGTTGAAAAGTTCAAGGGGGCCGAATACTTTCGCAAGGCACTGTATATACAGTAATATAGCAGCATTTTTCACATACTGCAAGCTTGAGATCTTCTCTGGAATGTGACAGCTGGGTATTATTTTGGTGTTCTATTCCAAGACTGCAGAAACACAATCAGAATTTTTTCTGCTTGATACCAATGCCTAAATTATAATATTAGGGTGTTATACCAGATTAACACTTGACAGTAATGCAAATAATGGTCACCAAAAAGGCAATTATTCAACACAATATAGTTGTAATAGCTACTATTTTAGGGAATTTATTATGCCTGAAAACTAATCTATATTAAAGGGTTTTTCTGTGACTTAAACATTGATGACCATAAGTATTACATTGGTGGCAGTTGAATACTAAGTACCCCCACCTTTGAAGAAGCTGTGGTGTTCAGGTAAATGCTGCACCCTCTTCACTGCTTGCCAAGCACAGTTCCATATATTGTATAGGGGCTGTACTTGGTATGGCAGCTCGACCCCTCACATTTGAATGGGGCTGAGGTACAATCAGGTCATGTGACAATGAACGTGATGTCACTGGACTGTGAAGTAAAAGCGGCACTTCTGCTGCTTTGAACAGCTGATCAGTGGGGTACAGGTGACCAACACATCTCTGTGTCCTGCCTGTCTGCTCCCAAGCTGCCATCAATACACTGACCCCTGCAGGTTATCTGAAGCCACCCACCAGCGACTAAGGTCATACATGGACACTGGCTACTCATCGAAATTACTTTTTACTTAGGTAAAAGAAACAGCAGATGTGTGGAAATATTTCAGTGGAATATAGTAGACAAGTTGACACATAAAAAAGCAACATGGAACAAAAAGCCTAGTTTGCAAGATTACATATAGAAGTAGACGAACCTCTCAGAATTTCTTTAGTTTCTAGTGGCTCAGGTCCTTGATTTGTTTCGGGTCAAACAAGTTCGGTATGAACCACAACTTAAATTTGCTTAAACCATAGTATACACCAATGGGCAACAATTTTTTGAACTTTTGACTTTCAGGCTCCATTTCTCACCATCCTCTAGAGCTTTGAACGTGAGACTACCATCATTTTATAGACAATCATCTTGGCTATCTCATATATAAATTTGACTTGCAACTATTTAGCATATAATTAGTTATTCAGATTCTTGTCATGTAACTGCAGTGTTACTGGTTTGCTCCAGATGGTGGAAAAATATTTTTCTTCTTTGTATACTACAAATTACAACCTGTTCTCACATTCCATAATAGCTCAGTGTGTTATTAGGCCCAAGTGAAAGGTCACTGGTTCAAATCGAGGATCAGCCATGAAGAAGAATTTTCAAGAAAGAGAAACAGCATGATCTAGCTCATCAACAGTGGTCTCTCAGCCAAGACAAGGTGGCTCATATGTTTTGTAATAGTAAGATCACAGATGTCCAAGCAAGCACTGCACGACACAGGTTACACATGTCTGGAATGGTGGCCCAAAAAAAAGTTGATAGTAAGATATGGAGCCTGAAAGTCAAACGTTAAAAACATTGTTACCCTTTTGCTCGTCAGTGTATATCACTCTCAGGGCTTCTAAGAATCTATCCTTATTTCTAGTTCTCTAAAGCAGTTAAGATATATCAAAGTGAAAGTGACTTGTATGCCTATGGAAAACTGGATGGTAAGTAGTGGATGCAAACACCTAGTATAATTATATACTGCACTGACACTTGCTTTTGCGCATTTTAGCATTTAAAATGCTCCAAAAATTACTCATATCGTCATAAGAAGCGTTGGCTCCAGTTTGCAAAAAAGTACAGAAAGCGGACACAGGTGATTTGGAGTCATGAGACAAAAGTCAATAGACTGGGCTCTGATGGGTGCAAATGGATCAGGAAGAAACAAGGGAAATGGGGGCAAACGGATGGAGAAATTGAAGGAACTGTCAAACCTAATGATATGGGGTTGTTTCACAGCCAAAGGGGTTACAATGCTGAGATATATGTGAGTATCTTACAAGACGAGATAATTTGTACACTCAAGTACTATAGGTATGTAATAGTGTTCCAGCAGGACAACTACCTGAAGCATATATCGATATTAGCAAAGAAATGGTTCTAAGACAATGAAGTAGAGGTCCTGGATTGGCCCCCACAGTCCCCAGACTTTAACCCAATTGAACACTTGTGGGTAGAGTTGAAGAAAAATCTGTATTCGTACCCAAGTGAGTTGACCAGTATGCACCAACATTGGGAACGTGTAGAAGAGACCTGGGATCACATTTCAGTCAACACATACAATCTGATCAAGAGCATGCCCAGAAGGATTCAGGCAGTGTTGAAAGCCAAAGGTGGATTTACAAAATACTAACCAAATAATAATAATTAAATTTTAGATTTTTAGGAGCAATGCAGTTACGTGACAAGAATCTGCATAACTAATCATATGCTAAATAGTTGGAAATAAAATTTATGTATGAGATAGCCAAGATGATTGTCTATAAAATTATGTTAGTCTCAAGTATGAAGCTGTAGTGGATGGTAAGATCTGGAGCCTGAAAGTCAAACGTTCAAAACATTGTTACCCTTTTGCTCGTCAGTGTATATCACTCTCAGGGCTTCTAAGAATCTATCCTTATTTCTAGTTCTCTAAAGCAGTTAAGATATATCAAAGTGAAAGTGACTTGTATGCCTATGGAAAACTGGATGGTAAGTAGTGGATGCAAACGCCTAGTATAATTATATACTGCACTGACACTTGCTTTTGCGCATTTTAGCATTTAAAATGCTCCAAAAATTACTTTTTTCTGGCAGTTATATTGCAAAAAGCAATGGTTTTGTGGAAAAATTAGCCTGCTTCAATGACTTGTAAGTTCTACAGGCTTGTTGTTATTTGTGTAAGCCACTTGAAAAGTAATGAAGAATTGACTTTTCAAAAAAAAAAAAAAAAAACACAAAATTATCCCATTATGGGAGTAGAATTCCACTCAAACATTGTGTTAGTATTGGAAGAAGCAATGTTGTGGCTGTTTGTTTTATTTTCTTATTATGCCAACAGAGTGGCAGTGGCAAGTGACACTGGTAACTATAGAATTTGAAAACAAATTTGTGGCACACTGACAGCGTGCCTGCCACTTGAAAGGTGAAGTGGTAAAGAATTTATGTCATAAAACAGCCACCAAACATATTCCCTTTATAGCAGCAGATGCAGCACCAATGAGTGACAATTACAAGATTTGAAGAAAAATTTGTGACACACTAATACTAGAGGTAAACAAGTGGCTTCGGCAGTGGTGTAGAGAGCAAGGTTTTGGATTTCTGGACCATGGAGTGAATTACCTCTATGATGGACTCCTTGCTAGAGATGGGATACATCTCACAAAGCCTGGGAAACACATATTTGCCAGAAGACTTGCCACACTTATCAGGAGGGCTTTAAACTAGAAGAGAAGGGGATGGGAAGTAAAAAGAAAGACAAGAACATGCAGCTAAAGGATATACTAAACAAGGTTACTAGATGTGGTAATGAGGACCTAAGACAGGATACTCAGAAGGAAAGTAAGAAAAAGGAAGTATCAGAGCGCAATCTGAAATGTTTTTACACAAATGCGCAAAGCTTGGGAAATAAACAGGGAGAATAAGAACTGATAATACAGAAGGAAAAATATGATGTCATTGGTATTACAGAAACTTGGTGGAACGATAAGCATGATTGGAATATACAGATGGAAGGATACAACTTATTCAAAAAAAATAGAACTAATAAAAGAGGGGGAGGAGTTGCATTGTATGTTAAAAAAGATCACATTTCCACGGAAATCACAGTTTTACAAAATGATAACTTATTGGAAAATATTTGGGTAACAATTCAGGGGAAAAACAATGATAAGGACATCATAATAGGTGTTTATTATAGACCACCAGGACAGACAGAAGACAGGGATGAGATTTTTTCACAGCAAATGACCACGCTTTCGAAGAAATTTGAAATTGTTATCATGGGAGACTTTAATTACCCAGATATTCATTGGGAAACTCACACAGCTACGAGTAAAAGCTCTATCAAATTTTTATCCTCTCTAGCAGACAATTTCATTGCCCAGTTAGTAGAAGAAAACACAAGAGGAACATCCATTCTGGACCTAGTTTTAACTAATAAGGAGGACATGGTTAAGGAATTAAGGGTAGCAGGGACATTGGGATTCAGCGACCATGCTATACTCGAGTTTGGGGTTGTAAGAAGAAGAAGACCTGAGAAGACAAAGACTAGAAGACTCAATTTTAGTAGGGCAGATTTTAGGGGCCTAAAGGTAAGGGTTAGTAGAATTCCATGGCGAAAATTACTTAAGCACAAAAATGCACATGAGGGGTGGGAAATTTTCCGTAGGGAAATCATTAATGCACAGGAACTAACAATACCTAGAAGCAAGAAAAATGGGAATCACCTAAAAACTCCAGGATGGATGACCAAAAAATTACATAACCTACTAAAAAAGAAAAAGGAAACTTACAACAAGTGGAAGATGGGAGCTATATCTAAGGGAGAGTATACAGCAGTTTGCAGACTCTGCAAGATAAGCATTAAAAAAGCCAAGGCTGAATACGAATTGAAGCTTGCAAAAGAAGTTAAGAGTAATGTAAAAGGTTTTTGGGGATATGTTAAGAGCAAAAGAAAAGTGAAGGAAACCATTGGAGTCCTAAAGAACGAAAAGGGTGAAAAAGTTAACATGGTGGATCAGCAAGTGGAGTTACTAAATTCATATTTTGTATCCGTCTTCTCCCAAGAAATGGATGGAAATATCAACATTAATGGTGATAGTGATGAGGGGAATGAGGACTCCAAGCTGATTATAAGTGAAGGTTTGGTAAGAGAACATTTAGCTAAGATTAAGGAAACCAAGTCCCCAGGACCGGATGATTTACACCCTAGAGTTTTAAAAGAATTAGCAGAGGAAATAACAGAACCCCTTGCAATAATCTTTAATAAGTCATGGGAGACAGGAGTGGTCCCTCTAGATTGGAAAAGGGCAAATGTGGTCCCCATCTACAAAAAGGGGAATAGGGACGACCCAGGAAATTATAGGCCGGTAAGTCTGACCTCGATAGTAGGAAAAATCTTTGAACAAATCGTTAAAGAACATTTAATTAGGTACCTGGATGGGAAGGCTTTAATTAATCAAAGCCAGCACGGCTTTATGCCTAATAAATCTTGCCAGACTAATCTTATTTCCTTCTATAATAAAGTCACTGAATGGTTGGACCAGGGGAATGCAGTGGACATAGTATATCTTGACTTTAGTAAGGCCTTTGATAAAGTATCACATAACATTCTTATTGAAAAAATGATCAAGTATGGCTTTGATAAAATATCAGTGAGGTGGGTTCACAATTGGCTTAATGATCGGGCACAACGAGTAATTCTAAATGGCTATACATCAAACTGGAAGAAAGTAAAAAGCGGGGTGCCGCAGGGCTCTGTCCTGGGCCCAGTACTTTTTAATATTTTTATAAATGATCTGGATGATGGGGCTAATGGGGAACTAATAAAATTTGCAGATGATACAAAGATAGGAGGAATGGCCAACACTAGAGAGGAGAGAGAGTGCATCCAAAAGGACTTAGACACACTGGAACAATGGGCTGAGGTGAACAAAATGGTATTCAACAGGGACAAATGCAAAGTTCTACATCTGGGTAACAGAAATGCAAGAAGCATATATAGTATGGGAGGAATAGTACTAAGTGAGAGTACAGGGGAAAAGGATCTGGGCATAATAATAGATCGCAAACTCAACATGAGTCAACAGTGCGGTGCGGTGGCTAAAAAGGCTAACCAAATTCTAGGATGTATCAAGACGAGCATTGTAGCTAGATCAAGAGAGGTAATTATTCCGCTGTACTCTGCCCTGGTCAGACCCCACCTGGAATACTGTGTACAGTTCTGGGCGCCCCAGTTTAAGAAAGACATCGATTCATTGGAGCAGGTCCAGAGAAGAGCAACCAAAATGGTGGAAGGTCTACAAACCATGTCCTACGAGGAGAGGCTAAAAGAATTGGGACTGCTTAGTTTGCAGAAGAGAAGGCTAAGGGGAGACTTAATAGCGGTATTTAAATATCTGAAAGGTTGTCACAGTGCAGCGGGATCTACCCTATTCTCATTAGCGGAAGGAAGTACGAGAAGTAATGGGATGAAACTAAGGGGAAGGAGATTCAGATTAGACATTAGGAAAAACTTTCTAACAGTAAGGGTAGTGAGAGAGTGGAATAGGCTGCCACGGGAGGTGGTGAGTTCTTCATCAATTGAAATCTTCAAGCGGAAACTGGATAGGTATATAGCTGGGATGTTTTAGGAATTCCTGCTTTTGCAGGGGGTTGGACTCGATGGCCCTTGAGGTCCCTTCCAACTCAAACAAACAAAACAAAACAAAACAAAACAAAACATATCAGTGTGCCTGTCCTGAAAGCTGAAAAAGCTAGAATATATTATGAAATGGAGGTGATTCTAAAACCGTGAGAATAACACTTGTGAGGCAGAAAAGAACCTGGATTATCCTGACAGTTATCCCTGTATGGGACCAAATGCCACATCAACATCGTGTTGTTACAGAATTTCAAGAAACATTTGGGGACATTATCAGCATACCTGGCCTGCCAGCTGAAAAAGCTAAAATATCTTGTGAAATGTAAAGGATTATATGACCCTGAGAACAACACATGGCAGGCAGAAAAGAAACTAGATTATTCTGGATTTTATGACCCTGACAAAATGGAGGAGGAGGAGAAGCAGCTGGAGATGATAATGAATGATAAAGATGACTATGTGACCTGACTACAAAGATGATTATAGGGAGAAGGAATAGTACGGTCTTGCTCACTTGGTGCCACTGGCAATTCCATTTTGCCAAATGAGCTGGTGAGGCCATTTCATGTGGGTACAGAGAGACCGAATTCCTACCCGTGTGCCTGCACTCCCATGGCTAATTATCTGCTTGCAGATCTTGTACCTTGCCATCCATTTGTCATTTGGTAATGTACAAAAAAATTGTGAGAGATGACCGCACATTTCTGCCGCTGCCAAAGCCAGCAGCAGTGGAAACATGTCTGCCAGTCCCACCACCACCTGAGCTTGCCTTAAATCTTCCCCAGGCAGGTCTTTTGAAAGATTGCAGCTATCACCACCCTCTTCCTGTGTTGTCATCCTGACTCTGTTGCCAGGTCTTATCTCTAATAGAATCATCATCAGATTCAGTAAAGTCATCATCTTCCCCACTTTTTTGTGACTCATCATGGCAATGGGATTCCTTTATGCCATCACAATTCATATCAGTTTTCCCCCAATGCCTCTACCAGCACTACCACCATTAGTACACTCCCTGCCACTACTACCTCCACCAACACTCATGTCTTTCACCTCTACCTCCTCCACATTAAAAAAAAACACTGGCGATTTTTATCCAATTCATCTAAAAGAGGAAGAAGAGAAAGTCTTGGACCATGAGGAATATCTCTCTCAGCAGGTGCAATATGACTACTAGAGAATGGGATACGTGTCAATGAAGAAGACATGATTGACAGTACAGAAAGACAGCATTGTAAATTACATGTTGAGGAGGAACACACAGATCCCTAGCTCAATATTTGTGGTTCACTGCTTTCAAAAATGTCTTTATTCTCAGGAAGTACGACAACACTGTGGCTACTGGTGGGGCTGTCAGTATTTTTGCTGTTGCCATCCACATTCTTATTGTTAGTACTTGCAAAAGTGTTTCCTCTTTCCTCTCCTTTTGTCTGTCCCCTGCCCTGTTTTTTTCATTGTACTGTACACTGCTTAATTATAATAGGGATTGGCAATTACACAAAACTATTTCCAGAAAAATAGCAAAGCACTAAAATGGTCACTTAGTCAGTAAATATTATTATACTAGAACTACGTCAGTCAGCTTATAAATTTTTTTTTTTGCAGTTAAAATGGCAGCAATTTGTATGTAAGCGAAAAAGCGCCACAGGAATAAATGCGGTGGAAACACATTGCGGTTTTTCCTGCAGTCCTCTACAGACTTTCTGCTTCCATTATACCTATACAGAAACCGCCACCGTTTCCGTAGGTATAATTGACATGCTGTGATTTCCTAAACTGTTAGAATCTGATACACTTTGCAGGGACTGTAAAACACAACTTTTTCTGTGGCATTTCCACTGCGGCCAAACCATGGCGTTTATGTCACATGGGACTTCAGCCTAACAGATTTTTTAGCAGACTGCTTCACACTGTTTATTGGCTGAGAAAAAAAAAACCTTAACCCTTTTTGTTATTAGCGCAGGCTGCAATACTGTATATATGAGCAACAACAAAAAAACATTGAGAAATTAATATTACACTATATTTTTGAGCAGAGCAGAAAAAAAGCACAAGCTGAGAGATTGTAAACTGGTGAACAAAAAAAAAAAATGTTTAAAACAACAGATTTATTTATTTTTTTTAAAGATGCACAGGCTGCAAAGCTGTATAATTGAGTTTTAGCAGTAACAAAAAAAAAATAAGAAAATACTCAAGAAGCAAATTTTTTTTCAGATTAACACTCCTCCATTACTCTGTGTATTGGTCAGTAGAGCAGAATAAAAAACATTTAATAACAAGAGGTTTATTTTTTTCAGGTAAGCACAAGTTGTTAGGCTATATATTGGGCGAATATAAAAAATGCTTAAATAACATATTTTTTTAGATTTGCACAGGCAGAATCTGCGCTTAGATTGTATATTGGGAGAACAAATAAAAACACTTAAAATTTTTGCTTTGCTGTTAGATCAGCAGTTCTATGAATTTAATGAGAAAAAAAAAGACAATTCTTGCTCCCAAAAACCCTAAAAGATTTTTTACTAGCAGGAGCTTCAGGACTAACTCTTTAAACTCTGTATACAGCCGCACAGATCTATGATTGCTATCATTAGAGAAGCCTGTAATTGCTTATATCTGACTAAATTTTCATCCTATTGCTAACTATTGCTTGCAACTGTAAGCTTTTTAGAATTAAGTGCTCTGTATGATACAGACCTTACACTATCACAATCTGTCAAGAGTATCAGTTCTGCTACTGTTGCTTTAAGGTTTCCATGCCGACCCCGGAAACTTTTGCTATGTCAGAGTTCTCTGGTCTTGTCACATTACCAGCTGAGGCCCATTTAGAAGTAATTCCTTCTCAGCCACCTGCCTGCAATTATTTAGCTTGTTTGACCTGTGTCTTTGTGAATCACTGCTTCAGACTGATCTCCCAGAAATCGAACTTTGGCTCGTGACCAGATAACCCTTGCCTGCTGATTCAAGCCCTAATCTCTTGAAATACCTACCCTTTGGCTTTTGTTACCCGAAAAAACATGTTTATTGATTTTTTTTCATGACGTGATCTCTTGGTATACGGCTAGAGATGGGTGAACCTCTCAAAAATCATTTAGATTCGGGTTCTGGTGGCTCTGGTCCATGGTTCGTTTCGGGTTGAACAAGTTCTTTGGCAAAATGTGTGGCAGTGCAGCAGGGAATAATATGATGGACCAGGTCACAGAACATGTCATGTCTGACTGAGTAATGGTAAATATTAAGGAGTAGCAGCAACCAGCATCACCAGCAGTACAGTAAATAGAAGATGATGATAAAGGGAGATGGTGACACAGTAGTATAATGTTGTACTGTGTTAGTCATTGAAAGTAGTGGAAGAGTGAAGAAATCAGGCGATACCTTTTAGAGGCTAACTGAGTATATTTGATAAGTAAGCTTTCAGAAGACTAGCTTCCTTCATCAGACATAGTGTTATACAAGAACTGAAAATTCACAGATTTATCTGTGAATTTTCAGTTCTTGTATAACACCATGTCTGATGAAGGAAGCTAGTCTTCTGAAAGCTTACTTATCAAATAGACACAGTGACACAGTGACTGTGACAACTATTTGGAGGCATCAGCCAGAGGTGTGTGAAGATCCTCACTGATTCATACCAGAATAATTTTGATAAAAGTAATTTTGTTCATGCTGCCTTGGCCAGTTATGTCCTTTTAGGTCTTACAGCACCACTGGCAGCACTGAACACCCTTTCAGCCATAACACTCGAGGCTGGAAAAGATAAAACTACCATGGCAAACTGGACCAACTCCTTCCTCTCTCTCTAACCTATTGGCCCAGAATTCCATGGGGTCAGAGTTATCTGCTGGAGTATAGGTGCACTCTAGGTATGACTGTTCCTGCTGATGCAGCCAGTGGGTGTCAGCTGCCTGGTTCCTGTTGGGTCTGCAAGCTGAAAAATGTTTGGTTCATCATCTAGATACTGTACTGGGCCTGGCTGCTGCTTTTCACTCCTAGTGACATTTGTGGCACTGGCATAGGAGGTGGAGTGCTGGCTGAGTGAGGTGGACTGGAAGTGGGTAGAGGCCAACTGGATACGTGTGCGAATGGCAGTTGCAACGTTCACCCTAAACTCTGTGACAAGCTGAGTGTAGAGCCTATCCTGATAATAGTCTAATTTTTCTTCCCTTTGTGAAGAAGGGAACAATTCCCCCCTTTTTGTCTTTATAGCAAGGGTCTAAGAGCACTACCATCCAGTACTCATCCATCTGCTTGATGCTAATACGCTTGTTGCTGAGTAAGCAGCGGAGCATACAACTTGCCATGCTTGCCAATGTATGTGCGGATCCAAGGGCCTGTCATGGTTGGTGTTCTTGACCAGCATGGTACTCATCGTCATAATCTTTGCGACATAAGAACAGTTGAAATGTGCAGGAGATTTTCTGGCCATGAGGAGCACCTCTTTGAAGACATTATACTGGTTAGTAAAAAAGAAAACCACCAGAATAAAGACATGCGCCATACAAGGACAATGTGTTATTCATCCTAACTTCAGTGCAGCAACAATATTGGTGCTGTTGTAGCTGGCAACATTGTGGTAGTTGGTGAGGAGCCATTCAGCAGGATACTTGCTGCAGGATACAGCAAAGCAGCTCCTCCTCTGTGCGGCTCCTCTGATCCAGGCTCATTAATTGCAAAACCGCATTGCAGCGCTTCGCCTTACACCCATGAGGAGGAAGAGGAGTGGAAGTGATGCCTTGCTCTGATGAAGATGGTGGCGGGAAGTGGTCCAGAGAGGAAGATCCAGAGGAAGTGGATGGGCCCTACATGGTGTTGGAACTGGGGCTGCACAAAAGGGGTGGAACTAGCACCATGCCATGCTGTGTTTCTGGATTGTGGCCCTGCCACTCAAAACATCGGCCGTGAAAGCCATGTATTGTCCTTGTCCATAATTGCTGCTCCACCTGTCAACTGTGTCGTGCACCTTTCCCTAGACAGATGTATTCAAGGAAAGGCCCACATTCTCCGACACATTGTGATATAAAACAGAGATAGCTTTCCTAGATAAATAAAGGTGGCTAGGTATCTTCCATCAAGGTTGAGCACATGCCATCAGATGTCGAAACGCAGTTGAGTCTACTAGGTGGTTCAGCTGTGACGACACTACTAGCAGCTTGACCAGGTGTAAGTTAAGTTGAACAACTGCTAGATGACTGGGCACACATTGTTGTCTCCTGGCTGACTGATGGTGTGGAAGAGGAGGAGGAAAAACAGCCTTGCTCACTTCCCCTGCCAGTGCCACTGTCAAGTCTATTTTTCCAAATAAGAGTGATGCTTTTTCATGTGAGTACGTAGAGATGTCTCTCCTACATTTGTTCCTGCACGACCACAACTAGGTTTCTGCTGGTGGATCTTGCACATCGTTATGAATGTATCATTTGGCAATGTAAAAAAATCAAATTCCTACACAGTAGATGACCACATGTAGTTGCTGCCACCAGCAGCAGCGGAAACAAGTCTGCTACTACTACCACTAGTGCCACCACCCTCACGCAGAGAGGTTCCCCTTGGTCTGCCGGGGCAGGATTTTGGATGTTTAGGCCTTCAGACCACCCTCTTCATCTGATGTCACCTGATTACCCTGACCTGGCTTCCAAGTCATATCTGCAAGCAGTGGCGTAACTAGGAATGGTGTGCCCCTAGGCGAACATTTGACATGGGGTCCCCCCTGAACCGCCGCCTCCAACTGCCCCCGGACCGCCCCCTCCTGCACAAACTGCCTTCCTGTGCACACTATTATGCGCTATAGTTGTCCCTGCACACAATATTATGCCCCATAGTGGCCCCTGCACACAGTATTATGCCCCATAGTGGCCCTTGCACACAGTATTATGCCCCATAGTGGCCCTTGCACACAGTATTATGCCCCATAGTGGCCCCTGCACACAGTATCATGCCCCATAGTGGTCCCTGCACACAGTATCATGCCCCATAGTGGCCCCTGCACACAGTATCATGCCCCATAGTGGCCCCTGCACACAGTATCATGCCCCATAGTGGCCCCTGCACACAGTATCATACCCCATAGTGGCCCCTGCACACAGTATCATGCCCCATAGTGGCCCCTGCACACAGTATTATGCCCCATAGTGGACCACACATGAACAATTATTATACTCTGGGGTCTTCTCAGACCCCAGAGTATAATGATCGGAGACCCAGGGGAGGATACAAACATAAAAAAACAATGCTACTTACCTCTTCCTGGCTCCAATGCACTCCCATGCGCTACTTCGGCCATCTTCAATGTTGGAAAAGATCTCGCGTGATCCAGACCGGAGTTGCGATGCATAATGACGTCGGCTGATGTCTGGGACGTCAACAAACAGGGCCAAAGCCTGTCCGAGCGCCAGAGAGGTAAGTAATGTTGTTTTTTATGTTCCCTCACCTCCCCTGGGCCCCCGATCTTTATACTCAGGGGTCTGAAAAGATACCAGAGTATAATGATAGCAGTGTTTGTGGGGTTCGCGGTAGCGGCTGCCACAGGACTCTGGGCCCCATAATGTCCAGGGCCCTGTGGCAGCCGCTACCGCTGCTAGCCCGGTATTTACGCCCCTGTCCGCAAGAGAATAATCATCGACAATGTCATCATCCTCATTTTCCCTGCTTTTTTCTAACACTCAGAATTTCCACCTCCAAATACCCCCCCTAGCTCCCATATCAGAATGACTACCAGTAGTAGTAATAGTACCACACACAGGGGTGTAAATACCGGGGTAGCGGCTGACACAGGGCCCGGGACATTAAGGGGCCCGGAGCCCTGTGGCAGCCACTACTGCGAACCCCAGAAACACTGCCATCATTATACGCTGGGGTCTTTTCAGACCCCAGAGTATAACGATCGGGGGCCCCGGGGAAGTGAGCGAACATAAAAAACACTGTAACTTACCTCTCCTACGCTCCGACAGGCTTCAGGCCTGTTTGGTGACATCCCAGACATCAGCCAACGTCATTATGCGTCATGATGCCAGCCTGGATCACGCGAGATCTGGTCCAACATTGAAGATGGCCGAAGTAGCGCACGGGGGTGCAGCGGAGCGAGGGAGAGGTAAGTAGCATTGTTTTATGTTTGTATCCTCCCCTGGGTCTCCGATTATTATACTCTGGGATCTGAGATTATGGGGCATAATATTGTGTGCAGGAATGCGGTTTGTGTGGGGGGGGGGTTGTTGGAGGGGGCGGTCTAGGGGGGTTGGGGGCGGCGGTTCGGGGGGGGCCCATGTCAAATGTTCGCCTTGGGGCCCAGCCATTCCTAGTTATGCCACTGACCACACCCTCTACCACTATTAACCTCCAACATCACCAACAGATATCATGTCTTCCTCCTAGGAAGAATAGATTGTTCAGCAGGTGCCACGTCACTACCAGGGATCTGTGTCAGTGAAGAATGTGAAGGAGACATGGTTGACAGTCCAGAAAGGCCCTGCAGTGAATTATGTGTTATGTAGTAGGAGGAACACACAGAAGCCTGACCCACATCAATCTCAGATTCAATTTCCTCCTGTGACTGAGATGAGTCAGCTAAATAATTTAACCCTTTAGCGACCAAGGGTGTAATAGTATGTCCTGAGTCGCAAGACGATGTATGGAGAGAGCTCAGGAGCTGAGCTCTCTCCATACAGGGCAGATGACGGCTGTATAATACAGCCAGGACCCGCCGCTAACAGCAGCGATCGGTGCCTGCACCGATCGCGGCTGTTAACCCTTTAGATGTCGCGGTCAAACGGGACATCGACGTTTAAATTGCACAGGTGCCATGGACACCTCCATTTTTCGCCGATCGCCGCCCTCCAGAATGTCATCGGAGGGCGGCGATAGGTTGCCATGACAGCCGGGAGCCTATCGAAGGCTCCCCGGCTTGTCATTACATTAGAGCTATTAGACGATGCCAGAGGCAGTGTCTAATAGAGGTGAAGGCATTTTTCTATTCACTGCGATACAGTAGTATCGCAGTGAATATTATGAGCAATCAGACTCCTTAGGTTTCAAGGTCCCTAGGGGGTCTGATCATACAAGTAAAAGTAGAAAAAAAAAAGTTTTTAAAAGTATAAAAAAAAAAAATAAAAGTTCAAATCACCCCCCTTTCCATAGATCAGATATAAAAGTAAATAAACAAAAGTAAACATAAACACATTAGGTATCCCTGCGCTCCAAAATGCCCGAACTATTAAAATATTAAAATATTTATCCTATGCGGTTAACGGCATAGCGGTGAAAAAAAATCAAAATGGCCAAATAGCGTTTTCTTCAACACTTTGCCTCCTATAAAAAATTTAATAAAAAGTGATCAAACCATCAGATCTTTCCCCAAATGATATAAATAAAAACATTATGTTGTCCCGCATAAAAAGACGCCTTACCCAGCTCCATATATGTAAATATGAAATAGTTACAAATTTTTTTTTTCTATTTTGCAAAGTTTTTAATTTTTTAAAAGGTATCAAAACATAACAAATACTATATCGCCGTGTTCGTACTGACCCGCAGAATACAGGTAACATGTCATTCTTACCACAAAGTGAACACTGTAAAAATTAAACCCATATGAAATTGGTGCAAATGCAGTTTTTCTCCAATTGCACCTCATTCTGAATTTTTTTCCAGCTTCCCAGTACATTGCACAGCATATTGAATAGTGACATTATAAAGTACAATTTCTTTCGCAAACAATAAGCCATCATGTGACTCTGTGAACTGAGAAATGAAAAAGTTATGGCTCTTGAAATGTGGGGAGGGAAAAACGAAAATGCAAAAACGAAAATTGTCCGGGTCTTTAAGGGGTTAAAAACGTCATCAACATTCTCAGGAAGTACAACAATCCTTTGGCTACTGGCATTGCCACCCAAACATGGTTGATCTTGCCACCAACATTCTTATCGGTAGTGTAACGTCTCTGCACCACCCTCCACCCACACGCTGTGGCGCAGGAGGCGTGTTCAGTTTCATTCCTTGTTTAAGATTCTTGTTGCTCAGTCTGAACATTGTCCTAGACTATGTAATTGAATTTCAGCCACACCCGTCTCCTGCACCTTTGTTTCTCTCTGCAAATCAAATAGTTAATCTCAGCCTTGCCTGTGTGATTGACAGCCTATTGTCCTATCAAGTCTGGGGTGGGTTCAGCTTTAGGGCTCACTGTCTTTTTGTGCCCCTCCCCCCAGGGTTCTGCAGCAGCACTGGGGAATTGCTCAACTGGCAATTCCCTTACAGGTAGTAGTAGTAGTAGTAGTAGTAGTAGTAGTAGTAGTAGTTGTAGTTGTTGCACAAGTGTTTCCTCCCCTCCCTTCTTTTGTCTGTCATCTGCCCTGTTTTTTTCAAGTCATTTTTAATGCCCAAAGACAGTGCTTAATTATTAATTTAAAAAAAAGCTATAATAATGGAGATTCATTTTTTACATTAGCAGAGGTTGCATTAATAGTACCATGGCCACCACTACTATTGTACTACTGTGATGTATATCTAGAATTACATATTTTGCATGCAGAGAAATGCTCACAATATTTTGTTCAGATTACTGGTGTTTGGACACATAGGGAGGGCATGGAAGGGGAGGAGCCCTTTTGGCTTTTGGAAGACTGAATTCCTTGGGATCATTTTCAGGGCCATGACACATTTGCAGAACACCAGGTACAGTGAAAAAAAAATTATCAAGTGGTATAGAGATCATTTTGACCCCCAAAATGCTTTCCAAAAATAAATTTGCAGCAAAATAAAAATTGACATTTTTCCCAATATACACTATTTTAGTGCCCAATTTATCATGCTCAGCTTGTAGTTCTGTTTATAGCTCTCTGTCTATTATGATTTGTTTAATTAATTTAGAAATGCCCTACATGCAGCCCTGATCTTTTGCCTGGAAATATAACAGGGCTCAGAAGTAAAAGAGTACCATGAACATATTTTTGGCCTAATTTGGCAATTTACACTACACTACACATTGTCTGATTTACACTGCATTGGTGGACAATTGCAGAGGCTCTGAAGCGAAATTTAAAAAAAAAAACCCTAAAAAATGACACCATTTTAGAAACAAAACCTCTCAAGGAATTTATCAAGAAACACAGTGAGCAATTTTAATCATTGAGTTTTGTATTCATTTATATTTATATATACAATGGGGAAAAAAGTATTTAGTCAGCCACCAATTGTGCAAGTTCTCCCACTTAAAAAGATGAGAGAGGCCTGTAATTGACATCATAGGTAGACCTCAACTATGAGAGACAAAATGAGAAAACATATCTAGAAAATCACATTGTCTGATTTTTTAAGAATTTATTTGCAAATTATGGTGGAATATAAGTATATGATCACCTACAAACAAGTAAGATTTCTGGCTCTCACAGACCTGTAACTTCTTCTTTAAGAGGCTCCTCTGTCCTCCACTCATTACCTGTAGTAATGGCACCTGTTTGAAATTATTATCAGTATAAAAGACACCTGTCCACGACCTCAGACAGTCACACTCCAAACTCTACTATGGTGAAAACCAAAGAGCTGTGGAAGGACACCAGAAACAAAATTGTAGACCTGCACCAGGCTGGGAAGACTGAATCTGCAATAGGCAAGCAGCTTGGTGTGAAGAAATCAACTGTGGAAGCAATAATTAGAAAATGGAAGACATACAAGACCACTGATAATTTCCCTCGATCAGGGGCTTCACGCAAGATCTCACCCCATGGGGTCAAAATGATCACAAGAACAGTGAGCAAATATCCCAGAACCACAGGGGCGGGGGGCCTAGTGAATAACCTGCAGAAAGCTGGGACTAACATAACAAAGGCTACCGTCAGTAACACACTACGCCGGCAGGGACTCAGATCCTGCAGTGCCAGATGTGTCCCCCTGCTTAAGCCTGTACATATCCAGACCCGTCTGAAGTTTGCTAGAGAGCATTTTAATGTTCCAGAAGAGTATTGGGAGAATGTCATATGGTCAGATGAAACCAAAGTAGAACTGTTTGGTAGAAACACAACTCGTCGTGTTTGGAGGAGAGCGAATGCTGAGTTTCATCCAAAGAACACCATACCTGCTGTGAAGCATGGGGATGGCAACATCATGCTTTGGGGCTGTTTCTCTGCAAAGGGACCAGGACGACTGATCCATGTACATGAAAGAATGAATGGGGCCATGTATCGTGAGATTTTGAGTGCAAACCTCCTTCCATCAGCAAGGGCATGGAAGATGAAACGTGGCTGGGTCTTTCAGCATGACAATGATCCCAAGCACACCACCAGGGCAACGAAGGAGTGGCTTCGTAAGAAGCATTTCAAGGTCCTGGAGTGGCCTAGCCAGTCTCCACATCTCAACCCCATAGAAAACCTTCCATAGATCACCTGACGGAAGGAGGCATGCACTCAAAATTGTTTCATTGCAGCCATTTGCTAAAAGCAAAAAAGTTCATTTTATTTCTCATTAATGTACACTCAGCACCCCATCTTGACAGAAAAAAAACCCAGAAATGTAGATATTTTTGCAAATTTATTAAAAAAGAAAAACTGAAATATCATACGATCATAAGTATTCAGACCCTTTGCTGTAACACTCATATTTAACTCACATGCTGTCCATTTCCTTCTGATCCTCCTTGAGATGGTTCTACTCCTTCATTGGAGTTCAGTTGTGTTTAATTAAACTGATTGGACTTGATTAGGAAAGGCACACCTGTCTATATAAGACCTCACAGTGCATGTCAGAGCAAATGAGAATTATGAGGTCAAAGGAACTGCCCAAACCTGACAATGAAAGCTATGTCACGCTTTCATTGTCAGGTTTTTCGGGAGCATTTGCCAGATTCAACATTCTGTTGCCCCTGCAAAGTGGGCTGGTTATGGTAAGGTGTGGAGGGAATGGTGCTCTTTTGTCCGGGACAAGAGGGTGGAAGTGAGTGAGCATGATTGGCTTGCGGTGGCTTTGCATTATTTGGGACATATTAGGGAGTCTGCGTTTTTTGGGTGTTAATTTTCACTTTTAATTGGGCTAGTCTGTTTTCTTTTCTGTTTAGACAAGTGTTGAAGGGTTGGTCACTGGAGTGGATTGCGTTGGCTGACAGGCGACCTCTGTCCTACTATTTATTATCGCAGTTGGTGTCGGCAGTGGACCGGACTTGTTCATCTCCTTATGAGGTGTTGCTTTTTTCTACCGCCTTTTCTTAGGCCTTTTTCAGTGCATTGCGGGTTAGGGAGCTTCTCCCCCCTGTTGCGTACCCACGTGGGGGGTTTGCGTGTGGAGGACATGGTTGTTTCCAATTATACCCTGCGGTTGCGTATAGGTAAGATTAAGATGGATTAGCAGAGTAGGGGTGCGTGGGTGGTGTTGCACTCTGTGGTTGGACCGGTATGTCTGGTTCGGTCAGTGAGAAATTTTCTTTCAGTTCATGCCCAGGGTCCAGCGTTTTTAGTTCATGATTTGGGTGATCCGGTGACGGTTTTTCAATTTTGTTCGGGTGTAATGGAAGTGGATGTTTTGGAGTACGGCACGAAATGGTTCAGGATTGGGGCAGCTACAGAGGCAGCGCGGGCAGGTTTGTCAAATGATTCGGTTTAGAGGATTGGGAGGTAGAAGTCATCTTGTTTTGTAGGGTACGTTCCTCCAGTTTTGTTGCACTAATTGCTTTTTGTTTTTCAGGTGTTTGTTGCCCCTACGTGTGTTTTTGGGGCACAGTTATATCTTCTGGGCGGCCCAAAGTACAGATACCATGCCTGGTGGTAAGGCTCTTAGTTTTAGAGAGATCGAGGTCTCTTGGAGGGGAGTCCATGGTCTTAGATGGTGACAGGTGCTCCCTGAAGTGATTGAAGTCGGTAAGGTTGCTGCTCCCCTGGTGATTTTAGTGATATGTCATGGTTGAGTTGATCACGTTAATGAGGGCGGATTTGGAGAGGATTATGGAGTACTTTACAAAACTGGTCTTGGTGTGGTCTGAGATCATGCCACATGTTACATGGCAGGGGGCCCGAGATGCTGGCGCTGTTGAGAAAGCCCATAGAATGGTTAACTCTCGGCTTTCTAGGTTTGTTCGTTCAAAGGATGGTGGGGTGATACGACACCGCCAATTAGAGGGAGATAACAGGTGTTTGATGAGGCCGGACAGGGTTCACCTGAATGATATTGGCCTAGATATCTTTCCGACTTACAGGACGGGGTTGATCAGGCCTTGTTTTTGCTTGGTGGGGTTCGGAACCCTGTGTGAGGTCAGGGCTTCCTCCTTAGTAGTATAGAACCTGTTTGGCGGACATGAAGGCGGACTTGTTCGCAGGAAGACCTGCGGCCAGCATACCGCGTCATGACCGTGGTTATAAGTTTTATGTTTAAAAGATAAATTAATAAAGCTGTGGCCAACCCCGTCCACTTAAGAGTAAAATTGGTGTCCTGGTTTTATTTACCTTAAGAAGAGGGGAACATTTCGTTGGGAAGTGGTAAGAGTCTCTGCAGTCATTGCTCTTTGTTTGAGAAGTGTTTATATGGTTTGTTTTTTCTTTTGTAGATCTAGTGCAATTGTAAACTATGACAAGACATTTGGATGCTATAGCATCTCTGTGACTGTAACCTATCAGATAAATTGAACTGATATAAGCCACAGAATCTTCTGCAAAAACAAATCTGCATGCCTTTAGGTTAGGCTTTGCTGCAGATTTGCAATTTGGATACCATACTGCAAATGCAGCAGTTTACAGCAGAATACAAGTGGATATGTTATATGATTACTATACTATCTGGATGCTCTTTGTTCATTCTGCACAGGATCTTGACTAAGTGATGTGTGAACCCAAAAGCTATGTAACATAATGTTTTTATGATATTTAACAAGTGGAAAATGTTATACTTGTAAATTTGTGGTGTACAACAACATGGAGGAAGATGGTGCTCTGTGAATAAAAACAAATTTAGTTTATAACAAATATCGTACATAAATTTTCATAGATATATATATGATGTAAATACATGTAGTAATTTAATATAAATAAAATTTATAACATAACTGTGTGTTTACTATTACTCAGCTTTGTTTCTGAATGTGCAGGTTAGTCTGTTGTAGTCTAATTTACCGTAGTTCTTAGTCTGGACAGCATCATAAGTCAGCAGTGCACATCTTCATCTTATCACAGAACTATTTCCACACTCTACAGGAACCTCACCTATAATAGCATAGTATTACTACTTCATGTATTTCAGATTAATCAAAGAAATGATACATTTCTTGGTATGGTATCCAGGGGAGAAATGCAATCTCCATCATGAAGTCATATCAAAAATTGTTAGATTGAACATTGCTTTTCACCTTGATAAAACATCTTACTTTGAAAGAGAAGAGTGAACTGTCTTGAACTGTTTCCTTTACTTAAAAATTTGAAGAAATTAAAGTCTATGCTAACATAACACATATTCTTAGACTAGATTCACATGACCAAGGTGCAAAACGGCAATAAAAAATTCAACAGTGATTTTCATGGTCACGATAAGTAGGGCCAAAGCTTGTGAGGCACCAGAGACACTGAATCCGCAGCATACGCAAGCCGACATGCAAAAATTTCTAAAGAAGACAACTCACTCACCCGTAGTAAGCTTTAAAATGGCGCAGGAGGAAAGTAGCAGTGCGGGAGAGGCGGCCGTAAACTCCAAAGCCGACGGCTCTCTTATAGACTTCCTTGGCAAGGCTTTCACAGGCCATAACATCCCTACTCATGGCACTTGCAGACCTTAGAGCTGACAAGAAGTCATTGGGATGGGGGGTTAAATATCTGGAAGGTGCTTACACTGAGGTGCTGAAACATTCCCATGCTGTCCCACACAGGCTAGATGCCCATACTGAGCATCTTAACAAGACCTATCTAATGCTAGATGACCATCAAAACAGGAATCGCCACCACAATATTCGAATAAAGGGGCTGCTGGAGAAGTATGCTACTGGGCAAAGACAATGCATCACTATAGAGCGTGTGCACAGAGTCCAAGTCAAATGCTGTGGACCTGCCTGGAGATATCATCTGTGGCATCATCAGCTGTTATGGTAGCGATCCTGCGAGCTGTGAGGGAATGTCCCAAAATCACCTTCATAGAGTTGGACTTTCACATCTATCCAGACCTTGCACCATCCATTCTTTTTAAGTGCCACACACTCCTCCTGTCATTGGAAACCTCACACACGGTTGAAGAGTTACTATCCACAACCCCACAAGACCTAGAGGCGGCCTGGACAGCACTGGAGAGCCCACTGCGCAAGAGTCATTATGGATGCCCATCCAAGAGGAGGCTACAGTAATACCGGTGCTGCTGGAGATCGAATCCCCCTACACTAAAGGAAGCTTCAAATCATCGAAAGGGAAGAGTATCTCCATAAAGGAATTGGAATTGCTTCACAGGGACCACTGATGTCTTTAGGTTTAACTTAGGTTTGATGATCTGCAGTCACTATAGAAACATAGCTGAGCTTCAACTTATATTCCCTATAGAGGTCCCCTAAATCGGATTTATCCCCCCTGAGAGATTCTGCATTGTCAGGTAGTTGGTTGAAAGTTACTTTTATTTTTCTCTGCCATGTGTCATACTTAGCTCTAGCAATCCTTAGACTACACAGTCGCCGAACAGTTAGACATGCTACACAGTTTATAACTCCCCAAACCTGCCTCTTGTTTGCCCATTTTCTTGACACACTGTAATGCATTGCCCTGATATGCACCTGTTCTGAAACCAATCTCTCTTGCTTTCTTCTAGCAGCGAGTTTGTTAAACATTTCTATAAAGGGTTAGAGATGACAACCGCTTCATATGTTGGACATATCTGAGCTGGCGACTGTGGTCTAAGTGACCAGGGACAGGTTGATTAGAAGTTATTTGTACATCTTACTGAGGGGTGCACTCTATGGTCAAACGCAGTAACCTCCAAGCCATTCATTAAATACTGTGTATTCTACCTATGTTACAGTGCTGGCCAAAAGTATTGCCACCCCTGCAATTCTGTCAGATAATACTCAATTTGTTCCAGAAAATGATTGCAATCACAAATGCTTTGGTAATAATATCTTCATTTATTTTGCTTGCAATGAAAAAACACAAAAGAGAGAATGAAAAAAAGTCAAATCATTGATCATTTTACACAAAACTCCAAAAATGGGAAGGACAAAAGTATTGGCACCCTCAGCCTAATACTTGGTAGCACAACCTTTAGACAAAATAACTGCGAACAACCGCTTCCGGTAACCATCAATGAGTTTCTTACAATGCTCTGCTGGAATTTTAGACCATTCTTCTTTGGCAAATTTCTCCAGGTCCCTGAGATTTGAAGGGTGCCTTCTCCAAACTGCCATTTTGAGATCTCTCCACATGTGTTCTATGGGATTCAGGTCTGGACTCATTGCTGGCCACTTTAGAAGTATCCAGTGCTTTCTCTCAAACCATTTTCTAGTGCTTTTTGAAGTGTGTTTTGGGTCATTGTCCTGCTGGAAAACCCATGACCTCTGAGGGAGACCCAGCTTTCTCACACTGGGCCCTACATTATGCTGCAAAATTTGTTGGTAGTCTTCAGACTTCATAATGCAATGCACACGGTCAAGCAGTCCAGTGCCAGAGTTAGCAAGGCAACCCCAAAACATCAGGGAACCTCCGCCATGTTTGACTGTAGGGACCGTGTTCTTTTCTTTGAAGGCCTCTTTTTTTTTTTCCTGTAAACTCTTTGTTGATGCCTTTTCCCAAAAAGCTCTACTTTTGTCTCATCTGACCAGAGAACATTCTTCCAAAAAGTTTGTGGCTTTCTCAGGTAAGTTTTGGCAAACTCCAGCCTGGCTTTTTTATGTCTCAGGGTCAGAAGTGGGGTCTTCCTGGGTATCCTACCATGGAGTCCCTTTTCATTCAGACGCCGACGGATAGTACGGGTTGACACTGTTGTACCCTCGGACTGCAGGGCAGCTAGAACTTGTTTGGATGTTAGTCGAGGTTCTTTAGCCACCATCGGCACAATCTTTCGTTGAAATCTCTCGTCAATTTTTCTTTTCCGTCCACATCTAGGGAGGTTAGCCACAGTGCCATGGGCTTTAAACTTCTTGATGACACTGCGCACGGTAGACACAGGAACATTCAGGTCTTTGGAGATGGACTTGTAGCCTTGAGATTGCTCATACTTCCTCACAATTTTGCTTCTCAAGTCCTCAGACAGTTCTTTGGTCTTCTTTCTTTTCTCCATGCTCAATGTGGTACACACAAGGACACAGAACAGAGGTTGAGTCAACTTTAATCCATTTCAACTGGCTGCAAGTGTGATTTAGTTATTGCCACTACCTGTTATGTGCCACAGGTAAGTAACAGGTGCTGTTAATTACACAAATTAGAGAAGCATCACATGATTTTTCAAAGGGTGCCAATACTTTTGTCCACCCCCTTTTTTATGTTTGGTGTGGAATTATATCCAATTTGGCTTTTTGACAATTCTTTTTGTGGTTTTCCATTGAAGACAAATTAAATGAAGATATTATTACCAAAGCATTTGCGATTGCAATCATTTTCTGGAAGAAATTGAGTATTATCTGACAGAACTGCAGAGGTGCCAATACTTTTGGCCAGCACTGTATATTTATGACTGTATCGTTTTCATTGGGGAATTCACTGTCCCTCTCCCATTTACTTGTATTAATGCAAAACATGTACTTGTTAGTGAGATGGACTCTCCACTACTACATATGCATTTGGGGGACGATCGATGGCCTTTAGTAAAGCCTGTGATCCCTAACCCCACCTCCCCATATTCACCCCTCTCCCCCAGTTTATGCGCTAGCTATAAACCAATCTCACTGCTTAACCTGGACATAAAGATCTGGGAAAAAACTTTCTATGGTTGAAACAACTAATACCTTCTTTGGTTCATGAAGAACAGTGGGAAGAGAAGGAAGGGACAACACTGCCAAGCTATTCCCTTTGATTCAACTTGCGCAACACACTAAACACCCACTGGTCCTTAGGGGTAGATGCAGAGAAGGCCTTTGACAGGATAGATTGGAACTTTATAAAGGCCAAACTAGAGAAATTTGTACTTCCTGCTTAATTCATAACAGCCATCTTCTCTTTATATGCATAACCACATGCCCACTGCAATATCTCCAATGGGACAAGGAAGGGATATCCGCTCTCACCAACCTTGTTTATCCTAGCCTTATAGACTATTCTGCAAATGGTTAGACAACATCCAAATATTTGACGAAGCCACTCTCTATGTGGTTGCTTTTGCCGACAACGTTGTTTTTGTGGTTACTAATCCTGAAGAAGGTCTGCCGTCTCTCGCCAATCTCCTCAAACTATGGCAAAATATCCCACTAAAGCCAACCTCACAATATAGGAAATTTTGAAAATCACTTTGTCCAACGAGTCTAAACACCACACTCCCTTTCTCTGGTCTGATTCCTCTATAAAATAATTAGGAATCCATCACACTTCATGTCCTGAGGACTTATAACATCAAAATTTCTTGCATCTGCTAGAGGAAATCAAATGCAGCTTGTCTTCGTATACCACCTTGCTCCTATCCTGATTTGGTAGAAAGAACTTACTTCAGACCTATTTGCTTCCCAAAATTCTATACAGGATGTCCATGTTACCTATACACATATCAACTGCCTTCTTAAAGTCCATGTACAGCATTTTTACGAGATTTGTCTGGAGACAAAAAACTCCTAGATTGGCCTGGTCACAACTCAATTGAAAATGATCTTGAGGAGGTATAGGCCTCCCAGACATCCTTAAATATTATAAATCGATCAATAGGGATGGTGGGCGAACCACCACTGACGAACTACATCTCCGTGATGCTGCTGAAGAAGCTGACATCTCTCTCGAATCAAATCTCTGGCTGCCAAGTGAGACATCTGGTACACAGGACAGAAGATGCCCTATCCTCCACTGGGCATCTGCAATTTGGACTGAGCTTGGATCCACCCTGGCATCCCTACCCTCACCTCTTTTTCCAGTAGGACTAATTTTGACTCTTTTGGGTGTGAGAGTCGATGCCTATCAAACTATCTGGACCAAGCTGAACTCCCTTACCCTAAGATATCTCTCTTACAAGGACACACTGCTAGATGATGATGACATTCTGAGACTGAGACTGGTTCCAGGTTTTAAACTCTCCTTTCTGCATAAGCATCATTTGAGACACCACCTTGATTTGTTTAAGAACTCCCTTCAATTCAGACTTCACTTAACCCCATTTGAAAAACTCTTAATTTCCAAGACAAAAATGCTGAGGAAGACTTTGCACCTCCTTTTATACGTTATAGACCCAAATGAACTGCAACTCAGTTTCTCTCAAGAAGATATTGACCTGATTTTGAGACACTCTTCCCTTGTATGTGCTTACAAGAAAATCACTACAAATTGGTATCTCGCTTGTACAGAACCCAGGACTCGCTATTTCACAAGAAGTTCAACGATAGCAACAAATGTTGGAGGTGCCAGATCCACATAGGTACTTACCTCCACTTGTCCGCTTATCCAACCCTTCTGGTCCTGTATACAAGAGCACATACACAAGGTCACCAGCTCCACAATTACTTTAACCCCTGCCATGATCTTCTTGTTGTTACCTTCTACGGTATACATAACTCCCTGTGATCTTCTAGTCACTCATCTTATCGCAGCAGCTAAATCAGTTATACCTCAATTCTGACTTCAAACTATGGCTCCTCCTGTGCACCTCGGGGGGCTTAAGTACATCAAATTGACCACTTTGAGGTACTAATAAGCTGGAAGTCCTGAATCCCACCCTTGCTACCTAAAGATTTGTTCTGCATGGTTGGATCTTTCACTTTGATCTGGATCTCAACTCACCACCAGAAAGCCTGATCTACTTGGTTGGAACTCTCTAAATAAGCTGGTCCCTCGACCTCTTATTCTTTTAGTCCTTTTATCCTTCCTTTTTTCTTACCACTTTGCCTTCTCACCTCCTGCTTATTTTACTCTTCCTTTTGGCTCTACTCTTCTCTACCCCCAATCTCTTCCTCCTTCTGAGTGAGTGTAGCGTAAGTCTGTAACCCTGTGTCACAAAGGTCAAAACTGGCTGTGGATTTAATGGCAGCAGTAATTACTTAGTAGAGTTACAAGAGCAAATGGGCATGGGGTAGAGAAAAAAGAAATGTGTGGGTACAATTATAGAGGTGTGTTTACTAATTTTATTTTTGGGGAGGGGGTTTATATTATTATTATTATCATCCAAAGATTAGACGGTTTCACACAAACCTTTTTTTGGTGTTTTTAATCATATGTTTTCAAAGAAAAAAAAATGCTGTTAAAAAAAAAAGCTTCAGTCAGATTTTACATGTTATTCAATAACAAATTACAAATGTCTTACATGCATGGCATTTTTTTTATACTTCATGGTGTTTTGCCTGTTTGGACTTTTTAAAAAAAAAACACAACATGCTCTGGGAATGGTGGTTTTTTTCATGTGTTTTCCCATTGATTTCAATAAAAGAAAATAAAACTCATAAATGCTGGAAAAATGCTGTGTGATTAAAAAAAACCCCACTGGTTTTATATGTTTTGTTTTTTCAACAAAAAGACACCATGTAACAACTATGTGTGGAGGTAGCCTCAGACTTATACTTTAATGTGTGTCTCCATATTTAGATTAACAACAAGAAAGCTTGCTATGCCCACTGGTAATACAGATAAAATGAGTAGATTTACTTGGTCTTATGACACTTATTAATAATTTTCTAATCTTCTGTGACACATCCAGTAGCAGATTATTATATATGTGATTTTGGGAAGATGCAGAAGAAAAACTGTTTACTGTTTAACCAGTTTAAAGAGGACCTTTCATGTCCTCAGAGATGTGCGATATCACATACCGCTAGAAAGCCGACAATATACTGAATTCAGCGCATTGTCACCTCTCCAGGTACAGTGGGAAAAAAAAAGTATTTAGTCAGCCACCAATTGTGCAAGTTCTCCCACTTAAAAAGATGAGAGAGGCCTGTAATTGACATCATAGGTAGATCTCAACTATGAGTGACAAAATGAGAAAACATATCTAGAAAATCACATTGTCTGATTTTTTAAGAATTTATTTGCAAATTATGGTGGAAAATAAGTATTTGGTCAATAACAAAAGTTCATCTCAATAATTTGTTATATAGCCTTTGTTGGCAATGACAGAGGTCAAACGTTTTCTGTAAGTCTTCACAAGGTTGGCACACACTGTTGCTGGTATGTTGGCTCATTCCTCCATGCAGATCTCCTCTAGAGCAGTGATGTTTTGGGGCTGTCGCTGGGCAACACGGACTTTCAACTCCCTCCAGAGGTTTTCTATGGGGTTGAGATCTGGAGACTGGCTAGGCCACTCCAGGACCTTGAAATGCTTCCTATGAAGCCACTCCTTCATTTCCCTGGTGGTGTGCTTGGGATCATTGTCATGCTGAAAGACCCAGCCACGTTTCATCTGCAATGCCCTTGCTGATGGAAGGAGGTTTGCACTCAAAATCTCACAATACATGGCCCCATTCATTCTTTCTTTTACACGGATCAGTTGCCTGGTCCCTTTTCAAAGAAACAGCTCCAAAGCATGATGTTGCCACCCCCATGCTTCACAGTAGGTATGGTGTTCTTTGGATGCAACTCAGCATTCACTCTCTTCCAAACACGACGAGTTGTGTTTCTACCAAACAGTTCTACTTTGGTTTCATCTGACCATATGACATTCTGCCAATACTCTTCTGGAACATCCAAATGCTCTCTAGCAAACCTCAGTCGGGCCCGGATGTGTACTGGCTTAAGCAGGGGGACATGTATGGCACTGCAGGATCTGAGTCCCTGGTGGTGTAGTGTGTTACTGACGGTACCCTTTGTTACATTAGTCCCAGCTTTCTTCAGGTCACTCACTAGGTCCCCCCGTGTGGTTCTGGGATTTTTGCTCACCGTTCTTGTGATCATTTTGACCCCATGGGGTGAGATCTTGCATGGAGCCCCTGATCAAGGGAAATTATCAGTGGTCTTGTATATCTTCCATTTTCCAATTATTGCTCCCACAGTTGATTTCTTCACACCAAGCTGCTTGCCTATTGCAGCTTCAGTCTTCCCAGCCTGGTGCAGGTCTACAATTTTGTTTCTGGTGTCCTTCCACAGCTCTTTGGTCTTCACCATAGTGGAGTTTGGAGTGTGACTGTTTGAGGTTGTGGACAGGTGTCTTTTATACTGATAACAATGTCAAACAGGAGCCATTACTACAGGTAATGAGTGGAGGACAGAGGAGCCTCTTAAAGAAGAAGTTACAGGTCTGTGAGAACCAGAAATCTTGCTTGTTTGTAGGTGACCAAATACTTATTTTCCACCATAATTTGCAAATAAATTCTTAAAAAATCAGACAATGTGATTTTCTAGATATGTTTTCTCATTTTGTCTCTCATAGTTGAGGTCTACCTATGATGACAATTACAGGCCTCTCTCATCTTTTTAAGTGGGAGAACTTGCACAATTGGTGGCTGACTAAATACTTTTTTTTTCCCCACTGTATGTGCCCCAGTGCTAGAGATATTGGTGCCATTCTCTCCGCTGTCAGACTGTTTATTATTGAATCCATCTATTTCACTTTTACAGTTGAGATTACTAATAGAAACATTTCTTTCATATTTTTCATAAAGTGTTTTTCCACTTATGTCTTTCATGTAATGAAAATATTTAGCTATATACTATATATTTTTCTCATACTTGTATAACATATATTCTTGCATATGTGAACCAATACTCTAATACTTATGCAGTACATCCGTTGTGCCATTTAATTTATTTTCTAACGTGTTGTGAAATCAAGAAAGTTTGTTTTGTGGAGCCTACTCCTGAATATTCACACATCAAGCAATATTACAAAGCCTCAGCCGAATGATCTAAGCTGTAAGGAAATCGATTGAACTTAGACAATGAGCAGCATTTTGCTTATTGTCATCATCTTCCATATGTTGCTCATTTTCAAAAACCTAATTTCTGATTGTATAACAATGGTAATAGCAGCCTCATTTGAACACAGTAACTGCAATGTTTTGTCATAAGAATGTCATGCTAAAAATGCACACACTGGCTCTGCCCATTCAGGGCCACAAACCTGACATAAATTAATTAGACTTTTAATGAGAATCTTAACAAAATTGGCGCAAACAATAATCCATGTTGGTGTAAGGAACAAACGTAAAGAAATGCAATTTAAACAACAAAAAAAATCAGGGTTTGATTTATTGATACTGTCTTTTTTTATAACTGATTTTTATTGAAGGGTTTTTTTCAAAACAAAGTATATGAAAGAAACAAATAAAAAACAATGAAGGGGTGGAGGCTAGCAGCCAATTCCCCAAATAAACAGGAGAGAGTTACATAAATCATACAACAAATCAAAAAAGGACGAGGGGAGAGGACGACCACAGGGGACAAGGAAGGAACAAAGGGGGAGGGGTGGGGATGGGGATGGGGATGGAGGAAAATCAAGGATCAGAGACCCCATAAAATACAATACGTGTCCCAGGTAGTCCAGATAGAGCAGAAGGCATCCAAACTATTATTGAGGCTAGCAGTCAGGAATTCAAGGCTCCTCACATGCTTCATTTGAGACAAAAGGTCAACACCAGAGGGAGGATTCACACTTTTCCAGTTCCTAGCAATGAGCGTCTTTGCCGCTGTGCAAAGGTACAAGAAGAGCCTGGATGCCTTGCTACCTGGGTGTCTAGGAGGGAGGTTCAGGAGATAGACAAGAGGATCAAGGGGGACCCCCTGTAAGAAAAGGGCATCCGTCAAAGTCCTGACTTTCTTCCAGAAACCCAGGATGAGGGGATAAGTCCAAAAAATATGGTACAGTGTGCACTCTGCAGTGCCGCAGCGCCAGTACCCCGAGGGAATTACCAGGTTCAAGGTATGAAGGAGGGCGGGGGTGTGATACCAATGCATCAACAAATTATACTGAGTCTCCCTAAATGTCACACACAGAGGACTTCTGAGTCGAGACCACACAATCTGCCATAGGAAATAGGTCCACCCACCGCCTCCTCCCATCTGGACTTATAACGATGACCAACGGGAGGGCCAGTTGCCGGAGAGGCAAGAAGCTGGTAGATTGAGGAGATGAGGCCCCTGGTGGACGTGCCTGCACGACAAGTTTTCTCAAGGGCTGTGGGGAATGATACCTGAGAGGACCCATGGAGAGAGTGGACAAAATGGACCACCTGAGAGTAGTGGAACCACTCAGTAGTCGGAAGATTCAAGTTAATCGTAAGATAGGCAAAGGGCCTGAGCTCCAATGTTGCAGGGTCGACCATATCAGCAATCCGGAAGAGGCCCGCCTCAGACCACACCTTAACCATAGCAGAAGTCAGACTGTCTGGGAGGAGGGGGTTGTACAATATAGATACCATTGAGGAGCGCGGGGACACCAGAGAAAACTTAACACTGCAGGCAGACCAAATAGACCTAGTGAAATGGATGGGGCCAAGCAGGTAGGGGGAAGGGGGCGCAGGGGGAGAGCCGAACCACAGAAGCGCACTGGGGTGCACAGATGCCAGCCAAAGCTTCTCAATCTCAACCCATTTGCTATACAGTATGCCGGCATAGCCGCCCAGAATGGGATACAGCACAGATGAGCCGTCCAATAATAGTGCAAAAGATACGGGACAGCCAGGCCCCCGCACCCTCTCCCCACCAACATGACAGAGCGTGGAATACGATGTCGCCCGGCCTGCCATATAAACTGGAAAATAGCCTTCTGTAAACTACATAAGTCTACTCTAGGGACTGCAACTGGGAGCGTCTCAAAATAGTATAATAGCTTCGGGAGGAGAGTCATCTTAACTGTGGTGATTTTTCCCAAGAGAGAGAGGGCAAAGGCTGCCATCTGTCCAAGTGGGCTCTCAAGTCGCGGAAAAGTTGGGGATAGTTCGCTGAGTACAGAGTCGCGTAGGAAGAGGATAGAGGATAGGTGAAGAATTTATTTGCAAATTATGGTGGAAAATAAGTATTTAGTCATCTACAAACAAGCTAGATTTCTGGCTCTCACAGACCTTTAACTTCTTCTTTAAGAGGCTCCTCTGTTCTCCACTCATTACCTGTAGTAATGACACGTGTTTGAAATTGGTGGAAGGATACCAGAAACAAAATTGTAGACCTGTACCAGGCTGGGAAGACTGAATCTGCAATAGAGCAGGGACATCTCTCCTTGAGGAGAGCACCAGTTAAGGCCCGAAACGTTGCTGTATGCAGATAAGTGAAACTGGCTTGGCTAAAATCCCTTTTGCTGTCTCAAGACTCGGTGAGTCAAAAGCAAACTGAGGATCTGTTACATCCAACAGAGGGCGCATGAGCTCCCAGCTCCTTTCCCATAATGCCTTTTGATCTGCAATAGGCAAGCAGCTTGGTGTGAAGAAATCAACTGTGGGAGCAATAATTAGAAAATGGAAGACATACAAGACCAATGATAATCTCCCTCGATCAGGGGCTCCACGCAAGATCTCACCCCTTGGGGTCAAAATGATCACAAGAACGGTGAGAAAAAATCCCAGAACCACATGGGGGGACCTAGTGAATGACCTGAAGAAAGCTGGGACTAACGTAACAAAGGCTACCGTCAGTAACACACTACGCCACCAGGGACTCAGATCCTGCAGTGCCAGACGTGTCCCCCTGCTTAAGCCAGTACATATCCAGGTCCATCTGAAGTTTGCTAGAGAGCATTTGGATGTCCAGAATAGTATTGGGAGAATGTCATATGGTTAGATGAAACCAAAGTAGAACTGTTTTGTAGAAACACAACTCGTCGTGTTGGGAGGAGAGTGAATGCTGAGTTGCATCCAAAGAACACCATACCTACGACGGGCAACGAAGGAGTGGCTTTGTAGGAAGCATTTCAAGGTTCTGGAGTGGCCTAGCCAGTCTCCAGATCTCAACCCCATAGAAAACCTTTGGAGAGAGTTGAAAGTCCATGTTGCCCAGCGACAGCCCCAGAACATCACTGCTCTAGAGGAGATCTGCATGGAGGAATGGGCCAACATACCAGCAACAGTGTGTGCCAACTTTGTGAAGACTTAGACAAAACGTTTGACCTCTGTCATTGCCAACAAAGGATATGTAACAAAGTATTGAGATGAACTTTTGTTATTGACCAAATACTTATTTTCCACCATAATTTGCAAATAAATTCTTAAAAAATCAGACAATGTGATTTTCTAGATATGTTTTCTCATTTTATCTCTCATAGTTGAGATCTACCTATGATGTCAATTACAGGCCGGCCTCATCTTTTTAAGTGGGAGAACTTGCACAATTGGTGGCTGACTAAATACTTTTTTTCCCCACTGTACATCTCACACCAGCGAGAGAATGGATTAAGGGCGGTGTAGGAAATGTCAGGCTTAAGGGGTTGTCCATCCCAAAATCGATGACCTTTTCATAGGATAGGTTATCAGTATGCGATCTTTGGTGGTTCGATACCTGGACCCTGCACAGATCACCTGTTCTGGCAGCCGGAAGATATAGCTGTGGATTGGGAGGGATTCAAGTAATAGGAGCAATGCAGGAGCCCATCCACTACATAGTGGTAGTTGCGGCGAATTGTATTACCTGAAAATGAGAGCCTGCACATGCTCCCCATTCACTGCTATACCTTCCTGTTACCCAGTTGCTACCAGAACCACTGATCTGTCCGGAGTCCAAGTGTGGGTCCCCCACGATTCACATAGTGATGACTTATCGTATAGATAGGTTATCAGTATTAAAAATTGTTTTCGGGCCAGTCAAACCTTTTAAATTACCTCCTTAGCCAGTCTAAAATGATCGCATTTTAAGTCTTGCCCCTTATTGGCAAACCTTGCACCACTTCCATTAAGCCCTAACCCTTGTCAGGCAAAGGAAATACTTTACTAAAACATATAATAAATGTTGTGCACAGCATGTAGGCCAGATTTGTTTGGGTAAATTAAACCAGAATTTTGCCAAATTTAGATTAGTTAATTCTAATAAATAAATTCTAATAAATAAATTTAGCTAGTTAATTCTAATAACTGATTCTAATGAATACTTTTGTGATTTTCCTACTATTGTCATGACATTGGTTCTGAGGATGCTGGCAAAACACCTAATAATAAAGACAACACACCAGAAGGTTGGATTAATTGGCCACAGCAGTCATTTTAATAAATACAATACAAGCATATATAAATAACCACATTTTAAAACAACCCAAACATATAAATAACAAAATCAACATAAATAAATAAACAGATAATGCCAAATAACAAAAATAACCCAACTTTCCTGAGACTAAAATGCATCCTGGGGGGGAGGTCTTTAGAGCTACATAAATCTGGCCACCAATCTGTCCACCACACCGATTACCCTCAGCCGCAAACCACAGGCTCAGGGCACCATACCAACACAGATGGCAGTTTACCACATATAAAACCACTCCCCGGGACACCACCCAGCAGGAGCAAAAGAACCAGCCAGACCCAAACTGTAGTTAACCCCTTCCCGACATCCACCGTAATAGTACGGCGGATGTCGAATGTTTAAATATGGCCGCCATAGCCACCGGGTCTCTGCTGTTTTATACAGCAGACACCTGGCGCTAATGCCCGCGATCAGTGCCCACACTGATCGCGGGCATTAACCCCTCTGGTGCCTCGGTCAAAGATGACCGAGGCGCCATTTTACCGGGGATCACCGGCACCCGGAGCAAGCTCTGGGGCCGGAGCCCCGTTGGTATGACAACCAGGAGCCTTCTAAAGGCTCCCAGGCCTGTCTTTAGTTACTTTCTATTGCAGGCTACTCTATTGGAGCCTTCAATAGAAGCACCGTTTTTTTGCAATGCATTAGCATTGTAATGCATTGTATTAGTGATCAGACCACCTGGGGGTCTAATAAATGCAAAAAAAAAAAAAAAAAAAAAAAAAAATAAAAAAAAATAGTTATTAAAAGTTCAAATCACCCCCCTTTCCCTAGAAAACATATAAAAGTGCTTAAATATTGTGAAACACATACACATTAGGTATCCCTGTGTCCGAAAATGTCCGGTCTACAAATCTATAAAAATATTTTTCCCGTACGATAAACGCCATAGCGGGAAAAAAAAAATCAAAGTGCCAAACCGCTGTTTTTTTTCACTGTTTTGCCTCTGAAAAAAAAAATTAAATAAAAAGTGATCAAAGCAATAGCAATTCACCAAAATGGTATAACTAAAAAGTACACCTGGTTTCACAAAAAATACGTTCTATGCATCCCCTTACACGGAAGTATGAAAAAGTTACGGGTGTCAGAATATGGCGACTTTTATAAAAAAAAATAAAAAATTTTGCACAGTTTTGGATTTTTGTTAGGGGGTTAAAATGTAAATAAAACCATATAAATTGGTATCCCCAGAATCGTAACGAAACATAGAATACAGGTGTCATTTTGGCTGCACAGTGAACGCCGTAAAAGCAAAGCCCATAAGAACGTTGCACAAATGCACTTTCTTCAAATCCACCCCATTCTGAATTTCTTTTCAAGCTTCCCAGTGTATTGCACAGAATAATAAATGGTAGCATCATGAAAAAAAATTTGTCCCGCAAACATTAAGTCATCATATGACTCTGAGAACAGAAAAATAAAAAAGTTATGGGGTTTGGAAGGGGGGGGGGGGGAGGGAGTCAAAAACGAAAGTCGAAAAATTCCTCCGGCGGGAAGGGGTTAATCAATGGGGAAACTGACTACAACCTTTCCCCACCCCCAGAATTTCAACCAACTCCAAGGACCCCCACTCAGCCAACTGCTGTGACAAACAACAGAAAAAACCCACTTAATAGATCACCAACTATGGCGGGCGGGGTCACGACTCCTTCCCAGCAGTGAATGACCATGGGAAGCAGAGCCAGAGGCTTAAATCCCCTTCCCCTACCAACTCCCGCTGTTCCCCGTGCCCTCCCCTAGCAACCAATGCCCTCACTGTCAGGGCCCTGTCATGGCGGCCTCCACCTAGGGCTGGCACCCTTATTCTGGCCTTACTATTTAAAAACACCTGTAGCAAAACTTCAGTATGATCAAAATTAACTAACACTGTCTAATAGTTATACAGTGCAAATATAGACTAGATAATCTAAAAATGCACCAAATATATTAGGCCCGGTTCACATCTGCGTTCGGGTTTCCTTTCAGGGAGTCCACTTGGGGACCTCCCGAACTGAAACCTATACGCATAAAAAGCAGTTTACCTGGGAAACCACACGGACCCCATAAACATGCGGAAACATGCTTGCAGCACTTTCCTCTGCACTTGCTTCGTGCAGAAACCCGAGCGGAAACCACACGGACCCCATTATAGTCTATGGGGTCCGTGTGGTTTCCCATGTAAACCGCTTTTTAAGTGTATAGGTTTCCCTTCGGGGGTCCCCAAGAGGACTCCCCGAAAGGAAACCCAAACGCAGATGTGAACCAGGCCTTAGAATATCTGTTGCTAGGTGATAAACCTGGCAAAACTATACCCTAAGCCACACCAATTTTCTGATAAGTCATATCCAGTCACACACCTGTCTGGCAAGGAATAGAGAGTGAATAAAGGTGATGGAAGGTATGTATGTCAGTCTAGTGCTTGAAGTATTTCCATTGCTAAAGCTATCCCAATATTCATATCTGAATCTATCCTATATGTGTAATCTTATGTACGTCTATGTGGGAAATTTGGAAAGAATACTGTACCTTTATTGCAAGGAATTACTACAGTTTATGAAATGGCAGTTCTAGCTACTGTATAAAAAAGTAAGTTTGTCAATGTGTTTCTATAGAATTTAGGAAAATATAAAGATGTGTCATCCCTTACTTTTCCTTTTTGGCTGAATATATTCAGAGATGTGTGGTGCAAGATGACCAGCTTTTTCAAACAGGATTTTGTGATACTCAAGTCACAAGTCTCTGTCCCATATATGTCTATGTTTTGCAAGCAAGCTGTTGAGTTGCAGCCTGTGGCTAAGGCCCCACATGGCGTCCTGCAGCAAAAAAGCGCTGTGGGTATAACTGCAGCAGCAACACAACGCGGTTCTTCCCGCAGCGCTTTTGACAGAAAGTTCACAGAGTTTTCCTCTGCGGACTTTCTGCTTCAATTATACCTATAGGGAAACCGCTGGCATTTCCGTAAGTATAATTGACATGCTGCGATTTCCAAAACCGCAACGTGTGTCCGTAGCGTGTATTGTAACGCAAAATGGGGATGGGGTTCGCTTTGTTGTAACTGTAAAACGCCACGTTTTTTTTTTTTTTTACGCCACGTGGGGCACTGGCCTGTAAAGGGTTTTGCTGGCAAATCATGATTAGAGATGGGCAAACCTCTGACGATTCATTTTGTTTCAGGTGGTTCGGTCTAAAGATTTGTTTCAGGTCGAATAAGGTTGGTATGAACCAGAGCTTAATTTGGCTTAACACATAGTGTATGACAATGTGAGGGCTCCTAGGACTATATCTAGCCTATTTCTAGCTCTATATGGCACACACAGCTGAAGTTATGTGTAAGGGAATTGTTAGAGGAGCGATTCCCCAGTAGCTGTTGGTGAACCCTGGGGGGAGGGGCACAACAAGACAGTGAACCCTAAGCTGAACCCACCCACTGTCCCTGGCTACTTGCCTGATCTGTCCTAGGAGACAGCCAGCAACTGGTCGATGGTCCCTTCTTAATATAAGTGACAACACAGAAAGCAGACAGGACAAAACAACAAAAGGGAGGTCAGTTAGCCAAGGGGTAGGTAACAGTCGAGCAATGCAGTACAGAAGCAAAATCCAAGAGAATAGTCAAAGGTAAGCCAGAGGTCAGGAATAAGAATACAGGTAACAAAACAGCAAGGAGTAATAGCCAGTACGCACGAGGCAATAGTAAGCGCCAATGTGAATGTGAGCAAACAATAAATAGGAAGGAAGAACCTGCCCCAGACTTGATAGGATGATAGGCTGTCAATCACACAGGTAAGGCTAAGATTAATTATTTGAGGAGCAGAAAGAAACAAGGTGCAGGAGACGGGTGTGGCTGAAATTCAATTACATAGTAGTAGTACTAGCACAGTGTTCAGACTGAGCAACAAGAACCTTAAGCAAAGAATCAAACTGAACACGCCTCCTGCGCTGCAGCGTGCGAGTGGAGGGTGGTGCAGAGACCCAAACAGACAGAGATGTTACATTATGTTAGTGATATGTATGTCTAGAAACGAAATGGATGGTAAGTACTGGATACAAACTGCTAGTTTAGCGATATACTGCGCTGCTACTTGCTTTTATGCACTTCAACATTTAAAACAATCCAAAACGCCCCTTTTGAGGACTTGTAAGTGCAACAGACTTGTTATTTTGTAGAAAAAAAATTGGAACAGTGTACCTGTTTGAAGAAGTGGCTTTCCAAAACAAATAGCCTCCAAAAATAATCCCTTAATGGAGCAGGATGCTGCACCAACATGGTGTTGATATTGGAAGAAGCAATGGTGGGTTGTTTTATTGTTCATATACCAACCGTGTGGAAGTGGCAAATGTTAAGTATAAAATTTTTATACAAATTTGTGGCACACTAGTGAAGAGGTGAAATGTTTTTTTTTTTCAAATCAAATGTTTATTATATTTTATAATAATTGAACAAGGTCCAAAAGAGACCAATGATACAAAAATGCAAACAAATAATGCAGACCGGAACCACCCAGGGGAGGTAAAATGTTTTGCTTTATGTTTACAACTGATTTCCTCTGAGGTCTGGTAAAACCTCTGTGTGAATGTTCTATTACTACTTCTTATTTCTTTCTTTACTCATTAGGCTGGCACGTAATGCTCTATTTTTCTACTCTTTCTGGTCTTGCCATCTGGGAACAATGTACCAAAACTAAGGAAATGCTCACAATATGTGTTAAAAAAGAAGTGTTTTTATTTACTTACCTGCAGTAGTGGAGCTGTAGTAAGGTGTTTCTGCCCTGACCTTATAAAAGGCAAGTCTGCAGCAACTCCAGTGTTTTATAGAAAAAACTGCATAGGATTAAGGGAAATGTCTATGGTAAAAAGGATTCCATTAGACAGCAAGCTGGGTTGTTGGTGGAGTTGACATAGTGGAAAATCTGTGGGACTACAGTAGCCTGTAAGGTAAGGATTTTGTTGTACACAATATGGATATTTTCTGATGCATTAATTTTTGTTAAAATTGGAATTCCTAAAATAAACTCCTTTGGATTTCTTTTCATCAATCAAGGTCTGATCGTCTTTTGGAAAATCTCATGCTTCACACACTGACAGTGGGCATGCCAGATGAAAAGTGATGAAGTGATTGATTGATTTAAAAAACCACCAAATGATCCCTTTGTTGGTATTAAAAGAAGCAATGTAATACAATGTAATTTATTTATTTATGTATTTATTTATTTATTTATTTATTTATTTTTAATATATAATTCAGTGGCACCAACAATGTGGAATAGTAAAAAGGTATGGACCAGGCCAGGACATCTAAGCTGAATGGAGGCAGTGGTAGTAGCATACAGTGGGGAAAAAAAGTATTTAGTCAGCCACCAACTGTGCAAGTTCTCCCACTTAAAAAGATGAGAGGCCTGTAATTGACATCATAGGTAGACCTCAACTATGAGAGACAAAATGAGAAAACAAATCCAGAAAATCACATTGTCTGATTTTTAAAGAATTTATTTGCAAATTATGGTAGAAAATAAGTATTTGGTCAATAACAAAAGTTCATCTCAATACTTTGATATATATCCTTTGTTGGCAATGACAGAGGTCAAACGTTTTCTGTAAGTCTTTACAAGGTTGGCACACACTGTTGCTGGTATGTTGGCCCATTCCTCCATGCAGATCTCCTCTAGAGCAGTGATGTTTTGGGGCTGTCGCTGGGCAACACGGACTTTCAACTCCCTCCAAAAGTTTTCTATGGGGTTGAGATATGGAGACTGGCTAGGCCACTCCAGGACCTTGAAATGCTTCTTACGAAGCCACTTCTTTGTTGCCCTGCTGGTGTGCTTGGGATCATTGTCATGCTGAAAGACCCAGCCACATTTCATCTTCAATGCCCTTGCTGATGGAAGGAGGTTTGCACTCAAAATCTCATGATACATGGCCCCATTCATTCTTTCATGTTCACGGATCAGTCGTCCTGGTCCCTTTGCAGAGAAACAGCCACAAAGCATGATGTTGCCACCCCCATGCTTCACATCAGGTATGGTGTTCTTTGGATGCAACTCAACATTCACTCTCCTCCAAACACAATGAGTTGTGTTTCTACCAAACAGTTCTACTTTGGTTTCATCTGACCATATGACATTCTCCCAATACTCTTCTGGAACATCCAAATGCTCTCTAGCAAACTTCAGATGGGCCCAGATATGTACTGGCTTAAGCAGGGGGACACGTCTGGCACTGCAGGATCTGAGTCCCTGGCGGCGTAGTGTGTTACTGACGGTAGCATTTGTTACGTTAGTCCCAGCTTTCTTCAGGTCATTCACTAGGTCCCCCCGTGTGGTTCTGGGACTTTTTCTCACCGTTCTTGTGATCATTTTGACCCCATGGGGTGAGATCTTGCGTGGAGCCCCTGATCGAGGGAGATTATCAGTGGTTTTGTATGTCTTCCATTTTCTAATTATTGCTCCCACAGTTGATTTCTTCACACCAAGCTGCTTACCTATTGCAGATTCAGTCTTCCCAGCCTGGTGCAGGTCTACAATTTTGTTTCTGGTGTCCTTCCACAGCTCTTTGGTCTTCACCATAGTGGAGTTTGGAGTGTGACTGTTTGAGGTTGTGGACAGGTGTCTTTTATACTGATAACAATTTCAAACAGATGCCATTACTACAGGTAATGAGTGGAGGACAGAGGAGCCTCTTAAAGAAGAAGTTACAGGTCTGTGAGAGCCAGAAATCTTGCTTGTTTGTTATTGACCAAATACTTGACAGCTCCAGAACATCACTGCTCTAGAGGAGATCTGCATGGAGAAATGGGCCAACATACCAGCAACAGTGTCTGCCAACTTTGTGAAGACTTACACAAAACGTTTGACCTCTGTCATTGCCAAAAAAGGATATGTAACAAAGTATTGAGATGAACTTTTGTTATTGACCAAATACTTATTTTCCACCATAATTTGCAAATAAATTCTAATAAAAAAATCATACAATGTGATTTTCTAGATGTTTTCTCATTTTGTCTCTCATAGTTGAGGTCTACCTATGATGTCAATTACAGGCCTCTCTCATCTTTTTAAGTGGGAGAACTTGCACAATAGGTGGCTGACTAAATACTTTTTTTTCCCCACTGTTAGTGGCAGTACAGTATGGAATAATGTGATGGACCAGGCAGCAAGAGATGAAGTCCGGCTGTTTTGGATTAGCAAATAGCATCAGCAGTACAGTAAATGAAACATGATACAAGGAGACAGTAACAGATCTATTCAACCGGAGGTATGTGAAAAGCCATGGATCCATGCCTAATTAATTTTGACCAAAGGAATTTTTTCCATGCTTGTGATTAGAGATGGGCAAATTGAAGCTGACGAAGTAGAATTCAATCCAAATTTCAGGAAATATTCAATTTGCATCAAATCCGGATTTCCTCACACTTCTTGGTAACGAAGCAGTATAATGGCAGTCAGTGCAGCAAGGTATAGTAGGATTGTTTCTATTACCCAAGCTACTCATGATGCTGCTACTTCCACATTATCTCACCTTGCCACTCTGTGGCCTCCTCATGCTGTATGGTCCCATCAGAATTGATTTGATAGCCAAAAGCAGGAGTGAGTACAAAACACAGAAGACAAAATATTCCATTTACGTGTCAACTCTGTTTTGGATCCACGCCTGTTTTTTTTTTTTTTTCACATCAGCAATACTGATGGATTACTGACCAAATCCTGACCGAGTAAAGGTGAACGCTCAACAGACAGGATCCGTTTGTTTGTGGGGTTATTATTCTGACGGATCAGAGGAAGGGCAAAATAATCAGTGACATGAACACAAACTTACTGCTGACACCCTCTCCACTCTGTCAGGGGGACTCTACTTGTATAAGCGTTTAATAGAACAGGTTCTGTAGACATCTATGTGGAATCAGCAGACCATGGTGTAAAAGGAGTACGCTCTTTCAAGCTACAGTAGGATTTTGGGCCTCTGCACGGTTCTTTATACTTGGCACTAACATCGACCTGTAAAGCTAAGTTCACACTTGAGTTAGTTGGCCAGTTTTGGCCACTTAACTGGACAAATAAGTGAAGTGTGCAGTGTTTCTAAGAGTGACGCCAGTCATGTGCGTGTCATACTGACTCACAGTTTGCTCATGAGGAATGGGCCAAAATACCTGTTGATAGGTGCAGAAGTCTCATTGACAGTTACAGGAATTGTTTGATTGCAGTGATTGCCTCAAAAGGTTGTGCAACAAAATATTAAGTTAAGGGTACCATCATTTCTGTCCAGGCCTGTTTCATGAATTTTCTTTTTTTTTAAAATTCTGTTGAAGCATGGTTGAAAAGCAATGTCTGACTTTCATTTGTTCATTTTTATATCTTATTACGTTTGTCAGATTCAAGTTATTTCTGTGACCATTGTGGGTTTTTCTTTCATTAAACGAGGGGTACCAACACTTTTGTCCACGTGTGTATGTTAATAAAGCGGCACACCATCAAAGTTCAATGCAGGGACAGTATGTTAGTCAATCAAACTACAGCGTAGCAACAATATTCATGTCATTGTCGCTGGCAACACTGCCCAGTTGTAATTGTGTAGGAGCCATCTAGCAAGATACTTGCTGCAGGATACAGCTGTGTGGCTTCATCTGATTCAGGCTTATTAGCTGTAAAACCACATGGCAGCACTTCTCCTTACACCATGTCCTACGAAGAAAGGCTAAAAGAATTGGGACTGCTTAGTTTGCAGAAGAGAAGGCTAAGGGGAGACTTAATAGCGGTATTTAAATATCTGAAAGGTTGTCACAGTGCAGAGGGATCTACCCTATTCTCATTAGCAGAAGGAAGCACGAGAAGTAATGGGATGAAACTAAGGGGAAGGAGATTCAGATTAGACATTAGGAAAAACTTTCTAACAGTAAGGGTAGTGAGGGAGTGGAATAGGCTGCCACGGGAGGTGGTGAGTTCTTCATCAATTGAAATCTTCAAGCGGAATCTGGATAGGTATATAGCTGGGATGATCTAGGAATTCCTGCTTTTGCAGGGGGTTGGACTCGATGGCCCTTGAGGTCCCTTCCAACTCAAACAAACAAAACAAACAAAACATGAAAGGAGGAAGGGAGAGTGGAAGCAACAGTTTGCCCTGGTGAAGATGTGAGCAGGAAGCGGTCCTAAGAGGAGGATCCAGAGGAGGTGGATGGATCCTGCATGGTGTTTGAACTGAGCCTGCACAAACAAGGTTATATTATCACCTGTCCTTATTGTGTTTCTGGATTGTGGCCACTGCAGGCTGCAAAAGCCATTATTGTCCAAAATTGTTGCTCCATGTTTCAACGGCCGCGTGCACATGACATATCCAAGGAGAGCCCCACATTCTCCAATACCAAGCAATATGAAGCTGGGACAGCTTTCCTAGAGAAATAATGTAAGCTAGGTATCTTCCATAGAGATTGAACACATGCCATCAGTTGGCAAAATCTGTGTCTGTGAAAATGACAAAGACGTGGTTCACAGTCCAGAAAGGACCTGCGGTAAATTGTGTTAACATTGTAGAAAAAGCTTGACACACAAAAGCAATATTACAGCCCTCTTGGATACAATATCCTGTGACTGAGATGAGCAAGCTTAGTAGTCAAAAACTTCATTCTCAGGAAATACAACAATCCTATGACTACTGGTAGCACCACCAAAACCAGAAGTATTATTGATGTTGCCACCCACATTCCTCTTATGAGTCGTTGATGGCATGCCAGTAACACAAGTGTTTCCTCCTCCATCTCCTTTAGCCTTTCCACGTTTTGTTTATTTTAGTCAATTTACTTCACTGCTTATATAATAGTGATTGGCAACAATTCTGACACTGTGTGTAGGTAACTTCTCTTAACAGAAAACTCTATTTTTAGGAAATTCGCAAAGCACTGAAATACAGTTTTTCTGTATTAATTAACAAAAAACAAGATTACCAAATAGACTCAACAACATACTCTGATGTAGTCAGCTTATTTTTTTTTTTTTTTTTTTGCCGTGATAACAGAACTTTTTCTGTATTGTTTAACAAAAAGCGCCGTTGCCCAAAAAAAAAAAAAAAAAACTGTGTGAGTCAGCTTTTTTTTGTATGCCATAACAGTAATTTTTCTATATTAACAAAAAAAATCTTAATATAATCAGATTTTGCACTATTTTGCAACACTGCTTGAATGAGCTTGGGGTTTTGGGCAATTTTTCTGTACTGGTTAACAAAAACAGACTATTGCCAAAAATAAATCCTTAACAAAATGAGATTTTGCACTAAAAGGGCTTACTTTGTCAATAAAAACAATGTAAGACATTCTGGGCAGTCAGATCAGAGTGCAGCAATCTAAACTAAATAATGGCAAACTCACTGCATTACAAAAAAAATTGCTCTATTGCAAAAAAGCCAAAACCTATGGGAAAATTTGGGTCAAAATCAGTTCGTTACAAGTCAGATTGTTCATTTTTAGTCATGATATTGTATTAAATTTGTATTGTAAATAACAGCATGCCTTAACAAAATTATGTAAATTATGTAATTATGGAAAAACACAGCAGTATGACTCCCCTGCATCTTACTACTGTATTTATATACTAAAATAAAATAGTGTGTAGGGTTTTTTGTGTGTGTGTGTGTGTGTGTGTGTGTGTGTGTGTGTGTGTTTTGTAACAGTGAGTGAATGTAAGACCACTTAAAGGTTATGCACAATCATCATCATGAGAACCACTGAAGTGTGTGTTTAACTGTTTATATCCTCTACTCATTTCTGAACTTCAAATACTTTTTAGTACTGGAAAAGCTCTGTCAAATTCCCTTCATGAGAAAATCATACAACAACTTCTCAAACCCCATAGTATAATAAGTGGAGGCCTAGGGGAGGTGAGGAAAAATAACAAACATTTATACTCATCTTGTCTCACCTCTCCTGGGTATATTTGTGGCATCCAGTGGTCCTAGGCATCCTTTTTCAGGCCTCTTTTGGCCTGTATCTGATGTCACACATCCTAGGGTCACCACTGAGTTCTGTGATTGAGCCTCAGAGGTCACATGGGGCATGCCAAATGTCATGATGTTTATCGCACCTCATGTGACCACTGAGGCCCGATCACTGGAAAACACCTGAAGAGGGTGCCAGAGGACCACTAAACGCCAAGGAGTGGTGAGGCAAAGTGAATATAAGTGTGTGTTATTTTCCCTCACCTCCCCAGGGCCTGCACTTATTATATTGTTTCGTGGGTGACAATACTTTTGTGTTTGGCTGAACCCAAAACTTTTGGAAATTTCTGGCTTAATCCAGTTGAAAACAAGTTGGTTAGCCCATCTCTACACCTCACAAGGTTCCAGGTTGCAGTTTTACTGAATTAATCTAGGTCTTAAATGAATAATGCCATCCAAAAATTACTTCCTGTAGCCAACACCCCATGATCCCATATTTCTTAAGGGCTTATCCCTCATCTAGTCATTTAGGTTCCTGCAGCATGCTAAGGTATCATTAATTTTGCTATCCTCATTTTTTTGATCTAGCTTGTTCCTGCCTGTATAGTGTTGCGAATGAACTCTGCCTGCTCTGACCTTGGTAATATGAATTGATATTTAAAGACCACCCTGATGTCAGCTGTTGCTAACAGAGACTATACTGAGTGCACTTGCTCGGGAATTCTCTTTAGCAAAGACTTTAGATTTATGTAATTTTATGGGGGAAGAACTCTGGAATACTATTTATGTCAATTTCATAGCAACCCAGTGGGTCCACCTTGCTTACAGTAAGGTATGTGACATACTGTACCTACCTCTACTCCTACTGTCTACAATTTTAGACCACCTAAGGTTGGGAATGTATTATATCATTTGCACCAGAAAAACGTGTGACATTTTGAGATGTACTTTTGCTACTACAAATGTAACAAGCTTAATTTTAAGTCATAATTTTATTCCAATCCCTAGGTGGAGTTGAAACTGGAGAAAACCTATTGATAAATTCACATGAGACAAATTATAGCACAGATGAAGAACCTATGTAAGGTCCCCATCATGTGACAAGTGCAGAAAGGGATGGAGCAGTAGAGAGAAATGGCGAAGGACCTGTGTGATGTCACTATCATGTGCCAATTGCAAAGAGGATTGAGACCATAATGGAATGGTTAAAATTAAGTTCTCTCTGGTATGACATGCACCTCTCCTACCTGAAACCGTAACCCTAACCTGCCTGGTTTAAAATGAACACAGGAGGTGGTGCCCAATATTAATAGTCACAGGAGGTCGCCTGGACTCTGGAGCTGAGGAAGCATCACCTACTGGTCCTCGCTAGGCCAAGGAGAACCTATCTTTAACCACTCTATTTTAGCATCTACCTTGCAGAGAGGGATGGAGCACTACAGAAAAGTGGTAAAACCTGTGCATTGTCATCATCATCATGTGACCAGGGCATAGATGACAGAGCAATTGTGGGATGGACATGTGTGATGTCAACATCATTTGACCAATGCAGAAACAGATGGGGCAGTGGAGTCATCTGGTGAAAGAATTGTGTGATGTCGCCATCATGTGACCAGTGCAGAAAGAAATGGAGTAGTGGTGAAGGACCTGTGTGATATCACCATAATGTGACCAGTGCAGAGAGGGACGAAGCAGTCAAGAGAATTGGTGAAGGACCTGTGATGTTATTATCATTGTGCCATACAGAAATGGATAGGTTAGTGGAGAGAAGTGGTGAAAGGCCTCTATGATGTCAAAATCATATTATCAGCCTAGAGAGGGAAGGAATAGTGCAAGTGCAGAGAAGTGGTGAAGGACCTCCGTGATGTCACCATTATGTGGCCAGTACATAGAGGGATGGAAATGTGGAGAGAAGGGGTGATGGATTTGTGATGATGCTAGGAGGGGGCAGAGCTCCTGTGCTGTGTATAGAGAAGAACAAACATCATAGGTCATAGATTCAGTGTTGTATCTTCTTCTATAGGTTTTCAGCAGTTGTGTGAGATCCGGGAGTGGTGGTTTTTTTCCTTATACTCAATTGCTATAGTACCTACTCTGATAGCCCATAATAACATCTCTTTCATACTGTAAGTTGTAGTTCTTTCTTCTTATACTATACAGTATATACTCTTTTTCTTCTATCTCTGTATCTCTGTGATGTTCTGCAGCAAATATAGTGGACAATATGATGTTCTGCAACTGTGGGTATGGACAGGCAGCTTTTGTGGTATTGCATCAGAACATCAAAATTAGACAAAAAAGTGGCATAAAATTACCCTCATGATACATTCCCCCATTAAAGTAGTTGTGCAAGACTAGAAAATATGTCTGATTTCTTCTTCTCTGAAAGTGACGTTATATTTGTTGGTCACATGGCCATGCTGCAGCTCAGTTGCATTCCTTTGAATGGCACTGAGCTGTAGCATTGCCATGTGACCAACAGACAAGAGATCACTTCCTGAGAAAAAGAAAGCAGCCATGTTTTCTGCAAAACCCCTTTAGGCTAAGGCCCCCCCGTAGTGAGCTGCACCAAAAAAACGCTGCTGAAAAGACACAGCAGAAACGCATCTCGTTTTTTTCTGTAGCGTTTTTTCACAAAAAGTCCGCAGTTTTCCTCTGCAGACTTTCTGCCCCTATTATACCTATACTTAAATACGTATGCCAACTCTGTTTCTCTAGGTATATTTGTCACGCAAGCGTTTTTGAAAACGCAGCTTTTCCGCTGCGGATATCTTCCTGCAATGGGTGTCTGGGATTAGCCAGCTTCCCATCCACTTTGCAGGGACTGTGAAAGGCAATGTTTTTTGCCGCAGCATTTCCGCCGTGGGCAAAATGCTACATTTTCGCAACGTGGGGCCCCGGCCTTAAAGTACAAAGTCTTAAAATGCACCAGGCATATCAAAGTTGCTGATGCTCTTTGTTAAAAATGATGTGTCTGTAGGCTGTTTAACTCCTTCCATTTTCAGATAAATTTCATCCACTTGTAAGGCAATGCATTGAAACTGTTAGAACAATAAATTATTATTTATTATGATTTCTTATATAGCGCCATCATATTCCGCAGCGCTTTACAGACAATGTCAGTCAATGTCCCATATAGGGACATTCCCAATCTACATTCCCTATGAGTATGTCTTTGGAGTGTGGGAGGAAACTGGAGCAAATTCATGCAAACACGGGAAGAACATACAAACTCCTTGCAGATATTGCCCTTGGCAGGATTCGAATCCAAGACTCAGCACTGCAAGGCTGAAGTGCTAATGTAACACCCCAGAGTGGTGTTACCACTCCTACGTCCAGCTGGTATCTTTATCTGCTAACCCAATGCCATCTTATGCATTTTTTCCAGGTCCTCCACCAATGTGAATTCACTATGTTATGTACTTGTATTACATGTAGTGTGCCTGGTTCACAGCAGGTGGCAGCAAACTGGTAGAGTTATCTTAGAATGGAACCTTCCATTCCACTAAAATCCCCCTCTAGAGCGTAGTAGAGGATTCCTTTTCCTCTGCATCTAGGGTGGGGACCAGTTAGTCTAAGTCAAGTTCTAGTTGGAGTACTGATTGAGACTCCATCTTGGAGCTGACAGGAGTCAGGTTCCCTGGTACAACTGAGAGTCAGACTACAGACAGAAGTGCAGCTCACCAGTTATATGCTAAAGCCTGCTGGAGCCTAGACAAAACCTGGATTTGTTTGGAAAACCGTTTATTCAAGTAAAGCTGCTGTTCAACTTCATCTCAAGGTCTGGACTCCAGTTATTCCTCAATCTCTCAATTACTCCTACTATTTATTGCATCGGAGTCAAAGCCTGGGGTCTAGCCGTATCCAGGTAGGAGCACCGTGACACACAGTAAGACTCATATAGGCCGTAACATACCACTCGACATTCCTATACCTGGGACGAGCGTCATAGAAGGCCCTAGGGGGAGGCGTCACCGTTGTACACTAAACACCGTGTCGCCCACATAAGGTGTAAAGCATGTATGCCAGTTTTTTGAGTGCAAATTATGACAGGATTCTTAAGCATTTTCTTTAGCAAATCTGTCCTATTGTGTCTAACAAAAGACCTTGAGAAGAAATTACTATTCCCACTATGCCAGAAAACTGCTATGGGGCATCTTTGGAAAACACCCTTTTTTGTGCCAAAGATATGTAACTTTCCTCTTTATGCGCACGGCTCACTACTTTATGTGAAAGTGGGCAGAATGGGGAAGAGACCAAGGGAGGCCAAGTATGAGATGCCTCAGCCAGACAAATTTATTACAACTCAGGACAGAAAATTGCCATGAGTTACCCTAGTTCCTAACTGGCATAGATTTCAATTCTAGCCAGAGTCTCTTAATAATTCAGGCACAGTTAGATCCAGTCAGGGACTTTATTATTTCCCCCCTTTGTGTTACATACAATTGGTGACAATTAGACCCTCCCACCTTCCCAATATAAGGAAGGAGGAACCTTCCCCCAACTGTGTAATTATAAAGAAAAACCAGAAACATATACAGATGCATCTCAATAAATTAGAATATCTTTGAAACGTTCATTCATTTCAGTAACTCAATTCATAATCAGCAGTCTTCCATGATTGTGTGTCCTACTGAACCAGACTGAGGGACCATTTAAAGGCTTAGGAAACCTTGGCAGGTGACACACTGAATTTACAATTCTGAACTTTTTTACAATATTCTAGTTTTCTTAGATTTGGGTTTTCATTACCTATAATCCATAATCAACATTTACAGAAATAAAACACTTGAAATAGAACACTCTGTGTGTAAAGAATCTAGAAAATATAGGAGGTCACTTTTTTAATTTAATTACTTAAATAAATAAATGTTTCAAAGATATTCTAGTTTATTGAGATGCACCTGTATATGGAGGGAGCCTTGTGCTGCTGTTGGAACTAAGGGAAAACCGATTAACATCATAATCAATGCTTCCCTTAAGTCCCACCAGCAGCACAATGATAGGGGATTTGGCAGGCAGAACCCCTAGGCAGAGCCCTCTTGAAGGACTGAATGTACTATAGTGCGTCCAAAGGCAGTAGCCTATGAGCCCCGAAAATTTAATCTGTAATGGTTCACAAAGGTTTTGTGTGAAGTCCAGGAGGCTACAGAACAGATTTGTTCTAGAGGGACAGAATTTCTCTCGGCCAAAGAAGTTGACAACGACCTAGTCAAATGTGCCTTAACAAACTAAAGAGGATCTAAACCCTAAGATGTAAAGGTTAACCTGATAGCTTCCTCAATACATCTATTGGAAGCTATCAGGTTAAGCTTGGAAGCTTTAAGTCCCTTATTTTCCCCAGAAATGGAAAGAAAAAGATTTTATGCTCTTCTGAAAACCAGGGATCTGTCAAGATAATCCTAAGCCATCTTGAAATGTCTAGAGTGTGTAGTTTAACTTCCTCAGTAAAGACTGGATGAGGAAAAAATACAGGGAGAGATATCATCTGATTCAGATTTGTGTATGACAATACTTTCTGTAAATATCCAGGCATGAACCTTAATTGGACTCTGTCTGTGTGTAAAGAGATGTAAGGATCCATAGAACACAGAGATTGTAACTCCCCAATCTTTTTGGCAGAAGTCACAGCCAACAAAAAAGCAGTTTTTAATGAGATTAATTTAAACTCGACCTCCTTGAGTGGCTCAACAGGGGGATTGCACAACCCTTTTAATACAGTAGATACATCCCACTGAGGGATTGCATGAGAGACTGAAGGTCTTAGCCTAGAAGCATCTCTAAGAAACCTCTTTACTAGAGTTGTCTCCCCAGGCTGGCGGACAAAGCTGACGTCTGGTCCTTCTGTTTTGAGGGACTAAGGCATGTGTCTAGGCCATCCTGAAAAAAATCCAGTATGTTTGGAATAGAAGGATTGGAGCCATCAATCCCTTTTTCTGCAGCCCAGGAAATAAAGATGGAACGTATCCTGGTATAGTTCCGATTGTTACTTTTGAGTAATCAACTGGAAGACTTCCGGATTCATAGACCATTCCCTGGGATTGGAGAGACCTCGACTCAGTTTGTCAGCTATTACATTTAGCAACCCTTTCATATGAACTGCAGAGAGATGAGTAAAATTCTTCTCTGCCTACTTCAAGATTATCCCCACTTCTCTGACAAGGGGATGAGATCGAGTGCCTCCCTTTTTATTTATTTAGAGAACTGTTGTCATGTTGTCTGAACATACTCTGACCGCTTTCCCTATCAGTTGGTTGGAGAAGTGCAGGAGTACCAACCATACAGCTTGGAGTTCTCTCCTGTTGGAAGACATTATCTTCTGGTAGGAAGTCCAGGACCCCTGGACTGGAATTTCATCTAGATGGGCTCCCCAACCCGAGAGAGATGTGTCCATGGTCCAATGAGGTTGGACCGTGGACTTTCAGATGTATCTACCATTTAAAGGATAGATGGGTTTCTCGAGACAGGGAGAACTTTTTGTCCAGTCTGCTAGGACTGTGATTCCAAACCTGAAAAAACCTCTCTCTGGAGGGAATGAAGATGCCAGAGAGCCCTTGGAACCTCATCTGCAGCTGCTGACATTATCCCCAACACCTTCGTGCCCATCCTGATGGTAATTGGATGGGGAGTGGTCAGAAATCTTGGGGCTGTCATGATTCTCTCCTTTCTGGAAGGTGATAGCGAAATCATCATCAGGCTGGAATCTATTATGAACCCAAGAAATTTCTTCTTCTGCTGTAACTATCTGAGACTTGTCCCAGTTTATAATTCAACCTAAACATTGGAGAAAATTGATGGTGGTCAGTCAGGCCAGTCATTGTCAGCTGAAGGCCTGAGCTCAAGTCGGCTTTTATTAGCCAATTGTCCTGATATGGGACTATGGATATACCAGCAGTGACTGAAGACACCACCTTGGTGAAAACATAGGGTGCTGAAGTTATTCTGAAAGGGAGAGATGTAAACTGAAGGTGTCTTAAGTGATCCTCTATGACCACCGCAATCCTCAAATATTTCCTGTGTGGAGGAAAAATCAGGATGTGTAGATAGGCGTCCTTGAGGTTGAGCGTGGTCATGTTATCTCCCTGTTGTAGAATATATATGACAGATCTTACTGTCTCCATAAAAAAGGTTTTGGTACCAGGAAGACTGGAGAATAGACGCCAGACCCTCGATGAGGAACCGAAACCTCCTCCAATACGTGCTTCTGTAGATATTCCTCCACTGATTTATGAAGAGCTTCCTGGCAGATGATAGGAAGACAGGTGGTCTGGATAAACCTGGGGAGGCATAGAGAGGTCTATGCGGCACCTGGACCAAATTATTTCTGGAACCCAAGGATCTGAGATCTCTCTTTCCCAGGACCCTAGAAAAAAGATAGACAACCATCCACTGGAATATCTGAGCTTAGAGGAGGTGGCTGAGCATCAAAATTCAGGCTTCTTGGGTTTCCACTCTTCTCTGGGATTATGACGGCCTGGATTTTTCCTCTGAAGCCTAGGACGCCCTTGTTACTTGCCTCTGAACTGCTGAGGTCTCTGAGGTGATCAACCTCTCATCCTCTGTCTGGCGTGATTACAAAAGGACTGAGGAATGGGCTTACCCTTATTGTCAACCAGACCCTCCATCATTCTATCCAGTTCCTGGCCGAACAATTTGCCATGCTCATATAGAAGGCCGCATAAAATGTTAAATTTTGATTTATTGTCAGCCATCCATGATTTGAGCCACAAGGGTCTGCGAGCAGCAGTGGATAATGGATGACAGTTTGACCTGCTACACGGAAGCCTCATTCAAGAAATCTACTTCCAGACAGATATTCTTCATGGATGACATCAGATTGTCCCTGGAAACCCCAGAATCCAATGTCTTTCTGTAATAAGAAAAGATCCATTCTTTGGAAGTGATCCCCACAGATCACTGGGTGGAGGAAGCTGAATACTCTCTTCTCAGAGAACACAGCCTGCCTGTCTATAGGATCCTGTAAATTTGACCCGTCTTCTGAAGGGACTGTGGTGCACCGAGAAAGCTTTGCAACCACCTTGTCAACTTTAGGCAGTGGACCCCACTTTCTGTACTGATGTAATGAGATAGGAAATAAGCTCTTAAATTTCCTAGACAGTATGAACGCTGTCTCTGGATGTTTCCACTCTGCCATCATTGCTTTTTGCAGCTTATCATCCACTTTGAAGGTCTTAGGCCCCCTAGAGGTGGACTCTGGAGCTTCCCCGGGATCAACATCATGGTCGCCCACCTTGTGGATTCTATAAGCTTTTGGATTTTTTCTAGGGCCTTTGCCCATATAAAAATCCGAGTCATCAGAGGAAGAGTTGTTTTCATCCAGAACTCTTCATCCGAAAGTATCACAGATCTGGATGGTTCATTACATCTAGGCCTCTTAGATAATTGAGACAAGGAATCTTTCAATTCCTTCACCCAGATGACGTCATCCCTGATGGAAGGCTCGTCAGATAGCTCTTTGGGCCGACACTGACGGCAGTTATTAAATTCATAGGTGTCGGGTAAAGAAATCTTGCATTTTGTGCAAGAGAGATGTCTGCGTTTCGATGAAGATTTCCTTCTGAAGGATTCACCATCTCCAGAGGCAGAGGAAGACATCTATTTTAAACAAAGAAATAGATATTAAAATCCAAGTCTCTGAAACGTGCTTACCTTAGAACAGGGGTTGGCAACCCCCGGCATGCGTGCCAAGAGTGGCACGCGAGGCTTATTTCTCTGGCACGGCAGCCCGAGTCCTCACCTAGCAGTTTCGATCGGACCAAACACGGCCAAAACGAAACTGCTATTATTATACTGTGGGGTCTCTTCAAACCCCAGAGTATAATAAGCGGAGCACCCGGGGAGGTGATCAAACATAAAAAACAACGTTACTCACCATTCCACGCTCCGCAGCTGCCCTGTGCTCTGCAGTCGCTTCTGCCTGACGTAAGAGACCGCTGACAGGGCCTCAGGTGTCATGTCTGCGTCTGGCATCATTACGCATAATGACGCGAAGTGACCCCTGAGACCCAATCAGCCGTAACTGACTACAGGCAGAAGCGCCCGAAGAGTGCACAGCGGCTGCGGAGTGTGGAATGGTGAGTACATTGTTTTTTATGTTTGTCACCTCTCTTCACCCTCCACTTATTATACTCTGTGGTCTGAAGAGACCCCACAGTATAATAATAGGTAGTGGGTGGCACAAATTGGAATATTATAAAAGTTAGAATATTATACACATGCACATGTACTTTCATTGCTTCTAATCAGAAAGTACAGGTGCTCCCCAGGAAATAGCAGTAAGCACATGTGTCCTAAAGCATCTGGTGGCAGCACTTCTGTGTTATGGTTTGTGGTATATGACTTTAGTTTAGGGGTCGTCAGACTTACAATTATTGACCGGCACTCTGAGTACCTTATCCTTGATTTTTTAATTAAAATCGGCACATCGAACAAAAAAGGTTGCCTACCCCTGCCTTAGAATAATAAGGAAACAGTGTAAATAGTAATAGGAGTCTATACACAATCCAAGAAAAGAGTGCAATAGCAAGCTATTGTCTGGCTCTCTGAAGAACAAAGAGGCCGGACAAGCAGGAACTACAATATAGGGAAGAGCTGACCTTCCCAGAATTACTCTTATTTGCCTGCTTAATCTCAATATTTCCCTTTTTTTTCAAAAAAAAAAAAAAAAGATTTTTGTTTTAAAAATAGAGAGGGATCTGCAAAGAGATCTCTCTAGACCCATTCCCCCACCCCTGTCACAAAGGAAAATGGTCACCTGACCAAACTACACTGAAGCCAGAAAAACTGGCAAAAAAAGCTTGATGCCCTTAGAAGAATTCCAGCATCACTTCTGTCTGGAGAAGGGTGTCGGTATTCAGGAGATGGTTTCGCCATCATATCTGGTAAAATGTATGATGCCAGCTCCCTTACTACGATCCCAGCGTCACTTCTGCCAGGGGAAGGGTGCTGGCATCAAGATGCAACAGTACGCAGCTACGGACGTCATATCCGGCCTCTGGAGTCTGCGTCACTTTCGGCGCCAAATAGAAAAAAACCCAAACCTGAGAAGCTGGCAAAAGAAGCCGGTGAGAGCCAAGCTGGCTAAAAAAAAAAGACAGAAGATCCTACCAAAACAAACAGGAGCGAGGGGGGTAAGAAAAAAAATTGAAAAAAGAAAATGTAAAAATGAAAAAATTTGAAAATGAATATGGGAAAGGAAACACTTTCCCCTCAACTGTCCCACCACAAAGGACAGAAAAAAAACACAGTTGGGGGAGGTTCTTCCTTCCTTATATTGAGAACGTGAACGTGGGAGGGTATAATTAATTAACTGTTTATAGGTTTTTATTAAAAATTCCATACTATCCTACCAGTACATAGGGGCAGAAATACCCAGTGGTGAACCTAGCCTCTTTGCTGCCTGAGGCGGACTATAGAAAGACGCCCCCCCCACAAAAAAAAAAAAAAAAATATTGAGTTTCCATGCTACTAGTTTAACACACTGTTATCGTCGCACAATATACACAATACACAAACTTATGAAGCAGTTTTTAAGAATTCTTCTTACTACATTACTTCAGTATCAGATCAACAACACATCATTAACAATGAAAGTAACTTCACAGATCTTCTGCTTGGTGGATGGACGAGCCCACTTGGCCCCCATTCTCTATAATAGGAGCGCCGCAGATAGCTGAGTACTGTACTTTGGGTATCTTTCGCACTCCCATTGAAATGAATGAGAGCCAAGCGGGTTCGTCCATCCACCAAGCGACACACCTATATATATGGCTGCGGTCAGGCTGAATTCCCACCCAGTGGGGGAAAAAAACCCAATTCTCAGGCTCAGTGGGGGTCTCAGCAGACAGACCCCCATCAATCAGGTATTTATCCTCTATCATTTAGGTGAATACAGGGCAGTAACATTTTGTGACTTACAGGTGATGTCTCTGACTAATCCTTAACATTTCCCTTCTCTTCCCTTTGGACCGCCATGACCACTTCTTCCAGCTGTGACTTGTCTCTGTAAAGTTTGCAACACAGACATCTTTGGCTCCTCACTTTTCCAGGCATCCAACCCACATTGTCCTCACCTACACAAAGCCCCCATCCTGCTGCTACCCCAAGTATAAAATATATGATATAACCCCCATAATGAATAATACCCCACGTGCATCTTTATATTAATAATGTCCATGTGTACCCTGTATAAATAGTGCCCCTTATTAATAATGCCCCAGGTGTTAACTAATTAAAAGGTTTTCCAGGTCATTAATAAACTAATCAGTGGGGCTCAAAAACCCAGGACCCCCACTGATCAGCTATTTGAATGGTATCTGTGTAAGCGCCATGACCGTTTTTCTGTTTACATAGTGTCATTCATCTTATAGCGGCCATGTAATGTAACTACAGCCTCATCCTGTACATGTCTACAGTGTGTGACAAGGCTGGAATTACTGTACATCACACGGTCACTATAAACAGACAGTATATAATATAAACAGGCACCATAGCCCCTGTTTATAGCGCCCCATTTACACACACTATAATGTTCCACAGCAGTCCCTGCACACGGTATTATGACACGCAGCTGCCCCTGCACACGGTATTATGCTCCATAGTGGCCCCTGCACACTGTATTATGCCTCGCAGCGGCCCCTGCACACGGTATTATGCTCCATAGTGGCCCCTGCACACGGTATTATGCCCCGCAGTGGCCACTGCACATGGTATTGTGCTCCATATTGGCCCTTGCACACAGTATTATTCTCCACAGTGGCCACTGCATACGGTATTATGCTCCATAATGGCCCCTGCACTGGTATTATGCTCCATAGTGGCCCCTGCACTGGTATTATGCTCCATAGTGGTCCCTGCACTGGTATTATGCTCCATAGTGGCTCCTGTACTGGTATTATGCTCCACAGTGGTTCCTGCACAGGGTATTATGCCCCATAGTGGCCAAACCATGAACTATTATTATACTCTGGGGTCTTTTCAGACCCCAGAGTATAATGAACGGAGACCCAGGGGAGGTGACATACATAAAAACCAGTGTTACTTACCTATCCTGGACACCAGTGCACTCCTTGCAGCTTTCGGCCCTGTTTAATTGCGCACACACGTCACGGGATCAGGCTGGCGACGCAACCTGATGACGTCACCAGAGGCCTCAAGCCTGCTCGGAGTAACACCGACCGCAGGAGAGGTAAGTAGGATATGTTTTTATGTTCCCTCACCTCCCCTGGGCCTCCGATTATTATACTCTGGGGTCTGAAAAGACCTCGGAGCATAATAATAGTAGTATTTGAGGCCCGCGGCCTCACTTACCGATGCCCACGGCCGCACTTACCGATGCCCGCAGCCGTTCACGGCGGCATCCACTTCCCCTTTTGAGTCCCATAGCAGAAGGGGAAGTGGAGGCGGCCACAGCAGAAGCGGAGTAGGTAAATAAATAGGCCGTTACCTGCTGGGGATACTCCAGCAGGTTACAGCCTATTTATATATTAAAAAAAAAAGTTATACTCACCTGTGATGCCTTGATGCAGCTGCCGCCGCCTCCTCTTCTTGTCCGCGAAGTCTGTGTCTCAGCATAGGCGGCGTGATGACGTTATTGTATCGCTGCCTGCGCTGAGATCCGACGTCTCGTAAGCCAGCCCAGGACAGGCCCCGCTCAGCTCTGTTTTTTTTTTTTTTAAAGCGGACTCTCCTGGGCTGGTTTACATTGAATAGTAAAAATGCCGCCCCCAAGACAGTGACGGACAGAGCCGCCCGAGGCGGCCGCCTCACTTCGCCTCATTAGCGGTGCACCCCTGGAAATACCCCATTGTTGTGCTGCTGGTGGGACGTAAAGGAATCAAAAGTGTCTCTATCTTCTATCATCTGTGTAGCTTATAAAGTATACCCAACAAAAAGTGTTAAAATTATTTGATTAGCAGCTCTATCTTTGATGTAAAATATTAAGTCAAATATAATATGCTTTGTTCCATATACGTTTCTCCAAACTATATAAAAGTTTTTGTATTTAAAATGCAGATTGTTACTTCAGAAGTGAAAGCATGGTAAAGTAGATTGATGATTTCAGTTAAAATCTGACACCGTAATAAAATGCATCCTAAAGATCTGTTGTTGCTGGTAGCAGTATGGGCTGCTACACTAATGAAACAAATGTACCTCATGAGAAATTAGCACCATCATAGGTACAGCATACATAGCTGATTTATCCCTCAACTAAAACCAAATTACTTTCATAAGCTTTTACACCAGGGTTTAAAATTGACATTTCTCCTATTTCAGACTACAGGAAAATGCAAATAGTTTTGAAAGTCAATTATTTTGAGCCTTTATGCCCAATACCTAAGCAACAATATATTTAAAACTGTTTATAGGACTAAAGTGACAAGGGGATCTTGCTAATAATATTAAAGGGTGTAACAATAAGCTTGTTGTAGACTCATTATAACAAGAACAGGCTTTGGGCTTTGGGCCACTTGTAAGGGTGTTGCCTAAATTGCGTCCTGGGTATTCACCTGTTAACCCCTGTACAGGGATTTGAACTCCATTGCAGGGGCATTATCGCTACCTCTTGGACTAATCGCAGCGTTGGTGAGCACCAAGGTCTTAGGCAGAAGTAGAGTCTGAATGTAGGCTGAGGTCAGGGCTGGCATTGTATGTGCAAAGTTAGAGGACAGGTTTTTAGTCAGAACAGACAGAATTTGTTCCGAAACAGGCAGGAGGTCAGGTCTCAGAACAGGTTTAGTATTATGGAACAGGCTGGAATCTCAACAAATGGACAGATGATAGTGGCAGCAGGCAGGGACAAACAAGCCAAGGTCAAACACAGTAAATCAAGCAGTGGACAAAAACCACCTGTGTAGAAACGGTAGCAGGCTATGAATAACTGCTGAGGCAGAGTGTGTCCAGCGAAGCAGTTTTAACACACAAAATGACCCCATTGGGTGACAGTCAAATTGTTGTATTCACTATTTGCCAAAAGGCAACAAGAAGCCCATATTTACTATTAAAGCAACCAAAATTAAAACATTTTTAACTTTTATTAAAACTGTTATAGAACTCATGTGTGCTTTGAAAATATTCAGAGTTTCCTCAAATTTGAACACTGGATTATATAAATTCCCTACCCTTCAATTTCTATAGCGATCCTATAGCTAGAAGGCAGTTGACTCTTGGTCTACTCTAACTCCTAAACTAATCCTCAACACTATCCAATATACAAGGAACGCTTCGATTTATAAATAAAAAAAACTCTGGGTGCCCCATCTCCACCCACCTTAAATATTTCACCAACTCTCCAGCATTTTCAGGGGAATGGAGCATACTGAGGGCAACAAATCTCATTTGAAGTTTTATAACCTCTGCTGGTGATGTAAGACATAAGGCTAACTAATGGAGACAAGATTATCAGGTAACTGCCTTTAAAAGTTCTAACTCCTTTAATACCCATTATCCTGAGAATGGTAATACCCCCTTTTAAAGATGAACTTTCGCCACCTCCCTCAAGTCCATTCTTTAATGGGTGCAATTCCAGTGCTGTTGGAATTTTTTTCTCTATTCCCCAACATTCCTGAGCAGTTATTTTCAACAGTTAATAGGCTAATTAGGCTTTCTACTGCCAAGTTGTTGGCTGCCCACCAGACAGTACAAAGTCTAATAAGCATCAAACACCAAAGCTAACGGCACTGATGCTCAGGAATGGTGGGGGCTAGAGAAAAAAATTCCTACAGCACCAAAATCAGTAAAGAGTGCAGAAAGTTGGACTTGGTGGAGGTGGTGAAAGGTCTTCTTTAGGTATAACTTTACAAGGCTACTAAAAACGTTCTTACTAGCTACAGTGGGGAAAAAAAGTATTTAGTCAGCCACCCACTGTGCAAGTTCTCCCACTTAAAAAGCTGAGAGAGGCCTGTAATTGACATCATAGGTAGACCTCAACTATGAGAGACAAAATGAGAAAACATATCTAGAAAATCACATTGTCTGATTTTTTAAGAATTTATTTGCAAATTATGGTGGAAAATAAGTATTTGGTCACCTACAAACAAGCAAGATTTCTGGCTCTCACAGACCTGTAACTTCTTCTTTAAGAGGCCCCTCTGTCCTCCACTCATTACCTGTAGTAATGGCTCCTGTTTGAAATTGTTATCAGTATAAAAGACACCTGTCCACAACCTCAGTCACACTTCAAACTCCACTATGGTGAAGACTAAAGAGCTGTGGGAGGACACCAGAAACAAAATTGTAGACCTGCACCAGGCTGGGAAGACTGAATCTGCAATAGGCAAGCAGCTTGGTGTGAAGAAATCAACTGTGGGAGCAATAATTAGAAAATGGAAGACATACAAGACCACTGATAATCTCCCTCAATCAGAGGCTCCACGCAAGATCTCACCCCATGGGGTCAAAATGATCACAAGAACGGTGAGAAAAAAATCCCAGAACCACAGGGGGGGACCTAGTGAATGACCTGAAGAAAGCTGGGACTAACGTAACAAAGGCTACCGTCAGTAACACACTACACAGCCAGGGACTCAGATCCTGCAATGCCAGACGTGTCCCCCTGCTTAAGCCAGTACATATCCTGGCCCGTCTGAAGTTTGCTAGAGAGCATTTGGATGTTCCAGAAGAGTATTGGGAGAATGTCATATGGTCAGATGAAACCAAAGTAGAAATGATTGGTAGAAACACAACTCGTCGTGTTTGGAGGAGAGTGAATGCTGAGTTGCATCCAAAGAACACCATACCTACTGTGAAGCATGGGGGTGGCAACATCATGCTTTGGGGCTGTTTCTCTGCAAAGGGACCAGGACGACTGATCCGTGTACATGAAAGAATGAATGGGGCCATTTATTGTGAGATTTTGAGTGCAAACCTCCTTCCATCAGCAAGGGCATTGAAGATGAAACGTGGCTGGGTCTTTCAGCATGACAATGATCCCAAGCACACCACCAGGGCAACGAAGGAGTGGCTTCATAAGAAGCATTTCAAGGTCCTGGAGTGGCCTAGTCAGTCTCCAGATCTCAACCCCATAGAAATCCTTTGGAGGGAGTTGAAAGTCTGTGTTGCACAGCGACAGCCCCAAAACATCACTGCTCTAGAGGAGATCTGCATGGAGGAATGGGCCAACATACCAGCAACAGTGTGTGCCAACCTTGTGAAGACTTACAGAAAACGTTTGACCTTTGTCATTGCCAACAAAGGATATATAACAAAGTATTGAGATGAAGTTTTGTTATTGACCAAATACTTATTTTCCACCATAATTTGAAAATAAATTCTTTAAAAATCAGACAATGTGATTTTCTCGATTTGTTTTCTCATTTTGTCTCTCATAGTTGAGATCTACCTATGATGTCAATTATAGGCCAGCCTCATCTTTTTAAATGGGAGAACTTGCACAATTGGTGGCTGACTAAATACTTTTTTCCCCACAGTATGCCTGCTGCCACTTAAATCTCATCTTGTAGTGTAGACATATGGGAGATCCAGTGCAGCAGAATTGAAATCTACAACAATCCACAGCCATGCAGCAAAATGTCCCACTTTTGTGCCAGAAACCTGACATAGTAACTGTAATAAATTCACCTCAATATGTGCAAATAGGGTCCGAAGTATCAGTGGCATAACTAGGAATGGCTGGGCCCCAAGGCGAACATTTGACATGGGGCCCCCCAAACCACCACCCCCTCCAACCCCCCCAGCACAAATCGCATTTGTGCACACACTATTATGCCCCATAGTGGCCCCTGCACACAGTATTATGCTCCATAGTGGCCCCTGCACACAGTATTATGCCCAATAGTGGCCCCTGCACACAGGATTATGCCCAATAGTGGCCTCTGCATGCAGTATTATGCCCCATAGTGGCCCCTGCACACAGTATTATGCAGCATAGTGGCCCCTGCACACAGTATTATGGCCCATAGCGGCCAGGCCGGCGTCGCGATGCATAATGACGTCGGCTGACGTCTGGGATGTCACCAAACAGGCCCGAAGCATGCGGAGCGCAGGAGAGGTAAGTAACATTGTTTTTTAATTTCCCTCACCTCCCCTGGCCCCACGATCATTATACTCAGGTATTTACGCCCCTGCAAAGTATGCTGTGTTTTGACATTCACATTCAAGCTGAAGAACACATCCTGTCCTCCTAACCCTGCTCAAATGTTTGCATTTGTTACAGTGTAATCTGCATTCAGATAAGCAGGCTTGACAGGGATTTAGCCTGGACAGGAGAAAACCCTGTGATTTCACTGCAGAGAGCTTGATATTGAAATGCATGCAGCAAATTTGAGCATAACATTTGCCCACAAGACTCATAGTGGAGAGAAATCAGGTAGGGGTTGCTTGAGGACTTCCAACAGCCTCTACAACACAGTCACAGTATAAATCCTTCTTATAGTCTGCATTATGGTTGATCTCCTTCCTCCAGGCTCCTCAGGACGCCCACTAAACTTTATTTTTTAATTTATCTACTGACTATTAGACTATTTTTTTTAATCTCCTGACTATTATTGAACATATCAAAAATTCATTGCCATCTTACAGAAACTCATTAATATTTTGATATATTTTGTGATACAGTATGTGGCATTGTTCTAAAACTAAAATCCTCTATCTACTATACAATACTAGCATGAGTTCTGCGGAAATGTGACTTGTATATACAGGATTAATATAAACAGTGCAATTTCAGTAATATATTTACAAGCTGCAGAATGGAATAAATTGTGGTCTAGAAATATCAACAAATACAAAGCAATGATTTATTCCATCTATTATTTTATGCTGGCAATCTTCCTTTTTATTTCATATTATCATTTGACAAATGAATGCTAAATGTCATTTGTTCTCAAACATGTTCTTTTTCTCGCAGAAATAACAAACAAGTAAACAAACAAATAGAGTTGCTGTAGATTCAGAAACATATGCTAATGCATTTTTTATGCAAGAGGTTTAGTTATTCAACAATGTCCTTGCAACAGTGCAGGAGCTGAAAAGCTTGTACGAGCCAAATACATAGTGATCTTGTATGTATGTTATGTTTCTTCCAAAATTATGACTGAAATGAGACTGTAGTTGAAAAAAACCTTTACCATTTCTGTGGAACTAAGAAATGACTATAAATATCATAATTATATCTCAGTAAAAGGAATATGCAGGACCATGCAAAAGTTTTCAATCCCCGAAAACAGTCAACAGATTTGTCTGGATTACAAATGATATTAACACAGATTTTTATGTGATAGCTAGGATTTGTGTATTGCAGACCAGTAAATTAAGTTTTAAAATGACAATTTGCAATTTTTCAGCTACTATTTTTAAAATAAAAACAAAAACTGAAAAATGGTTCTCTGGAAGCTCCATGATTGCACAAATGACAGATTTTGCCTAACATTGGTTTACAATCTGCCACTACAGTATTTATTAAATAATCACCTAGTTATATAGTCAATTTGCAGGTTTATCAAGTTCAATCTGTAACTCTACAGTATTGATCCAGAGAAAGGGGAAGGTGAAAACCTCTACAACGTGGATGCCAATTACACCATATTAAGGGATTAAATTCCTTCCCAACTGCAAATTTGGGAATCAGAATAAGGGTAGCAGCATGCGACCGTGTTTCACCCTTGAAACTCGGTCTGTGTGTTAGCCAGATTCACCGGCTTCAACTTCATGCTGGCAGTGGGACTCCTAGCAGTATAGTTATGTATGATGCTAGGAGTCCCTGCCTCCCAGTTATATACTGTCCCATACTGTAATTGGTACGGGACAGTATGTTGGGCCCCAGCCTAAATTTCTTTCAAGTAAAGATATGTTTTTCCAGATACAAGGCACTTTAATTTGAAAGAAAGTTATGACTGTGAGTCAGAAATGATTTTGCTATATTAAAACTTATTTTGGCCACATTGTCTTATTAGTGCTTTTTGTATGAGGTTGCTGTCTCCCCAGTCATTGCTATACAGACTTGAACATCAGCAGTGCAAGAAAAAATGGCTGCCCCACTTGTGATTTGTTCAAAAGAAGAGCAGTGTGCATTGATTTTTGAGGTCTAAGGGTGTGACTGGTTCTAACATTTATGTAAGAGTGACCACAGTTTGGAAAAAGTGTTTTGAAGAAAAGTGTGTGTGAATAGAGAAGTTCAAGGAAAGTCGCACAAGTGCCATCCATGAAGAAATAACTGGATGTCCATGATTGATGTTGACATTAAGAGTGAATATGAACTGATCCTGTTGAATAGACAAGAGACAATGAATTATGTGGCAAGCCATTTGCAAGTAACGAAGATTCACATCTGATGAAGAGGTGAAGACAACAATGCATTTGTGGCCAGCAGCTTAGCCTAAGGTTAAGGCCCCACGTAGCGTGCTGTAGCCATAAAGTGATGCGGGAAAAACAGAGTTTGGATCATTTTTGACTCTCCCTCATATTTAACTGAAGACCGAAGAGCATATTAAGGAAATTAAAGGTAATGTTACACAGAAGCCGTGTGCAATACAAATATATTCAAGTATTGGAATCAAATATGAAAAAGTGCAAACTGTGTCATTGTGCCGCAGCAATGCCTAGATAACTCATCAAAACAAGAAAGAAACTTATACAAGAAGTCACAGAGAAGTCAGCAATTGATTCAGAATTCAAATGCTAAGCCTAAAGAGAAGGTGCATTAGTCAATCATCTTAAAAGTCCTTAGGTACAACAGTGCTTCTATTCATTCCATATTAAAACATTCCTTTTTGTTTTCTGTCATAATCAGTATCAACTGAGCAGAAGAAGCTCACGTGTAAATTTGAAGGTGTACAAATGTCCAATAGGATCCTATTGATATTTATTAGTGCTTTACAACACAGAGCTTATATGGAGTAGGTATGTGCATAAGCAAGGCATAAAAATCAGAATTAGGTCACCACTTCCTAAAAAAAAAAAAGAAAGAGGAAAAAAAGGAAAGTAGTTGTAGAAATAATGTGGCAGATTTATTAAAACTGTTTAAGGCTAAAGCCCCACGTGGCATAAATGCTGCAAATCACTCGCGGCGGAAGCACAGTGGAAAAATCGTGGCGTTTTACAGTCAGAGCAAAGTGGATGGGATTCTAGTGAATCCCATGCCCACTTTGCGGAAAAACCGCGCTGCGAACACGCAGCAATTTCCAAAGCCGACACGGCTTTGGAAATCACAGCATATCAATTATACCTACGGAAGCGGTTTCCCCATAGGTATAATTGAAACAGAGGAAAACTCTGCAAATTTTCTGTCTAAAGAGCTGCTAGAAGAACCGCAATGCGATCTCACCGTGGTTTCTCTCACAGGGCTTTTTTTTTCTGTGGGACACCACGTGGGGCCTTAGTCTTTTTTGGGGCAAAAAACGTTTTACAGTACCTATAAAGTGAATGGGTTTCTGGCTAATCCCATCCACACATGGCAGAAAATATCTGCAGCGGAAATGCTGTGATTTCAAAAACCATTTGCGTTTTTGTAAATCACAGCATGTCAATTATATTTACGGCAACACTGATGTTCTCCATATAGGTATAATAGGGACAGAAAGTCTGCAGAGGAAAATTCAGTGGATTTTTGAGAAAAGCTCTGCAGAAAAAAACACAATGCGTTTCTGCTGCGGTCTTTTCCTCAGCACTTTTTGGCTGTGGCTCGTTACGTGGGTCCTTAACCTAAAAGTAACTGTCTTAGTTGCCCATAGCAACTATCACAGCAAAGCTTTCATTTTTCAGGAGCAGAATGCAGAATGAAAGCTGTGCTGTGATTGCTTGCTATGGGCAACTAAGACATTAGTGCTTTTAGACAATTTTGATAAATCAGTTCCCTTTCCTCTTGATATTTTTAAGTAAATGTGTTGGAGAAATAAAAATGAACCCTGTGGTTCTACAGTGCCCTAATATTGCTCCTTCTGATTAGTTTCATTCGGTATATAACTGCCTGTGTGCATTCTCAATGAGGAGAAGGGAACAAGCACTGTCGACATGACTAGTGGCAGTTTATCTCCCATGAGAACAAGGGAATGGGTATGTTGAAATCAAACATGATCAATCCATCTTTCTCCAGAGATCTACCTTTGAAGAGTGTCATGACACCTCCAAACACATTAGCTGATAAATCAGCAGGCAGCATATTATAGAGCAGGAGGAGCTGAGCAGATTGATATACTGAAATTTTTCCCAATAAACTATATAACTGTTCATTTATTCAATGAAATCTCTGCTGCTTGTGTTTTACAAAGACAAGGAGACAATCCTATCAGTGACTGACAGCCTACCCTCTATGACTGTACATACAAATATCACTGTCAGTGACTCATAGGACCACATCCTTGACTTTATAACATATAAAAAGCCAAGATTTCAATGAATAAATGGCAGGTGACACCAAATCTACATAACAAGAAAGAGGTAACAGAGAAGAAGAAAAATGAATTTAACAGATACAGAAACACAGTCTTAAAAATGCTTAATACATCATGTTAAGTATTAAAATTACATGACATATCTCTAAATACCACAAAAACCTATACAAAAAAGGCTTAAGAAACTCCTCCCCACTAAATACCCTGCCCCATCACAATCAAGACTCTACATTTCGAGGTTACAAGGAACTAGTACCAACATTAGAGCATTCATTTGTTTCGAGCAAAAGTCCTCTAGAGCAGGGATTGGCAACCCCTGGCAAGCGTACCACTCTTGGCACGCGTGGCATATTTTGCTGGCACGGTAGCCAGCACACTGCCAGTCCTGGACCAGAAAGTATTAAATGAAGATGCTCCCTCTTCTCTTGCTGCCCTCTCTGCCCACCAATGAGAGGGGTGAAAAAAGCACAGGAGGTGGAGCTCATCACTGTACAGCACAAGGACCCTGCCTGCTACAGTGATGTGTTCCTGCTGAGTGCGTCCTTTCAAAGGCTCGAGGAGGAGGAGGAGGAGGAGGAGGAGAGCTCCCGGCTGTAAATTGAAAGTAAAAAACAAAACAACAGCTACATGCTGGGGTTACTATATCTAGTAAAGTCAGGCATTTGGGGTTATTAATTTAGTATTAGTAACTCCATATGCCTCACATTAATAGCAATTAACTCCATCATGTCCCTCACATTAACCACTGTTTGAAGAGCTGTCAATTAATTTTTAATGTATGGATCAGTGAAAACCACCCCCATGCCATTTGTGTGCAGGAAGCCTAAGAGTGCTTCTTTTAGGGTAGTGAGACACTATGTACCCAGATGCGGCTATGTGATTAAAATTTAGAAAACCATGTATCATTTTTATTCCACTTCACAATTATGTGCTACTTTGTGTTGGTCTGTCACTTAAAATCTCAATAAAATACATACAAGTTTGTGGTTGTAAGGTGACAAAATGTGAAAAATTTCAACGGGTATGAATACTTTTTGCAAGCCACTATAAATCCAATCCCTGGCACTAGTGCTTTCAGTTTGGTGTAATTGTGATACCCATTAATTACTGGCTGTAGTTTTGCTGTTGCCGCCCCGCCAGGAATTAAATGCGGTTCAAATTAATCAGCGTTTCACTTACAGAAAAGTGAAATGTTATGATCCGGTCTTTACAGTGCAGCCTGTTAGGTCCATGCATGGAGTGTCTGCATGTGAATTGTCTGACGCGCGGAAGGAGAGTTTTCACACTGGGCATGCGGTTCCTGCGGTAGTACTCACGTGTTTATCGCGCGATGAGTTGCGTCGGTGATCAGTTGTCTAGTGGTCTGCTTTCCCTCTGAAGGGTTTAAAGAGGACTGCTGTTTTACATACCGCTAGAAAGCCAACAGCGCGCTGAATTCAGCGCACTGCCGGCTTTCCCGGTATGTGCCCCGGGGCTGGAGATATCGGCGGTGTAATTTTCACGGTTTACTGTCAGAAAGGCGTTCCTGACAGTCTAGCTGCGCTGTGAGGAACGCCCTCCCTGACAGTTCTCGTTCATAGACTTGTACTGGCCACAACTTTATTCCATAAAATCTTAATAACATATATAACCTTTCGAACAAAAGGTATCATTTTCCATGCCCTTGCGCAGATCCTCTTCCACCTTCGCCGAAATGCTAACCACTGTCCGACAGCGGGCGTGTAGGCCTATTTCCTGCCATGGAGGGGTCAGTGTACCCCCCCTACACCTGACCCCGACAAAACCCCTCCAGCAAGGACCAATGCCCGCTCACCTCCCTCTTGAAGTCCAGCCAAGAAAATATCCATCCCTATCGGGTTCAAATGAATCCCATCAGCCAAAAGAAGGTCCCTATTATCCCCCTCCAACTCAGTATGGCACACCGTGATGCCCCCAAGGGCCCGGACATGTCTCAAAACTCTTACATTCAACATCCTACGAGATCTTTCAAGGGCTGAAAGGTCCCGAGTGCCGCGCCATACCCTACGTGGGACGACCTCGGACCACACAGGAATGACTCTCTCAAAGAATTCAGGGAAGTGGGAGAAATCCTAGCGAATAACAGAAATCAAATCCCCAAGCTTTACTTTGCCAAGGTCGTTGCCTCCAGCATGTACGACCGAGCCACATACAGACCAGCCACCTCAGCTAAAACCCTAAACCACCGCAAACCCCTAAAACCATACCATAGTACCTTGACATTATGAATCCCCAACATAAGACCACTTGAACGTATGGCAGCCCTCCTCTCAGCCCAGAAGACATAAGAATGTCCAAGGATCAACACTGTCGCTGGGGGTGGACCTAAAATAAAAAAAAAGAAAGAAAAGCATACTACACAACACCAGGAATCAGAAATAAAACACTGCTAAACATATTACTATGTTAACAGATCAGGCCAACCGCCAGCGACCCAACTTTTTCACTCCCTCACCATCCATGCCACCACCGTCCGCCATAGTCGCGGCCCCAATATGGAACGAGTGCGTTCCGAATACCTTAGGATCCAAACTAAACAGGAGATTAACTAAACAGAACCGAAAAACAGACGAAAATTGAAATCTAGTCAAAGGCTGACCAGAGCTATGAACTAAAAGCTTCTCCCCAGGAACTCTACTTTTCAGAAAATCACCCACCATTCTAACCTGGCAACGCCCCGCTCCCGACGCCCGAATCGTCAACCATGAACCCCAAACATATCTGTCCGTCTTATATTTTCTAATGCATACCCACAACTCCGTAGAAAAACACAAAACATCTTTAATACTAAGACCCCCCGATGCAGTCTCGCTCGAAGGAACCAACTCACTAATAGGAAGAGCTGCGAAAAAGGAAAGAACAAAAGCTGCGCGGAACAGCAACACTTCCAGCTCATCCCGACAAACAACAACGAGAACCGACATTAAACATTCCAACAACAGAAAAGACACAGGACGATGACCATCACGCGAAACACACTCTTTCCGCAAACCCTTTAAAAAATTTTTTACCAGAAAATATTTGGTGACATCCCGGAAGCCATATAGCTTGAGTATGAAGGCTATGCCAGACAATCCTTTAGCAACCGCTGCCAAGATAGTCCAAAGTTATGCCTAGGAGCCGATCGTCCTCTGTGGGTACAGAACTGCCAGAGCAGGACAGCCAGACATTCTAGGCACGCACGTGACCCTGCCATGTAAAAGCAGCCACCGAACCCAGTACGAGTGACATAAAACCGCGTTGACCAGCTTCCATAAGAATCCCGGGCATGCCGCCCCCTCCAGATCCGCCGCTGGATTCAGTGACCTGAAAAGCTGAAATTTTGAATGGGACAGTGCGCCAGCAACAGTATTCTGCACACCCGAAACATGCCTAGCCCGAAACCAAATATTGGCCTGGAGACAATGGAGCGCTAAATGGCGCTACAAGGCCAATACTTCCAAAGATGATGAAGATTGACTGTTCACCGCCTGTACTACTGACATGTTATCTGTCCAAAAGCATATGCGACTATTGCTAAAACACTGACCCAAAGCTCAACGGCCACCACAATTGGAAACAGCTCGAGGAGCACCAAATTCTTAACTAGGCCACGGACCATCCAATCCTCCGGCCAATAGTTTCTACTCCACCAAGAGCCAAAAACCGCACCGAAACCGTCCCCCCCAGCTGCATCCATATACAGCACCAACTCGTCACTTGAGAGCTCAGAAGACTGACAAATTGTTCTACCATTAAAAGATGATAAGAAGCATTGCCAAACCCTGAGATCCTCCCAGAGCGTACGCGTTATCCGTATAAAATGGTGGGGGGATTGCACACCTTTCATAGCGAGAGAAAGCCGACGGAAAAAGACTGCCCCATAGGCATTAAGGAGGCCCAAAAGACCCTGCATCTGATGCAGCGTGACCTTTTTGACACCCTCCGCTTTGGAAACTGCCGACCGAAGTCGTTCTAATCTGTCTGCTGGCAAATGAAAAGTCATGGAGACCGAATCAATCTCAATTCCCAGAAAGGAAAGACATGTCACCGGACCAACCGTTTTTTCAGCAGACAAAGGAACTTCAAACTTAGCCATCATATCACGAAAAGACAGCAGCAAAAATTCACAAAACGACTAATCAGTTGGACCAACAAACAAAAAATCATCCAAATAATGTAATACGGACGAGAAACCAGTCTCAAAACGAAAAAATAACAGGAAATCGAACACCCCATCGGTAAACAGGTATCCACAAAATATTTGTCATGACGACAACAACCAAGAAGGTAGAAACAATCGGGATGAATCGGCAAAAGACGAAAAGCGGATTCAATATCTGATTTCACCAGCAGGGTCCCTTGGCCAGCGCTACGAACCAAATCAACCACTCGATTGAACGACATATATGAAACCGCCACATCCTTTTTTTGATATCCTGTCGTTGACAGATTCGCCCTTGGGAAATGACAAATGGTGGATCAAACTAAATTTTCCAGGCTCCTTCTTAGGAACAAACCCCAAGGGGGAAACCCTAAATTTGGCGTAAGGGAGGTCATCAAAGCGACCCGCCATCCTACCCAATTCCACCTCCTTCATTATTTTTTCCCAAGCAAGCGAAACATTTTTATTAACCGATTTTAAGTTATGAAACAACAAAGAGACTGTAGAATCCTCAAACGGAATATAAAACCCAACCGTGAAGTTTTGATTCCCGTCTCCACGGCAGCTTTGCCTCCCATCTCCGCGGGTACATGTTTAGCCACGGTCGCATTCGTGCCTCTTTCACTGACGTTCTCAGCGACGCCGGCTGCATCCACTTTAGTCTCCTGTTTTCCCCGCCGAGAACAATGGAGAGTGGGATGAGTTCCTCCGCAGATCAAGCAATCATGCTGGTACATGCAGGAGGAGAAAAACCAACAATGTCCCTTGTTGTACAACCAACAGGAACCTTTGGGTTTGTGAGGGACGCCTCCCTGCGAGGGGACAACGCCTGCGACATTACCTGGAAAGGGCCGCTGTGGCCTCTGCGCTAATATCAGCTGAATCCGTCACTTTAGTAGCCCAACCAACTGCTGGTGACAAAGCCAAACGACGTCTGAATTCCTCATCATAGCGCCACCAAGCTTATTGGCGCTATATATTGTGTTGAGATATATGAAGAGTTCAGGTCCCTTTTCCGGACAATGCTGGCACAAAATATGTGCCAGTACCTCAAAGGCCTGAACACAATTACCAAAAGTTATAGCCACTTTCTATTTACAATCCGACCCTTCTCAAACGTCCGCTCTTTATCCACGGTCACTTGATCCGTAGAAATCAGGGACCATATATCAATATATTCACCCTACACTATCTTTTCCTTAGTCTCTTCGGGCACATGAGTACCCAAATGGGCGACTCCACAAAAGATAGAATCCCAAAAAGCAAGGCCCTGTGGCAGACCCACCGAGGAGGTACCCACCCAAATTGGCCCCGCGAGCGAGCCCTGACCACTACCGCTATTTTCTAAATGAGCAAGCATGCGCCGCAAAACTGAGGCTAAATCTTTGCCAGAGGTCAGGTCCGATAGGGGAGACCAAGCAGGAAGGCAGGTAGGCTCACCTTCTCTCCTGGTCCTTGTCTCCGACAGTGGTGGCACGGGCGACTGTGGTGGAGCTGACGCCTGTTCCACAGGGCCACGGGATGCCCCTGGAGAAACCCTTGAAGAGGAAAGATGGCTGGAGCCATGGCGATATCAATGGGACGAGAGTTGAGATCCATGGCGGTGCTCCCACCAGCTAGCATGATGGGAATCCTCCCGCGAGGAGCCACGCTGACGCTCGTCCACCTTTGAGCGGGAGAGCCGAGACGATGATCTGGAGAAGGACCGACGATCAGTCACCGAACGTCTTTTGCGGTGATAATCTCGACGTCCCTGATGTCTATAACCATCCTCACGGCGACGATTTCTACAATGGCCAGTGCAGCTGGTGCCTGAAGATGAAGAAGACTCGGACACAGAAATTGCACGTGCATGGCGAGGTACCCCCGCCAGGGGCCGACCCTCCGACCATGAACTCGCCTCCCACGTACCTGTCTGGCGTCTTGAAAAGGAGTGCCCAGAGTAACCTCAATGCCTTTCAATATGGCGTTCTGCAGCACCCCTGGCAACGTAGACTTCGCCCCCTGCTGTGAGCCCTGGGCGACAGCCCAGAGACTGGATCCAGCAGCCCCCACTACACAACTAACAGGGGCAGGTAACTCAGCAGGAACCCTATGAAAACCTCCCATAGATGTACAAAGCTCAAGCCCATGTATGGGATCCTCAACCAAAACATGTGCATGTGTAATGATGGGGGGTCCCCCCGCTCCTCCCGCACACCCCCACTGGCAAAATCTTCCCCCACCACACAAGTCATCTCTTGTACTGTGTCCCCAGCTAAAACATGTGCCTGTGTGATGATGGGGGCCCTCCGCTCCCCAGGCTCCCCCCCCCACTAGCATCACCTTCCCCCACAGCACGAGCCTGCAGAAGTGCAGGCCCGCCTATGCTGCTTTCCTCATCCGAGAAAGCTGTGTCCTGCCGAGAAGAAGAAGTAGCCCCCCCCACCCCACCCCCTGCTGCTATCCCAGGAAAACTCTGACAGTCTGCCCGGGGTCTGCTGGCTCACCTGCACTGGCGGCAGTTCCATGCTCCTGGCCAGCCTCCACGCGGTTGCAGGATGGGCCAAACTGCTACCTCTTTCCTTCACCGGCACCGAGTCCCCTCATCATCTCCCAGCTGGAACGCTCTCATACCGGCTGGAGGAAGAACGCAGCACTCCTCCAGAGCCCCCTGGCACTTTGCGCTTCCATCCATGAGTGGGCGGGCTGAGGCTTAGCCGATCCGGCGGGCAGGCATCCCTCTTATACACTTCTATGTCCTACGCACTCCCCCCTCAATAAAGTATTTCTGCTTAGTAAAAAAACGTTAATGCGTGGCCTTCTCCAGCAAGATGTCACTATACATTGTTTGTGCCTCCTCCTCTCCTCTATATATGCCACCTCCGTTTCCCACACTCTCTCTTGTACTGTACAGTGCCTGTTTAATTTCTCTAGTTTTAGTTTTTCTCCTGCTTATTTTACCACTGTATAACCCACAAATAAATGCTTTCATGGCATTCCAGACACTCCATGCTGAGGCTTTCCCCTCATGAACTGCAAAATATTTGACTATTTTGGGTGCTAACTTGCCTCCGACCAATTGTATCCAGAATGGATTCAGGTGCCATAAGCTACGTGTAGTACTCCCATGATTCCCTAAATTCAGCTGGACGTAGATAGGAGAGTGGGAAGAGCCTTGTATCAGGAAATCGAATGCGCAACAAATCTATGAGACCAAATTCAGACAGCACTCGAGATAGGGAAGTGGGGGTTGCTGTTATTAGGACTGTGCCCGAATGAAACTTATCCCAATAGGGGTGAAGATAGTAAAATCTGCACTATCAGTAGTATCATTGGGAGACGCCACCATAAATGAAAGGACTTTTTACAATATTTCGCCAGAGTATGGTGGTGGTACATATACATCAATCAGTAACAGCGTGAAATTATAAATAGTCTACAAATCTTCCCTCTGCCTCCACACAAGATTTAAGAAACGTAAAAGGAATCCTGGCTCTCCAAGCCATTATAGGGGTTTCTGGAGGATCTCCCCTTACATCCGCCGCTCTGTCACAAGCAGTAGTGTGGACTGGCAGCACCATGTTGGAAATGCCGTCTTCTTGGCCCCGCACCTCCTTATCCCTCTTGCAGTGCTAGGTCATCACTGTGCCGGGACCTGCTAACAACACTCACAGCTACACGCACACTGATAGGGACGTGTGGATGCTATTAGAAAGCAATATTTCACTGGTTATCCAGAATTTGGCAAGGATGTATAGTGGGAGCTCACTGCTGCACATTGCCTCTACATGCTGGCTAGGCCATGCCCGACACCGAAGCTTTGACCAAAAACCTGTAACAGGATGTCAGCAGATTGCACTCTATTCTCCTGGTGATGGGTTCTCTTTAAAGAGGACCTTTCATGTCCTCATGTATATGCGGTTTTACATAACGCTAGAAAGCGCACTGTCGGCTTTCCCGTTATGTGCCCTGGGGCTGGAGCTATCGGTGGTCTTAGTTTCACCATCCACCGTCAGAAGGGTGTTCCTGACAGTCTAGCTAGGCTGTGAGGAATGCCCTCCCTGACAGTACTCGTCCATAGACATGTACTTGGGGGGGCGTTCCTCACAGCTCAGCGTCATCGCTTGGCTGTAAGGAACGCCCCCTCTGACATTACAGGGCTATGGACGAGGAACACCCTTCTGACAGATTATGAATAGCCCCCGGGCACATAACGGGAAAGTCGACAGTACGCTGAATTCAGCGCACTGAAGGCTTTCTATATAAAACCGCATGTGCCTGAAGACATGAAAGGTCCTCTTTAAGACATATAACATAGACATATTACATTTAACATTACCATAACAGTAACCTGTAATAATGAAACAATCATTCCTGAGACAAGATTATTAGAGATTGAATAGGATTTTCGGCAAACATTTTAATAAAGCTATAAGAATACAGTATATACCAAAATTTCATAAGACTAAATCATATTCAGATTATCAGGATACCAGTAAGGTCCAAATGAATTTGAGAATCACTGACATAGACAATAACATTCAGCAGCAGTCATTTGCTTGTATAAAGCGCAATGTTCTTGTAGAGATCTATAAATCATGTTGAGGGGAAAAATATAACCTCATTCACTTAGTAGTCATGAAATATCTTTCCCATAATACATTGATGGTAAATATTTTAAGAAAAAGCAATATAAAATTCACAGGTTTACCAGGAAACATAAGGACCTTTTACCTGAGACAATCATTTGTAGGAATATTTGTTCCTGATCATTGCCCACTTTACTCAGAGGTTACAAAACAACATACCTTCCAACTGTCCCGGATTCAGCAAGACGGTCCCAGTCCTCTCCTGCTGTTCCAGTCAGTGGGAAGTATGTCCTGACTTTAACTCATCCGCATCAGGAGCAAATGAGTTGGATACAATAGTGAGGCAGGGAGCCATCCGCTTCCTGCACATTGTGCCTTCTGCTCCCTGAAGGCTCCAGGAGCTGAGATAGAAGAAAACATTCCAGGGGAATGGGGTTAGAACTGGAGGGGGAGCTGTATACTGAGGGGGCAACTGGAGGGGAGCTGTATACCGTGGGGGCAACTGGAGGAGACTGCATAATATGGGGGCGACTGGAGTGGTACTGTATAGTGTGGGAGCAACTGAAGGGGGAGCTGTATACTGTGAGGGCAACTGGAGATGATATATATATACTGTGGGGCCAACTTGAAGGGGACTGTATAGTGTGGAGGCAACTGGAGGGGGAGCTTTATACTGTGTGGACAACTACAGGGAGGGCTATATGCTGTTGGGGGCAACTGAAGTGGGAATTATATACTATGGGGGCAACTGGACGGGATTGTATAGTATTGGGGAAACTGGAGGGGGGACTGTATACTGTGGATGCAACTGGAGGGAGGCCTGTATACTGTGTGGGCAACTGGAGGGGGACTGTAAACTGTGAGGGGAAATGAAGGGAGGGCTATATACTGTGGGTGCAACTGGAGGGGGAGCTGTAAACTGTGGGGTAAAATGGAGGGGGGATTTATACTGTGGGGGCAATTAGACAGGGCTCTGTAGTGTGGGGGAAACTGAAATTGACTGTATAGTGTGGGGCAACTGAAGGGGGAATGTATGTAGTGGGGGCAACTGGAGGGGGGACTGTATACTGTGGGAGCAACCGGTTGGGGGCTGTTGGCTGTGGGGGGGGAAATGGAGGGGGATTGTATACTGTGGGCATAATTGGAGGGGGACATTATAATGTGGGGGCATACAGATTTAGAGCCACTATAGGGGCATCATACTGTGTCGGTGCACAAAGAAACATTGTTGGGAATGGTGCGGAGCCAAAGTGGAAGTGGGTGGGGATGGAGATGGGCACCTCATGCTGCATATACTGTTCCTCTTTCAGTCCTTTGAAAGTTGAGAGATATGAAACAGTCTTACAAGAGGCAATAAGCTTGAAGGGGTATTCCAAGATAACTGGAATGCCTGGGGAAGTGAGTTAAAACAAAAAAAATATATACTCACGAAGCCCTGGTCCTCCATTCAGGTGTCACGGTGCAAGCACAGAACAGTTCAGATGTGATGAAGCACAGTTACAACTGTGACCACTGCAGTCCGTATAGTTATTTCAGTGTCTAGTGCAAAAGATCCTTAAACTAGCACTATCAACCTGCCAAAACAATAATTAGTGCTTATTATGGTTAATTTATGTAAATTAACCCTTAAACCAACACATAAGATTTTAAGGCAGGTAATTGGTGTGCCATTTTGTTTATTATAGCATGAAAATATTTACCAATGTAGTTTTTCCTTTCAAATGTCCATGTGTGGAGGGAGAAATACTTATTTTAGGCTAAGGCCCCAGGTTGCGGAAAATCAGTGTTTTTTCTTCTGAGGAAACGCAGGAGAAAAAACACTGCATTTTACAGTACTAGCACAGTTGAATGAGATTCTGGCTTATCCTATCCACACATTTTTTGGGGAAAAAAACGCTGCAGAAAAGCTGCATTTTCAAAATACATGCGTATTCCAAAAACGCAGCATGTCAATTTTACCTGCAGAAACGCTTGTGTTTTCCCTATAGATTTAATAAGGGAAGAAAAACCGCAGAGAAAAACACAGAAAAAACGCATTGAAAAATGCTGCGGAAAAAAACACAATGTGTTTCCACTGCATTTTTTCCGCAGAGATTTTTAGCTGCATTCCACAACGTGGGGCATTAAATAAATCAATTGTAAATCTTTGCTATGCTTTAAGTAATAATGTAAATTTACTGTCGGAAAATAAATGCCCTACTAGTAAGAAAGTGAAATGTAACAGTTTTGTCAGTACATTCTTTGTACAGTATATTACAGATGTTAAAAATTGACAAGTGTATGTGAACCCTTTATTGCTATTATTGAATTTATAAGCCACCTAAAAGAATTAGAAATTGTTCAAAATAATCCATAATCTATTAACTCACTTTTCGGTCCAGTTTATGGATCTATACAAATTAACCTGTAGCACCAAAAAAAGTCATAAAGCCTATAAAGGTAAAATTTGTTAAAAAAAACTTTGATATTGATGCTGATTTTCTATTAGTTTTGACCATTTTCAAATCCAATAATTCTGCATGTTAGGGCAAACAATTTTGAGAACACTGACATTGGTTTTTTTTTTTCTTTTTTTTTTTTTCACAATATGACATAAACCAAAAAATACAGTTCCATGAGTTTCAGATAAGATGATATCTGTAGTAACAGCCGTATTAACATCAGTAGTATTATACAGTAAGCTACAGCATAACAGTGTATCAAGAGGAAGGCATAAACATTGGTCTATTTTGTACAATCAGCGGGTCATTGAAATCGGTAAATTTCAGAGTAGGGAGCATATAAAAATTTGATGAGGAGGGAGGGAGAAAAAGAGAGGAAAGAAGGAAGGAAGAGGGGGGATTTGAAGAAAAAGAAGAAGATAGGAAGAAGAGATAAAAGAAGAAGAAGGAGAGAAGGAGGATGAGGGGGATGGAAGACGGAGGGTGAAGATTAGTTGTTAGTATAGAGGGATAAGGACTTGGGTGCTGGGAAGGTCAGGCATGGCAAGAGCAATGGAAGCTGTCGAGGCGTGGTTAAGAAGGGGAGGGGGAGGGAGAAAGAGGGGCTTAGAGGAAAAGGAGAGGAGAGGGAGGGAATTGGTTCTTTTTCTTGTCCTTGTTCCTTTTGGTTTATGGCCCTTGATTTTTTTGTCATATAGATGTATGAAGTGAAGCAAGAGGATGTGACCATCTGTTTGAAATAAAACACTTGAGACAAATTGTAGGTTTAGGCTGAGGCCCCATGTTGTGTAAACACACAATGTCCCATGTGTCTGCTATTAGTTAATTATTACTAAGTTTGGGCTTTAGAACTCTACTCATATCTTTTTTTTGCAGTTATACTAACTGTGGCTTGTTTACCAGATATTTGCTTGCCTCCTGATTTTGGTGTTGACTTTGACTTCTTGGATTGATCCCAGGCTGGATACGTTTACTCTTTTGATTCAGATTTCCTGTTTTGATCTGCCTAGTGAGTAGTACTGCAGGTCTTGGTTTGTATTCAGATTACAGACCACCTATTTCTTGCACTTACTGTAGCTGCTAGGACAATAACCTGGGTCCAAATTCAGCAAAAGTCCAATCATCTTTGTGGCGGGCTCTAGTGAAGAACATTTGGGGTGCCTTAGATCTATTTCACAGTGCAGTGTGAGATTTAGGTTGTTTGTTCTACTGCTCTCTGGTATCTGCCATTTCCTGCATTTCCTGGGAATTGCGCCAGTGAAAATTCTATAACACTCTCCTTTCAGTGCTGAAGTGTTTCTTTAAAAATTGAAAAAAGAGAAATATTTTCTTTTTTTGACATAGTGTATAAGAAAAAAAAGCAACACATTGATTCTTGAACCTCTTTCTGGATTTCAGTAGGATTCTACATGGAAGGTCTGTAAACATTTTAATTAGTTATGTTAGCATGTAGAATTGGCAGCCTTGTTTTATTCACACAGACGGCTGTAAATAACCATATGCAGCTTCATTCCCTGCACCTGTTGCTCCACTCAGTTTGTACATCTTGCTCCAGATCTTAAATCACAGCTGCTTTCATGGCTTTTTGTTAGACAGGAAGGATTGTTTACTCACCAGAGACTATGTTCTTTGCTGTGAGAATAGAAAGTGAATGAATACCACACGTTATTTTCACATATGAATTATTGACGATCTTAGGGCATGAAATGATTACAGCTGGAGTCCGAGAAGAAAAGATCTGGACTCTGCACATCTGTTTTTTTTTACAAAAATTTGGCTTTGGTTTTGTTATATGTTTTAAGGTAGCAAAGATTACATATCTTACAATTCCAAGCAAGATTTTAGCCAAAATAGCATGTCCATTTTTCCAACATGTCATTTTCTAAAAAAAATGTGGACAGTAAACCTAGGAAAGTACAAAGCTGTGATATACTATGATTGCCTCTAAACTCTAAAAATATTAGAAGTCATCTTCAGTGGGGAAAAAAAGTATTTAGTCAGCCACCAATTGTGCAAGTTTTCCCACTTAAAAAGATGAGAGAGGCCTGTAACTGGCATCATAGGTAGACCTCAACTATGAGAGACAAAATGAGAAAACATATCTAGAAAATCACATTGTATGATTTTTTAAGAATTTATTTGCAAATTATGGTGGAAAATAAGTATTTGATCAATAACAAAAGTTCATCTCAACACTTTGTTATATATCCTTTGTTGGCAATGACAGAGGTCAAACGTTTTCTGTAAGTCTTCACAAGGTTGGCACACACTGTTGCTGGTATGTTGGCCCATTCCTCCATGCAGATCTCCTCTAGAGCAGTGATGTTTTGGGTCTGTCGCTGGGCAACACGGACTTTCAAAAATCACATTGTCTGATTTTTTAAGAATTTATTTGCAAATTTAGGTGGAAAATAAGTAGTTGGTCACCTACGAACAAGCAAGATTTCTGGCTCTCATAGACCTGTAACTTCTTCTTTAAGAGGCTACTCTGTCCTCCACTCATTACCTGTAGTATTGGCACCTGTTTGAAATTATCAGTATAAAAGATACCTGTCCACAACCTCAAACAGTCACACTCCAAACTCCACTATGGTGAAGACCAAAGAGCTGTGGAAGGATACCAGAAACAAAAGTGTAGACCTGCACCAGGCTGGGAAGACTGAATCTGCAATAGGCAAGCAGCTTGGTGTGAAGAAATCAACTGTGGGAGCAATCATTAGAAATTGAAAGACATACAAGACCACTGATAATCTCCCTCGATCAGGGGCTCCACGCAAGATCTCACCCCGTGGGGTCAAAATGATCACAAGAACGGTGAGCAAAAATCCCAGAACCACAGGAGGGGACCTAGTGAATGACCTGCAGAAAGCTGGAACTAACATAACAAAGGCTACTGTAACACACTACGCCGCCAGGGACTCAGATCCTGCAGTGCCAGACATGTCCCCCTGCTTAAGCAAGTACATATCCGGGCCCATCTGAAGTTTGCTAGAGAGCATTTGGATGTTCCAAAAGAGTATTGGGAGAATGTTATATGGTCAGATGAAACCAAAGTAGAACTGTTTGGTAGAAACACAACTCGTGGTGTTTGGAGGAGAGTGAATGCTGAGTTGCATCCAAAGAACACCATACCTACTGTGAAGCATGGGGGTGGAAACATCATGCATTGGGGCTGTTTCTCTGCAAAGGGACCAGGATGACTGATCTCTGTACATGAAAGAATGAATAGGGCCATGTATCGTGAGATTTTGAGTGCCAACCTCCTTCCATCAGCAAGGGCATTGAAGATGAAACGTGGCTGGGTCTTTCAACATGACAATGATCCCAAGCACACCACCATGGCAACCAAGGAATGGCTTCGTAAGAAGTACGTAAAGGTCCTGGAGAGGCCTAGCCAGTCTCCAGATCTCAACCCCATAGAAAACCTTTGGAGGGAGTTGAAAGTCCGTGTTGCCCAGCAACAGCCCCAAAACATCACTGCTGTAGAGGAGATCTGCATGGAAGAATGGGCCAACATACCAGCAACAGTGTGTGCCAACTTTGTGAAGACTTACAGAAAACGTTTGAACTCTGTCATTGCCAACAAAGGATATATAACAAAGTACTGAGATGAACTTTTGTTATTGACCAAATACTTATTTTCCACCATAATTTGTGAATAATTTTTTAAAAAATCAGACAATGTGATTTTCTGGATTTATTTTCTCATTTTGTCTCTCATAGTTGAGGTCTACCTATGATGTCAATTACAGACCTCTCTCATCTTTTTAAGTAGGAGAACTTGCACAATTGGTGACTGACTAAATACTTTTTCCCCACTATATATGGTTGCTCAAAACTTTTACAGACACACACCCATCCCTTTTAGAAATTATCTGCCCCACATCACAACCCTTAGGAAACCCCAATATAATGCTCTTGAATCACACATTTCACAAAATGGAAGGAATTCTCTAGTGATAAAAAAAAATCTTGCAGGAGCATGTACAAAAAACACAATTCTTACCTGCGAGGACCCATTCACATCCAGGTATCTGGGTTCCTCGGTCTTTATATAATTCAGCCCCCATAGCCATAGTGGGTGAGGCAGAAACTTTATATATTTGGAGTGAAAAAGGGACCATACCACCATATCATATTATGAGCATACCTCATCCCAACTCTGGAATTAGTCATCACAGCATAATTATTAACTACAACTTCCATTGGGAAGATGCATGTGTTACCAGTTCACACAGTGAAAGAGTGAAGAAATCAGGCGATACCTTTTAGAGGCTCACTGAGCATATTTGATGGTAAGCTTTCGAGAGTACTAGCTCTCTTCTTCAGACATGGTGTTATACAAGAAACTGAAAATTCACAGACTTTTTATATAAAAAAGACATGGACCTTCAAAGGATCTTAGAATCCTTAAAAAAACAAAATGCAATATAAGTAGAGAAATTATTTACAACAGGTCAAAAAATAAACAATCTGGAAACTTGTGGGGTGTGACGGAGGGATCAGTAATTCTTGCTGTTTTCTGTTTGCTATCAGGTGGTGATTTGTGACCCTCACAGTTCATACATAGTGTGACAAGAAACTCGCATGAATATTAAGTCCAAATTGCAGAGTTTGAAATTTTTGCATTAACTTATATTCCCATTCCTTTCTCTCCCTCTGAGTCTTAAAATGTTCCATTAAAACCACGACCCGCAAATCTTCAATAGTGTGGTCGTCTACAGAGAAATGTGCGGCCACTGAAAGATCTGTTCTGCTCTTATTAATGGTGAATCTGTGTGAGTTCATGCGCTGACTGAGTCTCTGTCCTGTTTCCCCCACATAAAGGCCTGTGGTGGGACATTGCACACACATTATGAGATACACCACACTGGAAGACCTGCAGGAAAATGTCCCCCTAATTCTGTGCACCTGTTGTGACTGTGGGACAGGTACACTGTCAGCGGTGTGGATGTGCCTGCAGGTCTTGCATCTGTTTTGCTCCCAAAGATACAAAAAGATGGCAACCCTGGGAGGCCTATTATTTCTGGCATTGGGACACTGACAGAAAACATCTCGGGTTGAGTGGAAAATCTCCTAAAACCCCTTGTCAGAGATACTCCAAGCTATATCCAGGACACCACTGACCTTCTTAACAAACTGAATGCCCTGGGCCCACTACCTGAGGGTACCATTTGGGCCACCATGGATGTGGAATCCCTGTATACCAACATTCCCCACAAGGATGGAGTTGCAGCATGTCGGGTACACCTGGAAAAACAAAACCTCCCAACAAAACCAGTAACACAGCTCATACAATTCATCTTTAGCCACAACTATTTTACTTTTGGAGAGGATCTATATCTACAGCGAATGGGAACTTCAGTGGGGTCCAGATGTGCATCCCAGTATGCAAATCTCTTTATGGCAGAACTGGAAGGAGCATATTTATCAACATGCACCACCAAACCTATGACTTACCTTCGTTATATCGATGATATCCTTATCATCTGGACTGCAGATGAGGAGGCCCTACTTCAATTCCATAATTTTTTTTTTTTTTTTTTTTTCCAAGATGGCGCCGCTGGAGTGGCTGCCAGCTACAGCAGCTCTGAGACTCTCTATCTTATTTTTCTTTCTATGTCTCGTTTTGTACCTCTCTACTTAAGGACTTTGCACTATGAAGAAACACACACAAAGACTTGGACCCTTGTGATACTTTTTTTTGTTTTTTTATCTGTCTTTTTGTTCTGCTTGAAAATGGGATCTTTTGTGTATGCAGACAATTCCTTTGTCTATACAAGAGAGGAAATTCTGCAGCTCAGAGGCACAGCAGGGCGGCATACCATCTGGTCACACATCCCCGAGCGGGAAAGGCGGGGAGGGGAGCGAGCTGGACTCTTCAGAGGAGAAAGAGGCGTTACCGACCAGCGCCCCCACAGCGGGCAATGTGAGACTCTTGAAACAAGATGGATGAACCAGCGCTCACCAGGTCCAGGGCGGGGGCGCGGCCCCCACTCTTCAGAGGATTAAAAAGGACAGGGGAGAGCGGTAAGAGGAAAGGAGGAGGGCTGGCAATGTTTGTGAATAATAGATGGTGTAATCCTAGGCACATTGTGATTAAGGAGCAAACTTGCTGTAAGGACATTGAACTATTAGCTGTGAGCATGAGACCTTTCTATCTACCAAGGGAACTATCACATGTCATTGTGATAGCTGCATATGTCCCCCCCTCTGCGAAAGCTGACACTGCCTGCGAGGTCCTACAAGCCACGCTGAGCCAGTTACAGTTAAAACATCCCCAGGCCCTCTTTCTTCTGTCGGGTGATTTCAACCATGCCTCTCCATCATCCACACTGCCCAGTTTCACACAGTATGTAACCTGCCACACAAGAGACAACAAAACACTGGACTTGTTCTTTGCCAACGTGAGGGAGGCATATAACTCATCAGCCCTACCGCCCCTGGGGAGATCAGATCACAACCTAGTACATCTCCGACCTGTGTACAAGCCACTTGTACGTAGAGAACCAGCTGTCACCCGCACAGTGAGGATATGGTCCGAGGAGAGTGATGAGGCTCTGAGGGATTGTTTTGACACAACCGCATGGGAAGTGCTGCAGGATTCTTATGGAGAAGATATAGAAGGACTCACACACTGCATAACAGACTACATTAATTTTTGTGTGGACAACACAGTACCCACAAAAGTGGTGAGGTGCTTCTCCAATAACAAACCATGGATTAACTCTGATATAAAAACACTACTTAAGGAGAAAAAGATGGCATTCAGGACAAGAGATAAGGAGGGGTTGAGGGAAGTACAAAAGTAGCTGAGGCATCAAATCAGGCAGGGAAAAGCCAGTTATAAAGAAAAAAATGGAAAAGCAAATGGAAAGAAAAGACATAAGGGGGGTCTGGGAGGGGCTTAAGTCAATTTCGGGTCATAAACAGTCTGTCTGCCAGATTGAGGCAGATGTTAATTGGCTTAATGAACTAAACCTATTCTTCAACAGATTTGATCACACACCAGCTCCTCCCCACCCCAGTATGTCCTTCAGCTTCCCCCACCACAATGACTTCTCCCCATGCGGCCACTTCCCAACAGACCAGTAAATCCAGAAATCTGTCTTTATCTGGCCACAGTCTGACCTTCACACGGGCCCAGGTGAGGAAGGAGATGAAAAAGATCAAGGCGAGGAAAGCCGCAGGGCCAGATGACATCAGTGCAAGGCTAATTAAGACTTGCGGGGACCAGCTGTGTGGTATAATTACATATATGTATAATATGAGCCTGAGGCAGGAAATAGTCCCTGAATTATGGAAATCTTCTTGTGTGGTACCAGTTCCAAAGAAACCCCACCCTATGGACCTCAATGACTACAGACCTGTAGCACTGACATCCCACCTGATGAAGATCTTGGAGAGATTGGTTCTCACACATCTCCGCCCTCTAGTGAGCCCCGCTATGGACCCCCTCCAGTTTGCTTATCGGCCGGGCATTGGGGTAGATGATGCCATCATCCATCTTCTGCACAGGGCTCTGTCTCACCTGGAGAAACCAGGGAACACAGTGAGAATAATGTTCTTTGACTTCTCCAGTGCTTTTAACACCATACAGCCCAGGTTATTGAGGGACAAGCTGGGCCTTGCTGGAGTGGACCACCACCTCTCCAACTGGATCCTAGACTACCTCACAAATCGACCTCAATACGTGAGAGCCCAAGACTGTGTGTCAGGTACCGTGATCTGTAATACGGGGGCACCTCAGGGTATGGTTCTCGCCCCTTTCCTCTTCACACTGTACACTGCAGATTTTAGGTGCAACTCATCCAGCTGCTACCTACAGAAGTATTCTGACGACTCTGCAATAGTGGGTCTCATCACAGATGATGATGACAGGGAGTACAGAGAACTGAACCAGGATTTTGTGGACTGGTGCCACCGGAACCACCTGAAGATTAACGCGGGGAAGACCAAGGAGATGGTGGTGGACTTCCGCAAAGGCAGAAGCCCTCCTAAACCAGTGGACATCCTGGGGACGGGCATCGAGATTGTGAACACCTATAAGTACCTGGGTTTGCTCCTTAATAATAAGCTGAACTGTGAAGATCATATGGAGGCCCTGTACAGGAAGGGCCACAGCAGGCTCTACCTGCTCAGGAAACTGAGAGCCTTTGGAATCCGGGGGGCACTTCTTAGAACTTTCTTCAACTCGGTAGTGGCATCAGCCATCTTCTTTGGAGTGGCCTGCTGGGGGAGCAGTATATCAACCAGGGACAGAAATAAACTTGACAAGCTGATTAGAAAGGCCAGCTCTGTCCTGGGGTGCCCACTGGACCCAGTGCAGGTGGTGGGTGACAGAAGGATACTGTCCGTTGTGAGCTCCATGCGGAAGAAGAAGTCCCATCCCATGCATGAGACTGTGATCGTGCTGAGCAGTACTGTCAGTGACCGACTGCTCCACCCTAGGTGTGAGAACGAGCGCTATCGGAAGTCTTTCCTCCCCACCGCGGTTAGGCTGTACAACCAACACCGACCTAAGCGGAGATCATTACACACAGAGAACTGAAATATCTCTCTGCCTGTTAAATCCCCCCCCCCCCCCTCTGCTACGTCCTATCTGTCTGTCTGCTATTAATGTAATGCCTCTCACCTTGGAACATTCCTGTACATGTTGTATTTGTATTTGTATCTGCTTATCTTATCTTATCTTTGCTGCTGTAACACACTGAATTTCCCCACTGTGGGACTATTAAAGGACTATTATTATTATTATTATTATTATTATTATTATTATTAATGACTTCAATGACTTTCACCCTACCATCAACCTTAAACTTAGCTATTCAAGAGAGTGAAATCCACTTTCTGGATACCACAATATACATCAAAGACCACCGCCTACTCACATCAATATACCACAAACCCACAGACAGAACGGCCTACCTGAGAAATGACAGCTTCCACCCCAAGACAATCTATTATTTACAGCCAGGCTATACGATACAATCGTATTTGCTCCAACAAAGCAGACCTGAAAAAGCACCTCCTGGATCTGAGGACTAAATTTCTCTGATTGAAATACAAACCAAAAGTGACGGACAACCAATTAAACAAAGTGGCAGCCATTAACAGAGACAGTCTGCTCACATATAGAGAGACCCAGAGAGTTGCCCGAGTGCCCCTAGTTGTCACCTACAACCCACAGCTGGAAATCCTACGAAGGATTGCCAAGGAGCTCCAACCTGTGCTACATACTGTAGGGACAACAGACTCAAGGACACATTTCCAGTCCCCCCTCTCCTTTCCTTTTGGCAACCACCAAACCTGTGACATATTATTGTCTGGAGTGCCCTGAAGGCCCCAACTGAAAATGCCACCTCATCTTGCCTCCAAAACAGGTGCAAGACCTGAAGGCACATCCACACCGCTAACAGTGTACCTGTCCCACAGTCACAATAGATGCAGAGAATTAGGGGGACATTTTCCTGCAGGTCTTCCACAAAGAGACATGTTAAATTAGGGTGTGTCCACTAATTAGCATCACAGGTGTTTACAATCTTGTAATTAGTCAGTGGTCCTGTATATAGGACTACAGATACTCACTGTGCTGTTTGGTGAGATGGTGAGTACCACACTCAACATGGACCAGAGCAAGCGAAGGAAAGAGTTGTCTTAGGAGCTTAGAAAGAAATTATAGACAAGCATGTTAAAGCAGGAGCTTGTTCCTGTGACTACAGTTGCACATATTATTTAGAAATTTAAGATCCATGGGACTGTAGCCAACCTCCCTGGACGTGGCCGCAGGAGAAAAATTGATGACAAATCAAAGAGAAGGATAATATGAATGGTAACAAAAGAGCCCAGAAAAACTTCTAAAGAAATTAAAGGTGAACTTCAAGCTCAAGGAACATCAGTGTCAGATCGCACTATCCGTCGTTGTTTGAGCCAAAGTGGACTTCATGGGAGACGACCAAGGAGGACACCATTGTTGAAAACAAATCATAAAAAAGCCAGACTGGAATTTGCCAAACTACATGTTGACAAGCCACAAAGCTTCTGGGAGAATGTCCTATGGACAGATGAGACCAAAATCGAAATTTTTGGCAAGGCACATCAGCTCTATGTTCACAGACGGAAAAATGAAGCATATCTTGAAAAGAACACTGTCCCTACTGAGACACATAGAGGATTCTCTGTTATGTTCTGGGGCTGCTTTGCTGCATCTGGCACATCTTGAATCTGTGCAGGGTACAATGAAATCTCAAGATTATCAAGGGATTTTAGAGAGAAATGTGCTGCCCAGCATCAGAAAGCTTGGTCTCAGTCGCAGGTCATGGGTCTTGCAACAGGATAATGACCCAGAACAAACAGCTAAAAACACCCAAGAATGGCTAAGAGGAAAACATTGGACTATTCTGAAGTGGCCTTCTATGAGTCCTGACCTAAATCCTATTGAGCATCTTTGGAAGGAGCTGAAACATGCCGTCTGGAAAAGGCACCCTTCAAACCAGAGACAACTGGAGCAGTTTGCTCATGAGGAGTGGGCCAAAATACCTGTGGAGAGGTGCAGAAGTCTCATTGACAATTACAGGAATCGTTTGATTGCAGTGATTGCCTCAAAAGGTTGTGCAACAAAATATTAAGTTAAGGGTACCATCATTTCTGTCCAGGCCTGTTTCATGAGTTTTCTTTTTTAAAAATTTCTGTTGAAGCATGGTTGAAAAGCAATGTCTGACTTGTTCATTTTCATAGAATTTTATATATTACTTTTGTCAGATTCAAGTTATTTCTGTGACCATTGTGGGTTTTTCTTTCATTAAACAAGGGGTACCAACAATTTTGTCCACGTGTGTATGTTGCTCCAAAACCTGTATATACCTTTCAGCATTAATGGCGCCTTCACAGATGTGCAAGTTACCCATACCATGGGCACTAACACACCCCCATACCATCAGAGATGCTGGTTTTTGAACTTTGCGTTGATAACAATCCAGACAGTCCTTTTCCTCTTTGGCCCTGAGGACACGACATCCATGATTTCCAAAAACAATGTGAAATGTGACTCTTCAGACCACAGGGCACTTTTCCATTTTGCGTCAGTCCATCCCAGATGAGATCGGGTGCAGAGATGCTGGCGTCATTTCTGGGTGTTGTTGATATATGGCTTTCACTTTGCATGGTAGAGTTTTAACTTGAACTTGTAGATGTATTGATGAGCTGTGTTCACTGACAATGGTTTTCTGAAGTGTTTCTGAGCCCATGTCGTAATATCCATTTCAGAATGATGTCGGTTTTTAATGCAGTGCCGCCTGAGGGGCTGCGGGTCATGGGCATTCAGTGTTGGTTTACGGCCTTGCTGCTTACTTGCAGAGATTTGTCCAGATTCTCTGAATCTTTTGATGATATTATGGACTGTAGATAATGAAATCCCTAAATTCCTTGCAATTGTACGTTGAGAAACGTTGTTCTTAAACTGTTGGACTATTTGCTCACGCAGTTGTTCACAAAGTGGTGAACCTCACCCCATCCTTGCTTGTGAACAACTGAGCCTTTCAGGGATCCTCCGTTTATACCTAAACATGACACTCACCTGTTTCCAATTAACCTGTTTCTCTGGAGTGCTCCAAACAGGTGTTTTCAACTTTCCTAGTCTTTTGTTGCCCCTGTCCCAGCTTTTTTAGAATGTGTTGCAGGCATCAAATTCAACATGAGTGAATATATGCAAAAAACACATAACGTTTATCCATTTGAACATTAAGTATCATGTCTTTGTAGTGTATTCAATTGAATATAGGTTGAAAACGATTTGCAAATCATTGTATTCTGTTTTTATTTATGTTTTACACAACGTCCCAACTTCATTGGAATTGGTTGTTGTACCTAGTGTCCTGAGAGAACAACCCAGAACTGACATCCTGAATGATTACACAGGCTGTCATAGTGTCCTCTTGGGGTACAGATGTAGCAGATTTAACCTGACTTTCTGCAGCTGGATACATTGCTGCAGATTAATATCAAAGAAGGTAACGGAAGCCAATGAAAAGCCATTTATTACAAACACACTGCTTGTGTTAGCACTTGCTCCCACCTGAGGATCATCTCCTATTCTGGTGGGCCAGTCTGATTCTGGAAAATAGCTAAATGGGAAAAAGTTTCTAAAATTAGAGAAAATTACTACATTTTGTGATATTTTATGTCCAAACTTTGTTTCATTGATAAATTATATATTATTTAACAAAAAAGTAACTAATAAGAAGTATCACTGAGACATACAACAGAAAATAATTGCATCTACCTGTTAAATCCCTGAAATCACTGAACCAAAGCAGAAAGCCTTAGCTGCAGCCATATATTTCTTTTTATTCACCAATCCATATGTAATGTGTAGCATTGTTGATTGATTCCCATTTTCCATCACAGCAGCTGAAACGACACTTAATGCATGGAGAAACGAGGCATACAGTTATAGTGTAATAATTTCCTATAGCAGTTGTTCTATATCAGAGTTCCTTCATCATTAGCTATACCTCAAGGATTCTGCACAAAAAATTTTATGTTCATGGAAAATATAGTTTTATTACATGATCATTGCAATTGCAAGAGCGCTGTTCTGTAATAACTGGTTACCTAACTTCTATATCTAAAAGATTTTATTATTTTTAGTGCTTTAAAGTTTTATTGATTTTTTTTTTTTGTTATGGAAAAAAAGAAGCCAAGCGATTGATGTAGCTTATAAATTTTTGTTGAACAAACCAATCATGGCATTTTATGTGTATATAACCAGGCAGGATCTCACATTTAATAATGAACATGAAAAAGTATTTTCTTTTTGAAACAGCTGTGTATTTATAGGACACCAGGTCTTGTGTTGTTATGTTGTTTGCGTGTGTGTGTGTGTGTGTGTGTGTGTGTGTGTGGGGGGGGATTGCATGATTTCTAAAAAATAAATTGATTTTTACATTCAGAGGCAGATAATTCATTAACAACAATATTACTGTTCTGTACATTCTCCAAAGTCATAATACACAAAGGGCCTGATAGAGTCCTTTTGCGTGCTTTGTTCCATTAACTGCCTAATCCCTATTACTCATCTAAGGCTACGGCCACACGTAACAAAATACAGGCAAAAACCGCTGTAAAAAACACTGCAATTTTTTTTATGCGTTTCCCCAACAGCCAAAAACATTGCATTTCTGCACTGTGTGGCCTCCACCTTAAAGATGAGAATCTCTTCTTTAAAATGATACCAAGATTATCATGATAGTCCTTACAGATTCAGAGCGATTTGCTGTTAAAAACACTGTCAGGAATTGAGATCTGCATTGGGATCTCAATGCCAAATGACGTTTTCACCAGCGAATCGCTCCAGATCTATAAGGGCTTTCATGATGATGTTGGTAAAAAAAAAAAAAAAAAGAAAAAAAAAAAAGCTAATTCTCACCTCTCCTCTCACCGGGTCTCACAGAGATCACCGCCGAGGGGAAGCTTCTATTGATCCCTCGCCAGTCACATGGGAGTCTCAGCTGCCAGCAACAGCTGAGCTCCTGATACCCAGCTATTCTCCCTGCGAGAAAAAAGCCCCAGGAGCTACGACATAACTGTACGTCGTCGTACATTAATAAAGCTCTCTCCAAAACGTACAGTTATGTCATGGTGCGCCTCAGGGTTAAGGATAATGCTTCGGCAATACATACAACACCATGTAGAGGCACAATATGACAGTACATGAAGTCCCAACATCAGTAATACAGGCAGGGGCGTATCTAGCAAAGACTGGGTCCCATAGCAAACTTTTGACTTGGGCCCCCCCCCCCTCCATGGCATAGCGCCCCTTTCCTTGCCCACACACAGTATAATTCCCCATTTACACACACTATATTGTCCCTTAGCGACCCCTCTACATAGTATTATGACCCATAGTGGCCCCTGCACACAGTATAATGTCCCATAGCGGCCCCTCCATACACTATAATTCCCCATAGAGGCCCCTCCACACAATATTATATTCCATAGTGGGCCCTGCACACAGTATTATGTCCCATAGCAGCCTCCATACAGTATAATGTCTCACAGTGGCCCCTACACACAGTATTATGTTCCATAGTAGCCCCTCCACACAGTATAATGTCCCATCATGGTCCCTACGGTGTTCAGCAGAACCCAAAATTTTTGGGGTACACCACCCACAAACTATTATTATGCTCTCAGGTCTTTTCAGACACTAGAGTATAATGTTCGGAGGTGACAAACATAAAAACCAGTGGTACTTATCTCTCCTGGGCTCCGCTGCTGTCCTCTTCAATAGCGTCACAGATGTGGGTTATGCCAGCGTCATTATGTGTTTTGACGCCGGTCTAATCCAGGTGACATCTGTGACGTCCCTACAGAGGTTGAAGACTGCATGTCGTGTTGGAGAGGTGAGTAACACTGTTTTTTATGTTCACTCACCCACCCTGGGCCTCCGATCATTATACTCTAGGGTCTGAAGAGACCCCAATGTATAATGATAGCAGTATTTGTTGGGGTTCGACCAACAAATACTCTTGCTGGGGGCCTTACTTGCCGATCCCCACTCCTGCTCACGGCCGCCTCTACTTTCCCTTCTTTCCTCCAGGGGGCCCCAGTGATGTGATATGAGACACATGGAGCCCCTGAATGGCAAAAGGTGAAGCAGAGGTGGCTGTCAGCAGGAACGGGAATCGGTAAGTAAATAGGGCCCATTACCTGCTGGGGTTATTCCAGAAGGTAACAGCCTATTAGAAAAAAAAAAAAAGAAAAAAAAACAGCAGGGGTCTCGGGCCCTGTGGCAGCTGCTATGGCTGCTACTGCGGTACATACGCCACTGAATACAGGCACTGTGTACACTTTGTTCTGCTAAGTGCATGAGATATTAGGCCTGGACTACATAGAGATTTTGCAGGTCAGATGTGACAGCTGTAATCCACAATAATCTGTGCAACACAGTGGCATAGATAGGGATTCAGCAAACATGTCCATGTGGGCCCCCAACTCAGGTATACCAATATTATCACTATACAGTGTCTGTATAGTGGTAAATTCCGGGTCTGCATAGGGCCCTGCAGACAATTTAGGTGAAGTTTAGGAGTTTAGGAATAGATGTAACTTCCTGTCTCATTCATCTCTTCCTCTTTCTCTCACCACAAGGACTGGAGGAAACATTAAACATGTCTGCTGAATCAGGGAGTATAATATTGGGGTTTATCACCTCATACCACACTGGTGTGACCACATTCACATTACATATCACTACTAGTTTAGTATCACCATTCTACCTCATACTGTGTATGCTGCAGTATTACCACAGGATTTATGTAGTCACAGAGTCCCCTCATGTATTTACCTCACACACTGCAGACATGGATGATATATCATAGATTACTGCTGGATAATGCAGATTGTTCATGAGGACTGGGGACTGAGGGGCTCTCTATGGTGGAGCTGGGAGGTCACATGTAATGGAGTCACTGTGGTGAGAGAGGGACAGCATGGTCTGAAAGCAGGGGATCAGATATACAGTGTGGTGATGTTACTGGTAATACAGTATGTGGAGGCTACACTAATAATCCCTCTATATCTCCTCCATCTCTGTGCTAATACTGATCATGCTGGGGATAGGTTATGGCTAATAATTTCTATGTGACCTCCTTCTCAGGGCTGTATACTGGTAATGCTGTGTATACTGGCCATACTGTATACAGGTTATTAATTAGCCCTCACTGTATATGGAGTCTAGTGATCTGTATACACCCTCCATCTTAGTTCCCTGTACTAGACATGCTGTTTATATTGACCCTGCTGTATAGAGGTCCCTCACTGTATATGTAGTCGAGCAGTCTCTATAGTTCCTCCATCTTAGTGCTGGTGTTATTATTTCCCCTCTTTATATATGGTGTCTACTCATCTATATATGACCTCCATATCAGGGCTGTATACTGAATCCTGTGTGGATGTATGGCAGCCTTCGGTCACTTTATACATGCTGTCCTGCTGATGCTGCCGCCTATAAAATGTCCGCCCTCACCTCATGTAGCTATTTCATCTTCCAATTGGAATTTCATCTACTACCTAAAATGGTGGATGGTATAAGACTGTGTAGATTACGTGGGGCCTTATCTAGGTGTTTTTTTTTTTCACAGTCTTCTAGCAGAATATATACCTTTGGCACTCGTGCCAGAAAGGGCACGCAGAGCCCTCTCAGTTGGCATGTGCGCCATCGCCATGATCGCTCACTAACGGGTAATCCGGTACAGCATTCCCCATTAGTGAGTGATCGCTTCTTTCAGCTGTATGCAGGGCTGCTCCGGACGCAGATGAGTTACATACAGTGATGAAGCAGGAGCCGTCCGTGGACAGCCCCTGCTTCACCATTGTGTGTGAAGCACATCCTTGTGTGCTGCGGTCCCTGGAGCTGCGGGCGCGATGTGATGACGTCACTCACATCACGCTTGCAGCTCCCTGAACAGTCCGGAAGAAGAGCCCTCGCAGAGCGGCAGGGGAGCAAGGAGGGGTGAGTATCAGTGTTTTATTATGCTAAACTGGTGGCAGATGAAGGGGGGGACATCCAACTGGTGGCAGAAGAAGGGGGGGGACATCAACCTGGTGGGAGATGAAGGGGGGGACATCATCCTGGTGGCAGATGAAGGGAGGACATCAACCTGGTGGCAGATGAAGGGGACACATTAAACTGGGGGGAGCTGAAGGGGGACATTAAACTGGGGGAGATGAAGGGGGGCATCAAACTGGGTGCAGATGGAGAGGGGCATTAAACTGGGGGCAAGTTGTAAGGGGGCATGAAACTGGGGGCAACTGGAAGAGGACATTAAACCATGAGGGTATCTGGAGGGGGACATGTCTGTTTCTAGTTGCCCCCAGTTTAATGTCCCCATCCAAGTAACCCCATGGTTTAATGTCCCCCTCCAGCTGCCCCAGTTTAATGTCCCTCTCTAGTTGCCCCCAGTTTAAACTGGGGCACCAGGAGAGGAGACTTCATACTGTGGGGCAATTGGAGGGGAACATTATAAAATGGATGAGAATGAGTGGAGTCAATGTAGAATTGGGTGGAGATAAACTTGTGGCGCGCATAGCCTAATCACAGGGGTATTTTATGTAATATCCCTTTGAACATAACATAACCAGGAAGTTATTGGCGCTGTGACCCAGACGTTTACCATCATCTAGGTTGCAGCTCCAAAAGAGTTTCACCAAACACACAACACATACACAAAGTCATCAATAAAGTTTACATTTGACCCTGTCCCTGTCCTGTCCATACCTTTCTAGAGTAAAATCCTCCGACCGCCTCTCTAGCGATATCCGTTACACGCTAAAATAATAACGATTATTACTAGAGAAGAACTTATAAAACATTTCTGACAGGTGGAAAAGTTCCATCAGTCAGATAACACATTGTCACCCATTGAATGTCACCATATAAAATCCCAGTTTTTGGCAGCTTTCAGATGGATATAATAGCAGGTGGTGATGGGGGGGGGGGGGACTTATGAAATCTCTGCACCGGGCCCACCAATGTGTTAAAACGGCTCTGGTTATATGTGCAAATGCGGACCGCGGCTTACACTGACTGCAGAGTGTAACCTCTGCCCCAACACAAGTCATCAGTGCCTGTGATCAGAAGAAGGAGGACGCTCTTCGTGGGACTGCAGCTATACTGGGTAAGTAGCATAAACTACTGTGTGGGGGCCCACTCTGGAGCATATAATACTGTGGGGGGGGAGCAAAGTGGAGCATATAATACTTTGTGGGGGGCCTACTGTAGAGCATATACTACTGTGTGGGGGCCCACTGTGGAGCATATAACACTGTGTGGGGGCCCACTGTGGAGTGTATAATACTGTGCGGGGGCCACTGTGGAGCGTATAATACTGTGCAGGAGCCACTGTGGGCATATAATACTGTATGGGGGCCACTCTGGAGCATATAATACTGTCTGTGGAGTGCATTGTACTGTGTGGGGGCCCTTCACTATTTATATCACACAGTATCTGTTTTATAGCAGACATCTAATATTACAGGCTGAAATAACATCGCACGGTCACTATAAAACAGATCCTGGTTAATTTAAGGTTAAATTGCCGTGTTGGCACTTTGCGATAATTTAGTGGGTTTTGGGTTGCAGTTTGGGCACTCGGTCTCTAAAAGGTTCGCCATCACTGGTATACGGTGATATACTGACCGCCGTGTTGTGGGCTGACTTCTGAGTCTCTACCACATGTAGATAACAGATATCAGACAAATACTGCACCGGATTATTGCATTTCTCACTCTTCATGTGTAGCCGGTGACTTAGGAGTATTTACTGTCCGTATCCGGATAAGTATATGGATTACTATTATTATATGTTACTATGATATCATATAATGCAGCCCATCCCTGACTATGACATATACTATGTGATGGGCTATTTTTCAGTGGTGTCCTATAATAGTATCCCTGACTATGACATACTATGTGATGGGTTATTTCTCAGTGATGTCCTATCTCTTATATACTGTATATAAAAATGAGTTTCTGTCTGTCTGTTCTTTATATGCGACCAAACGATTGGACCGATCCTCACCAAATTTGGCACACATGTACATCAGGTGTCCGGGAATATTTTAGACTGGGTCTCAGCTCTAAAGGATGTACCGTTCCTGAGATACAGTATTCCCAAAAAATTACCAGCATTAGCTAATACAAGCCTGCAAGTCTTTCACTCATATTCCAACTGCCATACACATGATCACATGTCCCTTATCAGCCAATAGAAGCTCGCAGGCGCTTAGTCTCCTCAGGCACACAGGTTTCCATAGCAACCAAGCTATTTATGACCTATATTAGTCAATAGCAGTTCGCAGGTCCTTAAATATTCAGTCATATCAAGTGTATCAGCCAATATAATTTCACATTTAATTTACCAGGTTTCCATAACAACACAGCCATAAATAGACTGTACCTATACTGGACTCAGTGGCGTAACTAGGAATGGCTGGGCCCCAAGGCGAACATTTGACATGGGACCCCCCCCCCATGCAACCGCCCCCCCGCACAAACTTCATTCCTACACACAGTATTATGCCCCATAGTGGCCCTTGCACACAGTATTCTGCCCCATAGTGGCCCCTGCACACAGTATTATGCCCCATAGTGGCCCCTTCATATAGTATTATGCGCACTTCCCGCTACCTCTTCAATGTTGGACCAGATGTCACGTGAGCCAGGCATGCATCGCGACGCATAATGACGTTGGACTGGCCCACAGACGTCTGGGACATCACCAAGGAGGCCCGAAGCCTGCTGGAGCGCAGGAGAGGTAAGTAACAGTGTTTTTTTATTTTCCCTCAACTCCTCGGGGCCTCCAATCATTATACTCTGGGGTCTTAAAAGACCCCAGAGTATAATGATAGCAGTGTTTGTGGGGTTCATGGCCTGCAGGCCTTACTTACCGATCCCTGCTCCTGCTCACAGCCGCCTCCGCAGAAGGTGAAGCACAGGCGGCCGTGAGCAGGAGCGGGGATTGGTAAGTAAATAGGGCCCATTACCTGCTGGTGTTACACCAGCAGGCAATGGCCTATTAAAAAAAAAACATCAGGGACCCCTAATGTCCCTGGCCCTGTGGCAGCCGCCACCACTGCTATCCTGGTATTTACGCCACTGACTGGACTGCCATACTGGATTTCAGCATTCTTATAAATTGAAATATTTTTAAACTATTCATGCCCCCTCCAGCAAAATGCATGGCTGCTGTTCGAGCTAATGAAAACTCTCAGCAGACCCAAGCCTGAAGCCTGTTTCTAATCTGACAAGGTATGTCACAGACAACAGCGAGCTGCTGAAACAACCCAGAAGACCCAAGCCCGTCTCTAATCTGACAAGGCATTGTCAGCCACATGCACACAGCTGCACTCCATGTTTCCATAACAACCCAGCCATTTTTAGTCACTGCTGTAGGTCAGCTTTAAAGGGGCAGGGCGCTGTGGATTACACTGTTACACAAGGTCACGTACACACAGCTTTACTCCAGGTTTTCCATAACAATCGATTGCAGGTCTTTCACTGATATCCAAACTGATATACACTTGATCACATGACGCTTATGGACCAATGTAAAATCGCAGATTCTTCAGTCTTGACAAACATACAGCTTTACACCAGGTTTCCATAGCAACCAAGCTATTTATGACCTGTATGAGTCAATAGCAGTTCGCTGGTCCTTAAATATTCAGTCATATGACGTGCATCAGCCAATATAAGTCATTTACCAGGTTTCCATAGTATTTAGGGTGAGCCGTCTAAGTTAATATTATTTCTTTTAGAGCACCTTTAATTCCATGGTGCTGTATATATATATATATATATATATATATATATATATATATATACACAGTGGGGAAAAAAAAGTATTTAGTCAGCCACCAATTGTGCAAGTTCTCCCACTTAAAAAGATGAGAGAGGCCTGTAATTGTCATCATAGGTAGACCTCAACTATGAGAGACAAAATGTGAAAACATATCTAGAAAATCACATTGTCCGATTTTTAAAGAATTTATTTGCAAATTATGGGGGAAAATAAGTATTTGGTCAATAACAAAAGTTCATCTCAATACTTTGTTATATATCCTTTGTTGGCAATGACAGAGGTCAAATGTTTTCTGTAAGTCTTCACAAAGTTGGCACACACTGTTGCTGGTATGTTGGCCCATTCTTCCATGCAGATCTCCTCTACAGCAGTGATGTTTTGGGGCTGTTGCTGGGCAACACGGACTTTCAACTCCCTCCAAAGGTTTTCTATGGAGTTGAGATCTGGAGACTGGCTAGGCCTCTCCAGGACCTTTACATACTTCTTACGAAGCCATTCCTTGGTTGCCCTGGCGGTGTGCTTGGGATCATTGTCATGCTGAAAGACCCAGCAACGTTTCATCTTCAATGCCCTTGCTGATGGAAGGAGGTTTGCACTCAAAATCTCATGATACATGGCCCTATTCATTCTTTCATGTACACTATCAGTCGTCCTGGTTCCTTTGCAGAGAAATAGCCCCAAGGCATGATGTTGCCACCCCCATGCTTCACAGTAGGTATGGTGTTCTTTGGATGCAACTCAGCATTCACTCTCCTCCAAACACCACGAGTTGTGTTTCTACCAAACAGTTCTACTTTGGTTTCATCTGACCATATGACATTCTGCCAATACTCTTCTGGAACATCCAAATGCTCTCTAGAAAACTTCAGACGGGCCCGGATATGTACTGGCTTAAGCAGGGGGACACGTCTAGCACTGCAGTATCTGAGTCCCTGGTGGCATAGTGTGTTAATGACGGTAGCCTTTGTTACATTAGTCCCAGCTTTCTACAGGTCATTCACTAGATCCCCTTGTGTGGTTCTGGGATTTTTGCTCACTGTTCTTGTGATCATTTTGACCCCACGGGGTAAGATCTTGCGTGGAGCCCCTGATCGAGGGAGATTATCAGTGGTCTTGTATGTCGTCCATTTTCTAATTATTGCTCCCACAGTTGATTTCTTCACACCAAGCTGCTTGCCTATTGCAGATTCAGTCTTCCCAGCCTGGTACAGGTCTACAATTTTGTTTCTGGTGTCCTTCCACAGCTCTTTAGTCTTCACCATAGTGGAGTTTGGAGTGTGACTGTTTGAGGTTGTGGACAGGTGTCTTTTATACTGATAACAATGTCAAACAGGTGCCATTACTACAGGTAATGAGTGGAGGACAGAGGAGCCTCTTAAAGAAGAAGTTACAGGTCTGTGAGAGCCAGAAATCTTGCTTGTTTGTAGGTGACCAAATACTTATTTTCCACCATAATTTGCAAAAATTTTTAAAAAAATCAGACAATGTGATTTTCTGGATTTGTTTTCTCATTTTATCTCTCATAGTTGAGGTCTACCTATGATGTCAATTACAGGCCTCTCTCATCTTTTTAAGTGGGAGAACTTGCACAATTGGTGGCTGACTAAATACTTTTTTTCACCAATGTATATCCTCTATATGACATCAGCACTGTAAAGTGTCCACCCACCACTGTCTATTGCCTGAGAGGCTGTCAGCTGATGTCATGTGGTGCTAGAATATCAGAGTCTGAGTCACACACATGTGTCTATTCTGTATTTCCTGCTCAAACATGTGGTGGTGGCCATTTTAGTTTGTCTGAGATGAATTTCCATTTGTTCGGTTTTGTTAAACAACAACAACAATTTGAAATATTTGGGTCGAATCCAGTTCATGTTGTTCAGACTGTCTACCCTTCTGCTTCTTAAAGCAATGAGGTGTACTGTGGGAGCCCCCGTATTGGGAACATTTGTGCTTCAAGTGGCAAATTTTGCCAAAGCAACACTGCCCTTCATTATACTGGGTGTGGAAAGACCTAGGATGCCTTTCCCGTGGTAGCAGCCCTGGTCCCGTAACTTCAATTACAGTCCTCTCTCATCTTTTTAAGTGGGAGGACTTGCACATTTGGTGGCTGACTGAATACTTTTTTTTTCCCCACTGTATATATAGGGATTTATATACATAGTGCGACATAAGTACAATACATACATAGCTAACTAGTGATCTAGTACACGTGGAAAAGAGGACCCTGCCTGCCTGGGCCTCCAATCTTTAGGCCAGTGTTTTAATCTGTTATTGTCAGTGGCCTTGTCTTGTTATGTAACCATATAGGGCATGGTTCCTTAGGATTGGGATGCGTACATAATGTCCTAATGCCTCTAAGTCAGTGTTTAACTGCTGGTGGTTTGGGATACACTATTAAACAACCTGTTTTTGCCATTTCTTGACTGTACGTGCTTAATAGAATTTAATGTAGTTATTTACTGATGTGTTTTCTTAATACTTTAGCTTAAATATAATCCTACACTATAGCTATATAGTGCAGTATGATTTGCACTATTTAAAATAAATATATATTTGTTTTTTTTTTGTTTTTTTTATGGGTCCTTGAAATTACTTGGCCAATTAATTTGGCCAGTAATGGGCAACCATCTCAGGTGTAACCCAGTCCAGGGGTAACCATCGGACGTATGGCCCCCTGGTGTGGAGGGGTGACCATTGGAAGTATAAATTGAGCCCGCCGAGCCTAATGGTGGCTGCGGCTGCAGGGAGAGAAAAAAAGAAGCGGGCATGTTTTTTGATAAAAAAAAAATCTATAGCTTCAAGGACCTTTTCTGTTGACTTGTAATTTTTGCTTAGTGAAGATATATGACCATTTATTGACCAACTCATATTTCTCTTAAGGTTGCCGAGAGTGTGATACAGCCATAGATGCAGTAGAGTGTCTATTGCAACCGGCTAGCGAATGGAGCCCAGCACTGCTTATCATGATAGCCCCATGCTCTGCATGCAGGATCTATATAGTCCTGTAGCCTCCTAGCGGAACGGGCATTATCAGGATGGTGCTGGCCCAGATCCAGCAAAGAAGAGAATTTTCAGCTTCGAATTTCAATCTGGGTGCCCTTGAGCCAGTGTGTGCGGCTAAGGGTAATGGTCATGGTGCCCTTGGACCGGTGTTTGTGCGGATAAGGGTAAAGGTCATCAAGTGCTCTGAAAATGATTGAGAGATGACGGGAGAGGATCTCTCAATGCCTTCAAAGACTCCTGGAAATTGAGCAGATCGTGGGCTTATTCTCATCATTATAAGCATCATTTCATGGCTTGTTTCACTGTTGATGTGGTTGGGACTCATCGAACAACAATGGTAAGGTTTTGCACTACAGTACGTGCTCTGTGGTTGCTGTAGTATCTTGAGAAGCTGAAGCACAGCAAATACTTTTTTCTTCTCTTCTTTATACTCTCTATGTCTTTCCTGGCAGTATAAGTGGGTATAGGGTTGCCAATGAATATAAATGGACAGTTCTAGTTTTTTAGTGGCAGAGGTATTCCTTGTAGAGGTGTTATCTCATACATAATATATTCATCTATATCATTTGTTTACAGTTACCACCATAAGTGGGACCCCACACCACATAAGTGGGAAGTATATAATTATATGCATAAATGGTTGGCAATTACTTGTTTGTGGTATGGCAGAATCCCCCATGTATACAGGTTTATGGTAATTTCAGTATTATAGCCTATTTCTCTTTATTAGTTTCTAACTACAGCCTTATCACTTTAGTTGCATTTTCAGCAACATTCATAGCTTAGTTGAACTGGCTTAACACTTTTCTTTATCCATCACTGGCTAAGTTATATAGTAGAGAAGATGGTATGGGGCTTGTAGTATATAACATTTCTTGAGGGCTATTGAATTTCTATTCAGTTTGATGGTGGTTGAGTCCATTTAAGGTGTTAAATGGCTTCTTCTGTGGCGGTTGAGGAGTCAGGTGGAAGTTGCAGACAAGTTATTGTGGATTTATTTTAACTAATAGAGGAGGTTAAACCTCATGGTGGTGAACAGGCTGAGCTTTGGAAATGGCCTTCCTGAAGGATGTCGTAATAGTAACGTCATCCAGGGGCGGGCACAGTGGTTAAGCACAGGGCTGTTGGTGCCCTTAAAGTGTATTGGCTCTGCTAGAAATGCAAGCCGGAGCGTGCCGCCCCTTTATTGCTGTCTGGCCGGGTGCTGTATGTCAGACAGCTGGGGATCTCACAGTATTCATGAATCCCAATGGTCTAGCATTTCACCTGACTCCTTCTGTGATTATTTTAGTTCTGTGATTTAAATAAAGCTGTGGTCTTTTTGACATGCAAAATAAAGTGTTTTGTGCGTTTATTCCAAAGTCAATGTTTACTGTACTGTAGTTTGGGTGGTTTTAGGAAGGAGTGAGGGTCCATCCCATATCCAAAAGTCATGAAGATTTTGTATAATCTCATCCACACATACTATAAAACAATGCTACAGAAACTAAAGAAGTGTGTTTTTGAAAAATGCAGCATGTCAATTTTGCCTGCAGAAATGCTGCATTTTGTTCCTAGACTTATATGGGGTGGGGAAGTTAAAAATGAAAAACACAAGTGCCTTTGATACATTCTCTTCTGTGTTTCTGCTGTATTTTGTTCCGCTGTCTTTTTTAGCTGCTTTTCTGCAAGGGGTCTTAGCCTTAAGCTGGGTTTACACTGTGCTTTTTTAATTAAGAATTGAAAGCTCATTTTAATTGCAGTAATAAATAGTACATTTGTGTGTAAGCTAATGGCTAATAAATTGAAATCATCTGGTTTACTGATATGGTAGAAAAGTGCTGAAATGCATAGTAAATATGCTACACATTACTGCTATTAAAAAAGCATGCTGTTATTTATAAGTTAGGTGAGTTTTAGTTTAGTAAATCTGCCCAGTGTATTCTACTGAAAGACAGCCATAGCTAATATTGCAATCAGTTTACCCCGTGTCTTTAAGAAGCATTGCACAACAGATTGTTGGTAGGAGTGACTTCATCCAGAATGTTCTAGAAGTTGGGTGGAGTGTTGGCAATGACTTAGCCATCCCATTTGCCAGGCTAAGTTAGTTTGCTCTGTATTTGCGAAGTACAGCATTGAGCTAGAGTTCTGACCAGCTCATGGCAGTCAATCATACAACAGACAGCCTCACATCATTAGGCCCGTGAAAGGTTAGAGAGAGAGAACCTTGTAACTGAAATCCATTTTGGAGACAACATTGTCGCTGCTCAATGGGAAGGCGTATCTCTAACAAGCAGTAACCTGACTACTGCTTTTGGGACTGAGAGTAGCACATACCAGGACTAGGCCACAAGACTGAGAAACTACATATTTTGTCACAGAACCAAGCAGAGAAACCTGAGTAACTTGTACACTTGAAGCTCCTAGGTCCCAATGCAAAACATGTTATGGGGCCTCCACTTTCCCTTTGGTGTACACAAGTGTACACCAAACAATACTGGTGTACACTGAAACAAAAATATATGCAGTTAAAAAAAATAATTTATATGTTTATTGACAAAATTCAATAATAACACACAAAACAGTCCTAAAAACAGTTAAAAACAAATAAATACATTGTTACACCAAAATAAGTGCAGAATCCATGATAAGATTGAAATCGCACCTATAAGCATATGAAATCCCAATGGTATGTCATGCAGTATATGTCCTAACAACATATATATGAAACCACTCTTATATATTCAACATATATGTGAAGATATATACCATCTAATATTACAAACATACTTAGCCATTAGTCACAAATCTAGTACCTATAATATTCTGGAACAGATTCATGACTTGGGGATATACTGACTAGATAGACAAGACCGATGCATATCGCTGCTACATTGCAACTTTCTCTAAGACAAGGCCCCATATATATGTGAGATTATTAATCCTACGTCATTATGGTGAATGAACGTGAGAGCTTGGTGTTTCCATATCATATCTGCACAAGCGTAAAATTACAACAGTGCTTTTGCAACCCACAATCACATGCAAGTGCTGCCCAGTCTCCAAGGCACATGTGTTAAAAACTATGTAATGCGCATGCGTAGTTAGGTTATTTGTCAGGGCATTCACCCTCATATATGCATCCACCAATCTCAAAATGTTATTGAATGTTGCATGTGCAAATAACTTTTCCCCTTACGTCCAACAGCAGCACAATATGGGGTATATCTGCCCCTGTGTGCTGGTAGGACAGGTGGGATGATTCCTTTGGGTCACCCCAACTAACCTTTGTTAAACACTATCAGTTAGATGTCCGTAGTTCAGAGGCTACTGCCTTTGGACATTCATACTGTACTGTAGTGAGAGAGAACCCTCACTAGGGGATCTACTTGCTATGTCCCCATATTGTGCTGCTGTTGGACGTAAGGGGAATCGTTGATTATGTAGATAATCTGTTTTGCCTTAGTTCGAACAGCAGCACAAGCTTTCCCCCCCTTTAGGAAGGGTTGTTGTTTTTTTCTTTTATTCTTTATAACTAACACATTGAGGGGAGGTCTCTTTTTCCTCTTATAGGGGAGTATCGCTTAATCAATTATGTAAATTTAAAATTCCACCTGTTCTACCAGCACACAGGGGCAGAGATACCCTATATTGTGCTGTTGTTCGGACTAATGGAAAACAAATTATCTACATAATCAACGAATATAGCTAAGCAATATATACATATAAACAATACAGATATGCATACCCCCTTAATATGCATCAGCCAATGTAAAAATACAATTGGATGTTGAATATAGGGAATGTAGAAAAAACAGATTGCATATGAATCATATATACCATATATGCCAAGACTCCAGCTCTATAATACCACACATTGTAGCCATGTCCATAATTATAATGTTGTCCCTAAAATAAATTCCAAAAAAGAAAAATAAATGTACCCAAACTCTGAGTAATATATATCACTAAAAATTATAATTAAAAATAATAAATATATTACATAAATACCAGTATTAAGCGACTGAAAAAAAAAAAAAACACACACCACCAATGTTAAGTGATTCATGAAAAATATGCAAGACTTGGCATCATGAAAAAGTAACTACAACTCAATATGAGGAGAAAATGAGGTGCATAAAAAAGTCCATTTACATAGTAAAGCAGGGCCAAAATTTAAAAAAATAAATTTGCATCAACTCCTATCCGAGTTTCCAGGTACAGTATAAGCTTGTAAAAATTTTCTTGAAGGAACTAGGAAGAGACAGTCGGTTGCTCTCTTCCTCCCTGTATTAGGAAGTGGAAGTAAGTAAACTGTCCCAGCTAGGAGAATGTGAGGAGACTGAGCCAAAGACCTTGGTTTGGCTGACCAGCACAAGGACAGTCAAGTGTTGTTCTGCAGTCAGGAGATGGAAATTATTCCCCTCATTTGTGAAGATTGTGTGCAAGAGACATCTGTGAGGGTAAAGCTACATGGACCTCATAGCTATGACCTTGCCTGTAGCCTCCTTTCAAACAGAACATCCTTTTTGGATCTGTACCCCAAAGCCAGAGCATTGCAGATACTTTGCAGCTTTGGTAGAACTGATAAAGAAAGGAAAAGTGACCCAGCAAGGGAGACAATTGGAAAGTGCCATACAGTGGGGAAGAAAAGTATTTAGTCAGCCACCAATTGTGCAAGTTCTCTCACTTAAAAAGATGAGGCCGGCCTGTAATTGACATCATAGGTAGACCTCAACTATGAGAGACAAAATGAGAAAACAAATCCAGAAAATCACATTGTCTGATTTTTAAAGAATATATTTGCAAATTATGGTGGAAAATAAGTATTTGGTCAATAACAAAAGTTCATCTCAATACTTTGTTATATATCCTTTGTTGGCAATGACAGAGGTCAAACGTTTTCTGTAAGCCTTCACAAGGTTGGCACACACTGTTGCTGGTATGTTGGCCCATTCCTCCATGCAGATCTCCTCTAGAGCAGTGATGTTTTGGGGCTGTCGCTGGGCAACACGGACTTTCAACTCCCTCTAAAGGTTTTCAATGGAGTTGAGATCTGGAGACTGGCTAGGCCACTCCAGGACCTTGAAATGCTTCTTACGAATCCACTCCTTCGTTGCCCTGGTGGTGTGCTTGGGATCATTGTCATGCTGAAAGACCCAGCCACGTTTCATCTTCAATGCCCTTGCTTATGGAAGGAGGTTTGCACTCAAAATCTCACAATACATGGCCCCATTCATTCTTTCACGTACACGGATCAGTCGTCCTGGTCCCTTTGCAGAGAAACAGCCCCAAAGTATGATGTTGCCACCCCCATGCTTCACAGTAGGTATGGTGTTCTTTGGATGCAACTCAGCATTCACTCTCCTCCAAACACCACGAGTTGTGTTTCTTCCAAACAGTTCTACTTTTGTTTCATCTGACCATATGACATTCTACCAATACTCTTCTGGAACATCCAGATGCTCTCTAGCAAACTTCAGACGAGCCCGGATATGTACTGGCTTAAGCAGGGGGACACGTCTAGCACTGCATGATCTGAGTCCCTGGCGGCGTAGTGTGTTACTGACAGTAGCCTTTGTTACGTTAGTCCCAGCTTTCTGCAGGTCATTCACTAGGCCCACCTGTGTGGTTCTGGGATTTTTGCTCACCGTTCTTGTAATCATTTTGACCCCATGGGGTGAGATCTTGCATGGAGCCCCTGATCGAGGGAGATTATCAGTGGTCTTGTATGTCTTCCATTTTCTAATTATTGCTCCCAGAGTTGATTTCTTCACACCAAGCTGCTTGCCTATTGCAGATTCAGTCTTCCCAGCCTAGTGCAGGTCTACAATTTTGTTTCTGGTGTCCTTCCACATCTCTTTGGTCTTCACCATAGTGGAGTTTGGAGTGTGACTGTTTGAGGTTGTGGACAGGTGTCTTTTATACTGATAACAATGTCAAACAGGTGCCATTACTACAGGTAACGAGTGCAGGACAGAGGAGCCTCTTAAAGAAGAAGTTACAGGTCTGTGAGAGCCAGAAATCTTGCTTGTTTGTAGGTGACCAAATACTTATTTTCCACCATTTGCAAATAAATTCTTAAAAAAATCAGACAATGTGATTTTCTGGATTTGTTTTCTCATTTTGTCTCTCATAGTTGAGGTCTACCTATGATGTCAATTACAGGCTGGCCTCATCTTTTTAAGTGGAAGAACTTGCACAACTGGTGGCTGACTAAATACTTTTTTTCCCCACTGTATATAAGCTCAGCTCCAGCACCAGTGGAAAGCTCCTAAGACCTCTATCTCCACTATCTGAAAGCTGTTCTGTAGTAAAAACCATGAGTTACTACTTTTTGCAAAACCCTGTCTCCTGAATCTCATTCTTGCACCTTCCATCACAGGCTCTCCAACCATCAGACTCAGTGAGACTAACTACTAATTACACTGAGGGAAACACTACTAAAACTGTCAGACACCCGGAAGGCTCCCTCAGCACTGCATCAGCCTAGGAGAAGCATCAGTGAATCTGTAGCATCTCAGAGGCCGCTGCTTTAATTTGTTTGTGTACCTCTGGGTTTTGTGTTGGTACGTCCCGGTCTATGTTAAATGTGTTGTTGCAGCTTTTCCCTGTTGTTTCTTCCCTGCAGTGTTCAAAACATAGCCTTGGTTTAGGCCTGGCCTATCACAGGCCACTGGGCGGGGTTGTGGGAGACTCCGTCTCCACGGTGACCATTGGCCTGAGTTCAGTTTTAGTCAGTTTAGTGTGAGCAGTGGAACCGTCAGGGTGTGCTGAGTGTTCCTGCCCCCACAACCTGGACTTAGGCCAATGGTCAGTCATCACAGCCTCCAGGAGGATTATAATCAGCCCGATCGACAGCCAGGAATACTTTTTCGGCTGTCCATTATTGTGGATCTTTCCGATGCCGTGCCAGGAGGAACAGAGAGGACCCTGACAGGAGGATCACGTCGGGCCTAGTAATCAGGTAACCAGAGTCCTGTCAGGCCTCCCTGTACCACCACTCTCCCTATCATTCAGAACTATACTGCAGAGCCCGTATCATCCCTGGGCACCCTCCTAGAACCAACACTGGGAATTGGACACTGTAGGACTACTACCCCCATTTGAAAGCTGCTGTTACCTTTGTTCCTGTTGCCAAATAAAGGCTGTTCTGGTTTACCTGCACCGTTGACTACTGAGTCGTGCCTGCATCACCATCAGGGCCCTTCCGACCAACACCACACCGGCTCAGAGGAGAGGTGTCCTCTCCAACTGGAAACACCCCGAGGGAAAGGACTACTGCCACCACCATCTGATAGTGCTGCAGGACCCACCTCGACTTTGTCCGGCCCTGGAGTGGGACTGGTGGGGTTGGTGAGTGTGCTCAGCCTGCTAGGTGTCACAACATCCACCACTACTACTCCCATCCTCCGGTCTCCTCCATCTGGCTTGCAGCAAATCTAGTAGGGGTGTGCAGGGACATTCAGGACCATAGGGATAGGCAGTGGCGTAACTAGGAATAGCTGGGTCCCAATGTGAACATTTGAAATGTGCCCCCCCCCCCAAACCGCCACCCCCTTCAAACCCCCCCCCTTCAAACCGCATTCCTGTGCACACTATTATGCCCCATAGTATCCCCTGCACACAGTATTATGCCCCATAGTGGAACCTGCACACAGTATTATGCCCCATAGTTGTCCCTGCACACAGTATTATGCCCTATAGTGGCCCCTGCATACAGTATTATGCCCCATTGTGGACCACCCATGAACTATTATTATACTCTGGGGTCTTTTCAGACCCCAGAGTATAATGACCGGAGACCCAGGGGAGGATACTTCGGCCATCTTCAATGTTGGACTATTCTAAATGCCACTATGTAGATAGGAGCCCCATTACAGAGTTTACATTGGGTCCCAGGAGCTTCAAGTTACTATTCTGACAACGTAGCCACAGCTATTACTGCCCCCAACCTCCTGGCCCTCCTCCAAATGGACTGCTGCACCACAAGCATTTAGAAGTAACCTACATTCTCCAAATTCAAATATGCTGTATCCCTTTTACATGATCTTATTTGACTCACTCTCATTAATGTTCATTTCTTCTTAAAAATAAAACATAATAGAAAACTGGCTGTACATTTTGTGACTAGTACTGTTGCTCAGAGTGCAGCTGTTCAAACTGAATTTGGAATAATATACAAATTCTTTTCCATACACAATGATTAGTGAAAAATAAGATTTCACATATTATTGATGTGACATGAGCTGTAAAAAATTCAACTATAAATCTTTCTTCAATATGCTTTATCAGCAGTGCTGGGGCCTGGGTTCAAATCCAAAGCCAAGGACAGCATCTATATAGTTTGTATATTTGCATGGGTTTTTTCCCACACTCCAAAGACATCCTGATAGGATTATGCCGTTTAAAGTATTATGTAAACAACACCTTCTTAAAATAAAGCACCTTATTGGAACATGTCCAAATTTTCTTTACACTTCTAAAATCCTTTTCAAAATCTGTCAAAAATGTGTTCTGCCATGTTGGATTTTTTTGATCATTGTCAGCTGTTGTAGTTGAAAAGTTGTGACAGAGATTGATTTGTCATTTCCACTTATGGCATTGTTGTCCAATACTACAACCTTTATTGACCGTGAATGACCAGTTTTTCAGAAAACTGGTAACTGACGTTCCTAACTGCAAAGGCAAAAGGTGTGTGACCGTGCCCAGAGGGGGAGGGGGCCGCTACACAGTCAATCAAGTTGTAGCAGCAGTAATGACAGTGTCTCCATCCTGTCTTCCATCACGTGCACAGGTGCTGTCAAGGAGTCCAGTATAGTGCCACACATTTCTGAAAAGCAGTCATTTCCAGTTACTGTTGTTTTGATCTATTAGGAGGCAGTGGGGACGTTATGCAAGGCAGTAAGTGCTGGTGCATGGCACTTTGTCACCTGTATTTTGTGGGTCGGTACTATTATGGCAATGCCAAATTTATATAGTTTTTTTTATGTTTTAACCCCTTTTTTTGCAGGGCCAGATGTACTTTTTATGTATACCATTTTGGGGAATGTCTATTTTGATCACTTTGTATCAAAATTTCTGATTTTTTTTTTCCACTATGGCATAAGTTTGTAGACTGGGAGTTTTTGGACACAGGGATACCTAATGTGTATGTGTTTCACTTTATTTAAATACTTTTATATGTGTCCTAGGGAAAGGGGAGTGATTATAATTTACCTTTTTTTTTTTTAAATATGTCTCCACTTTTTTATTTACTGTACTTTTTAGATCCCCTAAAGGTCTTGAATCCTTGATCACTGCAATGCTAATGCATTGTATAATTGCTATGTTTATATTACAAGTTGCATAGAGCTGTAGTAAGCATGGTGTTACTTCTTTGTATTTGGTAACAGTAAAAAAAAACAAAAAACCTGCTTCTATGAAATATACTGTAGTAATACAAAGGAGGGGGGCCCCATCCAAAAATTTGGTCCAGGGGCCATAGGACTCTATTTACATCTCTGTATATCCAGCTTTAGGCACATGGCTTCACTAAAATCAATGCAAGCATATGGACCTAGTCACACAACCTTTTTAGTCTCAAGTCTATGAGCATCCAAGAAAACAGGCACCACATGGATACACAATGACTTTGAAACTGGAACAATTTGTTTTTGACAGCCAGCAAATGGCCGCAGTTGTATGCATGCTGCCTTAGAGGTCATAAACACTTATGCAATCTGAATGCTTATCAGTCTGACAAGAATTCAGCTAAGGCCAGGGCCCCATGTTGCAAAAAAACACTACGTTTTGCATTACTTGCAAAGTGGATGGGATTCTGGCTAATCCCATACACACATTGCAGAAAAAAATCTGCAGCAGAAATGCTGTGATTTTAAAAATGCTTGTATTTTTGCAAATCTCAACATGTCAATTATACCTACAGAAATGCTGGTGTTTTCAATATAGGTATAATAGAAGCAGAAAGTCTGCAGAGTAAATCTCTGTTAATTTTCAGTGAAAAACACTGTGGAAAAAAATGTGATGCATTTCTGCCGCGGTCTTTTTCACAGCGTTTTTCGACCGTGGCTCGCTATGTGGGGCCTTATTCTAAATGAGTGTTTATGACCTTCTATCAGAAGTGGAACGCATGGTAACTTGATACACATGACGTAACCACGCCCCCTTACGTCATGACGTCATCTACCTCCTTATATATGTACAAACCGGCTCCATACACTTATAGGCCTTCATTCTATTCCTGTGACAAATCTGAACCAGGTAGGACTTTACCATTAGGGCAATTCCTCCACTATTTTCATGCTATTTAGCTTGCTCCATACCTTGTCTATTATTGTATTTTAATCTCTATTGCTTATTACCCAGTCTAAACTCTATTGTTTAATATGCGTTATGCAGCTATTGTTTATCACTTACTCTGTTTCCCCTTCTTTGTGTCTCCCCTCTTTGCTCCTACATACATTGTCGCTATTTACATGACCATACTAGTTTTTTGCGACTGTCCAATCCTGTATTTCTCCCGACTATGTCAACCCTTCCCTTGGGGCATACTTGGTATAATCAGTCTGATTTATTTACCGCATGTTATTTACGTTATAGCGTCCTAGCCGACCCGGTGATAACAGTCATTTAAGATCACCAGCCCTATCGCCTGGGAATCAGCAAACCTTGGACCCCATCGTATCATGTTGTCAACAGTATATGATCCTTTGCACACTATACACTTGTAAATGGTATGCACTTTTTCAGTTATTCGCTCGTATGTATGTGTCCTTTTTTACATTTATGTACAGCATCTCATTGATATATAAACTATGGTGGGATGATAAATTGATTGATTTGATATCCTTGCTTGTTAGCTCCAATATGTCATTGTAACTATGATACATTAAGTAGTTTCCACATGCTTTAGGTTTTTATGCATTCCAGTTATATCCTTTGCTATTTGAATCTATTGTCTTATGGTATAATGGTATAATGATTAATGTATATTTGTATGTATTTTGTTCTACATGTTTTTAGCCTGATGAAGGGCACACGCCCGAAACATTGCATTAATAAAAATAAAGTGTTTGAAGCATAACTGCAATTGGAGTGCGGTTCCATCTCTTCTACATATACTTCTATCAGAATAGACAGCTTCTCTGATGAATTGCCCCCTTTATGAAAAAAATACAGGCTGTAGAGTTTAAAATGGCTGACAATGGGTGTTCATTTTAAGGTTTTTTTAGACTTTCTGCCATCTCCTGTAGCTGTATTCTATGTCTATTTTTCCTGCTTCTCTCCTTTCATATTAGCTAGATTAGGATGTTAATTACTATACATCCTACTCCGATACTGGATTTCATCAGACAGACCAAAGAGAAGGGATAGGCAGATGTAGCTCAGCTCGTCTTGATCTGCTTTTGTCATATTTCCATTTACCAGGCATGTTTTTAGTACCTGCTTTAAACTAGGTACCAAGCAGGCCAAAGCAGTACTAGAAGGTCACATGTCCAAACACTGGTCAGCTTGTCATCACTATAGATGACTACATGAGCTATATGAAGTGGGTACTTTCTCCAGTGGAAAAAAAAACTACATAGTTCCCGAATTTAATTGAGTCAAGCTGGTACCATTCAATGGAAAAGGACAATGCAAGAGGTGCAAATAGGAATTCTTAAAAATGCCCTGCAGCTTTAGGTCATTTAACTGCCCAGGCAGGGAAGGGTTTTATTAGCTTAGCCACACTGCTATAAAAGGCTTCCTGGATGTGCCCAGATCAGCAGAGTTGATGACTGCAGTGCTTGGGCTGTTGCCAGGGCCGTTTTAACACATTGGTGAGCCCTGTGCAAAGGTTTCATAAGTGGACCCCCCCAATCACCACCACCTAGAAATACCTGACCTGCACAAATTATAATGCCCCCTTAATGGCCCCCACATAGTATAATGCTCCTTAGTGGCTCTCACACAGTATTGTAAGAGACAGCCAATGTTGTCCTAAGCTTTATTTGTCTGTATAAATTGTTAATGTTGAATGTATTTCTGTGATTCTGTTCCTTTAAGACAGCAGCCATTGTAATTGTGACATGATGCTGGAGTGAGACCCCCCCCCCCTTTTATGTCAGCCTGCCTGTTCTGCAGACAGAGTGTGAGCAGAGAAGCAGGAAGTGACGAGCCAGAGAGCAGCAGCCATCTTGGCAAGAGAGAAGACAGGTGTCTGTGCTGTGTTGAACTGGTGTGGATATTTTTCTGTACAGCTAAGCTGTATCTTGGTCCAGAGACAAACAGAGTGTAAAGAGACAACAGGACTAGTGAGTCCACGTGAAAGGAACTGTGCTCAGTGGCTGATCAGTGAGACTGACATTGTGACTGTATATGGATACCACAGATAGAGACTCGCAGTGCTGTTGATGTACTGGACAGTAACTGCTAAACCCTGGCTTACATCCCAGCTCAGTGTATGGATTCGGCAGGACTGTCCGTGTGCTGAGTGGAATCTGCTGTTGGATTACATTGCATTCATTGGGTTTCCCTGTTAAAGAGGACTTCATTTCTCCCAAGATCCTGATAACAGTGAGGAGAGGACGCTTCACCATAAAAGAAAGGACCGACTTTGGGCCCCACCGCGCGCTTCTACGGACTGTAAGCGGTCCACCTGGACCACTGGGGAAAAGGGGGTGCACCCAAATGTGATGTCAGGGTCAGTTAGGGATAGTTTTGAGTATATTGTTCATTCAGAGTCCATACTGCAGAAGTGGACAGAGTAAAAGTAGAAACCATTGCAGAATTTGCCTTGAAATTGTTCATGCTATATTGTATATTTTGCTTGTCTTTATCCCTGTCATTTTACCTTCAAATAGCCTTTATTAACTTATAGTAAATATATATTCTTTTCTTGAACTACCGCGTGTGTGTTCATTTCTGGTTGCGGAGTCCAAACCACCTGCCTTGCTCTCGGTTCACAAATTGGCGTAGTCGGCAGGATCCGCTTACCAGAATGGACGGTGACGCACCCGTTCGGGAGAATGGTGCTGGAGGAAGAATGCCAGCAGGGGCTATAATGAGTCAGTTAGCTAAATTTGATGGCAATAATATGTCAGTGAGTATGTGGGTGGAACAGATAAGAATGATACAGCGAATGTACCAGACCACACCAGAAGTACTAGTAGAGCTAGCAATATTGACATTACAAGGGGATGCTAAGACCACGGTGATATTGAGGCCATTTGAACAAAGGCAGACATTTGAGCAAGTAGTCCAGATTCTAGAAACCATTTATGCAGAAACTGCAAGAGCAAATGGAACACTTGCACACCCGTTGTGATGAACATTCTATGAAAATTGCAGACTTCCAGAAAACTGGAGGTGAAAGGGTGAGCCGTCCATACCCAGAAAATCAGAATCACCCACCACCCCGCTGGAGGGATGAGGATAGGACCTACCGAAGGGGTCCAAATCATTTAGTGCAGTGCTCAGGAGAAATCGAAGGCGCTTACCGAAGGGGCCCAAACAGATGGCCAGAACGACGGGAGATACGCTGCTGGGAGTGTGGACGGATGGGCCACGTTGCTGCTAGATGTCCAGAGCAGCGACAAACTTATGAGAGACCGCCGTTAAACTGAAGTCCCCTGCTGCTGTAGGGCGTGTAGTAGGGGAGACTGACAAGAAGACTATGTGGGGAGAATGCCCTAATGATGACCTGATCGCTGCAAGTCCTGTTATACAGGTGGAAATGGAGGGTATTCCGGTTACCGGGATGATTGACACGGGTTCCCAAGTAACGACCTTGAGTAGAGACTGTTATGAACGGTACTTCCAGCAACATGTGAAATATGATCCCCATACATTCGTACGAGTGGTCGCAGCTAACCAGTTACCAGTTCCAGTCGTGGGAGTGGCCTGGATGAATGTCCGGGTATGTGGCCAAGATCTAGGTAGGAAAGGCATTGTGGTGGTACAGGAGTCACATGAAATAAAGGTCCCTGTCGTTTTGGGGATGAATGTGTTAAAAGAATTAGATCAGATCCTCTTTGAAAAGAAAGGTCACGGTTATTGGAAAGAAACCACCACCCATCGGCCTACTCAAACAGCTTTCCAGCGGCTGATCCGGACATGTGGCTTACAGAAAAGTTTGGATGCACAGCGTCCTCTGGCTCGAATTTCAGTTCCTTTGCATACAAAAGTTACACTGCCACCCAGTCGGGAGACAATAGTGTCTATGCCCGTAGGCACCTGTCGGAAACTAGAGGGCATAGCTGTGTTGGTAGAACCACTGCAGGCAGCCGAAGGAGGTGTTGATCCGCTAGTGGCCCGTTCCTTGGCAATAGTTCGCAATGGAAGAGTACCACTTCGATGTGTAAACACTCAGGACCAGAGTGTGGACCTGACCCCAGGGAGGCAGCTGGCTAACATCTATGTGACTCCGGAGGAAGTAAGGAAAGTAACTCCAATGCAGCTGAAGCCGACTGAAAGGGATGAGTGGACCGTAACTGTGTCCATGGGAGAAGATGAGGAACCCACCTCTGAATGGAATGGCCGTGCAATTCGAGAACAGATGAAGATGGATGCAAGTTCATGTTCTCTGGAATGGGTGCAGAAGGTAGATGAGCTGTTGTGGGAGAACCGAGCCGCCTTTGCACGGTATGCTGAAGATTTTGGATGTACCACAGGGATCTACCATGAGATTCCCACAGGAGACACCCCTCCAGTTAGAGAGCGCTACCGACAAATTCCTCCACAGTTGTATCAGGAAGTAAAAGAACTGTTAGCTAAGATGCTACAGGGTGGGATCATCCAAGAAAGCCAGAGTCCCTGGGCAGCTCCTGTGGTGTTAGTAAGAAAAAAAGATGGGTCCATCCGATTTTGCGTAGACTATCGGAAGTTAAACGCTTGCACCGTACGAGATTCCTACCCCTTGCCACGGATTGAGGAGTCCCTCTCAGCGCTGGGGAGAGCCCGGTACTTCTCCTCACTAGATCTGGCTAGTGGGTATTGGCAGGTGCCGATGGCCACAAAAGACAAGGAGAAGACGGCATTCATCTTGCCCATGGGACTATACGAATTTAACCGGATGCCCTTCGGGTTGACAAATGCACCCGGAACGTTTCAGCGGTTGATGGAGAAATGTCTCGGTGACTTCAACTTTGAGTTCACTCTCATCTACTTGGATGACATTATAGTGTATTCTGCGACCTTTGAAGACCATCTCCACCAGTTGGGGCAAGTATTTCGAAGATTGCGGGAACATGGGCTCAAATTGAAACCCAGTAAATGTCGGTTGTTCCAATCTGAAATTGATTACTTGGGTCACCGCGTATCAGGAGAAGGGGTGAGACCATCAAGAGACAAGATAGCGGCTGTTCAAGATTGGCCAATACCGACTACCCTGCGAGAAGTGAGGGCGTTCCTTGGAGTAGCCGGTTACTATCGACGGTTTATTAAGGATTTCGCCAAGGTAGCAGCACCACTTAATGCTCTCCTACGAGGCACATCCGGTGGTCCAAAGAACCGGTCCGTGAAGTGGGGACCTGAACAGGAACAAGCCTTCCAGGCATTGAAGGATGCACTGACAACAGCCCCAATCTTGGCATATGCTGATTACCACTTGCCGTTCCAGCTGTATACGGATGCAAGCCTGTATGGTCTTGGAGCAGTGCTTTCCCAGCTTCAGGATGGCCAGGAGAGGGTCATAGCGTACGGCAGCCGGTCTTTGAGAGATTCTGAAAGAAACCCCGAGAATTATAGTTCATTTAAGTTGGAGCTGTTGGCACTGGTATGGGCCATGACCGAGAAATTCTCTGAATATTTGACCGGTGCTGAAGTTTTAGTACTGACTGACAACAACCCACTAGCTCACCTGGAAAATGCCAAGCTCGGGGCGTTAGAGCAGAGGTGGATAGCCCGAATGTCTAAGTTCAATTACCGCATTAAGTATCGGTCCAAGACAGAGAACCAGAATGCTGACGGACTTTCTAGGGTAACCGCCCCGACCCCCACAGTAGACGTGGATCATGAGTTGGAGCATGTGGAGGTGCCCGACTTCAGCAGATTTTCACAGGCCTTGGCCGCCGCTAATCAGTTTGAGATGGAGGGGACTGAAACGGCTCCTTTCTTTGGTCCCTCACGACAGGAATGGGCACAGATACAACAGACCCATGAGGGGCTGGCGCAGATGATCAAGTGTGTTGAGAAAGGCCAGAAGCCCTGTAGAGAGGAAAGAGAACGACTGACACGTGAGATATTATCTGTTCTGAGTCAGTGGGAAAAGTTGGAGATGAAAAATGGAGTGCTATGCCGAAAGGTCTATTTACCTTCTGAGATCGACATTCGATACCAAATTGTGGTGCCTAGTGAACTGGCTCGCTCGTTGGCAGTTGAGGCTCATAATAAGAATGGACATTTTGGTCATGAGAAGACCTTTCGTTGGTTACAGCGACTGATTTACTGCCCTGGTCTTCGTCAAATGGTCGAAGAAGTATGCCGCAGCTGTCGAACTTGTGAGATCCATAAGGCAATAGAACAGAGAGCTCCCCTGCAAACCATCGTGACCCAGGAACCTTTAGAAATCGTCATGATAGACTATCTAATGGTGGGCCCATCCAATAGCGGACACCAGTATTGCCTCGTAATGGTGGATCACTTCACCAAATTTGCGGTGGTAACCGCCACCAAGGACCAGACAGCTGAGTCAGCAGCTCGTGCTCTGTGCCAAGATTTCATTCGAGTATATGGGTGCCCCCAACGCATCCACTCCGACCAGGGTGCCTGCTTTGAGGGACACGTAATGAAAGAAGTTCAACGTATCTACGGGATAAAGAAGTCGCACACGACTCCATACCACCCTCAGGGAAATGGGGCCTGTGAAAGATTCAACAGAACTCTGCTACAGATGCTGCGGACTCTGGAGGAAGACAAGAAGTTACAGTGGCCTCAGTTCTTGTCTGAAATGGTGTGGGCCTATAACAATCAGGTCCATTCTACAACGGGGTACTCTCCTTATACACTTCTCTTTGGGCGGTCTGGGCGAAGTATAGGAGAATTACAGTTGGATGATGTGGATGGGTTCCCTCCGAGGGATCCAACCTCTTGGGTGCGGGCGCACCGGCAGAGACTTGAGACGATCCATCGATTGGTGCGGCAGCGCCTGCAAGAACATCCCCATCCTGATAAGACCCCAGTGCAAGAAGCACCATTGCAACCAGGCGACCTGGTGCTAGTTCGTGTCAAGAAACCCCAAGGGAAATTGGAAAGCCGATGGGAGGCTTTGCCGTATCGTGTTGTTGGCCGCAAGTATGCGAATGGGCCAGTGTACCAGGTCCAGAAAGAAGGAACTGATTGTGTTCGAGTACTTCACCGAAATATGTTGCGCCTGTGTCATTCTGAAGGGACAAATCATGATGGGCCTGCCAATGTGAATGAGCTCCCACAGTCAGAGAATGGAGGTGCGGATGGGCCTCCGACGAGGAGGATGATTGTTGGCTGATCCCTGCTCCTGGGGATGTTCCACCTGTGACTACTGTATCTCCGGCCTGTGCCCCCTCTGGTGCGGAATCCGCTGGTCCTTCTCAGCCCATAGCTGCAGCACCCCATAATATACCACCGGTCCTCAGACGGACCACTAGGCCAAATGCTGGTATTCCCCCTGTTCGGTATGCGCAGGATGAGTTTGTTTGGCCTGCCATACATCGGTATACTACCGCCCTGTGCATAAAAGTACAACCCTCTGGATATACAGTCATAGGCAGGGACTGCCAATCTTAAAGTGGGGGGGAATATGTAAGAGACAGCCAATGTTGTCCTAAGCTTTATTTGTCTGTATAAATTGTTAATGTTGAATGTATTTCTGTGATTCTGTTCCTTTAAGACAGCAGCCATTGTAATTGTGACATGATGCTGGAGTGAGACCCCCCCCCTTTTATGTCAGCCTGCCTGTTCTGCAGACAGAGTGTGAGCAGAGAAGCAGGAAGTGACGAGCCAGAGAGCAGCAGCCATCTTGGCAAGAGAGAAGACAGGTGTCTGTGCTGTGTTGAACTGGTGTGGATATTTTTCTGTACAGCTAAGCTGTATCTTGGTCCAGAGACAAACAGAGTGTAAAGAGACAACAGGACTAGTGAGTCCACGTGAAAGGAACTGTGCTCAGTGGCTGATCAGTGAGACTGACATTGTGACTGTGTATATGGATACCACAGATAGAGACTCGCAGTGCTGTTGATGTACTGGACAGTAACTGCTAAACCCCGGCTTACATCCCAGCTCAGTGTATGGATTCGGCAGGACTGTCCGTGTGCTGAGTGGAATCTGCTGTTGGATTACATTGCATTCATTGGGTTTCCCTGTTAAAGAGGACTTCATTTCTCCCAAGATCCTGATAACAGTGAGGAGAGGACGCTTCACCATAAAAGAAAGGACCGACTTTGGGCCCCACCGCGCGCTTCTACGGACTGTAAGCGGTCCACCTGGACCACTGGGGAAAAGGGGGTGCACCCAAATGTGATGTCAGGGTCAGTTAGGGATAGTTTTGAGTATATTGTTCATTCAGAGTCCATACTGCAGAAGTGGACAGAGTAAAAGTAGAAACCATTGCAGAATTTGCCTTGAAATTGTTCATGCTATATTGTATATTTTGCTTGTCTTTATCCCTGTCATTTTACCTTCAAATAGCCTTTATTAACTTATAGTAAATATATATTCTTTTCTTGAACTACCGCGTGTGCGTTCATTTCTGGTTGCGGAGTCCAAACCACCTGCCTTGCTCTCGGTTCACAGTATAATGCTTCCCTAGTAGCTCCATACAATATAATGCCCCTCATAATGTCCCCCTCAAGGTTGCCCCCACAGATTCATATCCCCCACAACCTGGTTGCCCCCACATTGTCATGCCCCCCCAAGTTGCCCCCACAGTGTCATGCTTCCCCAAGTTGCCCCCACAGTATGTCCCCCACACTGTCATGTCCCCCTCAGGTTGCCCTCACAGTGTCATGTCACCCACCAGCTTGCCCCTGTACTGTCATGTCTCCTCAGGTTGCTCCCACAGTGTCATGTCACCCCCCAGGTTGCCCCTGTAGTGTCATGTCCCTCCCCAGGTTGCCCCCACAGTTTCATGCCCCACACCCTCAGGTTGTTGCTACAGTTTCATGTCCCCCACTGTATATAATCAACGACAAAAACAAACCTTAATACTCGCTACATCACGCCTCCTGCTCCCAGGACAGCAGGAGCAAAGACAGAGGCTGGGTGGTGAAGCAGGGAGCGGACAGAGGATGCCGATGAGTTGGGACAACCCGGACCCATTGCCCTGGACAGCGGGACAGTCCTGCAGTCCTGTCCCCATTACCATAGGGCCCAGTGAAAATGCACCATTGACCCTGTGGTTAAAGTGGCCCTGGCTGCTGCTCCTGTCACAAATACACTTGGATAAGAATTTAGACAGCTAGGAGGTGGTGCTGTAGGGTCTCTCCATGCACACGAAGATCTCAGATGATCAGTTCAGCTTGTAGTGTGCTGATAATAATGAATTTCGTAGCTTCAGCAGTTGGAAGTATAAAGTATATTTTGACTGCAGCAATTACATAAGGTAGTGCCTGAAGGTTTACAATGAGGAAGAAAGCCTTGATTTAGGTTGATGCTGCTATATTCATAAAGAAATATTACATGACATAATAGGGTTTAATAGGGATTTACGAGTTAAAAAAAAAAAAGAACGGTCTAAAAGCAGGGACTGAGCTAAAATAACACATCATTCACAATGTCACGTCCAGAGCTGCACTTCTTTCCTCCTCTCTGGAATATGGTTACATGTCTGGCCTCTTCCTATTTCTTATAACTTAGGGCTGGGCAATTATGACCTAAATCAAAATCATAATTAATTGAACATTTTTCCTAGATTACAATTAAGGAGTGATTATTTTAGGATACTCTCCTTTTTACATACCAGCCCCCTATTTATATGCCACGCCATGCCACATATCAGCAATCCTGATTGGATAGCGTAGAGATAGTGACATATTCTTTAGCCAATGGTAGTGTGAGACAGCTTGGCATGGATGCAAAATAATTGAAATAATTTATATGAGCAGGTTCATAGTGATTAATTGACCTGACTTTCAAATTTGGTTATTTTTCGTGCTGAGTATATAGATAAGGCAAAGCAGCGCCTTCTTGTTCTCTACAGTGATCCATCTGTATTACACTACTGGACTCAACTCTTGTTTCTAGTGTCGGGGATAAATTATGCAGTGCTAGAATTATTTGTTTTTCACCTTGTCTCCTCTAAAAAAAAAAAACTTGTTTAGAGTTCCTGAGTTTCAAAGTGCTGTTTAAGTTTAGGCATAAATTTCTTCATTATTTTATCATGATGTTCCTGAAATCTTAATAGCTTTGGAAAACCTGGTACAAAAAAACCATGCAATGTATGTTTAGATCCAGAGAACAACTTTACAAGGGCCCAAAATGCATCTTCTTCATTCATATACATGAGTAGTAATGCAGTAATCTGGCTCATGCCCTGACAGTATCCAACCTCCGTATTATACAATGAATATGCTGCCAACACATGAAATAATGCCTGTTGCTTTACACCATATCGATCTCTGAACATTATATGGTCTCGAAATGTCTGGTTCACATCTAGATAAATCTGTCTGATATCAGGAGAAAAAAATTCTTGCTTTTCATCTCAGAATCATATATAGGTCTTTCTTCAATTCTTTTAATTTTGGGACTTCCAGTATTAGAGACCATACTTGACCTCGCAGCTGAAGGGGAATGCCTTTGTAAATTCTTCTGTGAAGCTTTTCAGAGTTCTTATACTTGTCCAAACTCTTCAACATTTTCAGCCATTCTGAGGTTCTCTCAATTTCTAGAAACGTTTGCCTGTCTACTGCTCCATCGTAAATTGGTAGTTCTTCCTCATGGAGAAAGCCGAACCTATCGGTGACCTTGTAAATGAGATGATCTGCATCCTCCCAAGATTCAATCTTCGCACCTTCTCGGTCCTTGTCATATTTGGCAACTGTGTCGGCTCATTCTTGTGCAGATTTAACAGCCACATCCTGTTCTGAATCTGGATTAATTCACCCAAGGCGGGTGGACCGGAAGATGCTGTAAGGAGCGGGGATGTCCGGCTGGGGCAGTACAGTACCTGGGATTCCGGGAGCCTTAAGGAGTTGAGGAGGCAGCGGAGACCAGCCTGAGACAGTGTCTCATTCCTGCTCCAGCTATGAATCCAGATTCAGAACAGGATGTGGCTGTTAAATCTGCACAAGAACGAGCCGACATAGTTGCCAAATATGACAAGGGCTGAGAAGGTGCGAAGATTGAACCTTGGGAGGATGCAGATTATCTCATTTACAAGGTCACCGATAGATTCGGCTTTCTCCATGAGGAAGAACTACCAATTCACGATGGAGCAGTAGACAGGCAAAAGTTTCTAAAAATTGAGAGAACCTCAAAATGGCTGAAAATGTTGAAGAGCTGGGACAAGTACAGTGGGGGGAAAAAAAAGTATTTAGTCAGTCACCAATTGGGCAAGTTCTCCCACTTAAAAAGATGAGAGAGGTCTGTAATTGACATCATAGGTAGACCTCAACTATGAGAGACAAAATGAGAAAACATATCTAGAAAATCACATTGTATGATTTTTTAAGAATTTATTTGCAAATTATGGTGGAAAATAAGTATTTGGTCAATAACAAAAGTTCATCTCAACACTTTGTTATATATCCTTTGTTGGCAATGACAGAGGTCAAACGTTTTCTGTAAGTCTTCACAAGGTTGGCACACACTGTTGCTGGTATGTTGGCCCATTCCTCCATGCAGATCTCCTCTAGAGCAGTGATGTTTTGGGTCTGTCGCTGGGCAACACGGACTTTCAACTCCCTCCAAAGGTTTTCTATGGGGTTGAGATCTGGAGACTGGCTAGGCCACTCCAGGACCTTGAAATGCTTCTTATGAAGCCACCGTTGCCCTGGCGGTGTGCTTGGGATCATTGTCATGCTGAAAGACCCAGCCACATTTCATCTTCAATGCATTTACTGATGGAAGGAGGTTTGCACTTAAAATCTCACGATACATGGCCACATTCATTCTTTCATGTACACGAATCAGTCATCCTTGTCCCTTTGCAGAGAAACAGCCCCAAAGCATGACATTGCCACCCGCATGTTTCACAGTAGGTATGGTGTTCTTTGGATGCAACTCAGCATTCACTCTCCTCCAAACACGACGAGTTGTGTTTCTAGAAAACAGTTCTACTTTCATTCACTAGGTCCCCCCGTGTGGTTCTGGGATTTTTGCTCACCGTTCTTGTGATCATTTTGACCCCATGGGGTGAGATCTTGCATGGAGCCCCTGATCGAGGGAGATTATCAGTGGTCTTGTATGTCTTCCATTTTCTAATTATTGCTCCCACAGTTGATTTCTTCACACCAAGCTGCTTGCCTATTGCAGATTCAGTCTTCCCAGCCTGGTGCAGGTCTACAATTTTGTTTGTGGTGTCCTTCCACAGCTCTTTGGTTTTCACCATAGTGGAGTTTGGAGTGTGACTGTTTGAGGTTGTGGACAGGTGTCTTTTATACTGATAACAATTTCAAACAGGTGCCATTACTAAAGGTAATGAGTGAAGGACAAAGGAGCCTCTTAAAGAAGAAGTTACAGGTCTGTGAGAGCCAGAAATCTTGCTTGTTTGTAGATGACCAAATACTTATTTTCCACCATAATTTGCAAATAAATTCTTAAAAAATCAGACAATGTGATTTTCTAGATATGTTTTCTCATGTCTCTCATAGTTGAGGTCTATCTATGATGTCAATTATAGGCCTCTCTCATCTTTTTAAGTGGGAGAACTTGCACAATTGGTGGCTGACTAAATATTTTTTTCCCCACTGTATAACTATGACTGATGTCTCCTTGTGGGCTATTTTTCAAATTATATAATTAGATAATATATATATATCTATATAGATATTTATGCTGTTTAGTGTTGAGTGACCCAGCACAGTTTTCTGAGATCACATCTTGCAACCAGCTGTATTAGATGCGGGAACTTCCTGTTTCATTGTGACAGGGTGCCACCAATGGTCGTTTCATAACGATGGTTGGTAAGTTACGATGTCAGTCGTAGGCTGGTAGAGCCCTGAAGAGCATGCCAGGGAACTGCTGGATGCACAGGAAAGGTGAGTATAACTGTTTTTCTCACCTCCCTTGGTGCCACACAAGTTCAGCCACTACCTATTGGTTTATCCAACAGGTAGAGGATAGAGGATAAAATTTTACTCTATTACTATTACTTATTAATTTACCAATACCCACTCATGTTGTGTCTGGCCTCTACTTCTGCTTCCAGAAGTACCTCTGGAGGAGGTAGCACAGGCAGAACTGGACAAATGTGGGCATCAGTGAGTAAAATATTGACCGCTACCTGTTGGAACAAACCAATTTAAAAAATGCTGCCACTCAGTTTGTGCCAGTGTATCAGTGTTCTTGTAGCGTTTTTCACGGCTAGAGCACTGACCCATTAATTTCTATGGCTGCATCATGAGCCCATGTATGCAGCAGTGAGCGTGGGACAAAACTCATGACAGGTTGTATACCTGTCCATTATGGGGCCCAGGCTTACTGAGAGCAATGAATGAGGCCGAGGAGGCATGAGTCGCACACGTATGACATCCATGTGCCATTTATGCTGTTTAATCATGTCCTAGCTACATGCATCATTGAAAGCACAAATATGTGATCCATGTTCTGTCTGTGCTGATTTGCACAGATCAAACTCCATACAAACTATAGCATTTTTTTCTGTACAATGATTCATCCGTTTATCACCAATGTAAAAAACAGACGAACCCTGACACAACATGAGCATGCAATCAGAGTGTCAGGAGAAATACTGACTGCACTTGCATGTAAATTACTGACATGTGAATTAATCCTTCATATAGTCACAAATTTACCACTTTATTATTAAGTTGTACCTATAGTTGGCACACTTCACAAAGGTGAGTGATTGTACTGCATTTGTCAGTGTACTATAAAGTGAAGTCAGAGGCGTAACTACCGGGGTAGCAGTGGTAGCAGCTGCCACAGGGCCCGGGACATTACGGGGCCCCGCGGGCCCTCGATGCTTTTTTTTTTTTTTTTTAATAGTCCGTTACCTGCTGGAGTAACCCCAGCAGGTAACGGGCTCTATATACTTACCGTTCCCTGGGGTCCCGCTCACGGCCGCCTGCGCTTCCGATTCTGCGGAGGCGGCTGTGAGCAGGAGCGGGGATCGGTATGTGAGGCCGCGGGCCGAACCCCACAATCTCTGCTATCATTATACTCCGGGGTCTTTTCAGACCCCGGAGTATAATAATCGGAGGCCCAGGGGAGGTGAGGGAACATAAAAAACAACATACTTACCTCTCCTGTGCTTCTCCAGGCTTCGGGCCTGTTTGGTGACGTCGCAGACGTCAGCGGACGTAATTTTGCGTCGCGACGCCGGCCGCATCACGTGACGCCGGCCTGGTCCAACATTGAAGGCGGCTGAAGCAGCATGGAGTGGACCGGAGCGAGGAACAGGCAAGCAACCTTGTTTTTTTATGTTTCTATGCTCCCCTGAGTCTCCAATCATTATACTCTGGGGTCTGAAAAGACTCCAGAGTATAATAATTGTTCATGGGTGGTCCATAATGGGACATATAATAGTGTGTGCAGGGGCCACTATGGGGCAAAATACTCAGTGCAGGGGCCACTATGGGATATAATATTGTGTACAGGGGCCACTATGGGATATAATACTGTGTACAGGGGCCACCATGGGGCATGATACTGTGTGCAGGGGCCACCATGGGGCATGATACTGTGTGCAGGGGCCACCATGGGGCATGATACTGTGTGCAGGGGCCACCATGGAGCATGATACTGTGTGCAGGGGCCACCATGGGGCATGATACTGTGTGCAGGGGCCACCATGGGGCATGATACTGTGTGCAGGGGCCACCATGGGGCATGATACTGTGTGCAGGGGCCACCATGGGACATGATACTGAGTGCAGGGGCCACCATGGGACATGATACTGTGTGCAGGGGCCACCATGGGGCATGATACTGTGTGCAGGGGCCACCATGGGGCATGATACTGTGTGCAGGGGCCACTATGACTCATAATAGTGTGCGCAGGAATGCATTTTTTTGGGGGGGGGGGGGTTGGAGGGGGCGGTCCGGGGGGGCGATTGGGGGCAGCGGTTCGGGGGGGGGCCCTATGTCAAATGTTCGCCTTGGGGCCCAGCCATTCCTAGTTACGCCACTGAGTGAAGTGTTGTGTAGTCTGTAGTGCTATGGTATACTGTTTCTGTTGTGTATACCCCAGTATACCGCAAACAGATTTTTTATATTTGGAAGGTGGTTTCAGAACATCTGGAGTACCACAGGTTGCACATTACTGCTAAGAAGTATAATATTTAATTCAGTAAAGCAACCCTTAAAGATAAATACATGAAGTACATAACAGTTCCCCTATTTTGTTCATGGACATGAAGTAGCGTGTACTTCAGTGGTGATTTCTGCATTTCTTCAGCTCAGCAACATCATATTTCCTGCATTTCAGATGAACTGATGATTTACCTGTTTCAGCAAAGGAAATAAAATTTAGATTTAATTTTGCAGATTGAATAAAGTAAAATGTCACCAAGCATCATTACTAAATGCCAAATTTTTCATTACTGAAACCCAAGGCAAAACACCAAGAAGCAGTTGTTTGTACATATTGCATGACCTGTGTAAAGGCTTATGTTCTCTTGGGCCGAACCCCACAATCTCTGCTATCATTATACTCCGGGGTCTTTTCAGACCCCGGAGTATAATAATCGGAGGCCCAGGGGAGGTGAGGGAACATAAAAAACAACATACTTACCTCTCCTGCGCTTCTCCAGGCTTCGGGCCTGTTTGGTGACGTCGCAGACGTCAGTGGACATAATTTTGCGTCGCGACGCCGGCCGCATCACGTGACGCCGGCCTGGTCCAACATTGAAGGCGGTCGAAGCAGCATGGAGTGGACCGGAGCGAGGAACAGGCAAGCAACCTTGTTTTTTTTATGTTTCTATGCTCCCCTGAGTCTCCAATCATTATACTCTGGGGTCTGAAAAGACTCCAGAGTATAATAATTGTTCATGGGTGGTCCACAATGGGACATATAATGGTGTGTGCAGGGGCCACTATGGGGCAAAATACTCAGTGCAGGGGCCACTATGGGATATAATACTGTGTACAGGGGCCACCATGGGATATAATACTGTGTACAGGGACCACCATGGGGCATGATACTGTGTGCAGGGGCCACCATAGGGCATGATACTGTGTGCAGGGGCCACCATGGGGCATGATACTGTGTGCAGGGGCCACCATGGAGCATGATACTGTGTGCAGGGGCCACCATGGGGCATGATACTGTGTGCAGGGGCCACCATGGGGCATGATACTGTGTGCAGGGGCCACCATGGGACATGATACTGTGTGCAGGGGCCACCATGGGGCATGATACTGTGTGCAGGGGCCACCATGGGACATGATACTGTGTGCAGGGGCCACCATGGGACATGATACTGTGTGCAGGGGCCACCATGGGGCATGATACTGTGTGCAGGGGCCACTATGACACATAATAGTGTGCGCAGTAATGCGTTTTTTTGGGGGGGGGGGGTTGGAGGGGGTGGTCCGGGGGGGGCGATTGGGGGCAGCGGTTCGGGGGGGGGGGCCCTATTTCAAATGTTCGCCTTGGGGCCCAGCCATTCCTAGTTACGCCACTGAGTGAAGTGTTGTGTAGTCTGTAGTGCTATGGTATACTGTTTCTGTTGTGTATATCCCAGTATACCGCAAACAGATTTTTTATATTTGGAAGGTGGTTTCAGAACATCTGGAGTACCACAGGTTGCACATTACTGCTAAGAAGTATAATATTTAATTCAGTAAAGCAACCCTTAAAGATAAATACATGAAGTACATAACAGTTCCCCTATTTTGTTCATGGACATGAAGTAGCGTGTACTTCAGTGGTGATTTCTGCATTTCTTCAGCTCAGCAACATCATATTTCCTGCATTTCAGATGAATTGATGATTTACTTGTTTCAGCAAAGGAAATAAAATTTAGATTTAATTTTGCAGATTGAATAAAATAAAATGTCACCAAGCATCATTACTAAATGCCAAATTTTTCATTACTGAAACCCAAGGCAAAACACCAAGAAGCAGTTGTTTGTACATATTGCATGACCTGTGTAAAGGCTTATGTTCTCTTGCACTGGGCTCAACATCTATAAAAAACACAAGATATATCAGAGAAAGACCTTATAATATACAAACTACAGAACAATAAGCACGGGATCTACATTAGGAATGCAGAGGGAGCAGAAAAACAAAGAGTAAGGGAAGGCACAGAGCTGTGCAGATATTGGAGGCCCAACATGACAGGGATTAGCTGGAATTCAGGCTTTGGAAGGTAAAAGGGTTAACATTTTAGCGGGCATAAACTAGAAAGCTGGGAGGAGTTCAGAGCAAAAGGCAAAAAGGTAGGAAGAGTAAGCTCACTCGGATATAAAACACTGCGGCCTAGAGAAGAGCCACAAAACTACCTCAAACCTGTCACCACTTCCATGAAAAGTAAGGGAGAAGACGAGACCTTCCTGGAGTCTCTCCAGTGGATGGCGGCAACCCATGGCACCTTATAGATCCAGTCTGAGCTCAGTGCAGCACTTTCCCAAGCAGCAAAGCACCCACCTGCTACACATTGCTCTAGACCCCAGCAGTGCCTCAACCCATCTACAGTGGCAGCATCATGCCTGGAGCCCCTCTCGGGACTGTGATGTTGTTATAAGTATATTCTGTATGTTCTTTGCTGCTTACTCATTTTGCTTTGTCTGCCTAGCAACAGTGAGGTAGTAAGGGAGGTGGAGCTGAGCTAGGAGGGGTAGATGCTAGACAGAGATTCTTGGAGGAAGCATGGAATAAAGAGTTCTGATCCATAAAAGTCTTTATCGCATAGTGGACTTATTCCAGGTGACCTGCATCCTCACCACAACACTACAATTGGCGACGAGGATTAACATTCATCAACTAAAGGTATTTCACAGCTATATCAAATTGTATACAAGATTGCAATACTAGCACTAGCTATGGCCTGCTTACCCTCCTTTGCTGCATTTGATGTGCACCAACCCCAAGCAAACTTGGCAGCATTCTGGAATAAATGGCTGAAACGCTTTGAGATATTCCTGCAAGCACTGAACATTGTTGACAATGCAAGAAAGAAAGCAATGTTGTTACATTATGCAGGGGAGCAAGTCTATGATATCTTCACAATGCCTAATACAGGGGAGGACAGTGACTATGTGCTATGCAAAGCTGCATTAAGTAAGCACTTCTCTAAATACATAAATGCTGCCTTTGAAATGTTCAAGTTTAGACAGTCAAAACAGTCAGCAACAGAAAGCATTGATGAATATCATGTCCGCTTAAGACAACTTGCAGCTTACTGTGAATTTGCAGATACAGACAAGGAAATTCTGATGCAAATCATACAAGGTTGTGTCTCATCTAGGTTAAGGAGACAAGCACTCAGAGATCCCACCATGACTTTAGCAAAGTTACTGGACATTGCACATATTCATGATGCAGCAGAGAATCAAGCTAAACTTATAGAGAACACAGACTGTATGCCAAAGCAACCATCTTCTATAGCAAAGCTCACTCAGAAGCCACATGTGCTGTTCACAGAGGCTTCAACCTGCCACAACTGTGGAGGTCCTTATCCTCATCAGAAACCCTGCCCAGCAAAGGGAGTAACTTGTCATAACTGTGGGAAACAAAATCACATTGCAAAAGTTTGCAGATCTAAATCACAATTTTCTCTCTCTGCAAAACAAGTCATGCCACAGAAAGTTCAGGCAGTGCCCCCTGCTGATGAGCCCAGCAGCACCTACTTATTCTCAGTGACTGAAGAGGTGTCTCAAAATGTGCATGCAATTCCTAATCCCAAACAAGTCATCTTAATAAATGGCACTCTGGTGGAGACACTAGTAAATACAGGGGCGTCTGTCAATGTTATTAGTCACGCCACCTATAACCAGCTAAAGAACAAATCTGCTTTGCAATGTACTAACCTGAAGATCAGAAGCGTAGCTAGGGATTCAGCACTTGGAGGGCGAACATGTCCAAGTTGGGGGCCCACTTGGACATGTTCGTATACCGATACTATGAGTATACGGTGAGCGTATAGTGGTATATAGCGGCTCTACACAGGGCTCTGCAGACGATTTAGGTGAATACAGTGCAATAACATTTAGTGACTTACCGGTGACGTCTCTGACTAATCGTTCACATTTCCCGTCTCTTTTATCTGGATGGCCATGACCACTTCTTCCAGTCTCTGTAAAGTCTGCAACACAGACATCTTTGGCTCTTTACTTTTTCAGGCACCTGACCCATATTGTCCTCACCTACACAAAGCCCCCATCCTGCTGCTACCCCCAAATATAATATATTTAATATACCCCCCCATAATGAATAACACCCCCAAGTGTATCTTTAAATTAATAACTTCCCTGTGCACCCCTTTAAATAGTTCCCCTTATTAATAATACCCCATGTGTTTCCTAATTAAAAAGAAAAAAAAAAAAAAACAAGGGAAAAAAAAATTATTGGGGTTCCAATACCCGGGACCCTGAGGATCAGCTGTTTGAATGAACCGTCGTACCTGTGTAAACGCCATGACACCTTCTCTGTTTACATAGTGTTATTCTTTTCATAGCGGCCATGTAATGTTCAGTGCCTTACGAAAGTATTCGGCCCCCTTGAACTTTTCAACCTTTTGCCACATTTCAGGCTTCAAACATAAGGATATAAAATTTTAATTTTTTGGTGAAGAATCAACAACAAGTGGGACACAATTGTGAAGTGGAACGAAATTTATTGGTTATTTTAAACTTTTGTAAAAAATAAAAAACTGAAAAGTGGGGCGTGCAATATTATTCGGCCCCTTTACTTTCAGTGAACCAAACTCACTCCAGAAGTTCAGTGAGGATCTCTGAATGATCCAATGTTGTCCTAAATGACTGATGATGATAAATATAATCCACCTGTGTGTAATCATGTCTCCGTATAAACGCACCTGCTCTGTGATAGACTCAGGGTTCTGTTTAAAGCGCAGAGAGCATCATGAAGACCAAGGAACACACCAGGCAGGTCCGTGATACTGTTGTGGAGAAGTTTAAATCCAGATTTGGATACAAAAAGATTTCCCAAACTTTAAACATCCCAAGGAGCACTATGCAAGCGATCATATTCAAATGGAAGGAGTATCAGACCACTGCAAATCTACCAAGACCCGGCCGTCCCTCTAAACTTTCATCTCAAACAAGGAGAAGACTGGTTAGAGATGCAGCCAAGAGGCCATCACCCTGAACACACCATCCCCACTGTCAAACATGGTGGTGGCAGCATCATGGTTTGGGCCTGCTTTTCTTCAGCAGGGACAGGGAAGATGGTTAAAATAGATGGGAAGATGGATGGAGCCAAATACAGGATCATTCTGGAAGAAAACCTGTTGGAGTCTGCAAAAGACCTGAGACTGGGACGGAGATTTATCTTCCAACAAGACAATGATCCCAAACAAAGCAAAATCTACAATGGAATGGTTCACAAATAAACGTATCCAGGTGTTAGAATGGCCAAGTCAAAGTCCAGACCTGAATCCAATTGAGAATCTGTGGAAAGAGCTGAAAACTGCTGTTCACAAATGCTCTCCATCCAACCTCACTGAGCTCAAGCTGTTTTCCAAGGAAGAATGGGCAAGAATTTCAGTCTCTCGATGTGCAAAACTGATAGAGACATACCCCAAGCGACTTGCAGCTGTAATCGCAGCAAAAGGTGGCGCTACAAAGTATTAACTTAAGGGGGCCGATTAATTTGGCACACCCCACTTTTCAGTTTTTTATTTTTTACAAAAGTTTAAAATATCCAATAACTTTCGTTCCACTTCACGATTGTGTCCCACTTGTTGATTCTTCACCAAAAAATAAAAATTTTATATCCTTATGTTTGAAGCCTGAAATGTGGCAAAAGGTTGAAAAGTTCAAGGGGGCCGAATACTTTCGCAAGGCACTGTATATCTATAGGGAAACCACTGGCATTTCCATAGGTATAATTGACATGCTGCAATTTCCAAAACTGCGACTGTTTTGGAAATCGCAGTGTATCCGCTGCGTATATTTTACTACAAAGTGGGGATGGGGCCCCATGTGGCGAAAAACCCACAGAAAAAACCATGGCATTCTAGCAAATCCCATCCACACATTGCGGAAAAATACGTGCAGCAGACGCACTGCGATTTCCAAAACCGTTGTGGTTTTGGAAATCGCAGTATTTCAATTATACCTATGGAAACACTGGCGGTTTCCATATAGGTGTATTGAAAACAGAACGTCCACAGAGGAAACCTCTGCAGACCTTCTGTGAAAAGCGCTGCGGGAAAAACCACAATGTTACCGCCATGGTTTTTCCTGCAGCCCGCTACGTGAGGCCTTAGTCTTAATAAAGCCCAAGTGCCACTTTCATTAAATTAATTGAACCTCATATTATGTCCCTGATTTCCCCCTGACATAAATACTGCACCTCTAATGACCCTCTGCAGACACCGATCCAGTTAGAAATAAAGGATGTATTAATGGCGGCCCCAGAGTGGGCCCCAAAAAGTCAGTGGGCCCGGGCAGCCGCCCCCTCTGCCCCCCCCCCCGCTAGGTACGCCTCTGCTGAAGATATATCCTTATGGTTCAGCTACTGCATTACCCCAGTGTGGCAAATTTCAGTCAGTACTAACGTCTGATCGGAAATCCATCACGAACACTTTCTATGTAGTGGATTGTTCTGCAGACATTCTTCTCAGCTGCAGTAGTGCGGTATCTCTGGGCTTAGTGAAACTGGTAAACAGCGCAACACACTCTTCTGTCCACAATATTATGCAGAAATATCCTCAACTCTTTCAAGGCCTAGGAAAGCTGAAAGACTTTTAAGTGAAATTACACATCGACCAGTCAGTACAGCCTTCAGTTCAGCCTCACAGAAAGGCACATTATGCCTACTATTGATGACATTCTCGCAGATCTAAATGGTGCAAAAATATTTTCAAAAATTGATCTAAAATCTGGTTATCATCAGCTTGAATTGCACCCAGACTCCAGATATATAACAACTTTTAGTACTCATGTCGGTCTGAGAAGGTTCAAGAGGCTGAACTTTGGCATTTCATTGGCTGCAGAAATATTTCAGAACGTTATCAGACAGGTTCTTTTATGAATACCTGGAGTCCTCAGTGTCAGTGATGACATCCTTATCTTTGGCACAACCAAGAGGAACATGACAACCACTTAGAACAAGTCTTTCAGAGACTGCAAACCTGCAATCTAACTGTAAATCTGTCAAAATGTGAGTTCAACCGGATGTCATTAAATTTTTTTGGCTATATTTTTTCTGAAAATGGAGTTTCCGCAGACCCTGAGAAAATAGCTGCCATAACCTCTGCTAGCCAGCCTCAAAATGTATCAGATGTTTGGAGTTTTCTTGGACTGGTCACATACTGTCCACGTTTCATACCTAATCTAGCTACTGTTTCTGAACCCCTACGACACCTCACTAAAAAGATACTCCTTGGTCATGAACGGTTGAACATCAATCAGCATTTGACACACTGAAGTCCAGTCTGACTAGTGACACATTCATGGCCTATTTTGATCCTCTAAAGTCTACTGAGCTCATTGTGGATGCCAGTCCGGTAGGCCTTGGTGCGATTTTAACTCAGGTGTCCAAAACTGGTAGCATTTCCACAGTCTCCTATGTAAGCAAGGCTTTAACAGAGACGGAACAGCGATATTCCCAAACTGATTGGGAAGCTCTTGCCTTCATTTCCATCTTTACCTCTTTGGTCGTCCATTCACAGTGGTAAGTGATCATAAACCACTCATTCCAATCTTCAATAAACATTCGTCAAAGCCTCCCCCACGAATTGAACGCTGGCAACTCCGCCTACAGAACTACCACATTCATTTGATATATGAGGCAGGAGCTGGGAACCCTGGAGACTATTTTTCAAGACACCTTTCACCACAGTCTACCAAAGATGACTTGCCCGCCATTGTCTTAGCTGAGGAGCATGTAAATTTCGTTGTTACACATTCTGTGCCAAGAGCAATTACTATAGAAGAAATTAAACATGCGGTGGATTCTGATGCCCAGCTCCAGTTAGTTATTGACGCTGGTCGGTCTAAGAACTGGAGCTCTTTTCTAGCTGAGGCTCGCCTTCAAGCACAGGGTCAAACAGTATATTTGCAGGCCTTCTTCCATGCACGACACTCTCTCTCCGTATCTGACTCAAACATACTACTGCGTGACAACCGCCTAGTTATACCTCATAAACTTCAAAGTAGAGTGATCGCTCTGGCTCATGAGGCTTATCAAGGCATAGTTAAAACAAAGCAATTGCTTAGGGAGAAAGTATGGTTTCCAGCTCTAGATAAACAAGTGGAAGCACTTATTAACACATGTATACCTTGTCAAGCAACTATGGTGAACCATAGCCGAGCACCAGTACTAATGTCGCCTCTGTCAGAAAGTCCGTGGACTGCCGTTAGTGTTGATTTCTGCACTTTGAAAGATCATTCCTATTTACTGGTTGTCATAGATGATTTTTCTAGCTTTCCAGTCATTGAACCTGTTTCCACCACCTCTGCAAGAGCTGTCATACCAAAACTGGACAAGATCTTCTCTGCATATGGCATACCTGAAATAGTAAAGACTGACAATGGGCCGCCTTTCAATAGTGCAGATCTTTTGCAACTTATCTTGGTTTCACCCACAGGAAAATAACTCCTTACTGGCCTCAAGCCAATGGCGAAGTGGAACGCTTCATGCAATCAATCAACAAAACTCTTCAGATTGCTACCATGGAACACAAGGATTTACAACAAGAATTATACAGATTCCTTAGACAGTACAGAGCCACCCCATACTCTACTACAGGAACTCCACCAGCAACTGCGCTTTTCGGGCAGGCCTTTGCGCATTAAGCTTCTGAACATCCCTGTAGTTTCCGTCTAGACTCCATTGGTCCTCAATGATTCCCTTGACAAAGGCAGGATGAAAAGATTTGCAGATAAGAGCAGTCATCGTTTCAAACAGCTGGACGTGGGAGACTGGGTTCTTGTTAAAAGGCTGAGACCCAGTGACAAATTATCATCCCCTTATCATCCTTATCATGTCAAGGGTATCATGGTTACTGCTCAACACCAGGGTCATCAAGTCACAAGAAATGTGTCCCATTTTAAAAAGCTTTGTGGCTATGACCCAGGAGCAAGTACAGAGGAGACAGATGATGAGGAAATCCCACCAGATACAACTGGTTCAGCAACACCAACAAGAGATGCCTCCGACAATTCACAGACTTTATCTGATAATGAGATGTCTCGACGCTACCCAACGAGAATGAGTCGAAGGCCACCAACGCACCTCATGGATTATGTTCAGCAGTAAAATTTTCCTGTCAATCTGGACGATTGATTTATTGTCCATTTATAATGGTTGCATTTTCTTTTGTTTTTATTTTTTTTATAAGAAGGGAAGAGATGTGATGTTGTTATAAGTATATTCTGTATGTTCTATGCTGCTTACTCATTTTGCTTTGTTTGCCCTAGGAACAGTGAGGTAGTAAGGGAGGAGGAGCTGAGCTAGGAGGGACAGATGCTAGACAGAGATTCTTGGAGGAAGCATGGAATAAAGAGTTCTGATCCATAAAAGTCATTATCGCATAGTGGACTTATTCCACGTGGACCTGCATCCTCACTACAACACTACAGGGACCTTCCAGTGCACACTGCTAGGCTCCAGCCTGCCTTTAGCTGTGGCCACAGCCAGAGGTGAAGGGGAGGTGCTTCACAACTCCCCCTTCTCCATCCTGCATACAGTACCTGCGTGCAGCTACTGGATACTGCGTGGAGCTAATGTGGCTTCTATGGCTCTGGGACAGCAGAGCTCCAGACTCAGGTCCAGCACTGAAAATGTCATTAGGATAGACGGCGACATCGCTGTTCCCGTGGTCAACCGGAATCAGCCTGGTGAGTCACAACACCCACTCCCTATTATTTCCTCCCCCTTAGGATTAGGGCCACGTCATGTCTTAGCTGGACCTAACCCATCATACCCTTCAGTGTCTCCTGTTATTGTAACCCCACAGTCTAATCCTCTCACTCACTTTATTGTTGGTGCTCATTAATTTCTAGATCATTGTGTCCCTAGGGGTGCTTATCCATCTCTTGTTAACAATTGGGTTGCCACTCCTCCTGGTAGGACATCCTCAGCCCCTTCCAACACATTGGTCAGAGCACCTTTGCCTACACCTTTAGTCGCTTAGGCAGTAGTTGATGTGCCCCAGAAGGATTCCACTACAGATTTAGTCAGACTAGACGATGTGGAAAATAATGAAATTTGTGCTTGTTTTCATGGTCCTTTAAGAACTGATTTAAAGCAGAAGGTGAAAGAGAAAATATGGAAAGACTAATAAGTCGAGATATTTTCTCTTCTGTCATTAGAGGAATTTAACCTGGATAGGGTCAGGTTGACGAAATCAAAAAAGGAGGAAGAGGAAAAGAGTAGGTACTGGTTGATAACTAGAACATTCTCCAGTTGACTTCAGCCTTTGCCATTATCACTAGTGTTATTGGCAAAAAGGCCCCACAAATTGTTCAGGTATATTCTGATATTTGGATTCCATAGGTGAGGCCTATTGGATTTATGGTAGTAGAATGTAGCTTCATTATGATAAGCAATTTCGGCAGAGGAAGGCTGTGCGCCCATCAATCCAATGGGATCATAAAGACATCAGTCTTTGGATGCGTCTTATGGTAGCAGCCAGGTAGCCGTTGCAGCCTTAGTTACGGGACCAGGGCTGCTACCACGGGAAAGGCATCCTAGGTCTCTCCACACCCAGTATAATGAAGGGCAGTGTTGCTTTGGCAAAATTTGCCACTTCAAGCACAACTGTTCCCAATACGGGGGCTCCCACAGTACACTTCATTGCTTTAAGAAGCAGAAGGGTAGACAGTCTGAACAACATGAACTGGATTTGACCCAAATATTTCAAATTGTTGTTGTTGTTTAACAAAACCGAACAAATGGAAATTCATCTCAGAGAAACTAAAATGCCCACCACCACATGTTTGAGCAGGAAATACAGAATAGACACATGTGTGTGACTCAGACTCTGATATTCTAGCACCACATGACATCAGCTGACAGCCTCTCAGGCAATAGACAGTGGTGGGTGGACACTTTACAGTGCTGATGTCATATAGAGGATATACATTGGTGAAAAAAAGTATTTAGTCAGTCACCAATTGTGCAAGTTCTCCCACTTAAAAAGATGAGAGAGGCCTGTAATTGACATCATAGGTAGACCTCAACTATGAGAGACAAAATGAGAAAACAAATCCAGAAAATCACATTGTATGATTTTTTAAGAATTTATTTGGAAATTATGGTGGAAAATAAGTATTTGGTCACCTACAAACAAGAAAGATTTCTGGCTCTCACAGACCTGTAACTTCTTCTTTAAGAGGCTCCTCTGTCCTCCACTCATTACCTGTAGTAATGGCACCTGTTTGAAATTGTTATCAGTATAAAAGACACCTGTCCACAACCTCAAACAGTCACACTCCAAACTCCACTATGGTGAAGACCAAAGAGCTGTGGAAGAACATTAGAAACAAAATTGTAGATCTGCACCAGGCTGGGAAGACTGAGTCTGCAATAGGCAAGCAGCTTGGTGTGAAGAAATCAACTGTGGGAGCAATAATTAGAAAATGGAAGACACACAAGACCACTAATAATCTCCCTCGATCAGAGGCTCCACGCAAGATCTCACCCCGTGGGGTCAAAATGATCACAAGAATAGTGAGCAAAAATCCCAGAACCACACGGGGGGACCTAGTGAATGACCTGCAGAAAGCTGGGACTAACGTAACAAAGGCTACCGTCAGTAACACACTACGCCGCCAGGGCCTCAGATCCTGCAGTGCCAGACGTGTCCCCCTGCTTAAGCAAGTACATATCCGGGCCTGAAGTTTGCTAGAGAGTATTTGGATGATCCAGAAGAGTATTGGGAGAATGTAATATGGTCAGATGAAACCAAAGTATAACTGTTTGGTAGAAACACAACTCGTCGTGTTAGGAGGAGTGTGAATGCTGAGTTGCATCCAAAGAACACCATACCTACTGTGAAGCATGGGGGTGGCAACATCATGCTTTGGGGCTGTTTCTCTGCAAAGGGACCAGGACGACTGATCCGTGTACATGAAAGAATGAATGGGGCCATGTATCGTGAGATTTTGAGTGCACACCTCCTTCCATCAGCAAGGACATTGAAGATGAAACGTGGCTGAGTCTTTCAGCATGACAATGATCCCAAGCACATCTCCAGGGCAACGAAGGAGTGGCTTCGTAAGAAGCATTTCAAGGTCCTGGAGTGGCCTAGCCAGTCTCCAGATCTCAACCCCATAGAAAACCTATGGAGGGAGTTGAAAGTCCGTGTTGCCCAGCGACAGCCCCAAAACATCACTACTCTAGAGGAGATCTGCATGGAGGAATGGGCCAACATACCAGCAACAGTGTGTGCCAAAGTATTGAGATGAACTTTTGTTATTGACCAAATACTTATTTTCCACCATAATTTGCAAATAGATTCTTAAAAAATCAGACAATGTGATTTTCTGGATTTGTTTTCTCATTTTGTCTCTCATAGTTGAGGTCTACCTATGATGTCAATTACAGGCCTCTCTCATCTTTTTAAGTGGGAGAACTTGCACAATTGGTGGCTGACTAAAATACTTTTTTTCCGCACTGTAAAGGAAAGATGGCATCACAGGAAGAGGGTGGTGGTAGCTGTAATGGTAGGAATTCCACCCAATGACCAGGCCTAACATCCAAAAGTCCTGCAGGCAAGATCCAAAATCTGAGGCAAACTCGGGTGGTGGTGACACTGGAAGACACGTTTCCACTGCTACTGGTTTTAGCGGTCATCTCCTGCATGGCAATTTTTTTGTACATTACCAAATGAGAAATTGAAAGCAGATAAATAGACATGCGCGCAAAGGCACATGTGTAGGATCTAGGTCTCCCTGTACTCACATGAAATTGCACCAATTCATTTCTGGTATAGTCGCTGCTGTTCCAATTTGTGGAATCCACTGCGTTTTGCCTACTGATGGCAGTCTCAATTGAGAATATCTAGTGAAAGTTGTTCTTGCTTGATATTTCCATGTGAGCCTCTCCTTGTAAATGTCAATGTGGGGAAAGGTGCATACCACCTTGGACAGGGACAATACATAGCTGTCATAGTCCACTGAGGCAATGTTTTGAGCATCAGAGGCCACAGTATAGAAACGCAGCAAGGGCTAGTGCTTCCTAGTATTATTTTCATATATCACCTCATGGTTGCAGGGCAGGCTTAGTTTCAACACCAGGCATGATCCATTTGCCTCCTCTAGTTCCTCCACACTGGGCCATTTCCCATCCCCAACTTCACCAGGGCAAGCTATTTATTACACTACCCTCCCTCATTTCATATTTGTAAGGTGAAGAGCATATTGAGTGGTAGTGTTGTGCTTTAGCATCAATTTGTGCAGTAGTATATGATGACTGCATGAAGCAAACTACAGACACAATGGAGTGGATAACTGATCTAGGAGAAGAAGAAAGTTTTTTACCTTTAGTTATGAATCAGGATAATCAGTTTTGGTCTTGGAAGATAGTCAAGCTTTTTCAGCAGCCAGAACAGGAAAGTGCTGATAGAGATAGATAGATTCACTCCGTCAGTATGATGTTGGTGTGGCATTGGTCCCATCCTATACATTGATAAACGGTAGGATAATCCAGGTTCTTTGCTGCCTCCCAAGTGTTGTTTTCAGGGTCGGAATTTGAATCATTTCTGGGGGGAAGGGAGGGTGAAACCTGACCACACACGAAGATGACTTTTTGAGCTTGAGCTCCCATCTATCTGAGGCCCTGTGCCACAATCACCTTGAAACAGGCCAGGGGAGAGACACAGCAGACACCTTTAAGGCAGCCAGAGATCGGAGAGATCTACAGTATGAGGGTGCACAAATCACACTCTTTCAGCACTTGGCTCCCTCCACATTATACAAGAGATGGCTCCTATTGTCGACACCCAATGGAGGGAACCAGAGAATTGGAGTAGAGACAGTGGTCATGTGACAGAGTAGGCCAAGTACACTCAACCAAACTCCTCCAGCTCACTTTCCCAGGCCAGACACTGATGAGGGGGGCCTGCGTGGTACCTGATGGTGGTGGTAGTTATTCCCCCGGGGATGTGCCAGTTGGAGAGGCATCCTTTCTCACCCCTCCAATGCCGCTCAGTACCGCAAACTCATATCACAGCAACCGCCGCAACAATATTAGGATTCACGGCCTTCCAGAAGCCACTCCAACTTCTGACCTCTTTTCTACCCTCACTGGATTCTTTAATATGCTCCTGGGACACCCAGTTGAAACCTACATGCAGATCTATCGCACTCACTGTGCTCTCCGACCTTGCAGCTTGGACCAAGACAAGCCCCGAGACATCATCTGCATGATCCATTACTACGCCCTCAAAGAAGAGATAATGTTGAAAGCTAGAGCTCAAAAAGTCATTGACTTTAATGGGACTCATCTTTACGTTTTTTCAGACCTATCCCGGCACACCTTACGCCAATGAACTACTCTGAAGCCATTGCTCACTCACTCTTCTTAAGGAACGCGGGATTCCGTATCACTGGGGCTTCCCGTTCGCTCTCCAGGTGTGGCTTAAAGATGGACTGATCACATTCTCTTCCCCAGAGGAACTCCCGGCCTTCCTAAAGTCTCTGGATAGCTTTTTCTTCAACTTCTGTTCTGACTCTCTTCTATCCACCTGTGGCCCACACTCCACCTACCACGCCCCCACATAGTCTGGTGGCCACCTCGTAGGCCTTCCTTGAGACCTGTGCTCACCACTCATAGCCCCATGGAGGACTGCTATCTTGCCCCTTTTCTTTCACTAGCCCCTCTCATTTGTTCTTTCTCTCCCCCCATCCCCCAAACACTCTACTTTCTCCCCGTTTCATTCCTACTCCATAATCCCCACCTTTCCTATCCATCCTTCCTTCCCCCTCCTCCCATGGCAGACATCTCCGAGGCATCCTTTAATGTCAAAGGCTTAAATACGCCTGAGAAACGCTCGCAAGTCCTGTATGACTCTCATAAACACAAGGTCCATATACTATGTCTACAAGAGACCCACTTACTGGCTGCACACATGCCTACGATCAAAAACTGCTATTATCCTCTGTGGTCCCACAGCAGTAGCTCACTGGGGAAAACTAAAGAGGTAGCTACCTTCTTCCACAAAAACTTGCCAGTTAAAATACATGACTCACCCTCAGACCCAGAAGCTTGATATCTGTTCATTATATGCGAAACCTTCCATAGTTAGATTCCCTAAAACATACCCTCTGTTCACGCTCCCACATTACCTCACAGGATATGATGCCGTATCAGACTAACTTTACACATCCAGGCACCATCTGCACGTTAAAGGACACAACTGGTGACGGCTCATATAGCTTTACAGTAGGGAAAAAAAAAGTATTTAGTCAGCCACCAATTGTGCAAGTTCTCCCACTTAAAAACATGAGAGAGGCCTGTAATTGACATCATAGGTAGACCTCAACTATGAGAGACAAAATGAGAGAACAAATCCAGAAAAACACATTGTCTGATTTTTTTTAAGAATTTATTTGCAAATTATGGTGGAAAATAAGTATTTGGTCAATAACAAAAGTTCATCTCAATACTTTGTTACATATCCTTTGTTGGCAATGACACAGGTCAAACATTTTCTGTAAGTCTTCACAAGGTTGGCACACACTGTTGCTGGTATGTTGGCCCATTCCTCCATGCAGATCTCCTCTAGAGCAGTGATGTTTTGGGGCTGTCGCTGGGCAACACGGACTTTCAACTCCCTCCAAAGGTTTTAGGCCACTCCAGGACCTTGAAATGCTTCTTACGAAGCCACTCCTTCGTTGCCCTGGCGGTGTGCTTGGGATCATTGCCATGCTGAAAGACCCAGCAACGTTTCATCTTCAATACCATTGCTGATGGAAGGAGGTTTGCACTCAAAATCTCATGATACATGGCCCCATTCATTCTTTCATGTACACGGATCAGTCGTCCTGGTCCCTTTGCAGAGAAACAGCCCCAAAGCATGATGTTGCCACCCCATGCTTCACAGTAGGTATGGTGTTCTTTGGATGCAACTCAGCATTCACTCTCCTCCAAACACGATGAGTTGTGTTTCTACCAAACAGTTCTACTTTGGTTTCATCTGACCATGTGACATTCTCCCAGTACTCTTCTGGAACATCCAAATGCTCTCTAGCAAACTTCAGACCACCCGGATATGTACTGGCTTAAGCAGGGGGACACGTCTGGCACTGCAGAGTCCCTGGCGTCGTAGTGTGTTACTGACAGTAGCCTTTGTTACGTTAGTCTCAGCTTTCTGCAGGTCATTCACTAGGTCCCCCCGTGTGGTTCTGGGATTTTTGCTCACCGTTCTTGTGATCATTTTGACCCCATGGGGTGAGATCTTGCATGGAGCCCCTGATCGAGGGAGATTATCAGTGGTCTTGTATGTCTTCCATTTTCTAATTATTGCTCCCACAGTTGATTTCTTCACACCAAGCTGCTTGCCTATTGCAGATTCAGTCTTCCCAGCCTGGTGCAGGTCTACAATTTTGTTTGTGGTGTCCTTCCACAGCTCTTTGGTTTTCACCATAGTGGAGTTTGGAGTGTGACTGTTTGAGGTTGTGGACAGGTGTCTTCTATACTGATAACAATTTCAAACAGGTGCCATTACTAAAGGTAATGAGTGAAGGACAAAGGAGCCTCTTAAAGAAGAAGTTACAGGTCTGTGAGAGCCAGAAATCTTGCTTGTTTGTAGATGACCAAATACTTATTTTCCACCATAATTTGCAAATAAATTCTTAAAAAATCAGACAATGTGATTTTCTAGATATGTTTTCTCATGTCTCTCATAGTTGAGGTCTATCTATGATGTCAATTATAGGCCTCTCTCATCTTTTTAAGTGGGAGAACTTGCACAATTGGTGGCTGACTAAATACTTTTTTTTCCCCACTGTATGTGTAATGACAGTAACCTTTATTACAAAATTGTCTGACCATTGTATAAGCAATCCTACCTCCGATGCCGCCCCTGATACCTCTTGTGTCACCCCCTCTACCTCATGGATTGTAAGCTCTTGCGAGCAGGGTCCTCAGTCCCATTGTGTGAATTGACTATTTCTTTGTAATGTATCTTTTTTGTCTGTACTTTAACCCAACAAATTGTACAGTGCTGCGGAATATGTTGGCGCTATATAAATAAAATGTATTATTATTATTAATATTATTATTATTATTATTATTATTATTATTATTATTATTATTATTATGTCACATACACTATTGCTAACCTTTATTCTCCCAACTCTGACCAGGTACCATTGCTTATTTCCACACTAACCACACTCCAGTCTTTTGGACATCGCCACCTCATATTATGTGGCGACCTCAACCTAACCATTAACCCCTTACTTGACTCCTTCTCTGGTAAGACACAGATCTCAGATCACAAACTCCTACACTCCATGCTGCTGTGCGACAACTGGCACATTCTTAATCCTGAAGAGAGGGATTATTACTTCTATTCCCATGCCCATAACTCGTACAGCAGACTGGACTATATCTTTCTCCCCACATGTCCTTTTGCTGCAGCTGACCGCAGCCAAGATAGGTAGTGCCATCTTCTCTGCCATCTTCTCCTCTCCCTGTCACGTGCTCTGTTAAACTTCTACCTCCTTTTTGGTGCTCCAATTCTTGGAGACTTAATGATTCGCTCTTGCTTGACACTCAATGTTCGACAGACCAATAAATCCTTAACTTTGAACAAAATCACTCACAAGACACCACCGCCTCCCCCGACTCAATGGGAGGCCCTGAAATGTTTTCTGAGGGGAATCTTGATAAAACATGGAGCCAGAGTCAAAAGGGTGGCTGGTCTGAAACTAAAGTCCCTTCTCCAGTCTCTCAATCCCCTGGAGGCCCAACATAAACAAATCCACCAATGCTCTACACTTGCCGTCTTGACAACGAGATCAGGTCACTCCTTGAGCACAAGCAACAGTGACTCCTCTAGTTAGAACAATGCTCCTTTTATGAGTGGGGCAACAAGGTGGGCTGCCTCCTGGCTCGTGTGGTCCGGGGAACGACACTTGGCCTCCCACGTCATTAAATAACCCTCTGTCAAAATCTCCCACGTCACTTCTGACATAGCCTCGGTCTTCCGCGACTACTATGAATCCCTCTACAATTTGACCTCACCTCAAGCCTCCAATCAGAAACCTGATGCCCTACTCACCCTTTCTCAATATGTGGCTAACACTGCCCTTCCTCCTTTCAAAGCGGATGATGTGACCCATCTGCTTTGAGGGGAGGGCCTTAGACACGCCTTTTACCATGCAAGAATTAGAACTAGGGATCTCTAATCTACCGACAGGTAAAAGCCCAGACCCAGGCGGCTTCACGGCACGTTTGTACAAACTCTTACAAACTAAACTCTCCCCGCTCCTGTTGAAAGCCTGTTGAACGTGGTGTTGCCCGACAAGACCTTTCCTCTGTCCTTCCTCCAGGAGCATGTCAAAAGATTGCAAGGATTCCCTCTGTCCCAGCTATAGGCTTATCTCCCTGATCAACATGGATGCGAAATGATATGATAAATTAATAGCCAATTGACTTAGACACCATTTGGGAGAACTGATACATCACGACCAAGAGGGATTCATCCCACAGAGGGAGGTCCAAGACAACACCCTGAAGTCTTTCTCTTCGGTCCATCACGCTCAAAAATGATGTTACTTTCCTTGGATGCAGTGAAGGCCTTCAATAGAGTGAACTGGGTTTTCCTCAAGGTGACCCTTGCCCAGATAGGCATAGTACCCATCATGCTATTCCGCATACATGCCCTGTACTCCTCCCTACAGACCCAAATATGGGTGAACGGTATGCACTCCCCACCCCTGACAATCCATAATGGTACCCACCAAGGTTGCCCCCACTACCCAATCCTCTATGCCCTAGTAAAAGAGCACCTATTGGTAGCCATAATGCATAACATAAAGGGACTGAACGTTGGGAACTTACATCTCAAAATATCAGTGTAAGGGAGATGCCAGTTCAGCAATACCTTAGTGCTGCTGCTGAAACCTGGGAGGAAGGGAATGACAGAGACAGTGTGCCCTAAACTCGACCCAGCCCCTGTCCCTGCCTACTTGTCTCACTGTCCTAATGACAGGAACAACTTGGCAGCGATCCTTACTCTGAATAAGTGTAACACAGAACAAGACAAGACAAACAACACAGAAGAGGAGTCAGTAAGCCAAGGGTCAAAGCCAGAGAGACAAAGCAGTACCAAATCACAATCCAAAAGAGTAGTCACAAGAAAAGCCAAAGGTCAGAAGTCAGAATAATAATAACAGACGAGGAGTTAGCAGGGACAAAGTCTCAGGACAGAATCTCAATAGCCAGAAAACCTGTGTGGACCTGCCCCAGATTTGATTGGTAGACAGGCTGTCAATCACACAGGAAAGGCTAAGATTAACTGTTAGACAAGGTGCAGGAGACGGGTGAAGCTGAAATTCAATTACATAGGACAGTGTTCAGACTGAGCAACAAGAACCTTAAGTACAGAATCAAACTGAACACACCTCCTGTGCCTCAGCATGCGAGCGGAGGGTGGCGCAGAGACCCAAAAAGGCAGAGATGTTACAATCAGCTTTCGCTCTTCATAACTCAACCATTGACAACTCTCGCCTCCCTTTTCCGCAAAATCAACACATACAGATTTTTTTGCAACTATAAAATCAACCTCTCCAAAAGCACTGCTCTAAATATCTCTCTACCACCTAAATATTTAAGCGTACATCTTACAAAGTCCCTTGGCAATATCTTCTCATTAAATTTCCTCCCCATACTGGGTACCCTTTAATCTGATCTTAAACGCTGGGATACGAGAGACTTTATGTGGTTTTGCCGCCTAAACCTATTAAAAATTAACATCTTACGTAGACTACTCTACCTCTTTCAAATGATCCCTAAAGCATTTCTCTCCACGCTACAAAGGACCTTCTCCAAATTCATCTGGACCTCGAATGCCCCCAGAATAGCCAAGTGGATTATGATAAGGTCTAAACAGAGAGGGGGTTTGGCTGTCCCATGCACAATACTACTTGGCTTAGGTCACTGCACACATCCTGGATTGGTGCCCCTCTGCCCACTCCAAACTCTGGTTTGCCCTAAAGAGGACTCTGTGCTCTCTTGCCCTCACTATCCTTTTATGATTTCATAAACACCACTTAGTGGACAAAGCTATGTAACACGCCAAGTCCTTGGCACATGTCATGCACCTATTCACGAACAATGGTCCGATGACCCCTGTTTCGGGCAACCCAGACTTCCCAGCAGCTCTCCAATCTTCTTTTCTTTCCCAGCAGTCCCTTAGGTTCCACCAGGTTCTGTCTACATCTTCCCTACTCTCCTATACTGACCTGGTCCCTCTAGAGACCAGAGAACTCACCAATGGCAATATACGCAACTACATTACTTTTACGTCTCTATAAGTCGCATGATCTCCACAGACCTTTATCTCAGTTTGAGCGCCTTTGCACCTCCACTTCAATGCCAACCTACACCCTCTCACTTATAACCTGTTCATAGATGAGGGCGACAACCAGATGCCAGTGTACATGGCAAGCTGGGAATGGGAGTTGGGGGTCTCCTTTTCACCAGAAGTATGGCTCTCTGCCTTCCAGTCCTGCCATAAATTTTCCATCTCTTTTAAAGCTCAGGAAATAAACTACAGAGTTCCTTCTGTACTAAATGAGATCTTCCCTTCAGCCTTGGATCAATGCTGGAGATGCAACGCAGAACGTGGTACAATGCTGCAATTCTGGTGGGAATGTCCACTACTACTCCACTTCTGAAATGATGTTTGCAGAATAGTTAAGACAGTCACTAGAATCGAGCTGGAGGACAACCCAGCCCCTCTCCTTCTTTCCATATTCCCCTGCAAATTAAAAAAAAACATATTTGTCATACCCAGGTTGTGGAAATCTAACTTCTCTCCCTCCATAGCGACTTGGCTGCAGCAGGCTCTTCACATCTGTCGTATGGATGACCTTCTTGCTGAACTCAAACAGGATGATAGCTCATACCAGCAAGTGTGGCTCTTGTGGAACTCTTTTTACTACTCTTCTGCCTTCCAATCCACCTTCCTAACTCCTCTTCCCCAGACCCTCTTTCCTTACCCTACTGACTTACTCCCCTGCTCTTCCTCTGGCTTTCATCCGCTTACTCTTCTTAAATCCTACCTTCTTAACCTCCCAAATACTCTTCTCCTAGCATCCGATTGTTGAGAGGCAAAAATCCCCCTCAGTTGCTTGACTTTGTTTGCATTCAAATTGCTCCCATGTTGATGTATAGTTCTGCTGTGTCAAAGCCTTATGTTCCCTCTACCTATTGTCCCCTGTGCTGTCTTCCCACGCGCTGCCTACCTGCATCCTCCTCCCCTTACCCCGACACTGTTCTTGTGCCAGTTATATTTAGTTCTATCTTTGTTGAGCATATTACTGAAAAATCTAGTAAAATCTTTAATGAGAAAAAAAAATTAAACAAAGACATTATAAGCAGTGTCTACTGGGATGCTGTACTATGCCCTTTTACATCACTCTTGAGAGAATGTGGCATAATGTTTTGGTGGCTATTTTCCTTTGGGGATTAGATCATGGCAGTTACTACATAGGGGAAGACGAATTAGGGACAGGTGAATTAGGGACACATCAGAAATCTGAGTCATAGTCCTAGTCATTACTAGACGTACCGACAACTAGCATATTTTATATACCCCTGACCTTACTATATACAGGTGCATCTCAATAAATTAGAATATATTTGAAACATTTATTTATTTCAGTAATTAAATTAAAAAAGTGACCTCCTATATTTTCTAGATTCTTTACACACAGAGTGTTCAATTTCAAGTGTTTTATTTCTGTAAATGTTGATTATGGATTACAGGTAATGAAAACCCAAATCTAAGAAAATTAGAATATTGTAAAAAAGTTCAGTATTGTAAATTCAGTGTGTCACCTGCCAAGGTTTCCTAAGCCTTTAAATGGTCCCTCAGTCTTGTTCAGTAGGACACACAATCATGGAAGACTGCTGATTATGAATTGTATTACTGAATTACTGAAATGAATGAACATTTCAAAGATATTCTAATTTATTGAGATGCACCTGTATATATAGAGAGATACTGTTTCAGAAATTTAGGATTAATAATATTTAGCTTTAGGCATACATTGGAAACGATGGTAGCTTACGGTATTTAGGACAAGAATGGACCTTGCTCATAGACCAAGTTTACTAACACTGCCGTAGCTATTCTGATCTAGCCCTCTATATGTACACATACATTATTATTTGGTAGCACCCTAAAAAGTGCCTCTCATATAGTGAGCACTTCTAGGAGTACATTTTATATTGTAGTAAGGGATGGTGCTTTCGGATTATGTAGTTTTTCTTATAAATTAGAGCAACTTAAAGGTGTCAACTATCATTACATACCTCTAATGCATGAGGTGCAATTTATGTGGATCTAATACAGAATTTAGGTAGGACACTCACACCCACATTATTATAGCCGTTTTCTGTTTTGTAAGTAGTGCTGTGGCTCTGCGTTATCTATCATATCATCACATTTAGATTTTTATCATCTTTGAATAGACATTATATAAAACGTTATGTTTTAGATGTTCATCATCTCACTTCATTTGCTCTAGTTTTTCATCTGAACATCTTATCTTGTTCATCTTCATATTTTCTTTTGTGGGTTAGATTCACTTTTCAACATGACGGCAGAAGATGCACGAGTCAGACCACACAGGACTGGGCAGATGCCTGGACTTTGCTGAACCCTCCACCTCTAGACATCCTGTCCTGGCTGCCTGTCACTGCACAGCATTTGGATTTTTCTGCACTTCCAATCATGAAGCAGTGGACAAGAGTGGGGAAATTAAAATTGACTAAGCAGAAGAAGACAACCTTTGCAAAGTCTTTTCCATTTGCAGTTTCTTGATCAGCTTATATTATACAGCCTCTGGGACTTTCTTAGTAAGTAATTATATGTATGTAACGTCCGCGCCTGTTCGGACTTCGGCTGCATGCTACGGTGCAGGAGGTATGTCCGGCTATGATATCTTGCTTTTGGTTCTTGTAGTACCCTGTTTGAACTATTTTCTATTCCCTCGCCTCTGTAATTGATTTTCCACCACACCCATCTCTTACACCTTTGTTTCCCTCTGCTCCTCTAATAGTTAATCTCAGCCTTGCTTTGTGATTGACAGCCTATCTGCCAATCAATCCTGGGGTGGGTTCTGGACTTCCTATTTACAGCCCATCAGCCTGCACAACAATGTATCCCTAGATACAATAATAACTGTCTATATGCTATAGAAAGGAACAAACTTAGCAAGAGGTTATGATTCTCATTGGCTTTTCACATGTTGTTATACATTTTTTGGACATTAAATGGGACTTGGGACATTAATATGAGACTTTAACACAGGTCTTGGTTGGTTTTTCCTTGCTTCAGTCAGGATTCCCCTAACTATTTTAGTTACTGTATTAGTATGTGTTATGGTAGTGGTTGTCAGCTCTCTGGACAAGGCATTATTTAGATTGCTGCACAAGATCTCTGATGGTTTCCATTAATATTTCCTCATTTAATGTGAGGGGATTAAATACCCCACAGGAAAGATCACAGGTCCTTGTTCTACTCAAAAGGAATAAAATTGATGTATGTTGCTTAAAAAAAAACTAATTTCAAAACAGATTATATACTCAAGATGTCAACCAACTGTTATAAGCATTGATTTCACGGTAGCTACTCCAATGCTTCCAGAGGAATATCTATCTTCATTATGAAAACTATACCTTTGGAACACTTGGTGACCTATGCAGACGAAGAAGGTCAATATATCTTTGTAAAAGGCAAAATAGGAAACATGCTGATTTCCCTAGCTAATTTATATGCCCCCAATGTGACACAGACTAATTGGTTAGTAAATACACTGCAAAACTTCGAAGACTTTGCAGAGGGCATACGTATTGTGGGGGATGGGAATATCAATGTGGCTCTGAACCTGCTCATAGACACATCCACGGGTACATCAGTGCACTCTCAGAAAGCACTAGCATGAACACATAAATCATTAGGTGAAGCATGTTTAGTTGACACCTGGAGACTACTAAACACATCTTCTAAGAATTACACATATTTTTCGAGGATCCATAACTGATTCCAGAGACTAGACTATATTTGTATATCTAAACTTCATATCCCTATTGTTTCTTAGGTAGACAAAGGTCCAATCACCATTTCTGACACTCCCTTATCACAGTGATAGTACAGTCATGGCCAAAAGTTTTGAGAATGACACAAATATTATATTTTCACATGATCTGCTGCCCTCTGGTTTTTATGTGTGTTTGTCAGATGTTTTTATCACATACAGAAATATAATTGCATTCATATTATGAGTAACAGAAGCTTATATTGACAGTTAGAATGAGTTAATGCAGCAAGTCAATATTTGCAGTGTTGACCCTTCTTCTTCAGGACCTCTGCAATTCTCCCTTGCATGCTCTCAATCAACTTCTGGACCAAATCCTGACTGATAGTAGTCCATTCTTGCAGAATCAATGCTTTAATTTTGTCTGAATTTGTTGGTTTTTGTTTGTCCACCCGTCTCTTGATGATTGACCACAAGTTCTCAATGGGATTAAGATCTGGGGAGTTTCCAGGCCATGGACCCAAAATCTCTATGTTTTGTTCCCTGAGCCATTTAGTTATCACCTTTGCTTTATGGCAAGGTTCTCCATCATGCTGGAAAAGGCATTGTTGAGCGCCAAACTGCTCTTGGACGGTTGGGAGAAGTTGCTCTTGGAGGACATTCTGGTACCATTCTTTATTCATGGCTGTGTTTTTAGGCAAGACTGTGAGAGAGCCGATTCCCTTGGCTGAGAAGCAACCCCACACATGAATGGTTTCAGGATGCTTTACAGTTGGCATGAGACAAGACTGGTGGTAGCGCTCACCTCTTCTTCTCCGAATAAGCTGTTTTCCAGATGTTCCAAACAATCGAAAAGGGTATTCATCAGAGAAAATGACTTTACCCCAGTCCTCAGCAGTCCACTCCCTGTACCTTTTGCAGAATATCAGTCTGTCCCTGATGTTTTTTCTGGAGAGAAGTGGCTTCTTTGCTGCCCTCCTTGAGACCAGGCCTTGCTCCAAGAGTCTCCGCCTCACAGTGCGTGCAGATGCACTCACACCTGCCTGCTGCCATTCCTCAGCAAGCTCTGCACTGCTGGTAGCCCGATCCCGCAGCTGAAACACTTTTAAGAGACGGTCCTGCCGCTTGCTGGTCTTTCTTGGGCGCCCTGGAGCCTTTTTGGCACCAATGGAACCTCTCTCCTTGAAGTTCTTGATGATGCGATAGATTGTTGACTGAGGTGCAATCTTTCTAGCTGCAATACTCTTCCCAGTTAGGCCATTTTTGTGCAGTGCAATGATGACTGCACGTGTTTCTTTAGAGATAACCATGGTTAACAGAAGAGAAACAATGATGGCAAGCACCAGCCTCCTTTTAAAGTGTCCAGTGGTGTCATTCTTACTTAATTATGACAGATTGATCTCCAGCCCTGTCCTCATCAACACCCACACCTGTGTTAATGGAGCAATCACTGAAACGATGTTAGGTGGTCCTTTTAAGGCAGGGCTGCAATGATGTTGAAATGTGTTTTGGGGGATAAAGTTCATTTTCTAGGCAAATATTGACTTTGCAAGTAATTGCTGTTAAGCTGATTACTCTTTATAACATTCTGGAGTATATGCAAATTGCCATTAGAAAAACTGAAGCAGTAGACTTTGTAAAAATTAATATTTGTATCATTCTCAAAACTTTCGGCCATGACTGTACTTCTGAAAGACCTACCACACAAAGCACAAACTTGGCGTTTAAATGAAACCTTATTAGACAGCAATGACCATATAAAAAGGCTTAAACGTAACCGCCATACATTCTTTAAGGAAAGCCATCCAGCAGATACTTCCCACCCAATAAACTGGCAGGCCTATAAAGCCTATATTCGGGAAGAATTTATCTCCCTGGGCTCTAAGATTAAGAAAGAGAAATTGGCCACATTAAATGACCTATTAACCCCTTAAGGACACAGGGTAGTTTTTACGTTAATACTTGATGATTGTTTTTAATATTATCCCTCCGTTTTCCAAAATTCATTTTTATCAACATAGCTATGTGAGGGCTTATTCTTTGCATGACGAGTTGCACTTCCATTTGCCACCATTTTGGGGTACATATAATGTTTTGATTAGCTTTTATGTTTTTGGAAATACATGTGAAATAACACACAATTATATAATCATTATTAGCATTTTGTTTTTATGGCGTTAGCTCTGCGTTAAAAATGACATGGGGAAAAAATATTTTCATACACTTCTATTTTTTTCTGCCAATGTTTATAAAGATTTAAGATATTTTGCCGGGTTATTACGATTACGGTGATACCATATTTATACTGGTTTTTATTACGTTTTACTGCTTTTACAAATAAAACGTCACTTTTTGAAAATTAACGATTTTCCTGGGGTCACCGTATTCTGATGCCTATAACTTTTTTACTGTACTGTTGTCGGAGATATGTCAGGGCTCTGTATTTGCAGGGCAAGTTGTACTTTTTATTGGTACCAATGTTTGATATGTATGACTTTCTAATCACTTTTTATTGTTATTTTTTTGGGAAAGCAAAATGACCAAACTATGTTAATTTGCACATCACGGTATATTTTTTTTGTTATAGCGTTCAGCATACGAGATAATTAACACTATTTTTGGATAGTGGGCACTTATATGTACATGTGGATACCTAACATATTTGTTTATTTTTGTTTACAATATATATTTTTTAAATATAAAGGTGTATTTTGTTATTTTTTTACTTTTTATTATTTGTTTATTTTTGTGTGCTTTTACTATGTATTTTTTCATGTGTTTTTTCACTTTTTACATATCCCACAAGGGGACTTGAAGCTGGGATCTCAGATTCCCTGTGCAATGTACTGCAATACATACAGTGACTTGCGAAAGTATTCGGCCCCTTTGAACTTTTCAACCTTTTGCCACATTTCAGGCTTCAAACATAAGGATATAAAATTTAAATTTTTTGGTGAAGAATCAACAACAAGTGGGACACAATCGTGAAGTGGAACGAAATTTATTGGATATTTTAAACTTTTGTAAAAAATAAAAAACTGAAAAGTGGGGCGTGCCAAATTATTCGGCCCCCTTAAGTTAATACTTTGTAGCATATAAATCAACTAAAGAGAAGAAAAAAGGGGTTTTACGTACCTAATAAATAATTTAAAAAAATATCACAGGTGAGTCACAACCTACCAAAAGGGATGTATTTAAAATATAAACTTTATTAAATAATCTGAATAAAAAGGGAATCCACCCATAGGACAGAACAACAGAAAAACCACACAGACCATACAAAAAGGATCCAGGATAAAGCCACTACAATATCAGGATATAATAATCCACAGTATCAGTAGTGCATTATATGTTAGCAAAATAACATAAATGGCGGTACTGCAAGTTAACTCGCCATTCATCACCAGCAGCAACGTTTTTATCTACTTGCACTGCTTGCTAGTGTTAAATGCACCCAATCTAAAACCAGAACCAAATGTTTTCTGGCTTTATAACAGTGTATCAGCACAAAGCCCAATATGACTACCTGCTCCTAATCATACACTAACACCTATATAATAACACCTGACGCGTTTCTAAACTCTCATCTTACTAGTTTTTCATCAGAGGTGCTTTTCTGCAGAGAAGAGGATCTGAAGCTTAGTATTTGTTTATCTACCCAATGGAACTTCCCGCCTCCCCCTTTAAATCATTAGTTATTCACAGAAGGTGCTTGCTATAACAAAGAGGGTCTAAAACTGGAAGCTAAGTCATTATTTGTTATTTGTTTGTCCAGCAAAAGCTCCCGCCTCCCCCTCAGCACTGATTATTTAATAAAGTTTATATTTTAAATGCGTCCCTTTTGGTAGGTTTCGACTCACCTGCGATATTTTTTGTAATACTTTGTAGCGCCACCTTTTGCTGCGATTACAGCTGCAAGTCGCTTGGAGTATGTCTCTATCAGTTTTGCACATCGAGAGACTGAAATTCTTGCCCATTCTTCCTTGGAAAACAGCTCGAGCTCAGTGAGGTTGGATGGAGAGCGTTTGTGAACAGCAGTTTTCAGCTCTTTCCACAGATTCTCAATTGGATTCAGGTCTGGATTTTGACTTGGCCATTCTAACACCTGGATACGTTTATTTGTGAACCATTCCATTGTAGATTTTGCTTTATGTTTGGGATCATTGTCTTGTTGGAAGATAAATCTCCGTCCCAGTCTCAGGTCTTTTGCAGACTCCAACAGGTTTTCTTCCAGAATTTCCAGAATGGTCATGTATTTGGCTCCATCCATCTTCCCATCAATTTTAACCATCTTCCCTGTCCCTGTCCCTACTGAAGAAAAGCAGGCCCAAACCATGATGCTGCCACCACCATGTTTGACAGTGAGGATGGTGTGTTCAGGGTGATGTGCTGTGTTGCTTTTATGCCAAACATATCGTTTTGCATTGTGGCCAAGAAGTTCGATTTTGGTTTCATCTGACCAGGGCACCTTCTTCCACATGTTTGGTGCGTCTCCCAGGTGGCTTGTGGCAAACTTTAAACGAGACTTTTTTTGGATATCTTTGAGAAATGGCTTTGTTCTTGCCACTCTTCCATAAAGGCCAGATTTGTGCAGTGTAAGACTGATTGTTGTCCTATGGACAGACTCTCCCACCTCAGCTGTAGATCTCTGCAGTTCATCCAGAGTGATCATGGGCCTCTTGGCTGCATCTCTGATCAGTCTTCTCCTTGTTTGAGATGAAAGTTTAGAGGGACGGCAGGGTCTTGGTAGATTTGCAGTGGTCTGATACTCCTTCCATTTCAATATGATCGCTTGCACAGTGCTCCTTGGGATGTTTAAAGTTTTGGAAATCTTTTTGTATCCAAATCCGGCTTTAAACTTCTCCACAACAGTATCACGGACCTGCCTGGTGTATTCCTTGGTCTTCATGATGCTCTCTGAGCTTTAAACAGAACCCTGAGACTATCACAGAGCAGGGGCATTTATACGGAGACTTGATTACACACAGGTGGATTATATTTATCATCATCAGTCATTTAGTACAACATTGGATCATTCAGAGATCCTCACTGAACTTCTGGAGTGAGTTTGGTTTACTCTGGTTCAGTTTTTTATTTTTTACAAAAGTTTAAAATAACCATTAAATTTTGTTCCACTTCACAATTGTGTCCCACTTGTTGTTGATTCTTCACCCAAAAAATTAAAATTTTATATCCTTATGTTTGAAGCCTGAAATGTGGCAAAAGGTTGAAAAGTTCAAGGGGGCCAAATACCTTCGCAAGGCACTGTTATATTGCAGAACATTGCACAGTAGTTCCTATTGGAACTATGAATAGGCAGTCAGGATGTCATGACCCAGCCTCCTGGATGCCACGGCAACCCCTTGGAAAACGCAATCTTATTTACTCAGGGGACTCTCACTCATTACACATCACTAATTGACCGAACTGTATTAGTGATCTTGAATAATGACCTTTCACATATCCATTATCAATTGCTGTCTTTTCAATGTGTTGACGCCATAAGTATGTCATAACTATGTTAAGAAGACACCACACTGTACTGTACTGTCTCTCCCCAGTTTATGTTTTTGTTTCTTTGGATTGTCAATTGCATTAATATAAAATATAATATAAAGAGAATTGCTAAAAAAAAAAAAAAAAAAGATAGTGTGCCCCAAATTTTTCTTGACATTTTGTAAGTTGTCACTCCGCCAACACAATGTTGATGTGGCATCTGCTCACATTCCATACAGGGATAACCAGCAGGATAATCCAGGTTCTTTTCTGCCTCCCAAGTGTTGTTTTCAGGGTCAGAACGAAGAATCCTTTCCATTTCAGAAGATATTCTAGCTTTTTCAGCTGGCAGGTCAAGCACACTGATAGTGTGCCCTAAATTTTTCTTAAAATTCTATATTTGGCAGTGCCACTTGCCACTGCCACTCTGTTGGCATAATAAAAAAAAAAATAAAAATAAGACAAACAACCCTACCATTGCTTCTTCCAATACCAACGCAATGTTGGTGTCACATTCTACTCACCATAATCATTTTTGGTGGCTTTTGTTTTGAAAAGTCAATTCTTCATCACTTTTCAAGCTCACATGCACAAATTTGTCTCCTAAGTAACAATAAGCCTGTAGAACTTCCAAGTCATCAAAACAAACTAATTTTTTTTTAGAAAAGCATTGCTTTTTACAATATAAACACCATGTATGTACAATAAAAGCATTTCAAGTGTTAAAATTCATAAAAGCTAGTGTCATTGCAGTGTGTGATTAAACTTGGAGTTTATGTCCACTGCTTACCACTAATTTTTCCATAGACATACATGTCACTTTCAATTTGACATAAATTCAGCTGTGTTTGCCTTAGAGAGGTTCCTAAGAGCCCTGAGAGGTTTCTACACTATATTTTAAGCCATTTTAAGGTGTGGTTCATACCAACCTAAACTAATCTTGGACCTGAGCCACCTGACCCCGAAACAAAATGAATCTTGAGAGGTTCACCCATCTTTATTTGCCTGTCCATGGGCAGCGCCATATCCTGCACTTACTCTGAATGTTTCACCACTTTTGAAGAATAGGTAATTAATGATGAGTCTCGGTTGCAATCTATATTGCATAACCTTGATGACTTTCTGTGTATAGGCCCCTCAGACTCAACCTTTTTGTTCAATTCTCTATGCTACACTGGAGCAGGTTTCCAGTGGCTTCGGCATTCCGTTAGATCCAGAGAAGACTGAGGGACCAACCAAAACTATCAAGTTCCTTGGCATCAAAATTGATTCGGTGGCCATGGAATGTAGGTTACCCATGGATAAACTGCTTGCTTTGTGTAGTTCTCTTCCCAGGCTGCCAGAAAAGTCACCTTATGGCAACTGCAGTCCGTTCTTGTTAAGTTGAATTTATTCAGTTCAATTTATCTGTTAGAATTATTCCAGGTAGAATCTGTTAGCAGGGTTAAGAATCCCTATGCATTTCATTTGCCTACTGTCAAGACACAAAGCTGATTTACAGGTTTGGGATTCATTTATGGCATGGTTCAATGGAAAATCAGTTTAGCAGGATGCTTGGAAAGACAATGCTGGTTTTTTTATAAACTGTTGCAGCAGGGAGATTTAAGTTTGGTGGATATTTTCAGGGTCATTGGATGTTTGGGGAAAGGCCTAAGAGTTGGAGGGAAGCTTCTTTACTTTGCTATTTTAACCTTGTTGGAACTTTTCCCTATTGTTGTGGCACTAGAGATTTGAGGTGTTCACTTGAGTAATAAGAGGGTCTGTTTTCATTGCAGCAATTTGTCAGTAGTTAATGTGCTTAACATCCTTTCTGCATCTCTCCCCATAGTGGTTCACTTTATGCATCACTTAATGTTCACTTGTCTTTCATTGAATGTTTCACTTTCGGCTCATCAAGTTTCTGGTGTTTTTAATTCCATTGCTGATGCTATTTCATGCTTTTAGTGGGACAGGTTTCGCATGTTGGCACTAGAGGCAGAGCAGTATGAAACCTCCTATCCTCAACACCTGTGGGACCTGGTACTCAGACAGCCATGAAGTTGATTGGGCGATCACTCAGCAGCAGCACTTGGAAGGCTTATACCAAGGTTTGACGGGAGTGGTTGATTTTCAGTTAGGGATGGGACACAGTGCTCAAACAGGTGCCTCTATTTTGCTATTATTATTGTGCATTGGGGTCAGCATTAGCATTTTTGGTTTAAGTACTTTAATCTTGTAGATAATACTAAGCATTTCATGAACCATTAGGCTTTAAATCATGTGTCCTCCCCTTCCAGACTCTAGGATGCCAGACTCCTTTGAGTTACTAGAGGACCTCATTTGTAAATCGCCAGATGTTTGTATACATGCTTTTCAGTTTCTATTGTTTCGGGTATCATTTTCAGGGCTTTTCGTCTGGGTGAATAAGGCTCTATTCAGATAATTTTTTTACGTCTGTTTTTTACATCTGTTTAACGGATGACAAAAATGGATGCAAAAATGGACACAAACGGATGCAAACGGATAGCGATCTGTTTACATAGACATCAATGCAAAAAAAAAAAAAACAGATCCGTTCCTGTCCAGTTTTTTTGAAGAACACAAAAACGTAGTATACCATACTGTTGTGTCCATCCAAAAAAAAACCGACAGAATTGGATCTAACATTGATATCTATGTAAACTGATGACCATCAGTTTGCACGCATCCTTTTTTTGCATCCGTTTTTTGCATCCTTTAATGGATGCAAAAAGCAAATGCAAAGAAATGGGATCTGAATAGAGCCTTAGTCACTCATTAATCAGATCGAGCCCACAATGGTCTTTAGTTGAAGCATATAATTTTGACGGAAGATTACATCCGCTGCCTTCTTACATATTGTAAGACAGACCAAGCTGGTAAAGGGGCCAATATTCAGTATGAGTATGGTCGGTGCTGGAATTCTTACAATTTGTGAAGGGACCTTCTTGAGGCATTTATCAGGAAAGTCTCTTTCCCAGTTTCAGTCTATTGCAGTTTTTAAGAAAGTTCTTACAGTGTTTGGGCTCCCCTTTCATTACTATAATTCCAATTCTTTTCAGAATGGATGGCAAATGAGGCATCTCAGTGGGTCCTGCTCAAGCTGATTGTCATTAAAATTGGCCAGTGGGTATAAAGGCATTATCTTTTCTAAGTTGTCCCCAATTACTGTGAGCATTTAAAAAAAATAGATGTGTGAGCTAATGCTAATTTCTTAATTTATTATTTGAAATAGGCTGGTCCTAGGGTGGAAGCTAGGGGACAAAATATCCCATATATGCTGCCTGAGGATGAAGAGAAATAGACAAAGGCCTGTGGAGCTACAGCTCCAAGGTGAATTTGCTTTACTCTGGGTAAAGTGGTTCTGAATGTTTTGCAGGATCTGGATCAGACCTAGGTTTTGCTTTTCTTCTGTACTAACTACTGTGCATTATCTACTAACACTGTTTTCTGTAAAGTAATAAATATAAAGCTGGTTGCAGGCAGTTTTGAATCAAAACCACTTTACCAACCATCTTATGCTGGATATAAAATATAGATAGATGATAGATAGATAGATAGATAGATAGATAGATAGATAGATAGATAGAGCATTTGGCAAATGAAAAAATGGAGTTAAATGGACAAAGTATAACTGCAGATTCTAATATATAACAATATTTAACACATTAAGAAAAGGTATATCTTTCCTGTCAGAGTTCATGATCGACTATAAAACAAAGAGACAGTTCTACAAAGTAATTGACTGATGCCAGACCTCTGGGCTTTTTACATCCTACATCTAATGAACAGCCATTAACTTTGATGCCTTTCCATCTGTAAAAATCTCATTTTAGAGTTATTACTTTGGATTCCTAAAAAATGGAGAGAAGTTATTCAGTTAGTGAACATGAGAAGTTATATCCTTACATGCTGGTGGGATAAAACCACACGGAAAGCACTCAAAAGTTGTAGACATGTTACATTTTTTTTCTTAACCCCTTCCTGCGGCAGGCCTTTATCGATTTTTGTTTTTAACTCTCCACTCTTGATTTTTTTTTTTCCTGCTACAGCATTCACCGTATGGGAATTTTTTTTTTATAAGTTTGCAGAGTTTTCGGACATAGAGAAACCTAAAAGGGGAAAGGGGAACCTATGTTGTGTGTGTGTGTGTGTGTGTGTGTAAAAGTCAAAAGTTTGCTATGGGGTCCAGTCTTTGCTAGTTACACCCCTGCCTATTGTGTATAAAAATGTTCCATTGTTCACAATACACATCCCAGGGTGCAGGTTGCTAGTTAGGTCCGGGATGTCAATTCAATTGTAGATAGTCAAACTCTTTTACACGTGACTATCAAGAACCCATACACCTTTGTGTGGGGTTTTCAGGCAAGACAGCATGACTAGATGGTTGAAGCCTGGACTCCTGCATCACAAAGCTCTGTATATGGAAGGAAAAATATAACTTCCAAGACAGCTATGTCATAATTAATGTTTTATAACCATCTCTGTTCTGGAATATGGTCAGAGAACACAAATGTTTCCCTGAGCCCAAGCATTTGGATCAATAAATTTCACAATCAGCCCAATTTACATACCTGCTGAAAGAATTATGATTTCCTTGTGTGTGGTATGCATCACTTGCTGGACATATCATTCCAATATGAGGTGTTCACACAGAGCTATAGCACATTCCAAAAATAAGTCATATCACTGGTGACTTGGCCATTTAATTAGCCAGCCCCAGTCACAGGTGGGAGGTTCCCAAAAGGGCTGGGTTAAGGCTCCTACAAAAATTGTTTTTTTGTTAGGTACCTGAAGATGCAACCAAGCTTGTAATCTGCCCAAATTCTTTCTGAAGATCTCCACAGCTGGACCCCTTAACCAATCCAATTAGTAAGAAGTATGTTTATTTTATTCCCATTTATTCTCAATACTGTTTTGTTTGTATGCATCTTTTTTTCTTGTAACTGTAAGCACTGTACTTTTTATGTATATTAAATCTTCACATTTAATAATATGGGTCTTTTGGGGGCTCTAAGAGGTCCCCACAATCCCAAAGAGGGAAAATAATGCTTAGTTTTGTTACCTTTTGTAAGCCAGTGTCCTATAGGTTCATTGTGTGGTGCTAGAGGGTGCAGGTCTGACTGGTCTGGGTGTATTGATGTCTTATCTACCATAAGTGGTGGGTGGTAGCAGCAATTTATGTGGATGTACAGATGTTGAGGTGACTTCACCCCTTTGTTTCAAAGTTTGATAGGTGACTGTGGATGTGAGTAACGCACATCTGATTTGCCACCTAACTGGTATGACTTTGGGCTACTCCTCAGGGTGTTGTTTAAGTGGTCCCCTGGTTTTCACACTTTAATCCCTATACAGTTATCTGGTCTTAGCTGCAGGGGACCACCAGATTGCTGCCTCTAGGAGTAATCCAAGTGTAGGTGGCTGCTGACCCAAAGGCCAGAGAAATACTGGTGCAAAGCACCAGAGGGTCAGGCAAAGAATGGTCAAATCTGGTCCAAAGGTCAGGGGCAGGTAGAGTCATAAACAGCCAAAGGGTCAGGGAGCTCAGATTCATAAGTTGAGTACAGGCAGAGGTCATACATGGGTAGGAAGCAGAATAGGGTCAAAGGAGTCAAAGAACAGGCCGAGATCAATACCAGGAATCCAACAGAAACAGTAACAAAAACCCTCACAGAAATCTTAAACATCAGATCTAATATTGCTCAGTCGCTGTAGTGAGAGCTGAGTGAATATAAATAGGGCAGGACTTCCTGGGATTGGCAGGAAAGACTCACTTATGACCACATAAACCTCAAGTTGCTGACAGGGAGGGTACGTCTGCCCTATGGGCTGGACTAGGAGCAGAAATGGGTGGCAATACACAACAGCATGGAGAGTCAAGGACCATACAGTATGAACCAGAGGCAAGCTGGTGGCTGCAAATGCTGTGAGAGAAAGTACTCTGGCCAGCTCAGAGAGCTAGCATTACACAGAGTCACCCTTTTAAGGTCAGCTCCAGGGTCACATGTGCTTGTGTGATGGTGGGGTTGTTTTGACCCCTGACATCATATATTTAAACTGCTGGGCTAAGAGCTCTCATCACTTATCCAACTGCTTCTTGTGTTGTTAAAGCAGTGTTTGAGAGAGTAGATCAGAGAAGTCTGTGCATTGGATGTTGATGCGGCAATCATTCTTAGTGTACAGACAGGGTTATGGACTCGATATATACTGCACTGCATACAATGTAACACTTTGCATTATCTTTTCTTATTTTTTAAGGTGGAAATGGTTTCAGGCACCGTCCTAACTACATCTATACTCAGCACCAAGGCAATTGCCTCGCCTTCTCCCTCCTAGCTATGACCCTGAACAGGGGTAGATTATAATAAAGGGGTATAGCCAAGTGCCTAACAGCAAGCAATTGCCCATTATAATCTGCTGTATTAGCACAGTTGATTTCTGTGTCAGGGCATATGTCAGGTCACTTTAGTGCATTTGTGTGATACCATTTGCTATTTAGGCTATTACCTTTTTGCTGTAAATTAAATATTTTTTATGTACTACTGAGCCATTATTATTATACCTCTGCTATTTATCTATGCTGTATGTAGCCCCTTATACTTGTGTCTTGTGGTTTCTATGTTGTCGTTGTTGGCATTTATACTATCTGCCCTGCTGTATTTTTAATTACATATTTATGTATCATATTATTGATTACATTTTCTCTACAAATATATATATATATATATATATATATATATATTACATATACTGTAGTTTGCGACTCCTCAGGCTAGAGGTCGGAAGAGAACTAAGGCCTGCTTGACATCGCAGATGGTGGATGGAATGGGAGTGAAGTGAGTATGTTTTTTTTTAAATTCTACTAGCATAGGGACAATATACTGTATGGAGGTACACTAAGGGATATTATGTGGTATGGAGGGCCAACATGGGACCTTATACTGTGTGAAGATTCGGTATGGGACATTGTACTGTGAGGAGGGACCAATACAGGACATTATACTATTTGAGGGCCACCATGGCACATTATACTGTAAAAGGGCCAACTAAGGGACATTATACTGTGTGGAAGGCTGTTATGGGACATTGTACTGTGTGGGGACACTAAGTAGGCAAAGTTTAGAGTGTAATATTAAATTTCCTGCAGCATTGGGCCCTCTTTCCATCTCCTTTGCATGGCACTATTACAATACTTGGGGCAAAGTATTAGGTGTATCAGCAGGATGCAGAGGATGATGGAGAAGAGTAAAGAGAACATCTACAATCCAAACATTACTATATGTAATAGGTATCTATTGTAGGATCTTTGGCATGAAAGGAAGAGGGGGGCCCACACCTTCTGAACAGCCTGGGCCCATGATATCCTTAATCCACTCCTGTCCCTAGATGCCACAGACATTCTAAGCAGTTAGACTGAAGGAGGCTTTCTTTGTTACCTCATCTGCCTCCCTGTAATGGGTTTTCATGGAAGTCAGAGGCCTAATGAAGGCCCCCAGATCTGCCATTTTAGTAATTCAAAGCCCTGCCAGACACCTGAATTCTTCATCAAAATCATGCACATGACTTTGTCATAGAGAAATGTGTGACATTTCAGTTAAGGAATTGTGACACAGGCTCCATGTAGGGATGTCTATCAAAGTGGGAGCAGAGGGGAGCACGTGGTCTGGCTGCCGAGCTGTATGGCCGCAGACAAAGCTAGCTCTCTGTCACCCCAGCGACTCCACATCGACTGCACCTCGTTACAACTCTCTTTTGGTTCTGATTCCGTACGGTACCTATCCCGGGATAGTCCAAAGGCAAAAAACCACAGCTGGTCCGATCAAACTCCTGGATTTTTTCTTCCAACTGCCTTCCGAGTCCAGCCAAGATGGTGCCGGCTCACAACACTCCACTTCAGAATCTGCGGTTATGCCGGAGGCCTCGTCAGGTAGACGTTCCAGTTCGGTACCATCGGTATCTTGCCACTCTAGCTCCTCAGTTCGCAGAACCTCTCCTACTCATCTGACGGTGAAACCTCAGCCGAATCCCAACTGCGTAGCCCTAGAGGGCCGTCAGGAGCATGCGGAACCCCGACCTCTCCAGAATCCGGAATCTGCAGAAAAGCTTTGCTACGTTAGTGGCACCTATTCACTCCTCCATACAAGACCTGGGAGGTAGAGTTCACCATATTGAATCTAAACTAGGGGAGTTCGTATCATCCCATGACCAACTCATTGATGCTCATTATGATCAAGAGGACACCATTACTCAAATTCAAATGAAACTGGCTGATTTGGAAGACCGCTCTAGGCGGAATAACGTTAAACTCAGAGGGGTTCCTGAATCTGTCCCTAACATAGACTTCGTGTCCTACCTGCAGGACTTTATCAAAGCTATATTGCCTAATTCTGCCCCAAGAGACCTCATTATAGATCGAGCGCACCGGCCTCCCAAACCCCGCCATCAGGCTGATGATAATCCTCGAGGCGTAATTGCAAAGATTCATTTTTTTTCATGTTAAAGATCCACTCATGCAAGCTACCAGGAAGAAGGAGTCCCTCTCGGATAAATATAAGGACATTTCTGTCTATGTGGATTTGTCAGCTGCTACTCTACAACAACGACGGGTTTTGGCCCCGATTACAGCCATATTGCGAGATAACCAGATTAAGTACTGATGGGATATCCCGGTCCATCTCCTAGTCTCTCACAAAGAGGATCTTTATGTGCTAAAGTCTTTAGAAGATGGCTACAAATTTCTTAAGAGATGGAATCTGTGACTCCCGAATTTAGAGAACGTCCCTAAGGCTGCTGCCTCACGTATCAAAGAACTATGGCATACGGTTAATAATCGCGGGAAGATTGCCCGCTGAGGTGCTTATTTCTCACCTACTCATGTTTGGGTGTCATGTTTTGTTCTGTTTTTGGTTGCGGTCACCTACTGTTGCTCGGTCCTGAGACTGACTGTTTATTCTCCCATTTCCTCACGGGCGAACAATGCTCGCCTCCAGTAGACTGTGGATATTTCATTTTCATCAATGGTCTTTGTTTGTTGTCTTGTGTCTCCCTCCCTCCCCTTTGTGTTTTTACCCATACTTTTCTTTGCAGGTTGTGAGTTTATTATTGATATTAGGGCAGGGTGATGATGGCTGTTTCTATGATCTAGAGCGGTGCGGACTCGCCTTTCTCTGATGGGGTGGTAAGTCAGTTTTGAGCTTGCTTTTCTTTGTGCGCCATGGCTATTAATTTTGCTTCTATTAATGTTAGGGCCTTGAATTGCCCTAGCAAAATGTCTTTTCTTTAGTCTGAGGCCAAGTCTCTTTCCTGTGATGTACTTTGTGTCCAGGAGACACACTTACTCAGCAAAGAAGCCCATAAGCAATCCCAGCTTTCCAGTGATATTTCAATCCCATTATTCTTCTAAATCTAGGGGTGTTTTAATTGCCTTTAAGCATACGGTCTGTTTCCAACTGTTGGAGGAGAGGATTGACCCTAAAGGTCGATATGTGATTTTGGTTGGTCATTTAAATAATGTTCTCTGCACTTTGGTTTCAGTCTACGCACCTAATATTCACCAACACCGATTTCTCAAAAGAGTTATGCGCCTGGTGTCCTGAGTTCGGCAGGGAGGTCTCCTCCTCTGTGGAGACTTCAATTTAATGGTAGATCAGTCTATGGATTCTTCTTCCTCTTCCCGCAGGGGAGGCCCCTCACTGCAGACCTTTTTAGATCATCATTATTTATATGACATCTGGCAAGTTCATCACAGCGCCGAGCAGGATTATTCCTAGTACTCTCAGGTACACAATAGTTACTCTAGAGTTGACATGTTTTTGGTTGACAGACTTTGGCTCTCAGCAGCTACTTGTTCCACTATTGATGTGATAAAATGGTCTGACCATGCTCCAGTCACCCTTACGGTGGCGGAGACTGGTCGTTCCCCCCCCCCAACTTATCTATGGAGATGTAATTCTTTTCTCCTCTCGCATCCTACTTGCAGTGGGGAAAATAAGTATTTAGTCAGCCACCTATTGTGCAAGTTCTCCCACTTAAAAAGATGAGAGAGGCCTGTAATTGACATCATAGGTAGACTTCAACTATGAGAGACAAAATGAGAAAATATATTCAGAAAATCACATTGTCTAATCCGGGCCCGGATATGTCCTGGCTTAAGCAGGGGGACACGTCTGGCACTGCAGGATCTGAGTTCCTTGCAGGCGTAGTGTGTTAGTGACGGTAGCCATTGTTACATTATATAGCCTCCATAGATAAGGACCTTCAGGATTATTTTGTACCTAATGACATTCCTGAGGTAGGGATTGTTCCCCTGTGGAACGCTCATATAGCCTGTATAAGGGGGTCGTTCATTAGACTAGGCCATAAGGTTAAGAAAACTCTCCAGCCCCAGCTCTATAGCCTCCTGGAGGACCTTAAAAAAAGGAACAGCTTAATAAATCTGCTCCCTCCTTATATAATGCGGAGCAGCTCTTCCTCGCTGGACAGCGCCTGCGCGATTTATTGTTGTTTGATTATGAAAAATCCTTGAAAAAACTAGATACTACTCACAGAGGAATTGGGTGGGTAGACTACTTCGGTCCCTCATCCCTTTTCTTCTTGACCCTGTCTCTAAAGGGAAACTGGTTAGCCCCTCGGACATTGCGGACCAATTTAGTAGATACTATGCCAGCCTTTATAATCTCCGTGACGTCCCTTCTACTCCACAGCCCACAGATGTAGGTATTTCCACCTTCTTAGATTCCCTCCATCTTCCTTCTCTCCTCCCTTCAGTCGCAGCATCTTGATAGACCCATCTCCGCTGAGTAAATAGCCAAAGTAATTGCTTCTTTGCCTGTCAGAAAGTCCCCTGGACCAAATAGCATGACAAATGAGTACTATAAAACCTTTACTGCTCCCTCACTTAACGAAATTCTTTAACTCTGCTATGCTAACGGGCTCTTTTCCCAAAGAGAACCAGGAGGCCTTGATTGTCACGATCCCTAAACCGGGGAAGTCTACTGACTCTCCCCAAAACTTTCGTCCCATCTCCTTGATAAATACCGATGTAAAGATACAGTATATGTGAAGGTTTTCCCCTCTTGGTCTCCCCTGTTCAAGTTGGCTTTGTCGCTGGTCGACAGGCCCCTGATAATACTAGGAGAGTACTGAATCTTTTGCATCATATTGAAAGGGGAAGGCTTCCCTTTATGATGTTAGCGCTTGATGCCGAGAAGGCGTTCGACTGTATCCATTGGTCGTTCGCCTTCTTGGCTTTATGAATGATGGGTTTGGGTGGGACGTTTCTATCAGCTGTTCTTTATTTTGCACCTTCCGCTAGGGTTTTTCCTGAATGGGGCCTTGTTCACTCAATTTGAAATTACTAATGATACCTGACATCCCCACTCATATTTATCCTCTCTATTGAGCCCCTGGCCTGTGCCCTTAGATCCCATCCCAATGTTTGAGGGGCAACTGTGGCGGGTCACTCTCACACCATTTCACTTTATGCTGATGACATTATCCTATCCTTAACTGACCTGTGTTTGTCTCTTACAGCCACTCTTGACTTAATTGATTTATTTAGCTCTTTGTCCTATTATAAATTGAACATAGCCAAAACTCAGATTCTTCCGTTACATCTCCCCAACCAGGAAGTTTCCCTACTTCGACAGAGGTATTCCTTTGACTGGAGATTGGATGATATCCAATATTTGGGGATTCTACTCACTCCCGCCCATTCTTCGCTATATCTAGCAAACTGCCCTCCCCTTCTTCGGGCCTTACAGACTGAGGCAGATTGAATGGCCTTGACTGAGATTTCCTGGCTGGGTAGAATTGCGGCTTTCAAGATGCTTCTCCTTCCTTGCCTTTTGTATTTATTTCGTACCCTGCCTTACCCCCTTCCTTTTTTAAAGTGGTGAACGGATTACTTACTAGATTTATCTGGGCAGGTAGGAAGCCTCGTCTCTCCCGTTCGATTCTAACCAGATCTAGTAGCTTAGGAGGATTGGGGGTCCCTGACATACATGGGTACCATAATGCTACTCTAGTGTCCCTGTTGGTGGGGGGCCTGTCTAGAGAGGAAGAGCTCCATTGGATGCACATTGAAAAATCTTATTTTGCTGCTAGAGAGTTCTGAGACTTACTTTTTGCCTCTTTCTGGGTCAATCTTAAGGACTATTATTGTTCACCTTTTACTAAATATTCTATAACGGCCTGGAAAAATATCCATTCCCACACTGTTCATTCGGAGTTGCTGGATAGATCTACTATTCCGTTCAGAGTGTTTTCTATAGTAGTCCTGTCCTTGAGTCTGGAGAGCTGGGTTGCTAAGGGTTTGCAATTTGTATCACAACTCTTTCAAGACGGTAAACTACGAGACTTTGTATCTCTGTCCGGTGAATTTGATTTGCCCAAACACAAAATTTATAAATTCTTCCAACTGCGACATTGTCTACACAAACATGACTCCTTCCATGTAAGGTGCAACCCTGACATCATTCTCTTACTAAAATCAACACGAAAAGGTCTTAGGCCAATCTATTATTCCATCGACCCTCGATCCTGCATCCAAAAGACTTACCCTATCCGTCAATGGGAGAGGGATCTGGACAGGTCATGGACACCTAGTGAGTGGCAGAAAGCCTTTGTTCTATTCCACACTTCCCTCGCCTGTAGCTCTCATGTAGAGTCGGCCTATAAGGATGTTCTTAGATGGTATTTCCCCCCGGCTCAGATACACAAAATGTTTCCTAACCCTTCCTCTCTATGCTGGAGGCTATGTGGGGGAGTGGGAATGTTACTCCATACCTTTTAGGCTTGTCCTCAATTTGCTCAATACTGGCAGGAGGTCTTTGACCTCTTGGATGTCCTTCTGGGGTGTTCTACTCCTCGGACCCCTCAGTTGGCTTTGCTTAATTTAGAGATGGGCTCGTTCCCCCCTCCACATCGCAAATTGGCGTGTAAAATTTTGATGATAGCTAAATTGATTATCGCTAGGAAATGGAAACAGCCTCTGCCTCCGTCATTGCAGGATCTTCTGACGCTCATTGACACCACTCACTCATATGAAAGAATCATTGCTCTTGGAAATTTTTCTTTTCCTAAATATAGGCTTGTGTGGGAGAGCTGGCTAGCGAGTCCGCACTGCTCTCTACATTGATCTACACTCTTGCGCTACTATTGCTAGACCTCCAATGTTTGTGTTTATGCTTTTGACTTTGTACTATACTTGGTTGTCGCACCAACTTGTCGAGTCCTATTTAGAGGCTTGCCATACCTTGTCAACTGAACCAGGCCAGCTATAGTAACTTTCTTGTGTTGTGCTTGTGTCTGTACCTCCTGGATCTATATGGACATATAACTTTTGTGTTCTCTATGTTGATTGTCTCAGTATTTTGTGCTGTTAAAAGTTTGAAAAAATTTCAATAAAAATCATTGAAACAAAAAGTGGGAGCAGAGCTGGGAATGGGGCTCAGTGGGTAGCGATATTGACTAAAGAGATGGTGCTCACATCGACAGGGACACACCCAGGGTGCACTTGCTAGCTTATTTCCATATGAATTAGAAGTTTCTTTTCAGGACATCTACACAGAACTTTCATAATAAAGTTATGTTAGGTTCACACTAACGTTCGGGTTTCCGTCCTTCTGGAAACCTCTGCAGACTTCCTGTGAAAAGCACGTTGCTGCCGCAGTTTTTCCTGCAGCGCTTTTTTGCTGCAGCCTGCTACATAGGGCCTTAGGCGAAAGGGGTTTCCCATCTCAAAGATCCTATTTATACTGCTAGCTTATGTAAATTCAAGACTTTTTCTAAATACATTTCTTTAGAAATTCTGCTTTGTTTGTCTGATATGTCAGATTATTCCTCTTATTGTTTACACATCATTGTCAAGACACCCGTCTTATATCTGATAACATAGGTCAGAGGATGACTTACTGCTATCTCAGGGGCTGAGTTCTCTTGCTGTTGTATACAGCTTTGTGGTCAGGACAATCAGGTCAGCTAAGTGTAGATTATGATGTTAAACTGTTTTCCCTTAGTCACAACAGCAGCACAATACTGGGGTATTTCTGCCCCTATGTGTTGGTAGGACAGAATGGAATTTTTAATGAACAAACAAATGGTTAAATATCAATCCTCCCCCTCCTCAATATAAGGAAGGAAGTACCAACCCCCCAACGTGTAATTATAAAGACCAATACATACCACATAGGGAGGGAGCCTTGTGCTGCTGTTGGGACTAAGGGAAAACAGATTAACATCATAATCTACACTTCCCTTCCGTCCTACCAGCAGAACAATACTGGGGATGTAGCAAGAAGAACTCTAGGGAGGGCCCTCTTGAAGAATAGAATTTAAAATGGAACGGCCAAAGGAAACGGTCTCCGTAGCCCGGTATTAAATCTATAATGATTTACAAATGTATAGAGAGAGCTTCAAGAAGCTACAGAACTGATTTGTTCCAAAGGAACACAATTCCTTTCCGCCCAGGAGGTGGAAACAGCTCTTGTAGAATGAGCCCGACAGACTCAGGGGGGTCTAACCCCAGTGAAGTAAAAGCCAAGTTTATGGTTTCCTTAAACCAGCTGGCCAAGGGGTCTTAGAAGCCTTGAGCCCTTTATTCTTCCCAGCAAAAGACAAAAAGAGGTTCTCCAACTGCTTAAAGGTAGAGATTTCTGAATATAAATTCTGAGACATCTGGCAACATCCAGGGAATGAATATTGAATTCCTCTGGGGTTGATGGACTGGGATAAAAGACTGGTAAAGAATAACTTGGTTCAAGTTAGATTATGAGGGTACTTTAGGGAGGAACTCTGGCATAAACCTCAATAGCATTAGGATATGTGAGGTTCTACCGAAAATAAAGCCTGACGTTCTCCAACTCTCTTATCTGAAGTTATGGCAAAAAAAAAAAAAACCCACTGTTTTTAGTGTAAGAAATTTAACATCAACCTCTCCCAGAGGCTCAAAGGGGTAATCCCATAACCCCTTCAAAACTATAGACAAATCCCATTGGGGAATTGGGTGGGTAAAAGGTGGTCTGAGCCTTAAAAAATCTTATAACCAGCGGGTTTATGGAAAACTGCTTACCTAAGCAGGCTGAAAAGGTTACAACTTAAACCTTCAAAGTGGAAGGACTAAGGCCTTTGTCCAAGCTGTCCTGAAGAGATTCCAGGATCTCTGGAATGGAGGGATCAGAGCTCTCAAAGCCTTTGCTTTATGCCCAGGAGATGAAGATATTACAAATCCAGGCATAGTTCTTATTTGTAGACTCTGCTCTAGTGAGAGAGAGAGTACTTAGGACGCTCCCGAGAGTCCCTTAGATCGTAATAGGGACTGGCCAAACTCCAGGCTGTCAGATTGTAGGATTTAAGATCCTGGCAGGGCCTGGACCCCTGACAGATAACTTCACCTGGAGAAGAGAGGCTTCATTGAGGTAATCCGCCTCAAGGGCTATACCCTTCAAAGAAGACAACAATTCGTCTCAGGAGACCCCCAAATGATATCTCTCTTTAATGAAGAGAGGCCGGAGCACAGCTTCTTGTCTACCTCACTAGTAGCAATACCAATCAATCACTGTGCAGAGAAAGCCGTATATGGGAGCACTGTGCCCGGTGGTCCATGGGATCCTGAAGGCTAGACCCGTCCTCAGAGGATACAAGTGTTCGCCTAGACAATATGGCAACCGCCATTTCAAGCTTAGGTGGAGGACCCAAGTCCCAAACTGGTCCTTAGTTATTGGGAAGAGTGTTTTGAACCTCTTGGATAACATGTAGGACTTCTCTTGGTGGACATAGCTCTTTTAAGCATGTTGTCCACTTTGAAGGCCCTGGGCCCCCTAGAGGTGGAACTAGAGGCTTCCCCACGGTCAACATCATGGTCCCCTGACCTAATGGACATAAATAATCTCTGAATTTTCTCCAGAGGAAAATGCAGTTTTTGCTATATCCGTATCTGCATCCTCAGATGAAGAATTAGCTTCATCTACGATCCTGAACTCCTCATCAGATCATATGACAGAAGTGGATTCCTCACTGCATCTGAGCCTCTCAGACAAGTGAGTTATGGACTCTTTCAAGTCCTTCATGGTGATCAGAACATACTCCTTGACCCAAATAACCACATCTCTAATTGTGGATTCCTCAGAGGGTTCTTTTGGGTGGCACTGGTGGCATGTATTGAATTTGTAACCGTCAGGCAAGGCAACCGTCATTTCACAGGAGCGACAGGTTAGATTTTTGCGCCTAGACCTGAAGGACTCATCACCACCAGACGCAGAGGATGATATCTTAAAGAAATTGTCATGCAACATGAGCATGACCTTGCTTTGCAAATATAATGATTCTTCTGGTAATCCACATCCCAGGCTCCTGTAGGATGGCGCGAGTTAGCAGGCCACCGCCAGCATACTCTCCCAACACAGAACAGAAAAAAAACAAGTTGGAGGGTTGGTACTTCCTTCCTTATATTGAGGAGGGGGAGGGGTTAATATTTAACCATTTGTTTGTTCATTAAAATTTCATTGTGTCCTACCAGCACACAGTGGTAGAAATACCCCAGTATTGTGCTGCTGGTGAAATGGAAGGGAATTTGTAACGTCCTTGCCTGTCCGGGCTTTGGCGCCGTCCTCCGGGCGCATGCTGCGGCGCAGGAGGCGTGCCCGGTTGTGATTCTTTCCTTTGGGTTTTTCTTGTGTTGTCTGAACACTGTCCTATTCCCTCACCTCCTTAATTGATTTTCCACCCCGCCCTTCTCCTTCACCTTGCTCTCCCCCTGCTCCACTAAGAGTTAACTTTAGTCCTGCCTTTGTGATTGACAGCCTATCCTCCGATCAAGTCTGGGGCGGGTTCTTTCTCCCTATTTATTGTTTGCTCACTTTCCCATTGGCGCCTGCTATTGCATTTTGCTTACTGGCTATACTCCTTGTTCCTTATTACCTGCTCTTCTGCTTTTCTGACCACTGGCTTGACTATTCTCATGGATTTTGATTCTGTACTGCATTGCTCGATTGTTACCGACCCCTTGGCTAGCTGACCTCCCTTTGTTGTTGTGCGTCTTGTCTGCGTTCTGTGTTATCACTTATTATAAGGAGGGACTGTCGACTGGTTGCTGGCTGTCACCTAGGACAGATCGAGCAAGTTAGCCAGGGACAGTGGGGGGGATTCAGCTTAGGGTCCACTGTCTTGTTGTGCCCCTCCCCCCTAAGTTCTCCAGCAGCTCTGGGGAATCGCTCCTCTAGTGATTCCCTTACAGAATTGCAGTTTCACAGACCAGTTTCTCTAACCTTTCGTTGTTTTGGTCTATTGCCAATGTACTTGCCTCCTGTGAAACTACTAGTAAACTTATTTTTAGTTTTCATAAGTTTTCTTAATATTCTGTTTATACTAGGATTATTATTTCCTTTAAATTGGTAAAAATGTGTCTGTTGAAATGTAATTGGTATTAGGTGATTAGTAATGAAAACAATTTGTAAGCCTATTCAGTTATAATAGAACATTTTAGAAACCGAACTTGATTATTGAGTGATATGATTTAAATGTCACAGTATATGGTTTTGATCCTCATGGGCTGAAACAAAGCAAATGTGCAAGAACATTTCATCATTTCAAATCAGTATTATTTCATTAAGGCTAGTATGCTTTTGCTTAACAGATATTGCATATTGTGCTTTTTCTGGCTTATACCACCTGGGGATCAGAACTGAGCTGCCTGTTTACAGAACCATGGAGAAGGAAATAAGATTGAAAGAAACAAAATGTATTCAACCAGAGGAATTGTAATTAATTTAACTTTTTATTTTTGGCAGGAACTATATAATAAACACATACAAAAAAACCCTATTGAATAAAATGAAAAATGTTAAAATCAAATTTTATTTTTTCAATAATGGCAATACTACAGTTGTATTGCGGTCCTTGAGATTAGTGATCTAATGATCAGAGGTTCAAGCCCCATAAGAGGCTTAAAGAAATTTAAAATAAATAAATAAATAAAAAAAATTCTAAAAATAAAAAAGTTTTAAAAAATATTTTAAAATTACAAAAAAAACATAAAAACTCAAATCACCTCATTTACCTAGATTTTAAATAAGAATAAAAAAACAAAACTAAACATAAACAAACATCCCCACATCTGAAAATACTCAAACCGTAGCTGAATCACCTTTTTTGCCATTTGGTATTACTGTGATTGTGCCGACCCAAATAATATAATGAACATTTAATTTTTACTGCACAATGAAATGCACCACAAAAACAAAATGTCCCAAATGCAGTTTTTCTCTACTTCCACCCATTCTGAATTTTTTTCTAGATTCCTGGTACATTATATGTAATATTAAAAGGCGCCATTACAAAGTACAGTTTGTTCTGCACAAAATAAGCCCTCATACAGCTCTATGAACAGAAGACAAGGAGTAAAATACAAAAATCAAAAATTAAAAATTACTGTGATGGGAAAGGGTTAAATAGGTCATTTTTTTACTATAAGGTCTTGTGAGAAGACTGTTTGGCAAAATAAAGATCACAGATGAGACTTTTTTGGTCTATGTTTCAAAGAGCACCAACTATACTGCTTTAATGCGAGATCTGGAGTAGAATTAATGGATAAGACCAGAGTTAGAGTATAGAAACCCAACTAGTTCTACTTTTATATTCATGTTCTTTGCCCCTTCTACCCTCCTGTTTTACCTCTGTTTTGCTGTTATAAAAGCAATAAAAATGTATGATGCAAAATAATAAAAAAAGAATATAGGAAGCACTGTCATAGTCAGGAAATGGACCAAAGCAGGAGTCACACAATGAGCCGAAACAAAGTCTGGGACCAACAACTGACACCAGATAGGAGACAGTGACCAGATTGTACCTTAAAGTAGGAGACTGTCTTAGGCTAAGGCCCCACATTGTGGAAACGCAGAATTTTTTGTTGCAGTTTTTGCTGTGTTTTTTTGAGCCAAAGTCAGGAGAGGCTTGAAAAGGAAAGGGAAATATAAAGGAAGATCTTAGACATTTCCCTTCTGTTGAATCCACTCCTGACTTTGGATCAAAAATACGCAGCAAAATCTGCAACTAAAAACGCAGCATTTCCGTGACGTCGGGTCTTAGCCTTAGGTTAAGGCTACACTCTGCAAGTACACAGAGGGTTAGTCATGGCTAAATCCATGACGGTTAACCCACTGATAAGTATAGTGCAGGTGTTGTAGATTGGTTTTAAACAAATCCCATCTGTACACTGTAGAATAAAACACATGGTGCAAAGTGTCTTGTACTGCAGGTTTTGAACACTGAGTATGTTAATATTTGGCTGCAGACCTTTGCAATGAAAATAAGACTTCTCTTCTCTGATTTGCAATTCAATATGGTCAATTTTAAAAATGTTCTACTTTCATCTAACTGCAACATCTGAGAGCTAACAGTGTGGAGATGACGCTGGGGAGAAGACCCAAGATGGTAGCTACTTGCTTCTTTTTGTGTCACATAAGGTGTGTTCCCTAATCCTCTTACAAAACCTAGGTGGCACAGTTATGATGGGGTCTGGGTGACTGGTGATAGAGGGTGCCCTTTGTGGTTGCTTTAAATGAGTTAAAGGAGACACAGTGACCGTTGAAAAGGTGATACAGCACAGTTTACTTACTCAGATATTCCAGTCACAAGTAACATGGAGACATAGTTCTCTTTAAGAAAGGAGCATATACACTTTGGACATTCAATGTGCCAAGTTGAGGTGCAGGTTTAGATACATCTTGGCACAGTGCAGTTAGTAAATCTGGCACAAAACATTAAATGCACTTTGGCAAGAAACTTTAACTTGACTTTTTGAAAAACATTTATGGATACATAGTTATATTAAGTGATAAATTATCATCTGTAGGTTAACACTGTCAAGTTAATGTTTGTTATATCTAAAACATTATCATTAGTCAGTAAAGTTGAAAAAATACACAAATTCATCTAAATTAAAATACTATTAAGCAGTCTTAGATAAAGAATGTTATGCAGTGCCCTGTTAGTCAATAACTTTAAGTTAGGGAATTGATCAATTTAAAGGGGCTCCAGACACAAAGGTTGAGTGAGGTGAGTGGGGAAAGCTATAGACTCCTATACACAAAGGGGCCAGGATCTCTGTTGTGCAGCTAAAACTTTGAAGTGTATTCTTATCTAGGGCAGAAGATATTTTGGATTGTTAAACTGTAAAATGTATACTGTATGTAATGCATATTTGGTATGACCAGATTTTATTATGTGTACTTGCTTTGGGTATTTGGGAACATGAGATTGATTTAATTTTAAGCAAAAGCTTCAGTAAAGTGGTTTTGCATTTTTTGAATCATTGTTTGACCGAAACACATGTTATTCTCATGTTCTACAAGTTGGAAGAGATATATCACACACATATTGCTAACTTCCTAAAATGCATTAGCAGTTCATGTTATGTTGGCAAATGGCAAATTTATTTTCTTTTGTATTCCTGAGTAGCCAAAGTTTGAACTCAGATAGTAACCATTCCTGTTTTAAAGAAAACATTAAAGAGGATCTGACAGTTATTCTGACGTGTGTTTTAGTGAATTCTTGTGTTCCACATAATATAACAATTCTGAAGCATGTCATCATGGAACTCTACTTTATACTGTCCCTCTGTTAGGCTGATTTCACAGACTCGATTAGTGTGAAACCAGTCTTATTCCTCATAGAAATATAAGAACTTCATGTAACCATCTGGGGATGAGTTTCTACACACGGTCACTGACTAATCACTGCTGCCAGTGCCAGACTGAGTAAGGAATAGGCATGCACTCTTTGAAAGAGGAATGCACTCAGTTGTCAATCTATTTAAGAAATTCCAGTAGGAATTACAGAGAACTGGCACAATGCAGAGATTCAGCATTGCTATATCATTGGTAATGCAAGTATTTACTAAAACAGACAAATCACAATAAGTTCTCTTTAAACTTTACATAGTTTAAATAGAGTATTACATAAAGTATTGAAGACTTGCTTTATTTCTTTAAAAAAAATGACAATGACAATTTGCACCATATTTGTATTATTGAAATGAAATAATATAAGTAACATTATAAAATACATTTCTTCATTGTAATGTAAAACACAAAACATTATGAATAACACAGTATTTATTATGCAGGCAGTATGTAACAGAATTATCTGCTGGTGCACTTTGCCAAATGAAGGTGAAAATCCTGCACAGCTGCACAGGGGCCCAATAGGTGAGAGGACCCTATAACCTGTGAGACTGTACTCAGATGGCCTTTGCTGGGGTCAAAGGACATGTGTTAGTTTCATAAAAATCAGGGCAAACAATAGCAGATAGGTGTAAGATGACACTGGGTTAGGTCTTATTGATAGGGTTGCAAGTATAAGAGAAAAATCTGAGAGAAATACACCTCCCCTCCACAACCAATCCTGCACAAGTTTTGCACACCTTAATAGCAACTTTCTACTGTCTAATACATTCCAAGTAAATAAGCTTAATAAGTTCATGACTAATGATTACTGGTAGATTGTTAGAGAGACATAAGGGTGTGTTCTATACTGACACACTAAAATACAAGGGATCCATGGATCACATTTATTCCCACTCTCTTCACATCCAGCCACCTACCATTAAAGTTTCCTAAATGACTTAATATTTCAAGAATAAATCAGCCAAAATGTTACTTTGTTTTATCTGGTCACAAAAAATATATTCCACAGTTCAAATTTCTTACCTATTCAGCTTTGTCCTGTATGTCTCCTCATTATATTTCCTCACTAATATCCTTTGATCAAAGCAAACTTTTATTCTTTTTATGACGTTATATCGCTCTTTTTATCTACTCATATTCCTCTACCATTCCTCAACCAAAAAAATGACCTCTTTCCACAGGGTTTCCACCAAAGTGAAAGCATAACTCCAATTATAAAACAATGTTTCATAAATGAATAGTACAAGTGAATATAAGGAATTTAAACTATATGCTTCCTTCTGTATTTATCAGGCTGCTCTCCCCTCATTACCTTCACTCAGACTCTTCTCTAATCGCCATTGTATCTGTATCCAGTCTCACTCACAGAAGTCTTTAGAGAGGGGTGATGAGAGACTGCTGCCAACTAGTAATTGATTTATTAGTCTCTCACACTCTCCATAGATTATATTAAAATACATTCTAGAGGCAGGAAGTAGGAAAGCAACCTGATAAATGGAGAAAGAAACATTTTCCTTAAGATATATTACAATGCTGCTTATAGTCCTCTTCACTACTCCTTAACAAAATGTTATTTTATGTTTGGAGGTATTCATTAAAGTAATTCTATCACCACGAAATTATGTTGGGTATTTTATTGCCCCTATTTATGTTAAAAGATTGCTACATGGGTCATTTAGTCCTCACAATTGGTGAACACTTCCTGTTTTGTAGTCCCCTACTTTTAGCATGATTATTATATAAGGTTATATCTTTGTTATACCATTGGAAGCAGAGAACATAGGATCATACAACTATCTATATCTATACCTACGGATATCAAAGAACATGCTCAAAACATCCTCCCTTCAAAGTTGCACTTGTTTTTAGTACTTATTCCTGTTGTAATTTACATATCTTCAAATATTAATACTGGAGTATCTCTTCTTACAATGCTGTATTGTATCATTCCATTGTTGCTCACCTGGAAATGTATGAATGAATTGACAACTAGGCACTGACTGTGCAGTGCCAGAGTAAGAAGGAACATGCTCCATTAGCAAGAGCAATAGTACCCCAAATTTTCTGTGAATTTGTTTCTTTGTCTGTACACATCCTGGTAGCTCAGGTGGCTGCATACAGTATAATTTATTGGAAGGTAGGAAGGTTTATATGTATACCAAAATATACACAATCCACAGGGTAAAGTGCAGCAAGAAGCCAGCAGGGACAATCTGACACAAACTCAGTGCCTTCTTCTAGTCCATAGCTTGGGTTGCAGTGAAAATGAACTAACAGAGTCATGAGCCACTTGGGAATCAAGATAGTAAATGACACAACTGTGAACTGTATCGCACTATGATAAAGTCTGAACTTGCCATCTAGAAGTTATATCAAATGGTACAGTGCACAATGGGCTAGCTGACTACAGTGCTCAAAGTTTTTAAAGGTGGTTTCCAGAGTTAAGGTTGTTATGGCCTGTCCTTAGGATAGACCATAAATACCTGATCAGTGGGGGTCCGACAGTTGGTCCCCCACCAACCAGTTGTATGGAGCCACTTCCTGTACCTTTCCTATAAACAATATTGGGCTGTATCAGAAAGCTATGTCCCCTATATAGCATCAAAGTACTGATACTGCAGTTCAGCTCCCACTGACTTCAATGGGCGCTGAGCTGAAGTAATGGAGCCAGGACCTCTATTCCGTATAGGATGGGCTCTGGAAGCAGTTATTGGCCAGCTGTCATCCCCCCATGATCAGGTATTTATGGCCTATCCTCCCACTTTAACATGTAATGTTAATGGAAGCTTTTGCCTGGAGGGAGCTGATTAATCGTACCATAAATGAATCGTAATAATTTTGTTCTCATAGGGGAATACAAAGCTTTGTTTTCCAATACAACATTGAGGCCAAAAGTATGATAGAGACAAAAGTATCCTATGTAGTAGAAACTATTGTATTCTGTATTATGTTTGTTCTTCCTACCAAGTGAAAACAATAACATGCAAACTAGGAGGAGTAGGGTCTGTCTCTTCCTCTCTCTCTCCTGATAAACCCACCTTTTCTCCCATCACTCCTGGTGAAGAATCTATGCAATTGGGAGCTATGGACGCCAAGACTCGACAAGAGCATCGTCTCCGGAATAACCTCTGCCTGAATTGTGGTACTTCAGGTCATATCATACGAGACTGCTCGATCAGACCCCGCACACCAGCAGAAAAACTTTAGTGCCTGAGTGGTAGTCAGAAGAACCACTCAGGCAACCAGGTATTTGCTGAAAATAACAATAAGATGATGTTATCTGTGTCTCTGTCCTCTGGGGACAGATCTGTTTCTGGCCAGGCTTTAGTTGACTCTGGGTCTGCGGCAAACTTTGTCACATTCTCGTTTGTCTCAGCTTTAGGCATTGAGCTTTTCCCACTTGACATTCCACTGTCTGTTACTGGAGCGGATTTTGCCCCACTGGCCAGGGGTAAGGTCCGATTCAAGACCCCCTTAATCACGTTGCAAGTGGGTTCTGCTAATTCAGAGGTCATGAGTTTTTTTTTGTTATGGAGCATCTGTCTTCCGATATTATTTTGGGGCTCCCCTGGTTGAACCTCCATAACCCTATTTTTGATTGGGGTAAAAGGGAGTTGGTAAAATGGAGAGATCAGTGCTCATCCCACTGTATTGTTTTGCACACCTTAGATTGTGTGAGAGAGGAGACGGTCTTGGCTGTAAAGGTTGGAAACGTCAGGCGAATAAAAAAACGTTTGCCTGGTCCACCAGCACCTGTTGTTGTTCAGGGAGATCTTGAATTCAAGGCAGAGAAAATACTGGGTCCTTTTAAAACTGTTTTTTCTGGTGAGGGTCCGGTGGCCCCTCATAAAAGGGGGGTACTGTAACGTCTCTGAATGTTCGGGTTTCTGCGCCACCCATCTCCAGCACCTTGTTTCTTTCGGCTTCTCAATAGTTAATCTCAGCCTTGCCTGTGTGATTGACAGCCTGTCTACCAATCCAGTCTGGGGGAGGTCCTGACTTTCTATAAACAGGTTGTCAGTCCTCACATGGTCGCTGGCTATTGATTCTGTCTTGTGACTTGTCTCTGCTAGCTCCTTTTCTGCTATTTCCTGTATTCCTATTCCTGACCTCTGGCTTTGTCTTTTTACTATTCTCTTGGTTTGTGATTTTGTATTGCATTGCTTGACTGTTACCGACCCCTTGGCTAGCTGACCTCCCGTTGTTTGTCCTGTCTGCGTTCTGTGTTGTCACCTATATTAGGTAGGGCCTGTCGTCCAGTTGCTGCTGTCTCCTAGGACAGATAGGCAAGTTAGCCAGGGACAGTGGGGGGGTTCAGCTTAGGGCTCACTGTCTTGTTGTGCCCCTCCCCCCAGGGTTCTGCAGCAGCACTGGGGAATTGCTCAACTGGCAATTCCCTTACAACCAGAATGTCATCCAGGTAGACAACCACGAAACGGCCTTGCAAGTCTCTAAAGATATCGTTAACAAAATGTTGAAAAACTGCAGGTGCATTACACAACCTGAAAAGCATTACCAAATATTCAAAGTGACCTTCTGGGGTGTTAAATGCAGTCTTCCATTCTTCTCCTTCTCTGATCCAGATCAGATTGTATGCCCCATGGAGGTCAATTTTAGAAAACCAGCGGGCACCCACAATCTGATTTAAAAAAGTCAGGGATCAGAGGAAGAGGGTACTGATTTTTAACCATAATTTAGATGGACAGATGTGACCTTTAAGAAGACTATTCTGAATGTATTCCCGCATAGACTCACGTTCTGGAGCAAATTGATTGAAGATCCCTTCTCTTAGGGTATTTGGACTCGGGAAGGAGTTCAATCGCACAATCGTAAGGTTTATGTGGGGGTAAAACTTCAGCAGATTTAAGATCAAATATATCACGAAAATCAGACAAAAATTCAGGTACAACCATCTCCTCACTGAGACAATCGGAGGTATGCAATGCTATGCAATGGGCGGAGCACCGATTCCCCAATTTCACCAACTCTTTTTTGGACCAATCAAAAGTAGGGTTATGGAGGTCTAACTAGGGAAGCCCTAAGATAATATCAGACGAGAGATCCTCCATAACAAAAAAACTTATGACCTCAGTCATAGAGAGTAAGGGGGTTTTAAAACGGATTTTACTCCTGGCCAGTGGAATAAAATCCGCCCCAGTAACCAACAAAGGAGTATCTAATGGCCCACGTTCAATGCATAAAGCAGAAAGAAGCAAAAATTTAACAAATTAGTGGCAGCCACAGAATCTACTAGGGCCTGGCCAGAAACAGATTTGTCCCCAAAGGACAGAGACACAGGTAACATCAATTTATGAGAATACTCGGAAGATACCTGACTGCCTGAGTGGTTCTCCCGATTACCACTCAGGCCCTGGAGTTTTCCGCCGGGGTGCGTGGTTTGATGGAACAGTCTCGGATGAGATTAACCTGTTTGCCGCAATACAGGAAGAGATGATTCTGGAGACAATATTCTGGTCTAGCCTTGGTATCCAGCGCTCCCAACTGCATAGGCTCATCTCCAGCGGTGACAGAAGTAGAAACAGATTTTTTAACAGAAAGAGAGGGATAGACAGAAGACTTAGTAGAGTCACACCAACCTGCTGTTATACTAAACTTCTGAAACTCAGAGCAATAAGTCTTAATGGAGCGTTTGCCCTGCTGAAGTTGTGACTCAGCAAATCCAATGTGAACAGGCTCGGCATAAATAGCACCCAAAGATTTGAAAAATTTTTCCAAATCTGTCCACTCCTCTGCCCCAGCGGGAAGTTTAAGGGCCCAAGTCTGTGGATCCCCCTGTAAGAGAGAAATGACCACCCCCACCATCTGAGACTGAGACGCACGAGGGTTGACCCGAAAATACAACCGACATGACTCCCATAACGTCTCAAATTTTCCTCGGTCCCCTGAAAAACGATTTGGGAGTAACATTTTAACCCTGGAAAGGAAGAAGACAGCAGGTGGTGTCGCAGAAGCCATAGCTTGATTCTGGGTGAGGGCGTGTACCTGATTATCCAGCTCAGACACCAGACCTGCTAAACCTGCCATCCAAGTCGTAAGGTCCTGGATAGAAGCCTTGCCACTCAGGAGTAGAAGGGTTTTTAATTTTCATCTTGCTATTCTGTAAGGGCATTGCCAGCAGATCGAGTCCCCAGCAGCTGCTGGTGAACCCTGGGGGGAGGGGCACAACAAGACAGTGAACCCTAAGCTGAACCCCCCCACTGTCCCTGGCTACTTGCCTGATCTGTCCTAGGCAACAGCCAGCAACTGGTCGACGATACCTTCTTAATATAAGTGACAACACAGAATGCAGACATGACAAACGACAACAAAAGGGAGGTCAGCTAGCCAAGGGGTTGGAAACAGTCGAGCAATGCGGTACAGAATCAAAATCCAAGAGAATAGTCAAAGTCAAAGCCAGAGGTCAGGAATAAGAATACAGGTAATTAAACAGCAAGAGCAATAGCCAGTGCGCACAAGGCAATAGCAAGCGCCAATGTGAATGTGAGCAAACTATAAATAGGAAGGAAGAACCCACCCCAGACTTGATAGGACAAAAGAATGTCAATCACACAGGTAAGGCTAAAATTAACTATTAGAGGAGCAGAAAGAAACCAAGGTAAAGGAGATGGGTGTGGTGGAAAATCAATTATGGAGGTGAGGGAATAGGACAGTGTTCAGACAATACCAGAAGAACCCAAAGGAAGGAATCACAGATGGACATGCCTCCTGCGACACAGCATGCGGCCGGAGGATGGTGCCAAAGCCCGGACGGGCAAGGATGTTACACATAACTTTTAAGAAGTATTCAAGTAAAATATAAAAATGCTTAAAGACATGTCAAAGATTGATAATAAGCTAGGTAGAACTGTCAACAAATATATTGTGATATGCAGCTTCCTAACAATAATTAATGCAATTCAAGCCAAACTACATATACACAGCAGCTCCACATTAAACTAGTTTGATATGGCAGGAACTTTCATCCTGCATGCACAAATATGAAGCCACTTAAGAGAACTGATAAAAATGCTCCCTTAAAGGGAGTCTATCATTAAAAAAAAACTCCTTTTAAACTAATGTCATGTTGGAATGGCCTTTAAAAAGGCCATTCTACTCCTACCTTCCATTCTTTTCTTCTGCCAGCTGTTTCTGATAAAATTAGTTTCTTCAGTTATGCTAATTACCATCAGGGAGCACCTTGGGCATTCCTCCTGTGCTGCTAGCACCCCCCCCCCGAGTCATAGCTTTCCACCGCCCCTTAGTCCATTGTGTTCACTCCCCTCTTCCTGTTCTCTTTATCTTCTGCCTTTCGCAGGCATCGGATGCAGGCGCTGTAACAGACCACTGGAAAATGGCGGCCCGGGCAGAGCTGATTATGTTTGGTTATATTTGACTCAGACCTTTCCTTCACCCCCCCCATATACAATCACTCGCATGCTCATGTCATCTCCACCTCAAAAACATATCCAGAATATGCCCTTTCCTTACCAGAGATACACTAAAGACACTTATTGTTGCCCTGATTCACTCACGCCTTGACTACTGTAACTCCTTACTAATCGGTCTTCCCCTTACTAAACTCTCCCCTCTACAATCTATTCTGAATGCAGCGGCCAGGCTCATCTATCAGTCTAGACGCTACAGCGATGCCTCCGGTCTCTGTCAGTCACTACATTGGCTGCCTATTCAATGCAGAATACAATATAAACCCTCATCCACAAGTCTCTCCATAATGCTGCACCTCCCTACATTTCCTCCCTCATCTCTGTCTATCGCCCAACCCGTGCTCTCCGTTCACTCATTGACCTAAGACTAACATCCTCTATTTTCAGAAACTCCCACACTCGTATACACCACTTGAGTTGCACCACTTCTCTGGAATGCTCTATCCCAGACTATCAGATTAACCTCCAATTTCTACAGCTTCAAGCGCAAACTAAAGACATATCTTTTTAGATAGGGCTATCACAACTCCTAATGTAAACCCTTCCATAGTTAGATTCCCTAAAACGTACCGTCTGTTCACGCTCCCACATTACCTCACAGGATATGATGCCGTATCAGTCTAACTTTATATGTCCAGGCACCATCTGCACGTTAAAGGACACGACTGGTGACGGCTCATACAGTTTTATATATGTGTAATGACAGTAACCTCTATTAGAAAATTGACCATTGTATAAGCAATGCTACCTCCGATGCCGCCCCTGCTACCTCTTGTGTCACCCCCTCTACCTCATAGATTATAAGCTCTTGCGAACAGAGCCCTCACTCCCATTGTTTGAGTTGACTATTTCTTTGTAATGTATCTTTTTTGTCTGTACTTGAACACTACAAATTGTACAGTGCTGTGGACCATGTTGGCGCTATGTAAATAAAATGTAGTATTATTAGTATTATTATTATCAGATCCATCAGGTCAGGATACCCCAAAAGGACCATAAAATGTTTAAAATTTCTCTATTTTCTTTAATCGAAATTAGCTATGATCCAAATTGGGTTTTTGCTCTTGGGAACGCAGTTTGGGAACAAAGAGGTCAGGACATTCACGTGTCCTTGCAAAATCCTGGGCATCTTTAACCATTTCTCGACATCTGCCGTAATAGTACGGGTGTCAAAAACGAAAATCGAAAAATGTCACCGGAGGGAAGGGGTTAAGGATTGGTTCCAGATTTCTCCAAAACCTTTCCTCCAGATCTTCTGCTTGTCAGCTAAAATCCTTGCACCTAGAACTTGCGAATATGCAGGAACTGTCTTTTCAGGATTCCTCTCCTATTGCTTGCTGTCTCCTTGCAAAAGGTCGAGGTAGTAATAGCCCCCTCCTCACTAATGTTAATCCTCAAATCCAGAAATGATAATTCATGTTTGTTTATAGAAGCCGTGAACAGCATATTGATCTAATTGTGGTTAAGTGTGGCTATAAATTCCTGGAAACGATTTTCAGTGTTGTTGTAGACCAGGACATCATCAATGTATCTAATAAACAGCACTACTGATGATGTCCAGGGCTCGATGTCCCCACAAAAAACGAGATGTTCTTCCCACCAACATAAAAACAGATTGGCGAAGGTGGGCATGGTGGGAAGCAGGGTGCCAATCCATTGTAGATAGTACTGCCCATCGAACAGGAAAAAATTCCTAGTCAGCACAAGTCAGAGTAATCTGAGTACAAAATCACTGTGTGGTTTCAGATGTATTCCCCATGTGTCACGGAAATATTTAGAAGCCTCAAACCCCTGATCGTGTGGGATCCAGCTATATAAAGCCTCAATATTCAGACTTGCTAATAATGTGCCCCCCGAAGGTAGTTGCTCTCCAAACAATTGAGGATGTCCATTGTGTCTCATACATACGACGGTAGGACGATGAACAAAAGGGGTAATATAGTGTCAATATATACTAATGTCCTGAGAAGGACCATCCATAAAGGGTTACAACCTTTATGCACCTTCGGAAGACAGTAAAATGTAGGGGGTCTGTAGATGTTGAGGCTTTAAAAATGAAAGCTACTTTCTAATAAGGAAACGGGCCTTAAAACCATAATGCCACTCAATTCCCTAAAGCAGGGGTCGGCAACCCCCGGCACGGTGCCAAGAGTGGCACGCCAGGCAAATTTCCCTGGCACGGGCAACGGAGTCCTCACCCAGATATGTGCCTGATCCTATTAAAATTTCATTAGCGCCAGGTGCTGCCTGAAGATGGATGTGGCAGCACCCCGCGTCTGCACAGTCTATGTACAGTAGTGAAGCCGGTAATTGCCGGCTTCACTACTGTACCTGAGTGAATTGCTCAGGATTGGTTAAAGCTATAAAGAAACACTTGGATTCATTTTAAAGATGAGAATTTCATCTTTAAAATGATACCAAGATCACCATGATTGTCCTTACACATCCTGAGCGATTCGCTGGTGAAAACGATGTTCGGCATTGAAATCCCAATGCCAATCTCAATTCCCGACATCGTTTTATCAGTGAATCGCTCTGAATCTGTAACGTCTATCATAGCGATCTTGGTATCTTTTTAAAGATGAGATTCTCATCTTTAAAATGAATCCAGTTGCATCTTTGTGGCCCTAACAGATCCTTAGAAATGGGGCTCTAAAGTGTCCCCCCCTCCTGCCTCAGACAGCATCTTAGAGCTAAGGAAGGAGGGGGAGGAGGAGCTGCAGACTGCAGAGACAATGATAACTCATCATTGTCTGTGGATAAGCTAGAGATGACCCCAGGGGGGGTAGCAGGGACTTCTGTCAATGTTATCCCCTCTCCTATCAATCAGAGAGCATACTGTACTTTTGCTCTCTGATTGTCACATACAGGAATAATGTAATACCCCTCTGAGCCTAATCACAGGGGTATTCTTATGTAATACCCCTCTGAACCTAACCAGGAAATTTACTGGCGCTGTGACCCAGATGTTTACCATTGTGCAGGTCGCAACGCCAAAAGTGTCGCACCAAACACTTACACAACACATGCACAAAGTCACTAATAAAATTTACATTTTTTCACTGTCCCTGTCCTGTCCATACCTGATCTTTATAGAGTAAATTACGCCGCCCGCCTCTCTAGTGATATCAGTTACACGCTTAAATAATAGCAATAGCAATTATCACTAGCGATGAACGTATAAAACATTTCTGACAAACGGAAGTTTCGTCAGATAATAAATTTTTACCCATTAAATGTGTATAAAATACTAGTTTTTGGCAGTTTTCAGATACTGTGTGCAGGGGCCACTATGCTGCATAATACCGTGTGCAGGGTCCGCTATGGGGCATAATATCGTGTGCAAGGGTCATCAAACTTACAATTATTGACCGGCACTCCAAGTACCTCAACTTTGATTTCTTTAATCGAAATCAGCATGCCGAACAAAAAAGGTTGCCTACCCCTGCCCTAAAGTAAGTTGTACTTGAATGGTTTGGGAAAATTTCATAACTGTCAGGTTGAGACCGAATCTCTAAGCACATACACACGTGGACAAAATTGTTGGTACCCCTCGTTTAATGAAAAAAAAAACACACAATGGTCTCAGAAATAACTTGAATCTGACAAAAGAAATAATACATAAAAATTCTATGAAAATGAACAAATGAAAGTCAGAAATTGTTTTTCAACCATGCTTCAACAGAATTTTAAAAAAAAATAAAACTCATGAAACAGGCCTGGACAGAAATGACGGTACCCCTGAAAATAATGTGACCAAAGGGACATGTTAAATCAAGGTATGTCCACTAATTAGCATCACAGGTGTCTACAATCTTGTAATCAGTCAGTGGGCCTGTATATAGGGCTAGTTACTCACTGTGCTGTTTGGTGACATGGTGAGTACCACACTCAACATGGACCAGAGGAAGCGAAGGAAAAAGTCTCAGGAACTTAGAAAGAAAATTATAGACAAGCATGTTAAAGGTAAAGGTTATAAGACTATCTCCAAGCAGCTTGATGTTCCTGTGACTACAGTTGCACATATTATTCAGAAATTTAAGATCCATGGGACTGTAGCCAACCTAAAGGTGAACTTCAAGCTCAAGGAACATCAGTGTCAGATCGCACCATCCGTCATTGTTTGAGCCAAAGTGGACTTCATGGGAGACAACCAAGGAGGACACCATTGTTGAAAACAAATCATAAAAAAGCCTTACTGGAATTTGCCAAACTACATGTTGGCAAGCCACAAAATTGAAATTTTTGGCAAGGCACATCAGCTCTATGTTCACAGATGGAAAAATTAAGCATATCTTGAAAAGAACATTGTCCCTACAAGAAATGTGCTGCCCAGTATCAGAAAGCTTGGTCTCAGTCGCAGGTCATTGGTCTTGCAACAGGATAATGACCCAAAACACAAAGCTAAAAACACCCAAGAATGGCTAAGAGGAAAACATTGGACCATTCTGAAGTGGCCTTCTATAAGCCCTGACCTAAATCCTATTGAGCATCTTTGGAAGGAGCTGAAACATGCCGTCTGGAAAAGGCACATTTCAAACCAAGACAACTGCAGCAGTTTGCTCATGAGGAGTGAGCCAAAATACCTGTTGAGAGGTGCAGAAGTCTCATTGACAGTTACAAGAATCGTTTGATTGCAGTGATTGCCTCAAAAGGTTGTGCAACAAAATATTAAGTTAAGGGTACCATCATTTCTGTGCAGGCTTGTTTCATGAGTTTTCTTTTTTTTTTTAATTCTGTTGAAGCATGGTTGAAAAGCAATGTCTGACTTTCATTTGTTCATTTTCATAGAATTTTTATATATTATTACTTTTGTCAGATTCAAGTTATTTCTGTGAACATTGTGGGTTTTTCTTTCATTTAACAAGGGGTACCAACAATTTTGTTCACATGTGTATCTCTGTATTTGATCTTGTCCATTACAACGATGTCCCCCCTTTTGTCAGAGGGTTTGACCACAATGGTTTAATCGCATTATAATGCCATTTGGGCCATCAACTGGGAATGGTTTAATTTACCACAAGTGTAAACTCTAACACCATTACCCAATTTCTCCATGGTGAAGAGAAAAATATCCTTAACTCAATCAAATGCCATATATTTAGTTGTGGGTACAAATGATAGTCCTTTTGCTAGAACTTGCGCATCCAAAGGGGTAATAACCCTCAATGATAAATTGATAATCTGTAAATCGTCCATTATATTGTGGCCCAGACTATGAAAAGGGTCTTCCTGAGTTGGAGGAATTGTGGGAGGAAAAGATGAGTCATAGTTATTTAAGTTGGGGGTATGTTCTGATGGCTCCTGATAAGGTATTGTGGGGGGCACCTGGGATAAAAAAAAGAAAATCCCCGCATTGTCTCCCTTGATGTGTGCTGGGATTGGTATTGTAATTTCTTGTGCCCCCTTGCTGTTTTGGCCTGTCCTTCCGCCATTCAGAATCCCCTATTCCGTTGTTGTTTAGCAGGTTAAATATTAATTTGGTCTGTATCAGACATGTCGTAGTCAGATGACGAGATCTCTGTCTTTAGAACTGTTTTGTTTAAATTTTTGTATGCTTTATTTTTTGTCTGTATATGTAGTAAAAATGGATAATATATTAATAGTAGTTGCACTAACGTATAACTTATCATTGCAAATAATATAATATAAATATATAGAACTTGCTTCAGACATGACTGAAAATGTCAAAGGTGAGTTTAAATTTTATGTGTTATCGATATGAGGTTTCCCATGGGAATTTCAGATCCTAGAAGTCACCTTAAGCTCATAAAAATATTGTATTGCAGTGGAAGAGGGGACAGATGAAAGAGAGTAACACTCTCTAGGGAGACTATAATACCAAATGTGCTTCTGGGAAGTGTCATACATGCAGTATTGCTTATGCCAATAGTAAAATGGAATAAATGGGTTAATATTATTCTACCAATACAGTATGTACCATTGAAAATGAGTACGTTTAACATTATTATAAAGATGTCTTGCAGCGCAGCAGATGGTTGAATAAGAGCTGTTTATATTAACAATCCATTCTGTTTAGTACTGTATAGCAGCATACACAATACAAGCTACTATTTATTTGTTCAGTGCACCAAATAAAACCGTAATCCTTATTTATTTTCAGAAAAGCAACAACTGAAATTAGTGGATTTATGTTGCATAAACGATTGAACAATTAAGCTTTAAAAGTGGTTGGCTGACTTCTTAAGAGTTGAAAAGAAATAAAAAAATATTGTTGAGGGCCTCTGCATTTTCTATCATTTTGTTTATTTTTGTTCCTAAGCACATGAGAGCAGTTAGGACTAAATCCAGTGCATTATGCCAAAACAATTTTTAAAAGTCTTCCCTGTTGTTAATGTTTATACAAAGCTTTGGGCTTTTTTATTTGCACTTTCATTATATTCTCTGCCCTGGAGTATAAAATGTAAAGTGCTATTTACCACAGCATTCTAGTAGTCATTCTTTGTTAACTTTGACTACAAAAAAGTAAATAAATGCTTTAAAGGCATGAATATGGATAAACATGTTGGCCACTTGAGTGTTTTCAGTGCTTTTGTAGAATCTATTAATTACCATGAAATGGGACATCCCCATAGTAGGAATACATTATTATTCTAGGAGTCAAAGATATTGGCTGGCATGACAAAAAATAATAACATGACTATTAAATATCATTATTTTCCTTTTAAATAATTTCTTTCTATCATCTAACAAATTCAATGAATTGAAATAAAATATTGTTTTGTGATAAAGAGCATTTGTCTTTTAGGTCCATTGAATTCTTGCACAGTGTAAATTCGTGCTCACAGATGGTATATAACATGTCAACACACAGCTGAAATAAGGCTATAATTCCAGTAGTTCCCTATAGATTTACAGTGCAGATGTGAACAAAGCTATGTTCCATATCATTGTGAGTCTCATTACTGAATGTTTGAAATATTTCTCACATTACGGTAATGGTAAAATATGACACTGAAAAGTAGTGAGGAAACTAAGTAACAACACAACAGTTAAGAAGATGAAAAGCTGCATTTATTTTCATATCTATTAATCAGCCTAAAGAATTATTACAATAAAATTCACTTATGCCTTGAAGACCATCTTAGTCATTGAAACTAGATGTTGCCTCATAATTTAACAAAGGAAAGAAACATTATTGGGGAGATTTCTCAGACCAGCTTTTTGTATGCTGTGATGCATATCTGCTGTGCCATCAGAGGATGCACTGAACTTATGGTGAGGCAAATCATTGAGGCATAGATAAGACCCCTCCCTCCTGACTCACCTTGCCAAATAATTGTTTTGTTCCTTAGCTTGGCTCAAGACCTGACTGTGTGTGTGTTTTGGATTGTTGTACTGACTCTAGGCCTGTTCTCTGTTTACTCTATTGCCTGCTGATGCTGCATTTGACGTACCGATTCGGATTTGACCCTTGGCTTGTTGCTGGATATCACTTTTGTCTCTTGATTCAGCCTCTGAGGTCCTCTCCTGGTTTTGACCCATGTGTGTATGACTAATCTCCTGTTCCAGTTCTACCCAGTAAGTCAATTGCTGGGTTCTGGTTTTGGTTTCTGTTTCCAGTGCATTTATTATTTATACAGTTTTCTGTTTGGTGACAATTCAGACACTGCTAAAGTTCATCTCACCTCACAGCTGGATCTGGTGAAGGTGTCTGATCTGAGGGTCTGTCTTGGCTCACGGTGCTGTGCTGATTTTAAATAACTTAAATAACTGACTCTACTGATCTTTGTTATCAGCCAGCTGCTTTTGCTTTCATTTTGCCTTGCATCTCAATCTTAACACCAACTATAATGTATTGTTTCTAGTAATGATCTCCTCATACTGGGAAGAGACACCATATGCCCCCCCCCCCAGGTTCTTGGACCATGGTACAACTACACCACTGACATCAAATATCTATGGGGAGAAAGAGAAGAAAACATTGGTGCTTGTGCCAGTTTTCCAGTGTAAATTAATTTACGGGTTTAAGATGAATGACAAATTTAAGATGCACTGCATCACTTGCAAAGAAGTCTGCAGACACACAAATATACATGAAATGTGATTAAGTAGTTAAACATTACATGAAAGGCGTGATTCATCACACTATCATTATGGATCTCAAAATATTGAGATCTAAAGGTCTACAAAGAAACATTGAGGGTTTTTAACATTATAATGATTAATCACTTTGGATCCGGAAATATTGAATCATATTCTGTGTAAGGAAAGAACACTGTTATTCTAGATATGCTGGATATGGTTTCAGTAATAGAGCCAAATGCAACAGTTTCAATTCATTGACTGGGAGATATTCTAGGCAGAAATTGCACCTTAAAGATGAAGTACATTGCATGCATGAAAAATAAAATATTTAGTGCCATAAACATAATTGCACCTTCATAGCTGATTTTAAAAATATGCATAAAACAAAACAAGTCTTACATTTTTGCCAGTTTGTGTGTCATTTTTTGGCATGAAATACATATTTAAAGTATGCCAAATGAGAGGTAGCATAAGTAAGAAGAATCTGTTCAATACGTCTAGCATATCATGCCAAATGTATTATAATACGCGTGTCATTTTGTTAAATTTGGCTCAAATTGTGCCATTTTCATAATTTCATAAAATCATGCATTTTGCAGCCCTATTGATAAACCATACCCATTATTTTATTTTTATAGCCCAAAGAATGGAATAATACATTTTAACTCATCTAGTCAGTCAAAAAGTTAATTAATGGTTTTAATCTACATTTTTTTCATTGATCCAAAATCACTGTTTATTTTTCTGTGAATAACTCCATTAACAATCCTGCAGGCTTCAGAGCTGAGGTCACTCAGTAACCTAAAGTACTGTATTTTTCCACTGCATTATTAGAGCTCAGCTAGCAAGTTAGGGAAATATATTTTTCTGGTACCAACATAAAAAAAAATTGCGGCTTTGTACTATATGGATGCAAGTTTTCAAATAAATACAATTATTGGAACAGTTTATGGAAGCACTATGTATACTGAGGTCTAAGTATGCACTATTATTATTATTTATATTTAATTAATTCCATGGTGCTGTACATTTGAGGGTTTACATACAATACACAAAACAAGTACAATACTAATACAAATTAGAAACTTTAAGTTCCTTCAGCAGTTGTCCACATGCTACTATTTCTTAAACTAAATAAAAAGTTACATTTTGTTGCTGGTTTATTTGGTTTAGTATTAAGTTTACTTTGTATTACTGTGTAGGAAGAAGAATATGCATTTTGACTAAGTTTTCTTATAGATATTCTGAAAAAGTTTTTTTTTTTTTGGCAGTTGCAGAGGTAATTCATTGTGTTGAAAAGGGGATTCTTTCATAGTCTGCCTTCTGTTTATGTCATTTAAAAACATGATAAATGAGAAAACTTAGTCATCTCATGACCCCTGCTGTTGGAGAGCTAAACATTATACTGTATTTGTCAAAGTTTAAAGATGGTAAGTATTAAACATGATATTTTGCAATAGTACAACAAGACATAAATAACTGGAATCACTTAAAGAGGACCTTTCACGTCCTCATGTATATGCGGTTTTACATACCACTAGAAAGCTGACAGCACGCTGAATTCAGCACACTGCCGGCTTTCCCGTTATGTGCCCCAGGGCTGGAGATATCGGGGTCTAAATTTCACCGTTCACTGTCAGAAGGGCGTTACTGACAGTCTAGCAGCGCTGTGAGGAACGCCCTCCCTGACAGTACTAGTTCATAGACTTGTACTGGGGTGGCGTTCCTCACAGCTCAGCGTCATCACCGGGCAGTAAGGAACGCCCCCTCTGATAGTACTCGGCTCAGAGAGAGGGGGAAGTTCCTTACCGCCCAGTGATGACACTGAGTTGTAAGGAACGCCCCCCAGTACAGTGCTATGGATGAGCACAATTAAGGAGGGCGTTCCTCACAGCACAGCTAGACTGTCAGGAACGCCCTTCTGACTGTGAACGGTGAAATTTAGACCCCAGATATCTCCATACCTGGGGCATATAACGGGAAAGCAGACAGCGCGCTGAATTCAGCGCGCTGTCAGCTTTCTAGCGGTATGTAAAACCGCATATACATGAGAAGGTGAAAGGTCCTCTTTAATAAAGTTAAAAAAGTTACATTTAGATATTTTCTTAAAGCATATAAAAATTAATAAGCAATTTTATCACTTTAAGACTCAAATTACACTTTTACGGAATTAATAACCCTTTTTATCACAAACAAAAAGCTCTTGTGCTCTTTCTATGCAATTTCTTATGAGGAGATCCCAAACATCCCAAAATTCAGATATATTAGAGTTTTTAACTTGAATGTATCATTTTTACTAATATCTCAATGTATTTATGAGCCCCTTTGACATTCCATACACACTGATAGCGCTATTGGAATGAATGGACTATTGGACAGTAATATCCAAGGTTTAGCAGCATTCACTGTATATGTGTGATTTGAGTCTTTGGAAGTGAGCAGAGATACTTTTTCTTTTTCTCTTTCATCTTAATGCAACATGATTGTATAGGTAAAGTGCTTTGCCTGCTTTTTTTTTTTTTTTTTTTTTTTTTGGTGTAACCTAGTCTTAGGGAAGAAGTAAAACATTCCAGGAACAATTTGTGAATTTCTTCAGACTATTGAAAAAGACTAGAATAGAAAAACACAATGCACATGTAGACAGAAACTTACCAACATTTAATATACTATGCAGAGGACTTTTTCAGATAAGTAGATATATATCCCAATTAAAAACCTGTAACAGGACCCCATCTATTATGTGTCATTACTGGTGTATTTTTAGATAGGCTTTTGAACCCTACAGGCAATGGGGCCTAGTTTTAACTGCTACCTCTATAACCTCTATAGCTATCCCTCTGTCTGCTGAAACAAAATTAACATTATTATAAATATCTGAAAATTCCAAAGCATAAAGTCAAACATTTATACAATCATATTATAAATATTCTTATGTAATGGAATGAGGAAAAGTGGTTAGAATTAATACAGCACAAGAAAAATCCTGAAGACATTCATGATATGATTAGAAGGTTATGAAAGAGGGAAACAGAAGATTATTAAATGAGTCTTAATGAGGTAAATATTTTTTGTCAGGTAATATAAAGATATATAATAGAGAGTACATGTACATAAGAATAGGAAAAAATGGGAACCTTAAAGGGGTTTTCCGGGCAAAAAAAAAAAAAAAAAAAAAAGTCTGTTAGTGCTATTAATGGGTTAATAAATGCACCCATATACCTTTATCTGTGTTTTGAGGAGTGATTTCTGGATGTCTCTGGGAGCTCCTGGTATCTTCTGCATGGGAGGGAGGGAGAGAGAGAGAGCAAGGAGGGTGGAGTAAGGTTAGATAGGTTAGTGTTGATGTATATTAATAAAAATGTATACAGTGGGGAAAAAAGTATTTAGTCAGCCACCAATTGTGCAAGTTCTCCCACTTAAAAAGATGAGAGAGGCCTGTACTTGACACCATAGGTAGACCTCAACTATGAGAGACAAAATGAGAAAACATATATAGAAAATCACATTGTCTGATTTTTTTAAGAATTTATTTGCAAATTATGGTGGAAAAAAAGTATTTGGTCACCTACAAACAAGTGAGATTTCTGGCTGTCACAGACCTGTAACTTCTTCTTTAAGAGGTTCCTCTGTCCTCCACTCATTACCTGTAGTAATGGCACCTGTTTGAAATTGTTATCAGTATAAAAGACACCTGTCCACAACCTCAAACAGTCACACTCCAAACTCCAATATGGTGAAGACCAAAGAGCTGTGGAAGGACACCACAAACAAAATTGTAGACCTGCACCAGGCTGGGAAGACTGAATCTGCAATAGGCAAGCAGCTTGATGTGAAGAAATCAACTGTGGGAGCAATAATTAGAAAATGGAAGACATACAAGACCACTGATAATCTCCCTTGATCAGTGGCTCCACGCAAGATCTCACCCCGTGGGGTCAAAATAATCACAAGAACGGTGAGCAAAAATCCCAGAACCACACGGGGGACCTAGCGAATGACCTGCAGAAAGCTGGGACTAACGTAACCAAGGCTACTGTCAGTAACACACTACGCCACCAGGGACTCAGATCCTGCAGTTCCAGACATGTCCCCCTGCTTAAGCCAGTACATATCCGGGCCCATCTGAAGTTTGCTAGAGAGCATTTGGATGTTCCAGAAGAATATTGGGAGAATTTCATATGGTCAGATGAAACCAAAGTACAACCGTTTGGTAGAAACACAACTAGTCGTGTTTGGAGAAGAATGAATGCTGAGTTGCATCCAAAGAACACCATACCTACTGTGAAGCATGGGGGTGGCAACATCATGTTTTGGGGCTGTTTCTCTGAAAAGGAACCAGGACGACTGATCCACGTACATGAAAGAATGAATGGGGTCATGTATCGTGAGATTTTGAGTGCAAACCTCCTTCCATCAGCAAGGGCATTGAAGATAAAACGTGGCTGGGTCTTTCAGCATGTCAATGACCCCAAGCACACCGCCAGGGCAACGAAGGAGTGGCTTCGTAAGAAGCATTTCAAGGTCCTGGAGTGGCCTAGCCAGTCTCCAGATCTCAACCCCATAGAAAACCTTTGGAAGGAATTGAAAGTCCATGTTGCCCAGTGACAGCCCCAAAACATCACTGCTCTAGAGGAGATCTGCATTGAGGAATTGGCTAACATACCAGCAACAGTGTGCGCCAACCTTGTGAAGACTTACAGAAAACATTTGACCTCTGTCATTGCCAACAAAGGATATATAACAAAGTATTGAGATGAACTTTTGTTATTGACTAAATATTTATTTTCCACCATAATTTGCAAATAAATTCTTAAAAAATCAGACAATTTGATTTTCTGGATTTGTTTTCTCATTTTGACTCTCATAGTTGAGGTCTACCTATGATGACAATTACAGGCCTCTCTCATATTTTTAAGTGGGAGAACTTGCACAATTGGGGGCTGACTAAATACTTTTTTTCCCCACTGTATTTACCCATATTTCACATGACCTCTCCCTCCCATACACCCCCCTCCCTGTCTCTCTAGCTATCCCGCCCACTACTAGCCCTTCCCTACCTACTAAGCCCAACCCCGGACCCCGTTATGTACTCACCTCTCTTCCTTCCATGGCTTCTTCCTGCAAGACCGCCCTTCCTTCTTTACTGATTCTGCAGGCGCGCGCTATTCTCCCAGCGCTGCTCTGTGCTCTGCAGGGACTATCCACTGCAGCTTCCACGCATGCGCAGTAGAGGTCGATTATCAGCAGCAGTGCGCAGAGCAGCGCTGGGAGAAGCGGCAGCAGTCAGAAAAGAAGGAGGAGCCTTCCCGCAGGAAGAAGGCTGGAAGGTAAGTATGATGGAGTGGATGGGGGGGGGAGTAGTAGTGACAATCCGTTTCTGGAAATGGGGAAATAGATCGTCACCGGATAATCAGAAAATGTCCCTGGGGTTGTCATGTGAAATATGGGTAAATATACATTTTTATTAAATATATTATTTAGAAAGTAGGAGGAGGAGGGTGTTTAGATTAGTGTAGGGATTTCCATTTATCCCGGACAACCCCTTTAAGGACACTGTCAAAACTGACATGTATCACTTCACGTGGCAATAACTTTGAGACACTTTAACTTGCCCAAGTGATTTTGAATATGTGAAATGCTCTGCTTTTCAGATAGTCATAACAATCAAATATGTTAAAAAATATTATCTACCATATCTGCTTTATATTGGCATCATCTTGTAATCGTCCTTCAATTTATTTTGGATGTTAGAAGGCTAACAATGATTTTCCAAGTTTACAAAAAAAATTCCCAAACCCATTTGCTTGGGACCATAAAAATCCCCATAAATTACCCCTTTTTCATAACTGCACCCCTCAAATAATTCAAAACCACATTTGAAAAGATTGATAACCCATATTGATAAAAAGTGCTTCACAGGAATTAAAACAATGTAGAGGTGAAAGTCAGACATTTTTTTTCAATAATATGTTAATTTATCCCTAAAATGTTCACATTCACAAGGGGTTAAAGTAGAAGAAGCATCTCACAATTTGTTATGCAATTTCTCCCCAGCACATAAATATCCATGTGTGGATGCAAAATGCTGTTTGGGCACACAGCAGCACACCGAAGGGAAGGGGCGCCACTGGGTATTTGAAAAGCAGATTTTGCTGGACTAGTTTTCAGGTGTCTTGTCTCATTTGCAGAGCCCCTATAGTAACAGTATAGTGGAAACCCTCCAAAGTGATCCCATTTTAGAAACTACACCCCTCGAGGAATTTATCAAGGGGTATAGTGAGCATTTTGACACCACAGCTATTTCACAGATTTTATCAACATTGGGATATAAAAATGAAAAATTACTAAAAGGTCACTTTATCCCCAAATTTGTAATTTTCACAAGGCGTTAAAGAAGAAAAAGCACCCCACAGTTTGTTACACAGTTTTTTATGAACACGGCAATACCCTGTACGTGTCTGTAAACTGCTGCATAGGTACATGGTGAGTGAAAAAGTGCTATTTGGCTTTTGGAGGGAAAATTTTGCTGGAATACCTTTTGGGTGCCATGTTGCATTTGCAGAATGCCTAAAGTACAAATACAATGGAAACCTCCAAAAAGGGACCCCCTCACAGATTTTATCAAGGGGTTTAAAGTGAGCATTTTGACCCTATGGTTGTTCCACAGATTTCACATTAGGATGTGAAAATGAAAAGTACATTTTTTTTTCCAATAAATCGTCACTTTAGCTCCAAATTTTTATTTTTCACAAAGAGTTAAATGAGCATGTGTAATAGCCCACAATAGCTGGCCAGGGGTGTCGTTGGGTTCTGCTGGCATCTAAGGAAGGGGCAGGGATCCGAGGGGTGCTGCAGGCATCTAAAGGGGAAGCAGGGGTCTGCGGGGTGCTTCTGGCATCTAAAGGGGGGGCAGGGGTCTTTGGGGTGCTGCTGATAGCTAAGGGCTGGCAGGGGTCCTTGGGGTGCTGCTGGCATCTAAGGGGGGGCAGGGATCCGTAGGGTGCTGATGGCATCTAAAGGGGAAGCAGGGGTCCCTGGGGTGCTTCTGGCATCTAAAGGGGGGCAGGGGTCTTTGGGGGCACGATACTAAGGGGCGGCAGGAGTCCTGGGGGCGCGGCACTAAGGGGGGCAGGGATCCATGGGGACGCGGCACTAAAGGGGAAGCAGGGGTCCGTGGGGTGCTGCTGGCATCTAAGGGGGGCAGGGTCCGTGGGGTGCTGCTGGCATCTAAAGGGGAAGCAGGGGTCCCTGGGGTGCTTCTGGCATCTAAAGAGGGGGCAGGGGTCTTTGGGGTGCTGTTGATAGCTAAGGGCTGGCAGGGGTCTTTGGGGTGCTGCTGGCATCTAAGGGGGGGGGGGGCAGGGATCCGTAGGGTGCTACTGGCATCTAAATAGGGGCAGGGGTCTTTGGGGTGCTGCTGATATCTAAGGGGCGGCAGGGGTTCTTGGGGTGCTGCTGGCATCTAAGGGGGGCAGGGATACATGGGGTGCTGCTGGCATCTAAAGAGGAAGCAGGGGTCCCTGGGGTGCTTCTGGCATCTAAGGGGGAAGCAGGGGTCTTTGGGATGCTGCTGGCTTCTATGGGGGGGGCAGGGATCCATGGGGTGCTGCTAGCATGTAAGGGGGGGCAGGGTCTTGTGGGCTTTGGGTCCCTGGGGGGCTGCTCCATTATTCTGTGTGGGATCCCTGGGGTATTGATTTTATGTGTGGGGTTTCCTGGGGTATTACTTGTGTAAGAGGGGGTTCTGGAGGTGGTCCCAGGGCGATGTCACCTGTGTGCATGTTTGGGGGTCCCTTGGGTGCTACCTGTGTGTGTAAGGAGGTGTTGGTGGTGGTCCCTTGAGTACTTTCACCTTTGTGCATATTGCGGAGGGTCCGAGGGGTGCTGCCGTGTGGTGTGCAGGTCACTAGGGTACTACCTTCATGTAAGTGGTACGTTCCTGCAGTGCTGCCTGTGTGTGTAGGGATTGCAGGTGGTGGTCCCTGGGTGACTGCTGCCTTTATGCAGTTGTGATTTGGACATTGGGGGGATACTGCCTACGTGCTGTGTGGGGTCTATTGTTAGACATAGACTCTATGCTGACTTTTACAGAAAGCTCCAACACCATGAACGTACCTGCAGTAACTCTATTCTAGTCAGGTCTGTAATGCGACAGCTAGAATGGAGTTGTTGTATGGAGGACTTACCTATAGTAACTACACAATACACCGAGACCATGAACCTACCTGCAGCAACTCCATTCTACTCAATTCTGTAATGAGACAGCTAGAATGGAGTTGCTGAAAGGAGGACCTACCTATAGTAACTACAGAATACACCGAGACCATGAATCTACCTGCAGCAACTCCATTCTAGTCAGTACAGTAGTGAGACAGCTAGAATGGAGTTGCTGTATGGAGGACCTACCTATAGTAACTACAGAATACACCGAGACCAAGCACCTACCTATAATAACTACAGAATACACCGAGACCATGAACCTACCTGCAGTAACTCCATTCTAGTCAGTTCTGTAGTGAGACAGCTTGAATGGAGTTGCTGTAAGGAGGACCTACCTATAATAACTACAGAATACACCGACACCATGAACCTACCTGCAGCAACTCCATTCTAGTCAGGTCAGTAGTGAGACAGCTAGAATGGAGTTGTTGTATGGAGGAGCTACCTATAGTAACTACAGAATACACCGAGACCAAGCACCTACCTATAATAACTACAGAATACACCGAGACCATGAACATACCTGCAGTAACTCCATTCTAGTCAGGTCAGTAGTGAGACAGCTAGAATGGAGTTGTATGGAGGACCTACCTATAGTAACTACAGAATACACCGAGACCATTCAGCAATTCAAATGTTCCCCTTTGGGCCAGTCTGAGCCTGAACCAATCTATAAATGTATTATATTACATGTAACAAGAAAATTTATGCTTGACATGAAAGGGATGTGTCCTATTGTTCTGTCTATTGTGCTTATTTACAACTATAACAATCATTATCGTACAGAATATGCATACGAAAAACAGACAAAAAGTAGTTGTAATACCAATTTTTTTTTTCATTTAGCAAAATTTTATAAGAAATATGTTTAAATTTGTAAATAATAGTAGACATAACATAATAAACACACCATGATACAGATAAGCAATGTGCTACAACAGCACCAATAAGCTTTAGAAAAAAAAACTTCATTTACAAAATGAATATAATATCGAACTCGTTCAACTTTGTGATCTGGAAACCATTGTTCACGAGTTTTTTTTCCCCTTGTATTTTGAAAGGCTTCTTTGCTTTTGTTCACAGCACACAAGACGATAGTAGCACTATGTCCCGGTAAAAAACATACGGGAAAGTAGGCTGGACAATGTGATGTGGGTGGTCAAATCAAAATGTCTGTAAAGCAAAAAGAAAATTGATGAAATCTTGATGTTCTATGCAATATAAGTCATAGCAGCATTTATTTATGGAGCTTTGTGGTTACTGTGTGACAGAAAGTGTTTGTAAACTATGGATTAGACATACAAAACAAAATAATCTTGAAACCGGATTGTGAATTGATAAAATGACTATAGTTATAGATGCTCAGGTCACAGTGACATGAAAAACATCAACTACATTGCTGAGATCAGTATAAACAGGGACATACAAACCACAATGACATTGTAGCCATAATGTGAATTACTTACAGCAGGGAAAAGCAAGTTAGGATCTACAGCGGATGTGAAACTACAACTACCAGCATACATATTTCACTTCAATGGTAGTTTATGAGAGAGTTGAACAAGTTTGTACACTATGATTTGTGGTTTTGCAACATCACATATGTGGATCACTCGCATGATACATAGCAATGTCCACATATCTGACATGATCTGTGGCAATTGCCGAGAGCAATGGCAAAAATTATGCTCAAGCATCATTTTTTTATATGAGTGTCATATATACGTATATATACTGTATATATGTGTGTATAGACAATACTGGATTTATGTGTATGTATATAGATAAGATGAGTGAGACATACTGGTACATAGACACATATAATGCTTTTGAAGGACCTATGACAGAAGAATAATGCAGAAAAACAAATATGTGTAAAGGTATTTGGTGGCATTTACGATTAACCCATTAATAGCATTAACAGACCTTTTTTGAAAAATGAGTTTTTGCCCGGAAAACCCCTTTAACAATGTCATTTGTAGATACAAACTGCTGTTTCGGCACAGCTGGGCACAAGAGAAGGAGTGCTATTTTGTTTTAGAAACACAGTTTGGTTTTTGGATGTCATTCCACTGAAGCATTTTTAACATTTGAGTGTAGCATTAATTTGGTTTTCAGAAATGAATGTGCAGCGGAAAATTGAAAAGTGAAAATTGCAATTTTTCCAGCAATACATTCAGTGCCTGATTATGTTGCGCCCAGTTTGTGTCAGAAGAGACACACGCTGGGCACAGCTTATTGTGCACTGAAATTATGTATTTCTGGAAAAATTGCTGTTTCATTTTTTACCATCAACTGACAAATAAATTAATGCAACACTTGGGTGGTAAAAAATATTCACTGTACCCATGGATAAATTTCTTTAGGGGTGTAGTTTCCAAAATGGGATCATGTGTCAGGGTACTTCACTTTACTAGCATTACAGTGGCTTTGCAAAAGTGGCATGATGTCAAAAAACCAAACTGTCTAAATCTGTGCTCCAAAAACCAAATAGCACTCCTTCCCTTCTGTGCTCCGCTGTGTGCCCAAATAGCAGTTTATACCCACATATGACATTAAGTCTGTTATCGTGGGTACAACAGTGTCATACATGTGGCCATGAACTGCTGTTTAGGTAAACAACAGTGTGCAGATGTGAAGGAGTGTTATGTAGCTTTCGGAGTGCAGATTTAGATTGTTTGCTTTTTGAATGCCATGTCACGTTTGGAGAGCTCCTGAGATGCTAATTCGATTCGGCAACTTCGCCGAATTTCACGATACGATTCAATTCGATCCAGATTAATTTGTGGCGAATAAACAGCTATTTCCTCTCTGCAGAGAGCCGAGGTGGGCGGCAAAATGGCGGAAGCCCTTGGATGCCGCGGTCATGTCTCTCTCTCTCTCCAGCACGGACAGCTTTTATTCATGTGGAAGGATCTACTAACAAGCAAAGACACACCTACCCTATCAAATCACTAGAAAATATCATGTAACCGTCTGATGTCACAAAGGTCCTTACTAAATATTCATTACTGCGAAGCATCAGGAAATCCAAATTCCATGTGAATCGAATATTTCCTGAAATTCGGATCGAACTCCACTTCTGCAGCTTCGATTCGCTCATCTCTAGTGCTAATAAAGTGGAATCTCCTAGAGAGTGACCCCAATTTGAAAAACTGCACCCCTCGAAGAATTTTTCAAGGAGCGTAGTGAGCCTTAGTTTTTTCAGATGTGAATGTACAGCAAATAGGGAAAAGTGATTATGTAAGCTGTGCGGAGTACATAGAGTACAACAAATTCCCTATTTTTTTGCCAGTAGGTCCTATGATATGGACTGGTGTATTTTACCTCATAAATTCTAAATTTGGGGTATACCCTAAAGTATGCTCGCACAGCCTATACATTCCTTTTCTACCACAGCCAGTTTTGTCCTAAAGATTTGGCGATTTTTTATTTTTTTTTGTTGTTGTTGAATTGTAATTTTTTTTAACATTTTTCTGTTGATGTAGCCATATGAGGGCTTGTTTTTGGCGAGATGATATTATAATGACACCATTTTGGGGTGTCTATAACTTATGGACAAAATTTTATTACCTCTTTATGGGGACGGATTCAAAAAATCATCAATTCTGGTATTGGTTTTCAACACTTTAAATTGTATGCCCTTCATCATACAACATAAATGATATGTTACCTTTATTCCATAGGTAAGTACAATCACGACAATACCTAATTTATATAGTTTTTTTATGCATTACTAATTTTGCAGAAAAAAAAATCTATTGTTTTTGCATCGTTATCTTCTAAGAGACGTAACATTTTTATTTTTCTACTGACAGAGCTGATTAAGGGCTTATTTTTAGTGGGACAAGCTGTGCTTTTTATTGGCACAATTTTGGGCTATATATATTAGATTTTGATCAATTTTTATTCCAGATTTTTTGTCGCGAGATGGCAAAAAATCTTTGCTTTTGGCATTTTTTTTCATTTTTTACGAGGGTTAACTACTGGTTTAGTTTTATTGTACAATTTGTTACAGATGCGGCAATACCAAATGTGTGCTGTTTTATATTATGTTTTGTGTTTTAATTTTTTTAATACTGGTAATTTAAAAAAATAATAATTTTTTCATTTTTTTTTGTCCCAATAGGGGACATGAACCAGTGACCTTCTGATCACTAGTTCAGTACTATACTTTCCCATACAGAAGAAGCATTGGAGTGTATAACGGCCTTCATTCTATGCATATGCATAGGATCAGGAGACTCAATGAGTAGATCCCAGATCTGGAGCCACAGAACAGGCCCCACTCTTCTGAAGTCACACCATGATCCCCCTTGGAGTGCTGGGGGCCATACTAGTGCTAGGGCAACCACTTAGATGTCATGGTCATGATTGATTGAAGCTACAGGTGTGAACAGGTTTCTAACAATTGACACCTGCTCCTGATGTCACCCACTCAGCTTGTGAGGAAGTTACATTACCATGACATAATAGTATGTCAAGGGGCAATAAGTTACACATTTCCATGACATTTTTATGTCATGGTGCGGGAAGTGGTTTTAAAGACTGGTATTGTAAAGCCACTGCAAAAGGTAAATATAAAAAAATAAAAGGGTAATAGAAAAACAATACGGCGCAATTTTTTGCTATTTAAAATCTAAATTTTACTATAGATTAGCAAAAAATTATGCAAGAATTTGTGAAAAATAGTAAAAAGAAGTTTGGAACTATGGAGTAGAACACAATTTTGTGTTGAATTTAACTGCAAGAGAGCAGCATAAATGAAAATAAGGACCAGTATGTTGTCAAAAGTTTTTGTAATTTAAAAATATGTCAGCCACATGGAGTGCAGCTGTGTGCATGTGGCTGACATACCTTTTCAGATTGGAGATGGGCTTGGGTCTGCTGAGAGTTTTCATTAACTCGAGCAGCAGCCATATGTTTTGCTGCAGGGGGCATGAATAGATTAAAAACGTTTCAATTTATAAGAATGCTGAAATCCAGTATGGCAGTGCAGTCAGTGGCATAAATACCGGGGCAGCAGTGGTAGTGGCTGCCACAGGGACAGGGACATTAGGGGTCCCGGCAGGCCCCTGATGTTTTTTTTTTTTAATAGGCCGTTAGCTGTTGGTGTAACACCAGCAGGTAACGGGCCTTATTTACTTACCGATCCCCGCTCCTGCTCATGGCCACCTGCACTTCACCTTCTGCGGAGGCGACTGTGAGCAGGAGCAGGGATCGGTAAGTAAAGCCTGCGGGCCGTGAACCCCACAAACACTGCTGTCATTATACTCTGGGGTCTTTTCAGACCCCAGAGTATAATGGTCGGAGGCCCCAAGGAGTTGAGGGAACATAAAAAACACTGTTACTTACCTCTCCTGCACTCCAGCAGGATTCGGGCCTCCTTGGTGATGTCCCAGATGTCGGTGGGCCTGTCCAACGTCATTATGCGTTGCGATGCATGCCTGACTCACGTGACATCTGGTCCAACATTGAAGAGGTAGCAGGAAGTGCGCATAATACTATATGAAGGGGTCACTATGGGGCATAATACTGTGTGCAAGGGCCACTATGGGGCCTAATAGTGTGTGCAGGGGCCACTATGGGGCCTAATAGTGTGTGTAGGAATGCAGTTTGTGGGGGGGGGGGGGTTGCCGGGCGGGGTTGCCGGGGGGGGGGGTCCCATGTCAAATGTTTGCCTTGGGGCCCAGCCATTCCTAGATATGACACCATTCCTAGATATGCCACTGAGTCTGGTATAGGTACAGTCTATTTATGGCTGTGTTGTTATGGAAATCTGGTAAATTAAATGTGAACTTATATTGGCTGATACACGTGATATGACTGAATATTTAAGGACCTGCGAACTGCTATTGACTAATACAGGTCACAAATAGCTTGGTTGCTATGGAAACCTGTGTGCCTGAGGAGAGTAAGCGCCTGCAAGCTCTTATTGGCTGATAAGGGACATGTGACCGTGTGTATGGCAGTTGGAATATGAGTGAAAGACTTGCAGGCTTGTATTAGCTAATGCTGGTAATTTTTTGGGAATACTGTATCTCAGGAACGGTACATCCTTTAGAGCTGAGACCCAGTCTAACATATTCCTGGATACCTGATGTACATGTGTGCCAAATTTGGTGAGGATCGGTCCAGTCGTTTGGTCGTGCATAAAGAACAGACAGACAAACAGAAACTCATTTTTATATATATAAGAGATATATATGGGTGTCAAATTTTTTATTTTTTTTTCTCTCTACTGCTGTCTTGATGCGTACTGTTATCTGGTAATCAGCAAAAAACTCTAAATTGGGTCTAAGTACTTTAAGTATAATTATGTCCCTTTTTTGTATTGAGACACCCTCTCCTCCTTTTTCTTATGCATCTCTCTTACGTAGATTCCCCTGAGAAGCACCTGTTACAGGGTGGTGAAACTCGTCGGAAGGAGGAGCATATTGGGCTTTTTAGGGCAAGCTTCGGGACTGCCCTTGTCAGGGAAGGAGCTTTATACCTTCGGGTATTAGGGAAAGAGCTAGATATTCCTCCTATGATTCTATCAGTTCCCTATACCCATCATTTGGTACAATCCCTGCCACATTTGGACCCACTACAGTCCACCGTTCAAATCTGTAAGATTTGTCTATTTACATGCAAATTAGGACCTTGTTGAATTTTTTACTATTATATTAAATGTTAAGTTTCATTTATCTTTTTGATATGTTATGGAGCTATACTTCTGGTAATTAATTAACTGATCCGTGAGGAGCTAGTTATTTTGTTCTCCTTTTTTGTGTTTACAACCACTAACCATGAGTGGAGAAAAAGTTTTTTGTGTTATCATTCATATTCTTTGAAAAAAGGCAAAAAAATCTGCCGGGGTATGTAAACTTTTTAGCACAACTGTACACAGGGGAGTACCTCTGTCCACTTGGATCATCAAGAAATTGTTTATGGCTTTTCTCTGTTCATATAGATGATCCAACATATGGAGGGTTAAATTCAAACAGGTGGAAACATCGCATATCAGCCTATGTTGTGGGAGGCCGCTGCAGCTCAAGGAGGGTGTACTTGGTGGTGTACGAGTGGCTGAAGTGCATGCAAAGTTTCCTTGACATTTTTAGGATGTCTTGCAGATGGGTGGAACACTTAAGAAAACGCTTGACAACCAGATTGAACACGGCTTGGTGCACGGCTCAACCCTCCTTGACGAAGCGTCGACACCATGTTCTTCCTGTTGTCGGTCACCATGGTTCTGATTTTGAGGTGTCGCGGAGAAAGCCAAGATTTGATTTCTTGAGGAAGGACACGGAGCAGTTCCTCCCCTGTGTGACTCACCCAGGCAAATGAGGTGTAGAACAACGTGACACCACTGTGCCCTGCACATGTGGTATGCTGGAGGAGCACTGTGAATTGTCCCTGCAGTGGAGGCTGAGCAGACAGTGGAGGTGAGGCTGACATTGTTGCAGGACCAACAGCATGAGAACGTGGAGGCTGAAGCTGCATCACCTGTCCAAGTTTCTGATGTGTCTGGGCAGGCACCACATTAACCCAGTGCGCCGTAAATGACATATATTGTCCTTGACCATAGTTACAGCTCCACACGTTGGCGCTGCCATGCACTTTGGCAGACACCAACAGGCTCAAGAACCTCCCCACCTTCTCATCTACATATTTGTGCAGGGCTGGTACTGACTTTTTGGCAAAGAAATAATGGCTTGTGACTCTCAACCTCGGCTCGGCACAAGCCATCAGTTCTCTAAAAGGTGCAGAGTCCACCACTTGGAAAGGGAGGGACTGCAGCACCAGCAACTTGGACAAGAGCACGTTCAGCTTCTGCACTTTTGGATGATTGCACGCATACTGTTGTCTCTTCGAAATCGCTTCTGTGATGGATTGCTGACGCAACGACTGACTAGGAGGAGGAGGAGGAGCAGGAGCATCATGACCAGCAGATGATGGGAAGGACATACAGCTTCCTTTGGCTGAGGTGGTGGAGCCTTGACTGCCTGAAATGGGGTGTGTGCCACTGAGTGCTGCAGCAGTTGCTGCGGCAGGCTGGACCACCACATTGGAGCCACAGCTCTCCCAGGCCACTTTATGGCGACACTGCATATGTTGACACAGGGCTGTGGGGCCAACATTGGTACCCTGGCCACGCTTCACCTTCTGCCCACAGATTGAACATATGGCCATGTTGACCTCCCCCGGCAGCTTTACAAAAAACTGCCACACCGCCGAGTAGTTGATTTTACCCCCAACACTCCGCGCTAACTGACCTCTACTGCCACTGCCTCTTTGAACCCCTGCACCACTGCTTTCCATGCAGGTAGGCTGCTGCGAAGCAGGTGGTCTATCCCCGGCACGTTTAGCTCCCGACCTCACACTGCTGCAACCCTACTGACTCCCCCGCTGCCTCATGCGCAAGCTGCAACCCTCTTCTCCTGATGATGATGAAGCCCTCCCAATTACGATTGGCTACATCATCATCCACTACTGTCTGCAGTTCACTGATATCTTCCTCAACACCAGCTCCTACGCCACTCTCCTCATCACTACTTGCTGACTACCAGAGGAATTAGCGGATGTCTCCTCCAGAGCAGTAGCTGGTGACTGTCCTCTACACTTACCCCAGTCCCATGGGTTTGCTGCCTTGGGATAATCTTAGACTCTGACCTATCCTTCAATCTGTACATCCAAACCCTCAACACCTCCTGCCGCCTCCAACTCAAGAACATCCATCGAATCCGCTCCTTCCTCACCCCAGAAACTGCAAAGATGCTAGTCCATGACCTCATAATCTCCCGCTTAGACTACTGTAACACCCTTCTCCATGGCCTCCCAGCAAATACTCTCGCCCCCCCTCCAGTCCACCGTAAATTGCGCAGCTCACTTAATACACCTCTCCCCCCATTCTTCATCGGCCGCTCCCCTCTGCCAATCCCTTCAATGGCTACCCGTTGCCCAGCGAATAGAGTTCAAATTACTAACGCTGACATACAAAGTCATCCACAACCTGTCCCTTCCATATATCTCCGACCTAATCTCCCGCTACCTGCCCGTACGTAACCTACGATCCTCCAAAGACTTCCTATGCCGCTCTTCTCTTATCTGCTCTTCACACAACCATCTCCAAGACTTCTCCCGTGCATCCCCCATACTCTGGAACTGAAGACACATAAGACTGACCCCCACAATCACAAGCTTCAAGAAGGCCCTGAAGACTCACCTATTCAGGAAGGCCTACAACCTCCAATAACACTACTGTCTCCATAACATCACCTGAACAGCCTCTACCCACACTTTCTGTCTCTATCCCTCTTCCCTCATAGATTGTAAGCCCTTGCGGGCAGGGCCCACTGTGCCAGTTGGTCACTGTTAGTAGTATCTGTTTTGTATATCTTGTGTACCGTTTGTTAAAATGTAAAGCACCATAGAATTAATGGTGCTATATAAATAAACAATAATGATATATAATAATAATAATACCTCCTCCTCACTGTACAGTGGATTTGAGCCCACAGCACCAGAAACATTTAGGCCTGCGACCCTCCCCTGTGCATGGCCTCTCGCTTCTCTGTCTGACATACTGTTCAATGAAAAACGTAATTGCAAAGGGCAAAAATGCCTGTTATTTTCTAATTTGAAGAGAACAGCAAATGTGCCCCTTATTTCTTTCCCCACTAATGAAAACCTATAAAAAAAAGTGTGATAAAGGCAGGCCAGGAACGGTTCTTTCTACTTTGGCACTAACATGTACCTGTAAGGCTGAGTTCACACTTGAGTGAGTTGGACAGTTTTGACCCCGTAACTGTCCAAATAAGTGAAGTGTGCAGTGGTTCTAAGAGCGACGCCTGTCATGTGCGTGTCATACTGACTCACAGTATTGTTTCACTATCACAGTAGGTTCCTTATGCATGTTACTGCAAGGCACAGTGTTCTACACCACTATGCAGGCTCTCTGAATCCAGAAAATAGGTGTTTTTTAGCAATATTCGCCGCAAATTCATTCGGATCAAAGCAAATTTTTTTGGAACTTCAAACCGAACTGCAGAATCGAACTTCTGAGAAATTTGCTCATCTCTACTCACAACAAATCACACCTGTATTTATTTTTTAACTGAAATTAGGCCAAAATGCAAAAGCAGTGTGTGAAAAATAAAGTAAACTTGTAGACTGGGTTTACTCGGTGCTTTTTTGCTGAAGAACTGCATGCTGTTTTTAATTGCAGTAATGCCTATGTTACTTTTCAGATGTATGCTAACAACCAGCAAACCAAAGGATTTCATTTAATAGCCATTATCATGCAGGTAAAATGCAAAGTAATGTGCTGTGTATAGTAACAATGCTGTATAAACCCAGCCTTACTGTTTCCAAAGGGATTAAAAGGGAAAATAGTAGACAGATGTTGCTAATCAAATGCTCCTGATAAACTGATCATTATCAAGTGTGACCACATCTATAGAAGAAGAAGTTTAGGCAATTTGTTAGGAGTATTCATTCATGTGTTTAACACAATGCCAAGGGGGAAAGGCATCAGCAATGATCTTAGCGAAGTAAGTGTCACTGCCCATCAATTAGAGAAGGGTTATAAGGCCATCTCCAAACAATTTGAAGTCCAACATTCTACAGTTAGACATTTTATTCACAAGAGGAAAACATTTACAAGACAGTTAACAATCTTTCTAGAAGTGGACATCTTATACAAATGTCTGTGCAATGTAATTGCAAAAAACTAGAAATACTTCTATAGGCCTCAATTAGTATGATAAATGTTAGTTCATGACAGTACTGTACAATTAGAAAAAACTGGACAAGTATGGCTTGTTTGGAAAAGTTGCGAGGAGAAAACCTCTTCTGTCTAAAAAGAATACAATAGCATGTCTTAGGCTTGTTTTCCAGTCTCAGGACATGGGCACCTTGAAGAAGTGTGGGTCACATTCCTCCAGAATTGGAGAGATTGATAAAATCATACAAAAAGTGATTACTTCAAGTTAATACTTCAAGGTTCCACAAGCTATTGATTCATGGGGTGTACTTAGTTTTTCACACATGGTTTTTCTATTTTGGCTTAATTTTTTGTTAACTAAATAATAAATCAAATGTTATACCTTAGTACCACTTACTTTTATAGCCTTTTTTGAACCCTGTCACAAGTTATATAACCTGTATATATGTAGTAAAATGCTTTAAACATAGAAGTGTTAAAAATGTATTTTTGTCAATGAACAAAATAAAGTGAATGAACAAAAAATAAATCAAAATCACCACCACTATTTGGAAGAGGAGTCCTGGAAGTGATGATATGACCCCAACAGAACCCTAATCTCAACATCATTGAGTCTGACTGGGATTACATGAAGAAACAGAAGTATTTCAGCAAGTTTACACCCATAGTTAGAGCCATGGTTAGTTCTCGAAGATGTTTGGAACAACCTCCCAACCAAGTTCCTTCAAACATTGTGTGAAAGTGTGTCCAGAGGAACTGATGATGTTCCTCTTTAGACACCAGAGTATAATAGGTGTAGGCCCAAGAGAGGTGTAAAAAAAAAAAACAAAAAAAAAAAAACACCATTTATACTCACCTCTTGTTATGGTTGTGACTTCTGCTGTGGCCCTTTTAAGACTGCCGTGTCCAGAGACACGAATTCCCCTTTAAGAAATTGTGCTTTAATTTATTGGCCGGTCCGGGTCTTTATAATCCCCTCCATTTCTTTCCTCCATGCTAGCTATTGGTTTCACCCTGGTTTTGGCTCCCATCCCTGTTGCTTCCTGTTCCTGCTGCTCTGTGCGTTTCTCTGGCTCTGACCTTTGGATTGTGTACTCGGTCTTCTCTTTGGATTACGACTCTGCTGTACTTACTCTCTCTGGCATTTTGACTCTGGCTATGTACCTCGACCTCACCTTCCGTCGCTTTCTCCTATATTTCGCTGCTATCTCCGCTGCTGACCCTGCTCTGTTGTTTACTCTTCGTCTGGTGAGTTGCTTGCGATTCTGCTCTCTGGCTTCTTCTCACGGTCAATCAATTTGTGACACATTTGTCTCTGTTGTCAACTTTCGGTCTAGGATTCTGCCAAGTCCATCTCCACCACTAGGAGCTCTGGTGAAAACGTCCTGAGATTGGCTTTGACTCATACTGGGTATGTAGCAGTTTCGTTACGTTTTTTTTTCCCCGCTAGCGGTCGTTGGGTTCAATTCTGCTGCTTCTCTCAATTCTGACTACACCTGACCCTGTACCTGCATCTGAGCTCCTAACACCTCCCTCACCTCCTCCTTCATGGCTCTCTGGCACTTTTCTGTGATGTCATGACGCTTGGCATGCCCATAACCATCATGTCACAGAAGAGTGCCAGACACTTGCTCTGGAGATTTTCTGTGTCATCACACACCCGGAGGAGGAAGCTACAGACCTCACTTGGGCCTACACTCAACAAATTCAGACCGAACCGAACCAGAGTATCGCTTCTTAAAAACACAAACCTAATCTTCAGAGGTTCGCCCATCCATCGTTACATACAGGTATAAATATGATAAGCCCTATGTGGGGAAATCTGGAACATAAGTTTACAACCAAAAAGCAATAGGTGACTATTAAGAAGCTTAATAAAATACTCTATAACTAGTGTTACTTAGACGATAAAAGTAGATAGAGATAAAGTGACGTATTCATGAAGGCAAAGGATAGAAACATTTTTTGCAAAGTATATAAAGAAGATGATAACTTATATGGATGAATTGAACTAAGAAGACAGGATGCAAAAACATGAGACAAAGATTGTACAGAAAAACAAAAATAGTCCTCATTAATTTGAGAAATATATCTCAGGAACAAGTCAAAACACTAAGTTAATTACAACATCCAAGTTTAATGTGATTATTGCTCTAACACACTTTGATTTTGGCACCTAATGTGAGAAGTGCTTTGCATCTCAGAGCATTCGCTAATGACTTTAGCCAATAGATTGAAATTTGTCCAACAACATGGTCTTAAAAAAGGTGTACTGTATGTGTCTTGTATAGAAAATACAAAAGTCCACTATTGAATTCCAAAAGACAGCACATTACTTTAGACCAGTGGTTTTACAGATGTGGCAAAGCTACAGCCACCAGCATACTCCAAAAGCTAGACCAGTCACAAAATAAAATAAAATAATTTTTTTAATATAAGAAAACTTTGTTTAGGTTGTTGCATGTCTTCTAAACGGACTATACAGATTTATCAATAATAAGCATAGCAAGATTATCAAATTAACAAAACGTTTCAAATTCTGTGTTGTTTATTAAAATATGTAAAAAGGAATGGTGGTTTCAATATGATGCTTCCATATCACATTGCCATATATAGCATAGTAGTACATGGAAATGTTGTAGATTGCAGATCAATGACAGCATTGACGTTACAATCTGATCTGTAAATTGTAGGGAAGTATGTAGAAGGTGGCAACTCTGAGCCAAAAAAAAACGTCAAAGTTGCCATCTTCTACATACCTCCCTACAATTCTACTCTATCAATGCCTAGTTGGTTGTAGAACCCTAACACAAGCACCACCATCATAAAGAGTGTGAGGTACCATTGCTATCTATCTAGCATATTTAGCAGTTATTAAAATATTGCACCTGCATCCTTCCACCTGAAGTGTGCCCCACCACTTCCACAAATTTAGTGTGATCAGGTTCCTCCCTGTCACATTTAAAGTAGGTCACTGAGCTACTTTCAATGTGATGGCTTTTAGCCCCAGTCACATAGGTAATGCAGGGACTTGTAATATTATAAAAACAATTCCTTAAGACACCTTTATAATTATGGTGTATTTCCAGGAGATGTTTGCCACAGCAGAAACTAGGGGTAATTGACCTGTAGTTTCTATTGTATGTATTGTACCTCATGGCATAATACTTCTAATAGGAACTCTAAGTCAATGGTCTGTAGTTTCTATTCAAGAAGATAAGAAAAGAAAGAAGATAATAGCTGTAGGTGAAAATAAAATTTATTTATACTAATACTTTTTTGTTTTTGTTTCCCAGGAGGTTTGTGTGGAAATTTATACTTCTTTTCTTTTTTTGTGCTTTTTAATAATCTATTATTGCCTCAGTAATGAACAACTGATTAATTGACAGTTGTCCATTACTAAGGTTGAGCTTAGTGATAGCCAGTAAAAAGGCTGAAACTAACTCCCCTTTATTATCCTGCTTCCTGCCAACACCAGGGGTACAGGGAAGAGCAGGGGTCCGGCTAGAGATAATCTCATATTGACCTGAATATTCCAAAATGTTTTTTTTTTTACAAAACCAAACAAATGGAGAGTCGTCTCAGGCAAACTAAACTGGCCACTGCATTATACTCTGGTGTCTCTTCAGCTCACAAAGCTTACATAAGAGGAGAGTTTATCAAATAAGGAAGATGTCCCAAAAAAGAAAGATAGAAACTTATTAATAACTCCATGGCCAACCTTCAATGCTTAGAAACTTTACACAATCCCAACCAATTTTTGCTAATCAAAACTTTTTGATGCAGGAACGATTAAATCTGCACAATAAAAATGTGACCATATAGTCTGGAAAAATAGAAGCAAGTACCATGCACATGATAATAAAGTAGGATCCCTGTTGGGATCCAACTCAAACCAAAACCAGGGAAAATCTATAGCCCCCATATAAAACACCCATCATACCTTACCATAAGAGAAATAACCGAGGCTTTAATGATTACTATCAACAACTGTACAACTTGAAAGATGATGAATCTCCCCCTCAACCAACCCAATTGCAAATAGATGACTTCCTGATCGCCATAAACCTGCCCCAACTCAGTCCATCACAATTTACAGCTTTGAATGCTCTGCTGGAAACCTCAGAAATTGACCTAGCCATCAAATCTATTCCTATTCACAAGTTCCCTGGCCCAGATGGCTTGCCAAATGAATTCTACCGCAGATTTGTCTGCATCTTAACCCCTACCCTATACAATGTATTGAAACAAGCAATTGACATTGTCACGTTAGCCAAAGAAGTGTTAGCAGCATTAATCATTATCTTACCAAAACAGGGCAAACCTGCCAATCATCCCTCAAACTTCAGACCAATATCTCTCCTCAATAGAGATATAAAATTTTTTGCAAAAATCTTAGCCTCTAGGATATATTACCCTTTCTAATTAAAACAAACCAAACTGGTTTGTAAAGGAGCTCCAGGCACCAGGTACTAGAAGGATCATATAACTTATGCAACATTGTGAACAATATCTTATACCCACTACGTTTCTAACTATCAATGCTGAAAAAGCTTTTGATAGGGTGAACTGGCATTACGTTTTATTAGCACTTTCCAAATTTGGATTCCAAGGTCCATTTTATACAGCAATACAAGCTTTATATTCCAAACCGATAGCTTGTGTATGTTCCAACCCATACCTCTCAAAAATGGAACCCGACAAAGTTGTCTATTTTCTCCTATCTTTTTCAACCATTCTATAGAATGCCTGACTGAAGCCATTAGAGCCCATAGTGAGATTAAGGGTTTACATACAGACAAAGAGGAATATAAGATAGCATTATTTGCAGATAACGTGAGACTAATAACTACAATACCATTAAGCTCCCTTAAAGCTGCTTTTACTATAATATCGTCATTCGGTGCAATTTAATACCATAAAATGAATAATGCAAAATTCCAAATACATTTCACATCCCATCTAAAGAACCTACTAGTCTATGCAATCTGTAAACCCTAGATTGGAGAACTACCGACATGACATACCTAGGAGTTAAAGGGGTTCTCCGGGCAAAAAATGTTTTTTTTTTAAAAAAAGGTCTGTTAGTGCTCCTAATGGGTTAATAAATGCACCCATATACCTTTAGCAGTGTTTTGAGTGATTTATGGGTGTCTCTGGGAGCTCCTGGCATCTTCTGCATTTGTTTACATGGTTCAGCTTCCTGCTACGTAGCTTCCACACTAGTTCCCTCTCACCTCACTCCCGCCCCCCTTCCTCTCTCCCTCCCTGCTCTCTCCCTCCCTCCCATAACTCTCTCCCTGTGTCTCTAGCTATCCCACCCACCCCCGACCCTATTATACTTATTTGACTTTCTTTCCAGTCTTCCTACTGCGGGACGTCCCCTCCTTCTTTTCTGATTCTGCTGGCATGCACAGTAGTCCGAGCACTGCTCTGTAGCCAATGGTTATCAGAGAGCACAGAGCAGCGCTGGGACTATTGCGCGTGAGTCTGCAGTCAGAAAAGAGAGAGAAGCCATCTCGCAGGAGGAAGCCTGGAAGGAAGAGAGGTAAGTATAATGGAGTAGATGGGGGGGGGGGGGTGAGTAGTAGTGATGTTTACGTTTCCAGAAACGGATTGTCACTGGATAACCAGCAAAATAGGGGTAAATATACATTTTTGATAAATTATGTTATTTAGAAAGTTGGCGGGGGAGGGTGCTTAGATTAGTGTAAGTATTTGCTTTTATCCCGGACAACCCCTTTAAACTTACATTTCCTTCCAAGCACATATGCCAGTGCAACTTCCCACCACTGCTCATGGAACAGTAAGAAATGGACCACTACATCAAGTCATTGTCATCATGGTTTGGTAGAATAGCCGCTTATAAAATGCTAATCTTACCCAAGATGATGTATCTATTCTGAACTTTATTTATCCATCTCCCAGAACTCTTTACCAAAGCCAGGGCACAGATGAAAATCTTTATCTGGTCAGGCAAGAAGCCCAGAGTGCCTTACAATAATGACAGCTCATAAAAAAGAGGAGGCCTGGGAGTTCCTAACCTTAAAGAAGATTACCTTGCCTTTGTTATGAACGTAGATGTAAGGCCACAATAAAAGCAATAGCAGGAGATTGGCTGATAACTGCAAGCGGTAGAGACAGCTATTTAAAACTAGCACACTTCTGCGAGCCAAGACCAACCCCCAGATGCCTTCACCAGAGCTCATCTCGAGGTGAGTTGGACTTGCGCTGAATCTGGGAATCAGAATTGTCACCAGATAGATGTACCAATAATAAATGCACTGCACTGAGGATGTAATAGGCAGAGTCAGAAGACAAAAGCAAAATCCGGGAAACAAGCCAATCAGAATCAGGAGGCAAATATCCAGTATTCAGGAAGCAAGCCAAAAGTCATAGCAAACAGGTGCACAAACAACATGGAGAGCCAAACTAGGAAAAACAAACTAAATTAGCTTGTGTCCTGCTTGCAGGACTTTTCTCTCTGCATTTTTAAAGCAGAATGGGTACTTATATATCTACATAGTAGAGATTACTTTGATACTGGATCTCAGTATTACTAGCAAGCTCAAAAAAGAACTTTTAGAGTGCTGTCCCAGTCCTTCCTATGCAACATTGAGTCTGCAGGCAGTATGGCTAGTTCCCTTGAGAAATAGCACCCACCATTACAAAAGAGGAGTCTGCTGCCTGTCTACTAGTTACCAATAGGAGCACAGATTGCCACTGGATGAATAAGGTTTTAAAATTTAGCACCTCCTTCATCTACATCCTTACCTCGCTATTGGTTGAACTCACATTTTAAACCTCAAGTGTATATTTTTCTACTTTGTACTTTTGAAATTCATAAAGAAACATTACACAAAACAATTAGTCTATGGTAAATTATAATTTGATAACAAAGTAATTAGGTATAATATAACAAAAATACTACATCTATTATAAGGGTATACTCTTACAAAAAAAGGACACTAACGTGATAAGCACCCGAATGTTAAGCTCTGAAACTGTTGTATCCTTATTCTTGATATGGATTACTGTTGACTGTTACCACCTGCTTACTGTTAGGTGCCACTCATCACTTTTTGATCAGCAGTTTAAATGATCAGTTTTACAAAACTGATACAAAAAAACGAATGCTAAAAACAGATGAAAATAGATGGAAACTGATGACCATCCGTTTAGTAGAGTCAATGTGTAACGTCTCTGCCGTTTCGGGTCTCGGCGCCGCCCTCCGTTCGCACGCTGTGGCGAAGGAGGCGTCTTCAATTTGGTTCTTTGTGTAAGCTTCTTGATGCTCAGTCTGAACATGGTCCTAGTTCTCTTGCTGTGTAAAGCCACACCCGTGTAATTAGGAACATTTCTCTCTGGACTGCATAGAGTTAATCTCTTCCTGGCCTGAGTGATTGACAGCCTGTGTACCTATCAGCTCTGGGGCTGGTCCCAGACTTTCTATAAACAGGTTGTCAGCCCTCACATGGCTGCCGGTTATTACACTTGTGTTTTGCCTGCTCTCTTTCTATACTTCTTGATACTTTGTTACTTGATTCTCTGACCCTTTGGCTTGCCCCTGACTATTCTCTTGGATTTTGACTTTGTACTGCTTTGCTCGTTTGTTACAGACCCCTTGGCTTGCTCACTCTGCTTCTGTGTTGTTTTTGTCTTGTCCTGTTCTCTGTGTCACTTACCCAGTATAGGGCTTGTCTTCAGGTTGTCCTTTTACCATTTAGGGTAACTGTGGCAATAGGAAGGGACAGTGGCTGGGGTGAGATTAGGGCTCACTTGTCTCTGTCCTTCCTCCCAGACCCCTGCAGTAGTGTCAGGGTTGCTACGGTTGGCAAGACCCTTACAGAATAACCGGCCATACATTCTGCCATTGCTTCCCATAAGGTCAGCATGGATCCTATTCAGGGCCTTGCAGCCAAGTTGGAAGGTTTGGCAGTCCTGGTAAATGAGCTTGCTAAACAGGTGCAGACCCTTACTGATGCCGCTGCAGCATCTCCAGTGGTTTCCGCCCCTTTTAGAGTTAAGATGCTACTCCCCGACCGTTTTTCAGGGAATCGTGAAAGGTTTGAGACTTTCCGGGAATCCTGTCGCCTGTATTTTCGGATTAATCCACATGCATCCCAGGCCCAAATGGTGGGAGTAGTTATATCCCTCCTACAGGGGGATCCACAAGCTTGGGCCCTTAAACTCTCTCCAGGGGCTGAGGAGTGGACTGACTTTGAAAATTTTTTTTTTGTCTTTGGGGTCTATATATGCCGAGCCAGACCACATTGGTCTTGCGGAATCGCAACTCCTCACCATGCGGCAGGGCAAACGCTCTGCTGAGGAATATTGCGCAGAATTCCGCAAGTGCAGCGTGACTGCAGGTTGGTGTGAGTCAGCTCTAAAGGCCCACTTTAAACAAGGCCTGTGTGACCATGTTAAGGAGCTCTGGGTTGGTCACCCAGATGCTCCCACTCTTGAGCAGGCCATGACTTTGGCTGTCCGTATTGACCGTAGGATCCGGGAAAATGTTAAAGAGAGAATAGGGTCTGCTTCTTCCAAGTTTTCTGTCTCTCCCTCTCTCTCTCCTGAGAAACCTGTTATTTCTCCCATGACTCCTGGTGAGGAACCTATGCAACTGGGAATTATGGATGCCAAGACGCGACGAGAGCATCGTCTCAGGAACAACCTCTGCCTGTACTGTGGTGCTTCCGGTCATTTTATCAGTGACTGCTCGATCAGACCCCGCAGGCCATCAGAAAAACTTCAGTGCCTGAATGGTAATCAGAAGAACCACTCAGGCAACCAGGTATTTGCCAGTAGTAACAATAAGATGTTGTTATCTGTGTCTCTGTCCTCTGGGGACAGATCTGTTTCTGACCAGGCCTTAGTTGACTCTGGGTCTGCGGCAAACTTTGTCACATTCTCGTTGGTCTCAGCTTTAGGCATTGAGCTTTTGCCACTTGACACTCCTCTGGCGGTTACTGGAGCGGATTTTGCCCCACTGGCCAGGGGTAAGGTCCGATTCAAGACCCCCTTAATAACGTTGCAAGTTGGTTCTGCTCATTCAGAGCTCATGAGCTTTTTTGTTATGGAGCATCTGTCTTCCGATATTATTTTGGGGCTCCCCTGGTTGAACCTCCATAACCCTATTTTTGATTGGGGTAAAAGGGAGTTGGTAAAATGGGGAGATCAGTGCTCATCCCACTGTATTGTTTTGCATACCTTAAATTGTGTTACTGAGGAGACTGTCTCGGCTGCAAAAGGTGGGAAATGCCAGGTGAATAAAAAATGTTTGCCTGGCCCACCAGTGTCTGTGGTTGTGCACAAAGACCCTGAATTGAAGGCAGAGAAAATACTGGGTCCTACTAAAACTGGTTTATCTGGTGAGGGTATGGTGGCCCCTCATAGGGGGGGGGGGGTACTGTAACGTCTCTGCCGTTTCGGGTCTCGGCGCCGCCCTCCGCTCGCACGCTGTGGCGAAGGTGGCGTCTTCAATTTGGTAATTTGTGTAAGCTTCTTGATGCTCAGTCTGAACATGGTCCTAGTTCTCTTGCTGTGTAAAGCCACACCCGTGTAATTAGGAACATTTCTCTCTGGACTGCATAGAGTTAATCTCTTCCTGGCCTGAGTGATTGACAACCTGTGTACCTATCAGCTCTGGGGCTGGTCCCAGACTTTCTATAAACAGGTTGTCAGCCCTCACATGGCTGCCGGTTATTACACTTGTGTTTTTCCTGCTCTCTTTCTATACTCCTTGATACTTGATGACTATTCTCTTGAATTTTGACTTTGTACTGCTTTGCTCGTTTGTTACTGACCCCTTGGCTTGCTCACTCTGCTTCTGTGTTGTTTTTGTCTTGTCCTGTTCTCTGTGTCACTTACCCAGTATAGGGCTTGTCTTCAGGTTGTCCTTTTACCATTTAGGGTCAACTGTGGCAATAGGAAGGGACAGTGGCTGGGGTGAGATTAGGGCTCACTTGTCTCTGTCCTTCCTCCCAGACCCCTGCAGTAGTGTCAGGGTTGCTACGGTTGGCAAGACCCTTACACAATGTTAAATAAAACCAGATCAATTTCTATAGAACAGAAAAGTAGGACACTTTTTACAGAAACTGATCCATTTTTACTGATGGAAGTGCTCATTGCACTGACAGAGCGAGTGGTGAGTACAGATTTCACTCGCACTTACTGCTAATAGCTCCTTGGACTCCTGCCCCTTCCTTATGTAAGGGTTAAAATATAACTTGTATTATATTCTATACACTGTATACACAGAGAGTGAAATGTTCTGCAGACAAGTCAGCACAATTTAGAGCTCTTGCAGACACTAAGTTGAGATAGCACCCAAGGTTGTGCTGTTCTCAGAAAAAAAAACACACAGATAAGCGAGGAGAAGAAACATATGTTATGAGAAACTTTGTAAATCTGCTTAGCAGCGGAACCGGAAAGACCAAATATGTACATTGGTCACATGACTGTTGTGTAACCAACTTGCCTTTAAAACTTGTATGAACTATACAATAAACAAAATCATTCTTACTAGATACCTTGGGTGTGTCTGTACGTTTGTTTTTCCCGAGCTCGATATTGTTCTTTATTTAATTAGGATTACGGTGACATCCATCCCGGGGGAGCTTAACCCCCGACACTTATTATGGCATTGACAGAGTCAAAGAGGACCTTTCATGTCCTCAGAAATGTGTGGTATTATATACCGCTAGAAAGTCGAGTGTGCGCCAAATTCAGCACACTCTCAGCTTTCTCGGTATGCACCCTGGTGCTGGAGATATCTGTGTCATTATTTTCCCCACCGATATCTCTCCACTGTCAGAAAGGCAGGCCTTACTGCTCAGCGTCATCGCTGGGCTGTGAGGAATGCCCCCGACGGTACTCTTCCATAGCCTTGTACTGTCGGTGGGCAATCCTATCAGCCAAGCAATGACGTTGCTTTGTAAGGACCACTCTTCTGACAGTGGAGGGATATCTCCAACACCGGGGAGCTGAATTCAATGCACTGTTGGCTTTCTACTTGGCTTTCTGAGAACACGAAAGGTCCTCTTTAAGTGTGCCAAAGCAGGGAAGAGGTCCAAGAAATTATACTGTGAGGATATAAGGGGGTCATTATACTGTATGGGGGCATAAGGAGGCCATTATATATGAGGGGGGATGTCAATTATAGCTGTAGATTTCACCCAAGGTTTTTAATCTTTACAATGCAAATGTTGGAAGTTATGAAAGACTGTAGGTCTTTGAAGAGTGAAGAAATCAGGCGATACCTTTTAGAGGCTAACTGAGTATATTTATAAGTAAGCTTTCAGGAGTACTCGCTCCCTTCATCAGACATGGTGTGATACAAGAACTGAAAATTAACAGATTTTTATACACATGGTTTTCAAAGCATTTTAGAGTCCTTAAAAAAAATTGCAATCTAAGTAGAGAAGTTATTTACAACAGGTCAAAAAAACAGTCTGGAAACTTGTGGTGCGTGATGGAAGGATCAGTAATTCTTGCTGTTATCTGTTTGCTATCAGGAGGTGATTTGTGACCCTCACAGGTCACACATAGTGTGATTTGAAGCTGGCATGAATATTGAGTTCAGTTCATGGTTCAAACATAGTGTGACATGAAGCTGGCATGAATATTAAGTCCAAATTGCAGAGTTTGAAATTTTTGCATAAATTTGTACTCCATTTCTTTTCTTTTCTCCTGTGTCTTAAAATGTCCCATTAAAACCACAACCCGCAAATCTTCAATAGAGTGGTTTTCTCCGGAGAAATGTGCGGCCACTGGGAGATCGGTTCTGCTGTTATTAATGGTGGATCTGTGTGAGTTCATTCGTTGACTGAGTCTCTGCCCTGTTTCCCCCACATAGAGGCCTGTGGTGGGACATTGCACACACATTATGAGGTACACCACATTGGAAGACCTGCAGGAAAATGTCCCCCTAATTCTGTGCACCTGTTGTGACTGTGGGATAGGTACACTGTCAGCGGTGTGGATGTGCTTGCAGGTCATGCACCTTTTATGTAGGCAAGGTGAGGTGCCATTTTCAGTTGGGGCCTTCAGGGCACTCCGGACGATAATGCGCCTCAGGTTTGGTGGTTGTCGAAAGGAGAGGAGAGGGGGGACTGGAAATATGTCCTTGAGTCTGTTATCCCTATGTAGTACAGGTTGGAGCTCCTTGGCAATCCTTCGTAGGATCTCCAGCTGTGGGTTGTAGGTGACGACTAGGGGCACTCGGGCATCTTTCTGGGTCTCTCTATATGTGAGCAGACTGTCTCTGTTAATGGCTGCTGCTTTGTTTAATTGGTTGTCTGTCACTTTTGGTTTGTATCCCAATCTGAGAAATTTCATCCTCAGATCCAGGAGGTGCTTGTCCAGGTCTGTTTTGTCGGAGCAAATACGATTGTATCGTATAGCCTGGCTGTAGATTATAGATTGTCTTGTGTGCTTGGGGTGGAAGCTGTCGTTTCTCAGGTAGGCCGTTCTGTCTGTGGGTTTGTGGTATATTGATGTGAGTAGCCGGTGGTCTTTAATGTATATTGTGGTATCCAGAAAGTGAATTTCACTCCCTGAATAGCTAAGTTTAAGGTTGATGGTCGGGTGAAAGTCATTGAAGTCATTATGGAATTGAAGTAGGGCCTCCTCACCTGCAGTCCAGATGACAAGGATATCATCGATATAACGAAGGTAAATCATAGGTTTGGTGGCGCATGTTGATAAATATGTTCCTTCCATTTCTGCCATAAAGAGATTTGCATATTGGGGTGCACATCTGGTCCCCATTGAAGTTCCCATTCGCTGTAGATCTAGATCCTCTCCAAAGGTAAAATGGTTGTGGCTAAGGATGAATTGTATGAGCTGCGTTACTGGTTCTGTTGGGAGGTTTTGTTTTGCCAGGTGTACCCGACATGCTGCAACTCCATCCTTGTGGGGAATGTTGGTATACAGGGATTCCACATCCATGGTGGCCAAAATGGTACCCTCAGGTAGAGGGCCCAGGGCATTCAGTTTGTTAAGAAGGTCAGTGGTGTCCTGGATATAGCTTGGAGTATCCCTGACAAGGGGTTTTAGGAGATTTTCCACCCAACCTGAGATGTTTTCTGTCAGTGTCTCAATGCCAGAAATGATAGGCCTCCCAGGGTTGCCATCTTTGTGTATCTTTGGGAGCATATAGAAGCAGCCCGGCCTGGGATCTTGGGGGATAAGTCCTTTTACCTGATTCTGGATCTGGACTGGAAACTCCTTGATCATACTCTTTAGTTCTTTCATATAGGCCTCTGTGGGATCACTTCCAAGTTTGGAGTAATGGATGGGATTTGACAGTTGCCTGTTTGCTTCCTGGATATAGTCTGAGGTGTTCATTATGACTATTGCGCCCCCTTTGTCAGCTGGTTTTATTATTATATCCTGATTTTCTTTCAGTGATGTAATAGCCTTCTGTTCCTGCAGGGTTAGGTTATGCGCCTGTTTCTTTTGTTTCTCTAGGATTTCTGATTTTACTTTGCTTCTGAAACAGTCAATATATTTATCCAGTGCTGCATTAGCTCCAGGGCGTGGGGTCCAGGTAGATTTTTTGGTAGGATTCCTTATGGGCTGTTCCATCTCAGAGTCGCTGCTGTATGGAGGGTCTTTGTCATAAAAATATTCCCTTAATCTTTGAAGCAGGTTGCCACTGCAAAAACTACCCAATTTCAGGTTTTTGTGCTTTTTAGAGGAAAACATTGCTGCCACATGAGTTGTGCTGCAAAGGGGCCCACTGAGGCTGTGTTGCCCAAGGGCCCACACACACCTGGAAAAGGCGCTGCTTACAATATACAATGTTCTACCTCCATGGAAAACTTGAGTGTGAAAAACTTTTCAATTTTGAAATCAGAGGTAAGTTGAGTTAAGATTCAAGGCCAGCTCTGTTGCTCTAAACTGCTACGTCCCACACTGCTCTAAATGCTGGCATGAACGTCAGAACATAGGGCCAGATGAAATTTCAGCATGGCTCCCTGTCCCTGTAACTTGAAGAAGGGAAAGGGGAAGAAAGGTGTACTACAGCGGTGCAGAATGTAGCAATGTAACAGGGAGCTCTGTGCTTCAGATTTCTCATTTGCATATTATATAATAAATTGATATCTCAGTAACACAGTTTCATGGGGAAAATAAGGTGTTACCTTCCAGTGATTCTGATCTATTTAACTGTGGTGCTGGTTTGATATGCTTCACCCCTTTGTGATTTCCAGTTAATTTGCTCACACACTGGAGGGAACTTATTAAGACTAGCATTCTATATGCAGTCTTAGATCATTCCTCTGCTGGTGCTGAGCCTCAATTATTAAAATGCTCCAGTCTGTTAATAATTAATGCACCAGAATGGAAACTGGAAATGGAACTGTCGTAGATTTTCTTATATACAGTGGGGAAAAAAAGTATTTAGTCAGCCACCAATTGTGCAAGTTCTCCCACTTAAAAAGATGAGAGAGGCCTGTAATTGACATAATAGGTAGATCTATGAGAGACAAAATGAGACATAATAGGTAGATCTATGAGAGACAAAATGAGAAAACAAATGCAGAAAATCAAATTGTCTGATTTTTAAAGATTTTATTTGCAAATTATGGTGGAAAATAAGTATTTTGTCACCTACAAACAAGCAAGATTTCTGGCTGTCACAGACCTGTAACTTCTTCTTTAAGAGGCTCCTCTGTCCTCCACTCATTACCTGTAGTAATGGCACCTGTTTGACATTGTTATCAGTATAAAAGACACCTGTCCACAACCTCAAACATTCACACTCCAAACTCCGCTATGGGGAAGACCAAAGAGCTGTGGAAGGACACCAGAAACAAAATTGTAGACCTGCAGCAGACTGGGAAGACTGAATCTGCAATAGGCAAGCAGCTTGGTGTGAAGAAATCAACTGTGGGAGCAATAATTAGAAAATGGAAGACATACAAGACCACTGATAATCTCCCTCGATCAGGGGCTCCACACAAGATCTCACCCCGTGGGGTCAAAATGATCACAAGAACTGTGAGCAAAAATCCCAGAACCACATGGTTCAATAAATGTCGTGCAGAAAGCTGGGACTAACGTAACAAAGGCTACTGTCAGTTACACACTACGGTGTCAGGGACTCAGATCCTGCAGTGCCAGCCGTGTCCCCCTGCTTATGCCAGTACATATCCGGGCCCATCTGAAGTTTGCTAGAGAGCATTGGATGTTCCAGAAGAATATTGGGAGAATGTCATATGGTCAGATGAGACCAAAGTAGAACTGTTTGGTAGAAACACAACTCGTCGTGTTTGGAGGAGAGTGAATGCTGAGTTGCATCCAAAGAACACCATACCTACTGTAGTGGAGGCAACATCATGCTTTGGGGCTGTTTCTCTGCAAAGGGACCAGTACGACTGATCCATGTACATGAAAGAATGAATGGAGTCATGTATCGTGAGATTTGAGTGCAAACCTCCTTCCATCAGCAAGGGCATTGAAGATGAAACGTGGCTGAGTCTTTCAGCATGACAATGATCCCAAGCACACCGCTAGGGCAATGAAGGATTTCAAGGTCCTGGAGTGACCTAGCCAGTCTCCAGATCTCAACTCCATAGAAAACCTTTGGAGGGAGTTGAAAGTCCGTGTTGCCCAGCGACAGCCCCAAAACATCACTGCTCTAGAGGAGATCTGCATGGAGGAATGGGCCAACATACCAGCAACAGTGTGTGCCAACCTTGTAAAGACTTACAGAAAACGTTTGACCTCTGTCATTGCCAACAAAGGATATATAACAAAGTATTGAGATGAAATTTTTTTATTTTCCACCATAATTTGCAAATAAATTGTTTAAAAATCAGACAATGTGATTTTCTGGATTTGTTTTCTCATTTTGTCTCTCATAGTTGAGGTCTACGTATGATGTCAATTACAGGCATCTCTCATCTTTTTAACCCTTTCCCGACATCCGCCGTAATAGTACGGCGGATGCCGGGTGTTTAAATATGGCGGCTGCTCGGGACCCGACGCCATTTTGCTGTGGATCATCGGCACCCGGAGCAAGTTTGTGAAGGCTCCCAGGCCTGTCTTTCATTAACTTCTTTTGCAGGCTACTTGATGTAGCCTACAATAGAAGCATCGTTTTTTTGCAGTGCATTAGCATTGTAATGCATTGCATTAGTGATCAGACCCCCTGGTGTTCAAGGCCCCTAGGGAGTCTAATAAATGCAAAATAAAAAAAAAAAAAAAGTACAAAAGAATATAATAAAAAATATTAAAAGTTCAAATCACCCCCCTTTCCCTAGAACACATATAAAAGTAGTTAAATACTGTGAAACACATACACATTAGGTATCCCTGTGTCTGAAAACGCCCAGTCTACAAATCTGTAAAAATATTTTTCCCGTACGGTAAATGCCGTATTGGGAAAAAAAATCAAAAGTGCCAAACCGCCGTTTTTTCACTGTTTTGCTTCTGAAAAAATGTGAATAAAAAGTGATCAAAGCAATAGACATTCCCCAAAATTGTATAACTAAAAAGTACACCTGGCCCCGCAAAAAAAAAGACAACCTATGCATCCCCGTACATAGAAGTATATAAAAGTTACGGGTGTCAGAATATGGCGACTTTTAAAAAAATATATTTTTGCACAGTTTTGGATTTTTGTTAAGGGGTTAAAATGTAAATAAAACCATAAAAATTTGGTATCCCCGGAATCGTACCAAAACATAGCATACAGATGACATGTCATTTTGGCTGTAGAGCGAAAGCCGTAAAAACGAAGCCTGTAAGATAGTCACACAAATGCACTTTTTCTTCAAATCCACCCTATTCAGAATTTTTTTCCAGCTTTCCAGTACATTGTACAGAATAATAAATGGTAGCATCATGAAAAAAAATTTTCTCCCCAAAAATTAAGACCCCATATGGCTCTGAGAACGGAAAAATAAAAAAAAGTTATTGGGTTTGGAAGGGGGGGGGGGAGTCAAAAACAAAAATCGAAAAATGTCACCGGTGGGAAGGGGTTAAGTGGGAGAACTTGCACAATTGGTGGCTGACTAAATACTTTTTTTCCCCCACTGTATATGCCAGACTCCCTCTTATCACTGAATTATGTCATATAAAATATCTTATCCAGAGATTATTTAGGTTGGTATATATTTGGTAAAGTGTGTCATTAAATAAAAATTTACATAATAATTATTCTTGCTCTGTAAATTTGGATAGGTATCTCTACGCAGCAATAAATAAAATAACTGTTTTTATGTATTTTGTAAAGTGATTTGAAACTCTGCAAAATATATGTATTGAATGTGTAAAGGTGGGTGTACTGAAAAAGGGGCTTTTTTAAAAAAAATTCTCAATGAACCATACATCTGTATGCTAAAAGTGGAGCAGCACCTATTAAATGATGCAAATAACTAAACTTGCTAGAGATGGTGAAAAGTCTTCTTTAAGTGCTTGATCCACAGGTTTTATATTTAGTAATACCTCTTCACCAGAAATATTTCTTCTGTAGCCCTAGAGATTTGCTTTAGAAAATCTTTAATTTGTTAGAAGAGTCCCTCGATAATAAGTGGATCACATGATGTCCTGATATGGAGACCACAGTGCTCATGTGTACTTTATGTTGCATCCACTTTATGTGAAATTTTCCTTTTCACATGCAACTGAAGCATTACATGATATCTATAAATGTTTGAAGCCATTCACTGCTTACTTTTTAATTAATTTCCTTTGGCCCATTATAAAATATATATATTTTTTTTTTTTTTCATAGTTTTGAATAGACTTATGAGATAATCCATCAATTCTTTCATTTTAACCCCTATGCGCACCAGGACATGCATGTGCGTTCTGGTGCACGTGACTAAGTATGGCAGCCACTTTGAAGCAGAGCGGCCACACTAGTTGCTGGGTCTGTGCTGTTTCATACAAGAGGGATCTGACAGATACTCTGATAACAGGCATTTAACTACTCAGCTGCCGTGGTCAAATGCAACCACAGCATCTGAGTGGTTACTTTCACTCTCCATTTCATATTCAATAATGTGCGACCCCCTCCCCGCGGCGCGATCGTGGGAACCGTCCCATTACCATGGCAGCCAGGAGCCTTCTGAAGGCTCCCAGCCCTACTATAGTATTGTAACTACTGAAGCCTGCCTGCAGCAGGTTTCAATAGTTACATAGTAAATCAAATCTGCCATAGATTGCAATACAGTAGTGTTGCAGTCTATGGCACAGGTGATCTTAAGATCACATGTTCAAGCCCCCTAGTTAAAAAAAAAAGAAAAGTTTTTAAAAATATGAAAATTGTTTTAAAAAACTAAAAGTTTAAATCACCCCCCTTTCCCTAGATCACATATAAACAAATAAAAGTAAACATACACACATTAGGCATCCCTAATTCCAAAAATGCCCAAACTATTAAAATATAAAAACATTTGTCCCATACAGTAAATGCTGTAGCAGGAAAAAAAAAATCAAAATGACTGATTTGGTGTTTTTCACCAAATCGTCTCTCTGAAAAAATGGAAAAAAAAAGTGTTCAAAATAGCATACATTCCCCAACATGGTATAAATAAAAACTACATATTGTCCCGCAAAAAAAAATACACCTTACATAGCTCAATACACTGAAATATAAAAAAGTTATCGGTGTCAAAATATTGTGATTCAAAGAAAATTTTTTTTTCAAAATTTAGAATTTTTGCAGTTTTGTAAACATGGAAAAAAAACTATATAAATGTGATATCACCGTGATCATACCGATCCAGAGACTGAAGCTAACATGGCATTTTTACCGCAGAGTAGAAGCTGTAAAAACAAAACCCATAAGAAAATGGCGGTACTATGTTTTTTTCTCAATTCCATCTCATTCTGAATTTTTTTCCTGCTTCCCAGTACATTGTACAGAATAATAAATGGTATCATTTTGAAGTACAACTTGTCATGCAAAACTCATGCACTCATACGACTACATAAACGGAATCATTAGAAAGTTATGGCTTATGGAATGCAGGGAGCAAAAAATGAAAACACAAAAAAAGATAAATTTCTGCGTCGTGTAAGGGTTAAAGACAGATTAATTTGTGTAAGAAACTGAGCTTGTGAAAAGTTTCTATTATTTTTTGTTAAAAAAGAAATTTTAACTGACTCGTAATTTTCCTCTTGAAGAAAAATCTTTAATTACATTGCAGCAATATATAAAGATTTATATATGTGCACTAATTAAGTTCTACTGAAATGAATTGCTTTTTACCAAAATTAAAAGAAAGGTCTATCACTTATACATTATAACCATAATATATTAACTGTGTTAGTAAGATTTAAATGTTTGCTTCTAAAATGTGTTTATAAAATCACATGACTGAGTAATTTCAAGGAGATCTTTGTAACCAATAATATGACATTTCTATCCTTAGATTGTATATATTAATAAGCATACATTTTCTGCTATATTGGAAACACACAAGATACAACTATACTGCATTGGAAGCAATACTCATATTTCTTAGTTCTGTAGTCCAAACCTGTGGACTACACCTGTATTCCTATACTTTTGGACAAGAATTTTGTTTAAGTCCCTCCTCTAGCCACATTTGATAAATAAACATTCTTGTAAAGTCGAACACAATATTTGTATTCTGCATCTTATTCCACTGTATCCTGCCTCTGTAATTCTGCTTCTCACATTGATGTGTACCACACACCTTTACATCAGTGCTAATGACTGCCCACCCCAGTATTATGCCTGCTTAGTTCTTCCCACATAGTATAATTTCCCACTGAGGTCCTTAGTGTCCCCCACACAATATAATGTTCCCTTATACCCCTCATAGTCCCCTTATGTCCACACACACGGTATATTGCCCCCACAAAATATGCCCCCCTCACTACCCCCACATAGTATAATGGTGCTCTCAGTACTCCTATGGTATAATGACCTCCTCAGTGCCCTCACACACAGTGTAATGTCCAGGGAGCAGGTGGTGATCTGTATTAATTACTCAACTCTCTGTTCCATTCTTCATTTATCTTTCAGGGTATAATGTCATGTCAGCACTGAGGAACTGAGTGAGTACTCATTGGGGAACATTTATTAAGCTACTTGCACCTTTTTTGGTGTAAATTGAGCCTTTTTGTGTTTTTTTTTCTGCCTTGTGCTTTATTTATGAAGCATTTGGACTTTTTTTTCCCAGATATTATGCTGCCTTCGCCACGTTTGCTTTTTCTCAAGAGAAGGGGTGTAGCCTAAATGAAAATCCTTTCACACTGTATTTATGACTTGCGCCTTTTTAAAAAGGGGCAAAAAGGTCACAAATGCACTCCAGTACATGGGTAGCGTAAAAGAGCCCATCAGGTCAGACAGCATTAAAAAGAAACAATTGTGCAATTTTTTTTAGCAAAAAAGGGGCAAAGTGCACATGGCTTATAAAGGTGCAGCTAAACTAACTAACGTGCACAACATTTAACAAGGAGGTGCACCTATATCTTAAATGGACATTACAGTGAAAATAGTCTAATAAAAAGGCGCACCTGTGAAAAATATGGACAAAAAAAGGGGCAGATGATAAATAAACCCCAGTGCACTTCTAAACTTCCAGACTAAGGGAAGAAGACTTAGGGGTTTCATTCTTACTGTTGCGAACAGTAAGTTTGGCAACCACTGGTGTAATAAACTTATTTTGTACACATACAATACAGTGTAAACAATAATGTCTATATGAATTTTGGAAACAGATGAGCACAATGAATTGTCTTTGTCCATAACTAGGGTTCTGTTATAGAAATGCTATAAATAAATGGAATACCCCTTTAACTACAAGTTATTTTATTATGCAGGCTTATATTAAACCTGCAACTAAATTACACTCAAGATTTTAATGCTAAATATACTAACAATAAACTATCTCTGGGGAAATTTTCAGTGTTTCTTCTAAACAAAAAGATCAAACGTTTTTGACATCTGGTGATCCAAATAATCTCATGCACATTTAACATACATTTCCATAATCCATTTTTGGCTTTTCTTATCATCAGTTTGGGAGTGTAAGCCTGTATTACTTCTACTTCTACCCTCGTACTGCAATTCTGACATTCTTCAAAAGTATTGACTGCTTTAGGAAGGGAGCATGATAAGATTCTGTATTCATACAATACTTTCGTTATGAATAGACAATGCAATCAAAAGTAAAATAGGAAAAATTAACTAAGCAAAATGGGAGTAATCCATCAACACATATATGCCAGTTTTCGGACGTAGACTTAATGTGGCACCAGGGATGAACCTAGCCTCTCTGCTCCCTGAGGTGAACTATAGAAAGGCACCCCCACCGAAAATAAAAAAAAAAGATACCCAACCTATTTGGTTACGTGATGGGACACCACTAATTAGGTTACACAGCCATATTGGCAAATCAAAAAATCCCCTTATTTGGCACCCAAATAAGTATAGTATAACACTCCCGTTTTGTTGGCCCCAACATGATATACAGCCCCCTTTTTTGGCCCACCATATGATACATGACCCCCTTTTTCTGGCCCCCAGACGGTATATGACCCCCTTTATCTGGCCTCCCACACGGTATATTACTCCCTTTTTATGGCCCCCACACAGTTTATACCCGCCATTTTATACCTACACACAATATATGACCCCTTTTTATAGTCCACACGCAGTATATGACCCTCTTTTTACCCCCCATACACACAGTTTTGGACCCCCTTTTCTTTTACCCCCCCCCCCCCAGTATTATGTTAGGCTGATACCTATTGTATTATTGCAATAACTTTTACTCACCCCTCCACACTCCTGTCCAGGCTGCCCATCCGCTGTCACCTCTAGAGCGTGCTATAGCCAACGCTAAAGAATGCGTTTTTCATCATATGATGTAAGTGCAGCGCCACCTAGAGGAGGCAGTGAAAAGCGGCCTGGACAGGAGTGTAATCAGGTGAGCAAAAAATATCAGCTGCTACCTATTGCAATAACACAATAAGTAGCGGCCGATTTAAAAAATGCCATCCCCCAGTTTATTACATGAGGCATCGCCATCTCCTCAGGTCGACTCATGGAAGATGCACCCCTGTGTGGCGCATTAAGTCAAGTAATGGGAGGTGCAAAGCTAAACAAGACAGTATAAAAGTGCACCAAATTTTTCACCCAGCATCAGACATTTTGATAAATCTGGCATAGTTTAAGGCTGTCTAGCATAGGTTTTAGACAGTATTAGTAAATCTGCCCCATTGTTCTTATACAAAACACAATTGTTAAAGGGAGTTTACCATTACCAAAAAATCACTTCTAAACCAGTTATAGTCCGGGGCCCCATGTGGCCTAAACAAAGTGGTATTTTACAGCCTGCAAAGTTGGGGACTCCTAGCTGGGTCAGCTTGCAATGTACTCCAATCCACACATTGCAGAAAAATACCCTCAGCAGAAATGCTGCGATTTCCAAATCTGTTACGTTTTTGGAAATCACAGCATGTCAATTATTCCTGCAGAAATGCTGGCGGTTTCCCTATAGGTATAATTGAAGCAGAAAGTCTGCAGAGTTTTCCTCTCTGGACTTTCTGTGAAAAGCGCTGCGTGAAAAAAAAAAAAAAGTGTTTCCGCAATGGATTTTCCTGCAGCATTTTTTGGCTGCAGCCTTAGCCATAGTGTTGTAGTGGCCATTAGTTGCTTAGTGAATATACCTTTTTTAGTGTTAGTCTTGAGTGCCGAGGAAATCAAATTTAAGGCAAATGAACGGTTTGGTGCATGGTTTGGACACATTGTGGCATATTTTTCAATGCTGTGAAATTTTGCATTGTCTTAAACTAAGAATCCTGTTTCAGATTTATTACACCACTCAAAGAGCCTGCAAGGCATACATTTTTGTGCAAATAGGGTTTTTTGAGCAAAAAAATGTGATTTATTTTTTTTTTTCATTTCTGCACTGCCCTTACCATTTTCCCGAAAAAGGGGACGTGGCAAGGGTGTGCATGCACGACTTTATCTTCCGTTACAAAGGTAAACAAACATGATGGAAGATAGCTTCCATCATGTTGTTTACATTAGTGTCAATGGGAATGGACATAGAATCAGTCTGTGACCATTCTTTGCAACAGTTTAATGTCCGTTGCTGTCATGCTATGATGGAAGACAGCCACAGACATTTACAACGGTAGTGTGAACTCCCGCTTAGCTAGCAACAAGCAACAACAACATTAGCATCAAGCAGAGGGATGACTACTTGATGGTAGTGCTATTAGACCCTCGTTATAAGGAAAAAATGGGTGGATTCGTCCCTGCTTCCCAAAGAGAAAAAAAAATTAGAATATAATCAGGATAGGTTGTATACCCAACTTGCCACAGCGTTTAGGGAGACCACTGCAACTGCCAGTCACACGTGTACCCAGGTTCCACAAGTGTCAGAAGGAGTAAAAGTGCGGTGACCAGATGGAAGGTAACGCTGCAGTTGGGATTGCGGGGTGCAAACAGCGCAGACTTGTCACGGTCTCTGGGCACGAGGGCGCAGCGCTGGTGCTGTCCCACGTTACCACCACTGGTACCGGTGATGAGGGGGGCTGCACAAATGTTGGTGGTGATTGTTCCCCCGGGGCGCTTCCCCTATACTGTGCCGACTGGTGGTGTTTGGGGCGCCCTGATGTTGTCGGTGCAGAGTCAGACACAGAAACGGTTGTAAAGTTGAACTTTTACTTCCATGGGTGTGGAGGCACAAATGCTTAAACAGTTTCTTCAATACAAAACAACGGGGTACGCCTGGTGACACAGCAAAGTCCTGGGGTGCAGGGTAGACTTGATGAAAGGTGTTCCTAGCCCCTTATACTTCAGTGTTACAGCCCTGAGGTGCGTCTGGGCTCCTATTTGGCTCATAGGAGGATGCCCACCATGATACTAGTACATAATATTCCCCACTCACGTTATGTGGTCCTGATAGCTCAGAGTTTCGGGGTGCAATAGTCAGGGTGGCAGGATATTCCACAGGTCTGGCCTTGGCCCCTGGATCCTGTGATACTTGCTATGGAGCACGTGTTCCAGAATGTTCTCTCCACAGTCTCATGCTGACAAGATAATGATGCTTGACTTCCTTCAGGGCGATGGCTAGGCAGACAGGGGACAGGATCTTCTGAATAGCTGGAGTATGTCAGCTCTCCAACCTTCCTGGGCCTGTCTAGGACTTGAGATTCCTGCACTAAACTCACTGCTTTCTTCACAGGACATCACACTTATCTCCTCACCTCCTCCTCCTAACACTCCACACTTCTAACTCCTCACACGCAGGACCTTCCTGCAGGGGTGTTACCATGGGGACCCAGTGATCAGCTGACTCCTCCCCTTTTCCCAGGCGATGTCCTCCCATTGGACATTTGGTTACTATTCAATCCTATGGGAGGTGTAATGCATGTGTGAGGCTCACTAGGTGGTGCTGTGTTGTGTGAGACTCAGGACCCCCTGCTATGTCACACAGGCTATGAAGCAACAGGAAATAATACAATGCACAGAGATCACCCTCAGCCCAGCCACAGCCAGCTCTGGGATGCCACATACTCCCCCTCTTTCACTGAGCCGACCTCGGCGACGGGCTGGGGTGAAGGTGAGAAATGTAACATAACGTTAATAAATACGAATAAAGTGCAAATGGGTCCAGAGGCTCTCTGGCACAATTTCGTGAGTGTCCATTATCATGAGAGTCTCTCTGAGAAACAATAAACAGTCCTTTCTGTAAGGAAGAGTAGGCACTCTAGCATGAATGTCCATACCGCAATGGGGTAACAGAACTTCCTTGGCTCGGTGAGCCAGGCACTATGGCTTGGATTGTTGCATATAAATGTAAATACTATATTACATGGCAAGATATTATATATATACTGTATATACACACAGGAAAAACATTAATGTAATCAGAGCAGGAATAACATATATACAGAAGCAGAGACAGTTAACCTCTTTTACCCATGGACAGCCATGGCATCACTATAGCGTGTTGGAGGTATGCCTTTTGTGGTACGCTCAGAACGCCTAAGTGGAACGAGATTTGAATCAGGAACAGAGTCACTGAAATCAATTAAATCATCTGTCGAAGGGTTCTCTTGCACTAGAGCAATTGGTGGATAACAGCTAAATGGTAGTAGTTTAGGCGCCCACATAAGCTCAGTTAACGTTGGGGGTCTCTCTTTCGCTTCAGAAGGTGACAAGATCTCTGTACTCGTTGTCTCAGCTGGGGGCACCTCTGTGGGTAGTCCTTCTTTAAGGCACAGCTTCAGACGGTTTCGGTGTACTACTTGGGGCTGTCTCCCAGGTTTAGAGATCTCATACACGTCGGATTCAGGATATGGTATGGAGATGACACTGTATGGTTCTTTCTCCCAGAATGGATCCAATTTCCCATTCCGATGGTTATTCCTTAACCATACACGGTCGCCAACTTTCAGGGGCGCTGCATGGGCGTGACGGTTGTAATCCTCCTGTTGTCTCCTACGAACCTCATCCATGCGCGTTTCAACTATCTCTTTAGCTTCCTCCATACGTCGGCGGTGTTCAACAACCCAGTCTGTTATGGGTAGTGGATTGATGGTGTCAGGGACCTTCACACCAAGGGTTAAGTCTGAAGGAAGTTGACCTTGTCTTCCAAACATTAGATAAAATGGTGCGTATCCCGTAGATGTTTGGGGTGTGTTGTTGTAAATATAGGCCAAGTCCTTGATACGCTCAGACCACTCAACACCAGGTGTAACTGCAGCTGTTCTTAGCATGCCGATGATCACTTGATTTGCCTTCTCGCACATACCATTCCCTTGAGGGTGATACGCTGTGGTTCGCAACTTCTTGCAGTCTTGGAACTGACACAGCTCACGGAACAATTGGGATTCAAACGCCGATCCACGGTCGGTGAGGATATGCTCAGGACAACCGTAATGGCGGACAAACTCTGCGTAGAAGGTCTCAGCCGTAGTTCTTGCTGTAAGATCTCTGACAGGCACGATGACAAGGAACTTGGAGTAATGATCCACCATTGTCAGAGCGTAGCTGTAGCCGGAACGTGTGGGACCCAACTTCACATGGTCCAGAGCAACAATTTCACACGGCTTTTGAGTCTTAATTGGATGTAGAGGGGCCTTCTGATCTCTTCGACCTTCCTTGGTGATACTACAGGCGGGACACTCTCGGCACCAACTCTCAATGTCACTTTGCTCAGTCATGTTGTTTGCAGGTATGACTGGAATTAGGTCGCCGTCTCTTTAAGAAACTCAACTGCTTGCTGGCAGGGAATGGAGACTACAACTTGGAATGCTGTCCCTTTAAGAATGCTGTAGCTATTAACAGAGTCACTGTGATGCAGGCTGACAGTGTGCTCCCCCTCTTTAATGGTGGCACTCCCCACGGACACTGTACACGGAAAACACTCACTGGGGCCGTGGGAGAACTGAAGACAAGGACAGGGAGGCACAGTACTCACTGACAGCAACTGCAGCGTGGACCAGAGATCAGCGGTGCACAGCAGGGACGGTGATGCGGCACCGGAGAGTCAGAAATGGCGCCGGCACGTTCGCCTTTCACTTTCTTGTATGGGTGCGCTGGAGCATTGCGCTCAGCATTCTGGGCTCTCCTAAGATGGCGGCAGATGGGTCTCCTGGCCTCATGGGCAGTGCTAAAAATCTCCCGCACTTTTGCAAGGTACAGTTAACCCTTTGTGGGCGTTCTTACACAGCGATGTGGCGCAGCAAACAAGTCCTGGGCGTTTTAACTCTTCCAGGGCTGTAACACACTGAGAGGACAGTCTTTAGGGCTTACTTCAGGGGTATAGGGCTCCCCCTCTTTGTGGCAAGCACTCTCAGGGAATAAACTTGATCTTAGCAAAGTCCACAATAAAGACCGATGCTCTGGAGACAATTTGGCGCACTTTTCGTGGCGACTTTCTCAAAATGGCACACACCCGTATCCTGTTCGTGACGCCAGTTTTTCTTGCGGTGACCAGATGGAAGGTAACGCTGCAGTTGGGATTGCGGGGTGCAAACAGCGCAGACTTGTCACGGTCTCTGGGCACGAGGGCGCAGCGCTGGTGCTGTCCCACGTTACCACCACTGGTACCGGTGATGAGGGGGCTGCACAAATGTTGGTGGTGATTGTTCCCCCGGGGCGCTTCCCCTATACTGTGCCGACTGGTGGTGTTTGGGGCGCCCTGATGTTGTCGGTGCAGAGTCAGACACAGAAACGGTTGTAAAGTTGAACTTTTACTTCCATGGGTGTGGAGGCACAAATGCTTAAACAGTTTCTTCAATACAAAACAACGGGGTACGCCTGGTGACACAGCAAAGTCCTGGGGTGCAGGGTAGACTTGATGAAAGGTGTTCCTAGCCCCTTATACTTCAGTGTTACAGCCCTGAGGTGCGTCTGGGCTCCTATTTGGCTCATAGGAGGATGCCCACCATGATACTAGTACATAATATTCCCCACTCACGTTATGTGGTCCTGATAGCTCAGAGTTTCGGGGTGCAATAGTCAGGGTGGCAGGATATTCCACAGGTCTGGCCTTGGCCCCTGGATCCTGTGATACTTGCTATGGAGCACGTGTTCCAGAATGTTCTCTCCACAGTCTCATGCTGACAAGATAATGATGCTTGACTTCCTTCAGGGCGATGGCTAGGCAGACAGGGGACAGGATCTTCTGAATAGCTGGAGTATGTCAGCTCTCCAACCTTCCTGGGCCTGTCTAGGACTTGAGATTCCTGCACTAAACTCACTGCTTTCTTCACAGGACATCACACTTATCTCCTCACCTCCTCCTCCTAACACTCCACACTTCTAACTCCTCACACGCAGGACCTTCCTGCAGGGGTGTTACCATGGGGACCCAGTGATCAGCTGACTCCTCCCCTTTTCCCAGGCGATGTCCTCCCATTGGACATTTGGTTACTATTCAATCCTATGGGAGGTGTAATGCATGTGTGAGGCTCACTAGGTGGTGCTGTGTTGTGTGAGACTCAGGACCCCCTGCTATGTCACACAGGCTATGAAGCAACAGGAAATAATACAATGCACAGAGATCACCCTCAGCCCAGCCACAGCCAGCTCTGGGATGCCACAAAAGCAGCAGCAGCCAGGCCCAGTACAGTATCTGGAAGATGATGAATGAAAAATTTTTAGCTTGCAGTGCCAACCAGAGCCATAACAGGCAACTGACACCCACCAGGTGCACTAGCAGGTACAGTCGTACCTACAATGCATCTATAATCCAGTAAATAACGTTAGATTGAAACCCCTGCAATATGTGATGGCTGGGTCAGCTTGCAATATACTCCAAAATTTCTTCAGAATCCTTTTGACCTCCAGAAATGCAGAGTCATATGTTCTAATGATTTTGATAATCCCTTTGGTCTGTAATTCACTCCCATGAATTTAGAAGAGTGTTTATTATGTGCCCTTTTCACAATGTGAGCCTCTACTTGGATGTTATCCTTCGTCCCTTTGTGGTGGCACTGCCGTTAACATTAGAAACACTATGAAGGTATTGAAGAGGCTGGAAGATGTTCAAGTGTACCCTGATGTATGGTTGGCAAGCCTGGATGTGGAGTCTTTATATACTGCCATTCCCCATAATTAGGGATGTGAGGCTGCTGGCGAATTCCTGAGGTCAAGGGGAAATCACTTGGTGGGGCATAATCAGTTGGTCTTGATCCTCCTCCAATTTGTGTTAAAGGGGTTATCCAGCTTCCAAAAATTATATGCAAATACATCCACAGCAGTGCTAAATGCTCACTGTTTCCTTGTGCACCCTTTTCTTGAATCACTATTATTTACATGCAGTGAATCTGTGAACAAACTACGTTTCCCGTGATGCATCTGCCTGCTCTCCCCGCCAATGAAGTCACAGGTAATAAATCACTCCCACATCTGAGGTCACATGATTCTGATGCTCACTCCCCCCTCCCTCCTGTGAGCAGCAATCACAGGGAGTGAGAGCAGGCAGATGCATCATGGGAAACATACTTCTTCACAAATTCACTGCATATAAATAACAGCAATACAAGAAGTCTCGAGTAAAATAAATCCAAGAAAAGGGTGCACAAAGAAACAGTGAGTGATGTATTTGCAGATAATTTTTAGAAGCTGGATAACCCCTTTAACACATAATTTTTTTACCTTTGATCGTAAGTTCTACTCCAGCTCAGGGGAGTGGCCATGAGTCGTCCATGTGCGGCTATCTATGCCAATCTCTACATGGGCTGGTGGAAGAGGATGGTGTTTTTTTTTCTGATGATATGCACCAGTGGACATCTCTGTTCTTTTATGGGTTAGATTTATAGATGCTGATTCTATGGCATGGGACAAAGGAGGAATTTGGGGCTTTGTCACAGCATTAAACACCAATAATTTGGGTTTGTTTGTGACTGCTGAGATACAGTCAGATAAAATTTTTGGGTCTGAAGATAATGAAATTACCTCAGAGAAAGCTATCTACTAAGGTGCATCGCAAGCAAACAGTGACCAATAGCTTATTAAGTTGGAATAGTTGTCACACACAACCATTGTGGGAGGGTATTCGGAAAGGTCAGTACCTTCATATATGTCACAATTGTATGAGTATGGGAGATTACCAACTGACTGCATCAGACTAAAAGAAAATAGATTCCTTTGGAAGAGTTACCCATCTAAAGTTTTCAAAAGGACACCTCATCATGCCCTGACAACTGAAAGAGATACTCTCATAAATCCAATGGAGTGGATTATGGAGAAAGGTAATAGCAGAATCTTTGGAACATATGAATCTGCTGTTATGGTAGAGTTACAAGAGTAAATATCAGAAAACAGCAGGATCTGGCTGATAACAGAGAGCAGTAGAACTAGCTGTTTAATCTTATGTAGTGTTGAGAGATAGGTCACTACCAGAAACTGTATGAGAAATAAATGCTCCACCAAAACCAAACCCCCCAATTAACTTACAGGGCAGATCTGAAACAGGAGAATAAATGTCCAGGCAGATGTTCAATACGAAGAGGTCATATCAGAGGCAGAATCAGGAGACAAACAAGTAACCAGAAAGACGACAATTGTCTGACTAAAGCAATCCAACACATACTGTATAGGATCAGGGTTCAGAGCCTAACTAGAGCACTATATTAGCAAGCACCTGATTCAGGAGGAAAGGGTTTTTTAAATGCCTCCTCACTTGCTAAATGGACATGCTCAGGGAAGCTTCTGAGATCGTCACGGTAACTTTAAAGGAATAGCAGCTGAATTGATATTCCTGACATCTGCATTTTAGGATTTCAAAGGGGTTCTGAAGAAATTTAGGCGTATATTGCAAGCTGATCCGGTCATCGGTCATATTGTGGGTGATGTCCCAGTCATCACACTTAGCGGAGGTTTCAATTTAAAGGATGGGTTGGTTCATAGCCACCTGTCATCAGTAAAACAGGAGATATGGCTATGTGAGCCTCTATTAGGCTCTTAAAGGTGTGGAAACTGTGAAACTGTACGGAGTGTAAATTTATCTTAGTAGGGAAGCACTTTACTAGTACACGCAGTGACAGATGTTTTGCCATTAGGAGTTTTATTAACTGTAAAACCACTGGTGATTACCTGATCACCTGTTCCTGCAGAGCTCAAAATGTGCGTAAAACCATTAGGGAGCTCCGCAGGAGGGGAAGGGAACACATCGATGATAGGGAATGTCATACAGAAACTCTGGTGATACACCATGTGTGGGACAATCATGCAGGTAATCCTTATTGTCTGTTCTTTAAAGGGATTGAGATGGTATATCACCATGCGGTGGGAATTTTGACTGTAAGGTGCTCCAATAAGAAGCACAGCTATGTGTTACCCCAGTGTTTTGACCACTTAAATTCATGCCAGCTCTATTATGTGCTGGTCCCAATCCTCCTATACATCAGTGTTATGAATGTGTTGTCGTCCATAGTCCTATTCTTTATATTGATATATCCATATTTATGTCCATTCATAATTATACCATCATGGTTGTGTTTGATGCTAGTTTTATTTTTTATCATATTCGTCCTCTGATACCCTCTCTCACTTGTTTCTCTGATCCACATCGAAATACTTACCTGTTAGCCTTGTTTGTTGTACTGCTACAAATTCCCATAATGATGTGATGCTCCTGGATGAGAACGGTGACTTCCTGTATGACTTACGTGACCTGGTGGGTGTTGACCAGTGAATGTGCATGATTAGGGTGTTTCCCTGCAGGGTTCTGTGTGCTCCCACTCTGTTGTAAAACATAATTTACTATGCTGTATTTTCTGTATGGTCAACCATGTCTTCGTCAAAGACACAGATCCCATTCTCTAGTAATCATGTGGTATCTGCTGAGAGAGATATTCCTTGTAGTCCAAGACTTCCTCTTATTCTTCTTCTTGATGAGTTGGATGAGAACTGCCAGAGTTTTTTTAGATGTAGAGGAGGTACAGGTCTAAGACTAAGAGTGTTGGTGGAGGTAGTAGTGGCAGGGAGTGTGCTACTAGTAGTCGTGCTGGTAGGAGCTCTAAGGGGAAATCTGTTGCCATGATGTGTCACCAAAATGTAGGGAAGATGATAACATTACTGAATCCGATGATGATTCTATTACAGATAAGAACTGGCAACTGAGTCAGGGTGACAGGTGGTGGTAGCTGCAATAATAAAAATTCCACCCAAAGTGCAGCCCAAACAAGCTCCCAAAATACCTGCATGGGGAAAATCTAAGGCAAGCTCGGTTGGTGGTGGCACTATCAGACACCACTGCTGCTGGTTTTGATGGAAGAAGCAAGACCATTCTATTCCTTCACCCCATGATCGTCTTTGTAGGCAGGCCACATCCACACCTAGCACATGGTCATCCTCATTATCATTACCATCTGCTTCTCCTCTTTCTCTAAGCCAATGTCATCCATGGCCCACTGGGTCAATGTTTTGAACATCAGAGGTCACAGTCTCGAAAAGCAGTTCTGACATTACCTTATGGTTTCAACACCAGGTGGGACTACAGTTCCTCCACACTGGACCAGACTATCTCTAGCCCCCAACTTCACCATTGTTTACACTCCCCTCCCTCATTTCATGGTTGTATGGTGAACTGCACATTGAGTGGCATTGTGGTTCATGCTGGAGCGTCAGTTTGAGCAGCAATATACAATGAATGATTGCTGCATGAAGTAAACCACAGACACAATGGAGTGGATATCCGTGAGAGGAATAACAACAACTTCTACCTTGTGATCACTTTTGGGGGATAGTCCTTTTCGCTGGCAGCCAAGGAAAGCTGAGTGTGTCCCAAATTTTTCTTTAAATCTGTAAATTGTCACTCCGCCATCACGATGTTGATGTGGCTGGTGCACCCATACAAGGATAACCAGCAGGATAATTGAGGTTCTTTTCTACCCCTCAAGTGCAGTTTCCATGGTCATAGAATCTGTTTGATTTAAGAGTATGTTATAGCTTTTTCAGCTGCCAAGACCAAGCATGCTGATAATGTGTAATAAATTTTTCTTCAAATCTTGTAATTGACACTCATTGGGACAATTTTGGAACCTTTTTTTATTTTAATTTTTTTTTAGTTTATTGACAGGATTCAAATACAAGCCACAGCATTGAAATAAGTTATGAAAAATTAACAAGCAATGTTAGGGACACAGCCCCTCTTAAGTAGTTATAGTCCATGCTATAAGAAAAACAGCAGATGTCAACAAATATGTTTCATTTTTATAAAAGAAATGACAAATAAGGAGCAAGATAAATAAAGGAAAGGAAGAAGAAGAAAAAGAAGAGAATGGGAAAAGGGAGAGAGAAGAATGTAAGAAGAGAGGAAAGGGACGGAAGGAACGGAGAACAGAAAGAGGGACTGAGGAAGAGTAGAGAAGAGTCGATGGGGGAGGTGAGGGGGTGTTAGTACGAGAATAAGATTGGGTAACGGGGGAGGGAGGATTTCAAAGTGGCAACCTGGAACAGGCATTAGTCCAGCTGTGAACGGACGGCTTCGGCAGATGACCCCAATTGGGGTAATGAGGATTTATCTGTTATCCAACCAGGGCGACCAGACTGCCAGGTAGGTAAATCAGTTCCTTCTCAAACAGCTTAGCAACTTATTAAATAAATTTTTTATCACTTCACTTTTCAAGTTGCAGGCACACTGACATTGTGCCACAGCCAAAAGTCTGAACAGTTCTAGTCTGAACAGTCTGAACAGTTCTAAATTTGAAATAAAGATTGCTGAATGATAAAGGAATGATCAATACCCCAAAAAACAGCCTCATCCTGGATTAAGTGCTCTCTGCGCTGACATAGGAACATGAATATTATGAATATGTTATGAATAGAGATGAATGAACCTTGGACATAATTTCACATATTTTTTTAGGGTCTTGCCAGAAGTAGCAATACCCTACACTACTGCAGGGGTCTGGGAGGAAGCTCAGAGACAGGTGAGCCCTAATCTCACCCCAGCCACTGTCCCTTCCTATTGCCTCAGTTACCCTAAACAGTAAAAGGACAACCTGAAGATGAGCCCTATACTGAGTAAGTGAAACACAGAACAGGACAAGACAAAACAACACAGAAGCACAGTGAGCAAGCCAAGGGGTCGGTAACAAACGAGTAATGAGGTACAAAATCAAAATCCAAGAGAATAGTCAAAAGTCAAGGCCAGGGGTCAGGAATACGAATACCAGTAACAAGACAGCAAGGAATACTAGCCAGAACGCAAAAGCAATAACCAGCAACCATGTGAGGGTTGACAACCTGTTTATAGAAAATCTGGGCAAGCCCCAGACTGGATTGGTGGACAGGCTGTCAATCACACAGGCAAGGCTGAGATTAACTATATGCGGTCCAGAGAGAAATGCTCAGAACACGGGTGTGGCTGGAAATCCATTACATTGTCTAGGACCGTCTTCAGACTGAGCAACAAGAAACCTACGCAAGGAACCAAACTGAACACGCCTCCTTCGCCGCAGAGTGCGAGCGGAGGGTGGCGCAGAGACCCGAACCGGCAGAGACGTTACAGTACCCCCCCCTTTATGAGGGGCTACCGGACCCTCACCAGATAAACCAGTTTTAGTAGGACCCAGTATTTTCTCTGCCTTTAATTCCAGATCTCCTTGAACAACAAGAGGTGCTGGTGGACCAGACAAAGGTTTTTTATTCGCCTGGCCAGAAATAGAGTTGTCCCCAGAGGACAGAGACATAGATAGCAACATCTTATTGTTATTTCTAGTAATACCTGGTTGCCTGAGTGGTTCTTCTGATTACCACTCAGGCACTGAAGCTTTTCTGCTGGTCTGTGAGGTCTGATCGAGCAGTCATGGATGAAATGACCGGAAGCACCACAGTACAGGCAGAAGTTGTTCCTGAGACGATGCTCTCGTCGCGTCTTGGCGTCCATAACTCCCAGTTGCATAGGTTCCTCACCAGGAGTCATGGGAGTAATAACAGGTTTTTCAGGAGAGAGAGAGGGAGAGACAGAAAACTTGGAAGGAGCAGACCCTATTCTCTCTTTAATATTTTCCCGGATCCTACGGTCAATACGGACAGCCAATGTCATTGCCTGCTTAAGAGTAGGGGAATCTGGGTGACCAACCCAGAGCTCCTTAACACGGTCACATAGGCCTTGTTTAAAGTGGGCCCTTAGAGCTGACTCACACCAACCTGCAGTCACACTGCACGTGCGGAATTCTGCGCAATATTCCTCAGCAGAGCGTTTGCCCTGCCGCATGGTGAGGAGTTGCGATTCCGCAAGCCCACTGTGGTCTGGCTTAGCATATATAGACCCCAAAGACAAAAAAAAAATTTTCAAAGTCAATCCACTCCTCAGCCCCTGGAGGGAGTTTAAGGGCCCAAGCTTGTGGATCCCCCTGTAGGAGGGATATAACTACTCCCACCATTTGGGCCTGGGATGCGTGTGGATTAATCCGGAAATACAAGCGACAAAACTCCCGGAAAGTCTCACATTTTTCTCGGTCCCCGGAGAAACGGTCGAGGAGTAGCATATCAACCCTAAAAGGGGCAGAAACAACTGGGGATGCTGCATCAGCATCAGTAAGGGTCTGCACCTGTTTAGCAAGCTCAGCTACCAGGCCTGCCAAACCTTCCAACTTGGCCGCAAGGCCCTGAATAGGATCCATGCTGACCCTATGGGAAGCAATGGTAGAATGTATGGGCTGGTTATTCTGTTAGGGTCTTGCCAGACGTAGCAATACCCTACACTACTGCAGGGGTCTGGGAGGAAGCACAGAGACAGGTGAGCCCTAATCACACCCCAGCCACTGTCCCTTCCTATTGCCTCAGTTACCCTAAACGGTAAAAGGACAACCTGAAGACGAGCCCTATACTGAGTAAGTGACACACAGAACAGGACAAGACAAAACAACACAGAAGCAGAGTGAGCAAGCCAAGGGGTCGGGAACAAACGAGCAATGAGGTACAAAATCAAAATCCAAGAGAATAGTCAAAAGTCAAGGCCAGGGGTCAGGAATACGAATACCAGTAACAAGACAGCAAGGAATACTAGCCAGAACGCAAAAGCAATAACCAGCAACCATGTGAGGGTTGACAACCTGTTTATAGAAAGTCTGGGAAAGCCCCAGACTGGATTGGTAGACAGGCTGTCAATCACACAGGCAAGGCTGAGATTAACTATATGAGGTCCAGAGAGAAATGCTCAGAACACGGGTGTGGCTGGAAATCCATTACATTGTCTAGGACCGTGTTCAGACTGAGCAACAAGAAACCTACGCAAGGAACCAAACTGAACACGCCTCCTTCGCCGCAGAGTGAGAGCGGAGGGTGGTGCAGAGACCTGAACCGGCAGAGACGTTACAATGGTTTGGAAAGAACTCCCCTATGTCTATATAAGTTCTCACAGCTGACAATACATATCAGAACAAAAACCAAGTCATGAGGAGGAAAGAACTGTCTTTAGAGCTTCGAGACAAGACATTGTGGAGGCACAGATCTGGGGAGAATGGCCAAGAACTGAAAGGTCACATGAAATCCTGTCTGCTTCTAAACACCATGTCTGGGTAAAAATAGGCACTGCTCATCCCGTGACCAATACCAATAGTGAATCATAGTGATGATGGAAATGTATGCTAATTCAATAAATTAGCATACATTTCTAACTTTTTGTTTTCACTCTGTCAGTATGAGATATTAATACTGTTTAGAGAGTATCACAGCACTTCAGGAAAATAGAAATTCAAGTGCACTGGAATAGTTTCACCCCGTTTGATACAGCAGAAGATATAATCCAGTCACTTCCTAAATAAAGTAAGTGATTTTATTTGTAATTCAGAAATTGCAGTATGGAGTCCATCAAAAGTAAACGTTTTCGGTCCTCAAGGGGACTTCGTCAGACATCTGTAATACAATAAATATGTGTAATCAATCAAATAATGTGGTCCAGTGAGGTGAAAAAATAATACATATACAATAGTATTTAATCGTCCCATGATTGTAGTTTAGTAATGCATACATTTTTTTTTGTTTGTACAAGTAATATATACACAGGTGTAGGAAATATATGAGACTGAATATATACTGTAAGTTCGTCCAGTAATAATAATTCATTAGGTATTGAGTATACTTCATCCAAAGTAAGGGTTAAAGATTTTATTCATTTGAACAGAGTCAAAAATTCATACATATATACATAGAAATATACGCAGAAATATTGGAAGAACTATGCCCAGATTTCTAATACAGTCATGTGGTAAAGAAACTGTACTCACCGGATTGATGGAGCTTTTGAGATATGTGGTAGGCGGTAGTACCGCAATGGAGGACAGTCGCCATGAGGTAGATTTGTCTGGTTTAAGTATTCTGAGAGGCGCTTCGTCGCAATGGGGCGACGGCTGGGCTCATGTGCATAGAGGTGTACTAATCAGTCGTGTGCATCTGGGACCACGTGATGTAGTGTTTGCATCATAGGGAGGGGAAATGAGTCCGGAGCTGAAAAATTTGAAGGGTACAATCTCCTGCTGGAGGGTAAGCCTCCAGAATTATTTTATCTGGTGAACCCAAGAAATCTCAGTTCAAGGATGGAAGCAAAGACAGAACTTTCCCTGCAAATCCAGGAGGGCATTCTTAGCCACATAAGAATGGCTGAAATGCCCAGATACTTTCCTGGTCTTATGCAGAACCTCCTTCAAACCGCTATATGTTTTAATAAAACATTGCACCACAAAATTTATGATATGCACTTTGCAGGGACATTGGGACAAATTTATTTGACTTTATTTACAGTATATGACTGGCATATCGTACGGACAACTGGTACAGGATCCAAAAGATTTATGTAGAGACTTCAAGCTCTTTAGAAATCTGTCAGAGGTCCTTATGCCAGAATGGAAATCTGTGCCAGGTAGGAACTGGCTTAGATTGCTATTCTAATAGCTTGATGTGTACGTTTGGCAATGCGCCAATTGGCACTTGAGGTAGAAGGGTCTTGCGCCAGACGTTTTCTGGCATAGAGGGAATGATAAATTCCCCCCAATGTTGTATTTTACCCAGCTGCAGTGCAGCCGCAATACTTTTGCTTACTATGTTGCATATTTGGATGTGTCAGGGAGACATCCAGTGGAAATTTGCTGCTTGATGCAGAGGATCAACCCTGCAGTTTTATTCATATGGAAATACATATTCACTTATTTGTATACAAACACAAATTTACACAAACATAGGGCTCCAAAACTGAATAACAGATGCATATTTGGAGACCGTGGAATCACCTTCACAAGGTACTGTGATTAGTTCATAACTAGAGATGGGCAAGCCTCTCAAGATTTGTTTAGTTTCAGATTGCTTGGGTACTCAATTCATTTTGGGTAGCAAAAGTTTGGTATGAACCACACTGTAAATTGGCTTAAAGCATTGTGTAGAATACTCTTAGGGCTCCTAGGTACCTATCTATCTAATTTCTAGTTCTCTAAGGAAAACACAGCAGAAGTTATGTCAATGTGAAAGTGACATGTATGTCTATGGAAAAACGAATGGTAAGTAGAGGATACAAACTCTAAGTTTAACCACAAAGTGTGCTGACACTCGCTAATAAACATTTAAAACGCTCCAAAATTTACCCATTTATTAGGAAAAGGTGTGTGCCTGTCATTTTTAGACACACAAGGCAGTTATATTGCAAAAAGGTCAGAAATGTGAGAATGTGAAATAAAAATTGTTTTCTTTTTTATTCCAACACTGCAGCAGTGGCACGTGATAGTGGATGAGGCGGCTGGACATGTCTGCCTGAGTGGTGGTAGCTGTGGCAACATGTGTGGCAGTGCAGCAAGTCATATTATGATGTACTAGGCCGCAGAACATGTCTAAATGAGTGGTGGCAGTGGTGGTAGCTGTGACAACATGTGTGGCAGTGCAGCAATGCATAATATATCCGGTGACCAGATGGGGGGTAACGCTGCAGTTGGGATTGCGGGGTGTAAACAGTCACTGTCTCTGGGCACGAGGGTGCAGCGCTGCTGCTGTCCCACGTTACCACCACTGGTACCGGTGATGAGGGGGCTGCACAAACGTTGGTGGTGATTGTTCCCCCGGGGCGCTTCCCCTATACTGTGCCGACTGGTGGTGTTTGGGGCGCCCTGATGTTGTTGGTGCAGAGTCAGACACAGAAACAGTTGTAAGGTTGAACTTTTACTTCCATGGGTGCAGGGCTGGCGTTGGGGGGGGGGGGGGGTTTGGCGAACTGGGCAATTGCCCAGGGCCCCAACACCCATAGGGGTCCCATACTTTCCCTACTATTAGGACTCTTAATTGGCAGTAGATGAAAGCATCGACAGATGCAGATTCTGCTGGTCGCTGCTTCTACAGTTTGCCAGCACTTAGAAAGAGCTACTTACTTCCCCCTCCCCCCTCCATGCAGTGAGGCATCCAGCACATGGTAGTGTGGGGGGGGGGGGGTTCTGCTGCGATGCTTTCACTACTGCCAGGCAGAGCTGCACATGAGCTTCCTCCATTTCCAGTGCACCCAGCAATTCAGCCAAATGTAAGTGTATGTTTTGTGTAAAATATGTATATTTAATATGTATATAATATGTATATATTTGTTTACAGTATGTGTGTTAGCTACTGTGTGAGTACTGTATGATTGTACACAGGTGTGTGTGTGTATATATTGTATATGAATGTATGTGTGTAAATATATGGTGTATATGTAGGTATATACAGCATATTATTGTCTATCTATGTTTTCTTCTGTACATTCTAGTATACATACTACAATTGTATTGTATAGTGTAATGCTCAGTATATTGAGATGTTAAACAGGTTGTCCAGGAATTACTGTTTTCTGCAAGGAGGCCGGGGAAGGTGAAAAATAAGAAAGCGCATACTCACCTGTCCATGGTGTCTCCCACAGCTGTCCGGTCCAGTGGCGCCCGGGGGCTTGTTCTGGCACAAGTCCTCGCCACACGTAACTGCTGAGGCCAATCAGCGGCCTAAGGAAAGGACACGGGACATCACAGGCGACGTATGTGAATGACATCCAGGTTCCTTTCCTTAGGCTGCTGAGGCGGATGATAGGCCTCAGCAGTTACGTATGGCCCCAGGGCGCCACTGGACCGGACAGGGGTGGGAGGACCAGGGACAGGTGAGTGTGGGTTTTATTTTTCACCTTCCCCAGCCTCCTTGCAGAAACCTGTAATTCCTGGACAATCCCTTTAAGGATTAGGCCCGACACAGCGAAACGCAGCTAAAAAGCACAGGAGATGATAAGCAGCAAAAACACATTGTTTTTTTCCACAGCGTTTTTCATTGAGCTTTTGATGCATTTTTCTCTGCCCTTTCTTCCCCTATTACGGTAAATATATGTGGAAATTCTCGCGACTCCACAGCTAAAATTAACTTGCTGTGGATGAGATTAAATGATGACATTTTATTCACTTTGCTCGCACATTTCTGAAGCAGCCACAATCGCTGTGTTTCACATTACAGAAAAGTGGATTTTTTTTGTTGCGGATTTTGTTGCTGTTTTTTGAGCCAAAGCCAGGAGTGGATTGAGCAGAAGGGAGTGTAAGAAGCTTCCTAGATGTTTCACAATCCTTTTGTAGCCATTCTTGGCTTTGGCTCAAAAAACTGAAGCAAAATCTGCAACAAAAAAGCTGCTTTTCCACAAAGTGGGGCCTCAGCCTTAAGGACGGGGCCCCACATGGCATAAATGGTCATTTTACAGTCTCTGCAAAGTGTAGTCCTAGGAACAAACTGCTTACTGCAGCATACTATTACAGTGCAGGGCAGGAAGAGGTTAATTGCTGGCTGGCGTTATGAGGGGGCATCTGCAAATAAAAGGGGCTAGTTGTGTTCTCAAGATGGGGAATGGAGTAACTCTGATAGTAGTGAAGTGTTTGGCGCTACGAGGGGAACATTATACAGTAAAAGCCGCTATTTGTGGATTATACTATGAGAACAGAGGGGAATCTGGCAGTAAGTGGATGACGTGACAGTATTAAGTCCTGGTATAGCAGTCAGCAGAGACGGGAAGATTTAGCCCGGAAGAGCAGCGGGGGGGGGGCAGTTAGTCCTGGTATAGCGGCACGGGTGACGTAACAGTATTTAGTCCTGGTATAGCGGTCAGCGGGTGATGTGACAGTATTTAGTCCTGGTATAGCGGTCAGTGGCTGACGTGACAGTATTTAGTCCTGGTATAGCAGTCAGCGGGTGACGTGACAGTATTTAGTCCTGGTATAGCGGTCAGCGGGTGACGTGACAGTATTTAGTCATGGTATAGCTGTCCTATTTGATAATTCTGTATGTATATAAATATTTTATTGTGTGTTGGGAAAGACATATGCCTTGTTACTTGTGCACCTGATTTATAAAGGGTCACAAGGAACTTGTTTGGCTATGCAAAAAAATTTACATACATATGAAACAACCCCTTTAGGCTAAGGCCCCATGCTGCGGAAAAGACTGTGGTGGAAACGCTCTGTGTTTTTTACAGCAGCGTTTTTAATTGCGATCTCAGAGTTTTCATCTGTGGACTTTCTCTACCTATTATACCTTTACGGAAAACACCAGCATTTATGAAGGTATAGTTGACATGCTGTGAAAACGCAGCTTTTCTGCTGCAGATTTTTTTTTCTGCAATGTGTGTATGGGATTAGTCAGAATCCCCTCCACTTTGCAGGTACTGTAAAACGTTGCGTTTTCACAACGTGGGGGGCCCAGTCTTAAAAACCTTAGGAACACCCCTGTAAGCAATGCAGCACATCAAATTAATAGAATGTGACTATGTAGTAGGTACAATATTTCAACATTTGGGGCCCCATTTTTAATTTTGTCCAGGGCTCCACTTTGTCTAAAACCGGCCCTGCATGGGTGTGGAGACACAAATACTTAAACAGTTTCTTCAATATGCAATAACAGGGTACACCTGGTGATACAGCAAAGTCCTGGGGTGCAGGGTAGACTTAATGAAAGGTATTCCTAGCCCTTTAGACTTCAGTGTTACAGCCCTAAGGTGCGTCTGGGCTCCTATTTGGCTCATAGGAGGATGCCCACCACCATACTAGCACACAATATTCCCTACTCACTTTATGTGTTCCTGATAGCTCAGAGTTTTGGGGTGCAATAGTCAGGGTGGCGGGATGTTTCACAGGTCTGTTCTTGGCCCCTGGATCCTGTGATACTTGCTATGGAGCACATGTTCCAGAATGTTCTCTCCACAGTCTCACGCTGACAAAATGATGATGCTTGACTTCCTTCAGGGCAATGGCTAGGCAGACAGGGGACAGGATCTTCTGAATAGCTGGAGTATGTCAGCTCTCCAACCTTCCTGGGCCGTCTAGGACTTGAGATACCTGCACTAAGCTGTTTTCTTCTCAGAAAACCACACTTCTCTCCTCACCTCCTCCTCCTCACACTCCACCCTTCTAACTACTCACACACAGGACCTTCCTGAAGGAGTGTTACCATGGGGGACCCAGTTAACAGCTGACTCCTCCCCTTTACCTAGGTGATGTCCTCCCATTGGACATTTGGTTACTATTCCATCCTATGGGAGGTGTAATGCATGTGTGAAGCTCACTAGGTGGCGCTGTGTTGTGTGAGACTCAGGACCCCCTGCTATTTCACACAGGCTATAAAGCAACAGGAAATAATGCAATGCAATTACTGCAGAGATCACCCTCAGCCCAGCCATAGACAGCTCTGGTATGCCACATACTCCCCCTCTTTCACTGAGCTGACCTCAGCGATGGGCTGGGGTGAAGGTGAGAAATGCAACATAATGTTAATAATTACAGATAAAGTACAAATGTCACGAACAGCTTAGAAAAATATAATACTTAGAAACTCGAGGTAAGACCTCTCGGCATAGTCCTGGAATGTTCATGAGAAGTCTGAAGGGTAACAGAGAGATAATTAAACGCAGACTTATGGAACCTTTTGGCGGTACCATCAGACAGTCCATATAGAAACAACAGTAGTGCAAATGGGTCCAGAGGCTTTCTGGCACAAATTTCGTGAGTGTCCATTATCATGAGAGTCTCTCTGAGAAACAATAAACAGTCTTTTCTGTAAGGAAGAGTAGGCACTCTAGCACGAATGTCCATACCGCAATGGGGTAACAGAACTTCCTTGGCTCGGTGAGCCAGGCACTGTGGCTTGGATTGTTGCATATAAATGTAAATACTATTTTACATGGCAATATATATATAAATATACAAGAAGAACATTAATGTAATCATTAATGTAATCAGTGCAGGAATAACATATATACAGAAGCAGAGACAGTTAACCTCTTTTACCCAAGGACAACAATGGCCTTTTGTGGTACGCTCAGAACGCCTAATTGGAATGAGATTTGTATCAGGAACAGAGTCACTGAAATCAATTAAATCATCTGTCGAAGGGTTCTCTTGCACTAGAGCAATTGGTGGATAACAGCTAAATGGTAGTAGTTTAGGGGTCCACATAAGCTCAGTTAACATTGGGGGTCTCTCTTTCGCTGTGACAAGATGTCTGTACTTGTCGTCTCAGTTGGGGGCACCTCTGTGGGTAGTCCTTCTTTAAGGCACAGCTTCAGACGGTTTTGGTGTACTACTTCGGGCTGTCTCCCAGGTTTAGAGATCTCATACACGTCGGATTCAGGATATGGTACGGAGATGATGCTGTATGGTTCTTTCTCCCAGAATGGATCCAATTTCCCATTCCGATGGTTATTCCTTAACCATACACGGTCGCCAACTTTCAGGGGCGCTGCATGGGTGTGATGGTTGTAATCCTCCTGTTGTCTCCTACAAACCTCATCCATGCGCTTCTCTTCAGCTTCTTCCATACGTCGGCGGTGTTCAACAACCCAGTCTGTTATGGGTAGTGGATTGATGGTGTCAGTGACCTTCACGCCAAGGGTTAAGTCTGAAGGAAGTTGACCTTGTCTTCCAAACATTCGATAAAATGGTGCGTATCCCGTAGATGTTTGGGGTGTGTTGTTGTAAATATAGGCCAAGTTCTTGATACGCTCAGGCCACTCAACACCAGGTGTAACTGCAGCTGTTCTTAGCATGCCGATGATTATTTGATTTGCCTTCTCGCACATCCCATTCCCTTGAGGGTGATATGTTGTGGTTTGCAACTTCTTGCAGTCTTGGAACTGACACAGCTCACGGAACAATTGGGATTCAAACGCCGATCCACGGTCAGTGAGGATATGCTCAGGACAACCATAATGGCGGACAAGCTCTGTGTAGAAGGTCTCAGCCTTAGTTCTTGCTGTAATATCTCTGACGGGCACAATGACAAGGAACTCGGAGTAATGATCCACCATTGTCAGAGCGTAGCTGTAGCCGGAATGTGTGGGACCCAACTTCACATGGTCCAGAGCAACAATTTCACCCGGCTTTTGAGTCTTAATTGGATGTAGAGGGGCCTTCTGATCTCTTCGCCCTTCCTTGGTGATACTACAGGCGGGACACTCTCCGCACCAACTCTCAATGTCACTCCTTATTCCGACCCAATAGAAGCGATGACGGATGGTAGCTTCGGTCTTTTGTACCCCGAAGTGACCGGATCTGTCATGATATGCCTCAAGTATCATCTGTGCGTCTCTTCTTGGTACGAGGATCTGATGAAGCCTTTCACCCGTGACAGGATCAAGAGTGTTTCTAAGTAGAAGGCCTCATTGGACAAACAGGCGCTTCCTCTGTCGCCAAAGGCGTTTTAATTCCACATCATGAAGACCTCTCTTTACACGGGTTGATATTCTTCCTGTAAGGAGGAAATCTGACAATTTTCCTAGAACTCTGCTCTCTTCTTGGAATGTTTTCCACAGAGATGGCTCCTGGAGGGATTTGGCAGCTGTTTTCTCCAGAGATTCTCCTTCTACAGGGACACCAATAGCACTCTGTTGGGCAAACTTGTTGTAGAATGGTGGCATCTCCACGTCTTCCCAGGTGTCATCTCGGGGTGGTTCTTCTCCCACAGGCAACCTTGAGAGTGCATCAGCGTTAACGGTGGACTTGGCACTGCGATACTTGACAGAGAACTTGTAATTCGCTAGTCTTGAGGCCCACCGTTGTTCAAGGGCTCCCAGTCGAGCAGAGTCCAGATGTGCCAACGGATTGTTATCCGTGTACACGGCAAAGGGTGTGGCAGCCAGGTAGTCTTTAAACTTCTCTGTCACGGCCCAGACAAGTGCCAGAAGTTCGAGCTTGAAAGAACTATAGTTCTGGTCATCCTTCTCCGCGCCTCTCAAACTCCTGCTGGTGTAGGTGATGACTCGCTCTTTGTTGTCCTGAACCTGGGATAACACTGCACCCAAACCTTGGTGACTTGCATCTGTGTACAAATAGAATGGATGACTATAGTTGGGATAGGCTAGAATTGGTGGTGCTTTAAGCACTTGAAAGGCTTCCTCTTGACGCGCCATCCAGTCTACCGGAAGCTTTCGGTTGTAGTTTTCTCTGGGACAACCGCTCAATTACTCGTTCAGAGGCTTGGATACTTGGGTGAAGTGTGGAATGAAACGCCGGTAGTAACCTGCGATTCCCAGGAAGCTTCGGACTTCTTTGACGGTAGTTGGTCTTCGCCAGTTCTGGACTGCAGTGATCTTTTCAGGATCAGGTTGGACGCCTTGTGCGCTCACGACATGCCCAAGGTAGTGAACTTGGGGTTTCAACAGATAGCACTTGGAGGGCTTCACCTTTAGGCCGTGCTGTATAAGTACCTTGAATACCTCGGACAGGTGACAAAGTGTTCTTGGTATGTCCGGGAGAATACAATAACATCGTCCATGTACAGTAGCACACTCTGGAAATTCTCATGGCCAAGGCACCTCTCCATAAGCTGTTGAAATGCGGCTGGGGCATTACATAGCCCAAATGGCATACTATTGAATTCAAAGAGTCCCACCGGGGTCATAAACGCAGTCTTTTCACGATCTTCAGGTGCCATAGGGACTTGCCAGGATCCACTGGTTAAGTCCAGGGTCGAGAAACAGGTAGCTGATCCCAAAGCCGTTAGAGATTCCTCAATCCGCAGCAATGGGTATGCGTCTTTGTGCGTGATGTTGTTGAGTTTCCGATAGTCCACACAAAATCGTAGGGTGCCGTCTTTCTTCTTCACAAGGACTAGCGGGGCTGCCCAGGGACTGTTACTCTCCCGGATGACATCAGCATCTCGCATCTCTTGGATCAACTTTTTCACTGGTTGGTACATCGCTGCTAGTATTGGACGGTGACGCTCCTTGATTGGATGGTGGCCGCCAGTCAGAATGCGATGTTGTATGGTCGTGGTCTTACCAAAGTCCAATGGGTGTTTGCTGAATGTCGGTAACGCTTGGCCACATTGCGGACCCCATTGATGTGTTCTATAGGGGTATTGGCGTCTCCCACATTCAATTCATCCCACCAGGGCTTCGTGGCTCCATTCTGAATGTTCTCAGCAGCAGCTGTGTGGCGGTAGAATCACCAGAGAGAACGTCTTCAGGTGCTAACCGGTGTAGCAGGGCCACAGAGTGGAACTTGTGGAGGTTCACAGGAGCATCGCCCAAGTTGACTAAGCGGACAGGAACACGTCCATTGGAAAAAGTGACAAGACTGTGGGCAGCCATGACAAGCGGTTGGCCATCTACCTGTATGGGTTGTAGCAAGGCCTCGTAGTCCTGATATTCTATGCCCGGACGGGCACGGCACCACACCATAGTTTCTGTTCCAGGCTGTAGGGTTACTGGACGGGTGTCTTGGATCCGGACTCGACCAATTTCACCTTGTTTGTTGGCGAACTTGTGCTGGGCATTGAGTACACGAATGGCCCGCTGAATGGTCTGCTGGTCACTGGGAGAAGCTGTAAGGAGAGAAGCATGCAAGGCATCCAACACTTCTGCAAAGCAATGGTGTAAAACATTCATGCTTAATATTACAACTGTAAACCTATCATCCTCTACATCAGTGACAATTACACCCTGTCTAGGCAGTTTCAAGTCCCCAATCTGGATAGTGGGTTCCCAATAACCCTGCTGTGGTATGGGCTGTCCATTGCTGGCACACAGATTTATCCATGTGTTAGGCGTTCTATTCAACACACCTAAGTCCCAATGTTCAAGGAACGCCTGCTTGCGCAGGGTTGTTACCTGATATCCAGTGTCCACCAACGCTGTCAGAGGGACGTCGTTCACCCAGATTGTGATGTGTGGGCAGGCTGGGACGAAGCGTCACAATGGCACTGAAGATTCACTTCGGCCCTTCTTCTTTCCTTCCTATGATAGACCAGGTCACAGGACATGTCTAATTGAGTGGTGGCAGTGGTGTTAGCTATTTAGGAGTAGCAGCAGCAAGGCATCAACAGCAGTACAATAAATGGAAGATGAAGATACAGGGAGGCAGTGACACCACTATTTGGAGACATCAGCCGGAAGTGTTTCAAAGTCCTCATGGATCTATGCCTGATTTATTTTGATAAAAGTAATTTTTTCAACACTCCCTGTGCTCAGTTTAGTCCTTTTAGGTGTTAAAACGCCACCTGCAGCACTGAACACCCTCTCGACCAAAATTCTTAGGAAGGAAAAGATAAAACTCCCATGGCAAACTGCGCCAGTTCCTTCCACTACTAACCTATTGGACCAGAATTCCATGAGGTTAGAGTTATCTGCTGAACTATAGCCGATGGGTGTCAGTTTCCTGTTGTGGCTCCAGTTGGCGCTGCGAGTGGAAAAAATTTTGGTTCATCATCTTCTCATCTTCCAGATACTGTAATGGGCCTGGCTGCTGCTGCTTTTACTTCTCCTGACACTTGTGGTACTGGAAGAGGAGGTGGAGTGATGGCTGAGTGAGCTGAACTAGGATCAGGCAGAGTCCACCTAGGTAGTTGCAATACTCTCCCTAAATGCTGCCCCAAGCTGGGTATACAGCCTATCTTGATAATATTCAGAATTTTCTTCTCTTTGGGAAGCTGGAAAAATTCCCCAATTTTTGTCTTCATAATGAGGGTCTAAGAGCTTTGCCCTCCAGTACTTTCATCTGCTTGATGCTAATAATACATTTGTCGCTGCGTAAGCAGGAAAGCATATAGCCTTCTATGCTTGCCAGTGTGTGCGTGGACCCAGGGGCCTGCCATGGTTGGTGTTCTTGGCCAAGCGTGGTCGTTGTTATTATCATCATCTTCTTCTTGAAACATATAAGGGTCAGCCTCCTCCCCTTGTTGTGCCTATGACATGTCAAGGGCCCCCTCTGCATCCAAGGGAGATTTTTCCTCCTTTTTCAATCTAGGAGTCCCAGTTCCTCTACCATAATGACCATGACCCGTATCCTCATCCTCCTGCATCCAAACAGGGTGATGACATTGACTAAGAGGTGGAAACTGTACCTCTTCTTCCATCCCTTGTTGCATGAGTGGAAGTGTTTCCTGTACAATATACAACAGATGGATCACATGGCTGATGCTGCAGTCATCCCAGCTGACAAATTTGGTGGCTTCTTCAAAGGACTTGAGAAGCCAGCACACTTCCCTTATGAGCCTCCAAATATGTTAACACATTGTCCCTGTGATGTGCTGAATGCAATAATCATTCACCACCTTCTGCAGCTCATGCAGACACTCCAGCATGTTTAAGGTCTGGTTCCCCTGAGTTGGAATATCGCAGATAAGGTGGTGCAAAGGCAGATCAGTTTGTTACTGCAAATTGGCTTAAATGCGCAGAGATTTCTCTGGCCATAAGAAGAATCTCTTTTAAGCCACAGTATACAGGTTAACAGTTAACTACCAGATTAAGGACATGCTCTATACAAGGACAATGTGTTATTCATCCTAACTGTAGTGCAGCAACAATGGTTTCTGGATTGTGGCCACTGCCGCTCAAAACATTGACCCTGTGGGGAATGAAAGCCATGTATTGTTCTTGTCCATAATTGCTGCTCCATGTGTCAATGCTGGAGTGTACCTTTCTCCAGAATGAAAAATCCAGGGAAAGGCCCACATCCTCAGAAACATGGCAATATAAAGCAGGGACAGATTTCCTAGTGAAATAATGGCACCTAGGAATCCCCCATCGAGGTTGAGCGCATACTATCAGTTGGTGAAACACAATTGAATCCATTAAATGATGATGATGATAATGACGAGCATATGCTAGTGCTACGTGTAGATGTGACCTGCCTATCAGGAAGATCACGGGAATGAGTAGGAGAACAGCCTTGCCTACTTCCCCTGCCTGTGCCACTGTCAAGTTTATTTCTCCAAATAAGATAGTGATGCCATTTTATGTGAGTACATAGAGATGTCTTTCCTACACTTGTTCCTAAATGGCCATAGCTAAGTTTCTGCTTGCAGATCTTGCACATCGGCATGGATTTATCATTTGGCAATGTACAAAAAAAATTCCCACATGGGAAATGACCGCATGTAGTTGCTGCCACCAGCAGCAGCAGAAATAAGTTGGCCACTACCACCCCCATTGCCACCACACCCACCCTGACTTCACAACCTTAGAAAACAGAGAATGCTGAGGTTGCAATCTGCAAAGCAGAGATGGGCAGAGGCTGCTTTGCAGCTTTCTGCATCCTGAGTTACAGTGGACATGAAGGACCAGAGTGTAAAGGCTGAGGGAGTAATTACAATTGTTAAGAAACCATATTAAATTCTTGTTGTAACATTAAGTGAACGGTACTACTCTGACATGTCTTTATGAACTGTATATCTAGTTTCCTGTATAATTTAGCCTGATGTGCTTTTTGCTGATGTTTACAAGTAAGAGGAACCATAGTTAATGCAATTATCTTCTGGGTCCTTTGTACAATCTCTTGTGATAGTGACACCTGTGTCCTGCCAGGTACTGGGTGCACTGAACATACGACTACTATTGTATTCATTGTCTGAACCCTTACACACTCATCTCTACTTATGAAAATTCATTATCGATTCAAACCCCTATTGAGCCATCTTAGAATACAAAATTTGGTGGTTTCCTCTACATATTGACCTGTCCTGTGACCTCACCTACAGAGCTGAGTAGCAGTGGATGTGATTTGTTAAGAATTCTTACACGAGCTCCACCCTGTACACACATTTACAGACAGATAAACTCCTCTTCACACGAGCAGGATACATCATTTACTTGAAAATGCCAAGCAGAATACTTTGTAATAGAATAATATATTGATTGTAACTAAAGTGGCAAATGCTCTTTGAATTACAGAATGGACAGTTGTGCCTAAAGTAAAGTTGTGACTGCTATCATTATGTTTCAATTTCAGGTTATTCCATTGTCTGCTGTCCATCTACGTGAATAGAAAAATTTGTGGTTTAAATGTCCTTTTAGCCTCATTTTCCTATTCTCCTTACTAATAACTACTCCTCTAATTTTACTTGCATTGTGTTCTTGATTGCAACTTTTCTGTTTTAATCAAATCAAGAAATTTAAGGTGATTTGAGTATCTAAGCTTGAGAAGCAGAGATTGTACATTTCCTACAACCTTTGAATTATAGAAGAATCCAGATTATCTCTCATTACGTAGGTACATGAATTTTTGAAACTATTTATACCACAGAGCAGTGAGGCTGGTGTCACACATACAATAGTCTTTTTGTGGCAGTTTTTGCTGCAACTTTTTTGATACTCAAATCAAAAGCAGACAACAAAATGCAAAACTTTGCATAAAATATACATACCTTCCAACCGTCCCAGATTCTGAGGGACAGTCCTGGATTGTGGGTCCTGTCCCGCGGTCCCGGTAGGCAGGAGGTATGTCCCGGATTCAACTCATCTACAGTATGTCCGAAGAAACAAAACAAACAAAACACTATTATACTCTGGGGTCTCCTAAGATGATAGGGTGATGGAGATGACTCTATTGATCCCTATGGGGAAATAAGAAATTCAATGGATCCATTTCCGTACCGAACAATGATTAGAACATATATCAACAGTGAGTAAATTGGGAGTGCAGAGAATATCTTTTCATTTATTTTGACTTGTTAGAGGACTGGTACTCCTCTAGTAGTGGAAAGATTTCCCTGCCTGGAGCTGAGTGACCTATTAAACAGCAAGATCTTAGTAGGGATAAAAGATCTCCTGGGTTTCTCCTTTCCGTAGCGTAGCTGTAGCTGTATAAGTCTATCTCTGAAGGAGTTTTGTTAGTTCACATTGATACCATATGGTAGATGTGCCAGTTTCTTCATGATCCCTTGAAGTTTCTTTAACATTCTTTTTCACAGGCTGTCAATGCAACCTTCAAGCGTGTGGCCCACTACCTTACCTGCCTTCTTGATCAGTTTGTCTAACTTCTTTATAGCACTCCTACTAGTTTTAATCCCCAACACTATGGCCTTTTAAAATAAGACCTCCAATATAACTGATTGGTAAAAAGATTCTAAAAGCTCGCAATAGATATTGAAAGATCTAAGTTCCCTGAGAAAGAATATTGTATTTATATGACACTAACAGAAGGACCCAGCTTCGCACAGGTATATTTCATTTTTTGTTTGTGTAGTGACCCCATAAGAATTGGCCAGTTTTGCACTTGACATCCAGTATGGCAGTCCAGTATAGGTATAGTCTGTTTATGGCTGTGTTGTTATGGAAACCTGGTAAATGAAATGTGAACTTATATTGGCTGATGCACATCATATGACTGAATATTTAAGGACCTGCGAACTGCTATTGACTCATACCGGTCATAAATAGCTTGGTTGCTATGGAAACCTGGTGTAGAGCTGTGTGTATGTCAAGACTGAAGAACCTGCTATTTTTCATTGGTCCATAAGCATCATGTGATCATGTGTATCTCAGTTTGGATATCAGTGAAAGACCTGCGATCGGTTGTTATGGAAAACCTGGAGTAAAGCTGTGTGTATGTGACCTTGTGTAACAGTGTCAGCCACAGCACCCTGCCCCTTGAAAGCTGACCCACAGCAGTGAAGAAAAATGGCTGGGTTGTTATGGAAACATGGAGTGCAGCTTCTGTGCATGTGGCTGACAATGCCTTGTCAGATTGGAGACGGGCTTGGGTCTAAAGGGTTATTTCAGCAGCTCGCTGTTGTCTGTGACATACCTTGTCAGATTACATACAGGCTTGGGTCTGCTGAGAGTGCTCATTAGCTTGAGCAGCAGCCATGCGTTTTGCTGCAGGAGGCATGAGTAGTTTAAAAACGTTTCAATTTATGAGAATGCTGAAATCCAGTATGGCAGTCCAAGTCAGTGGCGTAAATACCGGGGTAGCAGCGGTAGCGGCTGCCACAGGGCCCAGGACATTAGGGGTCCCGGCAGGCCCCTGATTTTTATTTTTTTTAATAGGCCATTACCTGTTGGTGTAACACCAGCAGGTAATGGGCCCTATTTATTTACCGATCCCCGCTACTGCTCTACGGCTGTCTGCGCTTCACGTTCTGCAGAGGCGGCTGTGAGCAGGAGCAGGGATCAGTAAGTAAGGCCTGCGGGCTGTGAACCCCACAAACACTGGTATCATTATACTCTGGGGTCTTTTCAGCATTCTTTGGGCCTCCTTGGTGATGTCCCAGACGTCGGTGGGCCAGTCCGACGTCATTATGCGTCGCGATGCATGCCTGGCTCACGTGACATCTGGTCCAACATTGAAGAGGTAGCGGGGAGTACGCATAATACTATATGAAGGGGCCAATATGATACTGTGTGCAGGGGCCACTATGGGGAAGAATACTGTGTGCAAGGGCCACTACGGGGCCTAATAGTGTGTGCAGGGGCCACTATGGGGCATAATAGTGTGTGCAGGAATGCAGTTTGTGCAGGGGGGGCGGGTGCAGGGGGGGGGCAGTTGCCGGGGGGGTCCCATGTCAAATGTTCGCCTTGGGGCCCAGCCATTGCTAGTTACGCCACTGAGTCCAGTATAGGTACAGTCTATTTATGGCTGTGTTGTTATGGAAACCTGGTAAATTAAATGTGAATTTATATTGACTGATATAAGTGATATGACTGAATATTTAAGGTCCTGTGAACTGCTATTCATTAATACAGGTCATACATAGCTTGGTTGCTATGGAAACCTGTGTGCCTGTGGAGAGTAAGCACCTGCGAGCTCTTATTGGCTGATAAGGGACATGTGACCGTGTGTATGACAGTTGAAATATGAGTGAAAGACTTGCAGGCTTGTATTAGATAATGTTAGTATTTTTTGGGAATACTGTATCTCAGGAACAGTATGTCCAAGAGAGCTGAGACCCAGTCTAAAATATTCCCGGACACCTGATGTACATGTGTGCCAAATTTGGTGAGGATCGGTCCAGTCGTTTGGTCGCGCATAAAGAACAGACAAACAGACAGACAGAAACTCATTTTTATATATATAAGAGACTAGCAGAAGGACCCAGTTTCGCACGGGTATATTTCATTTTTTTTGTGTAGTGGCCCCATAAGAATTGGCCAGTTTTGCACTTGACATCCAGTATGGCAGTCCAGTATAGGCACCGTCTATTTATGGCTGTGTTGTTATGGAAACCTGGTAAATGAAATGTGAACTTACAGTACAGACCAAAAGTTTGGACACACCTTCTCATTCCAAGAGTTTTCTGTATTTTCATGACTATAAAAATTGTAGATTAACACTGAAGGCATCAAAACTATGAATTAACACATGTGGAATTATATACTTAACAAAAAAGTGTGAAACAACTGAAAATATGTCTTATATTCTAGGTTCTTCAAAGTAGCCACCTTTTGCTTTGATTACTGCTTTGCACACTCTTGGCATTCTCTTGATGAGCTTCAAGAGGTAGTCACCTGAAATGGTTTTCAGTTCATAGGTGTGCCCTGTCAGGTTTAATAAATGGGATTTCTTGCCTTATAAATGGGGTTGGGACCATCAGTTGTGTTGTTCAGAAGTCAGGTGGATACACAGCTGATAGTCCTACTGAATGGAGTGTTAGAATTTGTATTATGGCAAGAAAAAAGCAGCTAAGTAAAGAAAAACGAGTGGCCATCATTACTTTAAGAAATGAAGGTCAGTCAGTCTGAAAAATTGGGAAAACTTTGAAAGTGTCCCCAAGTGCAGTGGCCAAAACCATCAAGCGCTACAAAGAAACTGGCTCACATGAGGACCGCCCCAGGAAAGGAAGACCAAGAGTCACCTCTGCTGCGGAGGATAAGTTCATCCGAGTCACCAGCCTCGGAAATCGCAGGTTAACAGCAGCTCAGATTAGAGACCAGGTCAATGCCACACAGAGTTCTAGCAGCAGACACATCTCTACAACAACTGTTAAGAGGAGACTGTGTGCAGCAGGCCTTCATGGTAAAATAGCTGCTAGGAAACCATTGCTAAGGACAGGCAACAAGCAGAAGAGACTTGTTTGGGCTAAAGAACACAAGGAATGGACATTAGACCTGTGGAAATCTGTGCTTTGGTCTGATGAGTCCAAATTTGAGATCTTTGGTTCCAACCACCGTGTCTTTGTGCGACGCAGAAAAGGTGAACGAATGGACTCTACATGCCTGGTTCCCACCGAGAAGCATGGAGGAGGAGGTGTGATGGTGTGGGGGTGCTTTGCTGGTGACACTGTTGGGGATTTATTCTGAACCAGCATAGTTACCACAGCATCTTGCAGCGGCATGCTATTCCATCCGGTTTGCGTTTAGTTGGACCATCATTTATTTTTCAACAGGACAATGACCCCAAACACACCTCCAGACTGTGTAAGGGCTATTTGACCAAGAAGGAGAGTGATGGGGTGCTATGCCAGATGACCTGGCCTCCACAGTCACCAGACCTAAACCCAATCGAGATGGTTTGGGGTGAGCTGTACCGCAGAGTGAAGGCAAAAGGGCCAACACGTGCTAAGCATCTCTGGGAACTCCTTCAAGACTGTTGGAAGACCATTTCAGTTGACTACCTCTTGAAGCTCATCAAGAAAATGCCAAGAGTGTGCAAAGCAGTAATCAAAGCAAAAGGTGGCTACTTTGAAGAACCTAGAATATAAGACATATTTTCAGTTGTTTCACACTTTTTTGTTAAGTATATAAATCCACATGTGTTAATTCATAGTTTTGATGCCTTCAGTGTGAATCTACAATTTTTATAGTCATGAAAATACAGAAAACTCTTGGAATGAGAAGGTGTGTCCAAACTTTTGGTCTGTACTGTATATTGGCTGATGCATGTCATATGACTGAATTTTTAAGGACCTGCGAACTGCTATTGACACATACAGGTCATAAATAGCTTGGTTGCTATGGAAACCTGGTGTAAAGCTGTGTGTATATCAAGACTGAAGAACCTGCAATTTTCCATTGGTCCATAAGCGTCATGTGATCATGTGTATCTCAGTTTGGATATCAGTGAAATACCTGCGATCGGTTGTTATGGAAAACCTGGAGTAAAGCTGTGTGTATGTGACCTTGTGTAATAGTGTCACCCTCAGCGCTCTGCCCCTTTAAACCTGACCTACAGCAGTAAAGAAAAATGGCTGGGTTGTTATGGAAGCATGGAATGCAGCTGTGTGCATGTGGCTGACAATACCTTGTCAGATTGGAGACAGGCTGGGGTCTGTTGAGAGTTTTCATTAGCTGAAGCAGCAGCGATGCGTTTTGCTGCAGGGGGCATGAGTATTTTAAAAACGTTTCAATTTGTAAGAATGCTGACATCCAGTATGGCAGTCCAGTCAGTGGCGTAAATACCGGGGTAGCAGTGGTAGTGTCTGCCACAGGTCACGGGACATTAGGGGTCTTGGCGGGCCCCTGATGTTTTTTTTTTTAATAGGCCGTTACCTAGAGCAGGGCCCTATTTACTTACCAATCCCCGCTCCTGCTCACAACCGCCTGTGGTTCACCTTCTGCGGAGGCGGCTGTGAGCAGGAGCGGGGATCAGCAAGTAAGGCCTGCGGGCCAAGTATAATGATCAGAGGCCCCGAGGAGTTGAGGGAACATAAAAAACACTGTTACTTACCTCTCCTGCGCTCCATCAGGCTTCGGGCCTCCTTGGTGACGTCCCAGACGTTGGTGGGCCAGTCCAACGTTATTATGTGTCGCGATGCATGCCTGGCTCACGGGACATCTGGTCCAACATTGAAGAGGTAGTGGGAAGTGCGCATAATACTATATGAAGGGGCCACTATGGGGCATAATACTGTGTGCAGGGGCCACTATGGGGCAGAATACTGTGTGCAAGGGCCACTATGAGGCAGAATACTGTGTGCAAGAGCCACTATGGGGCATAATAGTGTGTGCAGGGGCCACTATGGCGCATAATAGTGTGTGCAGGAATGCAGTTTGTGCGGGGGGGGGCGGTTGCCGGGGGGGTCCCATGCCAAATGTTCGCCTTGGGGCCCAGTCATTCCTAGTTACGCCACTGAGTCCAGTATAGGTACAATCTATTTATGGTTGTGTTGTTATGGAAACGTGGTAAATTAAATGTGAACTTATATTGGCTGATACACGTGATATGACTGAATATTTAAGGACCTGCGAACAGCTATTGACTAATATAGGTCATAAATAGCTTGGTTGCTATGGAAACCTGTGTGCCTGAGGAGACTAAGCGCCTGCCAGCTTCTATTGGCTGATAAGGGACATGTGACCATGTGTATGGCAGTTGGAATATGAGTGAAAGACTTGCAGGCTTGTATTAGCTAATGCTGGTCATTTTTTGGGAATACTGTATCTCACGAATGGTACATCCTTTAGAGCTGAGACCCAGTCTAAAATATTCCCGGACACCTGATGTACATGTGTGCCAAATTTGGTGAGGATCGGTCCAGTCGTTTGGTTGCACATAAAGAACAGACACACAGACAGAAACTCATTTTTACAGTATATATATAAGAGATTATCCTTTCCCCTATCTGGCCATTGATTGCGAACCTCGGGTATATCTTTCCTAATTTTTATATAATCACCTCTTTGGCTTTTACAATGTTCAGAATGAGGTCATTAATGCCACACCAGGGTGCAGAGTTTTCCACTACCTCTTTAATGATGTTAAAGTAGTAGTTTGGCGGGTCCCTTCCTCAGCCATAAGATCTTTCATGCCACAGAACGCGCTGTGTGCGTAAGTTCAAATTGAACAGGTCAGTGAGAACTCTGCACAGTTGATCTTTAGGACACTAGGTAAGAAATTATTAGGACTGGCTGCCTTCCTTGCTTTCATCCTCTATAATACTTTCTTTGTGTCCTCAGACTCCATAAGTAGCGGGCACCCTTTAGCAGGGCTGGTTTTAGACAAAGTGGGGCCCTGGGCAAAAATTAAAAGCGGGGCCCCAAATGCTGATATGCAGACAACACCATCGTCTTCCAGTGACAACCCCTATAATAACGCCTCCTTTCTGCCAACAAAAAAGTAATAACAAGCCCTATTTTACCACACACAATTCAAATGAGCACCTTTGTACCACCTATTAGATTTTTGCACCCAGTCATCAGTTACTATAGCGCCTCCTTATAAATAATAGTCCCTGCTTATAAATAATCTTACACCTTTATTAATAAATAGCTCCCTTATAAATGATAAATAGTGCCCTGTATCAGTAATATCCCCCTAATCAGTAACAGTCACCCCGTAAAAATAATACTGCTCCCTTAAAAATAATAGCCCCCTCATAAATAATAGTTACCCTTATAAATAATAGTCCCCATTATCACTAATAGCCCCCTTTAAAAACTTAACAATTATACCCCCCTTATAAATAGTTCCCCTCTTATAAATAATAGCCCCCTCATACTTAGTTTCCCAATTATATATAGTAACCCACCCTTATATATAATAGTTCTCCGTTATACAGTGTCGGACTGAAGGGCCTTAGGCCCACCAAAGGAACTTGTTCTGGGGCCCCACCCAACAGCTTCCTGCTAATAGCCTACACCCCGGCTCCTTCACTGAAGTCTTACATATGTGCTGACTATCTGGTGTTACTGAGTATGTTCCCAGTATAGTCATCCCCTATAGTACTGTGCAGGCCCCAATAACTCCATGGCCAGTTCATGCACAGTACTGTATGGGGAATGACATGGCCATTGAGCACTACACGTATGTGCAAGATTATAGTGAGGGAGCTGTGATGCAGACATAGCACACAGGGCTGCCAGCAGGAATTGTGAGCCCCCCCACAGTATAATGCTCTACATGGTATATAATGTTCCACAGTATAAAATGCTCTCCTGAGCCCTGCTCCACAGTGACCCCACACAGTATAAAATGCTCCCCTGAGCCCCCCATTGTGGTCCCACATGGTTTGTAAGGCTCCACACAGTATAATACTCCACAGTGGCCCACACAGTATACTACCCCTTAGTGGCCCCAGACAGTACAATAGGCTCCCCAGCAGCCCCACACAATATAATATGCTCCATACAGTATAATATGCACCCCACAATGCCCCCCCAGTATAATGCTCCACAGTGGCCTAACACAGTATAACATGCTCCATAATGACCTCCACACAGTATAATATATTCCCCAGAGGGGTTCCCCCAGTATAATGCTCCACAGTGGTCCCCCACAGTATAATATGTTCCCCACAGTCCCCCCCAGTATAATGGTCTACAATGGCCCCACAGAGTATAATATGCTCCCGAAAAGCCCCACACAATATAATACACTCCACAGTGGCCCCACACAGTATAACAGGCTCCCCACACTGTCCATTCCCCCAGTATAAAGCTCCACAGTGGCCCATAGTATAATATGCTCCCCAGAGGGCCCCCGCTTGTATAATGCTCCACAGTGCCCCCTCCAGTATTTTGCTCCACAGTGGCCCCATGCAATATATTATGCTCCCCAGAGCGTCCCCCCAGTATAATGTTCCACAGTAGGCCCCACGCAGTATAATATGCTTCCCAGAGGGCCCCCTAGTATAATGCTCATTAGCCCCCCCAAATAATGCCCCACAGTGGCGCCACGCAATATAATATGCTCTGCTGATGCCCCCCCCCCCAGAATAATGCTCCACAGTGACCCCACTCAGTATAACATGCTCCAGAATGGCCTCCACACAGTATAATATACTGCCCAGAGAGGTTTCCCCAGTATAATACTCACAGTGGTCTAAAACAGTATAATATGCTCTCCAGAGCCCCCCCCCCCAGTATAATGCTCCACAGTGGCCCAAAACAGTATAACATGCCTCCAGAGCCCCCCCCCAGTATATGCTCCACGGTGGCCCCGCACAGTATAATATACTGGGGGGCCCCTCTGGAGAGCATATTATACTGTGTGGGGCCACAGTGGAGCATTATACTGGGGGGGGCTCTGGAGAGCATATTATACTGTGTGGGGCCACTGTGGAGCATTATACTGGGGAGGGGGCCCTCTGGAGAACATGTTATATTCTGCGGGGCCTCTATGGAGTATTATAAAGTGGGGGGGCTCTGGAGAGCATGTTATATTCTGTGGGGCCACTTTGGAGCATTATACTGGGGGGCCCCTCTGGAGAGCATAATGCTCCAAAGTGGCCCCACAGAATATAACATTATCTCCAGAGGCCCCCCCCACACATTACAATTTTCCACAGAGGCCCCACAGAATATAACATGCTATCCAGAGGGGCCCCTTCTCCAGTATAATGCTCCACAGTGGCCCCACACAGTATAATATGCTATCCGGAGGGGGCCTCCCAGTATAATATGCTATCCAGAGGGGGCCCCACCAGTATAATATGCTATCCAGAGGGGGCCCCACACAGTATAATATGCTATCCAGAGGGGGCCCCCAGTATAATGCTCCACAGGGGCCCTACAGTGCTATTATTATATTATATGCTGGGGTCTCTTCAGACCCCAGAGTATAATAACCGAAGGCCCGGGGTAAGTAAGGTAAAATAACAAACAGCTATACTCACCTTGTCTTACCTCTCCTTGGCCTCCTCGCGCTGCTCCGCTATCGCCGCCGGCGATCGCTTCTTCTTCTCTGCGGCTGACGTCACGCGTTGTGGACGTCACCTCTGAGGCCAGGCCTCAGCGCCTCAGCAGTGATGTCCGGAACGCCAGAAGATGACGTCGGACGCCAAGGATAGGTGAGTAAAAATGTTTGTTATTTTTACTCACCTCGGAAAGGGGCCCTGCAGTCCCTTTCTGTTATTGCTTTGGCCGAGCCTGACTCCGGGATCCGGAGTCATCAGGTTCCGGATCCCGGGGGCCCCTTTGTGGACGGGGCCCTGGGCAATTGCCCAGTTTGCCCCCCCCCCCCCCTAACACCGGCCCTGCCCTTTAGTTTGGTTCTCCACAACTGGTTCTTTGTTGTTCCTCAGATCAGTTGCAGCCTTGCTGGACATGTTAAAGAATGTGTATAATTGTTCGACATAGGCGTAATCTTTTCTTACCAAGCTCGGAGTTAGGTTAGGCCCCATTATGGTTTTCAGACCTGACCAAACCTCCTTCATATCATTTTTAGCCAGTTTACAGTCCACCTTCTGTTTGTATTCCGCTTTGCACTCCTTGATCCTGGCCTTAAGTTCTCTCTGTACCGATTTAGCCTTTTCTTTGTCTTTAGTTGCAAAGGCCCTATTTTTCTTGTTTAGATTTTTAGTTCTTTAGTTTTCTTAAGTTATCATAGGACTGCTGCCTTTCCCTCAAAATTACTGTACACAGGACTGCTTTACACGGAGGGAGAGGCAGCAGTCCTATGTAAATACCATGAGAATGCTGTAAAATACTATAGGACTGCTGCTTATGCTTCTGTGTATAGCAGTCCCATGTACAGTAATTTTACATAGGGCTGCTTTATATGGAGGGAGAGGCAGCAGTACTATGGTATTTTACATAGGACTGCTGCTCCTTCTCCGTAAAGCAGTACTGTGTACAGTAATTTTACACAGGACTACCTTACATGGAGGAAGAGGCAGCAGGCCTATAATAACTTAGCAGCTGGCCCCACCTAATTATGCTGACTCTGCATACTTGTATTGAGACACCTATAAAATGGCACCACTTTTAGATTTTATTCCAGGGTCACTCTCAGCTCCCAATCTGCCCCTGCACACACTGTGGTGGGCAATTTTATGTGCTTTGCAGTGATGATGCCATCTGTCATGATGGATTTACTCTTTACAATACACTGGAAGACAGGACACTCATGGCAAATTGGGCCAGTTTCTAACACTGGTCCAATCTGTTGAGCCAGAAATCAGAACTCATGGAGTAAGGGCAGATTTCAGGTACACATGAACCTTGTTGTTAAAGTTGTATGTATCCATTTGCTGATGTTAGTCATCCTCCGCCACTTTCTCCTGCATGCAACATAATTAGTGTAGGTCTCCAACAGCCACATGGTGGCAAGCAAGATGCGAAGACTATTTTCCTTCAATGGGCCATGAAAGGCTGCAATTGCTGCAGGGATGGAGTGGCTAGGTATGTTGCAGGGAGGCTAAGCACATGCCATCAGTTGCCTAAAAGCTGTAGAATTTACTGAGTGGTACAGTAGTGCCTAACTCCAGCAACTTGACCATGTGCGAGTTCAGTTGTTACACATGTAGATGACTGGGCACATATTGTTATTTCTTGCCTACAAATTCTGTTATAGACGTCTGATAATGGAACACAGGAGGAGGCAGAATCAGAGAAGAAGACGGTAATGATGACAAGCACTATGTACTGCAGGTGGATGTGACCTGGCTAATAGTATGACAATGGGGAGGAGGAGGACAGTTGAGCTCACATTACTGGCCAGTTAAATTTTTCCATGTGAGCAGTTAATGGCACTTCATGTGCCAAAGTCGAGCCACAGTTCCTACATTTGTGCCTGAATGACCCCAACTTATTCTTGGCCCGTTTGTTCATTAAAATGCTTTTGTCGGCTGGTACTGTATAGAAACATTTGGACATGTTTGATGTCTGCACAAACCCCCCATCACCCAGGTCTGACAACATTTTTTGAACTGACACCAGCAACAGCTCATATGAATGAGCTGACCACAGAAGAAGATATAAAAAGGAAATTTTTTACAATATGTCTAAATACAGTGCCTTGCGAAAGTATTCGGCCCCCTTGAACTTTTGCCACATTCAGGCTTCAAACATAAGGATATAAAATTTTTAACTTTAATTTTTTGGTGAAGAATCAACAACAAGTGGGACACAATCATGAAGCGGAACGAAATTTATTGGATATTTTAAACCAAATTATTCGGCCCCCTTAAGTTAATACTTTATCGCGCCACCTTTTGCTGTGATTACAGCTGCAAGTCGCTTGGGGTATGTCTCTATCAGATTTGCACATCGAGAGACTGAAATTCTTGCCCATTCTTCCTTGGATAACAGCTCGAGCTCAGTGAGGTTGGATAGAGAGCGTTTGTGAACAGCAGTTTTCAGCTCTTTCCACAGATTCTCGATTGGATTCAGGTCTGGACTTTGACTTGGCCATTCTAACACCTGGATACGTTTATTTGTGAACCATTCCATTGTAGATTTTGCTTTATGTTTGGGATCATTGTCTTGTTGGAAGATAAATCTCCGTCCCAGTCTCAGGTCTTTTGCAGACTCCAACAGGTTTTCTTCCAGATTGGTCCTGTATTTGGCTCCATCCATCTTCCCATCAATTTTAACCATCTTCCCTGTCCCTGCTGAAGAAAAGCAGGCCCAAACCATGATGCTGCCACCACCATGTTTGACAGTGGGGATGGTGTGTTCAGGGTGATGAGCTGTGTTGCTTTTACGCCAAACATATCGTTTTGCATTGTGGCCAAAAAGTTCGATTTTGGTTTCATCTGACCAAAGCACCTTCTTCCACATGTTTGGTGTGTCTCCCAGGTGGCAAACTTTAAACGAGACTTTTTATGGATATCTTTGAGAAATGGCTTTCTTCTTGCCACTCTTCCATAAAGGCCAGATTTGTGCAGTGTAAGACTGATTGTTGTCCTATGGACAGACTCTCCCACCTCAGCTGTAGATCTCTGCAGTTCATCCAGAGTGATCATGGGCCTCTTGGCTGCATCTCTGATCAGTCTTCTCCTTGTTTGAGATGAAAGTTTAGAGGGACGGCCGGGTCTTGGTAGATTTGCAGTGGTCTGATACTCCTTCCATTTCAATATGATCGCTTGCACAGTGCTCCTTGGGATGTTTAAAGTTTGGGAAATCTTTTTGTATCCAAATCCGGCTTTAAACTTCTCCACAACAGTATCACGGACCTGCCTGGTGTGTTCCTTGGTCTTCATGATGCTCTCTGCTCTTTAAACAGAACCCTGAGACTATCACAGAGCAGGTGCATTTATACGGAGACTTGATTACACACAGGTGGATTATATTTATCATCATCAGTCATTTAGGACAACATTGGATCATTCAGAGATCCTCACTGAACTTCTGGAGTGAGTTTGCTGCACTGAAAGTAAAGGGGCCGAATAATATTGCACGCCCCACTTTTCAGTTTTTTATTTTTTACAAAAGTTTAAAATAACCAATAAATTTCGTTCCACTTCACAATTGAGTCCCACTTGTTGTTGATTCTTCACCAAAAAAAATTTAAATTTTATCTCCTTGTTTGAAGCCTGAAATGTGGCAAAAGGTTGAAAAGTTCAAGGGGGCCGAATACTTTCGCAAGGCACTGTATAAGAAATTACAACTTTAATGCAACACTGTTTATGAAACAGTGTAAAACATCAGGGGGCCCATCGGCAAGTAATTATATTCCTCATCTCTAGTGGTTGAATTATAGGTGACTGTAGAAAGTTTGCATACTAAGGGAACCTGTTGAGGAGATAAAATGGGAGGAACCACCAATGGACGAGCCCAACCAGAAAATCATCAGCCTGAAATACAAAGGTCAAGTAAAAAACAAGCAATAACAGCCCCTAATGTCAGGGTAACAAAAATAAGAGACAACAAAACACAAAAAACAGCTTCAAAAGCTATTTTATTTTATTTATTATGCTTACTTGTATAGCACCATCACATTGCGCAGCACTTTACAGATATTGTCAGTCACTGTCCCATATAGGGCTCACAATCTACATTCCATATCAGTATGTCATATCAGTGTGGGAGGAAACCGGAGTACCCGGAGGAAACCCACGCAAACACAGGAAGAACATAAAAACTCCTTGCAGATGCTGTCTATGGGAGGATTCAAACCCAGGACTCCATCGCTTCAAGGATGTGAGCCACTGAGCCACCCTAAAGTTAGTGGGGGCAGGGATTGAATATAATAAGGCTGAAATTCATATAAAAGAGAGAAAACACTCACAATTCATTAGGGACACGAAAGATTTTAAAGAGGCTCATATTTTTGACTATAGTCCCAAAGACCTTACACAACATATGTTATGGTTCCGTGTTTTGTTTCTGTTGGTTTTTGTTTTCCAGGTTTTTCCTTTTCCTGGTTTCTTGATGTCATGTGAGTTTTTGGGGGATGGGTTTTGTTTGGTTAGCTTTTTAGCTCAGTCTCGTCTGGACTCTGAGCGGGTCATCTTCTATTCAGCAATCAACCTGATTCAGTCTCATTGCTTTCCAGAAACTTTGTATCTAGTAACCAGTTCCAGTAGTTATTTGTTGCATGTGAACCATGAGTAGCAAGAATATTATATTCTAGGCTTCTCACTGTGGGCAAGTGTTTTTGTAGTGTGAACAGACAGGGCTTCTCTTAAATGTTAGTATTTCTCTCTACTAGACTTTCCTATGTAGCCTCAGTTAGCGTCTGTTCCTTCTGATGCCATTTTAGGGAGTAAACATGGCCAGAAGTGTTCTTTAGTATTTTCTGTAGAAAGGAGTCCGTTCACACATGATTTTGGTCTGCTACCTGTTTTTGGGTGTGGTTCTCTGCAAATCTCTTAGAGAGGTTGTCTGTGATTGCCTGACATTCTCTGCTGGTTTGAATTCCCTGCTGCAGGATGTGAGTACGGTCTATTATGTTTATTGTTTATTTAAACTTCCCATTTCTTTGCTTGCTTTCTATTGCAGGATATTTCCTATATAGTTTAATGCTGTTTTTGTGTTAACCGTTACTGCTTAGGTCCCCTGATCATATCAACATAACTCTGAAACAGAAATATCATCATCTGATCGAGAAAATTCTGATGCTGAGACAGTGAGAAGACAACTATCAGAAAATAGATCAACATATAGGAAACATCCTACACAAAAAAGAAATAGGTCCAGAGGTAGGCCACAAAAGAACCCCAGACAGAATATAAATAGTCGAGGGGTTTTTTTTTATCCCAGGGCCCATGCTAAGAGGTCACAAAGACAAGTAATATCGGAAAACAAAAAGATGTAAGTTATTAATTTATCTAATGGGACATTGACACATGCTGAAAAGGCAGTCTTCATGAGAGGACCGTCTTTTGTCCCTACTCCATGTTTTGATTCATTCCTTTGAGTTAAAAACTTAGTTATTTGGTCATAAATTAAAGTGGAAGAAGTTTATCAAACAACATGATAAACAAAGGTGCTTAGAATTGGGTAGCCCTACAAAAAGATGAGTCCATAATTATTAAGCCCTCCGACAAGGGGGGCAATGTTGTTGTTCTGGAACATGATGCATATATACAGATGTGTCAAAGAATATTGGGAGATAGATTGTGCTATGAAGTACTGGAGAGCAATCCAATTTACCAGTACACTGAACAACTTTAAGACATTCTATCTAGAGCCAAAAATGATGCACCCATTAATGACACTGAGTTGGCTTTTCTATTGCCTCCTCACTCTACTCTAGCAATGATCTATTGACGCCCAATAGTGTCAGGCGTCAATAGATCCCTGGCAGTGCATTTCTGGATAGCTTGGATGTGGAGGCCCTCTACAGCTCAATCCCCAATGACAAGGGATGTTGGGCTGTGGTGTGCTTCTTAAGTACAAGAGGCTTACAATTTAGAGCCCATAATGATTTCATTATCAATTTGTTTCACTTCATATTACAACATAAATTCTTCCTCTTTGATCGCAATTTCTACCACCAGCTCAGGGGAGTTGCGATAGGTAGCCCTTGTGCGCCCACCTACATAAATCTCTTCCTGGGCTGGTGGGAGAGTCATGTGGTTTTTACGGCTGTGATAGAAAGATGGATGTCGGCCATAAACTTATGGCTAAGATTTATCGATGACGTCTTGATTTTATGGACAGGCACGATACAAAAATTCTCCACATTTGTTGAAACCTTAACAACGAGAGAGATTTATATTTCACCTGGAGATTCATGAAAATATGATTAACTTCCTGGATTTGAATCAAATACTGGAAAGATAAGCACTTCTGTCCAATGCCAGCCGACAGACACTAATAATCTACTGCGATGGGATAGCTGGCATCCGACACCCCTTAGTAAAGGCATCCATAAGGGTCAATAACTCTGGATGAGGCGCAATTGTAGTAACATCAATCCTTATTTAAAACGAAGGGATATCCAGATACAGTACTACAGTCAACATACCAACATGCCTTGGACACCAACCTTAATGATCATTTGAATCCCAAAGAAAAAAATTGACAACCAGGATCTATGTCGAATCATTGGTACTTTAGATTCACATCATATTGAAGTGAGAAATATCCTCCAAAAACACTGGAGTGTTCTTCGCTCAGATTCTGAATTAGGAGATGTTGTAGGGCCCTATCCTAATATTACCTACAGTATAAGAGAGGGAATAATTTGGGAGATAAACTGGTGCACAGCTTTCTCTGCACACCAACACAAGAAACATGGCTTATGAACAAACTGATAGGGACGTTTAAATGCAGGACATATTTTCGTGTCAACACATCACAACAAGTAAAATGTTTACAAGTTCATCTACTAGGAAAACCTATACAAATAGGATGTTCATAAACTGTAAAACCATGGGTGTTATCTATCTTATCACATGCTCTTGTGGTCTCCAGTATACTGACAAGACCATCAGACAGTTTAGAAGATGAATTAGAGATCATGTGATATTATATATAAAAGAGACACACCGGTGGCGAGACATGTCTGTGACAAACACAATAGATAAGTGAATTATATTGCATTCAACTGTTTAAACCTTCACCTAGGGGTGGAAACTTGGACCAATGGCTTTTACAACATGAAGCCAGATGCATCTCTACATTACAAACAATGAACTCCCAAGAACTAAATGAATCTGTACCCTATACATGCTTTATTGAATAACGACATCAATGGAATTTCAGTTGGGTCCATTGACATTGCACTATTTTCCACCATGTACTGATGCCAACATCCTATTATTAGTCTTACCACATGATGATATTGATAATATCATCTTGGATAGGAGATTGTCTAAAGGTATTCTCATATTTAATCCTATTCACCTTATGTGTTTTGGTATACACTTCTGATATCTATTCTACTGGCAAGTTGTGGGTCATATCCAAACTTTGCCAGTTATACTACTTGTTGGTTAATAGTTACTAGTTATGTGGATATGACGTATTATAGTCCCATCTTGACATTATCAACTATGGGGGAATTTGGCTATAACTCTATATATCCTATTAGGCTTTCTAGGATAGGCTGCTCATATCTATATACCTTTTGAGCTATCTATTAACATGGTTATGTTGACTTCAATACACCTTTGCGGTATCTAGTAAGATAGGGAGGTCATTCTCTGTTATGAAGTTATGTAATATTCCTTGGTGACATGTTATAGAGCCCTAACTAACATAACAAACTGGATTCAATATTCTGATTGTCAAGTGGTGCCAAATTATAGAATATATTTATATATATAGATAGATAAATAGATAGATATATTTTACATATAGATATATACACACGTGGACAAAATTGTTGGTACCCCTCGTTTAATGAAAGAAAAACCCACAATAACTTGAATCTGACAAAACTGGAATTTGCCAAACTACATGTTGACAAGCCACAAAGCTTCTGGGAGAATGTCCTATGGACAGATGAGACAAAAACCGAAATTTTTGGCAAGGCACATCAGCTCTATGTTCACAGACGTAAAAATGAAGCATATCTTGAAAGGAAAACACTGTCCCTACTGTGAAACATTGAGGAGGCTCTGTTATGTTCTGGGGCTGCTTTGCTGCATCTGGCACAGGGTGTCTTGAATCTGTGCAGGGTACAATGAAATCTCAAGACTATCAAGGGATTCTAGAGAGAAACGTGCTGCCCAGTGTCAGAAAGCTTGGTCTCAGTCGCAGGTCATGGGTCTTGCAACAGGATAATGACCCAAAACACAAAGCTAAAAACACCCAAGAATGGATAAGAGGAAAACATTGGACTATTCTGAAGTGACCTTCTATGAGCCCTGACCTAAAATCTATTGAGCATCTTTGGAAAGAGCAGAAACATGCTGTCTGGAAAAGGCACTCTTCAAACCAGAGACAACTGGAGCAGTTTGCTCATGAGGAGTGGGGTAAAATACCTGTTGAGAGGTGCAGAAGTCTCATTGACAGTTACAGGAATCATTTGATTGCAGTGATTGCCTCAAAAGGTTGTGCAACAAAATATTAAGTTAAAGGTACCATCATTTCTGTCCAGGCCTGTTTCATGAGTTTTCTTTTTTTTTTAAATTCTGTTGAAGCATGGTTGAAAAGCAATGTCTGACTTTCATTTGTTCATTTTCATAGAATTTTTATATATTACTTTTGTCAGATTCAAGTTATTTGTGACCATTGTGGGTTTTTCTTTCATTAAATGAGGGGTACCAACAATTTTGTCCACATGTGTGTTTGTGTGTGTTTATTTTTATTCTATATATATATATATATATATATATATATATATATATATATATAATCTCATGAGCTCACAGAAATGACCAGTCAAACACAGGAAGTGTGCTTAGGGCTATTTCCCCTTTATTTGGCATGCAACATAAACCTTTATGTTAATCAAAAGTAGACGTGGCTAAAACATAAGAGTGTGCCCAACAACATACTTCATACAATCCTGATTGGTTGTTGGTTATCTATCCCCTCCCCAGTGCTTAACTGCAAGCTAGCATTTTATTTCACTGTTTGGCATGTTGCAAGAGATCATAAGTTTTGATATTAAAATAGAATAAACAACATCTCAAATGCAGAACTAAATGCAGACATTATTGCGACATGGTATCTTTCCACAAGCTTGAAGACAAAATATATTTCTCCATCTCAAAGACATTAAAAAGACAGCATATTTCTATAACATTTCCCACCTTTTGTGATTTCTTTTTGTCAATAGTTTTTATAAAATTTTTGCATGAATACAATACAGGAGGTCAACATAAGGAACACAGAATACATTCATGGCATCACAATGTACAAGCACAAAAAGAGTACAGAATACTCTAGTTAAGCAAAGCATTAACAGGGACATATAATAAAATGCATACTAGTAATATTTAAATTAAATCGTGGCCATGAGGGGAAGGGGAGAGGTCAGAACAAGCAGAAAAAGTAAAGTAAGGTAAACAGGCCTAAGGAATGGAGGGGAATTGAACCACTGTATAGCAACCCATAAAGTTGATGGTCTGCTACGTAGACATGCCCGCAGACTCATTCGCTGCCAGTTATCAACTACAACAGAAATGTAAAAATAGTATATAGAGTATTCTAGGAATATTCTGAAATAGTGTCCCATAGGTAAGTAAGAAGATGTATACCAACATTATTAGAAAAAGTCAAGACATACGGTCTGTCAATGAGCACTGGATTGGGGGAATAATGTCGGCCATATCTCCCAATCCCTCCTGAACTTGTCTAGGTTTCCACCACTGCTAGCATAAATTTGTTCGCATTGATAATTCAACGACACCACAGAGATCAGTTCTGTCAGTGATGGACAGGAGGCAGATTTCCATCTGTGTGCAATAAGTAGGCGAGCAGCCCCAAGTACCTGGCATATAACAGTTCTATATCTACGCGGTATCATGTGAATGCCCAGCAGGAGCAGCGCTATCTCGGGTGTAAATCCCACCCCACCGCCACACATTATTAAGCAATGAAAAAACAGAAACCCAGAAAGGTTGAATGAGTGGGTAGTGCCAAAATATGAAACAATGAGCTAATTCCTCCACATTCTCTCCAACAGCAAGAGGGACATGGAGGAAAGAATTTAGCTAGACAAAGGGGAGGGTAATACCAACGTAAGAGTAATTTGCTATATTGCTCCCAGTGTGAGGCACACACTGTGGATTGCTTTGCCCACCTGATCGTCTCCCGCCAACAATTAGCCTCAAACCTGCGGCCCAGGTCATCCTCCCAGAGACTCGTGTAACACCCACTGATAACCTCCCAGACTATAGCAGGTTTACCAGAGGGGTTGAAAATTGCAATCTTGGGCATAGAAAATATTACAGCAATCCATATGTGAGTGAAATCCTGCCATAAACAGTCTATAGAGAAAAATAACTTTATTTGCAAAATGTCCCATCAGCACCTGAAGCAGAGGGAGGAAGTAGGAGGAGCCTGGCAGAAGGAAGAGGAGACTGCAATGGCAGAGCTGTGAAGAGGTGTGGCGTAAACTATAAGGGGAATCCTCTGTCTGATCTTGGAGCAGATTCTGAGGACTGTTTCATCATATCTGAGGGAGATAGAGAGGAATAAAGAGACCCCTCCATTTCACCTGAAGCAGAGAGAGAGAGGAATAGGAGCAAGTCAGGCTCCAACAGTTTCACCTGAGGTACAGTGAGAAATCACAGTCACCATTTTACCTAAGGTAACCCCAGTGATAGAGCCTCCTCCATTTTGTTTTTGAGACACTTGCTATTAAGACACAGAGATCTCCCCTCAGAGGTGAAAAGACTAACCTGCTCTGACCAGAGCTAATATAACAGTGAGCTAAGCACTAACAGGAGGTTACTTGCAGGACATCTGCATTATTATATATGTGTGAATAACTTCCAAAGCAAAGCTTTGCTATCACACTTCTTTATTAACATATCACATTAACCCCTTAAGGACCCAGCCCAAAAGTGCATTAAGGACCAGGCCTCGTTTTTCAAAACTGACATGTCACTTTATATGGCAATAACTTTGAGAAATCTTAACTTACACAAGTGATTTTGAGATTGTTTTTTCGTGACACATTGTACTTCATGTTAGTGGTAAACACTAATGAATATTTTTTGTATTTATTTATAAAAAAATAGTCATACCACCCAAATACATTAATACATATTACCTACCATATCTCTGCTATATATCGGTATCATCTTTTAATTGTCCTTTAATTTATTTTGGATATTAGAAGGCTTACAAGTGTAACAGCAATTTTGCAGATTTACAAGAAAATTTCCCAAAATAATTTTTTAGGGACCACTTCAGTTCGGAAGAGGATTATAAAGGCCTATATATTAGAAACCCCCATAAATCACCCTATTTTCAAAACTGCACCACTCAAATAATTCAAAACAGCATTTGGGAAGTTTGTTAACCCTTTAAACATTTCACTGGAATTAAAACAATATGGAGGTGAAATTTAGACATTTAATATTTTCCCATTAATTCCTTAATTTAGCCCTAAAATTAACACATTCATAAAGGGTTAAAGGAGAAAATGCATCTCGCAGTTTGTTATGCAATTTCTCCCGAGCACGGAAATACCGAACATGTGGGTGTAAACTGATCTTTGGGCGAATGGCAGCGCATGGAAGGGAAGGAGTGACACTGGGTGCCTGAAAAGCAGATTTTGCTGGAATAGTTTTCAGGTGCCATGTCTCATTTGCAGAGCCCCTAGAGTACCAATACAAAGGAAACCACTAAAAAGTTACCCCATTTTGGAAACTACACCCCTCACAGAATTCATCAAGGGGAATAGTGAGCATTTTGACCTTACAGTCGTTTCACAGATTAACTAACACTGGGATGTATAAATGAAAAATTACTAAAATGTCACTTTAGCTACAAAGTTTTCATTTTCACAAGGGGTTGAAAAGGAGAAAAAGCACCCCACAATTTGCAAAACAATTGCTCCTGAACACGGCAATACCCCATATGTGGTCGTAATCTGCTGTATGGGTACATGGCAGGGCTCAGAATGGAAAGAGCGCTATTTGGCTTTTGGAGAGCAGATTTTGCTGGAATAGTTTTTAGGTACCATGTCGCTTTTGCAGAGCCCCCAATGTACCAATACAGTGGAAACCACCTAAAAGTGACTCCATTTTGGAAACTACACCCCTCACAGAACATATCAAGGTGTATAGTGAGCATTTTGACGCTACAGCTGATTTACAGATTTTATTAACATTGGGACATTAAAATGAAAAATTACTTTTTTTTCCAATAAACCGTCAATTTAGCCCCAAATTTTTCATTTTCACAAGGGGTTAAAAAGGAGAAAAAGCACCCCACAATTTGCAAAACAATTTCTCCTGAACACGGCAGTACCCCATATGTGGTCGTAATCTGCTTTATGGGTACATGGCAGGGCTCAGAATGGAAAGAGTGCTATTTGGCTTTTGGAGGGCAGATTTTGCTGGAATAGTTTTCAGGTACCATGTCGCATTTGCAGAGCCCCCAAAGTACCAATACAGTGGAAACCCCCTAAAAGTGACTCCATTTTGGAAACTACACCCCTCACAGAACATATCAAGGGGTATAGTGAGCATTTTGACGCTACAGCTGATTCACAGATTTTATTAACATTGGGACATTAAAATGAAAAATTACTTTTTTTCCAATAAACCGTCAATTTAGCCCCAAATTTTTCATTTTCACAAGGGGTTAAAAAGGAGAAAAAGCACCCCACAATTTGCAAAACAATTTCTCCTGAACACGGCAATACCCCATATGTGGTCGTAATCTGCTGCATGGGTACATGGCAGGGCTCAAAATGGAAAGAGCGCTATTAAGCTTTTGGAGGGCAGATTTTGCTAGAATAGTTTTTGGGTGCCATGTCGCATTCCCCTAAAGTACCAATACAATACAAACCCCCAAAAAGTGACCCCATTTTGGAAACTACACCCCTCATACAATTTATCTAGGTGTATAGTGAGTATTTTGACCTCACAGCTGTTTCACAGATTTTATTGATTTTGGGATGTAAAAATGAAAATTTACTTTTTTTCCAATAAAACGTCCATTTAGCGACATCTTTTTAATTTTTGCAAGTGGTTAAAGAAGAAAGAACACCCCACAGTTTGTTACACAATTTCTTCTGAACACAGAAATGCCCCATATGTGATTATAATCTGCTGTATGGGTACATGGTGGGGCTCAGAATGGAAAGAGCGCTATTTGGCTTTTGGAGGGCAGATGTGGCTGGAATAGTTTTTGAGTACCATGTCGCATTTGCAGAGCCCCTAAAGTACCAATACAATGGAAACCTCTCAAAAGTGACCCCCGTTTTAGGAATGTATCAAGGGGTATTATCATTTTGAGCCTAAAAATGCTTCCCAAAAATTAATGTACAAAGTGAAAATTGAAGTTTTTAAAGAAATATCCAATTTCAGTGACTAATGCGTTGCAGCCACTTTGTGGCATCAGAGACATGAACTCCTAAAACTATTAAGTGGGCTATCCCGGGGACAAAAAAATTATATATGTGGGTGTAAACTGCTGCTTGGGCACACAGCAGGGCTCAGAAGTAAAGGAGCACTGTGTTTTTTTTAGCTTTTGGAGTATAGATTTAGAGGGACTTTCTGGTCGCCATGTTATTTTTGCAGAGCCCTGGAGGTTCCAGTAAATTGGAATTCCCCAAGAGGTGTCCCCCATTTTGTCCCCCAATTCATTTGTCCCCCAATTTTAGGGTCTCTGCAAATGTGACATGGCATCCAAAAAACAACAATCTAAATATGCACTACAAAAGCACATAGCGCTCCTTCACATCTGCGCCCTGCTGTGTGCCCAAATGGCAGTTTATGCCCACATGTATGACACTGGTGTACCCAGGACAACATACTTAACAACGCCATATGTGGGTATTAACTACTGTTTGGGAACAGCTGGGCACAGAAGGGAAGGAGCGCTATTTTGTTTTTTGGAGCATTGTTTGCTTTTTGGACACCATGCCACTTTTGCAGAGGCCATGAATTGCCAGTAAAGTGGAATCCGCAGACATGTCATCCCATTTTGGAAACTATACCCTTCAAGGGATTTATCAAGTGGGGTAGCAAGCATTATTAACCCTTAAGTATTGCATTCTTTTAATTTACAGAAATGAATGCGCAGCTGATAATGAAAAGTAAAAAATGAAATTTTTCCATAGATACGCCATTTCAGCGCTCGATATGTTGTGCCCAGCTTATGTCTGCACAGACACACACTCCAAAAACTGTTGAGCGGGGATCCCAGGCACAACAGCTTTTGGAGCGTTCATCTCTGATACAAGCCGGGCACAACATATTACGCACTGAAATTATGTATTCCTGGAAAAATTGTCATTTTCACCTTTCACCATCAGCTGCGTATTCATTTATGGATAATAAATTATAGCAACACTTGGGGGTTAAAAATGCTCACTGTACCCCTGGATAAATTCCTTCAGGGGTGTAGTTTCCAAAATGGGGTGACATGTCAGGGGATTCCACTTTACTGGCATTTCAGCTCTGCAAAAGTGTCACGGCGCCTCAAAACCAAACCGTCCAAGTCTGTGCTCCAAAAACCAAATAGCGCTTCTTCCCTTCTGTGCCTGGCTGTGCCCAAACAGCAGTTTATATCCACATATGACATTAAGTACATTATCCTGTGTACACCAATGTCATACATGTGGGTATAAATTGCAGTTTGGGCACACAGCAGGGTGCAGAAGGTAAGGAGCGCTATGTGGCTTTTGGAGCGCAGATTCAGCTGTTTGGGATCTGGATGCCATGTCATGTTTGCAGATCCTCTAAAGCACAGGTGTCAAACACAAGGTCCGCGGGCCGAATCTGGCCCGCTGCCTTCTGTTATCCGGCCCGGCACTTATCTGGCCCGCAGGGCCGCGGCATTTTTTATTGTCTATGTAATGTAAACCAGCCCAGGACAGGCCGCTTAAAAAAAAAAAAACAAAGCTGCACGATACCTGTCCTGGGCTGGTTTACAAGACCTCTGCATGTCAGCGCAGGCGGCGATACAATGACGTCATCGCGCCTCCTATGCTGACACGCAGACGTCGCGGACAAGAAGAGGAGGAGGCCGCGGCTGCATGAAGGCATCGGAGGTAGGTGAGGATAAGTTTTTTTATATATATAAATAGGCCGTTGCCTGCTGGAGTATCCCCGGAACGTAACGGCCTATTTACTTATCGATCCCCACTGCTGGTCGTGGCCGCCCCTGCTTCCCGGGGATGGTAAGTGAGGCCGCGGCCCGCGAACCCCATCAAATACTACTATCATTATACTCCGGGGTCTTTTCAGACCCCGGAGTATAATAATCGGAGACCCAGGGGAGGTGATAAACATAAAAACCTGTGCTACTCACCTCTCCGGCGATCCGATGTTACTCCCAGCCGGCTTCGGCCTTCTTTGGTGACGTCCCAGGCGTCACGTGAGCCAGGCCGACGTCATTATGTCACGACGCCGGTCTGTGCGACATTGAAGAAGGCCGAACGCAGGGAGCGCAACGGAGCCCAGGTAAGTAACACTGGTTTTATGTTTGTCACCACCTGGGTCTCCGATCATTATACTCTGGGGTCTGAAAAGACCCCAGAGTATAATAATAGTTCATGGGTGGGGGGTCACTATGGGACATAATACCGTGTGCAGGGGCCACTATGGGGCATAATACCAATGCAGGGGCCACTAAAGAGCATAATACCGATTGCAGGGGACACTATGGAGCATAATAACATGTGTAGGGGCCACTATTGAGCATAATACCATGTGCAGTGGCCACTATGGAGCATAATACAGTGTGCAGGGGCCACTATGGAGCATAATACCGTGTGCAGGGGCAACTATTGAGCATAATACCGTGTGCAGGGGCAACTATTGAGCATAATACCGTGTGCAGGGGCAACTATTGAGCATAATACCGTGTGTAGGGGCAACTATGGAGCATAATACCGTGTGCAGGGGCCGCTGTGGGACGTAATACCGTGTGCAGAGGCAACTATAGAGCATAATACCGTTTGCAGGGGTAAACAGTATTTGTATAGTGCTTAATTTTTGATATATTCAGAAAAGGATGAGGATAGTATGTAACATGCCAATGTCTTAGGTTTTAACAATACATTGTGTTCTTACTGGTTGACCTCAAAGGGCTGATTGTAACAGTAGTAATGTACAAATGTAACTACTCCTTAATAGCTCGCTTATCTGTTAAGGAGAAGTTACTTTTATACACGTGTAAAATAATCTTGGCCCTTCAAGGTACCCCGTGAGGCTGAAGTGGCCCCCGGAGAAAATGAGTTTGACACCCCTGCTCTAAAGTACCAGTAAAGTGGAGTCCCCTAGGGAATGACCCCATTTTGAAAAGTGCACCCCTCAAAGAATTTATCTAGGAGTGTAGTGAGCATTAGTATCCCAGACGTGACTGCACAACGGATGGGGAAAAGTGAATATGTAAACTGTGCGGAGTACATTCGGTACACTAAATTCCCTACTATTTTCCCAGTAGCTCCTATTGGAGGGGTCACTCTGGGGGTCACTTCTGGTTTATTATCCCTCATAAGCTCTAAATCTGGTTTGTACCCTAATATACGCTCGCACAGCTTATACATTCCCTTCCTGCAGCAGCCAGTTATGTTCTAATGATTTGGCGATTTTTGGGGTTTTTGTCTTCACATTGTACAAGCTATATTTTCTTTATTTCTCTGGTGATGTAGCCATATGAGGGCTTGTTTGCGGTATGAGATGTATTTTGTAATGACATAATTCTTAGGTGCCTACAACTTATTAAATAAATTTTATTAACTCTTTCTTGGTGGATTAAAAAACCCCCATCAATTCTGGCACTGCGTTTTACCTTTTAAAATTTTCGCCATGCAGCATAGAGCGTAAGTAACATGTTACCTTTATTCTGCGGGTCGGTACGATTATGGAGATACCTCATTTATACTGTTTTTTTATGCGATACTAATTTTGCAGAACAAAAACCCATTTGGGGACATAAATCAATTTTTTTTGCATCGCCATTTTCTGAGATGCATAGCATTTTTATTTTTCAGTTTACAGAGCAGAGTTGGTTTAGGGCTTTTTTTTTTGCAGGACAATCTGTGCTTTTTATTGGTACAGTTTTGGGGCACATATGACTTTTTGATCACTTTTTATGGCATATTTTGTAAGGTGAGATGGCGAAAAATCATTACTTCCGGCGTTTTTTTTCCGTTTTTTTTTTTTCCCGACTATTGTTTTTATTAATTTTTAGGTTTATTTTTTTATATAATTCATTTTATATAGGAAAAGGGAATTTTTGGGGCTTTATTATTTTATTAATTTTTTTTCACATACTTTATTTTTATTTTTTCACTTTTTTTTTACTTTTTCATGTGTCCCATTAGGACACCTGAGCCAGAGATGCTGTGATCTCTGGCTCAGTACTATACTGCAAGACACAAGCATACATGTGTCTTGCAGTCTATACAGGAAGTCATTGCCATGGGGACACAACAGCGCTGACTTCCGGAGGTCTCAGCAGGATCAACCAGGTAGTGGGGGCTCCAGGCAGCCTGGGGTCACTGGGCAGACCCTGGGCTGCAGATTATAGATATCGGCACCCCCTGATCTCACTGCGGGGGGTGCCGGAGGGGGGCGGCAAGATGGCGGAAGCCCTTGGATGCCACAGTCATGTTTGACCGCGGCATCCAAGGGGTTAAAACCTCCGATTGGAACTCAGTACCGACAGGAGGTTATGGAGCAGGGTGTTAGCTGCCGATTTTAATTAAAAAATCAAAGATGAGGTACTCGGAGTGCCGGTCAATAATTGTAAGTCTGATGACCCCTAAACTAAAGTCATATACCACAAACCATAACACAGAAGTGCTGCTTTAGGACGCATGCGTTTACTGCTATTTCCTGGGATGCTCCTGTACTTTCTGATTAGAAGCAATGAAAGTCCATGTGCAGCCCCCAATTAGTGGTAAATGTGTCCAGGAGCACCATATGGCGGCATCCTTATGGTGATATCACACTATGTATCTGGATGCAGATATAGTCTTAGGCCACTGGAACTTTTACTTCAATGTAAAACTGTGTTCACATGGTGCATTTTTGCACAAAAAAAAAAAAAATGCTTGTGTTTTCTGTGCAAAAACACATCCTTAATGCAGAAAATACATCGTTATACAGAATAATGTCCCATAACAGCCTCTGCACACAGTATTATGTCACATAGCGGCCCCTGCACACTGTATTATGTCACATAGCGGCCCCTGCACACGGTGTTAGGTCCCATAGCGGTCCCTGCACACGGTGTTAGGTCCCATAGCGGCCCCTGCACAAGGTATAAGGTCCCATAGCGGCCCCTGCACACGGTATTAGGTCCCATAGCGGCCCCTGCACACGGTATTAGGCCCCATTGTTCTCTTCAGACCCCTGAGTGTAATAAGTGCAGGACCAAGAGAGGTGACAAACATAAAAAAAAACAATGATACTCACCTTTTTTCTACAGTCCGCAGCCGCTCTGTTCTCTTCGACGCTTCTGCCTGTAGTCAGCGACCGCTGATTGGGTCTCTGGGGTCACGTCGCGTCATTATGCGTAATGACGTCAGACGCAGACGTGACCCCTGAGGCCCTGTCAGTTGTCGGAAGCGCCTGCAGATCGCACAGCCACCGTGTAGCGCAGGGAACAAGGTGAGTATCATTGTTTTTTATGTTTCATCACTTCTCCTAAGTCTCCGCTTATTATACTCGGGGTCTGAAGAGACCCATGCTCTATCCTGAACATTTTTAGGTTTCCTAAAAATTCCTCCTGGCCAGTGATGGGTGCTTGTGAAAAGTGTTAATTTGCTTATCTTGTACTGCCATTCTGAGTTTTAGCAAAGGTCATAGTGTGAATGGGCGCCTGTGTGTAAGTTGAATCATCTAAACTTTGAATTTAGCAAATTGTTTCTTGCATACCTAGTCTATAGTTTAACATTGCCCTTATAGAGTCAGAGGCAATTAATACTGTGTACGCCATAAGTGCTGTATGCTTTTGTACACTGTTCATTACAGTATTATATGAATTGTATCCTTGGTTCCAGTTATTAATACACATCGTAAGAAAAGGTTAAATATTCTGGGTGTGGTTTGTTTTGACTTACTACGGTCATTCATAAAAGGGAACTACAGGTAGGCTATAGGGGTTCTCCCGATTCGACCCCTGGTGGAGGAGTCTAGCCAACACAGTGTTCACAAACCTGGCGAAGATTCGGGTGGTGGCACTGAGAGATCAAGCTGGTGATGAGGCCAGAGTTATAACTATTTCTGTAACCCTAAACACCCCCCAGTGGACTACAAAAGAGGGGGTGTTACACATGTGTTTGGTTTTCCAGAAGGTGCAGTTTTGGTTCAAAGTACGATACAGGGTTTTAGTGTCATATGCAGCTGGAGAAGTTAGGGGATGTAATAGGTCGGCGGCCGGCTGTGGCAAGCGTAGTTGAGCCGAGGGAGTGTTGCACAGGTATGAAACTAATCTAGCATAAGTAAATGTCTCCCTTGTAGGTAGATTGTACTTCTCCTCCAATATGGAGAAGGGTACAATGGTACCACCACTATAGAGGTCAGAAATATACCTTATACCACAGCTGCTCCATATATCTACGGACAAATGTGGGACTTTGTGTAATAGCATTGTTAGAGGCAAATTCAAGGTGACTCCAGGGGTATCACTGTCCGAAACAGCACAGAAGGCACACCATGCCCCAACCGTAGCCTGTACAGCTGGTGGAGCAGAGAGAGGAAGACATTTGGTAGTTCCTGACGCCAGTAAGAAACCATCTCAGTCATTAATCTGAGCCATTTGAGCCTCCATATCTGGCCATAATTTGTCATGGTTCAATGTTAGCCAAAATTTCAGTTGACCCAAGGTTGTGGCTAAATGGTAATGGTACAGGTTTGGTACTCCCATACCTCAGTTGTCCCTTGTTTTAAAGAGTGTATGCAAAGCTACTCTGGGTTTACAGCCGTTCCATATAAAAGCCATCATCATCTGCTTCTGGAAGCCCTGGAAAACAGACTTGGGTATCGGGATCACCAAAGTCCTTAAATATTAAAGTATTCTAGGAAGAATTTACATTTTATATAGTATTATTCTTCCCATCTAGTCGTGCTCAAATTTAGTTAGAACATCAAGCTTTTTCTGAAAGGCAGCCAACAAACCTGGAAAGTTGATCTTAACTAAATCTTTTGGGTTTGAGGTCAGCTGAATTCCCAGATAAGGTATGGACTGTGGGCACCATTGATAGGGCGAGGAATCTTTAATATGTCGGATATTAGTTGGTGTCAGGCCAATTCCCAAAATCTGGGATTTGGATTTATTAACTTTATAATATGACAATGTTCCAAAATCCGACAGGATCAAATCATCTGTGAATAAATTAATTCTATGGTCTTCCCTACTCACTTTGACACCAGTAAGACCAGGGTGCGACCTAATTTTTTCAGCTAAGGGCTCCATCATTAAGCAAAATATTAAAGGGGACAGCGGACACCCCTGTCTTGTGCCGTTCGTGATAGAGAAGGGGTGGGACAGAACCCCATTCACCAACATTCGTGCAGACGGACCGGAATAGAGTGCAGAAATTGCAGTGGCTATGGGGCCCAAAAAAACAAATTTACATAGGACCTCCAAAAAGGTATCCTCAATGTACCCTATGGAACGCCTTCTCTGCATCCAAGGATAGGAAGAAGGCGTCCGCCGGGCCTGCCAAGACCAGTGCAATCACACGTCTTGTACCATCTGGGGCCTGTCTCCCCTTAGTGAATACCACCTGGTCACGGAATATCAGTGTAGGCATGACATCAAGGAGTCGATTTGCAAAAACTTTGGCAAATAACTTGACATCTGCATTCAATAATGATATGGGTCGGTAGTTTGAAGGCAGAGAGGAATCCTTGCCTGGTTTCGGTAGCGTCAAAATTGTAGCAGACAACATCTCCAGGGGAAAACTAACCTGCTAGGTTAAGCACCTCTGTAAGATCATTGAGGATATGTGGTTTAAACAGTTTGTAATATTCCCCAGAAAACCCATCGGGGCCAGGGGATTTATTAAGTTTCAAGCTAGCTATCGCCCTAGCCACTTCCTGAGTTGATATCGAAGCATTTAAAGAATGGAGCTGTGTAATGGAAGGAAGTTGTAAGGAATTTAGGAACTGATTAATATCTGAACTAGAAGGCTGCACGATGTCTGGGTCTTCCCTCAGATTGTACAAGTCCTGATAATATTTACTAAATTTGTCAGCAATATTCTGTGAATGGAATATTTTTGCATTGGACGATTTGGAAAAAATAAACGGAATTTTGGATTTAATTCTAGCAGCCTTGACTGGTTGTGCCATTAACTTGCTTGCTTTGTTAAACGACCGGTAGTAAGAGGCCTTCAACCATCTAGAGTGTTTTTCAAAATCCACCAGTAGGTGGGCAGTCAAGTGATCTCTAGCGTGAGGTATGCTGTATCAATAAGCCCCTGATGAAGGCCTTGTGGGAGTTCCAAAGACAAAACTTATCATCTACCGAAGAGGAATTAATAGTGACAAATTCAGTAATATCGGCCATCAATTTTTCGGTTACTGATTTCAGAGACATAACATAGGTGTTATTGTGCCATACTACAGGAGGAGTTGCCGTGGTACCAGAGCGGATGGTAAGAATAATAGGTGCGTGGTCGGACCATGTAATATTACCTATTTCACAGCATTGTACTCTAAGGAGCATGTCAGTTTGGACCAAAAACATGTCTATTCTTGAATAGGACTGGTGTCTGGCAGAATAATATGTAAAATCACGTTTGGGAGCATGAAAATATCTCCATACATCCATGAAGCTCTTCTTGCCGGAGCCATGGTCCTAGTTGCTGGGGAGTATGCTTACCACGATAGGTAGAATCAGCAGAAGCATTGTGCACGATATTGAAATCGCCACACAAGATAACCTGGCCCTGCGTATGCTTCCTAGCCTTCTTCATAACCGCGTTTAGAAAAGATATTTGAAATGAGTTAGGACAGTACATGTTCAAGATAGTAAAGGGACAGTTATCAATCAAGCATATAAGAGCAACATAGCGGCGCTTAGGATCTGTAAGGACATGGATCAACTGAAAGGACACTGTATTTTTAACTGCTATGAGGACACCTGCAGCCTTCTTAATAGCATTTGAGCAGTAAATGTAAGGGAATAATCTATGAGAGCACATCAGGGGACGAGGGTCACAGAAATGCGTTTCCTGTATGCAAATTACATCCGCCACAGATCTGAGAGCCTCCTTCCATAACAGTGAACATTTAAAGGGGCTGTTTAGGTCCCTTACATTAAGTGACACAATTTTAACACCCATAAATACATTCAAGAATTAGTAACATACTGTATACTGCTGCTGATTTAATTATATCTATCTGCTGGTATGTGTCTTCCATCCAGACTTATATACTGAACCTCCCTGCACCATTCATAATATACATATGCTGCTGATTTAATTATATCTATATCTATCTGCTGGTATGTTATTTTCCACTTTGTAATCGTATTAACTTTGAAACCTCTGTCTCAATCCCCCTGTTAATTTCTCACCTATCCCTTCCTGATGTCTCTGATTCTATCTGCATGTGTCCACACCCCTATTCACACCTGATAAACATGAAACAAATGTATTCCTAGTTAGTATAAATTTGAGCGCAGTGGTCAGTGATGATCTAGGTCAGTGCATTTTCCAAGTGCAGTTTCTAAGTGTACAGACCAGAATTAGGCCAGAATTAGACCAGAAGGTAATAACCCACAAAAACAAAACCTAGCAATTGTCTAACAAATGCTTCTCACTATAATCACTGTTGTTCTTCCCATACTTGTAAAAACCACTTTTCCACCCCAAACTAGCCATGTCACTAAGAATATCTTTATCTCTCCATCTATTCTACCCCACCATCTCACCTTCTCTGCACAGCTACTCACACACCTACAAGCTTTCCGCCCCAGACACACACAACCACCCCACACTCTCTCCTATATACACCTGCTATCCCTCTCTCTGCTACTCCTTACTTCTGGAGATTTATCTCCTAATCCTGGACCACCCCAGCACCTCCCTGCTGTCGGATCTTTCCGCACAACCGGCATCAGTGCACGGAACCTCCTAAATCTTACATCTATCTTACCCGCTCCTGCCCCTCCCCACACCCTCACCTGTGCACTATGGAATTCTTGCTCTGTACCCAACAAACCTGACTACATCCACGACCTCTTCATTTCTCATAAATTATCATTTCTTGGTATCACAGAAACGTGGCTAACACCCTCAGACACCACCTCCCCTGCTGCCCTCTCCTATGGAGGTCAGCAATTTTTGCACTCTCCCCGCCCCAACAATAAACCTGGCGGAGGCGTACTTCTGTCTGACAATTGCTCCTTTGCCCCAATCCAACCGATACCTGCTCTCACCCTCCCCCTCCTTTGAAGTGCACTCTGTTCGCATTTACTCGCCTTCCAACCTCCAACTGGCCGTCATATCGACCGCCAATACCTACTGCTGCCTTTAATGACAACTTCACCACCTGGCTAATGCACTTCCTATCCACTGACACCCACACCATCATCATGGGGGATTTCAACATCCCCATTAACACAAACCACCCCCCCCCCCTGCTTCCAGTCTCCTGTCCCTCACTACCTCCTTTTGGTCTCTCTCAATGGTCCTCTTCTGCCACGCACACAAAGGGGAACACGCTTGACCTCATATTCACCCACCTCTGCTCTCTAGTCAACCTGTCTAAATCTCTGTCCACGCTCTCTGACCACATCCTGCTGACATTCTTTGCCCTCTCCTCTGTAATAGACCCCCCAACCCCTAAACCAACACGCCCCCGCAGGAACCTTAATCGCCTCAACATCCACACGCTCTCAGACTCTCTCCTACCGCTCGCTGACATATCCTCATTCCACGACGCAGATACCGCCACTGACTTCTACAATACCACCGTCACTGTAGTCCTTGACTCTGTGGCCCCCCTCACTAACACCAGAGCCCGACCGATCAATATGCAACCCTGGCACACTGACCTGACTAAAAAACTGAGACATGCCTCACGGGTTGCAGAACGCCTCTGGAAGAAAAGCCACGCCCAGGAGGACTTCCTTAGTTATAAAGAGGCAGTACTCACATTCAAGAACGCACTCACCTCTGCAAAGCAGGTCTACTTCTCCACACTAATATCTGCCCTATTCCGCAACCCCAAACAGCTATTCACTACCTTCAACTCCCTTCTCCGTCCTCCTGTGCCACCTCCGACATCATGTGTCACAGGTGATGACTTTGCCTCTTATTTCAAAAGCAAAATTGACACCATCAGAGACAGTCTCACCCTACACCCCCAAAAACCACTCTATCCAACTGCTCGGTGCTCTTCATCTTTAACCTGTTTCTCCACCATCACTGATGAAAAGTTCTCCACCCTAATCTCTAAATCCCACCTCACCTCTTGTGCACTCGACCCGATTGAGTCACATCTCATCCCCAAACGCTCTGAAGTCATTACTCCTGCCCTAACCCATCTCTTCAACCTATCCCTAAACAATGGATCTTTCCCTTCCGCCCTCAAACATGCTACCGTCACACCTATAATTAAGAAACCCTCCCTTGACCCGTCCTCTCCAGCCAACTATCGCCCCATCTCACTGCTCCCATACGCCTCTAAATTGCTGGAGAAACATGTCTACTCCGAACTGTCCTCTCATCCAAAATGCTCTTTGACAGACTACAGTCAGGCTTCAGACCCCATCACTCCGCAGAAACTGCCCTAACCAAGGTCACTAATGACCTTCTAACTGCCAAAGCCAAATGTCACTATTCTGTCCTCCTCCTCCTCGATCTCTCTTCTGCCTTTGACACAGTTGACCATTCCCTCCTGCTAGAAACGCTCTCATCCCTTGGCATCTCAGACCTGGCCCTTTCCTGATCTCCTCATACCTCACCAATCGCACATTCAGCGTCTCCCACTCGCACACCACCTCCCTGCCACGCCCTCTTTCTGTAGGTGTCCCCCAAGGCTCCGTCCTAGAACCCTTCCTGTTCTCCATCTACACCCTAGGCCTTGGCCAACTCATAGAATCCCATGGTTTCCATTACCATTGCTATGCTGACGACATCCAAATAATATCTCTCTGGACCAGACATTATCTCTTTGTTGTCCAGAGTCCCAGAATGTCTAGCAGCCGTAGCCTCCTTTCTCTCCTCCCGCTTTCTCAAACTCAACATGGAGAATACAGAGTTCATAATCTTCACCCCTCCATGCACAACCCCCCTACCTGACCCATCTATCAGAATTAATGGAACCACTCTTACCCCAGTCCCATAAGCCTGCTGCCTTGGGATAACCTTAGACTCTGACCTATCCTTCAAGCCGCATATTCAAACCCTCAACACCTCCTGCCGCCTCCAACTCAAGAACATCCATCAAATCTGCTCCTTCCTCATCCCTGAAACTACAAAGATGCTAGTCCACGCCCTCATAATCTCCCATCTAGACTACTGTAACACCCTTCTCCATGGCCTCCCAGCTAACACTCTCGCCCCCCTACAGTCCACCTTAAACTGTGCTGCTCGCCTAATACACCTCTCCCCCCGTTCTTCTTCGGCCGCGCCCCTCTGCCAATCCCTTCACTGTCTATCTATTGCCCAGCGAATAGAGTTCAAATTACCAACACTGACATACAAAGCCATTCACAACCTGTCCCCTCCATATATCTCCGACCTAATCTCCCACTACCTGCCCGCACGTAACCTCCGATCCACCAAAAACCTCCTACTCCGCTCTGCTCTTATCCGCTCTTCACACAATCGTCTCCAAGACTTCTCCCATGCATCCCCCATACTCTGGAACTCATTACCAAGACACATCAGACTGTACCCACAATCACAAGCTTCAAGAAGGCCCTGAAGACTCACCTATTCAGGAAGGCCTACAAACTCCAATAACGCTACTGTCATCACACCACCACCTGAACAGCCTCTCCCCTCACCTTCTGTCTCTATCCCTCTTCCCTCATAGATTGTAAGCCCTTGCGGGAAGGGCCCCCTTTCCCACTGTGCCAGTTGGTCACTGTTAGTATTATCTGTTTTGTATATCTTGTGTACCGTATGTAAACCCTCCAATGTAAAGCACCATGGAATTAATGGTGCTATATAAACAAACAATAATAATAATAATAATAATGGCAGCAGGAGGATTGTTAGAGTGTTTCCAAGGATAAATCTGAGGGGAAAAACTGGTCTTACGTAACTGAGCAGCAGGTTACTGCGCAGACTTAGGGGAAAGTCTGCAAGAAAAGGAAAAATTAAGCGTGCAACTCGAGAAGATTCCTTGGTGTAGAAGTCACTCAAGGGAGTTGTGGGTTAGATACAGGACTTGACGTCGTCTTATCGTTGGGGGTTGGTGGTGGAAGGTACATTTGATGAAGAAGGGCCTTCCCAGTGGCATAAGAACTAAAAGTGTGGGTCACTCCATTCGAACTAAGGATGATTTTGGTCAGAAGGCCCCATTTATAGAGTACGTTGTGCTGCCGAAGGACGGCAGTGATCGGAGCAAGCCTCCTTCTAGCGGCTATAGTAGCTTGGAAAAGATCTGTTAAGAGCTTGATATTAGCAAATGGCTCCGACAAAGATGGACCTTTTCTGGAGAGTAGCATGAGATGGTCTTTAATATGGTGGAAATGTATACAAGCTATAGTGTCTCTAGGTATATGATCCAGCAAACGTTTCGGTTTCGGTAAGCGGTGAGCCCTATCAATGATCAAATCAGCTTCAGAGCATTGGGGCAGGGTAGCTTTCATCAGTTGTTGTAGATAAGAAACCAGCTCATTAGCTGTAACTGATTTTGGTATACCACGAAATTTGACATTGTTGCGGTCTTCCATATCTGCTAGCTTAAGTTTGACTGCCGCCAACTCCTCCTCGAGGTCATTATGGGCATCAACAATAGTATTATGCGCCGAAGAAAACTCTCCCATTTTCTGTTCAACATGATTAAGTCTATGACCCAGAGAGTCCACAGTTTAAGAAACATTGGTAATAGCTTTAGTGATGTCTTCCTGAATAGATGTATGCAGAGCAAGCATAATATCTTTCAAAAAGGACTCAGAAGCCGTTTGAGTGCTGGCCGGTATCGCCTGAAGCACCTCTGAATCAAAAAGTTGGGGTGCCTCTGTTAACGTGTCCGAGCGGGATTCAAAGCAAAAATTGGTGTCCCACTTCATTTTTTGTTTAACTGGGCTCTGTGATGGGGTGGTAGTCCCCGATATGGGAACAGCTGAGCCTGGGGTTGGTGCAGTTTTGAAGCTTGGAGGAGCAATAGGTGCAGAGGAGGGTTGGGGGCCTCTTTTATGAGAAGAGGATGCATGCTGTGCTGCACATATATTGCTCCTTTGGGAGTCATTGCTGTCCCCTGAAGAGAACGACTGGGGGGAGAATAATGAAGTAAGCTGCTCCTGGGGTAAAAGCTGAATCTCCAGTGCCTCCGCAGAAACAGAGCGCAGGAGTGGAGCAATGAGACTGTCATCGGCGCCATCTTGGGATTGAGCAGCCGCTACAAAGAAGTCGGTAAGGCGCTTTGGTGGCCCTTTTTTCACTGCTTGGCCATAGCTACACTGTCCCGACGGGCTCCTATACTCACTGCGAGTGTCCTGCACACAAATCCTAGGGCTGAGTGCTGCTGTGAGCCACTTTGTGAGAGTTCGGCAGTGGAGCTGAGCTACTCTGTGGCCATCTCGTGCGAGGTACAAGCCACGCCCCCCTTTTGTGATTTCAACACAATATCCTGCTCAATGCGTGTACTTCAGTTTCTAAAACCTGCTCGACTTTAATTCTTTTTCTTCAACAGATTCCAGGTCATTTGAAAATTCTATTGTGTAGAACAGGGGTAGGCAACCTTTTTTTGTTCAGCGTGCCGATTTTAATAAAAAAATCAAAGATAAGGTACTCGGAGTGCCAGTCAATAATTGTAAGTCTGATGAACCCTAAACTAAAGTCATATACCTGTAAGGGTTAAACATGTTTTACTTGCTAAAATATATCTTTTATATATATATATATATATATATATATATATATATATAGATAAGGAAAACAAAGGGAACAAAAGATTGTAGTAAGCTCATTATGAGTTCTGGACCACATGTCTGCACAGGATGTAGACATGCTTATGTTTATGTTGCAAAGAAGCTAATCTTTGACCCCAGATGTCATGTGGCCTTTTGCTGACCTTAAGAAATGTCCCTGTTGGACGCACACCCTCAGACTGGTTTAAACCGGTTTTTGGACGTATGGAACACCGGAAATTCTAAGACCAAGTTTGGGCATCGTGTCATGTGATTGATGTATAACTGTGTTTCCTATATAACCTTGTTTTGACAATCAATAAAGCGAAGCATTCAACACATGATACTTGCAGTGTGTCTGTCTGTTTCCCGAGCTCGTAACTTCTTATCAATTAGGACTACGGCAACATAACCCAGGGGTCTTAGTCCCCACCCTAACAACTGACACCCAGAAACGTGGGGCATCGATAATCGTCCGATGTGCAGCCGATAGTGTACCAATCCACTCACCGATCGATTTGGAGACGGGACCGGAGGACCTCAGATAAATAAAACAGCGCTGTAAGGTAAGCCCTTGTCTTGCCAAATAACTTATCTGAGCTCCTACGTTCTTTGATCCTGTGTGTCGATGAGTGAGGTTAGTTGCTGCATGTTTTTGTGACGCTTGATGCCATGTTATATAGTACGGAAGAAGCTTAACTAAAGGGTATGTTGTCTGTAGTGGAGTGGGAGATAGTATACATCAGTCTTTGTCTATTGCTCATACTGTCATTTAGTTGTTACATTTGTTATAAAGTGTATAAGGCGGCATAGAAGGGAGAGACATTCTCCATCCTTAACCCTTAGAGTTGCGGACAAGGTCCTAAAAGAAAAGTACTGAGTGATTGAAAAGTCCTTGTTTTGGAACACTAGCCTCCAGCTGTGCCTGGACGGTCAGGGTCGAATGAGACCCGAGTAGTAGCACGAAGGACTGAGTAGAATCCACGCAGGTACGTGCAATAATTCAGGTGTGTTTCGGTAAGGGGACACAGGCAGAAAGTTCAGTCTGTGGAAACCAATTGAGGTTTTGCCCTGAGCACTACACCAGAACTTGCACATTAAGAATTAGTTCAAGGAAAACAGAGTGTCTGTTTGGGAGTTCCCACTAGAGAAGTCAAAGTGACCCTCTATTGTCTTAAATGCCCTAGAGGAGTGGGAATTCATGGCTGATTAGCTACCAGCAAGTATGGGGAAGGGACACTCTAAGATATGGTACACCCCATATGAACTAATAGAGATAAGGGAAGGGAAAGAAGTTGCCGCCCAAGTAAAAACGATCCTTAAGAGAGCAGGGGTTCACATGACAGGACTGTTTGATAGTAAATTTTGGGACCAATGGAGATTAGACCATGCAGGACAAATCCAGGAGCACAAATTACAAAGGGGAACATATGCCCTAATTGAAGGTAGGGACAGAGGGAAAATAGGAAGTGTTTCAATTATGGAAAACAAGGACACCTAGCCAGAGATTGCTGGTGTCCCAAACAAAATAACAATAATAGAGGACAGTCTAGAAACTGCCCACCTGGCCCCAACCAAGGCCAGGATAATTCACAATGAAGGTCAGGCCCTCCTGCCCCAGTGTCCCTCTTATCTTCAGCAGAGAGAGGTATACAAATCTTTCAACCTGTATTGATTAATGGAAAGGAGGTGCCGTTTCTAATAGACACTGGGGCCACAAAATCTTGTGTCAGTAAGGACATTGTTAACAAATTTAACCTACCATTGTCAGGAGATAGCCAGATGGTTCAGGGAGTGTCAGGTCTCCCTGTTACCCTTGACCAAACAGACCCCATAGAGACATCATTTCAAGGATGTAGAATTCTAATTAGATACCTTGTCTCTGACATCTCAGATAATATATTGGGTACGGATGTGATGGGGGTCCTAGGTTGTGACATCATGATACATCCCTCTGGTGAAGCTTATGTGCGGACCACACACACAAACCATGAGATACTTTGCCTAGTATCTGCTATAGTGAATACTCCACATTCTGTGTTCACCCTCACTGAAGAACAGAATATATTATTGTCACAGGTCCCAGAAAGTCTCTGGACAACAAGTAAAACAGATCTAGGCCAAATCAATTTACGAGATGTTTCACTCTGATCATGAATGCCTGGGGCCCTCCCTCTGATGATGTTGTATTGTTGCAATATGTTGATGACCTTCTTCTTTGTGCCCCAGATAAACAGACATGTGAAGCTGCTACTATAAGCCTGTTGTGTTTCCTCTGCCAGAGCGGTTGTAAGGCCAGTAAAGACAAGCTGCAATTTTGCAAGCAAAAGGTGGTATTTCTGGGTCACTGTCTCAGCCAAGGTACCAAACATCTTTCAGATGAACGAACCAAAGTGGTAAGAGAAATGCAAGTACCAACATCCCATGCTCAGTTGCGTACCTTCTTAGGTTTAGTGTCATACTGTAGGCCATGGATCATATCTGCATCCCTGACCATGCAGCCCTTGTATGACTGTCTCTCCTCTAAACCGTTCAGTCTGACATCAGAGGCTTTGGATGCATTTTATCAACTTAAGCTCCAGATAGTTAGTGCACCTGCCCTAGGCCTGCCTGACTATCAGAAACCATTTCAAATTTATGTCACTGAGATGATGGGACATGCTACTGCAGTTCTCACACAACAACATGGGGATAGAAAGCGTCCCGTGGCATATTATAGTGCACGTTTAGATGCCGTAGCCAGAGGAACACCCTCTTGTGTACTGCCAGCTATGTTCAGAGCTTGTGTCAAAGACTGAAAGTAACACATAAACAAGTGTTCTCTTCTATTCCAGACCCTTCTGATTTTTCAGAGACACATAGCCTGCAGCCTGGCGATTGGGTGGTTGTAAAAAGAAACGTCAGAAAAACCCTTGAACCTAGATTTGATGGCCCTTTCCAAGTACTGTTGACAACTGCCACTTCGGTCAAACTAGAAGGAAAGCCTAACTGGATACATGCTTCTCATTGTAAAAAGGTCCTTGAACCTGAGCAAAGATGAAGAAATGGACATTATTTGTTTTGTGCCTTCTAAGAGGACTCACAATCAGTGAGACCTGGAAATCCCTTCAGGGAATTAAAGAAGTGGACAATAAATTTATTAAACACCATCTTGTGATGGTGGAAGGGTTTAACTATACCCTCAAGGATTGCTGGATCTGTACACACTCTCCTATTACCTCCACTAGTTTACCCTTCCTGGCTGTACCTGTGGCCAGGGTGTCTAGATAATGTTGCAGGTGACATCAAGATCAGGTCATGGGCAAATGTTACTGTGGGGATACCTATAGTGGGGTGGACAGACTATCCATGGTGGCAAGGTAACCTTACTGGAAACAATAAGAATATCCAATACGTGGCATATAGTGGGGAAAGATGTTTTTTTAGGAATAGATCCACTGCCACCATATTGGGTAAGATTCCCCAGACCAGGATACAGATAAGTTTTGGGGATGATGGACAGAAAAGAAGTGATTTTTGGGCACCTTGGGTCATAGAAAGAACAGTATACAACACTTCCTGGGAACATGCACACCTATTTGTAGAGGGAGACAATCGTACGTGTAAAGAGATACCCGGGAACATAGAGTGTGTGAATGAGATGGTTGAAGAAAGGCTTTACAGGAAAAAGAACTTTTCATTTGTTTGTGGAAATCGAGACCTGGGGTACAGTCAAGCACTGGGAATAAGATAGTAAGCACAATACTCATATATCCTATGATAATGCAGATGTGGGACAAGCTAGTGCAAAGTACTGACTATCTCGATGATCAAATATGGGAAATATTGGGGATACTTAATACCACTATTGCAGTACAGAATCAATTGATAATAGTCACTAATCAACACACATTGGTATTAGACTATATAACTGCAGCTCAGGGAGGAATGTGCCAGATAGTGGGACCTACATGCTGCCACTACATTGACTAAGAAGGCAACATCAAAGAAAAACGAAAATTGGAGGAAGTATACAGGCTAAGAAAAGAGTATGAGAGGATGAATGTTCAGAACAAAGACAGTTTGTGGTCTGAAGCATTTTCATTCTTAAATCCAGTCAACTCTATATATATATATATAGATAGATATATATATATGGAAAACAAAGGTAACAAAAGATTGTAGTAAGCTCATTATGAGTTCTGGACCACATGTCTGCACAGGATGTAGACATGCTTATGTTTATGTTGCAAAGAAGCTAATCTTTGACCCCAGATGCCATGTGGCCTTTTGCTGACCTTAAGAAATGCCCCTGTTTGACGCACAACCCTCAGACTGGTTTAAACCGGTTTTTGGACGTATGGAACACCGGAATTCTAAGACCAAGTTTGGGCATCGTGTCATGTGATTGATGTATAACTGTGTTTCCTATATAACCTTGTTCTGACAATCAATAAAGCGAAGCATTCAACACATGATACTTTCAGTGTGTCTGTCTGTTTCCCGAGCTCGTAACTTCTTATCAATTAGGACTATGGCAACATAACCCAGGGGTCTTAGTCCCCACCCTAACATACCACAAACCATAACACAGAAGTGCTGCCACCAGATGCTTTAGGACACATGCGTTTACTGCTATTTCCTGGGATGCACCTGTACTTTCCGATTAGAAGCAATGAAAGTCCATGTGCAGCACGGACCAATTAGTGGTAAATGTATGTGTCCAGGAGCACCGTATGGCAGCACCCTCAGGGTGGTGACACACTATGTATCTGGATGCAGCTATATTCTTAGGCCACTGGAACTTTTTCTTCAATGTAAAACTGCGTTCACATGGTGCATTTTTGCACAAAAAAAAATGCCTGTGTTTTCTGTGCAAAAACACATCCTTAATGCAGAAAACACACCGTTATACAGAATAATGTCCCATAGCGGCTCCTGCACAAGGTATTATATTCCATAACAGCCTCTGCACACAGTATTATATCACATAGTGGCCCCTGCACACGGTATTATGTCCCATAGCGGACCCTGCACATGGTATTATGTCCCATAGCGGCCCCTGCACATGGTATTATGTCCCATAGCGGCCCCTGCACACGGTATTATGTCCCATAGCGGCCCCTGCACATGGTATTATGTCCCATAGCGGCCCCTGCACACGGTATTATGTCCCATAGCGGCCCCTGCACACGGTATTATGTCCCATAGCAGCCCCTGCACACGGTATTATGTCCCATAGCAGCCCCTGCACACGGTATTATGTCCCATAGCGGCCTCTGCACACGGTATTTTGTCCCATAGCGGCCCCTGCACACGGTATTATGTCCCATAGTGGCCCCTGCACACGGTATTATGTCCCATAGCATTCCCTGCACATGTCATTATGTCACATAGTGGTCCTTGCACACGGTATTATGTCCCATAGTTCTCTTCCGACCCCCGAGTATAATAAGTGCAGGACCAAGAGAGGTGACAAACATAAAAAAAACAATGACACTCACCTTTTTTCTACATTTCGCAGCCACTGTGTTCTCTTCGGCGCTTCTGCCTATAGTCAGCGACCGCTGATTGAGTCTCTGGGGTCACGTCGCGTCATTATGCGTAATGACGTCAGAAGCAGACGTGACCACTGAGGCCCTGTCAGCTGTCGGAAGCGCCTGCTGATCTCACAGCCGCCGCGGAGCGCAGGGAACAAGGTGAGTATCATTGTTTTTTATGTTTCATCACTTCTCCTAAGTCTCCGCTTATTATACTCGGAGTCTGAAGAGACACCACAGTATAATAATAGCAGTTTCGTTTCGGCCGTGTTTGGTCCGATCGAAGCTGCTGGGTGAGGAATCCGCTGCCGTGCCAGGGAAATAAGCCTCGCGTGCCAGGGGTTGCCGACCCCTGGTGTAGAACATCACAACATTCTGGTTTCTTGTACCTGTTGACCGGGATTCATGCGTGCATATTATGCTCCCTGATCGGGGTTCATGTGCACACATATATTTCTCTTTCTTATGAATACACTTCCTGATAACACAAACAATTAATCAGTATGTCACATAACAGCATAAACAAAGCAACAGTATTTGGAAGATACCTTGTACAGTATTAGTGACATTTATCAACCTTAAGATTATGTGTGTGTATATGTATATATATATATATATATATATATATATATATATATATATATATATATATATATATAATGTTCATCTAAATAGTCAGTGGACTCAACTAATTTATCCCAAGTTTCCATTTCCATTGGCCACAAGAATATTGTGCTTCCAACCTTGTTACCTGTACTCATGGATACTAAATTAGGTCTTCCATCACTCCTAAGCTTATTGTCTTTGGTCTTTTTCTTTATCACATGCTGGGGAACATGTCCATGTCTGGAAAACATTTGTAACTCAACTGTGTCGTGTGATATTATAAAAATTGCAGGGGTAAGTCGTGCCAATGTGCATGTTCCACTGCAGCCTTTTGTAATCATTTCCCTCACACACCCAAAATATATCTTTTGGCAACTGCCACAGGTTAGAATCTCCCAATGCACCACTGTGCACATAATCAATCAGTTTTGTGACATTTGTCAAAATGCACCACTTATCTGCTGCCCCTGGTGGGGAACAATAGCCTGCATCTGGATTACCACAAACTGTGGTGTTGGTTGTGTAAGAGGAAGACTCATGGCACTCCATGTTACTCTGCATTATGTATGTATCTTTCAACGAACATGGATCTAAAGGCATCTACTGTGTTTCTAGATCCTAAAATTCTGTCAAAGCTAATCTGGATCCTGTCCTCTGGTATCTTTCCCATTTTTAAAGTCCCAACAACATTCCCAGGTACCCACACAGTTCGCTTCTACACAAGGATCTGAGTGCTTCAAGTTTACCTGACATCATGGCAGGGTCACTCAGCCTGCTATCGGCAAAGGGACACTTGTGTTTGCTATCTCTTTCCATTTATGATCATTAGGGTAAAATACATTATTATCACACTCAGTAATAAGCAATTCAGTTTCAGTCAGGGGTGTGGCTAAATAAGGCATAGTGGTAGCAAATACCGGGCTATGGGTGCAGATCCAACAGTCTTTAGGTTTCTTCTCAGGATCCATATTTTTTATCAGGACCTGGTGGGGCTTAATCAGTTTATTGTCCCATTTGTCCTTAAGAACGTCATTCAGTGCAGACACCACCCACCGAGACAACAATCAGGATCATCGGGTCAAATTTCTTCCACATCCTTGCTCTTGGGCTGTCACCGTCTTACAGTGGCTAGTGTGCACCCAGTTAGGCTTTCCTTGTAGCTTCAAAGCTGTGCTGGTTGTCAGCAGGACTTGGAAGGGACTGTCAGAGGCTCCAGAGCCCTTCTCACGTGTCTCTTTATCACCACCCAATCTCCGGGTTGGAGGGGATGAGAGCCTGGAACCGCTTCAGGATCTGGAAGGGATGGAAAAACTCGGGAATGTATATTAGTCAACTGCTTCTGTAAGGTTATCACATAGTCTGTCATCATACCATATTGCATCTGGATCAATTGTGGAAAATATAGTTCTAACCTAGGGGCCGTAGTATTATTATGTTACAGGTTACGTATATATAGATGGTGTTCGATTGCCTATACAGCTCGGCCTTTCTTTTTGCCATACGACTCATCAGTAGAATAGCATTAACTGACCACGTCTCAATACAATAGAAATAATAAATCTACCTTGTCCTCAATTTTAATAATGCTGTCTATCATTGTCAGCATTGTTTGTATTATATAGGTGGCACAAGAGTGTAGCATTACAATTATTAGTGAGTATGGGTTGATCTTGTGTTGAATAAACTCCTTATTCATATATACTCTCCCATTTTAAATTATTATAAGATCGTGAATAGCCACATTTATTTTCCCTATGGTAACTAAGGAGGCCTCATTAGCATATCCATCTACAGTGAGGTCTTCTCTTATATGATCAGCAGCACTGGGGGGCAGATGCGAAGCTTGTGATTGGCTACAGCTGGTTTGGACTCCGGTCTTGTGGGTGCAGCCTTCTGTTTATATACTAGGCATAGCAGTGGCATTCAGCTGGCTGGGATCAGAGCGGTAGGAAGTAGGAGAGCATATGCACGCTTCATCATTTGCACAGCTCTTCCTGCTACACATCTTTAGCATCAAACTAACTCTCCTCAACTATAGCAATTGATCTATTGATGGATATTAAATACACGCTGTTTTTACAGCGATCCATCTGAACCATAGACAACTGATTGGGACTAGTGGAGATTATATGACCCAATGTGATATTACTACAGAGCTATCAGAGTACAGTCATGGCCAAAAGTTTTGAGAATGACACAAATATTATATTTTCACATGGTCTGCTGCCCTCTGGTTTTTATGTGTGTTTGTCAGATGTTTTTATCACATACAGAAATATAATTGCATTCATATTATGAGTAACAGAAGCTTATATTGACAGAATGAGTTAATGCAGCAAGTCAATATTTGCAGTGTTGACCCTTCTTCTTCAGGACCTCTGCAATTCTCCCTGGCATGCTCTCAATCAACTTCTGGACCAAATCCTGACTGATAGCAGTCCATTCTTGCAGAATCAATGCTTTAATTTTGTCTGAATTTGTTGGTTTTTGTTTGTCCACCCGTCTCTTGATGATTGACCACAAGTTCTCAATGGGATTAAGATCTGGGGAGTTTCCAGGCCATGGACCCAAAATCTCTATGTTTTGTTCCCTGAGCCATTTAGTTATCACCTTTGCTTTATGGCAAGGTGCTCCATTATGCTGGAAAAGGCATTGTTGAGCGCCAAACTGCTCTTGGACGGTTGGGAGAAGTTGCTCTTGGAGGACATTCTGGTACCATTCTTTATTCATGGCTGTGTTTTTAGGCAAGACTGTGAGAGAGCCGATTCCCTTGGCTGAGAAGCAACCCCACACATGAATGGTTTCAGGATGCTTTACAGTTGGCATGAGACAAGACTGGTGGTAGCGCTCACCTCTTCTTCTCCGAATAAGCTGTTTTCCAGATGTTCCAAACAATCGAAAAGGGGATTCATCAGAGAAAATGACTTTCCCCCAGTCCTCAGCAGTCCACTCCCTGTACCTTTTGCAGAATATCAGTCTGTCCCTGATGTTTTTTCCGGAGAGAAGTGGCTTCTTTGCTGCCCTCCTTGAGACCAGACCTTGCTCCAAGAGTCTCCGCCTCACAGTGCGTGCAGATGCACTCACACCTGCCTGCTGCCATTCCTGAGCAAGCTCTGCACTGCTGGTAGCCCGATCCCGCAGCTGAAACACTTTTAAGAGACGGTCCTGCCGCTTGCTGGTCTTTCTTGGGCGCCCTGGAGCCTTTTTGGCACCAATGGAACCTCTCTCCTTGAAGTTCTTGATGATGCGATAGATTGTTGACTGAGGTGCAATCTTTCTAGCTGCAATACTCTTCCCAGTTAGGCCATTTTTGTGCAGTGCAATGATGACTGCACGTGTTTCTTTAGAGATAACCATGGTTAACAGAAGAGAAACAATGATGGCAAGCACCAGCCTCCTTTTAAAGTGTCCAGTGGTGTCATTCTTACTTAATCATGACAGATTGATCTCCAGCCCTGTCCTCATCAACACCCACACCTGTGTTAATGGAGAAATCACTGAAACAATCTTAGGTGGTCCTTTTAAGGCAGGGCTGCAATGATGTTGAAATGTGTTTTGGGGGATAAAGTTCATTTTCTAGGCAAATATTGACTTTGCAAGTAATTGCTGTTAAGCTGATCACTCTTTATAACATTCTGGAGTATATGCAAATTGCCATTAGAAAAACTGAAGCAGTAGACTTTGTAAAAATTAATATTTGTATCATTCTCAAAACTTTTGGCCATGACTGTACTATAGCTGTTTCTGAATATCATATATATTGGTCCACACTGATCTACTAATTAAGACAAGGTCTCTCTGACTATAGAGAACATACCATATTTTTGGCTGTTAAATACATGCTATAACCTAATTTATGTAGCTAGATACTGGGTATTTTGGTGTACACCAACCCAGTGGTCTACTAATCACTGAGATATGAGAGTACCTGAGTTCTTGTACAATAAGTGATCATCATGATCTACTAACTCTTAAGAGTTTTGTCATCTATGTGAAAGTGGAGGTGTGCTCAAAGTAAAAATATCAGGACACCCCTCCATTTATGATTGAATTAGACCTCTGAGGTACCAGTGCTAAGATTGGCACTGGGAAAACTCATCAGGTATTTCTGTGGTTATAGCTACAACTGTGGATAATTTATATACTGTGCTACATTGCTTATTAGCCTTATATGTGAAGGCAGTGGATGTGAGGTTGTAAACAATCATTAGGTTGCTCTATAGTTTGTTTGGCTGGAGGAACATCCAGTATAGAGAATTATTTAGGACACTTTGAGAGATAACAAAATCCCATTTACATTATTATTTGTTCTTTAGCCCTTCTGAACTTGAGCAAGGGCCTTGTGGGGCCTTTGACTAAGAGACATAAAAGGAGAACCAAGAGAGAGTAGTGTCCATAAGGTCAATAGAGTGGAGTAAACTGAGAAGTTTGTGGTCTACAGTGTCAAATGCTGCTGCGACATCCAGAAGAATAAGAGAATAGTTACGATTAGAGTTAGCTGTAAGAAGATCATTTGGGACTTTTGTAAGAACAGTATCAGTAGACTGCTTAGTGCAGAAAATTGATTGTATGGGGATTGGAAGGAAGGCAGCTGATTAAGTGAGAATAGACTAAATATTCCAGGAGATTGGAGATGAAGGGATGGTTACAAACAGGCTGGTAGTTAACAGCACAGGACGGGTCAAGGGAGGATTTTTTTAGTGGGACTATAACAGCATGTTTGAAAGAGGAAGGAAAAATTCTAGAAGAGAGAGGTTAAATATTTTAGTAAGGTAAGTAGTGTCAGTCGAGTACGGAGGCTGGACAAGGCATGAGAGTGTGTAGGTTCACTAATGCTGGTACTAGGGCAAGAAGTAAAAAGGAGCTAGAAGGCTACTCAAAGGATGACACTGAACAGGATGAAGTATGATAAATCAAGGAATAAATGTTTGTCTTTTAAATAAATGGCCAAGTCCTGAACACAGAGGCATCTAATAGGTGTCTGCATCTTGGGAGTAAGAGGAAGTGAAAAGTTTCAAAGATCCGTATAGAGTTATTGGAGAAAGAAGAGATGAGAGTGATAAAGTAGTATTGTTGGTTGAGATGAAGAGCAGAGTTGTAGGTTTTGAGCATGAACTTGAAATAATGGAAGTCTGTGCGTGTACATAATTTTCTCCACAGAACATCAGCTCAGCTAGAGCACCACTGAAGGATTCGGGTGGAGAGGAGAGCTGCCTCATCCAGTGCACTTCTCAGACTTTCATTATAATGACTAGTGGCCAGGTTAGAACAGGAAAAGGAAGAAGTACGAGACAGTGACAGCTGTAAAGTATCTGAGGTGTGCTGGTTAGAGATGGACAAACTGATTCATTCTGAGCCTGGTTTGACCCAAATATTCCAAATTATCCAGTTTTTAATGAAACTAAATAAATGGCTATTCATCTTGGACAAACTTAAACGGCCACTGCCACATGTAGAAGACATGTGTCTGTGAGCCAGTGTGACGTTCTGGGGTCACCTGACATCAGTTGACAGCCTCTCAGCCAATGGTCAGTGGTAGGTGGACACTTTACAGTGATTATGTCATTTACAGTATATACTCTTCCATCCACAGGGAGAGTGGGTGGAAGAGTATGGTGGTGTGGACCTCTAATGAGGTGGCGATGACAGAGTACTGGGAAAATGACCTGAAAAGTGCACTGTGGTGATATAAGTATAAGTACCCTCCCATCTGGCTCCTACCAGGTCTGGAAGAAAAGGAGAAATACAGGTTTCAGTGAGGGCTTGCAGGTTGAAGGATTTTGTCAGGAATAAGTCATGAATATATTCAAGTTTGTTCTATACTGACCAAGCATTCCAAAGTTAAAAGGAACAGGATCAGGAAAGGGGATATGGTAAATATTAATTGGGTTACTGAGCCTTCAATTTGTGCTGGTAAAGTAAAAATTTGTGAAAGAAGGTGATCCAGGGTTGGGAGAGTTGTCCCCTGAAGCTAGTATGAGGAAAATAGACACAGAAGATATTTCTGTTATGGGCAGCAGATTGTTTATCCGCTGGCCTACTAAAGCAGTTTGGCTTGGTTCCACCTCTAAAGGCGTTATTCCAGCAGACTCCCCAGTCTTCACCCTTTAACTCCCATACGGGGATCTGGTCTTTTCTGTGCTACACAGGACGCTACCTCCTGAAGAGTTCCCGGTTTGGTAGCAGCTTACCAGGCTGACAGAACTGTGGAACAGAAAATAAACACTAAATGTGAATAAAGACTGTATACAGGAATGACAGGTGAAGAGGCTAAAATCAGACGGGGAACAGAACAAGACAAACTCAGGAAGAAGAAAATACACAGCCACAGGTAACAAGAGGTACTCAGGAAAAGCATAGAAACAGGGTAGACAAGGACTCTGGCATAAAATAACTGAGTAGCCTGCATGCACACAGATAAGACTTCAGAACTTCAAAACAGGACCTACAAATAAAACATAAAAAGACAGAATGCATGCATACATGGACAGTATACCACACACATGCATTGCTCAGCAGAGTTGGGACTAAAGATACAGACTTATATAGATACAGACACACAGAGAAGGATTAGAGGAAGTAAACAGGTGCAAATTCATACGTAAAAAATCAGGAGCAGGAATGGGACACAGTGGTAGCAAATAAGCTAGGTCTCCTAGAGAGCAGAACACCAGTCACTATAGAGAGAGGACAATACAGTTTAAGTGATTTGTGTGCATGTGGTTCTTTTCAACAGTGGAACTAAATGGGTTAGGGTGGTTAAAAATAGTGAAAAGAGTGTAAGAGCTGTATATAGTTGAGCAAGAAGAGACGGCCTGACGGTAAAGATGAATGGTAGTTTTGCATAAAAACAAGAGCTAAGATAATAAATGAGAGCCTGAACCTTGCAAACCAATTGTGAAAGGTTGTGTTGTTGTATGGTTGTGTCAGAATTAGGACTAATTTAGCTAGATAACCCATTAATCCACAAACTTGACATGAGGAATTTGACACATTAGGAGCTATGAAGAAACACAAACAAACACAAGTGATCTGGCCTTCAAGTACAATAAAATTACTAAGAATCAAAAGAATAACAATTGCACAAATAATGCATAGAATTGGGGAAAGCTAAAACTGGTATGTGCCGTCATTTAAATATAAAGCTGGCTTTGATGACAAAATAGAGTTCAACATACAAATTGAATAGCACAACAAGCAGAGTTGGAATATGTGCCATTAAATGTTGCAAGGGTATATTGCACAGAGATAAATAGCACAGCGAGAAGAGCTGGATGGAATATGTACCTGTATAAAGACAAGGAAAGTTGATGCTAGCTCTACTCCATGTTTAAGTGCCAAGGCACTTAGAATTATGACACTTTCAATAATATGGATTCTAGAATAATATGTGCAGCATCCCAGAGTGCTCCTGCTTCTATTGCTTTGTCTATATGCCTCTGAGTGTGTTTGTATGTCCTGTCTATATATTCTATGTTATATGTATTGGTTTGCAGCTCGCCCTACTGTAAATTCCCTGTTTGTTTCCCCACTGTTTAGTTCTCCACACTTGGTACAACCTTGGCCTATCACAGGCCACTGGGTGGGGCCTGGGAGACTTTTGTCTCCAGGGAATTGTTGGGGGCGTCAGTTAGTGGTTAGCAGTTTGCAGTGGAGACAAAGTATTTCACCTCTGACTGACTGAGACCCTGAGGGTCAAGATTCAGCCCTAGGCTCATCTAGACACAGCCCTGAGACAGGGAATTCTTCTATCCATCATTCGGACATTGTGCCAAGAGGAGAGAAGGAGTCCTGTTTGCCAGGAAGTGTTGTCTGGGACCTGTCATCAAAAGGCAACCAGGACTCTGGATTGACTGCCTTGGAGAACAGCCCCCAGTATCCAGTGCTGGAGGTGGCTGAGATTTGGAGTTAGAATTGTTGGAGTGGAGTACAGCACTAGATCCTTATCATAATTGGGCATCCCCTCAAGAACAAGGCTGGGAATACTATACAGTAGGAGACTACTACCTCCATTTGGAAGCTGCAAGGTTTACAGTTTTCTGAGTAAATTTCAACCTGTTTCAACTGCACTGCTGTCTCCTGAGTCGTTCTTGCATTACCATCAGGGCCCTTCTGAACACCATCACCCCCTCTCCAACTGGAAGCGCCCCACGGGAACTACTACCACCACCATCTGGTAGCACAGCAGGGCCCCTTGTTGGTGTCTGGCCTAGGAACTGAGCTGGGGAGAATCAGCACTCGACCTATCCGGTGGCACAGCTACCTCCACTACTACTCCCATCCTCCGGTTCCCTCCATCTGGGCTGCGGCATATGGATTCTCCTTGGCCCTCAGGGTGCTGTCTCTTAAGAGAAAAGAAGGTGCCCCACTAGGCACAAGTGAAGAGATGAAGATGGAATAAAAATGTTTATATCGGGGGGCGTGTCCCATCATCCTGGTGATCAGACATGTTTAACTACATCTCCATCCACGGCCCTTCTCACTGTGAGATTTAGACAGCAGTAATGGGCAAAACTTGTCTTCAGAAAACCACTGGGGATTCCTCCTCCACCCAGGCATCTGAGATTCCCATCTCAAATTTTTTCCACCCCCTGGGTGTAATACTGAACTCGGCCAAAAGTGACCCAGCCTCCAATACCTCCTCTCCCTCAAAACGCACAGATGTCCCCGCTCCGCCAGCTCTGGCAGGATGCTCCACTCATCCCTGGCACTCCGACATACCTGATGTATCTGAGGAAGTCCAGACCACCTGCCCTGGATCCTCCAGTAAGCTGCGACAAACCTATTCAGGGACACTCCTCTGTTCTCCAGCCAGCCGCAGCAGACCGATGACCATCTTGCCCCTCACATGTGCAGGCAATGGCACCTGCAGCTCAGACTACGGTACCCATCCTGGTAGCATTGCCTGCGACTGCAGCCTGCTTTCCTCTGTCTCAGGCCCCTCCTGTCACCCCTCCACAGATCTCCAAACATGGGGCCCATGGACTATCTCACACAGAGGACTCGGACTGGGGCATAAGTCTGCCAACTCAAAAGTCCCTGCTCTGATCCCCAATGCAAAAGGGACATTCAAACGGTCTCTCTAGACCTCTACCCAATGATGACCTTTCTTCTGAAGATAATATCCCTCCACCAACTTGCCGTAGGAACCATCCTGAGGTACCCAGCTCTACTGTACGCCAGAACTCTGACTCTGTCTATGTCCCGAGACTGCCTCCACCAGATGAAGTCACACATACCCTACAGGGTCACACAAAACTACAGTATAAGCTCTATTGGACATTCTCCCTAGTAAGAGAGATATGGACGATTTGGCCTCTGATCTGAAGAAAATCTGGCATCACAATCTCAAGGAGGTCAAAACGGATGTAGCAACTCTGAAACAATGGGTTTAAGACCTAGAACTCTTCCAGACATCAGTGACTGCTTCTATCCAAGCTGTAAAAAAGTCATCTTCCTCCACCACCACTCAGTACCACAAATTGATGTCCCATGTTGACAACATAGAGAACCGTAAACATTGCAACAATATCAGAATCAGAGGCCTTCCTGAAGTCACTCCGATTTCTGAGCTCATTCCCACCCTCACAGGTATCTTTAACATGCTACTGGGACACGCAGCTGATACCCGCATCAAAATCAACTGTGTTCATCACGTACTTAGACCTCGGAGGTCAGACCCAGCGAAACCCCGCAATGTCATCTGCAGAGTGCACTATTACGCCCTTAAGATGGAAATCATGCAGAAGGCCAAAGGGCATAAGCTGATTGACTTTGATGGGGCTCCCATCTCCATCTTCACAGATATCTCCCACCATACCCTGTGTCAGAGGGCTGCTCTAAAACGCTGCTGACTCTTCTTCAAGAATGAAAAATCCCATATCGTTGGGGCTTTCATTTGCTCTACAGGTTCGTCTTAGGGATAAACTGATTGTACTTTCCTCCCCAGATGAGCATCCTGCCTTTCTCCAAGCATTGGATCTTCCACCGCTCCTCCTTCCAGGTTGGGACTCACTGCTGGGCAACCCTAAAGCACCTGAATCTCACCCTACCCTGACCTCAACGGTCATGCCAAAGATGATGCACTACTCCAGATCGAGGAACTTTGGACTGAGGTGATATTGCCCAGGTGATCTACTTCAGAAACTGTTCTGTTATTTTGTTACTCCTGTCCACTGTTACATCACCCTTGGTAATCTATTAGCATGTACTGTTTTCTCCCGCTATTGTCGCTATTCATTCTTTTCTCCCTCAGGGCCTGGACTGACTGTGTTGTATTTATGCCACACCTTTCCTTTACATCTTAGCTCTCCCTGTGCTGACCACGCTCCCACATAGCTTGGTGGTCTGCATATCTGGTCCACCTCTAGACTTGTGCTCGCTGCTCATACTCCCCCTTGTGGGCAGCTATCCTGCCCTCTTTTCTAATTTTCTGACCAAATCTCACCTCCCCCCTTCATCCCTCTACTGATCACCCTACCCACTTCTCTACTCCAGTCCTTGACTCCTGCTCTACCTTTCTCCTTCTGACCCTCTTACTCTTTTATGGCGGACATATCCATCTCCTCCTTTAGCCTAAATACACCTGAAAAATGCTCTAAAATTCTCTATGATGTGCACAAACGCAAGCCTCATATTCTATATCTACAAGAAACCCATTTCTTTGCTCCCCGCGCACCTGTAATCAAGAATCGTTATTACCCCACCTGGGTATATAGCAGTACCGTGCTGAGCAAAACTCTCTCTCAGATCCTGATGATCGCTATGTTTTCGTGGTTTGTGAATTCTATGGAGTCACCTATAAAATAGCTAATATTTATTCCCCCAAATCTGGACAAGTACCCTTTCTTCTCTCCACACTTCACATACTCAACCCTAATATAACTATCATACCCTTAATTGACTGTTCCACTGGAAAATCTTACATTCCCTACGCTGCGCTTAATAAGCTACGCAAGGTTTTCCACTCCATGCTGCTCAACCAAGATACAAAATTTTACTCCTTCTTTTCCAATGCCTATAACTTATACAGCAGATTGGACTACATTTTTGTCCCTCACGCCCTATTGCTGCAGATGACCACAGATTGAATAGATAACATCCTTCTCTCTGATCATGTGCCTGTTTATTGCTCTTTCCACCTCCAAGCCTTCATCAGCCTTCCTAATACCTGGAGACTAAACAAATCTCTGCTGTTGGATGCTCAATGTCTGACAGATCTCAAACAATCCATAGCTCTCTTTGGGCATGATCACTTACAGGACACTACGTCTCCACCCAGCCAATGGAAGACTTTGAAGTGAATGGGGTCATCATAAAGCATGGTGCCAGGCTTAAACGAGAAGTGGATTTTAAGCTTAAATCTCTCCTTCAATTACTACATGCTCTGGAGGCACAACATAAACAAACCCTGTAGCATAATACTCTCGCTGCTCTGATGACTCGTCATGAGATCAAATCCACCCTTGAGCACAAATAGCAGAGACTTCGCCAACTAGGCCAAAGGTCTTTTCACGAATGGGGCAATAAGGCAGGCCATTTGTTAGACCATGCAGTCCAGGAAAGGCGATCTGCCTCCCATGTAATGTCCATCAAGCAACCCTCTGGTCGGATATCCCACCTCGCTCCTGACATCACCTCAACTTTTCAAGATTACTACAAAACCCTTTATAGCCTTCCCCCACCACATACCCTTAACCAGAAACTGGACCCCCCTTTCTCAATACCTCACTGACTGCATTACCCTCCCTTACGATGGAAGATGACATTCAATTGGATGCCCTATTCTCCTCACAGGAATTGGAATTCGGGATCTCTAACTTCCCTGTGGGTAAAAGTCTGTGATTCTACAAGACACTGCCATCAGAACTAAGCCCAAACACAGGCCTTAGCGGTGAATCTGGGCGCCTGGCGTCACCAAGGAGACAGAGAGAGAGTGCCGGAGGCCCAAAAGAGGTAACGGAAGGTGAGTATGAATGTTTTTTTTATTTTTATCACCTCCCCTGGGCCTCCATGAAATAAAACAAATCCTGAGAGGTTTGCCAATCTCTATTTACAACACAATTTTGCATAAAATGTTTGCTTATCATTTGATACTAGCTGTAGTTAGTAAAAATAAGGAGGTCCTTGTGGTAGATGATATACTTCTGTATAAATGGAAAATAAATAAAAAATTATACATATATTCTTCTTCAGCAGATATTCAATACAGGCTCTGTATTTTCCCAATATGACAGTCTGATTTTTAAGAAGTTCCACATATCTTAGAGTAAATCTCAGTAATGTGAATAATACAGAATATCTAAAGAGATTAATCAGTGTGATTGCTGGCAATAGAGCTGAGAAAAATGTGTAACTAATGGTGAGGCAAGGCAGGGAATGGAGAAATGGAGGCATAAATATGAAAGAATACATCAGGTGGTAGAGCTTAGGTACAGGTAGAAATGCATCAAAACTTGGATTACTGCTGTACTGCTGATTTTGATATTTTGGATGCTGCATATTGAGAGTAAAAGTAAATCCCTAGTTTAGCATTTCATATATCATGCAATTGGCTTTGCAAACACTGTTAGTTCACTTTTGTGATTTAGGTATAGTATATCACCAAACCTTTTTTTACAAAGATAATCATTGTGTTTGATGGAACTGAAAATCTTACATCACAAAAACATCTCAGCATTCAGCAAGCCCAGCATTATAGATCATTATATCAGATCACCTTGTTTACCTAAAAGAATTTTCTCAGAAAGTCAATTTATACTCTATCCACATGATAGGGCAGAAGTATTTCATCAGTCCAACTGCTTGCACGGACTGAAAGAACTGACATTTGCTCATTTCAGACTACTAAAGAGTACAGCTCTAGGCTATCTGCAGAAAACCCACAGAGGTGAATGGATCATATGTGCTCTTGTAAAAAAGTTGTTCTCATGATTGATGGGGATCCCAGCAGTCAGACCCCCACCAATCAGACATTTTTAGGCAGAGGCGTAGCTAAGGGTTCTGCACATGGGGCAAACACATCCAAGTGGGCCCCAACTCAGGTATACCAATATTATGGCTGTATAGTGATAGATACCAGCTGCAGATGCAGACCATTTAGGTGAATGCAGCAAAGGAAACATTTAGTGACATACAATTGAAGTCTCTGACTATAATTGTTTACATTTCCAGTCTCTTGCATCTGGACTGCCATGACCACTTCCAGCAGTTACTTGTCCCTGCAAAGTTAGCAACACGGGCATCTTTGGTTCCTTACTTTTCCAGTCACCTGACCACCACTTCTAAACACAGTTATAAAATATATATAATATAACACCTTCCCAAAATGAATAATACTCCAAGTGCATTTTTAAATTAATAATGTCCATGTATGCCCCCCTTAATAGTGCCCTTTATTAATAATGCCCCTGAGTCTCCTAATTAAATGGGGTTTTCCAGGTGACCAATAAAAAACCAGTGAGGTTCCGACAACCGGAACGTTCACTGATCACCTATTTGAAGGGACCTCGGCACTAGTGCTAGTTCCATTCATTTCATAGCAGCCATGCAATGTAACTACAGTCTCGTCCCATACACATCTATGGGACGAGGCTGTAATTACATTGCACAGTCACTATAAAACAGACAATAAGCTGTCTAAAAAGTGAAGAGGTCACCATGCTTACACGTGCGCAACAGCTTCTTGAAACAGCTGATGAGTGGGGGTTCCAAAATTGATCACCAATAGTAATGTATTAAAAACCCTTTTAATACAGCCCAAGTACCATCTTAATTAAATTAATTTCCCCTTTATATTATGTCCCCAATGCCCCTGACATATATACTGGCCCCTAATGTCACCCCTTATATTCATATTGCCCCCCCCCAATGATTTCTTATATAAATGATGACACTTTTATTTAAATGAACCACCTTATATTCATAATGCTCATTTATATAAAAATCTCCCCACTTATAATCATAATGCCCCCTAATTTCCCCATTGATGTAATTTATAAGGCCTCAAAATGCCCTAAAAAAGTCAAAAAATAAAAGTTGCACTCACCTGCCTGTAATACCTTGATTAACAGAGTCGCCACCACTTCTTACTTCTCAATTACAAGGCTAATCCCATCCACACATTGCAGAAAAATATCTGCAGTGGACATTCTGTGATTTCAAAAACTGTCACATTTTTGTAAATCGGAGCAAGTCAATTATACCTATGGATATGCTGGCGTTTTCCTTATGGGTATAATGGAAGCAGAAAGTTTTTTTCTCGCAGTGCTTTTCACAGAAATTACGCAGAGTCTTCCTCTGCGGACTTTTTTTTGTAAATCAACGTTTATTTGATTTTTACAAATTTTTTACAAGCCAAATACAAGTGAACATACAGCAGACAAATAACAGTCCAATAAAGTAAATTCCAGATAAACAAAAACATGCAATTACATCGTAAGTCGAGCTTATTGGGATAGGTGAGAGGGAGCATGTAGGTGATTAGAGAGGAGGAGAGAGGTGAGGAGTGGAGGGGGGAGGGAAAGGAAGGGAAGGTGCCGCAAACCAGACTGAGGAGACTGGAGGATGGGAGTAGTAGTGGCGGATGCTGTGCCACCTAGCAGGCCGAGAACACTCACCAACCGCTCCAGTCCCATTCCTAGGCCGGACAAAGTCGAGGAGGGTCCTGCAGAACTACCGGATGGTGGTGGTAGCAGTTCTTTCCCCTGGGGCACTTCCAGTTGAAGAGGGGACCTCTCCTACCTGAGCCGGTGTGGTGTTGTTCGGAAGGGCCCTGATGGTAATGCAAGCACGACTCAGGATTCAGTGGTGCAGGTAAACCAAACAGCCTTTATTTGGCAACAGGAATCACAAAACAATATCAGCTTCTAAATGGGGGTAGCAATAGTGTGTCCAATCCCCAGCCTTGGTTCTAGGAGGCCTGACAAGGAACTGGTTACCTGAAGACTAGGCCTGAAGCAATCCTCCTGAAGGTTGTGATGGCTAGCCGTTGGCCTCAGTGCAGCTTGTGGGGGCAGGAAACCTCTGCACACCCTTACTCTTCCACTGCTCACACTAGACTAACTGCTCTCAGACCAAGGGTTACCGTGGAGACAGAGTCTCCCACAACCCCGCCCAGTGGCCTGTGATAGGCCTGGGCTAACCAAGGCTAGACTTGAACACTGCAGGGGAAAATAACAGGGAAAGCTGCAAACAGTGACACTTAACACAGAAGACAGAACATAACCAACAAAGCCCAGAGGCACAGGGACAAACACATAAAAGCAGTAGCACTCTGGGATGCTGCAAAGGTAAGATAGAAAGAGAAGAAAGATAAATTAGAATATCGAAAGGAGATAAATCTAGCCCGGAACAGAGCAATGGTGAAGATAAAATCACGATGAGAGTCCTCAATCATTAGTTGTAGTTATTATGAGGATTAATTAGTGAATAGCTGGGATTTTCGAAAGAGAAGCCAGGGGGACCACAGCTTGAGAAATTTGTCATGGGAACCTCTAGACCAGCTGAGAAGTTCTTCAAACCTTGCTATCTGATCAACTTTGGTGGATGGTTGTAGCCAGTGGAGATGTGTCAATGCCTTCCAGTAGGTGGGTCATCAAATTTGATTTGGAAGGGGTAAAACTCGGCTGTGGAACGGAGAGGCAGATCAAAGCAGGGTTCAAAACTAATGATGTGGCGGTGACTTTTTGAATAATCATCTGCACCTCAGTCCAGTAGGGCTTTATTAAATTACAGAGCCACCAGATATGGAGAAACGACCCTTGACCATTTTGGCATCTCCAATATTTGTTTGAAGCTGCTAGCTTGTAGGTGTATGGCCACTCAGGGGTTTTATACCATCTCATCGGGATCTTTTAGTGCATTTCTAGTAGTCTAGCACATGTTGAAAAGCCATTTGCGTTTTTCAATACAAAAGAGGTTTCAGTCTAGGACAGTTTTATACCCAACTCTGATGCCCACAAGCTCAGGAATGATGGAACTATAGGAGAAGAGGATGACTCTAGGAAGGATCTGCAGCTGGAGAGTTTTCTAGTGATGTTGGATCTGGATAGCAGCGATTTCTCGAACTGAGTAAGTTCTCTGTCGATCGAAAAGTGGTTTGGGAGAGACCTAGCACACCAGCAATAACGGAAGTAGTGTAGATGGGAGATTTTGTGATTAGGAACCAGGGTTTGTAAAATAGAAAGGGGCGAACATCGGAGGAACAGGTCCCCGAGTAACTTGTCTTTAAAATTGGCCCAAAAATCTTCATAGGACTGGCTGCAATTTGGGATCAGATGGGGAGGAGCTTAGATGGTGGCGGCATAAGATTATCTAGTATTTTGTGCCATATTGCAAATGGTCCACGCAGTAGCAGGCTTAAGGATTGAACCTTGAGAGCCATAACAAGCGGTTGAGGTATTATTATTATTTATTATGCTTGCTTATATAGCGCTATCATATTCCGCAGCGCTTTTACAGATATTGTCAGTCAGTCACTGTCCCACATAGGGCTCACAATCTACATTCCCTATCAGTATGTCTTTGGAGTGTGGGAGGAAACCGGAGTACCCGGATGAAACCCACGCAAATACGGGGAAAACATACAAACTCCTTGCAGATGTTGTCCTTGACGGAATTTGAACCCAGGACTCCAGCACTGCAAGGCTGTAGTGCTAACCACTGAGCCACCGTGCAGAGATTCAGCAATTTGTCTAATGATGTGACATTTAAGTGGGGACACCAAAGCTAGCTAAGCATTTAGAAGGTTGGCTTTGTACAGATTAGTAACATCTGGGAGGGATATGTCACCTAATTCACGTCTTTGAATGAGAAGCCTATAGGTAATACGAGAAGGTTTCTACTCTGCGGTCTTTTTGTGAAAAGCGCTGCAGGAAAAATTGTGATGCGTTTCTGGGGGGGTTTTCCACTGCACTTTTTGACTGCGGTTCACTACGTGGAGTCTTAGCCTTAAGTCGTTGCACACGTGTGCTAACCGACTGCTATAAATGAACGGCAAGGGAGGCTCACAGGGGACACGTGGATGTCACCCCTTTCATTAAATGAATAGGAGCCACAGAAGCAGGGCTGCAAAATCGGACAGGAATATGACCTGCTCCATATTTTGCGTCCCGAACTGTGGATCCGCACATGTGACCGTGTCATTCACGGTCATGTGTACGGGCCCATAGAAATGAATGACATACAGTCGTCTGCAAGGGGGCTTAGGAATACTTTGCTGGGGAACTGCATGAACTCCTGAGTCTTAGAGGGCTCAGATAAGCTCTGCAGTGTACACTAGGAAAATTATTTTAAAAAATTAGAAGCATTTTGTGCTGTTAAAAAAAAAAAACTGAAAAAATGTGAACAGATGTTTTCCTCACCTTTTTTACATTTATTTGGAAAAATACCAAAATAAAAATGGCATAAAAATAAAGCTTTTTGTATCATTAAAAAAGACCCCTTACTGCTGAGCACCATACTATTACATTGTCTAAAGCATATAATTGATGCGCAGCTCTGTAATAGTACTTGTGGATCATGGCTGGGACCCGGGACTAGCTGCTGGGTTCAGAAAATTTCCTTAGGTTTTTTTATGCTTTATTACCTTTACACAAGACATTTTTTATTGAAAGTCATTTGCATTCTGTTGATATATTTTGAGAGTTTTTTGTTTTGTTTTGTTTTTTTCAGTTAACAAAGCCATATGAGTGCAAATTGAATTTCTCAATTGCGCTATTTTAAGATACATATTTTTCACTACTTCCATTGTATGGTATAAATGACATGGGATATGTGTAAAGTATTGAAAAAAAAAAAAAAAAAAACTCTTTTTGGCTAAGGCCCCACATAATAGGCTGCAGCGAAAAAGTACTGTGGGAAAAACCACGGCAGAAACGCATTGTGGTTTTTACCACAGCGCTTTTCACAGAAAGAGATATTTTTTTTGTTAATATAAACCGAGGGCTCTACAGTTTTTATTTTTTCATCAAAACTCAAGAGTTGTCTGTTGTTTTTTGTGGGATGAGTTGCAGATTTCATTGGTACCATTTTGATATAAATAGGACATTTTCATTTCATTTGACTCCATTTTTTGGATGTAAGATGAAGTTTTAGGCTAAGGCCCCACTTTGAGGAAATGCAGCTTTATTTGTTGCAGATTTTGATGGGTTTTTTTTTAGCTAAAGCCAAGAATAGCTACTAAAGGAATGGGAAATATGTAAGTGCTTACTCCTACCTTCTGCTTAATCCACTCCTGGCTTTGGGGCCTTAGCCTTAAACTGCCATTTTCACATTTTGTTTAGTTTTTTCAGTTCAGCATGCAGCATAAATGACATGACACCTTTATTGTTCAGATATTCAGATATATTCGTATCGCTTTCTCTTTAGCTTACTTTTGCTTTTTGTGTCACTGCTAAAACCCATTAAATTTAAATTTTTCTGCTTCTGTTTGTAACAATCTGTAGTTTTATTGCTGCTAAATTTGGGTATATATGCTTTTTTGATTGCTTTTTATGTAATACTAGCAGAAGGACTCGGCTTCGCACGGGTACATTTCATTTTTTGTTTGTGTAGTGGCCCCATAAGAATTGGCCAGTTTTGCACTAGACATCCAGTATGGCAGTCCAGTCAGTGGTGTAAATACCGGGGTAGCAGCGGTAGCGGCAGCCACAGGGCCTGGGACATTAGGGGTCCCGGCAGGTCCCTGAGTTTTGTTTTTTTTTAATAGGCCATTACCTGTTGGTGTAACACCAGCAGGTAACAGGCCCTATTTACTTACCAATCCCCGCTCCTGCTCACAGCCGCCTGTGCTTCACCTTCTGTGGAGGCGGCTGTGAGCAGGAGCGGGGATCAGTAAGTAAGGCCTGCAGGCCATGAACCCCACAAACACTGCTATCATTATACTCTGGGGTCTTTTAAGACCCCAGGGTATAATGATCGGAGGCCCCAAGGAGTTGAGGGAACATAACAAACACTGTTACTTACCTCTCCTGCACTCCAGCAGGCTTCGGGCCTCCTTGGTGACGTCCCAGATGTCTGTGGGCCAGTCCAACGTCATTATGCATTGCGATGCATGCCTGGATCACGTGACATCTGGTCCAACTTTGAAGAGGTAGCGGGAAGTGCGCATAATACTATATGAAGGGGCCACTATGGGGCAGAATACTGTGTGCAGGGGCCACTATGGGGCAGAATACTGTGTGCAGGGGCCACTAAGGGGCAGAATACTGTGTGCAGGGGCCACTATGGGGCATAATAGTGTGTGTAGGAATGCAGTTTGTGCGGGGCGGTCCCATGTCAAATGTTCGCCTTGGGGCCCAGCCATTGCTAGTTACGCCACTGAGTCCAGTATAGGTACAGTCTATTTATGGCTGTGTTGTTATGGAAACCTGGTAAATTGAATGTCAACTTATATTGGCTGATACACGTGATATGACTGAATATTTAAGGACCTGCGAACTGCTATTGACTCATTCAGGTAATAAATAGCTTGGTTGCTATGGAAACCTGTGTGCCTGAGGAGACTAAGCACCTGCAAGCTTCTATTGGCTGATAAGGGACATGTGACCGTGTGTATGGCAGTTGGAATATGACTGAAAGACTTGCAGGCTTGTATTAGCTAATGCTGGTAATTTTTTGGGAATACTGTATCTCAGGAAAGGTACATCCTTTAGCGCTGAGACCCAGTCTAAAATATTCCCGGACACCTGATGTACATGTGTGCCAAATTTGGTGAGGATCGGTGCAGTCGTTTGGTCGTGCATAAAGGACAGACAGACAGAAACTCTATATATATATATATATATATATATATATATATATATATATATATAGTACAGACCAAAAGTTTGGACACACCTTCTCATTCCAAGAGTTTTCTGTATTTTCATGACTATAAAAATTGTAGATTCACACTGAAGGCATCAAAACTATGAATTAACACATGTGGAATTATATACTTAACAAAAAAGTGTGAAACAACTGAAAATATGTCTTATATTCTAGGTTCTTCAAAGTAGCCACCTTTTGCTTTGATTACTGCTTTGCACACTCTTGGCATTCTCTTGATGAGCTTCAAGAGGAAGTCACCTGAAATGGTCTTCCAACAGTCTTGAAGTAGTTCCCAGAGATGCTTAGCACTTGTTGGCCCTTTTGCCTTCACTCTGTGGTCCAGCTCACCCCAAACCATCTCGACTGGGTTCAGGTCTGGTGACTGTGGAGGCCAGGTCATCTGGCGTAGCACCCCATCACTCTCCTTCTTGGTCAAATAGCCCTTACACAGTCTGGAGGTGTGTTTGGGGTCATTGTCCTGTTGAAAAATAAATGATGGTCCAACTAAACGCAAACCGGATGGAATAGCATGCCGCTGCAAGATGCTGTGGTAACCATGCTGGTTCAGTATTCCTTCAATTTTGAATAAATCCCCAACAGTGTCACCAGCAAAGCACCCCCACACCATCACACCTCCTCCTCCATGCTTCACGGTGGGAACCAAGCATGTAGAGTCCATTCGTTCACTTTTTCTGCGTCGCACAAAGACACGGTGGTTGAAACCAAAGATCTCAAATTTGGACTCATCAGACCAAAGCACAGATTTCCACAGGTCTAATGTCCATTCCTTGTGTTCTTTACCCCAAACAAGCCTCTTCTGCTTGTTGCCTGTCCTTAGCAGTGGTTTCCTAGCAGCTATTTTACCATGAAGGGGATGCTGCACACAGTCTCCTCTTAACAGTTGTTGTAGAGATGTGTCTGCTGCTAGAACTCTGTGTGGCATTGACCTGGTCTCTAATCTGAGCTGCTGTTAACCTGCGATTTCTGAGGCTGGTGACTCGGATGAACTTATCCTCCACAGCAGAGGTGACTCTTGGTCTTACTTTCCTCGGGCGGTCCTCATGTGAGCCAGTTTCTTTGTAGCGCTTGATGGTTTTGGCCACTGCTCTTGGGGACACTTTCAAAGTTTTCCCAATTTTTCGGACTGACTGACCTTCATTTCTTAAAGTAATGATGACCACTCGTTTTTCTTTACTTGCTTTTTTCTTGCCATAATATAAATTCTAACACTCCATTCAGTAGGACTATCAGCTGTGTATCCACCTGACTTCTGAACAACACAACTGATGGTCCCAACCCCATTTAAAAGGCAAGAAATCCCATTTATTAAACCTGACAGGGCACACCTATGAACTGAAAACCATTTCAGGTGACTACCTCTTGAAGCTCATCAAGAGAATGCCAAGAGTGTGCAAAGCAGTAATCAAAGCAAAAGGTGGCTACTTTGAAGAACCTAGAATATAAGACATATTTTCAGTAGTTTCACACTTTTTTGTTAAGTATATAATTCCACATGTGTTAATTCATAGTTTTGATGCCTTCAGTGTTAATCTACAATTTTTATAGTCATGAAAATACAGAAAACTCTTGGAATGAGAAGGTGTGTCCAAACTTTTGGTCTGTACTGTATATATATATATATATATATATATATATATATATATATATATAAGAGATTTAGGGAGGAGTAACAAAAAAAAAAAAAAAATTGCCATAGTTTTTTTTATTATTTTTCTTTATTGCATTTTTTTCATAAAAGGAGTGAAAGGGGTCAGTTAAGTTTTTCATTCCTTATTTTTTTAAATAATTTTGACTTTTTTTTTATTTTTTATTATAGTCCCACTAGAGGACTTGACCTTCGGTAATATTGATCACTAGATTTAATACACTACATACTCCCATACATATCAGTATTAGGCTGAGGCCCCACATTGAGGTAAAGCTGCTTTTTCGGTTGCAGACTTTTCTGCATTTTTCTGAGCTAAAGACCACTCAAATATAGGTCATTTCCTATTTTTGGCTGTTTTCATGGATCCCTCCATAAACTCAAATGTATGGGGGATCTGTGAAAGATATATTTCAAGGCGTGCTAGATAGCCATGAAATATGGATGTTTTTCAAGGCCGTTTGGCACTTTGGTCACTTGAATGTAGCCTAAGTGCCCATTAATCTCTACCTCTTATTACACTTTAACATTCAAAGTTATAAACACATTTAAAAAACATTTTCAGAAAAGTACCTAACTTCGCACCTATTTCTCCCACCTTTTCCTTTACTAACTTCTAACTCAACTAATTCCTTTTATACGACTTTTTTAAAAACTTTATCACTCCAGCACAGCCCATAATCATAACCCCATATTGGACTATGTATGTGCCAATATAAATGCTAGCTGTTTGGTATTATTTAACTTCACCCACTTTAAACTTGTACTAGGACCTCCTTTCTGCTATTTGTTACCAGAATTTCACCTTTTATAAAGTCTTATTTTTCTATTTCAATTTTAATGCTTTGTATTGAATTTTTAATAGATTGCTCAAAGAGGTACAAACATAGAAATTACGATAGCAGAAAAAAGGACTGGAATTCCAATATTCACCTTGGTGAGTGTTTCATGGTCTATTTAGAAACTGTTGTAAATTGTTTTCTTACTTTCTTCTGTCATTTGGACAATATACCTTAAGTGGTAATGATAGGTGGTAATGATAGGATCTTAATAATAGGTTGCCATTGTTTAGTGTTTGCAGTGCTATGTCACTTATATAAAAGGGAAGGGGCACAAAACAGGGGAAGTTTTTTTCTCAAATATAGAACAGCATAACAATACATCTGTTCACTGTTTCAATCCTGCAAGTCCTGCATTGATTTTCCCTAGGAAAGCCCAAACACCACTAAGGAAGGATCCAGGGGAGAAATAGAGCAACCTGGTCACAACAGTGAGGTAAAATGGTAAATCTTCAAATCTGGAATTGTTTTATTTTAGTAAGAGGCACACGTTTTCCATATAGAAAGGACCAAAAGAGTTGATTATTCAACTTCAAAAGGGACTGCCATCCCAGAACCATTTCTAGTGGCCCAGCATATGTGACTTGTTAAAATTGCTCTACAATGCCTTCACCCAGTCCATTCACATTATGAAGGAGAGGTTCAAAAAATCTTGAATGGGGAAATCTTTGCATTTAGCTATATTCAGAGAATACTCCTGTATCATGTGGCTCCAATAGCAGTAAGCAGTTTAAGACTAAGGCCCCACGTTGCAGAAAAGTTGCTTTTTTGTTGCAGATTTTTCTAGGGATTTTTGAGCCAAACCAAAGAGTGAATTTAGCAGAAAGGAGAAGTATAAGGGCTTCCTGTATATTTCCCATCCTGCTGAGCCCACTCTTGGCTTTGTTTCAAAAAAATGCAGCAAAATCTATAACCAAAAGATTAGCTTTTCCGTAACTTGAGGCCTCACCCTAAACAGGTTGTAATCTTCATAATTTTTTTTTATGTTTTTAGAAAATAGGAAGTTTTTCAGTTTTCTAGCATACATTAATTTCAGATTTTACAGTAGGGCCAATACAGTGGCAGTAGGCCCCTGATTAGGAAAAAAAGCTACAGCCCATCGGTGGAATGGACTAAAGATGGTGTCAGTCATGTGACCCACCCACACACACACACACACACACACACACACACACACACACACATTACTACAACATCTCATCATGTCTGTCTACATGAGGATAAGCAACTCTCACATTCTTCTCCTTGTCTCTTCTCTGTGTGCCTTGTTTTTTGTAACAGATTTCTTAAGAAAATGATGTCTTCTAGAGACAGGTGTGCGTCTGTGTTTTACAGTTAAAGTAGTGCTCCCACAATTTTTTTTCTGGCCCAATAGAAATGTATATGTTGTAAATTGTAGTGAAGGTATTCTTTTTACTGAAGGTTGTGTTTGTGAGTTATACACTTCATTCTGTTCCTCAGCTGTGTCATGTGATCAACATTCTGACTCTTCAACCAATGCAGTGTTTCTTGTGTACACAGGAAACAATTCTTCTTCATTTCTCTGAGACTCACATTGACATTCTCCTAGGAATGAATGGAGAAACTGACTTCTTGTAAAAAAAAAAAAAAAATCATCTAGAGTCAGGCAGTAATGTTATAATGTGTGTGTGTGTTTTGTGTGTGTGTGTGTGTGTGTGTGTGTGTGTGCGCGTGCGCGCGTGTATGTGTGTTTGTCACATGACAGATACAATGGGGCAGATAAACTAAGACTGTCTAAATTTTACTGCAAAGACTAGAAGTCTTAACCCCTTCCCGCCACAGCCAGTTTTTGACTTCCTGATAAAGCTCGATTTTTAAAATCTTACGTGTCACTTTATGCAGTAATAACTTTGGAACACTTTAACTCACCAATTTTGAGACTGTTTTTTCGTGACACATTGTACTTCTTAGTGGTAAATTTTGGTCAATTATGTTTTGCGTTTAATTCTGAAAAAATAGGAAATTTGGTGAAAATTTTGAAAAATATGCAATTTAAAAAGTTTGAAATGATCTTCATACAGATAATCATACCACCCAAATTAGTTCATAAATCTAATTTACCATATCTCTGCATTATGTTGGCATAAAACTTTAATCACCTTTTTTTTTTTTTTTGTTAGACATTATAGGGATTAAAAGTCAAACAGCAATTTTTAAAATTTAAGAACATTTCCAAAAAGTGAAGTGTATTAAAAAAATTAATAAAGGAATAAAGCCCCAAAATGCACCTTTCCTATATAAAAAGAATTATTTATATAAAAAAAATAAATAAATAAAAACAATACTTATTTGACATTGCCGCATCCATAACAACCCTACAATAAAAATGAAACCTTATTTAAACTGCACGTTGAATGTCGGGGGGAAAAAACGAAAAAAAAATCATCGGAAATAATGATTTTTCGCCATCTTGCCTTACAAAAAAATGCTATAAAAAGTTAGCAAAAATTCATATGTACCCCAAAATAGTGCCAATAAAAAGCACAGATTGTCCTGCAAAAAGTCCTCAACCAACTGAAAAATAATGTTATGCATCTCAGAAGATGGCGATGCAAAAATAATTGATTTATGTCCCCAAATTGGTTTTTATTTTGCAAAATTAGTAACTCATAAAAAAACAATATAAATTAGGTATCGCCATAATCGTACCGACCCATAGAATAAAGGCAACATGTTACTTATGCTGTACGCTGTGTGGAAAAAAAAATTAAAAGGTAAAAAGCTATGCCAGAATTTAAGTTTTTTTTTTTAATCCACCAAGAAAGAGTTAATAAAATTTAGTCAGTAAGTTATAGGCATCCAAAAATGGTGCCTTTACAAAATGCAAGTACATTCAGACATATTTCAGTATATTACATGGATGATCAGACCCCCCCCCCTTCCAGGGTTCAAACCTCTGGAGGGGGGTCTAAAAATATGTTTGAAAAAAAAAAAAAAATATATATATATATATATATATATATATATATATATATATATTTTTTATAAAAATCACCTCCCTCCAAAAAAAAGTGACACCTGTAATATATGATCTATTGTTAGACCTAGTAGCATGTCCTTCAAGGTACTTTCGGACGCCGGGCCATTAGAGGTGTGAAACTCATCTAGACCACCTTCTGGAGTTGGTGGGGGAACCTGGGATGACATGCTCCTGGAGGTACTGTATGTGCCCATGGAGAGGCGGATCCAGACATAGCTTTTGTTTCACCAAGCTGTTGATAGGAGATATATTATATGTCAATTCTTGGAGTCATACAAACCTGGAAACACCCAAAGAGCGTTTGAATATAGAGGTAATATCATCTTGGGACAGCGAAATCTGTAATTCAGATTCCCAAGCCTTAAGGAAGGCGGGAGGGGCTGTACCCTGTTTTAATAGCAAATTGACATAAAACAGAGAGAGGTTTTTTAGGCGGGCATCTCTGGAGAAAGTGCTTCTCCAGATACGTCTCCGATTGTTCAGTTGATTCCAACTTTAGGGCTCCCAGGTAAATGATATATTGTATCCGCTCAGAGGTGATAAGAGTCTCAATTTGGGTTAATCAAGGGACGTAATTGGAGTCATACCAATGGTCTGGGAAGGCGTGAGGGTTAAGCCTAAGTATTTGATGGAATCTATACAGAGTGGGAAAGGGGATAACTTGTCGAGAGAAGTGTTTAGTTTCGGTGGACAGGCGACACATAAGGCTTCCAATTTAGAAACGTTGATTTTAAAATTGGAGAGAGACCCAAAATTGTGTAATAGTTCTGCTATACCCAGGAGGGCAGTTATGGAGTTTGTGATAATAAGGAGGGGATCATCCGCAAATGTGGTAGCTTTTATGAGGAGTTTCATCAATGGTAACTCCCTCTATCACCAGGTATTGTCTCAAACTCTGAATCAAGGCCTCGATCATCAGGACTAGAGATGAGTGAATTTCTCAAAAGTTCGATTCGGCAGTTCGATTCGAAGTTCAAAAAAAAATTTGCTTCGATCCGAATTACTTTGCGGCAAATATCGCTATAAACCACCTATTTCCTAGCTTCAGAGAGCCTGTATAGTGGTGTAGAACACTGTGCCTTGCAGTAACACACATAGGGAGCCTACTGTGGTAGTCAAACAATACTGTGAGTCCGAATGACACGCACATGACAGGCGTCGCTCTTAGAATCGATGCACACTTCACTTATTTGGACAGTTATGGGGTCAAAACTGTCCAACTCACTCAAATATGAACCCAGCATTACAGGTCCATGTTCTTGCCAGGTAGAAAGAACCGTGCAGAGGTCCAACATCCTACTGTAGAGTGAAAACGCACCCTTACACTTTGTCAGATCCACAAGATGTCTACAGAGTAGCAAGGCGACAAATGGGAGTTGGCAGCAGCATGAGGTGCCGACAGTGACCCAGTGGCAGCGGCATTAGGAGAACATACAGTGGCACAGTGGCAGAGGTGGAGGTAGTAGCAGCCTTAGGAGGGTATACAGTGACCCAGTGGCTGCGGCATGAGGAGGGCATACAGTGATCCAGTGGCAGCGCCATGAGGAGGGCATACAGTGACCCAGCGGCATGAGGAGTACACAGAGTGACCCAGTGGGAAGCAGCATGAGGAGCACATACAGTGACCCAGTTCCTCCCCTGTGTAACTTTGCTTGCCCAGGCAAACGAGGTGTAGAACAGCATGACACCACTGTGCCCTGCACATATGGTATGCTAGAGGAACATACACCTTATTTAAAGGTGTTTATTAGTGTGGAAAGCCATAAGGAGGACCATATTCGCCATTTTGTTCTCAGTATAAAGTTGCAGGCCATTTATTAATGAATTAATGACAATACTGTAATAATTCGGAGCTACAAGTCTCTGCCTTTATCACGCTTTTGTTATAGGTGGTCATTAGTGGGGAAAGAAATAAGGGGCATTTTTGCCATTCTCTTCAAAGTAGAAAATAACAGGCCTTTTGGCCCTTTGCAATTACGTTTTTTCATCGAATAGTATGTCAGATATAGAAGCGAGAGGCCATGCGCAGGGGAGGGATGCAGGCTTAAATGTTTCTGACGCAGGCTCAGGTCGCAGCAGGGGTCAGTTACAGAGGCCTGAGCTCCCAGTGTCAAGTAGCGGTCATGTCTTGACCAGCAACCCAACGGTTGTAGACTGGTTGATGCGGTCATCCAATTCATGCCAAGTCACAACAGACACCCCCAGCCAAGAGTCGTTGGGTTCGTCAGACACAACCCTTAGTTGGCATGGTCCTGCAGCAGGCCCTGTGCCTTCACCTGTCCTCAACTTGCCTCTGTCCTTTTCTGTTCCCTCAGCTAGAGAAGTACTCTATGCTGTGGGCTCAGATCCACTGTACAGTGAGGAGGAGTTATTATTTTTTATTATTGTTTATTTATATAGAACCATTAATTTCATGGTGCTTTACATTTGAGGGTTAACATACAGTACACAAAATATATAAAACAGACAATACTAACAGTGACCAACTGGCACAGTGTGATACAGGGCCTTGCTCACAAGGGCTTACAATCTATAAGGGAAGAGGGATAGAGACAGAAGGTGGGAATAGAGGCTGTTCAGGTGGTGGTATGGAGACAGTAGCGTTATTGGAGTTTGTAGGCCTTCCTGAATAGGTGAGTCTTCAGGGCCTTCTTGAAGCTTGTGATTGTGGGGGTCAGTCTTATGTGTCTTGTAATGAGTGCCAGAGTATGGGGGTTGCATGGGAGAAGTCTTGGAGATGGTTGTGTGAACAGCAAATAAGAGCAGAGCGAAGTAGGAGGTCTTTGGAGGATCGGAAGTTACGTGCGGGCAGGTAGCGGGAGATTAGGACGGAGATATATGGAGGGGACAGGTTGTGGATGGCTTTGTATGTCAGCGTTAGTAATTTGAACTCTATTCACTGGGCAACGAGTAGCCAATTAAGGGATTGGCAGAGGGGAGCGGCCGATAAAGAATGGGGGGAGAGGTGTATTAAGCGAGAGGCGCAATTTAAGGTGGACTGGAGGGGTCGACAGTATTTGCTGGAGGCCATGGAGAAGGGTGTTACAGTAGTCTAAGCAGGAGATTATGAGGGCATGGGCTAGCATCTTTGTAGTTTCTGGGGTGAGGAAGGAGCAGATTCGATGGATGTTCTTGAGTTGGAGGCGGCAGGAGATGTTGAGGATTTGGATGTGCGGCTTGAAGGATAGGTCAGAGTCCAAGGTTATCTCAAGGCAGCGGACCCATGGGACTGGGGTAAGTGTAGAGGGCAGTCAGCAGCTACTGCTCAGCTAAGATCTGGAGGAGACGTCCGCCGCTTCCTCCGGTAGGCGGGCAAGTAGTGATGAGGAGAGTGGCATGGGAGCTGGTGTTGAGGAGGACATCAGTGAACTGCAGACAGTAGTGGATGACAATGTAGCCAGTCATAATTGGGAGGGGCTTCATCGTCATCAGGAGAAGAGGGTTGCAGCTTGCGCATGAGGCAGCGGGGGAGTCAGCAGGGTGGCAGCAGTGGGAGGTCGGGAGCTAAACGTGCCTGGGGTAGACCACCCGCTTCGCAGCAGCCTACCTGCCCGGAAAGCAGTGGTGTAGGGGTTCACAGAGGCAGTGGCGGTAGCAGACAGTTAGCACGGTGTGTTGGGGGTAAAAGCACCTACTCAGCGGTGTGGCAGTTTTTTGTAAATCCACGGGGGGGGCCTTGGCCATATGTTCAATCTATGAGCAGAAGGTGAAGCATGTCCAGGGTGCCAATGTTGGCAACACAGCCCTGTGTCAACATATGCAGCATCACCATAAAGTGGCCTGGGAGAGCTGTGTTTCCAATGTGGTGGTCCAGCCTGCCGCAGCAACCGCTGCAGCACCCAGAGGCACGCACGCCATTTCAGGCAGTCAAGGCTCCACCACCTCAGCCAAAGGAAGCTGTGTGTCCTTCCCATCATCTGCTGGTCGTTATGCTCATGCTGATGCTGCTCCTCCTCCTCCTAGTCAGTCATTACGTTAGCAATCCATCACAGAAGCAGTGCACTCATCCAATGGTGCAGAAGCTGAACGTGCTCCTGTCCAAGTTCCTGGTGCTGCAGTCTCTCCCTTTCCAAGTGGTGGACTCTGCACTTTTCAGAGTACTCATGGCTTGTAATGAGGCGAGGTGAAGAGTCCCAAGCTGTCATTTCTTTGCCAAAAGTACCAGCCCTGCACAAATATGTAGAAGAGAAGGTGGTCCAGTCCTTGAGCCTGTCGGTGTCTGCCAAAGTGCACTGTAGCGCCGACATGTGGAGCTGTAATTACGGTCAAGGACAATATATGTCATTTACGGCCCACTGGTTTAATGTGGTGCCTGCCCAGACACACCAGAAGGATAGGTGATGCAGCTTCAGCCTCCACGTTCTCACGCCGTTGGTCCTGCAACAATGTCAGCCTCAGCCACCACTGTCTACTCAGCCTCCACCGCAGGGACAATTCACAGTGCTCCTCGAGCATACCACATGTGCAAGGCACAGCGGTGTCATGCTGTTCTACACCTCATTTGCCTGGGTGAGTCACACAAGAGAGGAACTGCTCTGTGTCCTTCCTCAAGAAATCGAATCCTGGCTTTCTCCACAACACCTCAAAATTGGAACCATGGTGACCGACAACAGGAAGAACATGGTGTTGACGCTTCGTCAAGGAGGGCTGAGCCATGTGCCCTGCATGGCACACGTGTTCATTCTGGTTGTCAAGTGTTTCCTTAAGTGTTCCACCCATCTGCAAGACATCCTAAAAATGTCAAGGAAACTTTGCATGCACTTCAGTCACTCGTACACTGCCAATCACACCCTCCTTGAGCTGCAGTGGCAGAACGGCCTGCCACAACATAGGCTGATATGCGATGTTTCCACCCGTTGGAATTCCACCCTCCATATGTTGGATCAACTATATGAACAGAGAAAAGCCATAAACGATTTCTTTATGATCCAAGCGGACAGAGGTACTCCCCTTTGTACAGTTGTGTTTACATACCCTGGCAGATTTTTTGGCCTTTTTTCAGAGAATATGAATGATAACACAAAAACTTTTTCTCCACTCATGGTTAATGGTTAGTTGAAGCCATTTATTGTCAAACTTCTGTGTTTTCTCTTTTTAAATCATAATGACAACCAAAAACATCAAAATGACCCTGTTCAAACGTTCACATACCCCAGTTCTTAATACCGTGTATTGCCCCCTCTAACATCAATGACAGCTTGAATTCTTTTGTGGTAGTTGTGGATGAGGCTCTTTATTTTCTCAGATGGTAAAACTGCCCATTCTTCTTGGCAAAAAGTCTCCAGTTCCTGTAAATTCCTGGGCTGTTTTGCATGTACTGCGCGCTTGAGATCTCCCCAGAGTGGCTCAATGATATTGAGGTCAGGAGACTGAGATGGCCACTCCAGAACCTTCACTTTCTTCTGCTGTAGCCAATGACAGGTCGACTTGGCCTTGTGTTTTGGATCGTTGTCATGTTGGAACATCCAAGTACGTCCCATGCGCAGCTTCCTGGCTGATGAGTGCAAATTTGCCTCCAGTATTTGCTGATAACGTGCTGCATTCATCTTTCCTTTAACTTTGACCAAGTTTCCTGTGCCTTTAGCACAACTGTAACTTTAACGTTAGCTAGTGGAAGCTCATACACGACACCTGCCGTTTGCTCGTTCCCTTTGAGGAGGCCACTTTCTTAGTCGCCAGGACTATGGGATGAACAATGTCATTCCACTGATTCACATCCTGGAAAAGATGCTTTTCAATCTTTCTGGTCAAGGGACTGAAGATGTGGTGTCTACATCTCAAGGATACATGCGCCCTGTGGGGGCTGAACTGGAGGAGCAGGATGAGGAGGACATTGGAGCACAAACAATGTGTAGCCAAATGGGTGGAGAGGAGGAGCAGGAGCAACCAGAACAGCCAGAGGGAGATGAGGATGATGAGGCAGATGACTCAGACACACCGTGGCAGTATGCAGTGGAGATGGATGCAGGGAGTCCCTCGGGGTCACTTGCGCAAATGGCCCACAGCATGCTGACTTCCAGGCGCAGTGACAGCCAAATTGTCACCATTCGGCAGAGGGATGACTACTGGCTCTCCACCATGTTAGACCCTTTCTACTGGGGAAAAATGGGGGCCTTTTATACACCCACTGAGAGGGAGGACAAACTGAATTACTATAGAGATATCCTATGTAGTAAGTTGGCTGCTGGCTATCTGCGCCATCGTCCATCCTCTCTCAGGTCCGACCGGGCCCTGAGCGTTCACCTTGCACTGCCATGGCAGCTGTGAGGGGTGATGGCAGGAGCAGTATCGGCTCCATCAGCAGCAGCCTGAGCCTAGAGTCACTAATGAGCAGCTTTCTTCACCCACATAGTGAAGAAACTGCTCATCAGCAGCTAGACAGAGAGAAGAACCTGAACCAGCAGGTGGTGGCATACTTAGAGTACACCCTACCACCCATCATCGAAGATCCGTTGGACTACTGGCCAGCCAAACTGGATTTGTGGCCGCAACTGGCCGAGTTTGCCCTGGAAAAGCTGTCCTGCCCGGCCAGGAGTGTGGAATCAGAGAGGGTGTTTAGTGCGGCGGAGCCATAGTTACCCCAAGGAGAACTTGCCTGTCCACCCAAAATTTGGAGACTGACCTTTGTAAAGATGAATCAGGCGTGGATCAGCCAGGATTTCCACCCACCAATGCCTGATGCATCAGATTAAATGATCCATGCTGCCTCACCACACTCTGCCACTGGTTCATTGTATAGCCTCCTTAGGCTGTTGCTACCTACACATTATAGAGACATGCGAGGCACTGAGAGGGAGGACAAACTGAATTACTATAGAGATATCCTATGTAGCAAGTTGGCCGCTGCCTATCTGCGCCATCTTCTATCCTCTCGCATGTCTAACCGGGGGGCCCTGAGAGCTCAACTTGCACTGGCATGGCAGCTGTGGGCTGTGGGAGGGGATGGGGGTGGCAGGAGCAGTATCGGCTCCGTCAGCACAATGGGAACAAAATGGCGAATATGGTCCTCCTTATGGGTGTAGACACTAATAAACACCTTTAAATAAGTGATAATAACCACTAAGAATTATTGAATTATTATTGACAATTCTTTTTTAAAAATGGCCTGTAAGTTTATACTGGTAACAAAATGGCAAATATGGTCGTTATGTCTTTCCCCACGTTAAAGGCTTTTTTTTACAGATACGTGCAGATATAATTGGATGATAATTCAGCTTTCTTTGGCACAATAGTACTGACTAATGTTATGCTTTGGAAGAACAGCGACTAAGCCCCGTATAATAAACGCCTTTAAAAAGGCGTTTTTTTTTATAGATATGTGCAGATATTAGTGTATGATAATTCACTATTTTTTGCTGTACTGCACTGCAAAAGGCTTGTTGTGTTCCACCTTCTTTGAAGACACAGATATGAGTAATGAGCAGCAGTATAACGGCAGTGAGTGCTGCAATGTGAATTATGCTGCAAATTCTTGCTGTAAATGACCCTGCAACCACCCCAAATTCTTCTTTTAATTCCTCCCTATTGCTTTCCCTACAGTTCTAAGGCTCAGCCTCTTTCCCTGAACTTCTATATGTTTTCTAAGTCTTTCCCTTGCTCCTGCCTACGTCTGTCCCGACAGTAAGTCCTGCAACTTTATACTGGTAACAAAATGGCGAATATGGTCCTCCTTATGGGTTTTGACACTAATAAACACCTTTAAATAGTTGATAACCGCTAAGAATTATTGAATTATTATTGACAATACTGTATTGAAAAATGGCCTGCAACTTTATACTGGTAACAAAATGGCGAATATGGTTGTTATGTCTTTCCCCACGTTAAAGGCCTTTATTACAGATAAGTGCAGATATTATTGGATGATAATTCAGTTTTCTTTGGCACAATAGTATTGAATAATGTTATGCCTTTGAAGTATAGTGAATACACTCCTTATAATAAAAGCCTTTAAAAAGGCTTTTTTTTACAGATACGTGCAGATATTAGTGTATGATAATTCACAGTTTTTTGCTGTACTGCACTGCAAAAGGCTTGTTGTGTTCCACCTTCTTTGAAGACACAGATATGAGTAATGAGCAGCAGTATAACGACAGTGAGTGCTGATACGTGAATTATGCTGCAAATTCTTGCTGTAAATGACCCTGCAACCACCCCAAATTCTTCTCTCAATTCCCCCCTATCCTTTTCCTACAGTTCTAAGGCTTAGCCTCTTTTCCTGAACTTCTATATGTTTTCTAAGTCTTTCCCTAGCTCCTGCCGACGTTTGTCCCTACAGTAAGAGCGATGTGCAATGACTGTACCTAAAATGGCCGAGGGTTTTTATAGGGCTGTGACATCACAGGTCCTGCTTGCTGCTGATTAGCTGCCCACTTGGCATTGTGGGTGATCCCACACTCCCAGAGTCCCTTACCCCTTGTCCTAACATGTGTAGCGGCCATTTTATTAAAAAATGCGATTCGATGCATCAAAGCGTGAGGAAATCCGGAATTGTGGCGAATCGAAGATTTCCTGAAATTCAGATCGAATTCCACTTTGCTCATCTCTAATCAGAACAAATAACAAAAAAGACAGGGGGCAGCCCTGTCTGGTCCCATTTCTGATGGTGAACGCCCCAGAGAGGCAGCTATTAACTCTAACCTTAGCACTAGGTTGCGAATATAAGAACATTATCTTGTGTATAAAGGCTGCAGTGGGACCAACATTTTTTGAGAGTCAGTGACATGTATGTCCAATCTACCCAGTTGAAAGCCTTTTCTGCTTCTGTTGAGAGAAGAACTAATGGAGTATTCTTAAATCGGGCAGACTGGATCACGTGCAAGATACGCAGGGTATTGAGTTTCCCTTTCCTAACCGGCACAAAACCCATTTATTCGGGGTTAACTAGTACTGGGTGGAAGGTTAAACAGATTAAAATCTGTTTGCTAACAGTTTGGCGTAGAACTTAACATCGACATTAAGTAACGAAATCACCTTTATCTCCTGCATTTGATCGGGTCTTTACTTCCTTTGGGGATTATCGAGATATGTGCTTCTAGTGCTTGGGGAGGGAATGCATGGGTTGAATCTAAGGAGTTGCAGACCTGGAGGAATTAAGGGAGGTGAATGGAATTAAATTGCTTCTAATAGGAAGCCAGGAGGCCATCAGAGCCAGGAGATTTTCCTTGTGATGTATCAGAAAGGGCTGATTGTAGTTCTTTTATTGTAAATTGTGCAGTAAGTGTATGTTAATGTTAGGTCTGTTGAGTCGGTAAGGTGAGAGAGGAGAGAAACCTCTGCATGACAACAGAATGGTTCTGTAGCTCAGGGGGTGTCTCATTAGGCCTCATGTCATATAGTTCTTGGTAAAAGGAGCAGGATATATCTGAGGTAGTTTTAAGGCTGAGCCCAGACTTCAAGGATATTTCTGAAATAAATTTGTGTGGGGTGAGTAAGTTTATTTTCAAATTTAATGTGACTGGGGCGTGGTCTGAAATATTAATGAGACCTATAGTGGGTGGCAGTGATACTAAGTGACAGTGGGAAATAAAAATATAACCTAAGATGATAAAAGTTATGTGGGTTAGAGAAAAACATATAATCTCTAGTAGCTGGGCAGAAGGATCTCCAAGAGTCTGAGTTGGAAAGAAGAGAGGCATTTGGAGAGTCTACTAAGTGCTACGTAGCTTAGGGAAGATGCACCAGTGGATGAGTCAAGTAATGGCTGTAAGACAACATTAAAGACTAACTAAACTTTCGGACAACTTTTGATTTTCTGGCAGTATTTGTATCATTAATATATTTTGCAATATACTTTATTAACACATTTTGGATCCTTTCTGTGAAATCCTGCATTTTTTCACTCTTTTCCTTCTATATTGAGAGCTGTTCCTGCCTCTCATCGATTGTTACTCTGTACGGGAATACACAGGGCTGTGTAAAATGTAGAGATAAAGAGGGTAGTGGAGGGTCACTTCAAACTGTTATATCTCGAACATTATAAAACACATAAACTTACTTTGAGCGTTTCTTAAGATACTTATCAATATCCACCTGAGACTTTGAGTTGTTTTGGCAGAGTATGAAATTTTGTGTTCTTAGGTTGGCCTATCTTGACTATAGCTGGGTGGGGATGGGAATTAAGGTCCTAGCTGCACATCAATAGTAGGATCAGGGTCCAGACCAGGCAAACCCCTCTGAGGCCCACCAATCTGATGTCTCTGTATTGGCGGTCCAAGTGGGAGATGATGGTCCCCCTGGGACCTGCTGCCTGCATCCGAGATAGTGTTGAAAGCGGTGGTGTAGCTCAGTTTATAATATATGTACTGTCCCTTTATAATAATAATAATAATAATAATAATACATTTTATTTATATAGCGCCAATATATTCCGCAGCACTGTACAACTTGTAGGGTTCAAGTACTGACACAAAAGATACATTACAAAGAAATAGTCAATTCACACACTGGGACTGAGGGCCCTGCTCGCAAGAGCTTACAATCTATGAGGTAGAGGGGATGACACAGGAGGTAGCAGGGGCGGCAACAGATGTAGCATTGCTTATACAATGGTCAGACAATTCTGTAGTAGAGGTTACTGTCATTACACATATATAAAGCTGTATGAGCCGTCACCAGTCATGTCCTTTAACGTTCAGATGGTTCCTGGACATATAAAGCTAGTGTGATACGGCATCATATCCTGTGAGGTAATGTTGAAACATAAACAGAGGAGGGTACATTTTAGGGATTCTAACTACAGAAGGGTTTACATTAGGAGTTGTGATAGGCCTGTCTGAAAAGATATATGTCTTTAGTTTACGCTTGAAGCTGTGGAAATTGGGGGTTAATCTGATAGTCTGGGATAGAGCATTCCAGAGAAGTGGTGCAACTCGGGAGAAGTCTTGTATACGAGCGTGGGAGGTTCTGATAATAGAGGATGCTAGTCTTAGGTCATTGAATGAACGGAGAGTACGGGTTGGCCGATTTAAGAGTATTGTGAGCACCAAAAATCAAATCAGAGGTGTATTTGGCAGCAGACCATATCAGGAGGCTCCTGGGGATGCTTCTGTATATGAGTAACTCAGAGTAACTCAGTCTCTGGACAGCGGCCTCTAGCATGGAGGTATCTAAGGAAGAAATCCAAGATGGCCACTGCACTTTACAGAGGAGAGAAGCTGCACACTGGTCCTGAGGTATAAAGCCCAGAGAGGGCACACAATGTTGGGGAAGTACCTTAAAATAGTTTCCAGGGGGTCTAGTTGTCTCCTCGGATGGTTCATGCAGGGCCTGGAGAATTGGAGCAGGAGTCGCGGGGCCGCAGCCAGAATTTTAGTCCCTGGCTTCAATGCGGTGACTACACCGCAAGTACAAAAGTCACAGCTGGGTTGCTCTGATGGGCCAAATAGAGTTGTGGCAAGTCCGGGAGTACTGTAGACCTGATTAGAGCTCCTGGTTGAGTGACATATCTCCAATAATGAGTAATTTCAGGACAGACAGTCAGAGCCACGGAAGAACATGTCTGACCCCTGCAGTTGGTAAGCCACGGCACTCCAAGATATTCATCTTTTAGGCTGGGGCCCCATGTGGCAAAAACAGCAAAAACTGCAGCGTTTTACTGTCATTTTGAACACCATAAAAACAAAGCCCATAAGAAAGTCGTACAAATGCATTGTTTTCAAATTCCACCCCATTCTGAATTTTTTTCCAACTTCCCAGTAAATCTTAAGGAATGTTACATGGTACCACTATGAAGCACAATTTGTCCTATATAAATTAAGCACAAAAATAAAAAAGTTATGGCTCTTGGAAGGAAGGCAGAGAGTCAAAAACTAAAATCAAAAACCAAAAAATGCCTGTGTCGGGAATGGGTTAAGAGTCTTCTGTCAATCACTGTCAAAAAGTCTATTACTGTTGTGAATCAATGCTGTGAAACAATAAACTTTGAAAAAATCCAAGGAGAACTTAACAAATTTGATCTATTTTTTAAAATCATAAATCAATAATGCAAGGTGAAAGGAACAAACTTTGCAATGTACTTCACTAAAGAAAAGTTCCTTAAAGGGGTATTCCCATGAACATAATCAAATTTATATTTGTAGATAATGCAAAGTTAAAGATTTTTGCAAATATAAGTAGCTAAAAATTCTGCAGAGTTTTAAATATTTTCTCTAACTATGCTAGTGGTGACAGTCTGTTGTCTTGATCAGTTGCCGATGGATATGACCACGTATGCAGAAACTTTCTATGGTCTGGAACTTGTCAGGAACCCAGCCATGATTTTCTTATTGTTGCTAGTTTATCAGGCAGGGACACTACATGTATCAGAAGATATCCCTGCTACAATAAGGCAAATCATGGCTGATTTTCTGACCTTAGAAAGTTCTTGCATTCATGGTCGTATCCACTGGCAACCGATCAAGACAACAGATGTTTAGAGAAAATCTTTAAAACTCTGCAAAATGTTTAATCAGTTATATTTGCAAAAATGTTAAACTTTTAATTATCTACAAATTTAAAATTGGTTATGTTCATGGGAATACCCCTTTAAGGCTAAAGCCCGACGTTACGGAAACGTTGCTTTTTTTGTTGCAGATTTTACTGTTGTTTTTTTTTTATCCAAATCCAGGAGTGACTGAAAAAAGAAATTGGGAAAAGGAAGACGGTCTTATTTAGCTCCATCACATTCTGCAGCGCTTTACAGACATTGACAGTCACTGTCCCAGATAGGGCTCACAATCTAGATTCCCTATCAGTATGTCTTTAGAGTGTGGGAGGAAACCCACACAAACACAGGTAGAACATACAAACTCTTTGCAGATGTGGTCTTTGGTTAGATTTGAGACTAGGACTCCAGCACTACAAGGCTGCAGTGCTAACCACTGTGCCACCATGCTGCTGCTTGCTTTGGTTCAAAGAAACGCAACAAAATCAGCAACAAAAAAGCTGCATTTCAGCAATGTGGGGCCTTACCCTAAAGGGGTTTTCTGAGACTAAGAAAAGTTCTAGTTCCTGGTTGAGGGAACTTTTCCAGGCAGCCCATCCCAGCATCTGTCCCCTGCACATCCTAGCAGTTTTTCTTTCACAACCAGTATACTTAATTATGCATTTGTGTATATATATATCTGTGGCTTTTGAAACCCACACATGCTTTTTAAAGCATGCAGTTTTACCTGCATGATGCTAATGATAAAGCATTCACACCTTTTGCACATGTTGCTTATCTTCTTCACTCTCCCAGTGCATCTACCATGCAGCCAAACTGTCAGTGTCCATAAACCCCTCAGACTACTCACAAAAGCCTGTCCAATGGAGTCAGGGGGGATGCTGGAATTGTTAAAAATAAATAAAAAGAAAAAATGTGCTTGTCTACCTTGCTGCTTCTGTTGCCTCTAATCACTGCTGTGAACCAGGCACTGGTTTGTCTGGTGATCAGGGCAAACCTCCACCTCCTCCTGGCTGCTCTGGCAATAAAGTTTAGACAAATGCTTTTTTCGTCAGTGATGACATCACGCTCATGGTGGGTGTAGCAAACACCTGAAGTCATGTGCCGAATGAACGGCGCATGATCAGGACCAGTAAAGTGATTGCAACAGAGATTGTGTTGTCACACATTTCTGCAAAAGGGTGGGACACTTTTATTTGGTCTCAATTAGAAAAATTAATTTCACCATATTTCTGTAAAAAAAAATCTCGGAAAATCCCTTTAACTGTTTCCCATACTATTATGGGGGATGTCGAGTCTTTAAATATTATATACCGGCAATGCATGTTATTAGTGCCCACACTGATCATGGGCGTTAATCCTACTGATACCTTGACAAACCTGACCGATGCACCATTTTACCGTGGTGTATGGGCGCTGCCATTTTGGCAATGATTGCCATCTCCATGACTAGGAGGCCAATCTATTGCCTAGGCAGTTGGAAGCCTATTGCAGTGTGCTGTATTAGTGACCAGACCCCCTGAGGTTCAAGATACCTAGGAGGTCTTTAAAAGAAACGTTAGTTATGTTTATAAAATATAAAAACAAATAAAAAGAACCAAAAGTTCAAATCACTACCCTTTCTCTAGAACGCATATAAAAAATTTTCTCATGTGAAAATGCCCAAACTACAAACTTATAAAAGTAATTTTCCCATCATACATAAGGGATACTTCAGATTTACTTAGACGTTTAGAGGGACTTAGTCTAGAGGATGATATGATTCTAGCCTCCATAGATGTGGAGGCTTTATATACCTCTATTCATCATGATCTTGGTCTTCATGCAGTACAATATTATCTCAGAATGAGAGATATCCGAATGGAACCACAGAATTCTTTTGTCTTGGAAATTCTGCGGTTTTCTTTAACTAGAAATTATTTTGTTTTTGGCGGCCATTTTTTCCACCAGCTCAGGGGACCGCCATGGGGAGTCCATGTGCCCCTGACTATGCCAACTTGCTCCTGGGCTGGTGGGAGAGCAGTGTTGTCGCCTCTGATGACCTCAGCCAGTGGCAGTACAACATCTGCTTCTGGCTGAGGTACATAGATGATATTTTTGTTCTCTGGCGAGGGACAGGTGAGACATTCACAGAATTTGTGGGTGCTTTGAATAATAATAATCTTGATCTACACTTTACATCTGAGTGGAGTAGGGATAGTCTCCCTTTTCTGGATGTTCTGATTACAAGGGGCTTTGATAACACCATACAAACACAATTTTTTAGGAAAAAGACCTCCACCAATAGTTTATTGAGGTGGGAGAGTGCACATCCGGAACCTTTAAAGCGAGGTATACCTAAAGGACAATATCTTAGGGCAAGAAGGAATTGCTCAGGGTTAACTGCTTTTAAAAAACAAGCAGATGATTTACATACTCGCTTTATTGATAGGGGTTATCCCTTTGAAAAAGGCATTTAAAACAGCCATTGAAAGTAATCACAGTACTCTTTTACAACGAAGAAAAGAGAGAAGAATGTCAGATACTAACACACAATTTAGAATTGTTGGTACATTCAATATGGAACACTTGAGAGTGAAAAGGATCTTTCAAAAATATTGGTGGGTCCTTCAACAGGATCAGGACCTTAACAAAGTTATCCCTCCAACTCCGAGTATTACATTTAGGAGGGGTCGAAACTTAAAAGATCGACTAGTGAGTAGCCATTTTGTTGATAAAACGGTGGAATCAATGTGGCTGGACCGAAAACCCATAGGCAATTTTCGATGTGGTACATGTATAACATGTGATCAAATGAGTAGAACTAAAGCTATCACATGTTCTGCCACAGGGGCTGTTTTCTCATTGAAAGAATTTATTAACTGCAAAACTAAAGGAGTGATATATGTTGCACAATGTAACTGTCCCCTTGATTATGTGGGAAAAACAAAACATGAGTTCAGAAGACGTATGAGGGATCACTATAATGACATATATAACCAACGTGATACCCCTTTAGCAAGACATGCAACTGAGAAACACGGGAGTGATCCCACTTGTTTTAAATTTTGTGATATACAGACGGTACAGCCTCCTTTAAGAGGTGGAGATTGGAATCGATTGATACTTCAGAAGGAATGTAAATTGATACGTACCTTTAAATCTATCCAACCTCTTGGCCTCAATGAGAACATATCTTTTGGGTGTTTTCTTTAATGATTAAATGGCTGGTACAGCATTATGTACCAATGGGACAAATAGTATGTAGATCGCATATTGGTTTTCCCACTATGGTATAGGAAAAGAAGAGGAGAAGAAAGAAAAAGAAAAAAAAATATATATATATATTTTTTTTTACCTCTATGCTGTGACCTGTTTAATATCTGGAACCTAGGTCTCAATGTTACTTTTTAACAACTGCCTTTGTGCTGTGACTTATGTTCAATATCTGGAACCCAGGATTTCCAATTAACGAGCAATAAGACTGCCTAAAGGCTATCCCCAACTATAACGCTGGGATTTACGTTTTATAAGTATGATTTGGGCTAATAGGTTATGTTGTTATACTATCTACCTATAGCTCTTTAAACGATATCCTCTATTCATTGCATTAGTTCTGGGATTTATGCGTAAATGATTCACTTCTTTTCGGCTGTTTAAATATTATCCTTTATTTTTTTGCTATAAGAGTGATGTCTGGAATATTTTAGATACCCCTCTTTAATCACAGCTGAATATCGTGTTCATTGAAACGCTTCCAAATTGCTCCCAATTCACACACAGCACTCTAGATGGTAGTAGCGTTTTTTTTTTTCCTAATCTTTAAAGCGGTGAATAATTAGATAAGCCTGCCTTATATACAATCAACAACAAAGACTTTTTAATTCACTTTAGGGTGTGCGTTCAGTCAAATTTTATTTCTTATATTATTAAAAGTTATGTTTTATTTATAAAATGTTATGAAAAGAGACCCTCTTAAACTTTCTAGCTGCAATAATTTTCCCATATGGTGAACACCGTAGTAGGAGGGAGAAAAAAGAAAAAAAAAAAAAAACCCGAAATGCAGTTTTTTTTTGTCATTCCACCTCCCCAAAAATTTGAATAAAAAAATATGAAACATTCCCCAAAATGGGATAACTAAAAGGTATATCTGTCCTTGCAAAAAAAAAAAAGACACCTTATGAAGCCCATATATTAAAATATTAAAAGTTACACGTGTCAGAATATGACATCTTCAAGAATTTTTTATTTTTTTTTTTTTTTTTTTTAATCAGTGTTTTGATTTTTATTAACCACTTCCATACGAAATGCTTTACCCCCCCTTCCAGACCAGGGACACTTTCAAGTTTTTTGTATGTGCGGTTTTGGAGGGTGATAAAATTTTTATCATTTGCGGTATTCAACTAATTTCTGCGTCTTTTTTCGGTGACACATAAGGCTTTATTTTTATGTTGTTTTTATTTTTGCATGTGTTTTAATTTTTTTTATATCCGGGAAAATATAAACAAAAGAGGAGGGAAAACAGGTCTGTTTTTCACTTTTCATTTTTTTTTTATTCAATAACACAAAGTGCTACTAAAAAAACTTTATAAAATAGTTTTTACACTCCGTTACAGTAATTTTATTTTGTATGGTGTCGTCGGGGGTGGCACTATGACCTTTAATAAGGGTGTTTTATTGGCGTATTATTTTATTTTATTTTTTTTAATTATTATATTTACATTTTTTTTTAACTTTTCTATTATTTATTTATTTTTTTAACATGGTGTTCCCAAAAGGTCATAATAGACCTTTGGGGACATCTGATCACTTGTTTGTTTTTTTTGTTGGGGAGACTGATTTCCCCTGTAACTGGGGCTCCAGTTGCAGGAGGAATACAGCCTCCTCCAGCAGCTTTAACAGGCTCTGATCCGGGGGGGATCACGTGACCACTGTGTCAGAGGGGAGCCGCAAGATGGCGGCACCCATAGCACTGTATACAGTGCTCATTGAGCGCTGTATACACAGCGATCAGGAAGGCAGGTAAGGTAATAAACCTTCCCTATCTTCTCTCTGGGAGCTCCGGCTGAAGTTACAGCTGGCTCCCCATTTCAGCAGCTGCACGTTTTCGTGCGTATGTTTTTGATATACTGGTACATCTTTGCAGAAGTAGACAACCACCTTCCGGACGTAAAAACCCAATGGGCAGTCCATAAGTGGTTAAGGTGTTAAAACATAATCAAAACTATATAAAATTGGTATTACCATAATCTGGCGGACATGCAGAATATAGGTAACATGTCATTTTGGCTGCACAGTGAATGCAAAAACCCATAAGAAAGTGGCATGAAAATAGTTTGTCTTTGATTTCACCACATTATGATTTTTTCCAGTTTCCTAGTACATCATATGGAATATTAATTAGTACCATCCTGAAATACAATTTATCCCACAAAAATTAAGCCATCATACTGCTTTTGAAAGGTAGGCAGTAAAAAACGAAAATCAAAAAATGACTCTGGCAGGTTAGGTATTATTCCTGTCTTTACTTCTAATCTTAGAACAGTTTACTGAGGCCAATCAGCGGCTTTAGCGGAACTCCGGAAGAGACCCAGGAGAAGCCGCCTGAGCAGAAGAACTGGGACACGCAGGAGGACACCGGAGCATCGGGGACAGGTGAGTATGCATTTTTTTTTTTTTTTTTTTCCACTGCCCCGGCCGATTTAAATGTTAAAAGGGTTGTCCATTTTTGCCTGGACAACCCCTTTAACCCTTTAGCGACCCAGGGTGTAATAGTACGTCCTGAGTCGCATGACGATGTATGGAGAGAGCTCAGGAGCTGAGCTCTCTGCATACAGGGCGGATTCCGGCTGTATAATATGCCTGCACCGATCGCGGCTGTTAACCCTTTAGATGTCACGGTCAAAAGGGACTGTGGTGTCTAAATTGCATGGGTGCCACCATTTTTCACCGATCACTGCCCTCCAGAATGTCATCGGAGAGTGGTGATCAGTTGCCATGACAGCCGGGAGCCTATTGAAGGCTCCCAGGTCATTACATTAGATCTATTACAAGATGCCAGAGGCATCGTCTAATAGAAGTAAAGGCATTTTGCTATTCACTACAATACAGTAGTATTGCAGTGAATAGTATGAGCGATCAGAGCCCCCTAGGTTTCAAGGTCCCTAGGGGGTCTGCTCATACAAGTAAAAGTAGAAAAAAAAAATTTTTTAAAAGTATAAAAAAAAAAAAAAAAACACAAAAGTTCAAATCACCCCCTTTCCTTAGATCAGATATAAAAGTAAATAAATAAAAGTAAACATAAACACATTAGGTATCCCCGTGCTCCAAAATTCCCGAACTATTAAAATATTTATCCCATACGGTGAACAGCGTAGCGGTGAAAGAAATCAAAATAGCCAAATAGCGTTTTTTTCAACACTTTGCCTCCTATAAAAAATTGAATAAAAAGTGATCAAACCATCAGATCTTTCCCCAAATGGTATCAATAAAAACGTCATGTTGTCCCGCATAAAAATTCGCCATAACAAGCTACATACATGTAAATATGAAAAAGTTACAGGTGTCACAATATGGTGACACAAAATTTTTTTTTCTATTTTGCAAAGCTTTTAATTTTTTAGGTATCAAAACATTACAAATACTATATAAATTTGGTATCACCGTGTTCGTACTGACCTGCAGAATACAGTTAACATGTCATTTTTACCACACAGTGAACGCTGTAAAAATTAAACACATATGAAATTGGCGCAAATGCAGTTTTTCTCTGCACCTTTTTTTTCCAGCTTCCCAGTACATTGCACAGCATATTGAATGGCACCATTACAAAGTACAATTTGTTTCGCAAACAATAAGCCATCATGTGAATTGAGAAATGAAAAAGTTATGGCTCTTGGAATGTGGGGAGGGAAAAACGAAAATGCAAAAAAAAAAAATAATGGCCGAGTCTTTAAGGGGTTTAAGGTAAAGCTTTAATGTATCAATCATAAACTGAAAGATATTTAAGTAGTCTAAAATATTTGCAGTTAAAATCTATTCTCTGTCTTAAATACAAGTTCTGCATGAACCAGAAGTCAAGTCAATGACCAGCTCAGCAATTTAACTGAAATTGAATGTCAAAAGCCACACATACTTTTCTTTTACATTTTTATGGAAAACTGATTGTATTCATTATTTTCATGTACATTTTGTGATTAAAATGCATTTAACAAATCTTTTGTGCTTGTTTTCTATAAAAGAGACATTTTTAGTTCCATCCCTTTCTGGGTTACAGGCTAAGTATTCCTGGAAGAAACATATTACCAAATAGTCCCAGCAGACAAATGAACACTTAAGAGACTTGGAATGGATAAGAACACTATCACTATTTGATTATACTAGCATTGTTCAATTAGGAGAATGGGGAATGTTTCCAGTGGGGTATTTTATATAAGGTGCACAGCTGTTTCATACTTTTATGCCCTCACACTTTAAATCTAATGGGCTTGTAATTCTAAAGGACAGCCAAAAGAGCTTTGGATTTAGGGCTTCTGTTTTTAACTGTAGGGGAATACTATGAACCAAACAACCTATTCAAATGCTTAAAATGTACTTCATGCAACAAACGTTGAGAGTTTATTTAGAAAAATTTACAGTTACAGGCTGAAATTTGTTTTATTATATATCACCTTTTTACACTATAACCTATTGTATTACAAAGCTTTTTATGGCTAGTGAAGTATTTCATGTTGTGTGCTTACTACACAGATATTGCTGACATCTGACCACTAGGAGGTACAGTGCCTTGTGAAAGTATTCGGCCCCCTTGAACTTTTCAACCTTTTGCCACATTTCAGGCTTCAAACATAAGGATATAAAATTTAAATTTTTTGGTGAAGAATCAACAACAAGTGGGACACAATTTTGAAGTGAAACGAAATTTATTGGTTATTTTAAACTTTTGTAAAAAATAAAAAACTGAAAAGTGGGGCGTGCAATATTATTTGGCCCCTTTACTTTAAGTGCAGCAAACTCACTCCAGAAGTTCAGTGAGGATCTCTAAATGATCCAATGTTGTCCTAAATGACTGATGATGATAAATATAATCCACCTGTGTGTAATCAAGTCTCCATATAAATGCACCTGCTCTGTGATAGTCTCAGGGTTCTGTTTAAAGTGCAGAGAGCATCATGAAGACCAAGGAACACACCAGGCAGGTCCGTGATACTGTTGCGGAGAAGTTTAAAACCGGATTTGGATACAAAAAGATTTCCCAAACTTTAAACATCCCAAGGAGCACTGTGCAAGCGGTCATATTGAAATGGAAGGAGTATCAGACCACTGCAAATCTACCAAGACCCGGCCGTCCCTCTAAACTTTCATCTCAGACAAGGAGAAGACTGATCAGAGATGCAGCCAAGAGGCCCATGATCACTCTGGATGAACTGCAGAGATCTACAGCTGAGGTGGGAGAGTCTGACCATAGGACAACAATCAGTCGTACACTGCACAAATCTGGCCTTTATGGAAGAGTGGCAAGAACAAAGCCATTTCTCAAAGATATCCATAAAAAATCTCGTTTAAAGTTTGCCACAAGCTATCTGGGAGACACACCAAACATGTGGAAGAAGGTGCTCTGGTCAGATGAAACCAAAATCGAACTTTTTGGCCACAATGCAAAACGATATATTTGGCGTAAAAGCAACACAGCTCATCACCCTGAACACACCATCCCCACTGTCAAACATGGTGGTGGCAGCATCATGGTTTGTGCCTGCTTTTCTTCAGCAGGGACAGGGAAATTGGTTAAAATTGATGGGAAGATGGATGGAGCCAAATACAGGACCATTCTGGAAGAAAACCTGTTGGAGTCTGCAAAAGATCTGAGACTGGGACGGAGATTTATCTTCCAACAAGACAATGATCCCAAACATAAAGCAAAATCTACAATGGAATGGTTCACAAATAAATGTATCCAGGTGTTAGAATGGCCAAGTCAAAGTCCAGACCTGAATCCAATCGAGAATCTGTGGAAAGAGCTGAAAACTGCTGTTCACAAACGCTCTCCATCCAACCTCACTGAGCTCGAGCTGTTTTCCAAGGAAGAATGGGCAAGAATTTCAGTCTCTCGATGTGCAAAACTGATAGAGACATACCCCAAGCGACTTGCAGTTGTAACCACAGCAAAAGATGGCGCTACAAAGTATTAACTTAAGGGGGCCGAATAATTTGGCATGCCCCACTTTTCAGTTTTTTATTTTTTACAAAAGTTTAAAATATCCAATAAATTTTGTTCCACTTCACAATTGTGTCCCACTTGTTGATTCTTCACCAAAAATAAAAATTTTATATCCTTATGTTTGAAGCCTGAAATGTGGCAAAAGGTTGAAAAGTTCAAGGGGGCCGAATACTTTCGCAAGGCACTGTATATAGGTTATGAATGGTTATAAATCATTGTAGGTCCATATGTAATCAAAAGATATTGTTTAAGATAATGGAAAGGAATTGTGAAAGGTATAAGAATTAATTTTGTAAATAGTATGAACTCACAAACAAATCAGATCTCAATGTATAGTACAATGTCAATGTCATATGGGAATGCAGAAAAGGTTGCCATTGTAAATCCATCACAATCTTATCATAAAACAGATTGTGTTAACAGGGCTGGCTCCAGGTTTGTGTGGGCTGTTGGGCGACAGAGTCTCAGTAGATTGCTTTGTGGCACAAGTCATGGGGCAGAGGTGTTTTCATCTAAAAGGCTATGAAGTAAAAAACACCTGAAATTGGTCAACATCAGTGACTTGTGGCTGCCCTTGCCCCTAGCATAGCTGCTGCCGCACACCCGCGCTTCTGCAATAAGGGGCCCGTCCACTGCCCATATTCTCCATCCACTCATCTATAATTTATCTACACACGTCCGCTCAGCTTCATACACAGGGGATTGGAGACAGGGTGTATGTAATGTCATGTCATGCGGGAGATGTGAGAGCTGTGAAGAGAAGAGAGCCAGAGAGAGTTAATTACACTATCTCTAACAGGGCCATGGCTCTCACAGTTCCCTTCCGCACAACGTGACTTTACACACAGTCTCCACCTGCCTGGGTATGGACGCTGAGTGGCTGTGTAAGTCATAGGTGCCTGGATGGAGGATTTAGGTAGAGGGAAAGCGCTCTAATGCAGCAGCATGGGCATGTCGGAGCGGCCATACTAGGGGCAAAGGCAGCAGCCATACTAGACGCAAAGGCAACCACAAGTCACTAATGTAGCCTTATGGGGCTAGTGCCACAGTCAGTGTCAGTGTTCTTTAGAAAAACATTCTTCACTGGCACTGAATGATGCACTAGTCCCCCCTTCCCCTAGAAGTCAGATTGACTGCTGGGGAGGGGGAAGCAGTACCACAATCAGTGCCAGTGAATGGTGTTCTTTGGAAATACACTGACACTGACTGTGGCAATGTCCCCCCTCCCCCAGGCAGTCAGTTTAATAAAATTCTTAAAGGGGTTGTCCGGGATTAAATAAAAATTAACCCCTAAACTAAACCCCCTCCCCCACCTAACTTTTAATTTACTTATATTAAAAAAAATCTATAATTACCCACACTTTCTGATAATCCGGTGACGTTCTGTTTCGCCTTTTCCAAAACGGAACGTCACCATTACTCCCCCCCCCCCCCCAACCCTATCATACTTAGATATCTTCCTCTCTGGGAACGGCTCCTCCCCTCTTCCTCTCTGCCAGCGCTTGTGCAGTCTGGAGGTGCCTGCGACACATGTGCAGTAGAGATGGCATCCAGTCTCTACTGCGCAGGCATCAGATGTACTTCTGGTCTGTGTACGCACTTGCAGAGAGGAAGAGCGGCGTCTCAAGCCTGCGCACAGTGAAAGAAAAGGAAGAGCCGTCTCCCAGAGAGTAAGACAGGTATGCGGTGGGAGAGTGGGCTGAGTTAGTTAGTTGGAAAGGGCTAGTAGTGGGCAGGATAGCTAGAGAGGGAATGTAAGGGAGTGAGAGAGGAGGTGGGGAAGTAGAGGAAGGTAGTGTGGAAGGTACACAGGAAACTATACAGCAGGAAGCTACACCATGTACCTGCACACAGTATAACGTCAAATAGCGGACCCTCCACACAGTATAATATTCCATAGTGGCCCCTCCACTCAGTATTATGTCCAATAGTGTCCCCTCGGCACATTATTATGACCCATAGTGACCCCTCCACATAGTATTATGTCCCATCGTGGCCCGGTCACTACAGTGATCGAAGATAGCATGGAGTCGTGCCAGAGAGTAACACTGTTTTTTATGTTTTCTCACCTCCCCTGGGCCTCTGATCATTATACTCGGGGTCTGAAGAGACTTTCGACTGTTCAGATTTACAGAGCTGCTGTGCTGCCTAGCAGAAACCCTGGGGTGTCTTTTCGGCCTATGATGGTTGAAGTAGTAACCTCTCCTACAAGCACTGCATGTCTGTTTGCTGTGTGTGTCTCTACAGTGCAAGGCCATTGAAGCACTACTGGTAGATCATTTAGGAGCCATGCTGATAATAGCTACTGATGCTTATTACCTGGCCCTGCTGAGCTGCTGTTTCACCCATCTTGGATATTACTTATTTTGGATTGAATGTGGGAGTCCTTCCTGAAATTTCCTGACCTGCAGCCACTAACAGAAAGGCCCCTTTCATCGGCATTGCACAGCTGAACTCAGTGTGTGGCTTACGGTGGCCATATACTTCAGAGGTGCACAATTCTCTGTAATATATATTTGCACCATTCCTGCTTGCATTACTGTATGTTCGATACTTTGCCCTGACCTCATGATGGTACAACAGAAGGTCAAAACTAGAGGCATTAAAAAGCTGACAGAATATTTTACTTCTATGTTTTCCTCCAAGCCCTTTGTGAGCCCTCATTGTTCTGTATCCCCATCTGCCAAAACAACAACCTTCAGGTCTTCCTGCTCTACTGCCTTAGATCCCTTCTTTCATGTCTCTCCTGCCGTACAATCTGGCTCCCCCGGACCTGAGAGATAATGGCAAATTTTCACCCTCCATTACTCCATCTGCCTCTCCATCCAGCAAAGGTCCGGCTAGCAAACGTAGTACATCAATCCCTATTCCTATTGCCTTAGGAGAGCCCACCCCGATGCCCAGTTGTGACCTGGAAAATTTTCCATCTTCTTCAGCTTCTGTTACCAAGTCCCATGCTAGTTCTCCTTTAAAACAACAATACCCTTCATGTCAACTCTCTTACCAACTAGCTACAATCCAATATTGACTCTCTAGGCTCTCAGACTGATCACATTGAACAAAAAATGGCAGAATTCTCATCGGCCCACAACAAGTTGGTTGATGCTCATAATCTTGTGGAGGATGATGTCTTGTGGTTCTAAACTAAATTGTGGATGCTGAGGATTGGTCCTGTTGCAATAATATTAAAATTAGAGGTGAATTGGAAGAGGTCTCTGGTTCTGAAATTGCAGAATATATCAAGGCCCTCTTCAAAGGGTTATTGCCATCACTTTCAAAGCTGGACCTTACTATTGACTGTGCCTACTGCATACCAAAATCTTAGTCTGCACCAAAGTACCAAGGGGCATTCTTACACTTGTCCACTCCTACCATATTAAGGATGCCCTGATGTCTGAAGCTTGCAGGAGGAGATCTCTTCCTGAACCATATGATAATATCTCTATATCAGGCTGCCACCTTGCAAGTGAGAAGACAATTTCCACTAATCCAAGCTCTGTGAGAAGCACAAATTAAAACTAGTGGGGTTTTCCGGTCAAACGCTTTATCTCCAAAAACAGTTCTGCGACGGTGACCTCTTCCGTAGAAGGTGGGCTGGAATTGCTCAAGTCATGTAGCAATTCCTCTTCTCCAGTGTTGTGCTACCATGCCCTGGGTCTCCATCTCATATCCCAGAGGAATGCCGCATTGTGGGCTCCATGAAGCATCGCACCTAGCCAATGCTATAGCTGTACCAGGTTGACCTAGTACCTTCTGCCTTATGTTTATTCTATTTGTGTTTCAATAGCATCTGTAAGCATAGCCTGATGTGGAGTGAGGCTAGGAAGGTACTCTGTGATATACTGATGGTTCAAGAGACTCATTTCCACAATGACAGACTCCCTAAGTGCACTAACAAATCCTTTCCTCACATTTTCACTGCCTCTGTCCCCTCCAAAAGTAAAGGACTCATGACTGCAATTAAAGACTCTGTGTCTTTCAACATTAGGTCTTGCTTTACTGACTCTTAGGTCGATATATCATCTTGACCTGTGACATCAGTAATGTAGCCTATACCCTGGTAAATGTACTGTATATTTCCCTAATTCCCTCCAAGGTCGCTTTATCTAAGACTGAAGCTCCAAGTGGCGTAAACACTGTGGTTTCACAAACTTTCACAGTTCCTGCAAATTTGATGGGATTCTAGCGAATCCCATCCACACATTGCAGAAAAATACCCGCTGCAGATATGCTGCGATTTCCAGAAAGTCGCATTTTTGGAAATCACAGCATGTTAATTATACCTACAGAAAAGCTCTGCAGGAAAAATCTGGATATGTTTCTGCCGCGGTTTTTCCTGCAGCGCTTTCTGGCTGCGGCCTACTACTTGGGGCCTTAGCCTAAAGTGGTTACAAAAGTATAAGAGATTAAATATGGCCTCTTAATTATTGCAGGTGATCTTAATATCATTATGCATAAAACAGTAGATTACTACATTTTGCAGCCATACTGACAATTTTTTAGCAGGTACAGTACACAAGGAAGGATTGTTTGATGTCTGGCACTGCCAACACGGCACTGAGCGTGATTATACTTATTTCTCTTCCTAGAGGCAATCCCACTCTTGTATTGATTTCTTCCTAACTGACAAAAATACCCTTCTACTGTCTCTCAAAGCCCTCATAGGAATATCAACATAGTCTGATCATGCCCCTATTTCACTCTTCTTAGCAAAAAAAAAAAATTTCTTCCCCCTCAACACATTGAAAACTTAACGATTACATTCTGTCTCATCCTGTTTATCAGAAACAGATATCAGACAATCTAATATACACTGGTTCAGGGGGTGTGGCCTGGCTATGGAGGAGTGAGGTCGCATATTCCTCAGCTCCTTCCCTGGCTTACCTGGGCCGACGCCGAATCCGCTGACCAGAGCTTCTCCTGCCCCGTGGACCATGGGCAAATCCCAGTGGGTCCCACTCTCCCGAGTGACCCTACAGGGCCCACCATCGATAGATTCCTCCGGGGCCCAGGCACTCCTGGGTCACAGCCAGCGCCTTCCAAGATGGCGTCCGACACCGCCGCTTCATCCCGCGGTTCTCCCGCGTTCGCACAGCCGGCACTCTTAGCGGTTTCAGCCGCCGAAGCGGCCCTGCCCCCACCGGAGATCGGGGCTTGTTCCCTCAGCCCACCCGGGATATGGACAATGAGGGAGTCTGGGCTCCGTTCAGCCCCCGTTTCACCTGTGTCGGCGGCGGCTTCTGAGTGCGACTGGCCGTCCCTGCTGCCGTCTCCTGTGCCCTACATGTCACAGCGTTCCCCGGAGGCGACCAGCATGAAGCAAACTTCCCCCCAGGGGCCTCCAGGAGGTGAGAAGACCCCCACCCTGCCCTGTCCTGTGGCTTCCTCTACCCCTTCCACGGCCCTGTGCTCTACAATGAAGGCCCCTCTGTTTACTCCCCCTGGCAATGGGTTACAGCTGGACTCATACCCTCCTGGCACTTCCTCCACCAGTAGTCTCTGCCCAGCACCTGCCACAGTACCGCTGAGCTTGCTATGTGCCACGGCAGCTCCATACTTACCTCGGGCATCCCATGTCCCTCTGATACCTCCTCCTGTCATGGCCTCCGCCTCTGCTGGTCAGAGTGCGGGGGACCCCACTGGGACTGTTCCTCCTTCATTCTGCACTACATCCTCTTCTACCACCTCCTCCGTTACCCTGGCCGAACTACGCCAACTGAACGCCTATCTCCGTGCCATCCCCACAATGTTTGACACGGAGGAATATGTGGCATGCCTGGAACAGTCATACAAATCTGAGTTGGCCGCTGTTCGTTCTACTGTACAATCATTGGAGGGGAGAGTGGATACCCTGGAGGCCTCTTCTACCTTGCTTTCTACCCAGTTATCCACCCACGACTCTGTACTGCTGTCTCACGCTCACCAGTTGCACCACCTGACCGATCTCTTGGATGACCTTGAGAACAGGAACAGACGGAACAATATCAGGGTGCGGGGCCTTCCTGAAGTCATTGAACCCCAGCAACTGGACACTACTCTGCGCACTATTTTGAACTCCCTCCTGACTCTCCGCTCGAGTTGGACCGGGCGCATCGTTCCCTGGGTACCAGCTCAAAGAGGTCATCATGCGGAAGGCCAGGGATGCCCGCCAAGTCAAGTTTCAGGATGCTCCTATCAACTTACTCCTGGATATGTCCAGACTCACCCTTGCCAGGCGGCATGCTCTGAAGCTTCTTCTGGACCTTCTGACTCGTCACCAGATCCCGTACTCCTGTAGGTTTCCTTTCCGACTGCAGGTCCGGCGGGATGGCCGTTCTTTTTCCCTAACTCGTCCGGACGATGTTCCTGCCTTCACAGCTGCCCTTGGACTCCCTCCGATGCGGATTCCGGAGTGGCCATCATTACCTGGCGCCCCAGAACCAGCCCAACTTGCGCGGTCCCAGCGCCACCCCAGACGCCGCCGACGTGACCGAGCCTCCACGATTGCGGCTCAGCAACGGGACCATCAAGCCTCCCCGACTTGAACGCTGAACTGCCTCTCTTGCACACCAGCGAGACTGCCTTTCTGTAACCCCTAGGGGTTTTCGTCCGCCCCCTGCGGGACCGTGAAGTACCGTTATCTTCCCTCTATCTCTATCCTTCCCACTTTTTCTCTCTCCCCCCCTCTTTTTTCTTCTCTTCCCTTTCTTCATGCCCGCTTCCTTTTTCTTTTTTCTTTACTCTGTTTTATTCCCCTCTCTCCCATGCCTTGGTCTATCTAGCTTCTTTACATCATTTTGGTCAGCAAATTTTTGTTGTTACAGTTACCTCTATAGTGGCGTGGCCCAGGGACCCGTGGGGGGAGCAGCTCCTTCCTGGAAAGCTCGTTCCCCACCGGGGTCTCCGTGCTACTGTGTAGCACGTGTTTAGGTATTGTTTGCCTTTTCCCCACCTGTTTTGGTGGTGGCTCATTCCACCACCTTACTGCATAGTCAGTTGAATTCTGTTTCTGCGTTAGATTGTGTCGGATCGCATTAGTTTTTCCCTTTCCTAAGTGGGTGTTCCTTTTCTGTTCCCCCTTCCCCCCCCTTTCCAGCCATGTCTACTTTGAATATTTGTACCTTGAACGCAAGAGGACTTAATGTCCCACAAAAACGCAGCCAGATCTTGTACCAACTTCACAAAAAATGTTCTAATATCCTTATTTTACAGGAGACTCATTTTAAGGAAGGTCATGTTCCGGATATCCGCAACCGCTATTTCCCCGTTTGGTTCCACAGCGTCAATCCGGCCGCCAAGTCCAAGGGAGTATCTATTGCTCTGCATAGGTCTCTGCAGCACGAGGTAATGGACACTCAGGTTGACCCCAAGGGTAGATTTGTCTTTCTCAAACTGCGCATCGCGGGTACGGTCCTCACCATAGCAGGTTGCTACCTCCCTAATCAGAGACAACTGCGGTACTGTATGGACCTAGTCGGCAAACTCTCTGACTTCGCGAGGGGGTCATGATCCTCGGGGGTGACTTTAATTTAGTTTTGGACCCCATGACTGACTCTACCCCTCCCCACTCCCAGTCCCACCTGCGTAGCCTTAAGACTGTTCTTCATAACTCCCAGCTGGTTGACGTGTGTTGCGCATCCTACATCCCAATGAGCAAGACTACACGTATCACTCCCCCCGCACACAACTACTATAGCCGCATTGACTTTTTCTTGATCAGCCACCACGCCCTTTCTTGGGCCCCTACCAGACAGATTGGTTCCGCTCTTTGGTCGGACCATTCGCCTGTATTTCAGTGTATTTTATTTTATTTTATTTTAGTGTACTGTATTTTATATCAGTGGAGGTTCCGGGACTCGTGCGCTATCCCCTCAACTGGCGTCTGAACGACAGCCTTTTAAAAGATACCACTTGCTGGGCGGACGTCGGCTCTGCGATCAGGAACTTTGGTCTTGATCACGCTCAGGACTCGACATCACTTCCTCTACAGTGGGAGGCGCTAAAATGTGTGGTCCGGGGCGTCCTGATTAAACATGGTGCACGTCTTAAAAAAGAGTGGGCGGCGTGGGTCTCCTCGCAGCTAGCCCAGATTCATTCCCTTGAAGTGCAACATAAACGTTCCTGCTCTCAGGCGAACTTCACAGAGCTCCTCAATGCTAGAGAGGAGCTTCGAGCCCACTTAGACGAGATGTCCATGCTCTTCTGTGACAGTGTCCGGAAACACTATTATGAGTTCGCGGATAAGTGTAGCCCTTCCCTCGCGCGTTGCCTACATCCTCACAATACCCCCACGTACATCCCCCAGATAAGTAAAGGCCCTGGGCGATCGGTCCATAACCCAGCGGACATCGCGGAGGCGTTTCGTTCCTTTTACCACGATCTCTATAACATTCGTGGGCAATATGCCGATCTTGCCCCCGGACTCTCTTAGTGAGAAAATCTGTGAGTATGTTGTCGAGACCTCTCTTCCCACTATCGCTCCCTCAGATAGAGCGCTTCTTAAGGACCCTTTTCCCTCGCCATTCAATCTTCCCCCTCAGGCAAATCCCCTGGCCCCGATGGGTTTACCCCCAGATTTTACAAGTCCTTCCGAGACCTCCTCTCTCCAATGATGGCCCGTGTCTTTAATAGTATCGATGACATCACTCCGTTTGCCCCCCAATCCCTATCGGCCCTCATTACGGTTCTCCCCAAATCTGGAAAAGATCCATCCTGCTGTGCCAGTTATCGCCTGATTTCCCTGCTCAACATTGACATCAAATTATTTGCCAAATTGCTGGCTAATCGTCTCTCCCCTTTAATGCCGGGCCTGATCCATACTGATCAGGTTGGCTTTATTTCAGGCCGCGAGGCCAGGGACAATGTTTGCAAGACGCTCATGGCGATCTCTGCGGCCCGCACTACCAATGTCCCTATGTGTTTGCTTTCTGTGGACGCTGAAAAAGCATTCGACCGCGTTCACTGGGGCTTCCTGCAGGCCACACTCCAACAAGTTGAAGTCGGCCCGGGGTTCCTGGGTAAGGTGCTTTCTCTTTACGGCGACGCGTCAGCAAAGGTGCAGGTCAACGGGCCTCTCTCCAACTCTTTTCCCGGTTCGCAATGGCACACGGCAGGGTTGCCCCTTGTCCCCTCTTTTATACAGACTGGTCATGGAACACCTAGCGACAGCCTTACGGAACTGTCCTAGTGTCCATGGTTTGCAGCTGGGCAACCGACATGTCAAAACGGCTTTATACACTGACGACCTCCTCTTGTACGTCTCTCAGCCGTGTGTTTCCTTTCCATCCATTCTGCGTGAATTCCGTCGCTTTGGCCACCTGAACAATTTCAAGGTGAACCTCTCCAAGAGTGGGGCCCTCAATATCACCTTGCCACCAGCCGAAGCAGCCCTCCTAGCAAACGATTTCCCCTTCAAATGGCACCTTACCTCCATTAAATATCTCGGGATCCACGTCCCTTCAGACCTCACCCTTCTCTACCACCTTAATTACTTACCGATCCTCGAATCCCTTTCGACGAACCTGCGGAAATATGGTTCCCTCATGCTCTCTTGGTTCAGTCGCATCAACGTGCTGAAAATGGATGTCATGCCCCGTTTATTATATATGTTCCAAGCTCTGCCCATTCCAATACCACGCTCTTTTTTTGCTCGTGCTCAGACTCAGTTTGGGAGGTTTGTGTGGGGAGCAGCACGGAGCAGGTTGCACTTCCGGACGCTGATGCGCCGTAAACTCCGTGGCGTTGCGGGCCTGCCTGATCCTCGACTATACTACCGCGCGACAATACTGCTGCGCCTCTTTGACTGGCGTTATCACGGGGCGGACAAGCAATGGGTCTCTATAGAGACGGACTTGCTTTCGGAACACCTCCCCTCCCTACCTTGGGTTACATCTCACTTTCGTCCCAGCGCTATCAGACACTCCATTCTATCCTCCCACTTCCTCAAGACTTGGGGCTCCATAAGTGCGGGTGGCCACATAGCCAGGGTCCCGGGCCCCCTCAGCCCTCTGTTCCGAAATCCAATGTTCCCCCCGAGTTGCTCCGCTGACAAATTCCAGGGACGACGTTCGCCTACATCAGGTCACAAACAGCGCTTCTCTTCCCTCTCTGGCACAATTGCAAGTTTCCCATCCTAATATCCGTTTGTCTTGGTTAGAATATGGCCAGCTCACTTCATCCTTAAGTTCTCCCTGCTTCCCACTCTCTCATCTTCTCTAACCGACCTAGAGTTTTCCCTTTCCCGGACTGACACCACTGCGCGTGCCCTCTCTGTTCTTTATGGTATCCTCCTCCAGGACACTACACCCGGGCCCCCCTCCTACATTGGCCCCTGGGAATCTAACCTTGGTACCTGCCTCTCCACTGCCAACTGGGATAAGTCCTTCCTGTACACGCATAAACTCCCGTTGCCCTGTGCTGCACAGGAAAAGAACTACAAAATACTGACCCGCTGGTACCGCTGTCCTGACCTCTTGCATAGGATCTACCCTAGTGTTTCTGACTGGTGTTGGCGCTGTGGTTCCGAAAGAGGCACCTTGTATCATATTTGGTGGGAATGCGCTGCCCTCAAGCCCTTTTGGTATGCCGTCTTTACGCTTTATGCTAAAGTGAGCGATAGATCTGTCACACCCTCGCCCCAGCTTGCACTTCTCTCCATCATACCAGGGAGGGTCTCGGCTGTTAAGGACCTCTTGCGACATTTCCTCACTGCCACCAGAACAGACATTCCCAGGCAGTGGCGCAGTACTGCCGTGCCTACCCTTGTGGAGTTTCTTCAGGAGCTTCTCCTCATCAGGAGAATGGAAGCCCTGGTGGCCGAGGACTCGCCCGACCCCTCTAAATTTGTGTCCCTCTGGCGGCCGTGGGTGATGTTTAAGGAGTCCTCGGAGTTCTCCTCTTTCTTTTCTTGATGTGGGGTTGTTTTGCTCCTCTGTTGGTGCAGTGTCCGGCTGCTCTCCATAACCAAGTTTTCCCTTCCATTCCTCCCCCCCACCTTGCCCCAGTGTGTCCCCTCTATCCTTGTCGTGTCTGTGGTTTTGTGTGTCCTGTACACTGTGTACTCCCTATGTTCCCCCTCCCTTTCAACGTTTGTCTTAATCTACTGTTTGGTGGGTGGTCCTGTGGTGGCTCTTTACAGTTGGATTTTTGTTCTTTCAGCCATCACCCACCTATTGTTACAGTTATTTTAGTTGCCACTGTGTTATTCATTGCCGATTTCCTTATTGTGGGCCTCACCAGCCCTTCGCCTAATCCTTTACTACTGTGCCTTATCTATGAACAGGGTGGCTTGGGTGACCCCCCCTGTCTTAATTGATACTGATGCTATGGCATTGTACCCCCCCTCCCCTTTTTTCTCTTCTGTTCTTATTGCAAAACTTTAATAAACTTGATTAAACATAATAAACACTGGTTCAGTTAGTGACCCTTTTGTCATTTGGAATGCTCACAAAACGTTTGAGAGGTATACTTATCCAGGCATCTGCTCAAGAAAAGTGCTGTAGGGAGAAAGAGGTCACTGACTTAATGACTAAGATAAATCAGCTTGAAGCTTTCAAAAAATATCCCCTAACACTGACACCTCCCACGCCCTTCGGACCCAACTTCAGACTTTTTTGTCTTTCAAATTTGAATGAATAATTAGGAAATATCAGGCTAATTTTTACAGGGAACAGAAAGGCCCTTTTCATTGGCATTGCACAGCTGAATTCAGTGTTTGGCTTACGTTGGCCATCTACAAAGAGGTCCCCTAAATATCCCCTAACACTGACACCTCCCACGCCCTTCAGACCCAACTTCAGACTTTTTTGTTTTCCAAATTTGAATGAATAATTAGGAAATATCAGGCTAATTTTTACAGGGAACAGAAAGGCCCTTTTCATTGGCATTGCACAGCTGAACTCAGTGTGTTAAAACAGGGAAGTTGCTGGCGAAACGATTGAAACAAACCCACCAAAAATCTAAAATAGCTTTTTTACTGGGTGCAAAATAATAGATCCTAGAGAAATCGCAGATCAATTTAAATCTTATTGCACTTACTCTACAACTTAGAGCTTGATACTCCTCAACCTACTGAATAGTCTTGATTGGCCCCTTTGTCAGCCCCCTTTGCCCCTGAATAAATATCTAAAGCTGTTGCATCGTTAAAACCATTCAAGGCACCTGGCCCAGACAGATTTACTAACCTTTGCTATAGGAGCTAAGTTCCACTTCTGGACCTTTCCTCACCCTGGTATTAAATAAAGCTGTCAGGTTAATTTCCCTCTGAGATGCTAATGTTATTCCAGCTACTTTTCTCCCTATTGCTTTATTGAATATGGATATGAGAATCTATGCCAAAGTCCTTACTGATTGACTGTCCCATATCCTTCCTTCTATCATTTCTCTGGATCAGGAAGGATTTGTGGCTGGGGGGCAGGCCCCTGACATCATTCAGTTTGTGGAACACTCTTGGATGCCTTCTCAGCTTCTGGCTTTGTATGTGGAAAAGGCGTTCGACAGGGTCGATTGGTTGGTGGGGGTCTTCGTTAAGTTTGGGCTAACAGGGTTTATATACTCTGCTATCCTCGCACTCTATTCCAACCTGTCTGCAAGAGTATTAACATCTGGATTCCTCTCCGACCCGTTTAGAATTAGTAATGGGACACATCAGAGGTGTCCCCTCTCTCCTATTATATTTGTCCTTCTGATGGAGCCCCTGGCTGTTTTGATTTGGGCAAGCCCTGACATCCATGGTATCCAGATTGGTGGCACCACACATAAAATAGGGTTATATGCAGACAATGTCCTGTTATCATCTCTAAACTCAGAACTTAGTGGTCCAATAGGTTTTACATGAAGTTGGGAATGCCTCTTATAAAGTTAAAGGGGTATTCCCATGAACATAACCATATTTAAATTTGAAGACAATGAAAGTTAAATATACACACGTGGACAAAATTATTGGTACCCCTCATTTAATGAAAGAAAAACCCACAATGGTCACAGAAATAACTTGAATCTGACAAAAGTAATTTGCCAAACTACATGTTGACAAGCCACAAAGCTTCTGGGAGAATGTCCTATGGACAGATGAGACAAAAATTTAAAGTTTTGGCAAGGCACATCAGCTCTATGTTCACAGATGGAAAAATGAAGCATATCTTGAAAAGAACACTGTCCCTACTGTGAAACATGGAGGAGGCTCTGTTATGTTCTGGGGCTGCTTTGCTGCATCTGGTACAGGGTGTCTTGAATCTGTGCAGGGTACAATGAAAACTCAAGACTATCAAGGGATTCTAGAGAGAAATGTGCTGCCCAGTGTCAGAAAGCTTGGTCTCAGTCGCAGGTCATGGGTCTTCCAACAGGATAATGACCCAAAACACACAGCTAAAAACACCCAAGATTGGCTAAGAGGAAAACATTGGACTATTTTGAAGTGGCCTTCTATGAGCCCTGACCTAAATCCTATTGAGCATCTTTGGAAGGAGCTGAAACATGCCGACTGGAAAAGGCACCCTTCAAACCCGAGACAACTGGAGCAGTTTGCTCATGAGGAGTGGGCCAAAATACCTGTTGAGAGGTGCAGAAGTCTCATTGACAGTTACAGGAATCGTTTGATTGCAGTGACTGCCTCAAAAGGTTGTGCAACAAAATATTAAGTTAAGGGAACCATCATTTCTGTCCGGGCCTGTTTCATGAGTTTTCTTTTTTTTAAAAATTCTGTTGAAGCATGGTTGAAAAGCAATGTCTGACTTTCATTTGCTCATTTTCATAGAATTTTTATATATTATTACTTTTGTCAGATTCAAATTATTTCTGTGACCATTGTGGGTTTTTCTTTCATTAAACGAGGGGTACCAACTATTTTATCCACGTGTGTATTTGCAAATACAAATAAATATATATATTTTTTTAAATTGAGTTTTAAAGAGTTTAACTATCTTAGTGGTGACAGTCTGTTGTCTGGATCGGTTGCCAATGGATACGACCTTTACCAATGTCATTTTTGCTAAGCTTCAATCACTGCTCCTGACCTTTATTTAGGGAGGTAAACATATGCAGAAATCTGTAATGGTATGTCCTTGGTCGTCAGGTGGTATGGGAATGCCAGACATCTATAAATACTATTTAAGTGCAGTCCTAGATCATGCAAAGTTTTGGTAGGCAGATAAAAATCTGTATTGAGTTGCCATTTCATATCTCTCTTAAAATTCACTGTCATTTGGATTCCTTTTGTCCTCAGTTATCATATATGGTATCCACTGTTAAAGCATGGCAATATTGCTTTCAAGAGACATCCCAAAATCCTTGTATTCCTACCTCTGCCCTCCCTCTTTGCTGCTTATATGCAGTAGTTGATAATATTAACATTGATAATTGGGAAAGAGCAGGATGTTGTACAATTTGCTTCCTATACAATGGTATGGTCCTCTGACCCTTTTCTTGCCTTTCCCAACTTTATAACGTATCTAACACTGAATTCTATAAATACCTTTGTATTCGGAAGGCTTTCCATACTACAGATTTTTCCACCTCTTGCCTGGCTTGTCAGGCATTTTTATTTCTCTCCAACAAACTTCCCAAAGCTAATTGGATATCTGTTTTATGATCTGCTCATGCGTATACCCCACCCAACAAGCTTACATATATGTCTACAGGTGCATCTCAATAAATTAGAATATTTTTGAAACGTTCATTCATTTCAGTAATTCAGTAATTCAATTCATAATCAGCAGTTTTCCATGATTGTGTGTCCTACTGAACCAGACTGAGGGACCATTTAAAGGCTTAGGAAACCGTGGCAGGTGACACACTGAATTTACAATACTGAACTTTTTTACAATATTCAAATTTTCTTAGATTTGGGTTTTCATTACCTATAATCCATAATCAACATTTACAGAAATAAAACACTTGAAATAGAACACTCTGTGTGTAAAGAATCTAGAAAATATAGGAGCTCACAAAAAGAAGGAGAGAAATGCCGAGCAGCACATCGTGTGATACAGTATCATGCAGAGGAGAAATTTTGTTAAAGAGCCAAAAGGATGGCCTCTCACCTTATAGTGTTGTGGATTAGTCACAACAACCAATAGCGTTTAGTATAAACAACCAAAATTCAGGTGGCAGCGGACTTGTCCTACGTCATGAGTACCGACGTCAAGGAATGCTGTAGACTTGAATAGGAACCAAGGAATTGGCAGGACAACACGCGCGCTTGGATAATCAGGGCTTATAGTCACGTATGTAGTTCTTACAATGCGTTTCTGGAAAAAAGTATCCCTTTTTCAAGTGCAATAATTAAATCAGTATAGGCGCTTCTGAATCCACAGTGTGTGCTTTTAATGAATAAATTGAGAACTACAGTTCAACCATACATGACTATAAGCCCTGATTGTCCAAGCATGCGTGTTGTCCTGCCAATTACTTGGTTCCTATCCAAGTCTACTGCAGAAAATATAGGAGGTCACTTTTTTAATTCCACTACTGAAATAAATAAACGTTTCAAAGATATTCTAATTTATTGAGATGCACCTGTAAATGGGAATATGATCTCCATGATACCGTCTCTACTCAGCAGTGGTTTCTGGTGATGTCTAGGACTAAAAAGGTATCAAGGAGTACAGTATAATGGGAAATGTCAAGGAAACATAAGCTCATAAGATGAATTCTACTGCTACTGATCTGTGCAGGAGAGGCTGTGGTCACAGTGGGTCTTATATCCATGCATGGTGGGATTCCCCTCTTATTTAACCATTTTGTAAATTAGCCTTTCAACTAGTAGAAACGGTCACCAATTCCAATGCACCATTTCTCCCTCAAGTTGCACTTTGTTTTCTCAAAATGGACCTTATTCCTGACCCAGGTCGATCTACTGTCTCCCAAATAATTTTGGCTGCTAGACTTATTATTGCACGCCATTGGAAATCATGTACTACCCCCACTCTGGCAGAGTTGGTTATTCAGAATAACTACTCTTATTATAATAAAAAGTCACTGCAATTCTTTCTCATTCACTTACGAAATTTTATAACCAATGGTATTTGTGGTCTATACATGCCGGAGTTAAATAACCTACTATATATTAGGACCTGTGTCATTATTGTTTTGATGTACTGTGACCTAGCCTCTTCTCTTAAGAATTTTGTAATTGTGCTGCAATGCACCACTAGGCGCTGTTGTACACTGTAATCTGTGATTGTCGCTTTACTTGCAATACCATCCTACGCTGTATTGAATTTTTTTTTTCTTCTCTCATTAAATTCTTCTGTTTGAAGTCTGTTTATTTGTGGGCTGTTTACTGTACTTATTTCTTGAAAAAATTAATAAAAAGTTTATTGATAAAAAAAAAAAAAAAAAAAAAGATTAGAAACCCTATAGAAATACCTAAGGCCTTTGCCACCCACAATTCAAAATTCTACAATCGTTGATTGTAATGTCAATCTGTATTCCCTTAGTCCAGACAGCAGCACAATATGGGGTATCTCTGCCCCTGTGTGTTGTTTAGGACAGGTGGAACCTTTAATTAGCACCAAAAAGGTGCCTCCTACTAGCCCTATAAGAGGGCACAAGAGACCTCCCTCCACTGTGTAAATTATAAAGTAACAGGAAACAAGCTTCTAGGGAGGGAAGCCTTGTGCTGCTGTCTGGACTAAGGGAATACAGATTGACATTACAATCAACGATTCCCCTTACGTCCGACAGCAGCACAATATGGGGAGATAGCAAGTAATTCCCCTAGGGAGGGTTTCCTCGCCTTACAACATCAAGGACTGACTGACCAAAGGCAGTTGTCTGGAAACTGCGGATGTCCAATGATAATGTTTAACAAAAGGTCAACTGAGATGACTATGATGCAGCCGCACAAATCTGGTCCAATGGTAAGGACCGATACTCAGCCAAAGAAGTCGACAACCCAGGTCGAGTGGCCGTAGAAAGACTGGAGGGAATAACTCCTGAATAAGAAAGGAAGACTTAATTGTCTCCTTGATCCATGTGGATAGAGTAGGCTTGGAAGCCTTGAGGCCTCTGTTTTTACACTGCATATCAATTAGTAGGCTTTCGGCCTTCCTAAGCGGTTGAGTGTGGAATAGGTAAATCCACAGACACCTTACCACATCTAAGGTGTTGAGCTTTTCTTCCTCCTCAGAGGTTGGAGAGGGGAAAAACACAGGTAACGAAATTAGCTGATTGCTATTATATTATGAGGGGACCTTAGGGATAAACCCAGGCAAACCTAAGGTGCACCCTATCTGCAAAAACAAAATGTACGGTTCTCTAGAAGAGAGGGCCTGGAGTACCCCTACTCTTTGGCAGATATAATAGCCAACAAAAAAGTGGTTTGTAGGCTAAATATTTTATCCCCGTAGTCTCCAAGGGTCCAAATGGAGGACCGCACAGGCCTGTAATGACTACCGCAAGGTCCCACTGGGGATGATACTGAGGGCTTTAGCCTCATTGCCCCTTTAAGGAACCTTGCAACCAGAGGATCCTGAGACAGACGTCTGTTCAAATAAGCGGAGAGGGCCGCAATCTGCACTTTCAAAGTGTCAGGGGCAAGGCCCTTATCCAAACCGTCCTGAAGAAAATATCAGCCGTTGAAGGTTCTAGATTATTAATACCCTTCTTGGAGCACCACTCCATGAAAATCTTGGCTGTCCTCTGGTAGTTCTTATTGGTAGATTCTGCTCTTGCAGAATAAAGGGTCTTCAGGACGGCCTCTGACAGTCCTCTATCCTGCTGTAGGGACTGCTCAACCTCCAGGCTGTCAGGTTGAATCTCCAGAGATCCTGGCACTTCAGAGATCCTTGGGAAACCAGATTCTGGATGGGGGGGAAGCCTCCAATATATCCCTCGACTCATCTCCATGAGTTGGGAAAAACCAAGCTCTTTTTGGCCAGAATGGAATGATGGCTATCACAGAGACTTGGTCCTGTCTGATTTTCATTAATATCTTTGGTATTATTGGAATTGGAGGGAAGATGTATGCCAGCCTGGACCTCCAAGGGATGGACAGGGCATCCACTGCCAAGGGATTGTCCTCCTGGTAAAGGGAACAGAACTTCTCCACCTTGGCGTTGAGTCGGGTTGCCATGAGGTCTATTTCTGGAAGACCCCTGTTCAGGGTAATCTGATGAAAGACTTCTGGATTGAGTGACCATTCTCCTGATACGGCATAACCCCGACTCAACCGATCCGCTACTATGTTCAGGGAGCCCTTGATGTGAACTGCGGATAAATGGGTTAGATTTTTCTCTGCCCATGTAAATATCAGATCTGCCTCCCTAAGGAGGGTTGGTGATCTGGTGCCTCCCTGTCTGTTCACGTACAGCACTGTGGTCATGTTGTCTGACCGGATTTTGACTGCTCTTCCCTGGGAAGAGGCAAGCAATAGAGTAAGGCACGATATACGGCTCTGAGCTCCTTCCAGTTGGATGAGGTCCTTTTTTCAGGAGCGCTCCAGACTCCCTTTATGGAGTTTTCGTCCAATGGGCTCCCCATCCCGAGAGGGATGCATCTGTAGTCAACAGGGTCCAAGAAGGTTGGACCGTGGACCTTCCGTCTTTCAGGTGCAACCACCACTTGAGGGAAAAAGACGGGTCCTGGGGGAGAGTCGAATCTTCTTGCTGAATGTAAGAAGGGAGCGATCCCAAGCCTCTAGTAACTCCTTCTGGAGGGGACGTAAGTGCCACAAGGCCCATGGGACTGCCTCCACTGCGGAAGACATCAAGCCCAGGATCTTCATCAATGTTCTGATGGAGGCTATCGGCTTTTTGAAGAGGTGCCGGACTGCCGCGACCAGTTTCTCCTTCCTTGCTGGTGTCAAGGAGATTTGCAGGCGGATTCAATCTAGGAAGTAGTTTTCTCACTTCTTTGAGGAACTTCCTTCGAGTTGAAGGGATCGTTTTTGACTTCTCCCAATTTATAAGCCATCACAGACTCTGAAGGCTGTCTGTAGGTACTGGAGCAGAACAGACTCTGACTGGGCCTTTATCAACCAGTCGTCTAGATAAGGCACCAAGAATATCCCCTGAAGCCTGAGGGCGGCCGTTATGGGGGCCACTACCTTTGTAAAGGTGTGGGAAGCAGAGGAGATCCCGAAGGGTAGTGCTGTGAATTGAAAGTGCTTCCTGTGGCCGGAAACTACTACGGCAATCCTTAGAAAAAAACCTTCTGTGTGGAGGTAAATAGAAATATGCAAATAGGCGTCTTTTATATCCAAAGTCACAAAAAACATCGCCTTAGAGGAGAAAGGTGGTGACAGACTTTATGGTTTTCCTATGGAAGCGCTTCTTTTTGATGAAGCGGTTGAGGTACCTTAAGTCTATGATCATTCTCCACTTGTCTGCCGGTTTTGGCATCAGGAAGACGGGAGAATAGACACTGGATCCTTCTTCTAGAGAAGGGACTTCCACCAGGGCTCCCTTGTGAATGTACTCTCGGATGAAGCATTCCAGGGAGGCTGCGAGTTAACACAAACCGATCCTGAGGAGGACGGAGGAACTTCATTGCATAACCTCTTTGGATTACCTACCGGACCCATGGGTCTCGAATTTTTTCCTGCCCGCAGTTGAGAAAGTGGGAGACACGACCTCCGACAGGAATCTCGGCCACAGGAAAACTGCTTCTGATGTCAAAAGCTAGGCTTGACTTTTTTATCATCAGACTTCGGAATCTCCGGCCGGCGCCTCTAGAGGAATAACTAGAGCCTCTCTGGACTGCCTTCCACGACGAGGCGGATAGCCTCTACCACGGCCAGAGCCAGACCTACCTCTGAAGGCCTGGGGTAAAGGTTTACCCTTCTTGTCGGCCAAGCCCTCTAGGATCTCGTCTAGGGCACAGCCAAAGACTCTACCCGGCTCAAAGGGTAATGCGCACAAATTATACTTTGAGGGGAACACAGCTCTCCAAGGTTTTAACCATAGAGGTCTTCCTGCTGCAGTGTTCTTGGTAAGTGCCAGGGATTTGGCCGCCAGCCTTAATTGATGGTGGGAGGCTTCCGTTAAATATTCAGCTGCCAGGGAAACTGAGCCTAGAAACCCTAGCAGCTCGTCTCTGGAGACTCCAGAGTCGGTCACTTTTGAGGTGGACCAGGTCAGTACATAATTTGGCTGACACTTCACAGGATGCAACCGCACAGCGGTCTTGGGCGAGGCAGCTGAATAAGCCTTCTTGAAGGTATTGTCGAAGCGCCTGCCATGGCGTCGTGCAGATTTGCTCCATCATCTGATGGTACCTTAGTGCGGCAGGACAGTTTAGCCACCGCCATATCCACCTTGGGAGGAGGACCCCATTGATCCCATTGAGCAACTGGGAATAAAGCGCTGAACCTCCTAGGAACCACAAGAGGTTTTTCAGGACTTCTCCACTCTGAGGACATTAATTTTTGTAATGTCTGGTCCACTTGGAAGACCCTAGGCCCTCTATAGGTGGACGCGGAGGCTTCCCCGTCAACATCACGATCCTTAGACCGGATGGACTTCAGCAGCCGGCTTAATTTTTCGAGTGGAAGCATGGCCTGCTGGGATCTTCAGTGGAATCGTCAGATGAGAGTGTCACGTCCACTTATCTGATAATCTTCATCAGAGATCCGTAAGGAAGATTGTGTCTCAATCTGCGGTCTCTTGGCAATCTGGGCGATGGAAGAACGAATCTCCTTTAAGAGACTCCTCATAAAGTCCTTTACCCAAGTAACAACCTCTTATAGAAGGTACTTCCGGCAGGGTCCGCGACACTGGTGACAGCGGGTAAAATCATAGCCGTCAGAGAAAGGGGTATTGCAATCCAAACACATTAGGTGTTTCAAGTTTAGAGGAATTTTTCCTCCTAAGCGCATCCCCATTACGTGCTGCAGAAGATGACATCTGAAACATCAGACAGCCACGTGACACTGAAACAGGGAAGATCGCCAAGCATCGCATAAAAACCCAAGGGGTACCTCTTTTTTTTTTTTTTTTTTTTTTTGAATATGTCACTTGAAGAGAGAAAAAAACCATCAGAAAAAAACCAGCCACCGCAACCTGCAGCAGAGGAGCTAGAAACCACTCACTCAACAAATAAAGGACTGCATTCAGACCTTTTAAATGTAATCCAGCAGCGAGGGGAGGAAGCCAACAAAGAAACATTTATACAGCACCAAAACAAGTCAAACGCCATACTGGAACATAGAGGAGCATAAGCCTAAGCCAGAGGCTCAAAATACAAGCAGCAAAAATCAATTCTATATTTTGCCTTTAAATTTTAAATTTCCAAACTTACCGCACTTTTTCCGAGAAAACCGGAAGTAGGGCGCGGTGGTGCTCAAAGGCTTCCTTCCCCTGGGAACACGGAACCGGAGAAAAGTTCCGGCCGCGGAGGTTCCCTGCTTACTTCCGGGATCGCGCTGCCTGCAGATGGATGCCGGATAACGCTGCGCTGCGGTGCGAAGGCCCTAAGGCCTGAAGGACCGGAGGATTTTTCTTTGGGACCGAGGTACCCCAAGAAGGTAAGCCAGGAGTAACTAAAACCCCTAGCAACGGGAGGTCACAAGAGACCTCCGTCCACCTGTTCCACACAGGACAGAAAAAAAACACAGTGGAGGGAGGTCTCTCGTGCCCTCTTATAGGGCTAGTAGGAGGCACCTTTTTGGTGCTAATTAAAGGTTCCACCTGTCCTAAACAACACACAGGGGCAGAGATACCCCATATTGTGCTGCTGTCGGACGTAAGGGGAATCTAAATTCTGACCCTGACACCCAGCTGACTAGCCTGAATATCGAGGTATTCTTAACTTCACTTAACCTCCCAAGGCTATCTGCTGATCAGCTGCAGTCACTCAGTACACCTTTTACTGTTGCTGAGATTCTTAAGGTGATTAAATCAACTGCATCACATAAAGTATCTGGGCCAGATGGTCTGCCAGTTGATTTAGGAAATTTAATGAAGTCCTTTTCCGTATTTACTACGATTGTTTAATCACTGGAAGTTAAAGGATTGTATGGCTACTTCTAACTCTGAAGCTATTATCTTGACCATTCCTAAACCAGGCAAATCCCCAGTCAAACCTGAGAATTTTCGACCGATTTCACTCCTAAATTGTGACCTAAAAATTAATTCGTAACTATTGGCATTTAGGCTACATAAAGTTGTCCCGTTCTCAGTGTCATCAGACCAAGCAGGATTTGTTGCTGGTAGACATATGAAAGACGGACCGAGACGTATGATTGATTTGCTGCAAGTGGTGGAGCTTTCCAGGACCCCTAGTGAATTCCTGTCTCTAGATGTAGAAAAGGTGTTTGATAAGGTGCACTGGGGGTGCAGTTATGTCTAGATTTGGCATTGAGGGATATCTTAAAAGGGCTAGTTTAGCATTGCATTTCACTCCTAATGGCTTCTGGCTTCAGGTTTTATGTCTTGCACCTTTGAAATTAACAATGGGACCCACCAGGGGTGTCCGCTATCGCTGGTTATTTTTGTGTTGGTTATGGAGTCCCTGGTAAAATCCATTCAAATACATAAGGGAATGATGGGCCTTTAGGTGGGTTCGACATTGCACCATCTGGGTCTTTATGCAGATGATGTAATTATTACCTGTACGCACCAAAGCAGTCCCTCTCTAGTATTATGGATGTGCTGACTACTTTTTTCAAAGGTGTCCTATTATAAGATCATAATAACCAAAAACAAATAATATGGAGAGAGTGCAACTGGTTGACAAACATAAGTATAACATAATATATATCATATATATTATGATATACTGTATATTACATAACGTAATATCATCACAAGGTTATATTTACACTCACCTCACATCAAGGGGAAGGGGTAGTGCAATTATTAGCTCCTTTCTCCATGGTCCAGGATTACCCCTTGTTCTATGTTTCTCAGACCCAATTCGGAAAATTATACTGAGAGCTGTAGTAGATTATAGCAAAATTCATCCACGTTGGCTTTATTAAGCAAAATATAAAAACCAAGATAAAAATAATCCAAGTATGCATGCTTTCTTAGGAGTCTGCTGTACGACCATTTATTGATGTTTCTTGCTCTCCAATACTTATTTTATTTTATTTTTTAGTTTCTATTTTTTTGTATTTATAGTTTTTTTACTTTACTTTATTTCATTTAATTTAATTTTTCTTTTTCTTTCTTTCTGTTCTTTACATTTATTTTACTTTTATTTTACTCTGATTTATTTATTTTACATATTATTATATATTTTATCCATTTATTTTCCTTTATTGTTTATTACCTTTTTACTGCTTTCTACTTCTTAATTGTTTAGTCATCCCTAATGGTATTTTTTCTCCCTTTTACTGCACCATGTTCCTCAAATTACTGCCTGCCTATTGTCATATACCTGTATTGTGTTTACACTAGTCCTCCAATTATGTATATACAGTCATGGCCAAAAGTTTTGAGAATGATACAAATATTAATTTTTACAAAGTCTACTGCTTCAGTTTTTCTAATGGCAATTTGCATATACTCCAGAATGTTATAAAGAGTGATCAGCTTAACAGCAATTACTTGCAAAGTCAATATTTGCCTAGAAAATGAACTTTATCCCCCAAAACACATTTCAACATCATTGCAGCCCTGCCTTAAAAGGACCACCTAACATCGTTCAGTGATTGCTCCATTAACACAGGTGTGGGTGTTGATGAGGACAGGGCTGGAGATCAATCTGTCATGATTAAGTAAGAATGACACCACTGGACACTTTAAAAGGAGGCTTGTGCTTGCCATCATTGTTTCTCTTCTGTTAACCATGGTTATCTCTAAAGAAACACGTGCAGTCATCATTGCACTGCACAAAAATGGCCTAACTGGGAAGAGTATTGCAGCTAGAAAGATTGCACCTCAGTCAACAATCTATCGCATCATCAAGAACTTCAAGGAGAGAGGTTCCATTGGTGCCAAAAAGGCTCCAGGGCGCCCAAGAAAGACCAGCAAGCGGCAGGACCGTCTCTTAAAAGTGTTTCAGCTGCGGGATCGGGCTACCAGCAGTGCAGAGCTTGCTGAGGAATGGCAGTAGGCAGGTGTGAGTGCATCTGCACGCACTGTGAGGCGGAGACTCTTGGAGCAAGGCCTGGTCTCAAGGAGGGCAGCAAAGAAGCCACTTCTCTCCAGAAAAAACATCAGGGACAGACTGATATTCTGCAAAAGGTACAGGGAGTGGACTGCTGAGGACTGGGGTAAAGTCATTTTCTCTGATGAATCCCTTTTTCGATTGTTTGGAACATCTGGAAAACAGCTTATTCGGAGAAGAAGAGGTGAGCGCTACCACCAGTCTTGTCTCATGCCAACTGTAAAGCATCCTGAAACCATTCATGTGTGGGGTTGCTTCTCAGCCAAGGGAATCGGCTCTCTCACAGTCTTGCCTAAAAACACAGCCATGAATAAAGAATGGTACCAGAATGTCCTCCAAGAGCAACTTCTCCCAACCGTCCAAGAGTAGTTTGGCGCTCAACAATGCCTTTTCCAGCATGATGGAGGACCTTGCCATAAAGCAAAGGTGATAACTAAATGGCTCAGGGAACAAAACATAGAGATTTTGGGTCCATGGCCTGGAAACTCCCCAGATCTTAATCCCATTGAGAACTTGTGGTCAATCATCAAGAGACGGGTGGACAAACAAAAACCAACAAATTCAGAAAAAATTAAAGCATTGATTCTACAAGAATGGACTGCTATCAGTCAGGATTTGGTCCAGAAGTTGATTGAGAGCATGCCAGGGAGAATTGCAGAGGTCCTGAAGAAGAAGGGTCAACACTGCAAATATTGACTTGCTGCATTAACTCATTCTAACTGTCAATATAAGCTTCTGTTACTCATAATATGAATGCAATTATATTTCTGTATGTGATAAAAACATCTGACAAACACACATAAAACCAGAGGGCAGCAGATCATGTGAAAATATAATATTTGTGTCATTCTCAAAACTTTTGGCCATGACTGTATGGGGTGGATTCCTGCCCAAGACTGGATCAGCCAGATCAGAGTTAGCTTCTGCCTGAGGTCCTATGGTCTCGGGTGGCCATGACGCCTTAACCGACATGTGAGTTTGTATGTGACGGACGTGTTGCTGTTGTGTTAAACTCCGTGCCGTTTTCCCTTATATGCGGATATCTCTTGCGCCTACATTGTCCTACCACATCATTTCTATACCTGTAGGGTTTGGTTATGGCTGTAATGATTGGAAATACCTCCGTTTACCCACTCTCTGTCGTTTGACAGAACATATCTGGATTAGTTGGTGGCTGTCAGGCATTGCCGCTAACTGTTTCACCAATTCACCACTCACCCTCTTCGGGTGTATTTCTTTGTCTCACTTTTTTCTTTTTTTCTTCTCCTTCCTTTTCTTTCCCTTTCATTCTATTCTTTTCCTTTAGTCCATTTTTTTCTTTTCTTTTCTTCCCTATTCCCTTCTTCCTTTTTTCTTCTTCTTTCTCTTTTTCCTCTGTCTCTCTTCTTCTTTCTCTTGCCCCTTTTTTCACCTCTTCTCTCTTTTCTCCCACTCTTCTCCCTTCCCGTGCTTGCTTCCCATCCCTCTTTCCCTCCCCCTTCCCACCAACTTCTCCTGCCCGTCGGACTCTTGTAGCTCAAACTCGCCATGTCCAAACTGGTTTTCACCTCATTCAATGTTCATGACCTTAATTCACCAAATAAAAGATCTCAAATTTTCACTATACTGCGTAAGCTCCACACCAATGTCACATTCTTTCAAGAAACACATTTTAAATTGAGGAAGATCCCGAGGCTCCCGACGAAGAATTATCCTTTCTGCTTCCATGCCACAAATCTGTTGGATTCTTCCAAAGAAGACTCCATTCTTTTTCACCATTCTGTGCCTTTCCAATGCTCTCAACGCTATGAAGACTCGGAGGGCAGAATCCTGCTTCTTAAAGGAACTGTCGCTTCTTGCAAATACACTTTTGCCAATTTCTATGCACCGACTAAAGGTCAAGTTGATTAGCTGATCGCATCCCTATGTACTTTGGAGCTTTTTGCAGAGGGCCCTGTAATCCTTGCCGGAGTTTTCAACCTTGCCCTCAATCCGGTTCTGGACTCTTCTACTGGATCCTCTACCACTCCGCAGAAAGCCCTTGGTAGACTCCTTCAAGATCTTCATGGCTTACAGTTGATTGATCTCTGGCAGCTGCATAACCCCTCTGTGAGAGACTACTTATTCTTTTCTAATCCTCGCCAATCTTATCAGAGGCTGAATTATATCTTCGTTTTGGAAAGACTGCAATTGGAGATTGAATGAAGCTTTACTGGATTGTGCAGATAAGGTCGCCATTGTTAAGCAACATCTGGAATCGTACTTTGCTGTCAATGCCACTCCTGAGACGTGTCCTACCATCACCTGGGAAGCTCATAAACCCGTTATTAGGGGCATCCTTATTTCTCTAACCTCGAAAGTCAAAAAGGATTCGCAAGCGGAGTTGGATGGCCTCCTTTCTGAGATAGCATCTGTTGAACGGATACAGAAGGCAAGCAAGCAGCTTTCTCTACAGAGTGAACTTTGGCGCTTAAGAGAGCAATTGAGAAACTCCATTAATGCATGCACTGCTAAACATTTTCTCCACTACCAACATAGGCTTTACGCGCATGGTGACAAGGAGGGGAAACTAATGACCTCTACGATCCATAGAAGGACATCTAAATGCTTCATTAACGTGATTAACGTGATTAGTACCTGCAAGTTCGTTCAGGGCATTACCTCGGCCTTCTTATCTTTTTATTCCGGTCTCTATAATTTGAATCCAGACTCTGACACTTCTTCAGCCTGCAGGGTTGCCAAAATGGATGAATTTATTAACTCACTCTCCATGCCGGCTATCGCTGCGGAGGACGCCACAAGACTCGCATCTCCGGTTTCCCTTGAAGAGGTTAAAAGCACAATGAATAGTTTCCCTAAAGGGAAGAGTCCCGGACTGGATGGCTTTCCCTTGCAATACTACAAGGTTTTTCAGGAAGTACTTCTCCCACATCTTTCTTTGTTCTGCAATGCCTTACTGTCCGGAAAATCCCTCCCCCAACAAGCTCAAGAAGCTCACATCACATTGCTTCCTAAGGATGGGAAAGATCCTCTTGCTGCGGTAGCTACCGGCCCATATCGCTACTCAATCTCGATCTTAAACTGTGGGTGAAGATTTTGGCCACTAGACTGAAAACGCTTCTTCCTTCCCAGCTGCATTTGGACCAAACGGAGTTTGTCTTGGGTAGAGAGGGGAAGGATAACTTCCACCCTTTGCTCCATGCCATTACTCATGCTGGAAAAACCCATTCAAGCTTGGTACTCCTCGGAGTTGATGCTGAAAAAGCATTTGATAGGGTGGACTGGTCATTTATGAAGGCAACGTTACAAAAATTTAATTTACCACCATAATTTATAAATGCTGTTTTTACACTTTACGATTCCCCTTATGCACGTCTAAAAATTAACAATACCATTTCCCCCAGCTTCAATATTAAGAATGGGACTAGACAGGGGCATCCTCTCTCCCCTTCCCTTTTTATATTGGTTTTAGAACCTCTATTATAGGCAGTTCGCTCCCACCCAGATATTTTAGGCCTGACAATTGGATCCCATACCCTGTACTCTGCTGCATTCGCTGATGATGTACTTTTTCTGGTATCAAATCCTGAGAAAGGACTTCCAGCAATAGTGGATCTTCTCACCCAATATGGTTCGGTTTCGGGATATAAGGCGAATTTGGACAAATCAGAGGTGCTAAATGTCACTCTCCCTCCCAAAATGGCTTCGACACTTTCCTCTTCTTCCGCCTTCAAATGGACCTCTAAAACTATTAAATATCTAGGTGTTCAGTTGACAGCTGATTCATCAATTCTCTATGCTGAAAACTTCCAACTGTTACTGACAGAGATCCAAACAATGCTGTCATCCTATCAAGGATTGCCATTCTCATGGTTCGGGAGTCGTAACCTGCTATGAACTTATTTGCTTCTCAAGATTTTATACCGACTTCATATATTGCCCATTCAACTTCCCCCGCTTTTCTTTAAATCTGTCAGAAGTATTTTTTCATCTTTCCTGTGGCAAGGTAAACGGCCACGTCTCCCTATTTCCCTTTTAATGAAGAAAAAGATAGTGGGAGGCATCGGCCTTCATGATATCTTAGAGTAATATAAAGCTGTTCAACTAAAACGATGGATTGAACTCACCTCGCCGGGAAAGACCTCCCTAATCTCCAGTATATCCGACTACACTTTTGGCCCTGCCACCCAGGCTGACCTTTGGATGTATGGTTCTCCTGGCCACTGTTCCAGGTCGTTGAATAATCTTTTGTTGGGCGCTTGTGAGACATGGCGAGACCTTAAGGAAACTCTTGCACCGTCACCCTCCCCTTTACTCTCTATTATGATTCTTCCAGACTTTTAAGGGAATTCCCATGCAACTTACTCGGATGTGTGGAACCACTTTCTTTCCTACCGATTATTGGACGTTCTCAAACTGGAGTCACTGCTTTCAGACAGAGGTCTCTCTTTCCTTCATAAACAACACCTCTCTAAATTTGTCCGAGATTGTTCGAACGCGCTATATTGGCGTGCAACAAGCTTCTCTCCAAAACCTCCTATATTTTAGCTACCATCGTTGGTCCAGTGAAGATATGTAAACCTGCTTTCCTTACGTCATGGGAAATTGAGTTAAATCTAACTTTCTCTGATGAGCAAATCATATACTCCATAATTCCATAATTCCAGTGGCTACACAGAATGAACCTTTCCGACTCCGATTTGTGCTGGTGATGTCAGGCTCACAGTGGCTCTCATTCACACATTTGGTGGTTCTGCTCAGGAATCAGGCTTTTTTGGCACGATGTCCAGTCTGTTATTACACAACTTGCCTCTTCGGCGTTCAAGATCACACCGTTCATGGTCCTGCTCTCCATTCCATCAGCTCAATATCCGTCTCGCTCTAATCTCATTACTTTCCTACTGTCGGCGGTGATATCCTTAATTCCATGCAGGTGGGTAAGCAATGACCCTCCGACCAAAACTGAATGGGTCGAAAAAGTCAATCAGATTACTTGCTTTGAAGAGCTTTCTAGCTGGAAGTCCAGGTCTCATTCCAGATTCCTAAAAGACTTGGTTGCCCTGGAGAAGTTTGAAGCTGTGAGTCCGCACATCCCCCCCCCTCCTCAACTTCCCCCCTCTTCACCTCCCTTTCTTCTCCCTTCACATCTCAACAGCCCTCCCCTTTCCATGCTCATGCTTCCACTGCGCCTCTCCTACTCACCATCCAGGCTCTCTCTTTATGTTTTCACTCCCCCTTCTGCATCCCCTACCTTCTCTCCTCTACCCTCCCTTTCCCACTTTCTTCTTTTCTTCTTTTCTCTTGCCTCTTTCCTCTTCCTTTCTTCTCTTCCGCCATTTCTTCTTCCTTTCTTCTCTTCCGCCATTTCTTCTTCCTCTTCTCTTTGTCCTCTTCTTTTTCCCTTCTTCTGTCCTCCTTCCGCTTATTCTCTCCTTTTTTTCTCCTTTATTCTCATATATTTTTCTCTATCCAGTACATTGATATTTAATGATTCCACTGATCCATTGCCAAGAAATGCACCAAGGTTTTTTTCTTTCTAATCTTCCTACTTATTGTTGCAACGTCATTATGATACTATGGTTATTACTACAACTGTTCCTACAGATATCATTTACTCTGTAGCTATTATTCCCATCTTCTGTACTTTGTGCAATGTTAATAAAGAAAATTATTATTAATAAAAAAAAATATACAGTACAGACCAAAAGTTTGGACACACCTTCTCATTCCAAGAGTTTTCTGTATTTTCATGACTATAAAAATTGTAGATTCACACTGAAGGAATCAATACTATGAATTAACACATGTGGAATTATATACTTAACAAAAAAGTGTGAAACAACTGAAAATATGTCTTATATTCTAGGTTCTTCAAAGTAGCCACCTTTTGCTTGGATTACTGCTTTGCACACTCTTGGCATTCTCTTGATGAGCTTCAAGAGGTAGTCACCTGAAATGGTCTTCCAACAGTCTTGAAGGAGTTCCCAGAGATGCTTAGCACTTGTTGGCCCTTTTGCCTTCACTCTGTGGTCCAGCTCACCCCAAACCATCTCGATTGTGTTCAGGTCTGGTGACTGTGGAGGCCAGGTCATCTGGTGTAGCACCCCATCACTCTCCTTCTTGGTAAAATAGCCCTTACACAGTCTGGAGGTGTGTTTGGGGTCATTGTCCTGTTGAAAAATAAATGATGGTCCAACTAAACGCAAACCGGATGGAATAGCATGCCGCTGCAAGATGCTGTGGTAACCATGCTGGTTCTGTATTCCTTCAATTTTGAATAAATCCCCAACAGTGTCACCAGCAAAGCACCCCCACACCATCACACCTCCTCCTCCATGCTTCACGGTGGGAACCAGGCATGTAGAGTCCATTCGTTCACCTTTTCTGCGTCTCGCACAAAGACATGGTTGGAACCAAAGATCTCAAATTTGGACTCATCAGACCAAAGCACAGATTTCCACAGGTCTAATGTCCATTCCTTGTGTTCTTTAGCTCAAACAAGTCTCTTCTGCTTGTTGCCTGTCCTTAGCAGTGGTTTCCTAGCAGCTATTTTACCATGAAGGCCTGCTGTACACAGTCTCCTCTTAACAGTTGTTGTAGAGATGTGTCTGCTGCTAGAATTCTGTGTGGCATTGACCTGGTCTCTAATCTGAGCTGCTGTTAACCTGCGATTTCTGAGGCTGGTGACTCGGATGAACTTATCCTCCTCAGCAGAGGTGTCTCTTGGTCTTCCTTTCCTGGGGCGGTATTCATGTGAGCCAGTTTCTTTGTAGCGCTTGATGGTTTTGGCCACTGCACTTGGGGACACTTTCAAAGTTTTCCCTCTTGTTCGGACTGACTGACCTTCATTTCTTAAAGTAATGATGGCCCTTCGTTTTTCTTTACTTAGCTGCTTTTTTTCTTGCCATAATACAAATTCTAACACTCCATTCAGTAGGACTATCAGCTGTGTATCCATCTGACTTCTGAACAACACAACTGATGGTCCCAACCCCATTTATAAGGCAAGAAATCCCACTTATTAAACCTGACAGGGCACACCTGTGAAGTGAAAACCATTTGAGGTGACTACCTCTTGAAGCTCATCAAGGGAATGTCAAGAGTGTGCAAAGCAGTAATCAAAGCAAAAGGTGGCTACTTTGAAGAACCTAGAATATAAGACATATTTTCAATTGTTTCACACTTTTTTGTTAAGTATATAATTCCACATGTGTTAATTCATAGTTTTGATGCCTTCAGTGTGACTCTACAATTGTTATAGTCATGAAAATACAGAAAACTCTTGGAATGAGAAGGTGTGTCCAAACTTTTGGTCTGTACTGTATATATGAAAAATATTCCAAATAATCCAAATGCAAAAAACACAAAAAAACATGGATCCACAAAAAACTAAATATTGTCCAAATTATATGCTAAAAATCATTGGAAAAAAATGTATTTTCTCAATGCATTTTGGGGGGATACATACCACTCAGGGACCCCTTCATTAGGAGAATAAGATTATTAATAGTCAGCGATACAATTGTACACTACTTACTTTATAAGGATCAGACACAGTGTCCTCATCTCTCTGACAGGGAGGCACACCCACTTCCAGCATCAACTCATTATATAATTTGAATAGCTATCTCATTTCCACTGGAAGTGGGGCAAAGTCCCCTTTATTCTCATTTATACAATAATGTTATTATGAGCATCATCAATTAATAAACTAGATGAGCGTGGGAGAATAGGAGGGTTATGAGATAAATGCAACCACTAGTGTTCCTATACCATAAATAATAGTTAATATCCCTCTTTATACCTCTTTTAAAAATATATATAATATAATGAATTAATAAATACGCATTGCATTAAATTTTTACCCATGTAAGGATACCCCATAGAACCAAGGTTTAGACAGTGCATATACACATACGACATACGTTTCACTCCCACATTCTGGGGTCATTTTGAGTCATCATACCTACGTTATTTAAAAATTTGATCTCCATAATTATCATGTACAAGTAAATATATATACAACCTAAATAAACCCATCTAAAATGGCAAAATACTCCAATCTTGGACCATCATGAGTCTACGCAGATAATCTAGTTTCTTAACGAATATAATAAAAATGCTTAACAAAAACTGAGTGGACAAGAATATTATATTCATTCCAAGTATAAGTTTAGACCTTGTGGCAAAAGGTTATCAAAACATAAATCCAGAACATTTCCCATTTAGCAAGTAATCTGTGTTTGCGTGGGTTTCGTCCGGGTACTATGGTCTCCTCCCACACTTCAAAGACATACTGATAGGGAATATAGATTGTGAGCCCTATATGGGACAGTGAATTTCAATGTCTATAAATGATGGCACTATATAAGTAAGCATCATAAATAAATAAATAATATTATCCCTTTCTCCTTTGGAACCTGTTCTAGGGGTATAACTGTGTATAGTGCCTAGACAACCTTTGTCTCAAGTACCCTGATGCAATATTTGACCAATGCTTATTCATTTTTTTCTTTTACAATTCTGGTTGTTTTCTCACCATGCCATTTGTCACATGGAAAATAATGCAAGGTAAGAAATGCAAGGTAAGATGCAAGGTAAGAAATATACAAGTTTATAGGAGAGCAGCAGCAGAAAAGGGCTGACAACAGCGAGTAGTAGAAAATGCTACTTAAAGGCAAAACACTACTGCGAGCCAAGATCGGCCTCAGACACCTTCACCAGAGCTCCTCGCAAGAAGAGGTGGCCTTTCGCTGAATCTGAAGACCAGAATTGTCACCAAACAGAAAGTGTTTCACAAATAAATGCACTGCAGCAGAAGCCAACACCAAATCTGCACACTACTCACAGGGACAGAGAAAACAGAATGGTCGTCAATCAAGGGTCAGCAACTGAGGAGGCTAACACAGATCCAAATCATGAGACGAAGACAAATCCGGGAAACAAAGCCAATAGTCGGAATCAATCAGGAATGCCAGGACAAAATCGCAAGACAAGAGGAATCTAAGAACACAGCCATAGGTCAGGTATAGGAGAAGTCAAATTACAGTCAAGCGCTTAGCAGGAGTTAGGAAACTGATTAGCCAGCAAAGCTGAGTGAAGAGGGAGTGGCTTATATAGGCCTGCTCAGGAAACTTCCTTATGTTGTCATGGCAACCTTAAAGCAGCAACCACCAATCCTTCTTTATGTAGACCTGGCAACTTTAAAGTAGCAACAACAGATGTAACATCCCTGACAGTACTATTACAATTTAAAAACTGTAAGGCTTAAATACTTAAGATCCACGTCCTCTAATGGCTCAAATGGAGGACCACAAAGACCCGAGGGAACAGTAGCAAGATCCCACTGGGGAACAGGAGTTAAAACCACTGGTCTAAGTCTCATAGCACTTTTAAGGAAATTAAGGGATTCTGAGACAGTCATCTGCCTAAACAGGCGGATAGGGCTGAAATCTGACCTTGAATATGGCAGGGGAAAGGCCCTTATCCAGGCCGTCCTGAAGAAAGTTCTAGAATCTCTCCCGTAGTAGGATTCGAACTATTAACTTCTTGCTTGGAGCACCATTCTTTGAAGATGTTACCTATTCTTACAAACGTGGACAAAATTGTTTGTACCCCTCGTTTAATGAAAGAAAAACCCACAATGGCACAGAAATAACTTGAATCTGACATCAGAACCTCCCACGCTCGTATACAAGACTTCTCCCGAGTTGCACCACTTCTCTGGAATGCTCTATCCCGGACTATTAAATTAACCCCCAATTTCCACAGCTTTAAGTGCAAACTAAAGACATATCTTTTCAGAGAGGCCTATCGCAATTCCTAATGTAAACCCTTCTGTAGTTAGAATCCCTAAAATGTACCCTCCTCTGTTTATGCTTCAACATTACCTCACAGGATATGATGCCGTATCACACTAGCTTTATATGTCCAGGAACCATCTGCACGTTAAAGGACATGACTGGTGACGGCTCATACAGCTTTATATATGTGTAATGACAGTAACCTCTATTACAGAATTGTCTGACCATTAGATAAGCAATGCTACATCTGTTGCCGCCCCTGCTACCTCCAGTGTCATCCCCTCTACCTCATAGATTGTAAGCTCTTGCGAGCAGGGCCCTCAGTCCCAGTGTGTGAATTGAATATTTCTTTATAATGTATCTTTTTTGTCAGTACTTGAACCCTACAAATTATACAGTGCTGCGGAATATGTTGGCGCTATATAAATAAAATTTATTATTATAATTAAGTAATTTGCCAAACTACATGTTGACAAGCCACAAAGCTTCTGGGAGAATGTCCTATGGACATATGAGACAAAAATCGAAATTTTTGACAAGGCACATCAGCTCTATGTTCACAGATGGAAAAATGAAGCATATCTTGAAAAGAACACTGTCCCTACTGTGAAACATGGAGGAGGCTCTGTTATGTTCTGGGGCTGCTTTGCTGAATCTGGCACAGGGTGTCTTGAATCTGTGCAGGGTACAATGAAATCTCGAGACTATCAAGGGATTCTAGAGAGAAATGTGCTGCCCAGTGTCAGAAAGCTTGGTCTCAATCGCAGGTCATGCAACAGGATAATGACCCAAAACACACAGCTAAAAACACCCAAGAATGGCTAAGAGGAAAACTTTGGACTATTCTGAAGTGGCTTTCTATGAGCCCTGACCTAAATCCTATTGAGCATCTTTGGAAGAAGCTGAAGCATACCATCTGAAAAAGGCACCCTTCAAACCCGAGACAACTGGAGCAGTTTGCTCATGAGGAGTGGGCCAAAATACCTTTGAGAGGTGCAGAAGTCTCATTGACAGTTACAGGAATCATTTGATTGCAGTGATTGCCTCAAAAGGTTGTGCAACAAAATATTAAGTTAAGGGTACCATTCTTTCTGTCCAGGCCTGTTTCATGAGTTTTCTTTTTTTTTTAAATTCTGTTGAAGCATGGTTGAAAAGCAATGTCTGACTTTCATTTGTTCATTTTCATAGAATTTTTATATATTATTACTTTTCTCAGATTCAAGTTATTTCTGTGACCATTGTGGGTTTCTCTTTCATTAAACGAGGGGTACCAACAATTTTGTCCACGTGTGTAGGTAGCTCTTATTGATAGACTCTGCTCTGGAGAAGGAAAATGTCTTCAGGATGGCTACTGACAGTCCTCTAAATCTCCATAGGGACTGGTCAACCTCCAGGCTGTAAGGTTGAATTTCCACAGATCCTGGTGCTTCTGAGTTCCTTGGAAATCCAGGTTCTGGGTGGGGGGAAGACTCCAATAGATCCCTCGACTCATAAACATGAGCTGGGCAAACCAAGATCTTTTTATCCCGCATAGTAGAATGGCTATCACAGAAACTTGGTCCTGTCAGACTTTCATCAATACCCTTTGTATAATGGAAAGTGGAGGGAAAATATCTACCAGCCTGAACCTCCAAGGGATGGACAGGGCATAGGATGCCAAGGGATAGTCCTCCTGATACAGTGAGGAGAACATCTCTACCTTGGCGTTGAGTCTGGTTGTCATAAGGTCAACTTCTGGAAGATCACACTTCAGGGTAATCTGATGGAAGATCTCTGGGTTGAGAAACCAATCTCCTGATATGGTGAGACCCTGACTCAACTGATCCACTACTATGTTCAAGGAGCCCCTGATGTTAACCGTGGATAAATGGGTCAGATTTTCCTCTGCCCAGGTAAAAATCAGACCTGTCTCCTTGAGGAGAGATAGCGATCTGGTGCCTCCCTGTTTGTTCAGGTACATTACCGTCGTCATACTGTCGGACCGGATCTTGACCTCTCTTCCTCGGAGGAGAGGAGAGAAATGAAGTAGTGCCAGGTAAACTGCTCTGAGCTCCATCCAGTTGGATGATGTCCTCTTTCTAACCTGCTCCAGACTCCTTGTACGGTCTTCCCGTAAATGTGGGCTCCTCATCCCAAGAGGGATGCATCGTTAGTCAATAGGGTCCAACGAGGTTGGACCGTGGACATCCGTCTTTCAGGTGTATCCACCATCTGAGGAAAGGACAGGTATTGGGGGAAAGTCTGATCCTCTTGTCGAGACAGAGAGGTGTACGATTCCAGGCCTTTAGAGCTTCCATCTTAAGAGGACACATATGCCATAAAGCCCAAATGTCTGCCATGGCTGAGGATGACATTAGGCCTAGGACTCTCATAGTGGTCCTGATAGACACCAGGTGTGTTCTGAGAAGATACCGCTGTGGTTAACCTTTCTTTCCTTGAAGGAGTTTAAGGAAATTTTCATGCGGTGTGAGTCCAGGAGAAACCACAGGAACTTTCTCTGAGTAGAGGGAATCACCTCTGACTTTCCTTAATTTATTATCCAACCTAGGAGTTAAGGACACGGCTATCTGCAAATGCTGGAGCAGGATGGATTTTGACTGAGCTTTTAGTTAGCCAGTCATCCAAGTATGGCACCTGAATAGACCTTGAAGTCTGAGTGTGGCTGCTACTGGCGTCACCACCTTGGTGAAGGTGTGGGAAGCCAACGGGATGCCACAAAATAAAGATGCTTCCTGTGGCTGGGAACTGAGACAGCGATTCTGAGATACCTTATATGCGGAGGATAAACTGGAATGAGTAGATAGGCATCCTTTAGGTCTATGGTGGCAGGGACCTTGCCCTGCAGTAGAAAGGATGTAACGAATTTCCATTCGAAAAATGCTTTATCTTTATGAAGAGATTCCCTTTACTTAGATTTATAATCATCCTCCAGTGGCCTGTAGATTTTAGCACCAGAAAAACTGGGGAGTAAACACCGAATCCTACTTCAGAGGGGGGGATGTCTTTCAAGACCCCCTTGTAGATGTAATTGTGAATAGAACTTTCCAGTGTAACCTGCCGAGCCGCAGGAAGGGAGCGGGTCATAATAAATCACTCTTGAGCAGATGAAGAAAATCGATCGCATATCCCCGCTGTATTACTTGCAAGACCATAGGGTCTTGACTCTTCTCCTGCCAGAAGGTGAAAAATTGGCAGAGTTGTCCCCCAAGGAGTCTCTGCCACAGGAAGAAAACAGCTGGCGTCAAAAGTTAGGCTTCTTCTTGTCCCCTTCTTTGGGGAATTTCCATCCAGAACCCTTAGACTGGTATCTAGGATACCTCTGGAACTGAGGTCTAGACTGAGGCTGATAACCTTTGACCTGGCCAGGAGGTCTTGATCTGCCTCTAAAACATTGAGGTAGTCTCTTACCCATATTGTTGGCTAGACCCTCCATGATCTCATCCAGGCCTCTGCTGAAAGGTTTACCCGGCTCAAAAGGCAGGGAACACAAGTTATACTTGTAGGCGATATCAACTCTCCAGGGTTTTACGCATAACGGCCTTCTGGCTGCAGTGGAGAGGGCCATAGATTTTTCAGCCAGCTTAAGCTGATGTTGGGAGGCCTCGGATAGAGACTGAGCTCAAAAATGATAAGAGGTAATCTCTGGACTCCAGAGTCAAAGTCCCTCTCTAGTTGGGCTAGATGAGAGTGCAACTTGTTTGATACCTCATTAGAGGCAATGGCCACCGAGATCTGAGCAGAGGCTGCAGAATAAGCTTTTATGAAGGTGCACTCCATGCGCCTATCCAGAGGGTCCTGGAGGTTAGAGCCATCATCCGTCGGGACCACCGTACAGCGGGACAATTTGGCTACTGCCATATCTACTTTAGGAGGGGATCCATTGGTCCAGCTGGGATTCCACAATAGGAAATAAGGCTTTAACCTCCAGGATAAAATAGTGGCTCTTTCAGGATGTTTGCACTCCAACAGCATGAGCTTATCAGTGTTACGACCACTTAGAAGGCCCTAGGTCCCCTATTAGTGGAAGTGGAGGGCTTCCCCCATCAACATCTCGGTCCCTTGACCAGATGGACTTCAGCAGCCTATTTATCTCCGCTAGAGGAAAGAGGTCTGCTGGCATTTTCCAAGGTATCTTCATCCATTAAGAGCATCTCATCAATCACATGGAAGTCCTCTTAGATACTAGTGAAAGAGTATGTTTCATTTCATGCCCACAGTGTGTACAATCCACACAAACTAGGCCCTTATTTTTTTTTTTTTAAACTTCTTGCAGGATTTGAACCCAAAACTCCAGCACTGCAAGGCTACAGTGCTATCCACTGAACCAGTGTGCTGCCCGGAGGAGGATTAGGAGGAGGAAGAGGAGGAGGAAGAGGAGGAGGAGGGGGGGAAGAGGAGGAGGAGCTGGTGCAAGCCAAGTGGAGTATAGAGACCTTCCTTATTAAGAGACAAGCCATCTCCTGCACTGAGATGGCTTCTATAGGAGGGGAGGAGGAATGAGCAAGTAGTGCACCACAAAAACCCCTCTCCCCCCACAACTTTGCAAACCTTAATTCCTTGTACACAGAATTAAGCTAAAATATACAGACTGATGCCAGAAAAGAGGCACAGCAAATATAAGCTTGCAAAAAAAGGAGGAAGGTCCGTCCGAGAATTCAGTCCCCGGAAAACCGGAACACAAAGAAAGGTTTCGGAGCAAAGTGACCGACTTACTACTGGTAGCCACGGAGCTTGTACCACATCAAAGCCGCACAAGTGGTCTGCACCACAGGTGTTTGAACATGCAACATGCAACCACCGCTGCATGTTCCACTGAAATCAACCTTTTCAGAGCAAAAGTTGAAAGCTTGGCTAGGCACAAAAGAAAGGTAAGTGAAACAGCAATGCTCTACATCAAGTCCGTACAAGTGGCCTGCACTACAGGACCTCAAAAATGCGGCATGCAACTACAGCTGCAAGCACTACTGAAATCAGCCTTCACAGAATGATGGTTGAAAGCTTGGCTAGGAACAAAAAGGTAAGTGAAATGGGAATGCTCCACATCAAGGCCGCACAAGTGGCCTGCACTACAGGTCTTTGAACATGCGGCATACAACCACAGCTGCATGTTCTACTGAAATCAACCTTCTCAGAGTAAAGGTTGAAAGTTTTGGTAGACACAAACTGCCTAAGTAAAACCCCCTTCTTTTCCACAGAAGCATCCAGTGGAAGGAAAGAGGTATAAGATGATTTCCCAAAGGTATGATAAACTTTAGGGAAAAACAAAATATGGGAGGACAAAAAAGACCTCCCTCCACCTGTCCCATCACACAGGACAGAAAAAAACACAAGGGGGGAGGTCTCTTTGGCCCTCTTATAGGGTAACATAACCATGCATAAATTATGCTAATTAAAAATTCCACCTGTCCTACCAACACACAGGGGCAGAAATACCCCATATTGTGCTGTTGTGGGACGTAAGGGAAATAACCTTGTTGGAGGAAATTATAATCCTGGTAGATAAACTTGGTTGATAAGAAATCCATGAAATTTGGCTACGACAGGGCGACCTATGTTAGAAATGCGTCTGTCATAATATGGCTGAAAAACACATTTGCCCTTAATTCATGGAAGACCAAGGACCTAAGAGGTGTCACTTTAGTGTAGGGACCCACCTAACAGAGGGAGCCTTGTTGTGGCAGGTGGTTTACAATTACAGTTTGATCTTCTTTATGTATTCTTATATACAGTAGGTATTTGTAGTAATGCTCTTGGTGCTAGTAGAGTGCTGTTGCAACTTTTTTGTACAACAATTAGACTTGTCTTTGATTGCTAGGATCCACACTTTTAAAATATTTGCTCAAGGTACTATACTTTGTGTGTTGAGTACCCTTACATTATTCTTCCCAGCTTCTTAATACTCTGCAGCAGATGGCCACTAAATTTATTTGGGCTTCTATCTGTGGGTGTCCCAAAAAGTATTGCATTACTCCCTCCCTCAAGGATAAATGGGGGTATTATTATTATTTATTATGCTTACTTGTATAGTACCATCATATTCTGCAGCGCTTTACAGACATTGTCACCTAATATGTTGCTATACTATAAGGCGTCCTTGGTGTCCTCAGATGGCACTATCCACGACAGCTAGGAGGGGCGGCATGGAGGAGCACTGGTCTGCGTCCCGTCAGGTGACATCGCTCTGCAGGTAAATTTACCTGATGTGATGCACGCAGCCTAGGTTGCCCTGGCCCCACTGCCTCTGTGGGGCCTGCCCCGGGGCTGCCATTAATATATGCTTTACCATTAACTAGATCGGCATCTGAAAGACACCAATCTAGTTAAAACTCAAGCTGTGACTCTGTCTTGTAAACCTGCAAGCACTTCACAAAATAGATAACATCATGAGGAAAGAACATTATATGGCAACATCTCAAGACATCAGCTAGGAATTTAAAGCTTGGGCGCACATGGGTCTTCCAAATAGACAATGACCGGAAGCATTCTGCCAAACTGGTTACAAAGTGGCTTGCGGATAACAAAGTCAATGTTTTGGAGTGGCCATCACAAAGCCCTGAACTCAATCCTAGTGAAAATTTATGGGCAAATATGAAAATGCAGGTGCGAGCAAGGCGGCCTACAAACATGGCTCAGTTACACCAGTTCTTTCAGGAGGAATGGGCCCAAATTCCTACCAAATATTGTGAGAAGCTTGTGGAAGGATATCCAAAACTTTTGACCCAAATCATACAGTTTAAGGGCAATGGTACTAAATACTAATGAAATGTATGTAAAATTTTGACTTTGCAGAAAGTAATAAAAATGCCTTAAAAAATTCTCTCTCTCTCTCATTATTTTGGCATTTGGCAAATATAAATCATTTTGGTAATCCTAATTGACCTAAAACGGGAAACGTTTATTCTGATTTCATGTCAGGTAGTGAGAAAAACATGCATGTGTGTCTATTTATATAGTGTATGTAAACTTCTGGTTTTAACTGTATAAGGAGGTGGTCATTTATATAAGTTGACATTAGGGAGCATTATATATATAAGGGTGTGGTTATTTATATAAGGGGTCATTAGGGGACATTATGAATAGAAGGGGGCATCATTTATATAAAGGGTCATTAGGGGAGCAGTATTTATATCAGGAGGAATCAGGGGCAATTAATTAAGGGGCTTGTCCAGGATAACCACTTTTTTAATATGAGACCGGGAAAGGTGAAAATAAAAAAAAAAAAACCCTAATCACCTGTCCCTTGTGCTCAGATGTCACCCACTGCAGTCTGGTTCTGCTGCACTGGTGTTTTCTTGTAACGGAAGTCCCCGTCGCACATGACCGCTGAGGATGCTGACACGGGATGTCACAGTGCTGTGGGAACTTCCACTGGAGGCTTTCCAGCTCATTTTTATTGATGATCTATCCTTAGGACAGATCATCAATAAGAGATCAGTGGACCCCCCCCCCCCCCGATCAGCTGTATGAAGGGGCTTTGGCGTCTGTTTATATCAAATGCTGTCTGTTTATAGTGACTGTGTCATGTAATTATAGTCTTGTCACATAGAGGTGTATAGGACGAGGCTGTAGTTACATTACATGGCTGCTATGAGATGAATGACACTATGTAAACAGAGAAGGGGTCACGGCGCTTACACAGGTACCATGGTTCATTCAAACAGCTGATCAGTGAGAGTCCCGGGTTCTTGAGCCCCACTGATTTTGACTGAGTGCCAAAGATAGCCAAAGTACAGTACTCAGCTATCTGTGGTGCTCCTATTAAAGAGAATGGGGGCCATGTGGGCTCGTCCATCCACCAAGCAGAAGATGTGTGAAGTTATTTCCATTGTTAATGCCGTGTTGTTGATCTGATACTGAAGCAATACAGTAAGAATTCTTAAAAACTGTTTTAGAACTTTGTGTATTGTGTATGTTTATTGTATGACAATAGCAGCGTGTGAAGCTAGTAGCATGCAAGCTTAAGTTTTTGGGGTTTTTTTTGGTGGTGGGGGGTACCTAGATCCTACTTCTTCTCACCGGTGGCCTCAAACAGTATGGACCTTTACTATGCATGGTAATACACAGTGCAGAGGAATCTTTGAAACCCATATTCTTCTCCTCTTGCCTCCTTACACTACAGGCTTCATTATACTGTATGTCTGAAGAGGTATACTGCATAGATCTTCATCAGTGCATATACCCTTTTCACATCTGCCAATTAGAGTTTATGAATAACATATATTTGTCAGACTGGGAAGACGAAGGAATTTTCTACCTTTCACAATTATTTAAAGTTTGTTATTTGTCTCTTTTGAAGACCTATGAACTGCCTATCAAACCTCCAAATCCTCTTTTTACAAATATTTACAGGTTAGGGATTACCTGTGTACCTGTTACAACCCAGAGTCGGGCACTACATGTCAGACATCCGCCATGATATCTTAGGAAACAAAATCTTACAAATGTTTTATCTATTGCGTACAGCGCTCTAAATGATCCTACATTGCTAGTTAAACACTGCTTTATGCTTAGATGGGAGTCTAACTTGGGAGTAAATTTATATGTAACTTCGAGGAGGGTGGGAGTGGACTATGCGTATGACGCAATGTATTAATAAAATAGAATAGTTGAAAAAGATACATTTGTGTTGGTATATTACTCCTGTACATGCATAAAGGATTATTTTGATTGATGTTGGAACCAGTCTGGCCATGCAGGCATGTGGTGGCATTGCCCGAAAATTCTGTCCTTTTGGGAAGATGTTTTATCCTTAGTTACTGGCCACTATGTCACTCCTAACTCTGAGCTTGCTGTCCTAGGGGTAGGGATTGACAATATCCCTATAGAGTTGCCATGGCCTACAGCACATTTATTGACTTCTGCTAGAAAATACGAGGCCTCTAAGTGGAGCTGCGAGTTCTAAAGAAACAATGGAAATTATGGACATTACATTCCCTCTCTCTTCTTCCATGAGTATCGACACCTATCTGGTGTCTGTATACAGTCCCCTACAAAAAAAAAGGTAATCAGATGTCCCCAAAGGTCTATTATGACCTTATGGGGACAAAAACTATTTTATAAAGCTTTTTAGTAGCACTTTGTTTTATTAAATAAAAAAAAAAAGTGAAAAGTGAAAAACAGATACGTTTTCCCTCCTCTTTTGTTTATATTTTCCTGGATATAAAAAAAAAAAATTAAAACACATGCAAAAATAAAAACAATATAAAAATAAAGCCCTATGTGTCACTGAAAAAGACGCAGAAATTAATTGAATAACGCATATGATAAAAATGTTACAACCCTCAAAACCGCACATACAAAAAAAACTTGAAAATGTGTCTGGTCCTGGACCAGAAATTGGCCTGGTGCAGAAGTCGTTAAAGACCCAACATCCACCGTAATAGTACAGCGAATGTTGGGAAAGGATTAATATGCACAAAATACTCATACTAAAAAGGAATTGTATGGTAACTTTGTTGTTTTTTTAACCTTAGTGTGGGAGTAGACGCTAAATACTAAAGACACATGGATTCACTACAAGCGTATTTGCTTTCTACAAGTGTAAAGGTTTATTCATCTTACATTAAAAACGTGTATTAATATGAAGTGACCTTCACAAAGAACCATAAACTATTTAGATTACCTTGAATATATTAGATATGTAAAACCCATTAACAATTATTAGAGGCTATAACACTTTAGTGCAATAAGTCAGGATAATTTACTAATGGTGAAGCAGGATTTGTGGTGCTTGCACATTTTAATGCCATACTTTTTTCTTTTTCTTTCTGTATATTCAGCACTAAAAGAAAACAATTTGTTATTTTGTTTTGCTTATAGTTGTTAGAGGATGGAAAGAAAATTATTATTTAGAAAGAAAACATTATTTAGAAAAGAAATATATTTTATAATGCTGAGGAATTAAAATTAAGACATATTGCTATGCAAGCCACTGCTACATGGAAAATAAATTAGTATTTAGCTAAGGTGTAACTCCTGTTTATATTTCTATTATAAATTAGCTGTTTACAGTTCCATAGTGCACCAATGATGGTGTATTTTCCTGACAAAGGAACTGGTCCAGTTCCAAAACACTAAGCCATGTAAGAGAAAATATGTAAGGCAGAATTCATCAAATGGTTTGCATAAAACAAAAAAAATGGCATAATTTTATCTGCAGTAACTATTAGCCATATTCATTATCCTTTCACATCATTTAATGATAAATTTGCCCCTGTCTAGTATTATTAGCAATTTCTCGTAAAAAGTGGGTGAGGCCGGCATGACCCAGAGAAATGAGTGAAACTTAACATTTGCACCTGATACAAAAGTTGCATTACTAGGTGCAAAATCACTTCACCCTGACCCTGGTGTAAACCTCCCAAAATTCGCATTATACACTCATTGCACCTAAAAAAGTCGCAATACCACAGGAGTTCGCCAAATGATGATAAATTAAACCAGTTTTCAAAAGACTGACTTTTTAAATGTATTAAGTATTTGCAACTATTTCATGAATTTGTCTCAATTTTCAATATGTTGTTTTTATATTAGATTAAATTGTAACTCCTATTTTATTTGTTTTTTGCTATTGTTTTGGTTGTTTGGTGAAATTTTTTTTATTATACTTAATAAACCTACTGTATCTAACTTCTTTTTAATAGAAAACAGGCTCTAAATTCTATTCTATTCTCTCTAGCAACACTTTAACTGAGCTGTTACTAGGGAAATCCGAACACATTTGTATTGACAATATGTACAGCTATAGCATTAGCCAAAGGGGGATGGTCAGTTCATATGGCAGTATCTCTGGTTTTATACAACCTAAAAAATCATATTCCCGCCTTTGTTTTTAACTAATGATAACTCAGTTTTTATTGTAGCTAGAACTTGTTTAAGCTGAGAATCTCTACTTTTATGTCATACTAGAAATATTTTTCTAGGTTGTATAAAATGAAGATACAGACATTTGAACTGACCATCACCTTTGGCAATAATACTGTGTGGGGGCCACTGTGGAGCTTATGATATTGTGTGGGGGGCCCACTGTGGAGCATATGATAATATGTGGGGCCACTGTGGAGCATATAATACTGTGTGGGGGCCACTGTGGAGCTTATAATGCTGTGTGGGGGCCACTGTGGAGCATATAATACTGTGTGGGGGCCACTCTGGAGCATATTATACTTTCCCAGTATTGTTTGCATGCTCACTCACCGCATTTTTGATAACTGCAGTTGTGGGTACTAAAGCTGTATCCCTTTCAAGTATCTGAGATATCGCTGCAGCACCCGTAACCATCACTATCAAAATTCGCTCTTGGGAGAGTTTCTTATATTCACCTGTACTTGTTGTTGTTCAGGGCGTCAATGAAACCCCAGAATGGATTGGTTGCCACGGTTCAGACGATTAAAATATCGTCTTTGTACCTAACCATACCAGGACTGACACAATCAATTTGTCCATTTTCTCAACAAACACCAGACGCTTCTCCCACCAGCCCAAAAATAGATTTGTATATGTCGGGGCTGCAGGGTGCCCCATAGCGGTGCCTTGCTTCTGGTAGAAGAAGCGTCCATTGCAGATGAAGTAGTTGCTGTTAAGGACAAACCACATCAGGTATAGAATCAGTTGGTTGTGTGCCTCTAGATGGGATTCCCTGGTGTTAAGGAAAAATCTCAGTGCTTCACATCCTTTCAGATGTGGAATAGAACTATAAAGCTCTTTGATAATGAGGCTGGCAAGCAATGAACCTGGTGGTAGCTGTATCCCCTCTAGATGCCTAAAGATGTCCATCGTGTCCTTGGCGTATGATGGTAACAATAGGACAAAGGGTCATAATGTCAAAACTGGGTTGAACTATTTTTTTTAACAAGTTTTTGCATTAAAAAAAAAGTAATACGCTAAAAAAAAAAAATACTAAAAACTATAGACATCTGTAAATGTAACATCTGTAATGTGCAAATTAGTGATCAATGGCCGGTAAACTCCCGAGCTTAAACCCTGTGTCAGATTATCATTCCTGGACACGATTGGACATCCTTTGAGGGGATTATAGCCCTTGTGGACTTTAGGTAACCAATAAAAAGTTGCTATTCTGGGATATTCTGGTCTAATAATAATAATAATAATAATAACAGTCCTTTAATAGTCCCACAGTGGGGAAATTCAGTGAAATGCCAGCTCTTTCTTACTAATCAATCCCTCAACTTTTGCCTTCTCCAGGATTTTAGATAGGTCAGATGCCTGCTGAACAGTAGGAGCATGCCTGAGGACACCATAATTGTCTGTGTTGGCTAATAAATCCCAGCAAAAACGCTTATAGTCTGATTTGTCAAGTATGACAATGTTGCCACCTTTGTCCGGAGCTTTAATGATTATCTACTCATCCCTTTCAAGATTCAAAAGGGCCTGCATCTCATACTTATTGAGACTGCTTGTCCCTCTTGTTGTCTGTTGTATTGACAGAGACTTCAATTTATCGACGACTATTTGCTCAAAGGTATCAGATATGGGGGGCATAGCAGTACTCTTTGGGTGTAATTCAGTAAAGGGTCCAGGTCCTGTTCTGTTATTATATCTGAATCTGTGCAAGCCAGGAACCCTTTTGCAAATTGCTAAGATGTAGCAGTCTTGGGCCACTTTCACACTTCCAGTATTTGATCAGCATTTTGCATCAGTATTTGTAAGCCAGGACTGAAAAGTTCTAATTTTTCCATTATATTTTTTCTCTGTAGGTTCCAGTTCTGGTTCTGGTATAAAATACTAATACAAAATATTTGCCAAATGTAGACTATGTGAAAGTGGCCTTGTTCACATCTGTGCTGTTTAATCCAACAATGTTATATTGTCAACTTTAGTCAATAGGAATCTGTTTTTGTACATAACATAATGGATTTGTAAATGTCTAGCTTTCTGTTTTTCTTTTCCTAATGGAACACTAAAACGGCATGTTAAGCTCAGCTGTAACAGAAATAATTCTGTTGTCCCATTTACATGTTTTTAATGAAACATATGAATATGAAAGATATTTTACATGTTAAAGTGAATAATACATTTGTTTTTACATTCTAAGACATATTTCTTGCAAAGACAAGTAATTGGAAAGAAAATGTATTAAATTACTATGATAATAGTCATTTCACATAAGAAATGATGTGCATGACATTTCATTTTATGTAGTTTATGTCAAAAAGGCAGTATTATATCAACCAATGATTTTTCTTCTGCAATTGTGAAGTCACTAGTGAGCTGCCTGTATCTCTGTACTAGAGACAAGACCTACATTTAAGAGGAATTGTCTGACTACAGACATTGGTGGCAGATCGACAGGATGAATATCAATTAGTGGTGGTTTCACCACTGTGAACCCAGCCAATCATGAGAAAGAAGTAGCACTGGGGTTAGTACAGCATTGTTGAAATAGAAATTAGAGAATTTTGCCAGATTTCTGCAGAATTCTGGTGCACATGCTGTATAGCACATTTATTAAATGTCTCACTAGACACTTTTGTAAACTTTTGAAAATTGTGTCAAATTTATTAAAGATGTGCATCTCAATTTCTAAATGTCTAACTTATTGCAAGGTGAGCAACGATGTAGCACATCTATTACACAAGGTGCTTCACTGTGATAAATTTGACACCTTTTCTGATTGTCTAGTCTAAGTTTATGCTATCTATATTTTAGACAAGACTAGTAAATCTGTCCCAGTGTCTCCACTGAATCTATCTACTGTATCTGCACTATAGTTACAGTGCATTCCCTTTTGAAGAAATAGATGCGCCTACATAGGATTTGTTCATTACATAAATAGTGGTTTTTGCTAGCTAGTAGAAAACAGTAAGGCTACATTAACATCTGCATTAGGAGACTTTGCCAAGGACAACATCTGCAAGAAGTTTGTATTTTCTCCCCGTGTTTGCGTGGGTTTCCAACGGGTACTCCGGTTTCCTCCCACACTCCAAAGACATACTGATAGGGAATGTAGATTGTGAGCCCTATATGGGAATAAATAAAATAAATAAGTGTCCGCCTAAAATTAGTGGATAAAAAAAAATCCTGCATGTATGGCTTTTTTGTCCACTGCTTTCAGTTTAAAAACAACAGACGCCCGATGACCCGATTATAGTCAATGGGGGCCGTAGCGCACTGTATGTGTGTGACCTCTATTTTAGTGGACCGCTTGTCCGTTGTTGACCAGAACAAAAGACAGCCAAATCTAGTGTGAATCAAGTGTAAATTGTCAGTGTTTTGTAAGAATACCTAAGAGCTACTACAGAAAACTTTGTTTTATCAGTTTCCTTTAAGGGGAGATTAAGGCCCCATGCATTCGACTGAGTGTGCTTCCGTTGTGGGGCCAAGTATGCAGCGGAATGCACTTGGATGACATTCAGCGTGGCATTCGAGTGTCATCAGAGTGCATTCTGTTATGCATTCACGTGTAGCCCTATTTGGGGGGGGGAGTATGAGTATTATTCCTCCCACAACAGACTCTGGCTCTGACCTGTATGTATAATGGGGCCTTAAGACTTCGATGAAGGGAAGAGTGGGAACATATATGAAATATATCAGTGCCTCCACCCAGGATAGAGCCTCTGTATTACAGGGAGGATCTCTTCCTGGGACTTACCCATTAAGTACAGTTAGTAGAATTAACAAGTATTACTATACTAATCTCACAGTCGGAAGAATACATATAGATACCACATAAGGTTATAACAGTAGCTTTATAAGAGTCAAAATGATAATACATACATGCAGTATACTGAGAACACAGCAGTACTACAACAACCAGCAATTCTGCAACAGTCTTAACTTATATACCCGGGTATATATATAGCTAGCAAAAGTTCTTTGCACAATACCTTTAGGCAACAAAAGAGATGATCCAGGTTGCAGGGGCCCTTGTGGATGACTGTAGATCCTCGGATTCTTCCAGGAGATGACCCACAGCCGATCAGGAGATGATGATGATGATGCTTGATGAAAGGATTTTCCCAGGCAACAAACAGGAACACAACAACAGTAGTAGAGGCAGGCCTAACTACCCTAACGATGAGTCCTTAACCTGCCAACTAATATACCAGTACAACCGGGCTTCTAACTATCTAGTTGGCCATCGGAAGCCTAACCTATCATTGCCCTGAACTATATACTGCTCCCTAACTACAATTAATAGATAGATCTTGTGAGTATATGGGTAACAGAGAGAAGAACTACTGGATATGTGTGAGGGAGATAAAGTGGAGCAGATGGCAGTCTATTCCTATACACTCCAGCGTCACTAGCTGATCTTAAGAATATAGATACTCAAAGATCTGCTTATCTATTCCTTCTAGTTGTAAAGATTACACCTGCCACTCGCCTTAGACTTCTAGAGACATAAGATGTCTCCTCACTGCAGCTCTGTCCCTCATGGTTCTGACTGATTGTATTTAGAAAACAAACCTTGTACTAAATCCCTGGGGTTTCTGAGGCCAAGCAGCAGGGGCAGAGAGGCTAAATAAACTATATCTTAGGAGTACTACCAGTTCCCTACACACGATGCATGATAAGACCTGCTTTATAATCATCGGTGTCATTGGAATCGCCCATAGACATATATGCATAACGGAAGGCACTCCGATGTCACTATGAGTGTCATACAACTGCATTCCGCTGCAAACTTGGCATGACATCAGAAGCACACTCGGTCGTGTGCAAAGGGTCTAACCTTTCTTTTTAAGTAAATTCATTTATTACATTTATGATATATTGAGTTTTCTAGAGAATTATGTAATAATACAAGAAATAATATTTAAATAACATTGTAAAGAATTTTGTTTGTTTGCTATTTAAGAAAGGAAACCAGCTATCTTTACTAAAATGTTAGCAGATATTAATGTTTATTTTGACAACTAGGTCTAATTATACCGTAACTCTAAAAACAGTGCATGTGCTGTACTTCTGTGATTGCAATACCTCTAACACAAAATCGAAAAGTTGTTTCCTTTTTCAGTTATTCATCAGACTTATCTTATCCTAAGTAAGACCATAATTCAATGGGCAACGATTGAGAGTATGCAGCATACAATTTGAAGGAGAAGGAAGCAAAAGCTTGCTTTGTAAATGAGGTATCGTTTTCCCATTATACAGTAGCATGTATTAAAATGTTACGTAAGAAGATTAATTAATGTAAAATTCCATTTATTCACATGTATCATAATATTAAACATCCACAGGTGATGCAAATGTAGCATTCATCACTTACAATAAACTATTTAAATAGAGTAATGATCTATAATTGCAGGCTTTCTTTACTTCTGTATTGCTGTCACTTTTAATACTAACAGCAGTTTTACTGAACATGAAAATCTTTACATGACATGATAACAATATATGTTGTAAAAAAGTAACGTGCATAGCAGATACTAATATAATCTAGCTAGTTGTATTATTAATTATCACATTAATGGATGTAAGTAAAAGCAGCAGCATTTATTGTGGTTATCTTCTAAGTGAAATACTGGGCCTGTATCAATGTAACAAGCCATATTACAGGAACAGGAAACAGTACTGGCTTTAGGCTGCTGGGTGTCCTGTACAGGATTATTTTGGTACCCTTTAAATAATACCTTAGTGCATACACTATAATACTGCTATACACTGTGATATACTGGACAGAAATAAGGCTGAGTTCATGTTTGTATTGAAGGCAACGTCATCCTATCTGTATGCAGTGAAAATTTTTCCAGCAAAAAACAGGCACCTTGGAGGATCCCACTGGACCCCATTATAATCCAACAGTATCCATCAGCAATCTTGGTGTCTGCTGTGTGATGTCATCTGGTAGGAGCTGTGGTTTCAGTTACAAATGGAAACTGTAATGGAGATGTAGTCAGGGTCTTGCTGCTATAAGATATACATATGACATATTTGCTGTTATTTCTAGAAAACAACAGCATAAAAACAACATTTTCTCAACCATTGCTGCAATATTGCAATGTGTATTATACCATATATACACAATAATCATAAATATTTCCATGCACTCATTTACTAGAGATAGTAACAGCAGCCAATAACTAGTTACAGAAGTCACTGAGCACCAAGAAGAAAAAGGAGGACACAGCATGGATGGCTATAAAAAAAGATTTTTCTCTTATTGTCCTGGTTGTTTTTTTGATGAGTGCTGTGAGTGAGCTTTCCCTTCCCTCATCTTTTTTTTATCCAGACTGCATTGTGAAGCAGATATGTCAACTCACCCATTTTCTCTGTGAGTCACCCAATTTTCATCCTCCCATACCCAGTGGAGGACTGTAAGCATCACAAACCCTAAAAGCAGAATAGTAGGCACTTGTGCCCCTGTATGCCAAACAGTGTCCCCCTCAGTCTGCCTCCATCATACAAGTACGTCTCTAATCACTTTTACCATAAAGCCAGCATACACACACTGTACAAAGTGAGTATGAGCTATGGGTACAGCCCCGTGCAAGAACCTAAATTGTTTCCTAAGTAAGTCTGAACCATTCTGAGAAATGTAGCTGATCTAGGTCAAAGCTAGGTGATCCAGTACAACTTTCACACTCAGGACAATCCTAAACATTTTTCTCCACACCAGAGAGTTATTAATAAAGATGATTGGAATAGATATACGGGATCTGAGCTTGGTTTTGAAATTTAGTTAGAGATGTTTGTCAGGCCGGACTTTAAATTACCCCTATCCTATCAATGGGGCTGCTGGAGATGTGACCGCCAATGGGTCATTTGAAATGAGTGGAACAGGGGTTATAATTCCCAATCAATGTTCCATTCAAACTGGAGAACAAAAAACCCTGCCACATCAATCAGAAACCCTCTGATGAGGACATAGGAAAGGGAGAAGATAAAAAATAGTGCTGATAAAATAAATATATGAGTTTATGAGGAAGATTTACTAAGCAAAATGCACCAGAATATTTGTGTAATTTCAAGTTTTTAGACACTTTTTTGACACTTTTATGACTTACAAAAAAGGCATGGATTTATGGGAAAGGGTGGAAAGCTGGTGTGGTTGAAGCTGTGAAAACCATATGCCAAAATTTTTTTTTTAGAATAAACTAAGTCAACTGAAAGGAGGTGTGAATTTAGACAGTCTAATAAGATTAATTGACTGAGATTAATTTATCATGCAGCATCAGAAACTATGATAAATCTGTTGCGTTTTAATACTGAGTGGTCTAGCTTTGCACTGTGTGTATAAATGTGTACGAATACCAGCTTGGAGAGAGTAGAGGAGAACATGAGGAGAACCACTGTCTAGGCTGGCCCAAGTCAGCTCAAGGACAGTCATAGTATTGTTCTGTAGTGAGGAGTTGGGAATTAACCCTGAATATTGTGTGCAAGATTTAGTAATATTGCTAAGATAAAAAGATAATTGAGTAGTCGTGTGCAAGGAAATAACTAGTCAAGTGATTTAAGAAAAGAGTGCGTATAATCACTAGGGATCTGGAGATGTACAAAACTATAGGGTGAGGAGCTGATGGGCAACAAGTGGTGGAAGGTCCACGGCACGGTGAATGTGAAATCGACTGAGTGTAGGGGTAGTACTCCCACCAGTTATGGTGGGAAACAAAATCCCATTCGATTCTTGGGTTCACGTGGATGTGACGTGTGGATAGTGACACTTTTGCAGATGTGCTCTCACCTTATGGGGTTGTGTTAAGTCACAACCACTATAGTTGACAAATCCAGTATATATCACTGTGTATGGGATCTGCGAAACCTCTGGGCGTCAGAATCCACTGGATCTAGACGATATTCGGATATAAGGTGGGTAGGATGAACTCCAAAAAATTGAGGTGTGGAGACCGCGCTTCACCAAGGATACTTTATTATACTCAATGAACACAACGCGTTTCGGGGATATAAAGTCCCACTTATCAAGTGTATATGAGACTAAATGAAAGATAATTGGATACAGATATAACGAACAATAACATGAAATAAAAAAATCATAACTCATTAAAATTCATTAAAAATAAAAAAAACGTGTCTTTTAAAAGCATATTGTCATAAATAAATGAATGCACTAAGAAGCTACTACAAAACAAATGACCTGAAATTTTCAATCATGTATAGGGGGTGGAGCTAAGAAAAAGCGGTTTGGACGAAATCTGATTACGTGACTGGATACATAATAGATATGCATATAAAAACATGAATTAGTGATATTTTGAACTTGCAAGCTTAAGGAAAAAAAGGGTCATTGTACTGATGTTAAAAAAAGAAACCCCACACACAATCCTCTCTTACCCAAGAAGGCCCCATCTACTAACAGTAGTAGTACAACTAAACCATCCCCGTCTACTCAAGCCACTAATTTAGTTCCCACTCATACCAGAAATATCAATCCGCAGTTCACATTCAATAAATCCAACAGGCCTTCTCATCTCACAAATGTGTGTCTGGATACACATCCACCCATATCTTTATCCTTTCCCCCCCATCAAGTTTATTTCAGTCAAACCCACACCCATGCAATTTACCTCCCAGTCAGCGACCTCTAATATTTCAACCAATGGAGTTCACGAAGACTCACCCTCATTATCTCAGATATTTATTAATTCCGATTCGACCTCACACCGACTTCCTAGTAATTCATCTATAGAGGAAACACTTGATGATTCACTCATCACCATTTACAATACCCCTTTGTCTGCCTCTCAAATACAAAAAGTTCTTACATTCCCTGACAATGGTATCGAAGCCATCAATAATAGCAAACCGTCTCTACTGAATACCTCTGAGTCTTTTTTAGGACTTCCTCCGAAACTCATACCCCTACATTCATTCCACACCAAAGAAAACCCAACATACACCAAAATATTGGACTAATACAGTCCAGTAAGTCTGAAATGGAAACTAAAGAATTCCCCAATTCAAGAAACCAAACTGAAAGATCCAGAGGCTTTAGAGGGGCCAGAAAACATAGGATCAACAAATCCAAGTCCAGATGCCAAAAGAAACAAGAACTCACCAATAACATCTTCAACTTCTCCAGTTATTCACTAACAGTGAAAGAAACGAGTCTACTATCCAAGGGACTCTGCCCCGACCAGAAACCAGATGACTTGGATCTTTTCATTGACCTACACACATACATAAGGAAGTTGACATTAACTCCTCATTTCGCTTTAGTTTCTAAAAACCAACCCACCACCATCCACTCGGACAGTCCTTCCACAATTAACACAACTTCTGTATTAACACCTACCCCCCACACCACCACATTAAAACCCAAAAACAATTTTTACCCTCTCCAACATAAGGGCCATTGAAACATTCTATTCTGTAGTAGCCACTGATTTTAGGAATTTACATAAACACCACAACACCAAAATCAGATCAGACCTCTGTCCATCTGAAAAATCAGCTATCAAAACTCTGATTGACAACAAGTCTATAGTCATCAGAAACGCTGACAAAGGAGGGGGCGTAGTCATACATGATAGGGCCAACTATATACGAGAAGCAAATCGGATTCTCTCAGATCCCAATTATTACCAAATTTTGCCTAAAGACCCTTCTGTTTCACACCATATTAAATATCATGAACTCATTATTAACACCCATACTAAGGGGATCTTGACAGATAAGGAGAAAGCAAAATCCAAAGCACAGACCTTAACCCAGTCCGAATGTCTTGTTCCTTCTCAAAGGAATACCAGCAGAGAGTATAGACACAATTTTATAACCACTTATAGTAATGCACATCACAGGATCAGGATGATCCTAGACAAAACATTGGGCAGTACTATTAAAACCTTCAATTACTTTTAGAAGAGTAAAAACTTTAAAAAACCTATTGGCCCCTAGTAAACTTAGGTCTCCTACTAAACCCATGCATCCTAATCCAACACATCCACAATCTAATAGTGTTTTCAAATGTAAACATAACACATGTAAATGTTGCAATACAATTAATCATCTAGCGAAAACCATTACCAGTTTCTCAACGGGAGATACTTTTCATATTATTTTTTTTAAAAACTGTTCATCTTCCTATGTTATCTATGTCTTTGAATGCCCCTGTGGCCTTCAGTATATAGGGAGAACCATCAGACGCCTTAGAGAGAGATTAAATAAACACAGATTCAATGTAATAAATGGCTATCTTAAGCATAGCGTATTTAAACATGCCCTAACAACACATAACTCTAGCTTTGAGGGATTAAAAATCACACCTATTGATCAAATCCCTGCCCACACTAACAATAGATTTGAAATACTCAAGAGGAAAGAAATGTATTGGATATTTAAATTTAATTCCTTAACACCAATAGGTCTAAACGAAGCTCTTGAGAGTGTATAGTGATGTCGAACCATTTTGTTGGATAAAAGTATATATATGTAATACTGTATACAAGCTACCGCTTCAATACTTTGGGCTCATCCAGGCAATTTCAGTGTTTTCCAGAATGTTAAAACTCACACTTTTATTTATCACAATGAGTTGCAAAATGAAATCTAGAAAATATAGTTACCCAAAAACAACACAGCAGCCCGCCAAAAGCCACCAACACCCCCTACACAGAGACAATCTGACAAGGTTAGAAATAATGAACCTGGACATTTTTAAGGGGGGGGGGGGGCCCGTGGTTCTCCTCTGGTCGGGGTTTCCCCCTGCCGGCCCCCCCCCGCCCCCGGGGGCCCCCCCCCCCCCCCCCCCCCCCGGCCCCCGGCCGGCCCCCCCCCGGCCCCCCCGCGGGGGGGGGGGCGGGGGGGGGGGGGGGGGGGGGGGGGGGGGGGGGGGGGGGGGGCGGGGGGGGGGGGGGGGGGGGGGGGGGGGCCCCCCCTTTGAAATAAGTAATTTTCTCCTTCAAACTTTGCTTTCGTGGAATCAAAGAATGCTCCATTTGCCAGCAAGCCTTACAGCATGTGGAGCACCTTTGGCATTCTAGCTGTTAATTTGCTGAGGAACATGAAATGCCACACCCAAAAAAACAAAAAAAAACACAACACGCACCAAAACCCAGACAAACAACCATATAAAAAAAAAAACGAACACCCGCAACGGCCATCCAGACAATTTAGGCCAAACCACACTATACAAAGAGTCAAAGAAAGAAAATATAGTTAAGACATCAATGAAAAAGATTTTTTTAATAATTTCTCCCAAACCCGCGAGCCCCACACAGCGCAGCCTTGGCATTCTAGCTGTTTTGCTGAGGTAATCTGGAGAAATTTCACCCCATGCTTCCAGAAGCCCCTCCCACAAGTTGGATTGGCTTTATGGGCACTTTTTGCGTACCATACGGTCAAGCTGCTCCCACAACAGCTCAATGGGGTTGAGATCTGGTGACTGCGCTGGCCACTCCATTACAGATAGAATACCAGCTGCCTGCTTCTTCCCTAAATAGTTCTTGCATAATTTGGAGTTGTGCTTTGGGTCATTGTCCTGTTGTAGGATGAAAGTGGCTCCAATCAAGCGCTGTCCACAGGGTATGGCATGGCGTTGCAAAATTGAGTGATAGCCTTCCTTATTCAAAATCCCTTTTACCTTGTACAAATCTCCCACTTTACCAGCACCCAAGCAACCCCAGACCATCACATTACCTCCACCATGCTTGACAGATGGCGTCAGGCACTCTTCCAGCATCTTTTCAGTTGTTCTGCATCTCACAAATGTTCTTCTGTGTGATCCAAACACCTCAAACTTCGATTCGTCTGTCCATAATACTTTTTTCCAATCTTCCTCTGTCCAATGTCTGTGTTCTTTTGCCCATATTAATCTTTTCCTTTTATTAGCCAGTCTCAGATATGGCTTTTTCTTGGCCACTCTGCCCTGAAGGCCAGCATCCCTGAGTCGCCTCTTCACTGTAGACGTTGACACTAGCGTTTTGCGGGTACTATTTAATGAAGCTGCCAGTTGAGGACCTGTGAGGCGTCAATTTCTCAAACTAGAGACTCTAATGTACTTGTCTTGTTCTCTGAAGGGAGTAGTATACAACATTGTAGGAAATCTTCAGTTTCTTAGCAATTTCTCGCATGGAATAGCCTTCATTTCTAAGAATAAGAATAGACTGTCGAGTTTCACATGAAAGTTCTCTTTTTCTGGCCATTTTGAGAGTTTAACCGAACCAACAAATGTAATGCTCCAGATTCTCAACTAGCTCAAAGGAAGGTCAGTTTTATAGCTTCTCTAACCAGCAAAACTGTTTTCAGCTGTGCTAACATACTTGCACAAGGGTTTTCAAAACATCCATTAGCCTTCTTACACAGTTAGCAAACACAATGTACCATTAGAACACTGGAGTGATGGTTGCTGGAAATGGGCCTCTATACTCCTATGTAGATATTGCATTAAAAACCAGACGTTTGCAGCTAGAATAGTCATTTACCACATTAACAATATATAGAGTGTATTTCTGATTCCTTTTTTTTTTCAAAAATAAGGAAATTTCTAAGTGACCCTAAGCTTTTGAACGGTAGTGTATACATTTTTGACCATTTTATCATTTAATGCACTTGTTCGTTCTCAAGCGCATTTTCATGACGAGTATATATAGCTGTTTACTTTTAGTTTTTTACATTACACTAATAGTAATCTAATTTTTTATATAATATCTCTTGATCTTTATTCTTTGTATTACAGCTTAGCAAGTCTCTTGTACTGTTTTCTGTTACTAATTCTCAAATTTATATGGACGTACCATTAATGATATATATTTTTTATGTATTTTGCATGTATTTATTTATCTTTTTGAGCCACCCCCTCAATTTTAAATTGATTCAGCATTGTACAAGCATAGCACCATTCCTTTATAGTTATCCCTTAAATTTTTGTGTTATCCCCCTGCAAGTTTCTTGTACTGTTTTCTGATACCAATTCACAACTATATATGGACGTATAAAGTTTCCTTTTTTTTTTTTTTGTCCAACAACAATAATTTTTTTTTTTTAGCCAGCACATCTGAACCCCTCCCTCTAGAGGTGGTCCCCCTTAGTTATATCCCTATATATTGCCCAAAATTTAGTCCTCGCCTACACCTCTGCATACTCAGCCTCCTATTCCAGCCTTGTAAGTACCATATACTACTGTTAGTGTATTTGTTATTAGCCCCTTTACAGTGCACTTGTTGTTTTATTTATTTATGACTATATGTTTTCAGAAGGCACCTTCTTCCATCTCAATTAGATATGTTTTTATCATATATCATTACTAGTGCCTATCTTAAGAATATTGTTTTTAATATCCAATGCTCAATTATTTTTTTTTTTTTTACTTCAGTACAATGACCCTTTTTTTCCTTAAGCTTACAAGTTCAAAATATCACTAATTCATGTTTTTATATGCATATCTATTATGTATCCAGTCACGTAATCAGATTTCGTCCAAACCTCTTTTTCTTAGCTCCACCCCCTATACATGATTGAAGATTTCAGGTCATTTGTTTTGTAGTAGCTTCTTAGTGCATTCATTTATTTATGACAATATGCTTTTAAAAGACACATTTTTTTTTATTTTTAATGCATTTTAATGAGTTATGATTTTATTATTTCATGTTATTGTTCTTTATATCTGTATCCAATTATCTTTCATTTAGTCTCATATACACTTGATAAGGGGGACTTTATATCCCCGAAACGCGTTGTGTTCATTGAGCATAATAAAGTATCCTTGGTGAAGCGGGGTCTCCACACCTCAATTTTTTGGAGTTCATCCTACCCACCTTATATTGTGTGCAAGAGACATCTGTGAGGGTGACATTACATGGCCCTCATAGCCACAACCCTTCCGAGCTCAGGTTAGTCAGGGTGCCCTTTTTTGGACTTGCACCCCATGGCCAGGGAGTTGCAGACACTTTATGGCTTTAGTGGATCCACCACTGTTAAAGAGTACTTAGCATGCACTAGTATCTCTACACACCTGATGTCAGATTAGAGGGAAGAGACTTCCTGGACTAAGCCTTTAACCTGTGTAACCTCAGTTCTGCAATAGGAAAATTGCAGATTTGCAGACAAGACAAATTTACAGGCTTGCCTTATTTAATAGATAACATATGGAAACTGCATGACATTATGGCTACTATATGGTGATATTATTTTGGCATTATCTAGGCACTGTAATTGTAATTGGGTAGAATTGTGTGAGCACTACAGTAGAATTATTTAGGCAAAGTACAATGCATTATGTGAGCAGTACTGCACACAAAAAACGCATTGTTACAGTAGAAGAGCTGGTAAGGAGGAATGAAGGATCTGCGACCACTGTACTAGTGAAATGCAGAAACTTCAGATTTTGTCATGGATTCCTAACAAAATGTGCAAAATAATTTTTTTTTAACGTCACATGTGGATGTACTCTTGAAATAATGCATTGTTTTGCAGTTTAGATACTTTATGGAGGAACTGCCCATTACCAAGTAAAATGTTAAATATCATTTAGGTATATTATTCATATCAGCATTTCTGTGTTGCTCAGATGTTTCCAACAATAGTAATCACTGACCCCATTTTGAGTTGGCAGAGAAGGGGGCAACATTTTTTTTTCTGTATCCCAAGGCTGACCTTGGCCTGAGCAACCTGTTCATTGCTCTTCCATGCCACTTGGGAAAATTAACAGAAAAGATTATGCAACAGATAATCTCAATATAATGTTACAGGCATAGGATGTTTTAAAGAGTTGTCTCTTGGTTTTCTTTTCTAACCCCAACAATCAGCAGTTATCACAAGGAAAAGGTGTTAATAGACATACATTACCCGTTCAGAAGCCACCACGAGGAAAATCTGGTATTACTTGCCAGTCATTCAAAAATGAATTTGTACATAAACATATTAATCCAAATACATGTTTACTTAAACATATCCATAAAATGAATTCTTTGTTACTCAAATACTAAAGGTACTATACATATATATATTTTATTTTAAAAAAAATATTAATTGACTTTTGAATTTTATTTGTTTGACGGTGTTAAAATAAAGAGCACGCAAATTGTACATCTTCATAAATGACTGCTGCTGCTAGATAAAACGTATGCTGTGAAAATGTTCTAGCAGTTATATGAAATAAATGATTGTCATAGCAACTCTTCTACATGCTGACTAGTTCAGTGCACCGAGGAAACAAATGTTGCATAACTGGGCTTACATCTATTGTATCCATCTACATTTGTCCTGTATATAGATGTTTTCCAAGTTATTCCATTAAAATATCTTTAACAACGTCATTGTCAAGAACACTGTCAAACAAATATTCAATATATTTCTGATACTAAAATGAAAATATCACATTTATAAATGCTACCAATAATTAAGGCTGTTCATTCAACAAAGTTTAGCAAAGTAAAGCAGATTAAGTTGTGCACAATTTCTAATTTTAATTTCTGGTACTGCTACTGTACATACTGTATAATCCTGTCCTAATAATACAGATGGGCGAATTGGTTCCTAACAAACTGGATTTGACCCAAATATTCCAAAATAAAAAAAAAAAAATCAGCAGCATAGTGCTGCTGATTGTTTACCCGTAATAGGGTTTAACCTGCACTAATATAAAAAAATAAATAAATTGTAATTTCATGTTTTTGTCTCTCTGATCTGATGGCTGACTACATACAGTGTGAAGCAGTATTGTTGCTAATTGAACAAAATATTTTAAGTGTCTCTCTATATGCGCAAATGCGTGTATATTGTGAGAGTGCGAACCAAGAGGGCGCTGGAGAGCGACGCAAAAACAAGATTGAAAAGGTCCTTGACCACACCCATACCTGGGGGCTTCACTCCAGAGAGAGTACTGTACACACAGCAGGAGAGTGCTGCTGGTAACCTGCAGGGAACAGGTGGATGGTGGAACCAGCTGGAGACGGACAGGTGGTCTGTTCCAAGAGTACTGGGTTCCAGAAGGGACTGGTTAAGCTCAGTGTGAACCAGACCACTAAGAAGAAACCTCAGTAAGGCTAAGGCCCCACGTTGCGGAAACGCAGCTTTTTTTGTTGCAGATTTTGTTGCGGTTTTTTGAGCCAAAGCCAAGAGTGGATGCAAAAGGAATGGAAAATATATTGGAAGTTCTTATGCTTTTACCTTCTGTTCAATCCACTATTGGATTTGGCTCAAAAAACCGCAACAAAATCTGCAACAAAAAAAGCTGCATTTCTGCAATGTGGGGCCTTAGCCTAAAGCTTGCCCTCAGAAGTTAGTCAGGGTTCACCAGCGCCCTCTAGGTTCACACTCTCACATTATATATATATGAACATGTGTTAGAAAAAAGTGGGGAAGATGATGACATTGTCGATGATGGTTCTTTTATGGCTAGGACCTGGCAAACGGGACAGGGTGACAAGGTGACACAAGATGAAGAGGGTGGTGCTAGTGGTGATAGTAACATTTCCAGCCGTTGGGCAGGCCCAAAATCCAAAAAGCATTCCCGGAGAAGACCTAGTGGAACCTCTCAGGGTAGGGTGGCACTGGTGGTGGAAGTGGCAGACATGTTTACGCTGCTGATGATGCTGGAAGGCAGCAACTAAATGCGGTCATCTCCCATGTGTGCAAAATCTGCAAGCAGAAACTTAACCGTGGTCAGGCAGGAACCAATGTAGGAACGACAGCTCTATGTATTGATATGAAAAGGCATCGCTCTCTAATTGGGAAAATTAGACTTGACAGTGCCACTGGCAAGGGAAGTGAGCAAGGCCATTCTATTACTCCTTTCCTTACTCCTCTCAGGCAGGCCACATCTACACCTAGCACATGGTCATCATTATCATCCCCAATTGTTTCTCCTACTTCTCTTCCATGCCAACATCAGTCATCCATAAATGAAAGTGTGGCCAGGGGACAGCAATATGCATCCAGTCGTGTAACTTAAAACACTCCTGGCCAAGCTGTTGGCGGTTCAGTCGCTGCTGTACCACTTAGTAAATTCCATTGAGTTTCGCCAACTGATGGCATGCGCTAAAAACTTGATGGAGGATACCTAGCTGCCTTTATTTCTCTAGGAAAGCAGTCCCTGCTTTATATCACCATGTATTTGAAGAATGTGTGTACACGCCAATGTTGAAACGTGGAACAGAAATTATTGACAAGGACAATACATGTTTTTCACAGTCCATTGGGTCAAAGCTTTGAGTGGCAACGGTCACAATCCGGTAAAGCAGCAAGGCCAGGTCCAGTTCCAAAACCATGCAGAGCAGATTCACCTCCTCTGGGTCCTCCTCTCTGGACCATTTCCTGCCAACATCTTCACCAGGGTAAGCAGTCACTTCCATTCCTCTTCCTCCTCCTCCACCCTCATTTCATGGTTGTAAGGAGAAGAGCTGCCATGCAGTTTTGCAATTAATGAGCCTGGATCACACAGTGGAGGAGATGATACGCTGTATCCTGCAGCAAGTATCCCACCTCACCAACTACAACTGGTCAGCGTTGCCATCGACAATGTCACCAATAACTGAATTTCCCCATTGTGGGACTATTAAAGGACTATTATTATTATTATTATTATTATTATTAATATTGTTGCTGTACTGCATTATGTATGAATAGTACATTGTCCCTGTATGGCTCATGTCCTTAATCTGCTGGTTCATCCCTTTATTAACCTGTATAGTGTCTTAAAAGAGGTGTTCCTCATGGCCAAAAAAATCTCTGCTCATTGCAGCCATTCTTATGTGGCAAAAAACATAGTGACAAAATGATGTACCTTTGCACCGCCTTATCAGTGATATTCGAACTTAGTGGAACTCTACCTTAAACATGCTGGAGCATCTGTGTGAGTAGCAGAAGGCAGTAAATTATGCATGCATGCAGCAAACTAGAGAGACAATGTGTTATTTTGAGATACATCATAGGAGGCTCATGAGGGAAGTGTTCTGGCTTCTCAAGTCCTTTGAATAAGCCACATAATTTGTCAGCAAGGATAACTGCAACATCAGCAATGTGATCCATCTGTTGCATATCGTACAGGAAACCGTTACACTCATGCAATGAGAGATGGAAGAGCAGGAACAGTTTCCATTTCTTAGTCAACATCATCACCCTGTGTTTAGGAGGAGGATGAGGATACGGGTCAGGTTAATTATGGTAGAGGAACTGGGACTCCTAGACTGGAATAGGAGGAAAACTCTCCCTTGGATGCAGAGGGGGCCCTTGATATGTTGCAGGTGCATCCATGGGAGGAGACTGACCCTTATCTATTTCAAGCAGAAGATGATGATGATGATGATGATGATAATGATGATGACAATCATGCTGGCCAAGAGAACAAACCATGGCAGGCCCCTGGCATTGCGCATACACTGGCAAGCATGGATGATAGTGCTCTTAGACCATCTTTATAAAGACAAAATGGGGGTATTCTTCCATGCTGTCTAGAGGGAGCCTTTGATATGACACAGGAACAGCCAGGAGAGGAGGCTGACCATTATCTGTTTCAAGAAGATGATTAGATTGAAACTCTCAAGATTAGTTTTGTGTTTGGGTTTGTCAGCTCAAGTCCTCGGCTCGTTATGGGATGAAAAAGTTTAGTACAGACCACACTTTAACCCCTTCCCACCGGTGGCATATTTGGATTTTTGTTTTTTACTCCCCACCTTCCAAACCTCATAACTTTTTTATTTTTCTGTTTTATTTTTGCTTGCAGATCCTGCACATCACCAGAGATTTATCGTTTGGAAGAGTACAATAAATTCCCACACAGGAGATGATCACATGTATTGGCTGCTACTAGCAGCAGCGGAATAAAATCTGCCTCTACGATCAGTGCCACCACCCCCAACCTGAGAGGGTCCCCTAGGTCTTCCCCTGTATGTTGGGACTGCACAATGGCTGGAATTACTATCATCACTATCACCATCCTTTCATCTGATGTCACCTTGACTTGGTTGCCAGGTCCTATCCGCAAGAGGATCATCATCGGCAATTGCTTTTTTCTAACACATCATCATGGTCATGCACACCCTCAGAATTTCCACCTCCAGATATCCCCTAGCTCCCCTACCAGAATGAGTACCAGTAGTAGTAGAATCACATCCCCTGCAACTACTACCTCCACCAGCACCAACAGTCATCATGTCTTTCTCCTCTGCTTGCACACTGACTGTTCTCGTCCAGCTTATCAAAAAGAGGAGGAAGACTGCTCTGACAAGGAGAAAAAGATTGCTCAGATTTACAACAATACTCCGCCTTCTTCACATTGTGTATGGATCAGACACCAGCAAGCAGAAAAAAACTACATAAAATTCCTAAAACTGTAGGTGAATACACCAAAAAAGTTGCCAAAATAACGGGGATTCTTTTTTTACATTAGAAAATGATGCACTACTAGTAGTACCAAGACCACAACTATTACTTTACTATTGTGTGTGACATATCTAGAACTACAGATGCATCTCAATAAATTAGAATATCTTTGAAACATTCATTTCAGTATTTCAGTAATTCAATTCATAATCAGCGTCTTCCATGATTGTGTGTCCTACTGAACCAGACTGAGGGATCATTTAAAGGCTTAGGAAACCTTGTCAGGTGACACTGAATTTACAATACTGAGCTTTTTTACAATATTCTAATTTTCTTAGATTTGGGTATTACCTGTAATCCATAATCAACATTTACAGAAATAAAACACTTGAAATAGAACACTGTATGTATAGAATCTAGAAAATATAGGAGGTCATTTTTTAATTAAATTGCTGAAAGAAATAAACGTTTTAAAGATATTCTAATTTATTGAGATGCACTTGTACATGTGCGCACGCAGTGCGCTTGTGCATACAGAGAAAAAATTAAAATACTCTATTCAGATTTTCAATGCTAGAAAGAATGTGTTATGTGTATAGAGAAGAGATGAAATTGTTCTATTACAAGTACTGTCAGACAATATATATTATTGCCTGAACTGTTCTATCTATTCAATTCTATTTTATCACTGCACTACTAATCTACCTGTATAAATTTTTTTATTCTCTTTAAGTACTTCTATAACAATTGTCCAGTTTTCAATTTTTCTGACTTTTGCTGCCTATAGCTTTTAGCTATGAGATGCATTGAGATAGATGTGTACTGTATACTGTATTTCCACCATTACAGCAAATAAAGGCTGGTCACAAATACACAAGTTTAAATAGCGTATATGATATCAGCACTGTGAGGTTCACCTACCTATTGGCTGAGAGGCTGTCAGATATTGCTATCATGTGATACAGTCACTGCACACATGAAATTGTCTTCTCTGTATTTCCTGGTCTAACATGTGACAGCATCCATTTTTGTCTGTCTGATGAGAATCACCATTTGTTCAGTTTCGTTAGAAACCAAACAATTTGGAATATTCGGAACGAACCTGGCTCATCTCTAAAGATGATGGTGATGACGACGACCACGCTGACCAAAACCACCAACCATGGCAGGCCCATGGGTCTGCGCATACACCGGCATCGGCAAGCATGGCGAGCTGTATGCTCTACTGCTTACACAAAAACAAGCATATTGTTAGCATCAAGCAGAGGGATGACTACTGGATGGCAGTGCTCTTAGACCTTCGCTATAAAGACAAAATGGGGAAATTCTTCCCTGCTTCCCAAATGGAAGAAAAATTAGAATATTATCAGGTTAGGCTGTATACCCAGCTAGCCGCAGTGTTTATGGAGACCACTGCAACTGGCAGTCGCATGTATACCCAGGTGGCCTCTGCCCTGTCCCAGTCCACCTCACCCAGCCAGTACTCCACCTCCTCAGCAAGTGTCAGGAGGAGTAAAAGTGCCGCAATCTAGATGGAGGAGACCGGAGGATGGGAGTTGTAGTGGCTGAGGATGTGCCACCTACTAGGCCAAGCACATTCACCAACCACTCCAGTCCCACTCCTGAGCCAGACAAAGTCAAGGGGGGTCCTCCAGCACTACCGGATGGTGATGGTAGTAGTTCTTTCCCCCGGGGTGCTTCCAGTTGTAGAGGGGACCTCTCCTTTCTGAGCCGGTGTGGTGGAAGTCAGAAGGGCCCTGATGTTATAGAAGGCATGACTCAGGCAGTCAGTAGTAACAGTTGAACCAGGAAACATTTTTTATTGAAACAACTGGAAACAGGTAATGGCAGCTTCTGAATGGGGGCAGTAGCACAATGTCCAATTCCCCCCAGCCTTGGTTCTAGGAGGATGCCCAGGGATGTCACAGGCTCCACAAAATAATCCACCACTCCTCCTCCTCTCATGCCTCTCCCAGCCAGGTATACTGGGGATGGAGTCACAGGAAGTCCTGACAGGGATCTGGTTACCTGAAGACTAGGCCTGCACGTGGAACTTCTCTCAGGGTCCTCTCCTGCTCCTCCTGGCACAGCACCGAAAATGTCCAACAGCTTATCTCCCTTGCTCAGGGCTGTCTCTGGATGAGCCTGGGGCTGATGTTATTCCTCCTTGAGGCTGTAGGCTGACCATTGGGCCTGCATAATACAAAGCCATGTGTTGCCCAACAACATTAGTAATGAACCAGCATAATAGAAAGCAATGCACCCCAACACTCACCCATCTGATACACAGGAACCCTGACGCGCATTTCGCTACAAGGCTTCGTCTGGGGGTGTGAAGTATAGTCTGACCAAGTAGATTATAAAGGGTAAAAAGGCCAATCACACCATTGCAAAATCTACCATATGACGTACACACCTGGGAATCTAATAGTGTAAAGTATACCACCCCCAAATGCAAGCAACATACATACATACTTATCCTGCCGCAACCCAGATGGAGGAGACCAGAGGATGGGAGTTGTAGTGGCGGTTGGTGTGCCACCTGCTAGGCTGAGCACACTCACCAAGCACTCCAGTCCCGCTCCTGGGCAAGACACAGTCAAGGGGGGTCCTGCAGCACTACCGGATGGTGGTGATAGTATTTTCCCCCGGGGCGCTTCCAGTTGGAGAGGGGACCTCTCCTCTCTGAACTCGTGTGATGACGGTCGGAAGGGCCCTGATGGTTATGCAGCCAGTGAAAACGGTCAAACAAGGAACAGTTTATTGCTACAACAGGCAAACGGCAGCTTCCAAATGGGGGTAGTAGTACAGTGTCCAGTTCCCCAGTCTTACTTCTAGGAGGTTGCCCCGGTATCACTATGACAGTCTTGTGCTCCACTACTCCTCCTCTCGTGCCTCTCCCAGATATTGATGTTGGGGAAAGGGGTGGTACAGGGAGGCCTGACAGGGTTCTGGTTACCTGAAGACTAGGTCCGCACGTGATCTTCCTGTCAGGGTCCTCTCCTGCACCTCCTGGCACGGCACTGAAAGGTCCAAAATTATAGACAGCTGAACCCACTACTCTGCGCTGTCTCAGGGCTGGAGGGTAATCCTGCTGGCGGCTGTGAAGGCGACCTTTGGCCTCAGTCCAGCTTCTGGGGGCAGGGCTACTCTGCACACCCTAAAACACACACTACGCATGCGTGAGTATACCTAGATGAGGTTTTTAGCATGCGCAGATGAGGTTTAGTCCCTGTTGCACTGCCACACATGTTGCCACAGCTTCCTAGTGCCTACCACCACTGCTACCATTCAGGCATACATGTCCTGCAGCTTGATCTATCATATTTGTCCCTGCTGCACTGCCACACATGTTTCCACAGCTGCCTACCATCACTGCCACCACTAAGGCAGACATGTCCAGAGTGTTGGCAATTTTGAATTCACAACATGGGAAAATTTTAGGTGGCTTTTTACTGAAATGCCAATTCTTCATCTCTTTTCAACTTTGCTCAGAGCCAGCCACAGATTTGTCTCCCAATTAACAATAAGGCTTTAGCACATACATACCATCAAAATGGGCTAATTTTTTTTTCAAAACTATTGCTTTTTGCAATATAATCGCCACATGTGTCTATATGTGTATGTGTAAAATATCTCGAGCAAGTATAAATGTTAAAATGAGTAAAAATGCATGTCAGCCCAGTGTAGAGTTAAAGTCAGAGTTTGTATCCACTGTTTACCATTCTTTTTTCCATAGACATTTATGTCATTTTCACTTTGACATAACTTCGGCTGTGTTTGTCTTAGAGAGCTAGAAATTGGATATATAGGTTCCTAGGAGCCCCAAGAATGTTCTACACCATGTTGGAAGACAATTTAAGGTATGGTTCGAACCAAACTTTTTCAACTCAAAACAAATCTTGGTCCTGAACCACCCAAACCTGAAATGAAGCTTTAGAGGTTCGCCCATTCCTACCAAATTGGGAAACATCTAACCAAATATACATAGAAACTGCCATATGAGGCTTTTCCCTTGTTCTCACGAATCATAAAGCAATTGCGTACGTCTGCAAGATTCCATAAGTTGACATAATTGTATATGTTGTACACATGTCTTGTGACTGGTTTGGAATTTGACCTTATACCTTTGTACTACATGGTACAAAGCTAAAGAAAAGCTGGAATTTAAGTAGAAAAATGCATCAATAATAACAAAATTAACCATTTCCAATATATTCCACCCCTGTTTCTACCACTTCAATTCATTCCAACCAATAACAAATCTATATATATATATATATATATATATATATATGTTCACAAGGATTATATTCGGTGGTATGCCTTAGTTCACAAAGCAATTCAATATATGAAATCAAGCATATACTGATGTAGCCATCATCAAACAAATTGGTGAGGCTTGCTCCTGCGCTATTAGTGCACCTCACTATTTTTCCCTTCTCTTTCCCTCCTCACAGGTCAACAGAAATGATTTGTGCCTGGGAACTAGAGGTGAAGGCTATCATTTAGTCTTTTGGTAAAGTATACATTATATTACAAACCAGGACCACATGAATTAAATCACATGGTCCTATTTATCTAGCACATGGACTTTGGAGCCCCCCTCTCAAGGAAGGTTTGCTCACAGTTATCAATGACCGCAAGTAACCCTTATACTGTAGTGCCACCCATGCCCCTATACTAAATGTATTGTCCATCCCAATGTCCCTCATCACCCCTGTACCAAATGAAAATCCCCCTTCCTCATCCATGCACCCCTTCCTTTCATTTGTGGGGGAGTGAGCGGTATGCTGGAACACTGCGTGAATCGCTTGCTCATTCGCCTACATTGAACAATTCCATCAAATCTTCTACAGAAGGAGTCCCTGCACTATGGGGTTAGTTGCGGTCAAGTTTTAACTATGATTAACTGCTTCTAGTGAAGTGACTTCTTCTGCTATAGAAGGAGTCTCTGCACTGGGGGTTACCCATGGCCATGTCATTACCTTGGGTAACCCCTGGAGGGCAAAACCTCCTTGGAAGAGGTTAATCTCAGTCAAGATGTGACCATGATTAACCCCTTTTAGTTCAAGGACTCCCTTTACTATAGATGGAGTCCCTACACAGGAGGTTACCCATGGTCATGTCATGACTGTGGGTAACTCCTGGAGTGCAATGACTCCTTGGAAGGGGTTAATCATGATCAATTTATGTCTGTGATTAATCCCTTCTCATACAGTGACTACTTCTGGTATAGAAGGAGTCACTGCCACTTACCATCAATTCATGACTATGTTATCCCTTAACTGAAACTAAGTCCTTGAAAATAAAAATTAAAAAAAAGTCCTCATCCTCATTCTCAAGAAGTACAACAATCCTGTGGCTACTGGCAGTGCCACCAAAACCAGAAGAAGTGTTGCAATTTTTGCCACCCATATTTTTATTGTTAGTACTTGCACAAGCGTTTCCTCTTCCACCTCCTGTCCCCTGTCCTGTTATTTCCAGTAATTTTTCTGCACTGCTTATATAATAGAGATTGGCAACAATTCTGATGCAGGTGTGTATGTTTAACTATTTCAAGAAAATGAGCAAAACACTAAAAGCACTGAAAGTGGCCTGGTTAGTGAGTATTAGCCAAGGAACGCACTGAACTTTGTATGTATTGGTTAACAAAGAAAACACTATTGACCAAAAAGCCTTTAACAAAAGGAGACTGCACTATAGACTACATAACACTGTTGTTATTTTTGTTTGTTTTTTTGTTTTGCTGTGATTGTTTGTAAAACAAAAACACTATTGGCCAAAAAAAAAAAAAAATCCTTAACAAAAGGCAAAAAGAGATTTTGTACTACAGGTTTAACATGCTTCATCATTATGCTTGTTTTGTTTTTGCCAGGATAATGGCACATTGTATTTATTGGTTATCTAAAAAAAAACATTCCTCCCACAAAAATCCCTTAAGGCTAGGGCCCCACATTCCAGAAACGCAGCATTTTTCCTGCTGCGGAAACACAGCAGAAAAAAACCACTGCATTTTACAATACCAGCAAAGTGAGTAAGATTCTTGCAAATCCAATTCACACATTGTGGAAAAAAAAATCTCTGTGGAAAAGCTGCATTTTTACAAACGCATGTGTTTTTGAAAAATGCAGCATGTCAATTTTACCTGCGGAAATGTTTGCATTCAGCTTGTCCCATGATCAACTCACACTGGATCAACTCCCACTGCCCAGGGGAATGAGCTGAATGCAGGATGGGTGTGTTTAGTGATGATGTAGCAGTGCTCAGTAATAGAAGAAAACTCCCCCTGTGCTCCAAGATCCCATTTGAATAAAGAATAAAAGTGCTTTTTCTATGCATCTCTGGGGCTCTGAAACCTATGAAATGTATAGTTTTTATTCTTCTAACAGCATCTACAGCACTATGGGAGCAGTTTAAAGTAGCTGGGGGCAGTGATAGACTCCCTTTCTGTTTATGTGCATGTGCACTACATAAGTATATAGTCTAGCCTGCTGTAATCATAAAAAACACATTTAGGAATAGGAATTTCATGTTGTTTTTTTCTCTGCTCTGGTCTGGTGCCTGATCCATATACTGTGTAAAGGTGGGAGAGCATTGTTGTAAATCTGAGCAAAATTTTTCAAGCATTTCTCTGTATGCGCAAGTGCAGTGTTTGTGCATATGTAATTCTAGATATACATCACACACAACAGTAAAGTAGTAGTGGTGGCCGTGGTACTACTAGTTGTGTATTCTTCACCAATGTTAAAAAAGAATCTCTGTTATTTCAGTGTTTGGTTTTTTTGGGTCAATAAAAAGTTAAAAAAAGATGAGTGGAAAAAAACAGAGCAGGCGACAGACAAAAGGAGGGGGAGGAGGAAACACGCATGCAAGTACTACTACTACTACTACTACTACTACTACTACTACTACTACTACTACTACTACCAATAAAAATGTGGGTGGCAACAGCAACACTGCTTCTGGTTTTAGTGGCACCGCCAGTAGCTGCAGGTTTTTTGTACTTACTGAGAATGTTGATGAAGTTTGACATGAGCCAGCTAAATAACCTAAGTCACAGGAAGATATTGCATCCAAGAGTGTTGTGATCTTGAGTCAGACTTTTGTGTGTTCTTCCTCCTCCTCCTACATGACACGTAATTGACCACAGTGCCTTTATTGTCCGTGTGTCCTTTACATTTTTCACTGACACAGATTTATGGTAGTGATGTGGCACCTGCTGAGCAATCTATTTCTCCTAGTCAGAGCAGTCTTCCTCCTCTTTTTGATAAACTGGATAAGAACAGTCAGTATAGTGTGCAAGCAGAGGAGAAAGACATGATGACTGTTGGTGGAGGTAGTAGTGGCAGGGGGTGTGTTACTACTACTACTGGTAGTCATTCCAGTAGGGGAGCTAGGGAAATATCTGGAGGTGGAAATTCTGAGGCTATGATGATGTGTTAGAAAAAAGTGGGGATGATGATGATGATGGCATTGCCGAAGATGATTCTCTTACGGATAAGACCTGGCAACCAGGTCAGACTGACAAGGTGACATCAGATGAAGAGGGTGGTAGTAGTGGTGATAGTAATTCGTTCCACTGCGCAGGCCCAACATCCAAAAAGACTGCCCAGGGAAGACCTAGGGGAACCTCTCAGGGTAGGGGTGGTGGCACTGGTGATGGTAGTGGCAGACTTTTTTCCACTGCTGCTGGCGGCAGCAAGTACACGCAATCATCTGTCATGTGGGAATTTTTTTGCACATTGCCTAATAATAATTCCATCACAATGTTCAAGATCTGCAAGGAGAAACTTAGCCGTGGCCATGCAGGAACAAGTGTAAGGATGACTTGTCTATGTACTGTGAACACAGGACCCTCAGGTTAGTCTTGTCTCAAGCAATACAGGCACACGTAGACATAAGTAGCAGTTCAATAGGTTTTTATTGGGCACAGTTCACACTGCAACTTAAAACAGCTTGCTCCATCAGAAAAATGATAGCATAAAATGTCCTTAATTTCAGGTACACAGAAACAATTCAAAGGTTGACGTAGATGTGGATGGCACCACCAGACAGTGCGGAGTAGGGTCCCAACCCTTGCATATATATAGATGACAAACTCCGGACGCTTAAACTTGAATGCAGTGAAGTATGCTTTATTGGCTCTCATGTGAGTAGAGTACATGTTACGTTTTGGTCTACATGACCTTCATCAGACTCTTATTCGGCCAAGAAGTAGGGAGACCAGTCTCCAATAAGCTGGGGCGCTCAGGGTAGGTAATAAGCATGGTACTGCTATGTAAGAGGTGCTCGTGGTACAGCTATGTAAGTGGCGCCTCTTACATAGCGGTACCACGCTTATTACCACTCCTGAGTGCCCCAGCTTATTGGAGATTGGTCTCCCTACTTCTTGGCCAAATAAGAGTCTGATGAAGGTCATCTAATTCAAAGTTTGGTGCTTCTCACCAGGTGTAGTGTCCAGTTGAGGCTGGTCCTCCAGTTATCTCAGTGTCCTTTATAGACTCTAGCAGCTTAGCAGCTTGTTGTGTTGTTCCAACACATATCTCTCTCTGGCAGCTTCCACTCTAATAAAGGCTGCACACACCTGGAGGGTATCAGGTCAGCAGGATTGGAGTATGGGAGTGCACCTGCAGCAACTCCCAAGTCCCAGACCCATATTCCAGCCACTTACATCACTTAGACTAGCAACCTCAGTGGCACATACCTGCCATCCACAACTTTACCACCTGCCTGCTTACAGTACCCAAATGAAAAGGCATCACTCTCTTATTTGGAAAAATAGACTTGACAGTGGCACTGGAAGGGTGAGCAAGGCTGTTCTCCTAATCCTCCCCGTGATCTTCCTGCTGACAGACCACATCTACATGTAGCACTAGCATGTGGTCGTCGTTATCAACATTATCAGCAACTGATTCCCCTCCTCCTCCTCCAGGCCAACATCACTTATCCATAAGGGAATGTGTGGCCAGGGGATAGCAATATGCACTCAGTCATCTGACAGTTGTGCAGCTTAACTCACATCTGACTAAGCTGCTGGTGGTGCAGTCGCTGCCTTACCACTTAGTGGATTCCTCTGTGTTTTAACAACACTCCTCCAACCGTCTTGCCATCTTATCACACAGCACAACCTCCTCCTTGAGGTGCAGCCCATCCCTACAATAGAACCTGTAGCCCACAGCAAAGTCGGCCCAGTTCTCCAAGAACCCAAAGCCCCCTTTTTTCACCAGCTCTTAAGCCACGTGTTTACTTCCCAAAGCTCTTTCTGTCTATCCCATGTGGCTCATGGTACAGGTAGCATTTCTGAAAATACTGCCTTGGAGGTCCTTGCCTTAAGCTAGCTTCCTAGATCCCTGAAATAAATTTTAAGGACCTTCCACCTACCTCTAGCTTTGTCATTTCTGCCAATGTGCACCATAGCCGCTGGATCCACACCAGCCCCTTCCAGTAAGCTATCAACCCAGCACCAGGAAGGCAACACACTGTTCGATGATCCTGGTCTTTGTGACAGATTGCCCTGTCTGTCCCCTAATAATTTAATCCCCCTACACCAGCACTTGCCTGGCCTGCCCTGCACTCCTATTCCCCTTCTTACTGGAGAAGACATTCTCCTGGTTGTTGCTCATTAAGACAGCTTGGTGTCACCTTATCCAAACTGTAGATCCATTTGGTTTCACTATGAAGGATCTTTCTGGTCCAGTCACCACCTCTCAAGCCATGTGGGATTCCCCCAATAACCATAAACTTGATAGAGCATAGATATGAGGTTAATCAGTGAGGAAAGCCACAGTGGAACGCAGAAGCTCTGCTTCAAATTTCCATCACTGGAAGCTGGAATGTGTGAATATACCCTTAGAATGAAGCAAAGGGATGATTGCTGAATCACCATGCTTTTAAACCCTCAGGTTTAAACATTTATTGCTGTTTGTAAATGGAAAATTGCAATTTCCAGCTTTATGCTGGTTATACAAGCGTTAATATGCCATTTCTGTATTACTGTGTAAGTGAGAGTGGCTGCAGTCTGGGTTTACTAGCAATTGGGAGGAGCTTAGTGACTGCTAGGGACCTAGGGAACTTCCTGTTAAGAGGGGCAGCTGGAGTTGGTCAGTAACTAGCATTAGGTTGTTTAGTTTTCTTGCAGATTACCTTCAGCTCTTTAGGTTAGTAAGTGGTAGTCAGGGCTAACATGCAATCCCATATTATAGGACCCAAGCCTGCAGAACCAAAACCACATTACCCAGTCTACTATAGAAACCCAAAACCCCACAATCCAAGAAATAATTGCTTAGGGACCATACTCATCTTGGCGGCAAGAATCTTGCTCCCTCAATTTTGAAAGAATCCCTCTCCCCCTACAATTCTACATTTCAGAGGAAAAGTAGAGGAGATTCACCACTTTGAGGAGATACTGCACTGGGAGATAGGTACTAGATCAACCTATTTCAAAATATATACCTCTAGGGAAAAATATTTTATGTTTTATTTACCTTATTTATATGTATTTGAAGTATTAGTGAGTCCCTTTAACATGCTTTAACATGACTATTTTATCCACTTTTAATAAAGACTTATCTGACACTTTCTCACCATTTTGTTTTGTTCTAGTGCCAAAATTGGGATCTTCTTCCCTCTTCCCAATCCTACCCCTGTTAAATCTCCCCTCCCCCTCCCCACTTTACTACCAAGAGTAACATATACATGTTTAGACTATAATGTCACTAATTTGTGATTATGTTCAGAAAATGTTGTACTTTTTCATTTCTGTAACATTTGCATAATTTTCAATAAAACAGATTATAAACAATTGCTAATCCCTTTCTAATCTGTAGTTTAGGACATCGACCACAGGGGAACCCCTCCTTAGAAGTCTGGACTCGCACACTACCTTGTATATCAAGTCACTTCTTTCTAAAAGCTACTTCCTTTCTCAGAATCGCTATGGGTGGAAGCTATGCCCCACAACCCATGGCTTGTGCCTTGAGGCTATAGTATGACACACTGGCATTCCACTTTCATTACGGATGCTTAGCGTGCAACCCTTGGGTTGGATACAGTGCTAGTCTTAGGTCAGCAAGATATACAGTACAGACCAAAAGTTTGGACACACCTTCTCATTCCAAGAGTTTTCTGTATTTTCATGACTATAAAAATTGTAGATTCACACTGAAGGCATCAAAACTATGAATTAACACATGTGGAATTATATATGTAACAAAAAAGTGTGAAACAACTGAAAATATGTCTTATATTCTAGGTTCTTCAAAGTAGCCACCTTTTGCTTTGATTACTGCTTTGCACACTCTTGGCATTCTCTTGATGAGCTTCAAGAGGTAGTCACCTGAAATGGTCTTCCAACAGTCTTGAAGGAGTTCCCAGAGATGCTTAGCACTTGTTGGCCCTTTTGCCTTCACTCTGCGGTCCAGCTCACCCCAAACCATCTCGATTGGGTTCAGGTCTGGTGACTGTGGAGGCCAGGTCATCTGGCGTAGCACCCCATCACTCTCCTCCTTGGTCAAATAGCCCTTACACAGTCTGGAGGTGTGTTTGGGGTCATTGTCCTGTTGAAAAATAAATGATGGTCCAACTAAACGCAAACCGGATGGAATAGCATGCCGCTGCAAGATGCTGTGGTAACCATGCTGGTTCAGTATTCCTTCAATTTTGAATAAATACCCAACAGTGTCACCAGCAAAGCACCCCCACATCATCACACCTCCTCCTCCATGCTTCACGGTGGGAACCAGGCATGTAGAGTCCATTCGTTCACCTTTTCTGCGTCGCACAAAGACACGGTGGTTGGAACCAAAGATCTCAAATTTGGACTCATCAGACCAAAGCACAGATTTCCACAGGTCTAATGTCCATTCCTTGTGTTCTTTAGGCCAAACGAGCCTCTTCTGCTTGTTGTCTATCCTTTGCAGTGGTTTCCTTCCAGCTATTTTACCATGAAGGCCTTCTGAACACAGTCTCCTCCTAACAGTTGTTGTAGAGATGTGTCTGCTGCTAGAACTCTGTGTGGCATTGACCTGGTCTCTAATCTGAGCTGCTGTTAACCTGCGATTTCTGAGGCTGGTGACTCGGATGAACTTATCCTCCTCAGCAGAGGTGTCTCTTGGTCTTCCTTTCCTGGGGCGGTATTCATGTGAGCCAGTTTCTTTGTAGCGCTTGATGGTTTTGGCCACTGCACTTGGGGACACTTTCAAATTTTTCCCAATTGTTCGGACTGACTGACCTTCATTTCTTAAAGTAATGATGGCCACTCGTTTTTCTTTACTTAGCTGCGTTTTTCTTGCCATAATACAAATTCTAACACTCCATTCAGTAGGACTATCAGCTGTGTATCCACCTGACTTCTGAACAACACAACTGATGGTCCCAACCCCATTTCTAAGGCAAGAAATCTCACTTATTAAACCTGACAGGGCACACCTGTGAAGTGAAAACCATTTCAGGTGACTACCTCTTGAAGCTCATCAAGAGAATGCCAAGAGTGTGCAAAGCAGTAATCAAAGCAAAAGGTGGCTACTTTGAAGAACCTAGAATATAAGACATATTTTCAGTTGTTTCACACTAATTTTGTTAAGTATATAATTCCACATGTGTTAATTCATAGTTTTGATGCCTTCAGTGTGAATCTACAATTTTTATAGTCATGAAAATACAGAAAACTCTTGGAATGAGAAGGTGTGTCCAAACTTTTGGTCTGTACTGTACTTTGATGACAGCTTTGTCTTTGGACTTTGTTGGACAGATGCAGCCTGCACTTAGTTAAGATTATGTAAGAAACAAATGTAATTCTGCCAAAAAAAAAATTAAAACTAATCATTAAATTTTCAAACAAGCGTTTTGTGACATTAATCAATATTGTAATTTACTTTATTAACACAATTTGGTTCCTTTCTTTGAAATCCACTTTGTTTCCGTGTTTATAGTTAGCTGACATCTATACACTACTTGTAACTGTAGTCCAGGTGGAGGAACTCATGTTTAATGCAGAGGCTGTGGGGGGGTTGGAAGATGATTGAAGAGTACCCTGAGGAAACACTGAATGCCATGAAGGAGGTGGGAAAAGCTTTGTACTGATATTTATTATGTTTCCTCTCCTCTCCTGGACCTCCACTTATACTCTGGGCAAAAATGTAACATGCAGCTCTAGGGCCCCCGATGCAAAGTCTGAACAGGGCCCTCAACTATAATGTACAGTGGATACAGAAAGTATTCAGACCTCTTTAAATTTTTCACTCTTTGTTTCATTGCAGCCATTTGCTAAAAGCAAAAAAGTTCATTTTATTTCTCATTAATGTACACTCAGCATTCCATCTTGACAGAAAAAAAACTGAAATGTAGATATGTTTGCAAATTTATTAAAAAAAAACCCTGAAATATCACATAGTCATAAGTATTCAGACGCTTTGCTGTGACACTCATATTTAACTCACATGCTGTCCATTTCCTTCTGATGTTGCTTGAGATGGTTCTACTCCTTCATTGGAGTCCAGCTGTGTTTAATTAAACTGATTGGACTTGATTAGGAAAGGCACACACCTGTCTATATAAGACCTCACAGCTCACAGTGCATGTCAGAGCAAATGAGAATCATGAGGTCAAAGGAACTGCCCAAGGAGCTCAGAGACAGAATTGTGGCAAGCCAAAGATCTGGCCAAGGTTACAAAAGAATTTCTGCAGCACTCAAGGTTCCGAAGAGCACAGTGGCCTCCATAATCCTTAAATTTAAGAAGTTTGGGATGACCAGAACTCTTCCTAGACCTGGCCGTCCAGCCAAACTGAGAAATCATGGGAGAAGAGTCTTGGGGAGAGAGGTAAAGAAGAACCCAAAAATCACTGTGGCTGAGCTCCAGAGATGCAGTAGGGAGATGGGAGAAAGTTTCACAAAGTCAACTATCACTGCAGCCCTCCACCAGTCGGGGCTTTATGGCAGAGTGGACCGAAGGAAGACATATGAAAGCCCGCATAGAGTCTACCAAAAACACATGAAGGACTCCCAGACTATGAGAAATAAGATTCTCTGGTCTGATGACATGAAGCTTTAACTTTTTGGCTTTAATTCTAAGCGGTATGTGTGGAGAAAACCAGGCACTGCTCATCACCTGCCCAATACAATCCCAACAGTGAAACATGGTGGTGGCAGCATCATGCTATGGGGGTGTTTTTCAGCTGCAGGGACAGGACGACTGGTTGCAATTGAAGGAAAGATGAATGCGGCCAAGTACAGAGATATCCTGAAAGAAAACCTCTTCCAGAGTGCTCTGGACCTCAGACTGGTCCGAAGGTTCACCTTACAACAAGACAATAACCCTAAGCACACAGCTAAAATAACAAAGGAGTGACTTTGGAACAACTCTGTGACCATTCTTGACTGGCCCAGCCAGAGCCCTGACCTCAACCCAATTGAGCATCTCTGGAGATACCTGAAAATGGCTGTCCACCAACGTTCACCATCCAACCTGACGGAACTGGAGAGGATCTGCAAGGAAGAATGGCAGAGGATCCCCAAATCCAGATGTGAAAAACTTGTTGCATCATTCCCAAGAAAACTCATGGCTGTACTAGCTCAAAAGGGTGCTTCTACTCAATACTGAACAAAGGGTCTAAATACTTATACTTTTTCTAATAAATTTGCAAAAATATCTATATTTCTGTGTTTTTTTTCTGTCAGGATGGGGTGCTGAGTATACATTAACGAGAAATAAAATGAACTTTTTTGCTTTTAGCAAATGACTGCAATGAAACAAAAAGTGAAAAATTTAAAGGGGTCTGAATACTTTCCGTAACCACTGTATTATTTATAGCACCGGTCTCCTCATAATGGAAAGAGAAACCTAATAGACCCCTCAGGCTTCTGGGCTCAGGCATGACTGCACCCTTTGTACCCCCTCAAGTTACTGTACACCCCTGCTGTGGGGTCTGATGAGACTCCAGAGTATAATAGCACTTTCAGTTTGCACCAAACCTTGCAAATATCTTGCAGCCATCTCTATTCATATTGAGCTATCTCCATAATCAAATGAAAAAAATTGTTAGTACTGCAGAAAAATTATAAACTATATCTTTTGTGTGGTGATATCAGATATGTCTCAGAATAACCAAATTGTATTCCTTACTACTACAAATAAACAAAGGATTAGTTGCTTTCTTCACTTATCAAAACATTTTGGAAATAAGTAATAGAGAGGCTTTTTTCTTCATACCAATTTTGGATAACTGTAAAATAAAATATAATAATGAGCTTAATCTTTAACCCAATTTTAATTATAAACTATATCTTTTGTGTGGTGATATCAGATATGTCTCAGAATAACCAAATCATATTCCTTATTACTACAAATAAACAAAGGATTATTTGCTTTCTTCACTTACCAAAACATTTTGGAAATAAGTAATAGAGAGGCCTTTTTCTTCATACCAATTTTGGATAACTGTAAAATAAAATATAATAATGAGCTTAACCTTTAACCCAATTTTAAATTCTATCCATTATAACACATATAATGTATAAACTGAGGAAACATATTCACTGTACACATTCCATTCATTCTTTATTCCTCATTCATAATCACAATACACATCACAAGGCAGTGTGGATATATTATATATATACCACACATCCTTTGCAGACCACTGAACCTTATATATGTAAAACACTAATTTCAAACTCTCTCATGCTCTAGTACCTTATAAGCTATAAAATCATGAACACTTACTTTCTTGTCTCTTTGCACATTGCACTAATGATCATCTGACTTACTAGATCAACTTTACAATATTGCTCTCCGTTTGTATCTGAATCTTTCACTCTGCTGAAACAACTATTCTGCAGTTTCTATGTACAGGTCTAGATATATTCTTCTTTCCAGCTTATTTAATTTTCACAAGCAAACAATTACAATATTGCAATATTAAAAAGTACAGCAACTTTGGCAGCAAAGCATGGTTGTCATTTCAGCTCATTTATAGGTTTCCAGGATTCTACACAAACCTAGACTAAGTGGGGGTCAATTAAAACTACAAAACGTGTATTTCCAAGTATCTCAGATTCCAGCACTCATACAGGAGGGTTAGAAGTCTAAACATTCTTGAAATGCCAATTGAACTCTCAAAGATATATGCAGTTGGATTCTTAATGACTGTCTGCTGCATGAATAGGGTCATAATCCTCACTGTGAGCTTTTTTTCTCAAAAATCGTACTTTGAAAAATCAAAGTGGACTGCAATTATCTGGAGGTATGGCAAATGCTGTTCATGTATACTGCCTTATTGATATGTACAGTCCTTTATTTAGCTAACTTCTCCAGACTCAAAATATTTTATGATAGGTTCCAAGGATAGTGAGAACAAGAATGCCACAGAACACTGATTTAATCAATTTTATTAAATGGTAACTAACAGACAACTTAGGCTCATTTAATGTAAAATGTAATGCACGGTACAGTGGCTGATTTTTACCTGAAAAATCTCTCTAAAGTTCCTGCTACTACATGTCTCCCTTCTAGCTAATTTACATTTCGCTCCCTGTTGCTAGGCCAGTTTAACTTCCATAGATGCAAGACATATCCCAGTGAGTGGAAGAGGGAGGGTGTAAGTCTCTGCCTGTTTGGGTCTCTGCACCACCCTTAGCTCGCACGTTGCGGCGCAGGAGGCGTGTTCAGTTTGATTCCTTGCTTAGGGTTCTTGTTGTTTTGTCTGAACACTGCTCTATTACTTCTTCTCTGTAATTTATTTTCTACCACACCCTTCTCCTGCTCCTTGTTTTCCTCCGCTCCTCAAATAGTTAATCTTAGCCTTATTTTGTGATTAACAGCCTATCTACCAATGAAGTCTGGGGCAAATTCTGGACTTCCTATAAACAGGTCATGTGTTCAAACATGGCTGCTGGCTATTGTGACTTTGTCCTCGCTAAACTTTCTTCTTGCTCTGATTGTATTGTACTTGCTACTTCTGACCTCTGGCTTTACTTGTGACTACTCTTTTGGATTTTGATTTGGTACTGCTTTGTCTCTCTGGCTTTAACCCTTGGCTTGCTGACTCCACTTCTGTGTTGTCTGTGTTTTGTGTTGTCACTTATTCAGAGAAGGGATCGCTGCCCAGTTGCTCCAGTCATTAGGACAGTTGTGGAAATTAGGTAGGGACAGGGGTTGGGTCGAGTTTAGGGCTCACTGTCTCTGTCTTTCCCTTCTTCCATTGTTCCAGCAGCAGCACTAGGGAATTGCACAACTAGCAATTCCCTTACAGAATAGCCAGCTCAAATAACCTTCTGCCATTCAGATCAGCATGGATCCTATTCAGGGACTTGCAGCCAAGATGGAGGGTTTGGCAGGCCTAGTAGCTGAGCTAGCTAAATAGGTTCATATCCTTATTGAGGCTTCTGCATTATCCCCGGCTGTTTCATCCCCTTTCAGGGTTAAGATGTTACTCCCGGATCGTTTCTTGGGGGACGGAGAAAAAGTTGAGACTTTCCGGGAGTCTTGTCGCCTGTATTTCCGGATTAGTCCACATGCATCCCAGGCCCAAATGGTGGGAGTAGTTATATCTCTCCTACAGGGGGATCCACAAGCTTGGGCCCTTAAACTCCCTCCTGAGGTTGAGGATTGGTCTGATTTTGAAAAATTTTTAAAGTCCCTGGGCTCTATCTATGCTGAGTCAGACCACATTGGGCTTGCAGAATCGCAACTCCTCAACATGCGGCAGGGCAAACGCTCTGCCGGGGAGTATTGCTCAGAGTTCCACAAGTGCAGTGTAACTGCAGGTTGGTGTGAGTCGGCTCTAAAGGCTCACTTTAAACAAGGTCTGTGTGATCGTGTTAAGGAGGTCTGGGTTGGTCACTCAGTACCCCCTACTCTTGAGCAGGCCATGACTTTGGTTGTCCATATTGACTGTAGAATCTGGGAAAATTTTAAAGAGAGAGTAGCATCTGTTTCCTCCAAGTTTTCTGTCTCTTCGTCTCCCTCTCTCTTGAAAAACCTACAGGGCTCACTGTCTCTGTCTTTCCCTTCTTCCATTGTTCCAACAGCAGCACTAGGGAATTACACAACTGGCAATTCCCTTACAGAGGGGCTGATTTTCATCACAGTATGTCTGCAAACTATTGCTCTTTGCAAAGGACTGAAGATTCTGCACATCTCACAGCTTACTATGTAATAAAAGTCTTCTATGTACTTGTACTATTTGTACTACTTCAGGCTCCTTGTGTGATTACAGATGGAATATTATTCACACATAGAAAGCAGCTTTCCTGACTGCTCATAGACTGCTTTTTTCCTGTGTCATGCCTGTATAGTAGATGTTAGAATGGAGTAGGAACTTGCATGTATTTGCCCTATATTTTCTGTTCAGTTTTCCTATATTATGGTCACTTGGCCTTTTCTTAACTATTTGTTTGCTATTGTACAGTTACTCCTTGTAGAATTACATATAAATGAACCAAATTAGTTATAATGAATAGGGGAGAGGGGCAGACTGCTCCTTATTGTACATGCCCACAGCCTGAGAGAGAAATGTAAAATGTCATTTAATAAAAAATAAACTAAAATATAAAGAAATAAGTAGTCATAAACTTTTTGCTAGTCTTTAGTAATGTAATGAAATACATGGCAGTCTTGATTCGTACACTTTTTCAGGTGTCTACTGTTAATATTTAAGAGTATAAAGGGTCAAAGAGGTGCTAGGTAAAATAAAAGAAGAGAAGCTAAGGCCCTTTTTTTATACAAATCCTGTTAGTTCTTGATGAAAGTTTACTAAAATAGCAAGCTTAAAACAGAAACTTTAATGGATTTTTAACAGCATCATTAACCTCTATTTAGGTCAGAAACTCCTAACAGTACATGTTATAGCATCAGAGCTGTCACTATCTGGTATTTTAGCTTTGACCCCGTCAGAATCCGTAATGCATTGCAATCATCCTCACAGAAAGGCTGATTAAATAAATAGTCCGGTATGATAAATCTTGGCTGCCCTTAAAAATTCATAGCATACAATATGTTATTAAGAACTCTACAACTAACACTCACACTGTCTCATAATGTCAACAAATTTGCTCAGTGTAATTCACGTGGCATAATTGTACATTCGGCAAGACTGCCAGTGCTTCTAATGTCTTTTACCATTAGCTGCTACTAAAATGAAAAGGTTAAACACATTGTACAGAATAGCTTTTTCCCTGTCACTTGTTACTATTAACCCACCTTCTGATTCATGTTATCCGTTAGTATTGAAGACCAATCTTCATATTTTTCATAGCTTGTGCCTTACTCTTAAGGCCTCCTGCACACGACTGTAGTTTTTATCTGAAATTGCAGATCCGCAATTACAGTTAAAGGGGTTGGCCACTTTCAGACCAATATTGAGAAATCAATGTAATTGTTTGTTTAATAAAAAGTTTTCCAATATATTTTCTGTATCAATTCCTCACAGTTTTCTAGATTTCTGCTGGCTGTGATTCATTCTGCTTAATAACAGTGGATACAAACCAGTCCATGGTCATGTGATCTACAGTCCATGGTCATGTGATGAACACACAGGAGCACAGCTCATTATAGTCACAGTACAGTGATCACACACCTGCCTGGTAACGAGCTGTGCACCTGTGTGTCCATCACATTTCCATGGACCGTATATCACATGACCATTGACTGATCTTTATTACTGGGAGTAAGCAGAATGAAAACATGCAAAGATCTAGAAATCTGAGAGGAATTGATACAGAAAGTATAATGGAAAATTGTGCAGATTTTATTATACAAACAATAACATTAGTCTCACAATATTGGTCTGAAAGTGGCCAGCCCCTTTAAATGTAGAGGCTCATTTATTTCTATGGGCACATACAGGTGCATCTCAATAAATTAGAATATCTTTCAAATGTTTATTTCTTTCAGTAATTAAATTAAAAAAGTGACCTCCTATATTTTCTAGATTCTTTACACACAGAATGTTCTATTTCAAGTGTTTTATTTCTGTAAATGATGATTATGGATTACAGGTAATGAAAACCCAAATCTAAGAAAATTAGAATATTGTAGAAAAGCTCAGTATTGTAAATTCAGTGTCACCTGACAAGGTTTTCTAAGCCTTTAAATGGTCCCTCAGTCTGGTTCAGTAGGACACACAATCATGGAAGACGCTGATTATGAATTGTATTACTGAAATACTGAAATGAATGAACGTTTCAAAGATATTCTAATTTATTGAGATGCACCTGTATATACAGCAGTAGTCTTTGTAGTGTCTGTGCTGTATACAAGGACACAAATTATGAAGCATGTCCTATTTTTGACAGCATTTCTGTCAAGACATGTGTAGGGGATCATAAAAGTCTTTTTGCAGATCCATGTTTGCAGATAACATTTTGACATGCTTTTTTGTGGATTGTGGATCAGTATCTGTGAACAGTAAAAACCACCACATCGTGTGCAGGAAGTCTAACACTTTCACACATCATAAAATATATCTGCAAAAGTTTGCAAAACTTTTCTAAAAGACAAAGGGGCAGATAAACAAACAAGAATGCACCAGAATTCTGATGTAATTTACACAAAAAAAAACAACAACAACAAAAAAAATTGGCATACATGCTTTATACCTCATTTTCTATTTGTTTTACACACTTTCTAACAGTTTCTGTTCCTTACCCAACAGGCAGGCTTATTAAAGAGAGTTGTAGTTTAATATACAAACTGAGAGCAATGTGCCAAAATTTTGTCAGTAAGTATGCCAACTAAAAAGTGATATAAAGATAGGCTAGACAGTATAAAAGTACACCAGATTTTCAAAAACATCAAATACTTTTGAAAATCAGGTGAAGTTTAAGACTGTCTACTCTAACTTGAATACAAGTTAGACAGTGTTAGTTCATCTGCCCCATAGTGTTTTTAATATATGTACACTCAGCATCTCAAGATGCTGTCCTATTTAAAAAATCTGCCCGTAACATCATCATTCGGCACCATAGTAACCTGACTGGGAGGAAGAGTTACCAGGACTCACAGGGACCAGTTGAATGTTGTTGTGGGACCTCAGACAGGTAACATATAACCACTAATTGGTTGTCTGTAAACACAACGCAAAGCCATATTTCATAAGAATATAAATGTTCGAAAGGCTTACCAGTAAAGATGGGTGAACCGCTTTGTCATGAACCATATTTGACCCGGATATTCCAAATTGTATGGTTTTAAGCAAAACTGAACAAATGGTGATTCAACTTGGGCAAACTAAAATGGCCACAGCCACATGTTTGAGCAGAAAATACAGAATTGACACATGTGTATGATTCACTGTGTGATGTTCTAGCAGCACCTGACATCAGCTGACAACCTCTCAGCCAATAGACAGTGGTAGGTGAACACCTTGCAGTGCTGATGGCATATACACTATATAAGATGCACTAAGCATCACCAGAAGCTAGTTTCAGTAATGGTGGAAATAGTGTAGGGTCTGTGATTCATCTCACTGCATCATACAGAGCACAGTTTTGAAAAACTTTCAAGCAACAGGAATGTAGTCAGATTCAAGCAATTACACAGGCAGATTAGTGATAGAAATCAATAAATAGGATTGAGGACATAGCTGCTGCTGTTTGAGCTTGAGACTGCTACATTCCTGCTGTAATACAGAATTACAAATACACAGACAGGACTGTTAACCCTGCAATTGCCAATAATTTTTTTATTTATTTTTTTTTTTTAAATAAGTTTTATAGGGTTTTTTAAACAAACATATAGAAATGTAAACAGTGCACAATGCATATAAGACCAATAATCTAAATGTATCTGTCTATTGTACAATAGAGAAATTTAATCTTTTACACAGTCTTTAACCATAATTGTACTGACTAAACAATCCTCTCGTTAAGTGCTTTTTTTATGCAACAGTTTAAATTGTCATTAAATACATAGCAACTGCTGTTCTAACAGCAAAGCGTTGATTTTGCCTCTGCAAATCTGAAAAAAACCTCAGTTGTTTAAGTGGTTTCTTCTTCTTCTAGTTGCTCACAGACTAGTCTGAACTGATCTGAAAAAAAACTCCTATTATTTAATGTTTTTTTTTTATTTTCTACTCTGCTCACCACCAAATACACAATGTGACAAAGTGTTATTAATCTGAAAAAAATTCCAACAATTTGTTAAACTTTTTTTGGTGTGCATATATACAGAATTGTAGCCTCACTAAACTAAAAAATATTCACCATAATATATAGTTATTTAAGCATATATTTGTTGTTCACCCAATAAGTAGTCTAGCCTGTGCTAATCTAAAAAAACAAAACAAAAGAAAAACCCCGTTATTTAAACAGAACCTTTCACCACCTAGAAATGCCTATAAATTACTATAGACAGTATAAAATCATACCTCATTTATCAAGGTTATATGAAACATAGGACCACCAAGTGAGAACAAAAATGGGTTGATCTTACCAGCAATCTCACGCTGTCTTTCAGATTTGCTGCCAGTTGCATCTCCGTTCCATCCCATACTCCCATACATATACAGTTTGATTGAGTTGTTCTCATAAGTCTGGAGCTTCATATAGCGTGTTGAGTTCTATATGGTTCTTACCCTGGTATACCCTACATATCACCCCAGACTCCTGCCTCAGTGTACTGCCCATTGCACTGTCATACTCATTCATAGCAATTAATCAGACTCTGTTGTACGTTCTGCTGGTTTACTGAAGTGGATATGAGAAGGGAGTGGTTCACCTCCTGCAGGGAGAATGCTACAGTGGCTTGCAAAAGTATTTATACCCCTTAAACTTTTTCACATTGTGTCACCTTAAAACCACAAACACAAAGTAGCACATAATTGTAAAGTGGAACAAAATTGATACATGGTTTTCAACATTTTAATCAAATAAAAATCTGAAAAGTGTGATGTGCAAAAGTATTCAGCCCCCTGTACTCTGATACCTAAATAAAATCCAGTGCAATCAATTGCCTTGAGAAGTCACTTAATTTGTTAATAGAGTCCAGCTGTGTATAATTTAGTCTCAGTATAAATACATATGTTCTGTGACGGCCTCAGTGGTTTGTTAGAGAACACTAGTGAACAAACAGCATGATGAAGATCAAGGAACTCACCAAACAGGTCAGAGATAAAGTTGTGGAGAAGTTTAAAGCAGGGTTAGGTTATAAAAACATATCTCAAGCTTTGAGCATCCCAAGGAGCACTATTTAATCTTTATAAATTTTATATATTTATTACCAGAGTGGGTCGGTAATAGCCGCTAAGGTATACAGAATATATATCAGTAGATGTTCAGGAAAATACAGGTAAAAATAAGCAATACAGTACAGAAATAAAATAGGGTTAAATGCATGAATACCAAGATGAATTTGCAATCTGGTTCACTGAGGCATCCACTGTTTATCCTCAGGGCACTTCCTTATGTCAACAACAAGACATGCGTGACCTCACATCTCTCCCAGGATAAGAGCCACCTTCCATCTATGGACTGAGACCATAAACCTTGGCTAGTCTCCTTCCTGTGTGATGTCACCAGGGGAAGAGGCCCAGCCTTAAATCTTTGGACCAGAAAACTATGTACAACAATAACTTATGCGAGGGGCATAATGGGGTTCATGGTGATGTTTCCACTGTGTAGACACCAAAATTGACCCCACAGATCCCCTTGAGAAAAGGAAGGGTAGTTGAGTGTCCAGGCCTTTTCCATGCTACCAACAGTGTCGCGCTTGAATTTGACATGTCCGTTCAAGTCTTGTGCATCCGAGGAATTTTTTCGGTGCGACTGTAGGATGCTCCACTCGTAAAATATCATCATTTTACTATATTGTCTTTGATGATCTGCTGGGGACATCCTGTTTGCTAGAAAAGTTTGAATACACTTCTCTCCAGGATCTTCCCTACTGAGATAATGAAGTAGGTGAGGGGGATTGTCTGCAGACATCAAGTCTGCCAGGGTCGGAGGGATAAAGGTGTGATATCAATCAGCCATGAATGGAGTCCATATCTAAGATTAATCCCCCTTGGCCGACCCTGTACCATAGTCACTCTGGAGGAACTGCAGAAATCCACAGTTCAGGTGAGAGACTATCCACAGGACAACTATAAGTCATGCACTCCACAAATCTGGCCTTTATGGTAGATTGGCAAGAAGAAAACCATTGTTGAAAGAAAGACATAAGAAGTGCCATTTGCAGTTTGCCACAAGCCTTATAGGGGACACAGCAAATATGTGGAAAAAGGCGCTCCGGTCAGATGAGACCAAAGTTGAACTTTTTGGCCTAAATGCAAAGTACTATGTGTGGCGGAAAAGTAACACTGCTCATCGCCCTGAACACACCATCCCCAATGTGAAACATAGTGGTGGCAACATCATACTGTGGGGATGCTTTTCTTCAGCAGGGACAGGGAAGCTGGTCAGAGTTGATGGGAAGATGGATGGAGGGCAATCCTGGAAAACCTGTTGGAGGCTGCAAAAGACTTGAGACTGGGAAGGGGATTCACCTTCCAGCAAGACAATGACCCTAAACATACAGCCAGAGCTACAGTGGAATGGTTTAGATCAAAGAACATTTATGTGTTAGAATGGCCCAGTGAAAGTCCAGACCTAAATCCCATAAAGCATCTGTGGCAAGACTTGAAAATTGCTGTTCACAGACGCTCTCCATCCAATCTGGCTGAATTTGAGCTATTTTGCAAAGAAGAATGGGCAAAAATCTAAATCTCTAGCTGCACAAAACTGGTAGAGACATACCCCAAAAGACTTGCAGCTGTAATTGCAGTCAAAGGTTGCTCTACAAAGTATTAATATAGGGGGGCTGAATACTTTTGCATGTCACACTTTTCAGATTTTTGTTTTGATTAAAATTTTGAAAAGCATTTATCACTTTCATTCCACTTCACAATTATATGCTACTTTGTGTTAGTCTATCACTAAGAATGTCAATAAAATACATTTAAGTTTGTGGTTGTAAGGTGACAAAATGTCAAAAAGTTCAAGCGGTATGAATACTTTTGCAAGGGACTGTATATTAGATAGGAGAAACCAGGAGGAGGAGGAATAAAAACAGCAGGGAGTAAAGACCCTCCAACACTGTTGTTCCATGTCAGGAAAATTCAAAGTGAATATTTACATAGGGGCTTAAGATTCTCAATTCAGCTGCTCTTCCTTTAAGATTACCATGTCAACCTGAGAAACTTCTGGAGGTTCTGATTCTGCCTTTAATGTATCCACTTAGAACAGAACCATGGCTTTGTATTGGATATTTGTTTTGTCTCCTGATTCTGCCTCTGACAACATCTCCTGGTATTGACCATTTGCCTGGACATTTATTCTCCCATTTCAAATCTGCCCTGTAAGTTAATTGTGGGTTCTGGTTTTGATTTCAGTTAGTGGAGCATTTATTTCCTGTACGGTTTCTGGTGATGATAACTTGGACCCCCAAATTCAGCAAAGTCCATCTGGCCTTGCAGCTGGCAGCTGGTGAAGGCATTTGGGAGTCTGGGCCTATCTCCTATTGCTGTACTGGATTTAAATAACTTGTTCTACTGCTACCAGCCAGATTCTGCTTTTGCTGTTTTTAGGTCCTATAACTCAATCATAACAGAATTGCAGGCCTATAATTGCCATTTTTCATTATGGAACATATTCAGACACTTGTGGACCAGATGCAAGGAATTACCCAGTTGATTCAGCATTTGTCAGAGAGAATTTAACAGCAGGAGAAAGTTCTCTCAAGTTTCATTAGCATCCACTGTCCCCTCCCCTTGGAACCCAAAATAAATCTACCTGCCAGGTCTTCTGGCGATCGCCAACCTTACTCTTCAGGTGATGAACAACAATGTGTTGTCATTATAATTTCTCTCCTGCAGGGAGATCCCAAGCATGTCCTTCTTCACTAAAACCCCAAGCTTCAGAACAGTTTTCTGTGAATCGTTTACTAGAGTTTACTCTATGATGAACCTCACCTTACAGCCGTGGCTGAATGTAATCTGCTTGCCCTCTGCCAAGGTCACTGCCCAGTTGAAGATTACTGTTCTGAGTTTCGTAGGTGGTTGGTTCACTCTCAGTGGAATGATCCCACTCTCTGTTGCCAGTTCTGTCAAAGCTTGTTCAACATTCCGAAAGACTTGTTAATCATCTGCAACCTGCATCATTGGATGAAACCATGACCCTTGCCATTCATTTGGACTGGCATTAACATGAATGCAAGAAGGAACTGTCTTTGGTCTCCACTCCCCTGCTTCCACTTGAGCTCACTCCTGAGTCACACCCAGAACCTATGCAACTAGGATTCACTATGTCAACTCCTGACAGGAGAACTATGCTTCTATTGTGGAGACACTGATCACTGGCTTAAGAAGGGTCCAGGTCCAGAAAGACTTTGGCGCCTAGGTGGTTCATGGGAGAGCCACCTAGGTGACCAAGTATTTCCTTGTCTGTCTCAAACAATTCTGTTATCTGCTTTGGTATCAGCTAATGGTAAAACAGTTGCTGGCAAAGCCTTTATTGATTGTAGATTCTCGGGTTACTAAGCAGTGGGGGATCTCTATGTTTCTACTTGTGACTCCTATCACCCCACTGACAGTACCCCACTGTTTGAAATCCAAGTTAAATATGCCACTTCACCAGTGACATTGAAAATAGACTCTGTGCATTCTGAAGCTATTTCTTTCTTAATTCTTGATAATTTACATTCTGAAATTGTTTTAGGGCTTCCTTCAACAAACCAGTATTTGACTGGGAAAAAGTGGAGCTGGTTAAATAGAGCTCTAAATGTAATGTTTTCTCTTTCCAATCTCTACTATATCATGTGATGCCTTGTCTTTATCTAAAGATGTTCAGGATTCTCTACATAATTCTTCTGAGATGTGTAGTAACTCTCTACCACTTGGGTCTTATAATAAGGCCAATTGCTTTGTTGATGTTACTTGCACTAATACTCCTAGTTTTGACTCTCTGGAGATGGAGTCTAACAAACAGAATATAGTCTGGGATCAGGACCTGTCACACCTGAAAAAAACCCAGTCTGTTTATAGGAGTGTCAGGGACATCAAGGGTTCCCTCCAAGTATGTTGTAGAGTTCTGAATTACAGAATTAAAGAATGCAGGCCTGGAGAAGTCACACACACACACACACACACACACACTGCTGATGGTGTATCAAGTGAATTCAGATTTAATAGTGAGAAAAAGGTAGTTTAAGTACAGTGTATAGACAAAGAACAGGTTGGACTAGTATAATTAGCATAACATGATTGGTTGTAAAGTTGTAAAATAGTTCTGACACATGTCTATTGGATAAGGCACAATAGGAGCCGCATTCTATTAAACCTGCTGTTCTGTTCGGTTCTACTATACACATATAATGTTCCAGTCATTTTTGACCGGGCCTATTAAAGTCTGGATTTTTAACTAATTTAAGTGTTTTATTTGAATTTCTTTTGCATTATTATACTGTATGTGAGCATGGTTGTTCATAAACAAATGAAAAATGAAATCAAAAACTTAATATTTATTTTTTTTGTGTCAAAAAATCTTACATGGCCTTATTGCATTATTCATGCATATTGCACATTTGCACAAAAAAAAAAAAATCTTTATAAAACTGTAAACTATAACTAATAACATCAAACTGTATGTAAATATATTTTTTTCAAAAAAAACAAACAAACAAAAAAATAAAAAGTCTAGTTTTTTCTATATAAAATGTGAAATAAGGTTCAAGGTGCTAAATTTACTGTTTGCATTCGTCACAAGTATAATTTACATGTCTTTTGCATAAGTACTTTGCACATTTGCAACATATCACATTAGATTTGTGATTACTTGATGTTGGACAGAAGGCGCATCGTTTCCGTTTTAGGCTGGTTGCACTGCTGTTGGAGGCCATGGGTATCGTTGCAGTGCTAGCGGAAGCCCTTGGTTCACTTTCTTCAGCATGCTGTTGGATACTGTGGACAATGGCTGCAGCTCCATCATCTCTGGGTGTTACTTTTCTTTGTTCAATATATGGGCTAACCAGTGATTTTCCCAACTCCTCTAAAAAAATTCTTCTTTTATATAGTTTATTTTTGTTCCAATTTGGGTCTATTTCACGCCATAACACAAATGCATTGTACGCCAACACATCAAGAATGTTGTAAAAAACAACCATTGGCCACCGATTAGTTTTGCGTTTACATGTGTAAGTGCCTATGAGTTGATCTAGAGTATCAACTGCCCCTTTTGTGGCATTGTAATGTAAAATCATGTCTGGCTTTCTGTAGTCTCGGTTACTGATTGCATTATCATGTTGCATTGTCCTCATCAGAATGACCTATTTGTGTTTTTTGGAAACGTAAGAAACTACTGTTGTATCCTCAGTAAAATAAAACGTAGAACGATAAACATCTCTCTTACTGAGGATACCTTGCGGCAGTTCTGGCTTATTTTTTCTAACAGTACCCAGCATGGTCATTTTTCTTTTCAGCAACATCTGCCCCAGTTGGTGTGATGTGAAAAAATTGTCACATGTAACATTTCGTCCTTTGAGTCCATGTGTCAAATCCAAAACTACTCACATACCTTGATTTTTTTCAGCTCTTTCTCCAGGGTTTTTTTCCTATGTATACCTGAGCGTTTACAGCGTATGAACTTTTGCTGTCGCACAGAGTCCATATTTTGATGCCATACTTTGCAGGCTTACTTGGAATATAATGTCTGAATGGACACCTACCTCTGAATGACACCAGTTGTTCATCTACAGTCACATTTTCACCAGCATTATATAATGTTGGTAGAATGTCCACCCATTTATTCCACAAATCTCTAATAGGGGCAAGTTTGTCTGTGGCTCTTCTTTCAATTCGATTGGTTTTATTATCAAACCGAAGGACTCTTGAAATCTCATGAAATCTTTCAAGAGACATTGTGCCCCTAAATATGTGGCGACCAGTCTCGGAATTCCATAAACTTTTGGTTGATTCACCATACGATTTGTACACTCCTGCTAACAATAGTAAACCTATGAAAGCATTTAGAGCTGTCAAATCTAAATTCTTCCATTTCTCGCCATAAACTTGTTGTCCCTCGATGTTTGTCATTTGTATTATGATGTTTTGTATGGCTATATTTATGAACAATTTGAATGCAGATTGTATGTCATCAATTCTTGATATAGCATACCTTTTAGGACCTGGAGTATCTTTTATGACATTTGAAGAAGACTTTCTACCAGCCTGAGCAGAAGGCTGCAAGTTCCAAACTACATCTTTGTTTTTTGAATGGATTTCTTGCATCTGACTAGTTGTCGGGGTTTCCTCATCAGATTCCACTTCAGAATCAGATTTTTCTGCATCGGTTTCCCCATCACTTATGTGGTCCTCCTCTTCAGACACATTTTCAAGCGGGATATCATCATCTGAATTGGAGGCGTTTGCAAGCTCCTCCAAATCAGCTTCAGTCAATATCCGTTTTCTCATCATGAAAAAAAATCAATACTGTGGAATGAAAAAATGAAAAAATAAAATGTATTCAGTAACAATAATACATACACAATACATTCACACACTGACATATATACTCACAGATACATACATACATACACACACTGACATATACATATGACATACTGACATACATAGAAATAGCTCTAAGTCTTTCCCCCTACTTCTCCTCCTGTAGTCAGGTAGATCTCCACACAGTGGTATTGAGGACCTGCAGGTTATGTGGCCAGGTCCTTCATCCCTCTCCTATGTGTGCAGGAAGATGCTGGCAAGTCCTTCTCCTCTGTTCCTCTTCTGCTACATATGAGTTTTCAGAGCTGTCTCATGTGTGCTCTCTCTCTATGTTCTCTCAAGTTGTATTGAAAGTGAAGTAACTGTATAGAATAGTATTGTACCATTTCTATAAGAACAGCACATAACTAGGAATCCATCTACAGTATCATAATTTGAAAATGTATGTATGTGTAACTCTGCATGGAGCAAAAGGACCTAGATAAATTGATAAATAGTAGTAGATGAACTCAGTGTCAGACTGGGATGTCTAGGGCCCACCAGTGGAATTGTTTCTAGGGGCTCACCATCAGGACCCCTGCAGATCAGCGGTACCGAGACAGGACGGCTAAAGGTAATAACATGCCGGGAGCCATGCTGCTCACCCACTATTCCATGTGCACCACTGCACTATTTAAACCTACTGCTACACCTTGTATGGCATGTGAACAGCGTGGCTCCAAGAATTGTTACCTTTACCTGTAGCTGCACTGTCCTGGAAAAGCTGATCTGTAGAGGTCCTGGCTGTTGTATCATCGCAGATGTAATATTGATGGCCTATCCTAAGGACAGGTCATCAATATTAGAAAGATGGATAAATCCTTTAAAGAGGTTGTCCAGGAATTGGAGCAACCCATGTGGTTGGCGGGAGGTGTAAAGTAAAAAATAAGTAAATTAAAAAGCATACTCACCTGTCCCCGGTGCTCCGTTGTCCGCTGCCAGTGTCCATTCAGTCTCATGCTGGCGACTCCTTGCTGGGAGTCCTGCACCTCATGTGATCGCTAAGACCAATTAGGTACAGGATTTCCAGAAATGAGGCGCCACCATGAGACCAAACAGACACAGGCAGGGAACAACGGGGTGCTGGGGACAGGTAAGTATGCTTTTTTTAAAAATTTTCTTATTTTTACACCTCCCTGGTGGCCGACACAGTGGTCGCTCCAGTTTATGGACAACCTCTTTTAAGGGGTTGTCTGGGCCAAATTTTTCTATGGTCACTTCACTGGTCCCCCCACATAGTGGCCTCTTCACTGGTCCCCCATACTGTATGGGGAACAGTGATGGGATCATTATATTGTGTGGGAGCAGTGATGCGGGCTAACATCCTGTGGGGGGGGACATTAAATTGTGTGGGGCATATTAAAGGGGATGTCCAGGGTTAATCTTTTTTATGGCCTATGCTGAGGTATCAGAAGTGGCTCCGTACAGCTGATCGGTCTGGGGTCAGCCCCCTACAGATCAGGTATCTATGGCCTATCCTGAGGATAAACCATAACAAATTATGCCTGGACAACCCCTTTAATATACCCCCCAGGGCTCCCCTAATGAGCCACACTTTAAAGAGGTTGTCCAGTATAATTTTTTTTCTTTTTTATAATTAGTCCGGGGGGAGGTGAATCCCCCCTACCCCCCCCCCCCCAAAAAAAAAAAAAACATACTAAACATACTCACTTGTCTCCGGTGTTCTCCCAGCACGGTCCGGTCCTGCAGCTCCGATGTCTTCTTTTTGCCGGAATTCCTCACTGGCTGTGACATCCCAGGTCCCTTCCCTTAGGCCACTGATTGGCCTCACGGGTCACGTGACGTCACAGGTAGTCATGTGCAGGGGGAACTTCAGCTGGAAGAAAACAACAGAACTGCAGGACCGAACTGTGCTGGGAGACACTGGGGACAGGAAAGAAAGTTTGGTTTTTTTTGTTTTGTTTTTTTCACCTGCCCCGGTGTAATTAAAAAAAAATGAAGGAGTCACTGTATGGAGTATAAACTCCACAGTGACCCCCACCCAGTATTATAAGCTTCACAGTGGCCCCCACACAGTAGTATATGCTCCACAGTGGCCCCCACACAGTATTATATGCGCCCAATAGCCCCCCTCCGCTTCAGTGCTATTACTATACTCTGGGGTCTCCTCAGACCCCAGAGTATAATAATCGGAGTCCCAGGGAAAGTGATTAAAAATAAAAAAAACATTCATACTCACCTTGCTTTACCTTTCCTTGGCATCCTTGCTCCATCCTGTCGTCTTCAGGTCCTTTTCCGACGTCGCTGCTGAGGCCTGTGATTGGGCTTCAGAGGTCATGTGGGGGCTCACTCACGTCATTATGTGGCCGCGCCCCATGTGACCGCTGGGGCCTAATCACAGGCCTCAGTCACATGACGGAAGAGCGCCGGAGATAACGCTGTGCCCAGGAGAGGTGAGAATATGTATTTATTATTTTCAGTCACCTCCCCTGGGCTGCCATCTATTGGAAAGGGGCCTGCAATATGCCAGGGTCCCTTTCCAATAACAGTATGTATAGCGGTCGGGGAGCCAGGCTTTCCCCGACCGCTATCATAGTGGTCCGGGGCCCGGCCATCTCCAGCTGCCCACGGGCACCATACCCTGCCGAACCCGGTCGCACACCCTGCGACCGCGATTGTTACGCCACTGGTCAGGGGCCCGATAGGGATGGTCAGGATCCCGATGGGCCCCCATGACATGAGGACTAATAGTCGGGGCTCGGGCCCACTGGTGGATTCACCGGTTCCCCGGTGGGCCAGTCCGACCCTGGATGAACTATATAGACCAAATGAGATTATAACTCCTTTATTTTTTTTTAAAAAATGGCTGGAGATTAGATTAGGTCATTTTTAATGGCTGGAGATTAGATTAGGTCATTTCTGACCGAACAGAACAAGTGTAAAAAAAAAAGAGGAGCAAAAAGAAAACAAAAAATAAATAAATAAAAACTGCTATTAGTAAGAACCCCTCAAATGAGGAAAAGTCAATGAACCACAAGTTTCAGAACCGCATAATGAATATTTTAAAAAATATCAAATTTCAAATTCAGTCATTTTTGACCGAACAGAACAGCAGGGTTAAGGCTTCCAGGGAGGGATGAGCTCTCTTGGACAAGACAAAGAGGAATGTAAAATGGCTTCTGCAAGGAATCCAGAATAGAGGATACACAAGCTAACATCCTCCACACTATATTCATATATATCATAGGAAAGAGATAAGAAGACATGCTAGGTACCAGGCACAACTTCTGGAATGCAGCCTTCGTGAAAAGAAGCAGCAGCTTACACAGAGGATATATTATCCACACTCCTAAGCACCCTGGCTTAATTACCCAGGGGGCCCACCACACAGAATTACATTCTTATATACAGTACAGACCAAAAGTTTGGACACACCTTCTCATTCCAAGACTTTTCTGTATTTTCATGACTATAAAAATTGTAGATTCACACTGAAGGCATCAAAACTATGAATTAACACATGTGGAATTATATACTTAACAAAATTAGTGTGAAACAACTGAAAATATGTCTTATATTCTAGGTTCTTCAAAGTAGCCACCTTTTGCTTTGATTACTGCTTTGCACACTCTTGGCATTCTCTTGATGAGCTTCAAGAGGTAGTCACCTGAAATGGTCTTCCAACAGTCTTGAAGGAGTTCCCAGAGATGCTTAGCACTTGTTGGCCCTTTTGCCTTCACTCTGCGGTCCAGCTGACCCCAAACCATCTCGATTGGGTTCAGGTCTGGTGACTGTGGAGGCCAGGTCATCTGGCGTAGCACCCCATCACTCTCCTTCTTGGTCAAATAGCCCTTACACAGTCTGGAGGTGTGTTTGGGGTCATTGTCCTGTTGAAAAATAAATGATGGTCCAACTAAACGCAAACCGGATGGAATAGCACTGCAAGATGCTGTGGTAACCATGCTGGTTCAGTATTCCTTCAATTTTGAATAAATCCCCAACAGTGTCACCAGGAAAGCACCCCCACACCATCACACCTCCTCCTCCATGCTTCACGGTGGGAACCAGGCATGTAGAGTCCATTCGTTCACCTTTTTGCGTCGCACAAAGACACGTTGGTCGGAACCAAAGATCTCAAATTTGGACTTATCAGACCAAAGCACAGATTTCCACAGGTCTAATGTCCATTCCTTGTGTTCTTTAGCCCAAACAAGTCTCTTCTGCTTGTTGCCTGTCCTTAGCAGTGGTTTCCTAGCAGCTATTTTACCATGAAGGCCTGCTGCACACAGTCTCCTCCTAACAGTTGTTGTAGAGATGTGTCTGCTGCTAGAACTCTGTGTGGCATTGACCTGGTCTCTAATCTGAGCTGCTGTTAACCTGCGATTTCTGAGGCTGGTGACTCGGATGAACTTATCCTCTGCAGCAGAGGTGACTCTTGGTCTTCCTTGCCTGGGGCGGTCCTCATGTCAGCCAATTTCTTTGTAGCGCTTGATGGTTTTGGCCACTGCACTTGGGGACACTTTCAAAGTTTTCCCAATTTTTGGGACTGACTGACCTTCATTTCTTAAAGTAATGATGGCCACTCGTTTTTCTTTACTTAGCTGCTTTTTTCTTGCCATAATACAAATTCTAACACTCCATTCAGTAGGACTATCAGCTGTGTTTCCACCTGACTTCTGAACAACACAACTGATGGTCCCAACTCCATTTATAAGGCAAAAAAATCCCACTTATTAAACCTGACAGGGCACACCTGTGAAGTGCAAACCATTTGAGGTGACTACCTCTTGAAGCTCATCAAGAGAATGCCAAGAGTGTGCAAAGCAGTCATCAAAGCAAAAGGTGGCTAATTTGAAGAACCTAGAATATAAGACATATTTTCAGTTGTTTCACACTTTTTTGTTAAGTATATAATTCCACATGTGTTAATTCATAGTTTTGATGCCTTCAGTGTGAATCTACAATTTTTATAGTCATGAAAATACAGAAAACTCTTGGAATGAGAAGGTGTGTCCAAACTTTTGGTCTGTACTGTATATAAAAGATACACAAAATGGATGATAGATACAAAATGGAGGATTACCTCTAACAAGGAGAAAAACTGGTTCTATTGGTAAAACCTGCTATAAAAGGGGGGGGGGGGGTCAAGATCCTCAATTCAGCTGCTATTCCTTTAAGGTTCTTGTGTCAACCTGAGAAGCTTCTGCAGATTCAGAAGTTCCCTGGGCTTGTTCACTTAGCATCTGAGGATGCATGAAGAAGACCCTTCCGTCCTGAACTAGGTTGCATGCTAATTTTAGTACTCTAGTTTGACTCTGTACCCTGATCATGTGTATTACATTACTGTATTCTGAACTTTGGCTTGTTTCAGGTTATTTGTTTGTCTGTTGACTCTGCCTTTGACATACCTGTGGAAGAGTGAAGAAATCAGGCAATACCTTTTAGAGGCTAACTGTGTATATTTGATAAGTAAGCTTTCGGAAGTCCCGCTCCCTTCATCAGACATGGTGTTATACAAGAACCTGAACATTCACATTATTTGTACATACACAAGGCATGGATCTTCAAAAGGATTCTTGGACTAACAAAATGCAATATACTTAGAGAAGTTATTTATAACAGGTCAGGAAATAAACAGTCTAAAATTTGCGGTGCGTGACAGAGGGATCTGTTATCTATCTGTAATGAGGTAGTGATTTGTGACCCTCACAGGTCATACATAGTGTGACATGAAGCGGCGGCCCCTGGCTGGCATGAATATTAAGTCCAAATTGCAGAGTTTGATATTTTTGCATTAACTTGTACTCCCATTGTTTCCTCTCATTCTGCGTCTTAAAATGTCCCATTAAAACCACAACCCGCAAATCTTCAATAGAGTGGTCTTCTCTGGACAAATGTGCGGCCACTGGGAGATCTCTTCTGCTGTTATTAATGTTGGATCTGTGCGAGTTCATTTGTTGACTAAGTCTCTGCCCTGTTTCCCCCACATAGAGGCCTGTGGTGGGACATTGCACACACATTATGAGATACACCACATTGGAAGACCTGCAGATAACAGATCCCTCTGTCACGCACCACAAATTTTAGATTGTTTATTTCCTGAACTGTTATAAATAACTTCTCTATGTATATTGCATTTTGTTGGTCCAAGAATCCTTTTGAAGATCCATGCTTTGTGTATGTATAAATTATGTGAATTTTCAGGTTCTTGTATAACACCATGTCTGATGAAGGGAGCTTACTTATCAAATATACTCAGTTATCCTCTAAAAGGTATTGCCTGATTTCTTCACTCTTCCACTACTTTCTATGGCTAACACGGTACAACATTATACTACTAGCAACTTTGACATACCTGCACAGAACAGAACCTTGGCTTTGTATTGGATATCCATTTTGCCTCCTGATTCTGCCTCTAACAACATCTCCTGGTATTGACCTGGACATTTATTCTCCCATTTCAGATCTGCCCTATAACTTAATTGTGGGTTCTGGTTTTGGTTTCAGTTAGAGTATTTATTTCCCTTGTGGGTTCTGGAGGTGATAACTTGGACCCCCAAAATTCAGTAAAGTCCATCTGGTCTTGCGACTGGCGCTGTTGAAGGCATCTGGGGATCTGGGCCTATCTCACAGTGCTGTACTTGGTTTAAATAGCTTTTTTACTGCTCGCTATTATCAGCAAAATTCTGCTTTTGCTGATATTTGCTCCTGGAGCTCAATCATAACAGTAACACATATTTAAAAGAGTTTAACACATATGTGAAGGGGGAAGGGAAGAAACAAGCATTCCAAAAAAAAAAAAGCGTTAAACTCCTGATGGGGCTCAACATACCTCATGACAGTTAGGGGGATATCATAGATCCAATTATTATTAGACCCTAATAATCTATCCTTATCAAGCCATCCCACACATGAAAAAATAAATGTATAATGGGAACAAGGTCACCAGGGCATTCATGTCAATTGTTCATTAAGGCCGTATAGGACCACTGTGCCAAAAGTAAATATCCACTAGGTTTCCTTTTGGAATGTTGCCCTTTCTCAGTTGCCTCCCCTATGGGGCTTCTGTACCAAATCAATATCCATGAATTTGATGTTCTTATTATTTCCCTGCATACGCCTCATTCACATGCCTTACCACTGGGGTATCTTGATCGTTCTGAATGACCCCCAAATGTTCCCCCACTCTGCTCCTCAGTACCCTATTGGTTTTACCAATATACTTTTTCCACATATATACGTAACTTTATATATGACCCCCTTGGATCTACAATTGATATAGTGTCTAATCTCATCGCTCTTTCCTTTTCTATTAGAGAAGAAACTTTTACTGTTTTCAATGTGTGGATATGCTGTACATCCTCTACACCTGTAGCAACCTTTAACTGGGCTACCACCAAAAGGACTGTTCCTCATTGGTGTAAAATGGCTCAGTAGCAATCTGTCTCTAAGGACTATGCCCTTTCTACAAGTTATCTGTGGTCGATCCCCTATCACATCTCTAATATCCTCGTTCATTTTGAGGATCCCCCAGTGTTTCTCCAGTATCTGTTTGATCTCTAGGCCACGTCTATTAAAAGTATAATGAGGTGTATTCTTTTCTCCTCTGTATTCTTCTCCTGTTTTTGTAATAATGCACCCTGATCCTTTTGTAAGGTTTCCTGATATGCCATTCTTAAAATATGATCAGGGTATCCACGCCTCAAAAAACATCATCTTAGGTCTTTTGCTTCTTGAATAAGTTTTCCCCCATCTGAACAATTCCATCTTAGCCTGTAGTATTGCCCTTTTGAGATACTCTCTTAATGGGGTAAGGGTGAGCACTTTGCCATCTTAGTAATGAGTATGTTTTTTTTGCAAACTGTTGTAGATAGTTCACCTGTCTCCTTTCTAGAGATCATCACATCAAGAAACAGCAGTTGCTTCACCCTTGTCTCATAGGTGAATGTTAACCTGATCCTATTCATATTCAGAATCTCATCAAATATGTCCAGGAGTGGTCGCCATAGCCGCCAGGTCTATTATACAGCAGGAAGACCCAAAGCTTATGCCCACGATCAGTGACCGCACTGATTGCAGGTATTAAAGGGGTTTTCTGGGCAAAAAAGGTCTATTAGTGCTATTAATGAGTTAATAAATGCACCCATATACCTTTAGCAGTGTTTTGAGTGATTTCTGATTTCTGGGTGTCTCTGGGAACTCCTGGTATGTTCTGCATTTGTTTACATGGTTTAACTTCCTGTTATGTAACTTCCACACTAACTCCCTCTCACCTCACTCTCCCCCTTCCTCTCTCTCTCCCTCCCTCCTCTCTCCCTCCCATACACCCCCTCCCTGTATCTCTAGCTATCCCGCCCACTACTAGCTCTTCCCAACCTACTCAGTCTAATCCCTGACCATTATATCCTTACCTCTCTTACTTCCATGCTTCTTCCTGCGGGATGGCCCATCCTTTTTTCTGACTGCCGGCACGCTCTACAGTCCCAGCGCTGCTCTGTGCTCTGCAGCGACGATCCACCTCTACTGCGCAGGTGTGGGAGCTGCACAGTAGAGGTGGATTATTGGCAGCAGAGCGCAGAGAAGCGCTGGTACAATAGCGAGCACCGACAGTCAGAAAAGAGGGAGGAGCCGTCCCACAGCAAGAAGCCTGACCAGTCACATGACCGCCTCAGGGATATGGGTAAATATGCAATTTTGATTAATTATGTTATTTAAAAAGTAGGAGGGTGTTTAGATTAGTGTAGGGATTTCCATTTATCCCGGACAAACCCTTTAAGGTCTCTGGCGCCTTGATCAAAGGTGACCGAGGAACCATTTTGCCAGAGGTGCATGGGCACCACCATTTTGCCGGGGATCGCCAGCACCCAGAGCGAGCTCCGGGGCCAGCGTCCCATTACCATGACATACAGGAGCCTATTAATGGCTCCCAGGCTTGCCTGCCATTGATTTGTATGGTAGGCTAGTTTATGCAGCCTGTCATACAAATGCTGAAATTTTGCAATGCATTGCAATGCATTGGCAATATAATGCATTGCATTAATGATCAGACAGTTGGGGTTCAAGACCCCTAGGGGTCTTATAAATACAATTAAAAAAATTACAAAAAAGTAAAAAATAAAAAAAATAAAAAATTCAAATCCCCCCCCCTTTCCCTAGAACACATATAAAAGCACTTAAATACTGTGAAACACATATACATTAGGTATCCCTGTATCCGAAAACGCCCGGTCTACAAACTTATAATAATATTTTTCCAGTATGGTGAACGCCATAGCAGGAAAAAAAAATATAAAGTGCCAAACCGATGTTTTTTTGCTCTTTCGCCTCTTTTAAAAATTTTAATAAAAAGTGATCAAAGCAATAGACATTTCCCAAAATCTTAAAAAGTACACCTGGCCCTGCAAAAAAAGACATCGTATACATCCCCATACACTTAAATATAAAAAAAAAGTTATGGTTGTCAGAATAGGGTGACTTTTAGAAACATTTTTTTTTTTTTTTGCAAAGTTTTAGATCTTTGTTAAGGGGTGGTTAAAATGTAAATAAAACTATATAAATTTGGTATCCTCGGAATCCTACTGAAACATAGAATACAGGTGGCATGTCATTTTGGCTGCAGAGTGAACACCGTAAAAACGAAGCCTGAAAGAAAGTCGCACAAATGCACTTTTTCTCCAATTCCACTCAGATCTGAATTTTTTTCCAGCTTCCCAGTACATTGTACAGAATAATAAATTGTGCCATTATGAAGAACAATTTGTCCTGCAAACATTAAGCCCTCATATGGCTTTGTGAATGGAAAAGTAAAAATGTTATGGGGTTTTCAAGGCGAAAATCAAAAAATGTCACTGGCAGGAAGGGGTTAACAGTATATCATCAATATACATTGCCCACAGTTTCAACCACATCGATATATTTGGACCCCAGTTGTGGATCAGGGAGAACTCCACCAGATGGAAGAGGAACTTATTGTGGGTATGTTATTGTATTCCTCTTGATGTTAGGAAGTGATTCACTGCTTTCATCCCCCACTTGTACGGAATGGAAAAGTAAAGGGCCTCCACATCAATGGAGCAGAGTAGTGTGCCCTCTAGCATACTGATCCCTTCTATAGAAGGTCTGTAGTATCTTGTATGTAAGAGGTGAGAAACAGTACAAAGGGCCGCAATACTCTATCCAGATCTACTCCAACATTTTGAGAGAGGTCTTTGATTTCTGAAACTATTGATCTCCCTTTTAAAAGAGAAAGACCTTTATGAATCTTAGAGAGAGTATAAAACGTTGCTTCCACTGGTGTTTTTGGAAGCATAAATTCCAGTTCGTCAGTACTTATCAACTCCAAATCCCTGGCCTCCATCAACAATGTTTTAGAGAGTGTTCTTATATTCTCCAGTAGGGTTAGCCAACAGTATTTTGTAACTTTCTTTGTGTTTCAAAATCTCTTGGACTGATATTGCTATACATCCATCACAACCACATTTCCCCCTTTGTCCAAGGGCTTAATCACCATCTCTGCATCCATTTCTCATTTCTAATGTTTTCAAAGCTGTCATCTACTGTTTGGTCATGTTATGTTGCCTTCTTATAATCCCTAATTTTTTTAGTTCTCCAATCACTATATCCAAAAGCATACAATATATTATCAATAAATGAAGGGTTGGTGATCTAGTGCTCTTGTTTTTTAATGTGGTAAAGGGCCCTTTCCTACAATAATTTCACATCCGCCAATAACTCTGGTGGAATGCCAAATTCAATGCTTAGTCTGTCCTTTTGTTTCTTCATAAATATATGCCATTTCATTTTTCAGATCAACAGATGTAAATCCATTACCCAATTAAATAATTGAAAATCAGATCTCAGCACAAATGACAGGCCTTTAGCTAGAATCTTAGTTGCCATCTAGCTCAAGGGTCTTGAGTACAGGTTAATCACCTGAGTATCATCACTCATTGCAGTCTCTGGTATCCTCATTATCTAGGTACTTCTACAGGAGGGTTTTGGTTATGTAAAAGGTATGTTTGTTCTAAAAAAAAAAATAAAAATAGTCTGACCCCTATCCAATGTGTTTTACCTCTCCCCCATTTCTCCCCCTAAAGGGTCCTTCTCTGGATTCACTGTCTGATATATCTGTGTCTGTGGATGATACGTCAGTTTTCTCTAGAGTAGTTTCTTTCATCCCTAGAAATCTGTCTGTTTTCTTTCTTTTAGGAAATACTGGAATTTCTCTAGGGTCCCTTGCAAATGGGTCCTTATTCGAAAATTCAGTACCACACTTGAATTTTTTTGGAACCCCAATTTGTTCTTTTAACCGAGTTTCTAATTATTTCAGGTGAATGAGTTCTTCCTCCAATAGCATCTGTATCAGTTGCCTCCTTTTCCCAGCGTCTCATCAAATCTGGATTCCTGAATAGGAGACAATATTATTTTTCAAATTATTTTTTCTCTGCACCTCCCACCATGACACTATTTGTTCTTTATACAGTGTTGTGAAGTCTTGCAGAGTTCAGGGACGGTATAATTCTTTGTTACAAATTCTTTACCTAAAATACTGTTTGATCTTTATTTCTCTGTCTACTCAGTTATCTATGTGGAATGAATCCCAAAGATTTTAGGTGTGACAAATTTGTAATTAATTTGATTCATGCCAAACTGATTCACTCAATTATATTCCCAGTATGTACAATGTATGAAAATTTCAATGAACAAATGTAGAGCTAAATGTTAGATCAGTGGAAGTTCCAACGCAAACAGTAACTATTACAGGTGTCAATAGTCTCGATTTCCTACTCACCAACATATCTGTAGTGAGAGTTGTATGGTGTGGTGGTTGAGCATGTGTGCTGTTGTTTTATGTAATTCTATGGATGATATGGAAGCCACTAGTAGGTTTTATTAATTAAAAATAATGAAAGTTTCTTTTTATGTCCATACTGCCTTTCCATGAAGTCATACTATTTAGTATTGCATCTTCCTCCACAGAAGTTGATTGTGAAGCAGATTCTGCTTGGATTTATTACTTTTGCATGTTATTTCACTTAATAATAAGTTCACATTTCTACAGGTGCATCTCAATAAATTAGAATATCTTTGAAACGTTTATTTCTTTCAGTAATTAAATTAAAAAAGCGACCTCCTATATTTTCTAGATTCTTTACACACAGAGTGTTCTATTTCAAGTCTTTTATTTCTGTAAATATTGATTATGGATTACAGGTAATGAAAACCCAAATCTAAGAAAATTTGAATATTCTAAAAAAGTTCAGTATTATAAATTCAGTGTGTCACCTGCCAAGGTTTCCTAAGCCTTTAAATGGTCCCTCAGTCTGGTTCAGTAGGACACACAATCATGGAAGACACTGATTCTGAATTGTATTACTGAATTACTGAAATGAATGAACGTGTCGAAAATATTCTAATTTATTGAGATGCACCTGTACTTATGTAAATAGATATTCATAGAAAGTAACCCACTAGCATAAGCACCAGTGTAGCAAAGGGTCATAGCAATCATAGTTGCATCTAGGCCCTAAAACCAATGGGGACCATAGGTTCCCCCCACCACACTAGACTAGCAAGGACATACAGAGGGCATACAGAGGTTATGTGGTTCTCTATTAGCTATAGGCACTCTATGTGCCTAGTCATATATATTGTTCAGCTAATAGTGAGCTACTGTTTGTCTTTCCAGTGACCAGGTCTCTCCAGTTGTATCTTATTCTGAATACCTTTTTTAGTAAAATAAAACTGCTTCCTTGTTTTAGTTTGTTAGCTCTAATATTATAATGTACTTATATAATTAAAGTGTAAACAATAAGATTTTGTTTTGGTTGTCCATGGTGGTGCTTGGAGGAGGGGTACCCAAGCAAAGTGTTTGTCACAGGGCCCATGTGGCTTTAGTTGCATCCCTATATAGCTATGCATTGCACTTCTCTCATAGATAAGGTGTGATATGAGTTGATAGAAGGCAAACTTAGTTTCTATAGTAACAGAAATGGCACGATACAATTTGTCAGGGAAAATTTCCTGAATCACATAATGACTGGATGGTTATATGCTTTAATGACTAGTTCTGCAGTATAAATATAGCTATTTTTTACTGAAATAGAGAATATTTTACATCTTTTCTGTATTATATGTCAAAGAGTAGTGAAACAGAACTTTACATAATAGAATTAGAAATTTGCAAAAACTGAAGCTCCTTATCAGTACAGAACTGCAGAGGAAGTTCCCAACCCTCTAAGGCTACTTTGTCAGAGGTTCATAGTGATATAGACAACATTGGGGTCCTCTGATCAGGTTATAGGCAGTCTGAAGTTCTGTATCTTCATAATGGTTACCCCTTGCAATCACAGAAAGATTTAACTCACCCAAGTGTTTCTGGATTTTCCCAATTGATAGAGTACAATTACCTTAACAAGAGATTCTCACAGGGCATTTTGTCTGTTTTTCTGGGTTTTGTAAACACAGCTGCAGACACATCTTAAAAAAATGCATGTTTTCTCATTAAAAAAAAATGCATAAACAAACAAGGCAGCAGCTGCACGCAATGACAAAATGATCATTCTCTGTCTTCCAATGTGTGCTGCTGCTGCTTTGTTTGTTTATATACTTTTTCGTGAAAAAACGCATGCGTTTTTCAGATATGATTTTCAGCTGTGCTTACAATATGCTAGAAAAACAAAAACAAAATGCCCTGTGAGAACCCAGTGTAAAGGGTTTGGACTTTAGTTTGCTAAATGTGCGGAAAATAAGCACATAAATTCACTTACAGTACTATTATAAGATTTTTAAAAGAACTGTGCCAGTGTCCTGATTTTTTACAGCGGTTCCCCTTTTCTAATCTTAATCACTCCATGATTTTCCAGTGCTAACACCAGCTAATGAAGGGTTATATGACCCAACATCTTTAGCAGCAACGTCTATTGAATCACATGTGCCTGGCACTTGGCATGTGCTAGATTCCCTTGCTATGCCCCATAGACAACTCAGGTCAGGTCACACGACCATTCATCCGTATCTATGTTGAGACTGGAAAGCCACATAATAAGCCATAATGATTAAAATAAATATTGAAATGAATTGATATGATACTTCCGGCATATTTGGGAAACTAAAAATAATATGGTCAAACACTCTAAAGTAATTGTATTCACTATTCATTGGAAAAAAAAAAACAGATTGCATTTGGGTTAGCTTCATTTTTTCTGTGATTGAAAGAGGTGTCCATGAGTAAGCTACAGAGCTTTAGGCTGCTCAAAGGACACTCACTGTAAGATATTGACTATATCCTTATAAAGTGGCCAGCCCAGAGCAAAATAACAGTAATGTACAGTATATGTACAGTATGCATTTCTTTGATTTATGAAAATAATTTTATTTAAGTATAATTTTCATTATCATTATAAACACACCATCCAACTCTACAGATCACACAATACCTATTATAGGATTAGGATGGGAAAACTTAGATCTATAAAAACAGTTCTCCATACCTATGTTTTCATATGTAGTATGGAAATATAGCCATCATATAACAGCAAGCAGTATACACATCTCAGTATGTTCTCCACCCTCTCCCCCCAGTATTTTCACTATTACATGATATTGTTTTAAGTTGACTTTAAAAATCTGTAATAGCTCCACATTTTTCCATCGATGTCATGGCCATAACACCTGGACCTTGCGCAGTCTATTGAACCAAATTTACATAGAACCACAGGAGATCCTGGTGTTGCAGCAGTAACAGTTTGTGTTACAGGTTGGTGTGAAACTGCCTTTATGATGAAAACTGAGGAAAAAGTATGAACACAGTCAAATTGAATTCAGCCAAGGCAGATTAGTTGCAGATACAATATTTTCACAATTTTCCCATTCATCTGAATGGGGCTTACAGAAATCTGTTTGTGCTACCAAAACAACCCATTTAAATGAATTAAACCTATTTTTAGTTGCAGAATGTTTGCAAATGTGAATTCACCCTTACTGTCAGAATAACTGCACATTGAGGCCACATGGTGTAAACTCCGTGGTTTGTCTGTGGCAAAAATGCCACGGAAAAAAATACAGCATTTTACAGTCACTGCAAAGTGGATGGGATTCTAGCGAATATTGCGGAAAAATACACACAGCGGACACACAACGGTTTTGCAATGGTTTTGGAAATCGCAGCATGTCAATTATACCTACCGAATCGCTGACAGTTTCGCTATAGGTGTAATGGAAGCAGAAAGTCCACAGAGATAATACTTTGCGGACTTTCTGTGAAAAGTCCTGTGGGAAAGACCGTGATGCGTTGCCGGCACGTTTTTTCCTGAAGCCCTTTCTTACTGCAGCCCACTACATGGGGCCTTAGCCCCACTGTGTTTTCATATTTTTCCCCAAAATTACTGTAGCCTTTCACTTTAAAATTCTAGGTGCATATGAGAAGCTTTCACATTCTAGGTGCAGCTAAAGACTGCTCATAGCAGAGAAGAGATTGATAGTTACTGATAGCTTTTATCTGTGATTGGCATAACTCTTTTCATTATTCTGCAAAGCACCGCCAGGTCAATCATGAGGAAACCAATTGTATTCTCTTTATATTGATTGTAATTATGCTTGATGCCAATCATTCTATGGTATGAGCCTCTATGTGAGCTACTGTGGCGCAAGAACAAAGAGAATTTAAGAAAGGAAAAATTCCAATAATCATAAAATGAGAAGGTACAAAATAAGCTAGTAAGAAAGTTATAGTAAGCAAATAGCATTGGAGCAATAATAATAACAACAACACATATGTCATTTAGTTCACAAGCAGAAGTACATTGTATCAGATTTGGGATAGGCTGAAATCTGGTAAGTACTTCTGGATTGTAGCAGATTGATTGCTAAAATATTGTAGCAGCTGATTCAGAAAGGAGAAGCATGTCTCTTAAGCATCCTTGATCCACCAGGACAGCCCTGGATTTCAGGTGTTGTCCCACTGCCCCATGCAGCCAGCAGTATGTCCTATTTTCAACAGTATTTTTGGCTTCACAAAGCAAATACAGTTGAATATATTAGTGCAATAAGGAGCTGTCAGCAAAGAAAATCGATTAGATGAAGGAATTTATGTGGCTAAGGCCGGGGCCCCACGTGGCGTAAACGACATGGCAAAAACTGCAGCTTTTTACAGTGCCTGAAAGGTGGATTGGATTCCTTACACCTTGCGGAAAAATAAACGCAATGGACAAGCTGTGATTTCCAAAACCGTTGCGGAAAACCTCTGTGGACTTTCTGTGAAAAGCGCTGTGGGAAAAACCATGATGCGTTGCCGCCGCGGTTTTTCCTGCAGCGTGTTTTTTGCTGCAGCCCGCTATGTGAGGCCTTAGCTTCAAACCCATTGCATACAAATAAATGAGGTTGTTTTTTTGAATCTGTATTACATAATTTTTAAACAGGTTTGTTCGTTTTTTTTTGTATTTATAAATAAGATTGAAAATATTTTTTTTTTCTTTAAATAAACTAGACAGTACTTGTCCACTAATGTGGACAGAGAAGGACAACTAGGTACTGAAAAATATATTGGATATTGTTGGTTCAGCAAAGCTTTGTTCATGGACCAGTGCATCAGTATAGAGTAGGGCTCAGCAACATACAAACCCCCCACCAAAAAACATATACACACACACACACACACACTAGGAATAAATAATCAATAATGCATAATAAGACAAGACCCTAGACCAGTGATGGCGAACCTATGACACACGTGTCACAGGTGACACGCCAAGACATTTTAGGTGATATACTTTGGCACTACTTATTGTGTTATTGCAATAAGCAGCTGCTGATAATTTTTACTCACCTGTCCATGCTACACAGACGTCACAACGCTGAAGAACGTTGGTATGCTATATACAGTGTCCCACGTTCTTCAGCGTCGGCTACAGCGCACCCTGGAGACTGCAGGGCAGGGTGACCAAGACTGGAACGTGGACAGGTGAGTAAAAAGTATTGGCCACTACTCTGTGTGGGAGTGGGGGATATAAGGGGGTCAGATACTGCGGGGGGGGGGTTTAAAAAAGGGGGTGATATACCACGTGTGGGGACTAAAAAAAGGAGGTCATATACCGTGTGTTTGGCCAGAAAAAGAGGGAATTGTACCATGTGATGGACCAGAAATATATATATCAAAAATATAACTTTTTTTTTTTTTACTAGAGCTACAACTATCACAAATTATGGATATTTCTAGATGTGACACGGCTAAGCTAGTTTACTTCATGAATTTTGACACACCAAGCTCAAAAGGTTAGCCATCGCTGCCCTATACACTAGGGGATAGGGCCTACATGAATGGGGGGAGGATCAGGAAACGAAGGGGTTAAAGAGAGCAGGAGTTAGAGCAGGAAAAGAAGGGGTGGGGTCAGAGGTGTTATAGGGAAGTGCAGGGTCACTTAGAATAGTTCATAGACAGGAGTGGATCATGTCTGACCTGGACGTGTTGATGGCTCTGGTCCGGTCGGCTGCGGTGGTGTATGGAGCCCGGGTGCTGAAGGAATGGCTCCTTGCTGTGTGGGTGTCCCCAGGCCAGGGCTCGTCTACCCTGGCTTCTTCTTCCCGCGCTCGACGGTCTTGGAGCTTGTTCCCACTCAGGAGACTAGCGCTCCGACGGTGGTCTAGGAGCTCCAGGTGCCCAGTGCAGCTCAGCTGAGGCCCGCCCAGAGGCTGGGAGGAATCCTCGCTGGAGCCGCGGTCGCTCGGAGGGAGGGCCTGTGGCTCCAACCCCTCCCTCCTCTTCTCCTCTCCTGACCTGTTCGGTGGCTTCCAGTGCTGTGGACAGGGGTCACGCCCGGTGCGTGATGTCAGCAGGCAGGGACCGCCTTCCAGACGCGGCGGCTCCAGCAGGACCTGAGGATGATCATGGGTCCTCCAGAGCTGAAGAAGGTGAGTGCCCGTCCGACGTCCCGGAGGAGCCGCTGGATGCGGGACCTGCAGTGGCTGGTGCAGGGCACCCCCTGATGCAGCCAGGTGATGGGGACTCTTTTTCTTTATCTGCAGGAGGCTCTGCGGCTAGGGTTGCGGGGGTAGCGGAGCCCGGGGTCAGTGGGGGGGGCTGGTCTGGGTCAGGCGGCCTGGGGTCAGCTGGTGGGGTTGTTGCAGCAATTGATCGGTGGGCATGGGGAGCAGGGGGCCTGGGTTCCTACTGTTAGTGACGTTCCATCTGAAGCAGAATGTGCGCGAAAAAATTTGGAAAGGGGAGTATTTGGAGATTTTCTCACTTCTCCCCTTGGAAAAATTTAACCTTCATAAGGTGGAGCCAAGTGATAGTAAGAAGGAGGATGAGGAGAAGTGGTGGTATCATCTGATCCCGCGGACGTTCGCCAATTGGATACAGGCATTTGCCATTTTGGCAAGTGTCATCGGGGAGAAGGAGCCTGAGCACTGCTCAGCGTTGTTCGGCTACATGGATGCCGTCGAGCAGGTGTACTGGGTGTCTGGTGGGGTTGCTTGGCTCCGCTATGATGAGCAATTCCAGGAGCGCAAGGCCGTACGTCCAGGGTTGCGCTGGGACCACAAGGATGCGTTTGATGTCCGCGCTGGCTTCGTCCTTTCGAGGGGGCGCCATGGGTTCTGGCTCAGGGGCTGGGTCCTCGGCGTCTCTGCGAAAGGGATACTGTTGGCAGTTTAACGAAGGGCAGTGTAAGTTCGGTACTTCCTGTCGAGTCAAACACGAGTGTTCCGGTTACGGGGGGTCCCAAGTGTTTCAAACGCGGAAAAGGTAAGGTTGTCAAGAAAAGGGAGGATGTCGATGAAGGTCGCAGCAATGTGTCCTTTCCTAAATAGGTACCCTGATCGGGCCGCGTCACTGTTGCTGGGTTAGGTTTTCGTATCCCTTTTGATTCGGGAAATTGAAGTCGGCCAGGGATCACCCTGAGGTGGTTTGGCGAAGTTGTTGAAGGAGGTGGAACTTAGGATGGCGGGCCCCTTTTCAGTTCCACCATGGCCTAATCTGCGGGTGTCCCCGTTAAGAGGTGTCAGTTAATGATGGCGTTGACCCTTCTCTGTCCTCGGTGTCATATGCTTCATTTGACCGGATGGTGGGCCTGGTTCGGTAGCCAGGTCTGGGGGCCTTTATGGCCACGACAGACATTGTGGCGGCCTTTAGATTATTGCTTTTCCACCCAGAAAGTTTTCACTTGTTGGGTTCGCATGTGGGAGGACTGCTGTCTGCCAATGGGCTGTTCCATCTCCTGTGCGTACTTTGAGGCATTTAGTTCTTTACTGTAATTGGTAGTCAGGCACGTGTTGGGGTTGCCTTCGGTCATCCATTACCATGACTTTCTGTGTGTTGGTCCTGGGGGTTCAGCTGATTGACTGGTGTGGTTGCATACAGCAGAGCGGGTTGCAGATTTGTTGGGGGTCCCTCTGGCCCCGGACAAGACGGAGGGTCCGGCGACGGTCATGAAGCTTCTGGGGATAGAGTTAGACTCAGTGTTCATGTCGCTCCTTCCGGTAGATAACTTGGGGGATTTGCGGGCCATGGCGTGGTCATTTCAAGGGGTGCAGAAGGTGAGTTTGCATGAGCTACAGTCGCTGTTAGGTAAGCTTAATTTTGGTTCTGGAAGTGACGGCGGATGGCAAGGTCTGTCCGGTTCACTTATGGTCTCTGGTGTCTGTTCCGCGGTGGGGCTAGTCCTGCAGTCTGTGTCCACAGGGACGTGGTGGCAGTATCAAGAGGTTTGGTATGACTGGGAGCGTGAGTGCTTGGTGTTGGGCGAGCGGTGTTTGGATGAGGAGCGGCTGTTGTTGTTGATGTCCAGGATTGGGGTCGCGTTTGCGTAGGGTCGATCGGCGACAGCAGTGTCCGAGTGGTTAGCTGGTTTGGCCTTTTTGTTTTGCCTGCAGGGCATGCACAATATCACCAAGGACTTTGTGGTTCACCAAGTCATGCGAGGTTTCCAGAAGGGGGTGGTTCAATGGGACTTGCGTCGGCCAGTTTCCTTTGCTTTGTTGGGTCGTTTAGTTGATTGTCTGCCTGATTTGTGTTTTTCGCCTTACGAGGTGTTGTTGTTTAAAGTGGGGTGAGTGGGGTTAGTGGGGTGAGAGGCTTAGTGGTCAGTTGGAGGACCTCATCAGTGGTATGGGAATCCTGGTGTGGAGTGTGAAGGCCTGGGAAGTCCCCTAGCTGGGCTAGGGTCCCTCGGGGGATCAGGATTCACATCAGTCAAGTTAAAGGTTTACCCGAGGTGGTGTTTTGCGCCTGGGTAGATGGGTGCATCTCGCCAATTGTTGTTTTGGTTTGTTATATTGGACTAAAAGATTGGTTAAAGTTGGAGTATTTAATATATTGTTCTGTACAGTAATTTATATGTGGCTGAGGCCTATTCCAGACCCACCCTGGACCATACATATGTGAGAAACCTGGGGCTGATATATCGTGATTCCAGCACTCTGCCTGTCACCTTCTCACAATATATATATATATATATATATATATATATATATATATATAGTGCCTTGCGAAAGTTTTCGTCCCCCTTGAACTTTTCAACCTTTTGCCACATTTCAGACTTCAAACATAAGGATATAAAATTATTCAGCCCCCTTAAGTTAATACTTTGTAGCGCCACTTTTTGCTGCGATTACAGCTGCAAGTCGCTTGGGGTATGTCTCTATCAGTTTTGCACATCGAGAGACTGAAATTCTTGCTCATTCTTCCTTGGAAAACAGCTCGAGCTCAGTGAGGTTGGATGGAGAGCGTTTGTGAACAGCAGTTTTCAGCTCTTTCCACAGATTCTCGATTGGATTCAGGTCTGGACTTTGACTTGGCCATTCTAACACCTGGATATGTTTATTTGTGAACCATTCCATTGTAGATTTTGCTTTATGTTTGAGATCATTGTCTTGTTGGAAGATAAATCTCTGTCCCAGTCTCAGGTCTTTTGCAGACTCCAACAAGTTTTCTTCCAGAATGGTCCTGTATTTGGCTCCATCCATCTTCCCATCAATTTTAACCATCTTCCCTGTCCCTGCTAAAGAAAAGCAGGCCCAAACCATGATGCTGCCACCACCATGTTTGACAGTGGGGATGGTGTGTTCAGGGTGATGAGCTGTGTTGCTTTTACGCCAAACATATTGTTTTGCATTGTGGCCAAAAAGTTGGATTTTGGTTTCATCTGACCAGAGCACCTTCTTCCACATGTTTGGTGTGTCTCCCAGGTGGCTTGTGGCAAACTTTAAATGAGACTTTTTATGGATATCTTTGAGAAATGGCTTTCTTCTTGCCACTCTTCCATAAAGGCCAGATTTGTGCAGTGTACGAATGATTGTTGTCCTATGGTCAGACTCTCCCACCTCAGCTGTAGATCTCTGCAGTTCATTCAGAGTGATCCTGGGCCTCTTGGCTGCATCTCTGATCAGTCTTCTCCTTGTTTGAGATGAAAGTTTGGAGGTACGGTCAGGTCTTGGTAGATTTGCAGTGGTCTGATACTCCTTCCATTTCAATATGATCGCTTGCACAGTGCTCCTTGGGATGTTTAAAGTTTTGGAAATCTTTTTGTATCCAAATCCGGCTTTAAACTTCTCCACAACAGTATCACGGACCTGCCTGGTGTGTTCCTTGGTCTTCATGATGCTCTCTGCGCTTTAAACAGATCCCTGAGACTATCACAGAGTAGGTGCATTTATACGGAGACTTGATTACACACAGGTGGATTATATTTATCATCATCAGTCATTTAGGATAACATTGGATCATTCAGAGATCCTCACTGAACTTCTGGAGTGAGTTTGCTGCACTGAAAGTAAAGGGGCCAAATAATATTGCACGCCCCAATTTTCAGTTTTTTATTTTTTACAAAAGTTTAAAATAACCAATAAATTTCGTTCCACTTCACAATTGTGTCCCACTTGTTGTTGATTCTTCACCAAAAAATTAAAATTTTATATCCTTATGTTTGAAGCCTGAAATGTGGCAAAAGGTTGAACAGTTCAAGGGGGCCGAATACTTTAGCTACGTACACACTGTATATATATATATATATATATATATATATATATCAGGGGTAGGCAACCTTTTTTGTTCGGCGTGCCGATTTTAATTAAAAAATCAAAGATGAGGTACACGGAGTGCCGGTCAATAATTGTAAGTCTGACGATCCCTAAACTAAAGTCATATACCACAAACCATATCACAGAAGTGCTGCTACCAGATGCTTTAGGACACATGCGTTTACTACTATTTCCTGGGACGCTCCTGTACTTTCCGATTAGAAGCAATGAAAGTCCATGTGCAGCCCCCAATTAGTGGTAAATGTAAGTGTCCAGGAGCACCGTATGGTGGCATCCTTATGGTGGAAACACACTATGTATCTGGATGCAGATATAGTCTTAGGCCACTGGAACTTTTACTTCAATGTAAAACTGCGTTCACATGGTGCATTTTTGCACAAAATAAAATGCCTGTGTTTTCTGTGCAAAAACACATCTTTAATGCAGAAAACACATCGTTATACAGAATAATGTCCCATAGTGGCCCCTGCACACGGTATTATGTCCCATAGCGGCCCCTGCACACGGTATTATGTCCCATAGTGGTCCCTGCACACGGTATTAGTTCCCATAGAGGTCCCTGCACACGGTATAAGGTCCGATAGTGGTCCTTGCACACGGTATTAGGTCCCATAGCGGTCCCCGCACACAGTATTAGGTCCCATAGTGGTCCCCGCACACGGTATTAGGTCCCATAGCGGCCCCTGCACACGGTATTATGTCCTATAGTGGCCTCTGCACACGGTATTAGGTCCCATAGCGGTTCCCGCACACGGTATTAGGTCCTATAGTGGCCCCTGCACACCGTATTATGTCACATAGTGGCCCCTGCACACGGTATTATGTTCCATAGCTCTCTTCAGACTCCCGAGTATAATAAGTGCAGGACCAAGAGAAGTGACAAACATAAAAAAACAATACTACTCACCTTTTCCTGGGCTCCGCTGCCGCTCTGTTCTCTTCGGCGCTTCTGCCTGATGTCAGCGACCACTGATTGGGTCTCTGGGGTCACGTCGCGTCATTATGTGTATTGACACCAGACGTGACCCCTGAGGCCCTGTCAGCTGTCAGAAGCGCCTGCAGATCGCACAGCCGCCGCGTAGCGCAGGGAGCAAGTTGAGTATCATTGTTTTTTATGTTTCATCACTTCTCCTAAGTCTACGCTTATTATACTCAGGGGTCTGAAGAGACTGCTGTTCACAAACACTCTCCATCCAACCTCACTGAGCTCGAGCTGTTTTCCAAGGAAGAATGGGCAAGAATTTCAGTCTCTCGATATGCAAAACTGATAGAGACATACCCCAAGCGATTTGCAGCTGTAATCGCAGCAAAAGGTGGCGCTACCAAGTATTAACTTAAGGGGGCCGAATAATATTGCACTCCCCACTTTTCAGTTTATTTTTTACAAAAGTTTAAAATAACCAATAAATTTCGTTCCACTTCACAATTGTGTCCCACTTGTTGTTGATTCTTCACTCTTCTTCATTCTTCAAAAATTTTATATCCTTATGTTTGAAGCCTGAAATGTGGCAAAAGGTTGAAAAGTTCAAGGGGGCCGAATACTTTCGCAAGGCACTGTACAAAACAGATAATACAAACAGTGACCAACTGGCACAGTGGGATAGAGGGCCCTGCCCACAAGGGCTTGCAGTGTATGAGGGAAGAGGGATAGAGACAGAAGGTGACGGGAGAGACTGTACAGGTGGTGGTGTGGTGACAGTAGCATTATTGGAGGCCTTCCTGAATAGGCGAGTCTTCAGGGCCTTCTTGAAGCTCGTGGTTGTGGGGGTCAGTCTTATGTGTCTTGGTAATGAGTTCCAGACTATGGGGGATGAACGGGAGAAGTCTTGGAGACGATTGTGTGAAGAGTGGATGAGAGCAGAGCAGAGTAGGAGGTCTTTGGAGGATCGGAGGTTGAAGTTAGTTAGTAGTTTGAACTCTATTTGCTGGGCGATGGGTTGCCAGTGAAGGGATTGGCAGAGGGGAGCGGCTGATGAAGAATGGGGGGAGAAGTGTATTAAGCGGGCAGCACAATTTAAGGTGGACTGGAGGGGGGCGAGAGTGTTTGCTGGGAGGCCATGGAGAAGGGTGTTACAGTAGTCCAAACGGGAGATTATGAGGGCGTGGACTAGCATCTTTGTAGTTTCAGGGGTGAGGAAGGAGCGGATTCAGTGGATGTTCTTGAGTTGGAGGCGGCAGGAGGTGTTGAGGGTTTGAATATGAGGCTTGAAGGATAGGTCAGAGTCTAGGGTTATCCCAAGGCAGCGGGCCTGTGGGACTGGGGTGAGAGTGGTTCCATTAATTTTGATAGATGGGCCAGTTAAGGGGGTTGTGCTTGAATCGGTGAAGATTATGAACTCCGTTTTCTCCATGTTGAGTTTGAGAAAGCGGGAGGAGAGAAAGGAGGCTACGGCTGCTAGACATTCTCGGACTCTGGACAACAGGGAGGTAATGTCTGGTCCAGAGAGATATATTTGGGTGTCGTCAGCATAGCAATGGTAATGGAAACCATGGGATTCTATGAGTTGGCCAAGGCCTAGGGTGTAGATGGAGAACAGGAAGGAGGGGTCCTAGGACGGAGCCTTGGGTGAAACCTACAGAAAGAGGGTGTGGTGGTGGTGTGCAAGTGGGAGACGCTGAATGTGCGGTTGGTGAGGTATGAGGAGATCCAGGAAAGGGCCAGGTCAGAGATGCCAAGGGATGAAAGCGTTTCTAACAGGAAGGAATGGTCGACTGTGTCAAAGGCAAAGGAGAGGTCGAGGAGGAGGAGGACAGAATAGTGACGTTTGGCTTTGGCAGTTAGAAGGTCGTTAGTGACCTTGGTTAGGGCAGTTTCTGTGGAGTGATGGGGTCTGAAACCTGACTGTAGTCTGTCAAAGAGCACATTGACCGAGAGATAGGAGGACAATTTGGAGTGGACGTGTTGCTCCAGCAGTTTTGAGGCGTATGGGAGCAGTGAGATGGGGCGATAGTTGGCTGGAGAGGACGGGTCGAGGGAGGGTTTCTTAAGTATAGGTGTGACGGTAGCATGTTTGAAGGCGGAAGGGAAGGATCCATTGGTTAGGGATAGGTTGAAGAGATGGGTTAGGGCAGGAGTAATGACTTCAGAGAGTTTGGGGATGAAGTGTGACTGGATGGGGTCAAGTGCGCAGGAGGTGAAGTGAGATTTAGTTATTAGAGTGGAGAGCTTTTCATCAGTAATGGTGGAGAAACAAGTTAAAGATGAAGAGCACAGGACAGTTGGGTAGAGTAGTTGTCGGGGGTGTGGGGTGAGACTGTCTCTGATGGTGTCAATTTTGCTTTTGAAATAAGAGGCAAAGTCATCAGCTGTGATAAGTGATGTCGGAGGGGGTGCAGGAGGATGGAGAAGGGAGTTGAAAGTAGTGAATAGCTGTTTGGGGTTGTGGGATAGGGTAGATATTAGTGTGGAGAAGTAGACCTGCTTTGCAGAGGTGAGTGCGTTCTTGAATGTGAGTACTGCCTCTTTGTACCTAAGGAAGACCTCCTGGGAGTGGCTTTTCTTCCAGAGGCGTTCTGCAACCCGTGAGGCACGTCTCAGTTTTTTAGTCAGGTCAGTGTGCTAGGGTTGCCTATTGATTGGTCGGGCTCTGGTGTTAGTGAAGGGGGGCTACAGAGTCAAGGACTGAGGTAATGGTGGTATTGTAGAAGTCAGTGGCGGTATCTACATCCTGGAGTGAGATTATGTCAGCGAGTGGTAGGAGAGAGTCTGAGAGCACGTGGATGTCAAGGCGATTAAGGTTTCTGCGGGGGCGTGTTGGTTTAAGGGTTGGGGGGTCTATTACAGAGGAGAGGGCTGACAATGTCAGCAGGTTGTGGTCAGATAGCATGGACGGAGAGTTAGAGAGGTTGACTGGAGAGCAGAGGCGGGTGAATATGAGGTCCAGCATGTGCCCCTTTGTGTGGGTGGCAGAGTAGGACCATTGAGAGAGACCAAAGCAGGTAGTGAGTGATAGGAGACTGGAAGCGGGGGGGGGGGGGGTGGTTTGTGTTAATGGGGATGTTGAAGTCACCCATGATGATGGTGGGGGTGTCTGTGGCTAGGAAGTGCATTAGCCAGGTGGTGAAGTGGTCGATAAAGGCAGCAGTAGGTCCTGGCGGTCGATATATGACAGACAGTTGGAGGTTGGAGGGCGAGTAAATGCAAGCAGAGTGTACCTCAAAGGAGGGGAGGGTGAGAGCAGGTATCGGTTGCATTGGGGCAAAGGATCAATTGTCAGACAGGAGTACGCCTACGCCTCCACCAGGTTTAGTGTTGGGGCGGGGAGTGTGCGAGAATTGCAGACCTCCATAGGAGAGGGCAGCAGGGGAGGTGGTGTCTGAGGGTGTTAGCCACGTTTCTGTGATACCAAGAAATGATAATTTATGAGAAATGAAGAGGTCGTGGATGTAGTCAAGTTTGTTGCGTACAGAGCGAGCGTTCCATAGTGCATCGGGGAGGGCGTGGGGAGGGGCAGGAGCGGGTAAGATAGGGGTAAGATTTAGGGGGTTTCGTGCGCTGTTGCCAGTTATGCGGAAAGATCCTACAGCAGGGGAGTGCTGGGGTGGTCCAGGATTGGGAGATATGTCGCCAGAAGTAAGGAGTAGCAGGGAGAAGGATAGCAGGTGTAAATAGGAGAGAGTATGGGGAGGTTGCGTGTTTCTGGGGCAGAAAACTTGTAGGTGTGTGAGTAGCTGTGCAAAGAAGGTCAGATGGTGGGGTAGGATAGATGGAGAGATAAAGATATTCTTAGTGACATGGCTGGTTTGAGGTGGTAGAGTGGTTTTTATAAGTATGGGAAGGACAACAGTGATTATAGTGAGAAGCATTATGTGGCTAATTGTTTGGTTTGCATTTAGTAGGTTGTTACCTTCAGTTCCCTTCGGGTTCAATTCTGGCCTAATTCTGGTCTATACACTTAGAAACTGCACTTGGAAACGACAAAATGACCAAGGCCTAAATGACCAGTGCACTTACATTTATACTAGCTAGCAATACATTTGTTTCATTAGGATCAGGTGTGAAAAGGGGGAGTGGAAACATGCAGATAGAATCAGAGACATCAGAAAGGGACAGGTGAGAAACCAGCAGGGGGGTGGAGGCAGGGGTTTCAAAGTTAATACAATTACAAAGTGGAAAGTAGCCTACCAGCAGATAGATATAATAAAATCAGCAAGCAGAGGTATGTTAAGAATGGAGCAGCAGATGTATTCAGTATATGGGTCCAGATGGATTACACATACCTGTGGATTACAGATGGTATACAGGGTCAGATGACAATTAGATGCAGGATGACAGTCTATTGCATTCTATTACATTCTGGCCTGGAATGTAATGGATGTAGGGCCATAAGTATTTTTTTAAATCAATAATATGGTTTTAGGATTAATTTAAAAAGTGTTGTATGTGCCTATGCTAAGTACACTTTACCTCTGCTACCTAGCATACCTCAATTTCTCTTGATTTTCCAGGTACATAGTCATGTTGTCATATTCAAAAGTGTTGTATGTGGCTATGCTAGGAAGTATGCTTTATCTCTGCTACCTTACATACCTTCATTTCTCTTATCTTGCCATTTTTTTAATATATATTTGCAGATATCTATGTCTGGTGCAAATTTTTTTTTTTAAACTCGTATTATTGAAAATTGCGTACCAGACACAAGAAAAGGAAGCAAAACATATACTCAACAGGTTGCGCACCAGAAAACAAGAATTTAGATGTAAATTCACCCAACGCACTACATCACCACCTCGTCAGGCCCTCGCCCACCCCCCATCTGGACCATACAATGTATACTCGGTGCAAAAGGAAGATATTCAGGACATACATAATACTGTATACATCAATTATACATATACAAAAACATGCAGTCAATAAGTCAAGGGTAACAACAAGGATACACCCCAAAATGAGAGGTCGTGGATACTCCAGGCGTCTCCCACCCCTCACGGCATGAGTAAATGAATGGCAGAACGCAATGAGGGAGCCGTATATTGGGTTTCCGAAGAATTGCACCATGTTCCCCACACCTTATGGAATTTCTGAGGGCACCCTCTCCCTTTATACACAATCTGGTTAAAAGGAAGAACAGTATTAACAAGTTTCTTCCACTGAGATACTGATGGGGGTTTCGGAGCCATCCATCGCAGTGTGATAGCCTTCCTGGCATAGAATAAAGACTCCCTCAAAAAGATTCTAACATGGTGTTGCCATAATTCTTCATCTAATATGCCAAAAAGGCATATCTCTGGGGTTAATGGTATAGGTTTAGCCAGAACTTCTGCCAGGAGATCCACGACCCCTTTCCAAAAACATTGTATGATCGGACAGTCCCAAATCATATGACAAAAATCTGACTGTGGACAGGGACACCTAAGGCAACCTGGGTTGGGCAAACGTCCCATTTTGTAGAGACGGGAGGGTGTCAAGTAACATTGGTGTAGAATATATGTTTGAATCAGTTTGTTGCTGAGGGTGACACATGTTGAGGAGATTCAAGGATGTCATAAAACATCTCATTTGTGAGAGTTGGGATATTTATGCGCCACAGCGTTAGGGCTGGGGTGTCCAATGTGGACACCTTGACCTGTATCAGATGTGCATATAAAGTAGATATCAAACCCCCAGGGCCTTGTGAGCAAAGTATTCCGATAAGCAGATACTCAGATATATTGTCCATCCGATCTGGGAACTGAGAAGAGAGTGCATGTCGAATCTGTAAATATCTAAAGAACTGTGTTCTAGGGATGCCATAGGAAGAGCTCAACGAGTCAAACGTTTTGATAACGCCTTGGGTGTACAGGTCACTAAGAGAGGACACGCCATACTGCGACCAGGCCCGGGCGCCAGGTAGGGCAAATAACTTCGGCAGACCAGGGTTGTGCCAAAGCGGGGTCTCCTCAGGTATATCAGAGTAAGCGGATACTTTTTTCGCCTGACGCCAGACCTGTCCCGCCAGGGCATGAATGGGCAACAATTTCCCCCTGAATGTGGCCGGGTGTTTCAACACCGGCCACAAATTACGCAGACCCAGGTGGTGAGCCAGATGTGCCTCGGACCCCGGCAGGGGATCAGATGAGAGCCATTTCCTAATAAAACGGAGCTGTCCTGCCAGGTAGTAGAGAAACAGATCAGGGAGTGATGCACCCCCGAGCTGCTTTGGTCGTTGTAGAGATGATAACCTAAGCTTCGACCTAGAGTCTCCCCATATAAAGGAGATAATGAGGGAGTCCATTTGTTTAAAAAATCTATGGGGCACAGACACAGCAGAATGGCTTATAGCATATAAACATTTAGGTAGCACTATCATTTTAACGAGGTTGATTCTACCAGCCACCGACAAAGGCAATGTAGCCCAGAGATTAAACTTAGCCCTAAAGTGCGAGATGAGCGGAAAAATGTTCTGTTCCAAAAAACACCTATGGTCCCTAGATATAAAAATGCCCAGATATTTGCAAGTTGAGACTGTCGTCAACCCACATACCACATCTCCCTGAGCTACACTCGACGCGCGGCCAATATGCATGTATGAGGACTTAGTCCAATTGGTCCACAGGCCAGAATAATTACCAAACTCATCAATTATAGCCATGACTCTGGGCAGGGACTGGGAGGGGTCACTCATGAACAGGAGTAAGTCATTGGCGTAGAGTGCTGTTCTTTCCTCACGGGTGCCTATCACTATGCCTCTATATATGGGGTCGTTCCGAAGCAGTATTGCCAAGGGCTGCACCACCAAAGCAAACAGTAGCGGTGACAATGGACAGCCCTGTCTTGTACCCCTACCCAAGGGGAAGTAGGAAGACAACGTGCCATTAATTGACAACGCCGCTCTAGGGGAACTGTATAAAAAGGAAATCCAGGTAATAAACCCCTCTCCAAATCCGTATCCTCGCAACACCTGCAATAGGAAAGGCCACTCGACAGAGTCGAATGCCTTTGTTGCATCTAAAGAAGCCACCGCCCAGTCATGTGAGGATGATGCACCAATCTGAGTTATCACCTGAACCCGTCTGAGATTATCCGATGTGCATTTTCCAGGCACAAAGCCTGTCTGATCCGGATGGACAAGATCAAGAACGACAGAATTTAGCCTTTTCGCCAACATTTTAGTAAGGAGTTTATAATCTATATTAAGCAGTGATATAGGCCTATATGAGCCACAGTCCAGCGGATCCTTGTCAGGCTTAAGTAACAGGATAATGGTGGCGTCGTAAAAGGACTCCGGGAGACTGCGGCCCACAAAGGCAGCGTTGTAACATTCAAGCAACACCGGGAGAAGAAGGTCCCCGTACTGGGCGTAGACCTCCTCCGGGATGCCATCCGGATCCGGTGATTTACCTTTTGCCATATCTACCAGGGCTCCCGAAAGCTCCTCTAGCGTAAAATGGGAATCTAAAAGATCACGGTGGTCTTCTGACAAAACAGGAAGGGGGATCAAACCCAAATAGGTAGCAAGCTCTCTGTCGGTGACTCTAAGTTTGGAAAGGTATAGCTTACTGTAATACCTATAAAATCTGTCACTAATGGCCAAGCTATTGTACAGTACCTCCCCCGTCTCTGAATGCACTCGTAGTATTGCAGGTGAGGCTGTGTTTTGATGTATCAGTTGGGCCAGAAGGCTGCTTGACTGGTTACCGAGTTCGTAAAACTTCTGTTTGCTAAAAAACAGAGACCTACGCGCCTTGTCATGTAGTATGTGCAGATATTGTCTACCCGTCTGTAACCATTGAGATCTAGCCTCATCAGTTGGATTAGCCACATAGGCGGCTTCGAGCGAGGCACACTGGGTCGCCAAGGTGGTCTCCAACAGCGAGGATTCCCTCTTTACAAAGGAAATGGAGGACTTAATACAACCCCTAAGATACGCCTTCATGGTTTCCCATAGGAGGAGCGGAGAGGTGTTTGGGGAGTTAATGGTCAGAAACGTCTGAAGTTGATCAGGTATTCTATCATGTGGTACAAATAGTTTCAACCAAAATGGGTGGATTCGCCAACCCCGTCGTGGCGTAGCAGCCGTACTACTATTTAATTGGACCAACAAAGGGGAATGATCAGACACTGCCCTGGGTAAATAGGATATGGTCTGCAACAAAAAACATGCTTTAGTATTTCCAAAAACATGGTCAATCCTGGACAGAGTATGTCTGTTGGCAGAGTGACAGGAAAAGGTACGGGCCTCCGGAAATCGAACCCGCCACAAATCTAACCACCTCAGTTCATGGATCATTCTGGCCATTGTAGTAGGGAGAGGCAGAGAGGGGGAACTCGGCTCTGCAGAGAACCGATCCAGGGCAATATCCATAACTTTATTGAAGTCACCCAGACATAAAGTAATGGCCCCAGGGAATCTGGTCGCAAACTGCGCAGCCTGCTGGAGCACAGCGAGATCAGACGCCGGTGGCAAGTACACACCCAGGATAACATACAGGACGGAGTCAACCCTCGGGGTCCCTCACAATGAGGCCTGGCTCCCACCTGAGCCTACGATGCACCAATATGGACACACCCCTGGAATAGGAAGTATGTGTAGAGTGAGCCGCCCACTGAACCCATGGCTTCTGAAGTCGTCTGGAATTATCTGGAACCAAATGAGTTTCCTGAAGGCATATAAGGTGTGGGTCAGCCCTCCTAATCTGAGAAAAAAACAGCGACCTCTTTCGTGGGCTACCCAGGCCCCTCACATTCCAAGATAGTACACTAAATGTCGCCATAGTTGTCTAAAAAAAATATAATCATGGCAGTTCAGGTCCCCAAAAGTGACCCGCATATGAGTGTGCAGTGCGTGGCTGAGCGAGACACAAAGTGGTGTGCAGCAACCTAAGAACAATATACAAACGAAATGAACCATTACACCCCTAAAGGGTGTGAGACATATTGTTAACATGAATAAACAATATTTGTTAAAATAACCGTGACTACAAATAACGGGGGAAGAAGTGCACCCAAAGTAGTTGGTATACGGGGCACTGTCTTAAAGGTATAGATGGTCAATAGGCTAGGGGATATACTTTTCAACAGAGCCAGGTTCACATGAGTAAGTAGAATACACCGGCGCCTCAGGGGCCGCCAGCCAAGGTAACTATAAGGATACAGGATGATATAATAACAGAACCGCACATTATCATAGAACTACAATGCAGTAAACAAGAGCATCCCGTAAAACATAAGTTCTTATGCATGGTCCAACCGGACCTCTCACCACACGCCCTCAGGATCATCGCCTCGGAGATCGAGGTAGAAGAGATAGCCAGTCCTCCACATCCCTCGGTGAAGTGAAGAAGAGGGACCTGCCGTCATGGACAACCCGAAGACGTGCTGGGTAAATCATGGAGTATTGTATAGCCTTTTCTCGCAGCTGCCTTTTAACGGCCACGGAGGATGCTCGGGTCTTCTGGAGAGCCGCCGAGAAATCTGGAAACATGGCCACCGCAGCTCCATTGTACTTAAGCTCGCTGGCCCGGCGTGCAGCCCGCAACGCCGTATCACGATCCGTGCTGTTAATCAGACGGGCCAACAAGGGCCGAGGAGGTGCCCCTTGGGGGCGGCGGTTTAGCCGGAACCCTATGGGCCCGTTCCACTGCAAAGATTGACGAGAAGTGAGCCTCCGGCAAGACATTCTTCAGCCATCCCTCCACAAAGGCCCGAGGATCGTCACCCTCCGCCCGCTCCGACAGGCCCAGGATACGGAGGTTGTTTCGTCGCAATCTATTCTCCAGATCATCCGCATGCTGGGTCCACAAATTTGCAGCTCTCTCCAGCTCCTGGAGTTTGGCAGGAAGTGGGTTAACAGTGTCCTCTACCTGAAAGACCCGATCCTCCACCTCACGCACCCTGCCTCGCAAGGTCTGAAAGTCCTGGCGGAGCAGGCCCAGGTCGATTTTTACCTCCTCAATTTTTCCGGTCAGCGAGGAAGTGCCAGCATGGATTGCCTCCAGTAGCTGTCCAGTAACTTGCTTTAAAGTGGGCTCGGGGTCCTCCTCTGGAAGGGCAGGAGAGGCCGCCTCAAGCGATGATGATGTAGAAGAGGACACTGCTCTGGAGAACCCCCTCAGGCGATCAGAGACAGAGGTTGATTGCGGGCGACTCATTTTAGAGAGTTGGCGGCCGCTCTTCCTGCGTTCCGTATGGGTGGATATGATGGCAGAGGAGGAGGTGAATAGTATCAATGGCAACAGACACTGGATTATAAGCGATACCTCCAAGAGAGAGCCGTCAGCAGAGTAGTGAAATAGAGAAATTGCCAGGAGGAGCTAAGAGGGAACGGGTGGTAACTCTACGATCCAATAGTGCCGATAGCAACAGTCACTGGATTATAAGTAAGGCCTCCAAAAAAGGACCAGTAGCGGAATAATGAAGTAGATAGGTTGCCAGGAGGAACTAGAGGAGGACAGATGGTAACTCAACAGTCCAGTAATTCATACAGCAACCTTCACTGGATTATAAGTAAAGCCTCCCAGAAAAGTAATCAGCGGGGTGACAAATCATAGAGATAGGCTCAGCTCACCAGAAACTCCAGACTCAGCGCCCCCTCATCAGCAGATGGCCGAACCGGTCAGGTTGAAGATGGTCGCCCGCCACGTGGAGAGAGGGGAGACCGCCGCCTGGGCGGCAGCAGGATCAGTGGCTTCAGTGGTGCCTGCACAGCTCCAGGCCGTCCCACGAGCGCAGCCCCAGAACGGCAGCTCCACCACAGCCCCAGGCCACAGCAGTGCGGGACAAAACGGCTCCGGCAGCGGCGGTGAGAGAGTACGGCCACTGGCTACGGGCAGCGGCCCCCAACCACGACCCAGCGGAGGAGGATACCGGCAGAACGGGAGTCCCGGAACCAAGAGGAGGGCCCCAGATGTGCGGTACAGCGGACAGCTAACCCGGGCACCGGTAAGTAAGGATGGATTTCAGGATGGATGAGCGGCTCTAACCGGAGCTCCGCTCACATGCGACCGTCCATGTTGAGCGCTAGCCACGACCCCCGTCTGGTGCAAATTTAATTAAATATTTTTAAATTTCATCATAAATCTCAGGACAATATGGAGGAGCCCACCTCAGGAATTGGAAGAGTTACAGGAATCGGTTCCTGGAAAACCATCAGAAATGACAGCGTTTTCAGTCCCTGCATCTGTGCCCAGGTTGTGCAAGAGACATCCAGCTCCAGAGGGCCATGACGTAGTAATACCCCTACAGCAGCTCCAGACACACAGGCCCTCATCAATGCCCAGGACCTGGCACACTTCAACAAGAGGGCTGAACAAAGCACAAAGGAGCTATGTGGTCAGGTTGTGGGGGAGCATCTCAAACAAATACTTAAGGCTAAGAGGCTACGCTGCCAATCAGCAATTCTGGGGGTGCTCAAGGTATTTCATTCAGAGATGGACATCAGAGTGCTGTACCACTCCATTGAGCAGCAACAGCTGCGTCTTGATTGCCCACTGCCACCTACTGATGCACTTCCAGGCCCACCACCTGTTTTTTGCCCACCTCCTGGGTCTCAATCTGCATTTGCCGCCCAACATCCCCACTCTCAGCAGCCCATGTATAATCCTGAGCCCACACCGTACACCACATCCACTCTGCCATCATATGATGCCCAGCAATATGGTGCCTACATGCTAACAACCAGAACAGGAGAAGAGTTGTAGAGGGCCATCTTTCAGCCACGATTTGTCTGATGTTCAATTTAGCTTGTTTGTTTTGTTGTATGTCTTTTTTTTATATATTTTGTTTTTACTGCTATTAATTCACAATATATCATATATTTCTCTCTCTCTCTCTCTCTCTCTCTCTCTCTTTCTGTATATATATAAAGACATTGCTTGTTTACATTGCATACAGGGCAATATGTTGTGTTTTTATTTACTTGTTTGTATTAATGCATGCTGCTCCTTTTATAATCATTAAAATAATTAAATAATCTAAAATAAAAATCAAAGTGCAATTAAACAAAAAAAAAAGGAAACATGCAGAAATACCTAAGTAAACTAAAAGCATAAAAAATAATTTAAGCAGCACCATAATTAGCATCAATCTGTCATAGAACTTCATCAGAAGGTGAAAAAACGTAGTCTTGCCTGCATAGAGATCCTGTATAGACAGTACAGTTGCTCCAGGACATCCATGCATTGTGTGGTCCTGAGGGATGTCAGACATAGGCTCAAAATGTTCCATCTCACAGTCAGGCATAGTGTCATGTATCCTCACAAAGTTGTTTAGAATGGCACTGGCTTGGATAACCAAGGTCAGGTTATGAGGACTTAATTGAAAAAGGCTTTAAAACACCCGCCTCTTGCTACATAGAATCCCAAAGGCGCACTTACAATAGTCTCTCGCTCTAGTAAGACAGCAGTTAAAGACACGCCTGGTCATATAGACCATGCCGAGAAAATGGCCACAACAGAAGTTCAAAACCTTCATCACCAACTATAAGAAATGTTGCTTGAGGGCCAAAAGAACATGGCAATTGTTGAGGTTCAGGAAGGTCAAGCTGATTGATCAATGATTCACACAAGAGAAAGGTATGTCTGCAGAGAGAAAAGCCAGAAACCTGTGCATAATCAGCAAAGGAATCCAACACTTGTCAAACAATTACAAATACTCTAAGAAATAGTGTCAAGACTATCATGTGACCTATTTCAGAGGGTTGGGCTGTCAAATGACATCAGTACTAGCCTTTTTTGTTTTTTGCGGATCCACAAATATGGAAGACTATGGATGTACTACGAACCTTTTTTAGTGCACCATGAATGCAGATAACATACTGAACAACTATAGAATACAAATGTGGATGAGTTTATCTCCAAATTGTGGACAGTATTTTTAATATGATCGTGTAAAGGAGGCCTGAGTAGTTACCAGCAGTCAATAGAATGAGATAAAGATATTCCGCCTATCACCTGTGACAACAATAGTTAACATTATAGCGGCTAGTAGTAAAGTTCATAAAGTAGTAGTTACATGTAGTGGATTAAAAATATTTAGCTTACCCACATGCTATTACCGTCATGTGTAACTGATATGTATGCCTAACATGCTGTAAACAGTATATGAATGTCTAACAATTAGTTGCTGCTTCATTGGAGCAACAGAACTTGATTACCTGTATGTAGCAATATCTAATTAATTGAATAACCCATAGTGTGAATAGCGTGATAAACACTTCCCACTTCAGTGGACATGACTAACTGATAATGTCATCACAGCTGATAGGATTATTATATGTTGACCTCAGTGCAAGGCTAATTAAGACTTGCGGGGACCAGCTGTGTGGTATAATTACATATATGTATAATATGAGCCTGAGGCAGGAAATAGTCCCTGAATTATGGAAATCTTCTTGTGTAGTACCAGTTCCAAAGAAACCCCACCCTATGGACCTCAACGACTACAGACCTGTAGCATTGACATCCCACCTGATGAAGATCTTGGAGAGATTGGTTCTCACACATCTCCGCCCTCTAGTGAGCCCCGCTATGGACCCCCTCCAGTTTGCTTATCGGCCGGGCATTGGGGTAGATGATGCCATCATCCACCTTCTGCACAGGGCTCTGTCTCACCTGGAGAAACCAGGGAACACAGTGAGAATAATGTTCTTTGACTTCTCCAGTGCTTTTAACACCATACAGCCCAGGTTATTGAGGGACAAGCTGGGCCTTGCTGGAGTGGACCACCACCTCTCCAACTGGATCCTAGACTACCTCACAAATCGACCTCAATACGTGAGAGCCCGAGACTGTGTGTCAGGTACCGTGATCTGTAATACGGGGGCACCTCAGGGTACGGTTCTCGCCCCTTTCCTCTTCACACTGTACACTGCAGATTTTAGGTGCAACTCATCCAGCTGCTACCTACAGAAGTATTCTGACGACTCTGCAATAGTGGGTCTCATCACAGATGATGATGACAGGGAGTACAGAGAACTGAACCAGGATTTTGTGGACTGGTGCCACCGGAACCACCTGAAGATTAATGCGGGGAAGACCAAGGAGATGGTGGTGGACTTCCGCAAAGGCAGATGCCCTCCAAATCCAGTGGACATCCTGGGGACGGGCATCGAGATTGTGAACACCTATAAGTACCTGGGCTTGCTCCTTAATAATAAGCTGGACTGGGCAGATCATATGGAGGCCCTGTACAGGAAGGGCCACAGCAGGCTCTACCTGCTTAGGAAACTGAGAGCCTTTGGAATCCGGGGGGCACTTCTTAGAACTTTCTTCAACTCGGTAGTGGCATCAGCCATCTTCTTTGGAGTGGCCTGCTGGGGGAGCAGTATATCAACCAGGGACAGAAATAAACTTGACAAGCTGATTAGAAAGGCCAGCTCTGTCCTGGGGAGCCCACTGGACCCAGTGCAGGTGGTGGGTGACAGAAGGATACTGTCCGTGGTGAGCTCCATGCAGAAGAAGAAGTCCCATCCCATGCATGAGACTGTGATCGCGCTGAGCAGTACTGTCAGTGACCGACTGCTCCACCCTAGGTGTGAGAAGGAGCGCTATCGGAAGTCTTTCCTCCCCACCGCGGTTAGGCTGTACAACCAACACCGACCTAAGCGGAGATCATTACACACAGAGAACTGAAATATCTCTCTGCCTGTTAAATCCCCCCCCCCCCCTCCTCTGCTACGTCCTATCTGTCTGTCTGCTATTAATGTAATGCCTCTCACCTTGGAACATTCCTGTACATGTTGTATTTGTATTTGTATCTGCTTATCTTTGCTGCTGTAACACACTGAATTTCCCCATTGTGGGACTATTAAAGGACTATTATATTATTATTAATAGGCATGGCATATCTACACACCCTGTTTACTGAAGACACTATACGTTTGCTGTGATCTGTTGGTTGCTATTATCTGCATGTGATCCAAGTAAGGAATTGGCTATTATTTATTTTCTCTATACCAGCAAACAGTCAATAAAAGATGATGCATTGTATTTATTGTTAACAACAATGTGATATTTTATTAACATGCATTGACCATAGACATATTGCTATAGGAATGCATAGTTACAGTTTTGACTGGGTTATACTGTTCTACATATCCCGCTCATAACCTCCTTTGCTGTATATTTCCTTTTTCTACTTATATACAGCTTATATTGTCCATTTTAATATTCCAATATTAATGTGCCATATTAGTGGAAAACTTTACTTTAATGTAAGTCTATATATACGCCACCTATTTATTTAATTGGCTATTAATATCTGCCTACATAAATATAAATATCAACATACCCCATTTAAATACATACAATTGTGTAGATAACAAAAAAAATACTTATCTAGTTATATATGCATAAGACTAATATGTCTTCTCCTTACAAGTATATGTGGGGCAAAATACACTTTGGACAATTTTTTTTTGCAAGTTTGTCACTAGCCTGGAATTTCAATATATCTCAATAAAGTTATTTATTGTTTAATCCCCCTTTTTTGTGTCTTATTATTATTTTTATTATTATTGTTTATTTATATAGCATCATTAATTCCATGGTGCTTTACATTTGCGGATTTACATACAGTACACCAGATATACAAAACAGATAATACAAACAGTGACCAACTGGCACAGTGGGATAGAGGGCCCTGCCCGCAAGGGCTTACAGTCTATGAGGGAAGAGGGATAGAGACAGAAGGTGAGGGGAGAGGCTGTACAGATGGTGGTGTGGTGACAGTAGTGTTATTGGAGGTTGTAGGCCTTCCTGAATAGGTGAGTCTTCAGGGCCTTCTTGAAGCTCGTGATTGTGGGGGTCAGTCTTATGTGTCTTGGTAGTGAGTTCCAGAGTATGGGGGATGCACAGGAGAAGTCTTGGAGATGATTGTGTGAGGAGCGAATGAGAGCAGAGCGGAGTAGGAGGTCTTTGGAGGATTGGAGGTTACGTGCGGGTATTTAGCGGGAGATTAGGTTGGAGATATATGGAGGGGACAGATTATGGATGGCTTTGTATGTCAGCGTTAGTAGTTTGAACTCTATTTGCTGGGCGATGGGTAGCCAGTGGAGGGATTGACAGAGGCGGATGGCCGATGAAAAATGGGGGGAGAGGTGAATTAAGTGAGCAGCACAGTTTAAGGTGGACTGGAGGGGGGCGAGAGTGTTAGCTGGGAGGCCATGGAGAAGGGTGTTACAGTAGTCCAAACGGGAGATTATGAGGGCGTGGACTAGTATCTTTGTAGTTTCAGGGGTGAGGAAGGAGCAGATTTGGTGGATGTTCTTGAGTTGCAGGCGGCAGGAGGTGTTGAGGGTTTGAATATGAGGCTTAAAGGATAGGTCAGAGTCTAGGGTTATCCCAAGGCAGCGGGCCTGTGGGACTGGGGTGAGAGTGGTTCCATTAATTTTGATAGATGGGTCAGGTAAGGGGGTCATGCGTGGAGGGGTGAAGATTATGAACTCCGTTTTTTCCATGTTGAGTTTGAGACAGCGGGAGGAGAGAAAGGAGGCTACGGCTGCTAGACATTCTGGGACTTTGGACAACAGGGAGGTAATGTCTGGACCAGAGAGATATATCTGGGTGTAGTCAGCATAGCAGTGATAATGGAAACCATGGGATTCTATGAGTTGGCCAAGGCCTAGGGTGTAGATGGAGAACAAGAGGGGTCCTAGGACGGAGCCTTGGGGGACACCTACAGAAAGAGGGCATGGCGGGGGAGGTGGTGTGCAAGTGGGAGACGCTGAATGTACGGTTGGTGAGGTATGAGGAGATCCAGGAAAGGGCCAGGTCAGAGATGCCAAGGAATGAAAGCGTTTCAAGCAGGAGGGAATGGTCGACTGTGTCAAAGGCAGAGGAAAGGTCGAGGAGGAGGAGGACAGAATAGTGACGTTTGGCTTTGGCAGTTAGAAGGTCATTAGTGACCTTGGTTAGGGCAGTTTCTGTGGAGTGATGGGGTCTGAAACCTGACTGTAGTCTGTCAAAGAGCACATTGGATGAGAGATAGGAGGACAGTTCAGAGTGGACGTGTTGCTCCAGCAGTTTTGAGGCGTATGGGAGCAGTGAGATGGGGCGATAGTTGGCTGGAGAGGACGGGTCGAGGGAGGGTTTCTTAAGTATAGGTGTGACGGTAGCATGTTTGAAGGTGGAAGGGAAGGATCCATTGGTTAGGGATAGGTTGAAGAGATTCGTTAGGGCAGGAGTAATGACTTCAGAGAGTTTGGGGATGAAGTGTGACTGGATGGGGTCGAGCGCACAGAAGGTGAGGTGGGATTTAGAGATTAGGGTGGAGAGCTTTTCATCAGTGACGGTGGAGAAACAGGTTAAAGATGAAGAGCACAGGACAGTTGGGTAGAGTGGTTTTTGGAGGTGTAGGGTGAGACTGTCTCTGATGGTGTCGATTTTGCTTTTGAAATAAGAGGCAAAGTCGTCAGCTGTTATAAGTAATGTCATAGGGGGCACAGGAGGATGGAGAAGGGAGTTGAAGGTAGTGAATAGCTGTTTGGGGTTGTGGGATAGGGCAGATATTAGTGCGGAGAAGTAGACCTGCTTTGCAGAGGTGAGTGCGTTCTTGAATGTGAGAACTGCCTCTTTGTACCTAAGGAAGTCTTCTTGGGAGTGACTTTTCTTCCAGAGGCGTTCAGCAACCCGTGAGGCACGTCTCAGTTTTTTAGTCAGGTCGGTGTGCCAGGGTTGCCTATTGATTGGTCGGGCTCTGGTGTTAGTGAAGGGGGCCACAGAGTCGAGGGCTGCAGTGATGGTGGTATTGTAGAAGTCAGTGGCGGTATCTACATCCTGGAGTGAGATTATGTCAGCACGCGGTAGGAGAGAGTCTGAGAGCATGCGGATGTCAAGGCGATTAAGGTTTCTGCGGGGGCATGTTGGTTTAAAGGTTGGAGGGTCTGTTACAGAGGAGAGGGCTGAGAATGTCAGCAGGTTGTGATCAGAGAGCGTGGACGGAGAGTTAGAGAGATTGACTAGAGAGCAGAGGCGGGTGAATATGAGGTCCAGCGTGTGCCCCTTTGTGTGGGTTGCAGAGGAGGACCATTGAGAGAGACCAAAAGATGGAGTGAGTGATAGGAGACTGGAAGCGGGGGAGTGGTTAAGAAACCAGTATTAAGAATTGAAAATGCTTGCTGTGGAGAATACCTCAGTAATACTACATGCCTTTAAAATAAAAGAACTACATTATGATACAGAATGGGTTCAAAACTATGCATTTGTATACACAGATGTCACATGAGGCCTTATAGTGGTCAATTACTGTGGACAGACCAAAGAATAACCCTTAGTACATGACTTATTTCTAAAATGTTAGGGACAAGAAGAAGAAACACCAAAAATATATGGGCTGTGTAAAACTAAGGCATACAAATCATAGCATATAAAAGATGGATAAAACATTCAAGGCTTAATAACAAGGCATAAAAACAATCTAACCTTAACTGACCAAATTCAGTAGTTCAGTAGACAGAACTTTTTTTTGCAATATTGGAAAAGATTGCTTATAATGTACATTCTACATTGCTAAATCAATTAGAAATGGTAGTCTATCATATTCCTGTTTTATAACCCCTAAGTGTACTTTAAAATATATATTCAGATGTCTATTATTATTGTCAGAAATGTATTTAATTAGAGATACATCTAGAGATAATAAGTGACTGATTTTCTACATACATTCAAGTCTGTTTTGTAAAGCTCCATATTCAACACAAAGAAACATAATTTGAAAGATAGTTAATTAATTTTGTCTAAGACTTTCCTTCCAGATGAATGATAACTATGACCCGTGTGATTTTTATTGCAAATTGATTGTTCATCCCTTGGCCTTCTACACTTTATGTAGAATGGTATTTCACTCAGTGAATCAAAGATTAGTCATTTTTCTGGTTTTGCATGCCTCTTTAACCCAGCAAATACTGGATTTTCAACATATTGGAATAGATTTATTGTTACTTTTCTAAATATAGTGTAAAACTAGACAAAACAAACGAAAACTGTGTCATATTTGGTGTATGATAAATTTGGCACATTTTGCTAAACGTGTTACACATGTTTGTTGTATTTACAGAACTCTTTGCTAGCTAACTTTACCCTAAACGTTTGCTTCATATATTACCACTTGTCATAAATAAATATGATGCATTTTACAACTTCTCTTAGCCACACTAGCTTTTCCTTTTTTGTATAAATCTCTTTATGGGTTTTAATTTTTTGTACAAAGCAGATGAATACTTATACAATTTGAATACCATCCAAAAATTTACTAGGGCAGAGTACATACATGATCTGCCCGTCAGACCTATTGTTGCATCAACTGACTCCATCTTATCTCATTTAGCGATTTATTTGGATAAAATTTTATGACACTTGGTCTGAAATTCATGATCCTTCTTTCTCAATACAGTCAGATTTTTTTTACGAAAATGGGGCTTTTGGGCAAATTACCAATAGACTGTATTCTTGTAACCATGGATGTCAACAGTTTATATACTTGTATTGACCATCAGCGTGGCATTAGAGACACTGGATGATTATTAAGAACATATTCACAGTTCAGTGAGATGCAAATCCAATTTTGTTTAGATCTTTTACAAATTATCCTTGTTAAAAAATATTTTTTGTTCGGTGACAAATTTTATATACAGCAGAGGGGCACTGCATGGGGTCGAATATGGCCCCCCCATATGCAAACAACTTTATGGTGGAATTTGAGGAAGAGCTAGTATATCCCCATGCATTATTTTCCAGCCATGTGATTGCTTGGTGCAAATATATCGATATATCTTTTGTATATTGGAGGGCCCTAAGACCTTATTGGATGTCTTCTTCGAAACATTGAATGCTATGATGGTGGATTTATCATTATCACTATTCACAGTAGCACAGTTGAGGTCAGTTTTTTGGATACTGTAGTTAAGTTGAACAATGAAGGTACTCTTTCGTTCAATCTATATTGTAAACCAACAGACTGCAATGGATTATTGTATTTTTCTAGTTGCCATCTAAGAACAGTCAAACACTCTTTCCCTAGATTCCAATTACATCAGGTTAAGAGCATTGTTACTGATCCATCTACTCGTACCACGAGGACAATTGAGATGATGGACAAATTTGCCTTAAGGGGCTATCCCCCTTCACTTCTACAACTGAGACAGCTTTGATGACAACTGAATATAGTGAGACTCATACAGTTTAACCTAGAAGAATGGTGTGTATTAATGCATATCATCCTTTAGTCCCTAAGATACACCAGACTCTGAAAAAACATTGGCCCTTACTTGGTAGGACTTATCCGACCATTCCAGAATTTCAGAATCCACCATTACCTTGTTTTATACGTGGCCAAAACATTAGAGATCATGTAGTGCATGCTGACATTGGCTCTTTAAGTAAACATCCCCGCCAAATATTTCTACAGATAAAAATGGTACAGTTCCCTACAGTGAGGTCAGTGCAAAAGCATAATAAGGGCAGATAAAATCCATCATTCCCACTCTGGGAAATGAATTCCTATTTGAGTGTATTTCACTTTGTGCAACGTCCTACAGTATGTGGTCTACTTGTTGAAGTGTCCATGCGGTCTTGCATATGTTGGTGAGACTACCCAACATGTGCGAGACCACATATCTAAACATAAGTTGGACATACGATGTGGCAAGGTGATGCTGCCTGTACCTGATCATTTCTTAAAACTGGGACATACAGTCTCACAACTAAGATTTCAAGTGCTTAAGCACGTTCCCCCCTTATGTAAAGGGGGTGATAGGATGCGGATATTAAAACAACGTGAGTCCTATTGGATCCATCATTTATGTACATTAACACCTAATGGTCTTACCCGAGAGTGTGATCTATTTATCTTTTAGAATTTTGAGGTGGATTGCGACTAACCTATGTAATAATATTTACATAAAGATAATGCTCAAATGTTCTTTTTATTATAGATGAGATCCTGATGAATATTAATCCTCCTGTTATGGTAGGATTGACTTATAATTTTTACAGATATGATTTTAATTACATAATATTAAATTATCCTAGTGATTCTTGTGGTATGTAGCTTTAGTATTATTAAGACAGTTACAACAATTGGTCTTAAGACATCCATTATGTAGACTTGCATTTTTCCCTGTTTTTACTACATTGCTAACTGCAAGATTTATTGTGTTCAATCTGTTAAAATCTCTTAGAGTGGAGATTTATTGTATCTCACATAGCCATATTGTAAGTCCACTGCCAGTAGATTGATGCATTGTGTGCATAGTATTATCGAATACATTGGACAAGTGTGCATGTGCACTCTGGTCCGTATCACGTGATCGGATGTGAACGCGCCCAATGACATTATTATGCGACCGCGACCACAAAATAGAATGAGACACACTCCGGTCTAGATTCATGGCAGTGGTGCTCCTGGAACTTGTCCAATTGCATATGAGCCCTTTTGATTCTCTGTATAAATTCTACCTGGTGACTCTTATTTTTTTGTAGCTCAGTGTTGGAGATGTATGTAGATTACCATTGTAGACTACATCGATATTTGTTTTGTTAGGACTAATTCTGATTAATATGGAGAATTTATATATGAACCTCTATGTACAACTGATGACTTGCTTAATTGTATGATTACACTACTGTCTTTGGTAGATAGTACTGGATCTAATTAGTATGAATTTGAAATGTTCTATAATTTATGCATGTCAGTGATAGTATAGCCCTATGCAATCTGAATTATAGCCCTATGCCCTATATATCTAATAAATAGGATCTTGAGGTGTTCCATATCCCATGGATGCAAGTGAGAATTCAGGATTATGCAAATTGGATATTATCCTATTCACCTGTATTTATTAATGCCAAAACAGATATCTATGTCTATGTCTGTAATCTACTGTGTTGACATAAGTTTTAACATCTTGTTTTTAACTTTTGTACTTGATATTTATGTTTTGTATTTTTTGTAGACATTCCGCAGATGAAGGTCCATGGGACCGAAATGTCCGGGATCCGTTGATTGATGTCTATGTGTGACTAATCCACTAATACACTGCCATGTGAATATATTTTTACAAGATGTCATATCAATAAAGTTTTGTGATACTAAATTTTGCTATCATTGGAGTGCCGGAGTAAACTTATGGTATTTATGGTGAAGAGGATTATATACAGTACACCAGACACCCGACCCCACTACTAGAAGGAATATATTAATAAGGAGTGCATATCTTTAAATATTTTTACATACAGAAATATAGTGTTAGGCATGCAAAATAAACACAAGCAGACAAAAATAAATGAACTGCAAAGCATACTAGGCAGGTGAACAACTGTGGGGTAACTATCGCTATCACTCTCCCTAACTACGCCTGCCTAGCTCCTGAGTTTTTCTCCAACAAGAGGATGCTTCACAGGATACGTAAATAGAGACCCTCGGAATTTGACCTAGTAGAGACTCAGGGACACAGTACCCAGACACCGACAAACACCAACACACAGACGCACTAATGATAGGCAAGTGAGTAGTCAGACTAAGCCAGAGGTCATAAACCAGGAAAGGGAGATGGAGCCAAATAAAGTAACGAGAGAGGAATCAGACAAAGCCTAGAGGTCAGTAACAGGTGGTAAATAAACACGACAAAATCAGCAGACGAAAGGGATTTCAGACAAGCCAAGTTTCCGAACCAAACAAACAGTAGAAGTTCAGGTCACAGGAGTAGTTGTTCACAGAAGTATAACCAGCAAGGGACTGGAGCAAACCCTCAGTAGTACACAAGAGGGTGGGGCAGAACCTCAGGAAAAATCCCCTCCCAAACCACAGACTACAGACAGACAAAAGTTAACCCTTGCCGGCCGACCATCCCCCTTACATATAGGTTAAACAAGTTGCTGGAGTAAGTGAGTCAATTGGAGATTAACATAGTTTATTGATCACAAATGAAATGAATGTGGGCGAGGAGGAAAGAGAAAAAGATACGGGGCAGGGAGGAGGGAGAGTGAATCTCATAAGTCCATACATAGTTAGAGGAGTTGGCGTAAGCTAGTATATCACAGGTATATGTAAAGGAGGCAGAGGATAGCAGGAGGGAATGAATTGCAGAAAATGGACAGTCACAAGTCCTTTGGGGTTATGGAAGACAGACAGATTATGGACTCTCATTGCAAGAACCCCTATATAAGGACCAGGGTCTCCACAGCAATACAAATTTTGAGTGGGACCTTATCTCCCAGCTGACTAATTCCTTTGATGCAGTAGATTTGTTTAACTCTGTCCAGCTACATTTCTTTAGTAGGAGAAGATTTATCAAGCCAAGTCAGGGGTATAAGCAATTTAGCAGCTTGGACCAGAGTAGTAGCTAGGTCCAATTTGGCTGGAGACCACTTTCCATCTGGCAGCTACAATAATACAGTTACAGGGGACAGTGTCAGATCTGTTTATAAATAGCACGCATGCTAGATTCTATTTCTTTCCAATATACTCGCAGAGAAGGACATGACCAGAACATATGTGTCATTATGCCCCCCTACGACCCACATCGCCAATATACATCAGAGTCAGCTTTGGCCCATTTGCCTCAAGAGGTGCGGAGTTCTGTACCACCTTGTTAAGATCTTGAAGGAATTCCCTGAATTCTCATGCAATTAGAGAAGCCATGAGACCTCAGATGATTAGCAACAATTTCAGGATCTTTAAAAGACCTTCCAACTCTTGTTCCCAAGCTCTTATGTAAGCAGAGGTTCCGCTATAAACCAGTCACTGTATTTGTTGGTATAACCTCAATAGGAGTTTTTTTGAAGATGGGGGGAGGAGAACCATTTTTAAAACTATGTGGGAGCACTCATAATAGGGTGTTTATTCTTGAACATAGTCAGTGCAGTCGTGAGGTTGGCGGCCTGTATAAATTTGAGCTGACAATGATTCTCAGCCAATTTCTCGGCCAATGCTCGTTCCATGTCTGCAGTGGTGGACAGAAATTTAGCCCGTACATTAGTTAAGAGATGGAGTCCTGGTTCTTATCAGGGGCATGGGTGGTATATGGCAGAAGAGTGATAGGGAAGTACGGGGAAGTTGGGAGATATCAATTCGTGGTCCTGTTGAAGGGCCCTAATGACTAGAGAAGTATCTTAAGAGTGTCAATACATCATGAGCAATATTGGTAACAATGCCCATAACTGGGCCATTGTTGATGTCGGCAGCGAAGTATACACCAGTTGTGAGCCTAGATGACATAAGGTAGGTACCATCATTTGGAGCCATCTGCGTAAATGGACAGCCTTGTAATAACTAACTATGTCTGGTAAATCAAAGCCTCCAAAAGCTCATTTTTGGATAAGTCTGTCATATGGAAGCCATGGAACATGAGTAGGTAACATCTACATGAGAGAGAGGAACTTCGGATGGATAAGGGATTTTAAAAGGTTTTTCCTCCCAATCCATGATAGACAGGGCAGGTCCAAGGTTAGTAGTTGGGATTTAACGTGTGCCATAAGTGGTATATAACTTGTAGCAAATAACTGGGAGGGAAACTTTGTCAATTTGATTCCTAGGTAAGTTAGCTGGGTCCTCTTCCATGAAAAGGGTGCAAGCAATTTTAGATGTGTGACTAGTGAAGGGGGATGAAATGTTTAACGCTTCTGATTTGGTATAATTAGTTTTTAAATTAGACAATTGGTCACATTACTCAAACATGGACATAATATGGGGAATGCTATGAGAGATTACCAATGATCAGTAAATCGTCAACAAAGGTGGCATATTGATGTTCCATTACCAAAACAAACAGGGATAGGGGGAGTGGGAAGCCCTGTCTTGTCCCGTTTGCTATTCCAAAGGGCTTTGAAAGGACCCCATTGACCTTAATTCTAGCTCTAGGCCCACTGTACAGTGCAAGCAATGACTTTATAAAGGGCTCTGGGAGGCTGAAGTATCTCAAAGTTAGCTCCATAAAGGCCCAGTTAAAGGCCCAGTTACTCCTGTCAAAGTTCTTCTTGGTGTCTTTGCTGAGAAGGGCCAATAACAAGTTGTTATCCTTGGCAAGATGTATAATGTGCAGAACCCTGGTCAAGTTGTGGTTTCCCTCTTTGTCTATATCTTAATGTCCAAATTTAATAGAGAGATGGGGCAATAACTCCCAAATCTCTCCAGATCCTTGCTGGGTTAAGGCAAGATCGTGATGATGGCTTCAAGTGCCTGCGGTGGCAAAAATTCGCCCTCCATCAGCCCCGTAAGGGTTGCAGAAGGACAATAATTTCTTATAGTACCCAGACAGTAATCCTGGACCCGGGCTCTTACCCTGTAGTATAGAAAGTAGGAGATCATTCACTTCATCTACGGTAATTGGCGAGACCAAGGATCGCATATCCTCCTGATCTAGACAGGGGAGATGTAAGGCCACCAAGAGTTCTACCATTTTTAGTTTGGTGTTAGGGGATTTCAGAGGAAGGTCAGGTTGAAGGTTGTATAAATAATGGTAAAATTCTTGGAAAGCAGAGGCTATCTCTTCAGTTTTATGGACTTTAATCCCCTGGAATGTTTATATCGATTTGATAAAAGTCGTTTATTTGTCTTTTTTAATGAGGCGGGACATCGCCATAGGCATAGTGGAAAAATCTCGCATATTTAGTGTGACATGAAGCTGGCATGAATATTGAGTCCAAATCACGGTTCATACATAGTGTGACATGAAACTGGCATGAATATTAAATCCAAATTGCAGAGTTTTAAATTTTTGCATAAACTTGTACTCCCATTGTTTCCTCTCCTCCTGCGTCTTAAACTGTCCCATTAAAAACACAACCCGCAAATCTTCAATAAAGTGTTTCCAGAGAAATGTGCGGCCACTGGGAGATCTGTTCTTCTGTTCTGCTCTGCCCTGGGCAGAGACTTAGTCAGCGAATGAACTCACACAGATCCAACATTAATAACAGCAGAATGGGGCACAGTTTCAGACAGTCCTTTTGTTTTGACATTTTTTCTCTGTCCTCTATTTTCCTGATCTGTCATGGAGAGAGCGGTGTTAACAGCCTGCATCTGTGTAGCATAACCCTACCTAATGGCTTCATTAAATGTAAGCATGGCCACTTATGTGGACTCGATGGCATCGATCCTACCTCCCAGGTGACGTACCTCCATCTTTATATCAGATAGTTCTTTTAGTAGATGATGATAAGGCCTTGTGATAAGGCCTTGGTAAGGATGGACCAGGATAGCGGTGCGGTGTTCCCGGCAAGGCTAGTCTCATGGCTGCTGTCTCCCTCAGAATCCTCCTGTTCCTCAGAGTTTCCTTGTGTACTTTGTGCCATTTTGCTCGGCCTGGTCTAAGGAGAAGCTAGATTTTTTGCAGAGGTATTTCTACATTTCCCTCTGATTCTTTTTGGTTATAGGGGTGTCCAGAGGCATGTTCTGTCTTGACCATACTCTAGGTGATGGGTAGCAAATTTTAGTAGGACGGGAGAGACAGAATCGCAGGAACTCATAGAAAAGTGTCCGCCATGCCATGTGATCAGGATGCCACACCACCTTTTCAATGTACTTTTCAAAACAGATAATTACTAATTATTACTAATATTGACTAAATTTTAGACAGTGCAAACTGAGACTAATCAGTTTCAAAATGTCCCAGATTTATCACAGAGGCTAAGGCTTCATGCACATGGATAAGCATTCAGCCTGAGGCTCTTCAGATGGGGTGTCATTCTGATAATTATAGAACAGGTTCTATCCTGCTCCATGAAATCAGAATGGATCAGAACTCCCTGGGGGTCAGAAGTCATTCGGATGGCACTTAGATGTCATCCAAGTGCATTCAGATATAAAATTGCACCCCCTCCCCTTAGTCTACACACTTGGTTGTTATGAATTTTTTTTCCCTCATTTCCAGTATTCTCATTTTATGTACAAACCTTTCATGTGGTACAGCATCAAACACCTTTGAAAGGTCCAGATATACTACATCTATCCTCAGCCATGCCATCTTTCCAGACAATCCACTTGGCTGCATGGCATGTATGCCAGTTTTTCTTACGCAATTTAGGACAGAATTCTGATGTATTTTGCTAACTAATTCTCCCTGACTATGAATCTATGATCAAGGAGCAGCACATAGGAGAAGGCATATATTTTAATTTATTATTTAGTAATAACAAAATTATTTCTTAACTTTTTAGAATTATATTTCAGTAGGTTTTGCACTAAAAGTCCATTTGTCAATAATAAATGTATTTGTTGGTAAGTAGCTAATGATTGCTTTAAAACATGTGTAACTACTGTATTTTTGGGGGAAACGTTACCTTTATAGATAAGGTTGGTTACCACTGAATGCTATAGCAACTTGGTGTTTCTGCTTAAAGGGGTTGTCCAGGATAAATCAATATTCTCATAATAAGTCCTCCATGCCCCCCTCCAACTTTGTAATGTATATCTTTTTTTTTCAGTATTGGATTGTTATTCAGTAATAGATTTAGGTCATGTTTCCTACATATATTACATTTTTTGCCTTTCCGCAGACATAACAGGTCCTCGGTCTAATCGATATCCTGACCCGTTACGTCAGTGTAAAGGACTCATCCCCCAGTTAGATTGGACTTTGCTAAAAAATGTCTAAAAAAGCCAGCACAGTTCTGGAAAAACATTCTTTGGACAGATGAAACCAAGATGAACCTATACCAGAATGATGGAAAGGAAAAATGATGGTGAAGGCTTGGTACAGCTCATGATCCAAAGCATACCAGATCATCTAACACCAAAATAACATGACCACAAAAAAATAATAATAAAATAATATCATTTTATTAACATAAACAATGAAACAAACATATATGGGGAGATAAATAATGAAGGTACACCATAATAACGATGGGGGCAACAATAATAATAAATAGGGGATATATACCGCTGGTACAAATAAATATGTATAAGAATGGTTGAAAACAACCTATATAGCACTATATATGCATAAACATACCACAAACAGTAATAGCCCAAAGAAATCTAGTAAATACTAGAAAAATGGAAATAGATATAAACATAATAAACCACCATTATAACCTCACCTAGTCACACTCCACCCCAACGAACGTTTCGCCAGATGGCTTCATCAAGATCATCTGTAAAAATCGGCGGAGGCAGTGTGATGGCTTGGGCATGAATGGCTGCCAGTGGCACTGGGTCACTAGTGTTTATTGATGATGTGACACAGGACAGAAGCAGTCAGATGAATTTTGAGGTATTCAGAGACATACTGTGTGCTCAAATCCAGCCAAATGCAGCCAAACTGATTGGTTGCCGTTCCATAATACAGATGGATAATGACCCAAAACATAAAGCCAAAGCAACCCAGGAGTTTATTAAAGCAAAGAAGTGGAATATTCTTGTATGGCCAAGTCAGTCACCTGATCTCAACCCAATTGAGCCTGCATTTCACTTGTTAAAGACTAAACTTCAAACAGAAAGGCCCATAAACAAACATCAACTGAAAACTGCTGCAGTAAAGGCCTGGCAGAGAATTAAGAAGGAGGAAACACAGCGTCTGGTGATGTTCATGAGTTCAAAACTTCAGACAGTCATTGCCAACAAAGGGTTTTCAACCAAGTATTAGAAATTAACATTTTATTTACAATTATTTCATTTACTCTTGAGCCCCTGAAATGAAGGTATTGTGTGTAATAAATGCTTTAGTTCCTCACATTTTTATGCAATCATTTTGTTCAACCCACTAAATTAAAGCTGAAAGTCTGAACTTCAACTGCATCTGAATTGTTTTGTTCAAAATTCATTGTGGTAATTTACAGAACCAAAATTAGAAAAATGTTGTCTCTGTCCAAATATTTATGGACCTAACTGTATATCCTAGGAGAGATGGGTGCTAATGGCAGACATGGGTCATAATTCAAGTTTGTAAGTAGGTGCCCTGGTGCCCTGTTACAGATTTTGCACTGGGTCCCAGGAACTTCAATTTACAGCTATGCATACAAGCCACAATTTCTCCAAGCAATGGCCGCAACTATTGCTTGCCACGGAGCCAACTCCATAAACAGTATTAACCTGTTAATGCTATATTTGTTCCGGTTTAATCTCGGTACGTTTTGGATAGCTGATTTCTAGATAAGAGATCGTACAGCTACAAAGTAAATCTACACCCAAACTTATACAGTCAATGAAAAAGTTTGGGCACCCCTATTAATCTTAATCATTTTTAGTTCTAAATATTTGGGTGTTTGCAACAGCCATTTCAATTTGAATATCTAATAACTGATGGACACAGTAATATTTCAGGATTGAAATGAGGTTTATTGTACTAACAGAAAAGTGCAATATGCATTAAACCAAAATTTGACCGGTGCAAAAATTTGGGTACCCTTATCATTTTATTGATTTGAATACTCCTAACTACTTTTACTGACTTACTGAAGCACAAAATTGGTTTTGTAACCTCACTGAGCTTTGAACTTCATAGCCAGGTGTATCCAATCATGAGAAAAGGTATTTAAGGTGGCCAATTGCAAGTTGTTCTCCTATTTGAATCTCCTCTGAAGAGTGGCATCATGGGCTCCTCAAAACAACTCTCAAATGATCTGAAAACAAAGATTGTTCAACAAGTTGTTCAGGGGAAGGATACAAAAAGTTGTCTCAGAGATTTAACCTGTCAGTTTCCACTGTGAGGAACATAGTAAGGAAATGGAAGACCACAGGGACAGTTCTTGTTAAGCCCAGAAGTGGCAGGCCAAGAAAAATATCAGAAAGGCAGAGAAGAAGAATGGTGAGAACAGTCAAGGACAATCCACAGACCACCTCCAAAGAGCTGCAGCACATCTTGCTGCAGATGGTGTCACTGTGCATCGGTCAACAATACAGCACACTTTGCACAAGGAGAAGCTGTATGGGAGAGTGATGCGAAAGAAGCCGTTTCTGAAAGCACGCCACAAACAGAGTCGCCTGAGGTATGCAAAAGCACATTTGGACAAGCCAGCTTCATTTTGGAAGAAGGTCCTGTGGACTGATGAAACAAAGATTGAGTGTTTGGTCATACAAAAAGGGGTTAGGCAGGGAAAAAAAAAAACAGGATTCCAAGAAAAACACTGCTACCCACTGTAAAATTTGGTGGAGGTTCCATCATGCTTGGGGCTGTGTGGCCAATGCCGGCACCGGGAATCTTGTTAAAGTTGAGAGTCGCATGGATTCAACTCAGTATCAGCAGATTCTTGAGAATAATGTACAAGAATCAGTGACGAATTGAAGTTACGCCGGGGATGGATATTTCAGCAAGACAATGATCCAAAACACAGCTCCAAATCTACTCAGGCATTCATGCAGAGGAACAATTACAATGTTGTGGAATGGCCATCCCAGTCCCCAGACCTGAATATCATTGAACATCTGTGGGATAATTTGAAGCGGGCTGTCCATGCTCGGCGACCATCAAACTTAACTGAACTGGAATTGTTTTGTAAAGATGAATGGTCAAAAATACCTTCATCCAGGATCCAGGAACTGATTAAAAGCTACAGGAAGCGACTAGAGGCTGTTATTTTTGCAAAAGGAGGATCTACTAAATATTAATGTCACTTTTCTGTTGAGGTGCCCATACTTTTGCACCGGTCAAATTTTGGTTTAATGCATATTGCACATTTTCTGTTAGTACAATAAACCTCATTTCAATCCTGAAATATTACTGTGTCCATCAGTTATTAGATATATCAAATTGAAATGGCTGTTGCAAACACCCAAATATTTAGAACTAAAAATGATTAAGATTAATTGGGGTGCCCAAACTTTTTCATATGACTGTATATAGTAGAAAGTTATAAGCTAAAGCTCAACATATCAGTCATTTTGTTCATGCAGATATTAATTTGATAATAAAAAAGATTACCATCACAATGCATTTCACAGCAGTGATAATTCATTGCGATAGGAAGCAATCTTACTAAAGCTCTACAATGAATACATTTAAGCTTATTATTGTGAATCATTGCTGGATTAGCTAATTAAAGAAATTATTTGCAAAGAAAGAAGTCTTAATTGTTATTATGAACTGTTTCAGCTTTGCTTTGCTGCTCAAGAAAATGTACGTTTAATATTAACCACTTTGATCTCAGAACAGTTTTTGGCAATATAATTGAATGTGCTTTTAAGCATCAAAATTTTCCATTAGACATTAGAAACCTTTAGTTAATGTATAGTAATGTTATATTTGTTATCTAATTCTTTTCTACATTATTTAATAAGTTTGCCTAAAGTTAAGTGCAAAACCACATATAAAATACATCAAACTCACCTGTGCTACATCTGCCAAACTATTTTATATTATTTGTAATGTATTTGCCATTTATGTGCCACTGTGAACACAATTTTTGTATCGTTTTACATAAGTAAATGTGTATTGCCACTTAAATGGGCTGTTCCACTGAGGATTGGTAGCTAAGAGCAGATGGTGTGGTCTAACTAGGAGAGTTCTGAGAAGGGAGGAGGAAGCTGAGAGTCTTTACCCAGTCTCCATATAAGTGTCCCAGTGATTTCTGAGAGATTTTGGGAAGTGGAGAAAACCTATGCAACTGTGCTGTAGCCACGAGTACAGGTCTGAGTACAGGTCTGAGTCTAAGGACAGTTACAAAACTGGCCTTACAGATCCTGCTGTGCCAAAGGAAAGACAGGGCAATCATAGGTAGAGAGATAGTTGTGAACTTTTTGACTTGCAACACTGTCTTCTGAGTCCTTTACCTGTGACTACAATCATGAACTTTCTACCTTCTGATTTAGGGTGACCAAAGACCATTAGGATATTGCCTCAGGAGAAGACTATCACCACAATCAGATACCCTGCAGGCTCTCTCAGCTTTTCACCCGCCCAGGAGGAGAGCGGAGGTAGTTGTTTTATTCTGCAAGTTACCGTGACAAGTATTGTTGTTCCTACAGGCTTCTGTGACAAGAGTTGCTGCACATTTGTACCAAAACAGGCAAAGAGGCAATAGCATCCAGTTGAAATCAGTTTAAATTCTTTTATTATCCTTACATCTTTCATAATCTTTACATTTTGCCCCATACAGTCTTTTATTATTCGGCTGAAAATAATATAAATTCTGCATCCTCTAAACATCAGTATACTTGGTGTTCTTCCACTTAAATAAATATTTTGCTAAAAGCAAAAAGCAAAACCATTTAAATCCATGAAGCTACATGGATTATTGCACAAAGACACTTCAACGTGGAGGAGCAAATGTCCAAAAGCATCCTGGAAACTATCAAGAAACAGCCCCTATAGCTTTCCTAAAATTTCAGGTACAACCTAGTAATAAATAATATGTAATACATATGTTAATCTAGCATTAATGTGTTATAGTTTTTCTCCTGTGGATACAAGGGATATGCACGTCCAGACACAATGTTATCGTTTTCTTATAGACAGCCAATATTTGTTTGCCTTTACACATGAGGATTCTCAATATACCTGGACAGTCCTCCCACAGGGAGCACAAAATTCTTCCAGCTTGTACACGGCTGCTATGACTCAGAGCCTAAGTGACTGGGAATTGGGACCTGGTGTAGTACTTGTTCAATATGTAGGTGATCTGTTACTCTGCTGCCCCAGCAGCCTATCACTTCTTTGTTTTTTGGCAGAAAAAGGATGCAGAGATAGTTAAGACAAGTTACAGTTTTGTTGTACAATTGTTACATTTTTGGGACACTGCATATCAACAGGGGTTAAACATGTCTTGCCAGATAGGATCAAAGCTATTCAGGCAATACCCATTCCAAGAAATGTCAGTCACTTATGGAACTTTCTGGGATTGGTATCTTACTGCAGACTTTGGATACCAAATGCATCCATGTTAATGCAACCTCTTTACGATTGCGTGAAACCAGATGCATTTGCTCTTATAAACCAAGCAGTAGAAAACTTTTACATACTGAAAAAATACATTGCTAGTGCACCTGCTTTGGGACTTCCAAACTATGACAAATCTTTTAGGTTATATTTTACAGAGATTAATAGTTATGCTGAAACTGTTCTTACACAAACCCATGGTGCACAACAGAGACCTACAGCCTATTATTCTGCCAAACTAAATTCAGTAGCACAAGGAGCACCATCTTGTGTTCGAGCAATCACTGCTGTGCAATTGCTCTCAGACAAATCACCAGATATTGTTTTGAACTTTCCACTCCTAGCTTTGGCACCACATGACATTACTGCCGTATTGTCACAAGTACAGCCACAACATTTATCACATGGAAGACACCTCCGCATACAGTTTGCGTTACTCATGCCACCAAATGTCACATTTGCACAATGTACTGCAATTAATCCTTTGACACTGTTGCCTCTGGAGCAAGGGGAGGGAGTAAGTGAGGGTGACTCTGAAAATTCAGTGCCCCATGATTGTCTAGTCCTTATGGCCAGGGGCGCACCTCTAATGAGGAGAGGTGACTATCTGTCACTGTCAGGGGGGCGGCATTTTTACTATTTATTTATTTAACGTAAACCAACCCAGGACAGGCTGCTTTAAAAATCAAAACAAAAAACAAAGCTGCGCAGTACCTGTCCTGGGCTGGCTTACGAGATGTCCGCAACTCAGCGCAGGCGGCCCAAGGGAGCTGATGGAACATAAAAACCATTGTTGCTCACATCTCCTGCGATCGGTGTTACTCCCAGCAGGCTTTGGCCCTCTGGTGCCGTCCACTTGACGTCTATGCGCAATTAAACAGGGCCAAAAGCTGCAAGGAGTACACCGGTGCCAGGATAAGTAAGTATCACTGGTTTTTATGTTTGTCACCACCTGAGTCTCCGATCATTATACTCTGTGAAGGATTAGTCAGAGACGTCACCTGTAAGTCACAAAATGTTCCTGCCTTGTATTCACCTAAATGATAGAGGATAAATACCTGATTGATGGGGGTCTGTCTGCTGAGACCCTCACTGAGCCTGAGAATTGGGTTTTTTCCCCCATTGGGTGGGAATACAGCCTGGCTGCGGCTGAATATAGGCGTGTCACTTGGTGGAAGGACGAACCCGCGTGGCTCTCATTCACTTCAATGGGAGTGCCAAATATAGCCGAAGTACAGTACTCAGCTATCTGCGGCGCTCCTATTATAGAGAATGGGGGCCACGTGGGCTCGTCCATTCACCAAGCAGAAGATGTGTGAAGTTATTGTCCTTGTTAATTCCGTGTTGTTGATCTGATACTGAAGTAATGAAGTAAGAAGAATTCTTAAAAACTGTTTTATAACTTTGTGTATATTGTGCGACGATAACAGCGTGTGAAGCTAGTAGCATGGAAACGCAATTTTTTATTTTTTTTTTGGGGGGGGGGGCGTCTTTCTATAGTCTACCTCAGGCAGCAAAGAGGCTAGACTCACCACTGCTTATGGTACAGGAGACAGTGGGTTTTTCACACGTTTCAGACCAACCATTAGCTAACCCTGAGTTTGAACTCTTTGTGGATGGATATAGGTATGGTATTGAGAGAAAGTTTTACACAGCATATTCTGTGGTAACAGAACATGATGTGTTACAAGCTGAACCTCTACCGCCTCACATGTCAGCACAGGAGGCAGAACTTAAGGCTCTGGCTGAAGCCTGCAAGCTAGCAGAAGGTAAAACAGCCAGCATTTACACTGATTCCAGATATGCTTTTGGCATTGCATATGACTATGGACCTATATAGAAGGACAGATCCTGACATCCAGTGGTAAGCCAATTAAAAACTCTGAAGGTGTAAAATATTTAATGGACTGTTTATTTTTACCAGAACAAGTAGCTGTGGTGAAAGTCAAAGTCACAGGAAGTCAGATACTCCTAATTACATTACAGAAACAAGCTTCTCAAGAACAATTCCAAGAATAGCAGCACAAAGGAGCCACAGAGAGTAGATGGACTTTGGAAAAAGGACAATAAACTTTGTTTGCCTCGGACACTCTATCCTATCATGGCTCAGGTATCACACGGTGTGACACACCAATCTAAGACTGCAATGAATGATTTGGTAAGTGCTCACTGGTTTGCCCCTGGATTCAGCACTGCTGCAGCAACTTTCACTCAGGCATGTACTGTATAATATGTGTCCTGAACAACCAAGGGAGTGTGAAACCACCTAAGAAGCACACTCCACATCCACTGTATCCTTCTTTTCGGAGATTACAGATTGACTATATTCAATTACCAAAGGTGGGATGTTACGAGTATGTCTTGGTGTGTGTTCATCTCTTTTCAGGATGGCCGGAGGCATATCCGATAGCAAAAGCCACAGCATAGGTCACTGCAAAGAAACTTTTGTCAGAAATTGTGTGCAGGTATGGTGTACCAGAGACTATTGAAAATGACAATGGAATTCATTTCACAGGGGAAATCAGGACATCTATTCTAAAAGCAGTAGGGATAGAACAAGCTTTTCATACTCCATACCATTCACAAAGTAGTGGTAGAGTAGAGAGGTTAAACAGTACCTTGAAGTAAAAAATCCAAAAGACCATGGCTGAGTTAGGTAAACACTCTTATCAGTAAGGTACAAGCCAGATAAAAGGACAGGTCTGAGTCTGTTTGAAATCCTTGTTGGTACAGCCCCTAAGTTAGGACTGTATTTTCCACAATTGCTCCAGATACAATATGGTATGATGGCAGACTATGTGATAACCTTACAGAAACAGTTGACTAATATGCATTCCCGAGTTTTTTCTTCCCTTCCAGATCCGGAAGCGATTTCAGGTTCTCATCCCCTCCAGCCAGGAGATTGGGTGGTGATAAAGAGACACGTGAGAAGGGCCCTGAATCCTCAATTTCACTGTCCATTCCAGGTTCTGCTGAAAACCAGTACAGCTGTCAAACTACAAGGGAAGCCTAACTGGGTGCACTGTAAGAAGGTGATGGCCCAAGAGGAAGGATGTTGAAGAAATTCTATCTGATGATCCTGATTGTTGTCTCGGTGGTGTCCCTGAATGACGTTCTTAAACAGAAATGAGACAATAAACTGATTAAACACCACCAAGTCTTGATAAAAGATATGGATCCTGAGAAGAAACCTAAAGACTGTTGGATCTGCACCCATATCCTGGTATCTGCTACCACTATTCCTTATTTAGCCACACCTCTGACTGAGGCTGAGTTGTTTAATGCTAATTGTGATGATGATGTATTTTACCCTAATGATCCCAAATGTAGAGAGATAGCAGACACAAGTGTCCCTTTACCAATAGCGGGGTGGGTAGCCCTACTTTGGGGCAGGTAAATCTAACCACAATAACAGGACACACTAAGGTCCTTGTGTATGAGGCAACTGAGTGGGTACCTAGAGATGTCTTTGGAACTCTGAAAATGGGAAAGATACCAGAGTATAGGGTCCAGATTAGCTTTGACAGAACTCCCAGAGCCAGAAACACAGCAGACGCTTTTAAACACATATTCATAGAAAGATATATACACAATGCTTCATGGCCTTATGCTAATCTATTCCCAAGTGGAACTAAAGATGGCTGTAAAAAGGAAATTGACAATGTAGAGTGCGATGAGTCTTCCTCTTACACACCCAACAGCCCAGTTTGTGGTAATCCGGATGTAGGCTATTGTTCCCCACTAGGGACAGTAGATGAATAGTGTATTTTGGCAAATGTCATTAAACTGGCTGATTATGCACACAGAGGTGCATTGGGACATTCTAATTTGTGGCAGTTGCCAAAATATGTATTTTGGGTGTGTGGAGGAAGAGCTTATAAATTGATACCTTCAGGCAGCAGTGGCACCTGTACATTGGGAAGACTTACCCCTGCAACCTTTATAATATCACACAGCACATTTGAGTTAGAAATGTTTTCCCAACTTATTCCCCAGCGTTTGTTAAGGAAGAGAGCCACAGACAATAAACTTCGGAGAGATGGAAGACCTCATTTAGTATCCATGAGTACAGGTAACAAGGTTGGTACTGCAATATTTCTATGCCCAATGGTAATGCAAACATGGGATAAATTGGTTGAATCCACTGACTATCTGGGTGAACAGATATACAGTACAGACCAAAAGTTTGGACACACCTTCTCATTCCAAGAGTTTTCTGTATTTCCATGACTATAAAAATTGTAGATTCACACTGAAGGCATCAAAACTATGAATTAACACATGTGGAATTATATACTTAACAAAAAAGTGTGAAACATCTGAAAGTATGTCTTATATTCTAGGTTCTTCAAAGTAGCCACCTTTTGCTTTGATTACTGCTTTGCGCACTCTTGGCATTCTCTTGATGAGCTTCAAGAGGTAGTCACCTGAAATGAATTTTCAATTCACAGGTGTGCCCTGTCAGGTTTAATAAGTGGGATTTCTTGCCTTATAAATGGGGTTGGGACCATCAGTTGTGTTGTTCAGAAGTCATGTGGATACACAGCTGATAGTCCTACTGAATGGAGTGTTAGAATTTGTATTATGGCAAGAAAAAAGCAGCCAAGTAAAGAAAAAAGAGTGGCCATCAATACTTTAAGAAATGAAGGTCAGTCAGTCCGAAAAATTGGGAAAACTTTGAAAGTGTCCCCAAGTGCAGTGGCCAAAACCAAACCATCAAGCGCTACAAAGAAACTGGCTCACGTGAGGACTGCCCCAGGAAAGGAAGACCAAGAGTCACCTCTGCTGTGGAGGATAAGTTCATCCGAGTCACCAACCTCAGAAATCGCAGGTTAACAGCAGCTCAGATTAGAGACCAGGTCAATGCCACACAGAGTTCTAGCAGCAGACACATCTCTACAACAACTGTTAAGAGGAGACTGTGTGCAGCAGGCCTTCATGGTAAAATAGCTGCTAGGAAACCACTGCTAAGGACAGGCAACAAGCAGAAGAGACTTGTTTGGGCTAAAGAACACAAGGAATGGACATTAGACATGTGGAAATCTGTGCTTTGGTCTGATGAGTCCAAATTTGAGATCTTTGGTTCCAACCACCGTGTCTTTGTGCGACACAGAAAAGGTGAACGAATGGACTCTACATGCCTGGTTCCCACCGTGAAGCATGGAGGAGGAGGTGTGATGGTGTGGGGGTGCTTTGCTGGTGACACTGTTGGGGATTTATTCAAAATTGAAGGAATACTGAACCAACATGGTTACCACAGCATCTTGCAGCGGCATGCTATTCCATCCGGTTTGTGTTTAGTTGGACCATCATTTATTTTTCAACAGGACAATGACCCCAAACACACCTCCAGACTGAGTAAGGGCTATTTGACCAAGAAGGAGAGTGATGGGGTGCTACGCCAGATGACCTGGCCTCCACAGTCACCAGACCTGAACCCAATCGAGATGGTTTGGGGTGAGCTGGACCGCAGAGTGAAGGCAAAAGGGCCAACAAGTGCTAAGCATCTCTGGGAACTCCTTCAAGACTGTTGGAAGACCATTTCAGGTGACTACCTCTTGAAGCTCATCAAGAGAATGCCAAGAGTGTGCAAAGCAGTAATCAAAGCAAAAGGTGGCTACTTTGAAGAACCTAGAATATAAGACATATTTTCAGTTGTTTCACACTTTTTTGTTAAGTATATAATTCCACATGTGTTAATTCATAGTTTTGATGCCTTCAGTGTGAATCTACAATTTTTATAGTCATGAAAATACAGAAAACTCTTGGAATGAGAAGGTGTGTCCAAACTTTTGGTCTGTACTGTATATAAATAATTTTGCATCATTTGACAATCAGAATATTGAACCCAGTTGGATTCCGATAATAGAGATCAATATAATTATATACTTAGGCTTTGAATCTTCTGTGAGGCAAATATATCAAAACAAGTCTATCTTCCCTAACCCCCAGAGAAATTGTGTAATTAAATGCAACCCACAAAAAATGTTGAAACCTCTGGTAGTCAGTTGTTGTCAAAGGGAAAAGGTTAAGGAGAAATGTAGTATTACATAGTGATGTCAGATACTTTTATGTCAAAAAGGCATTAGTATAATAGATATGACACCTTTTTTGTCTACCCAGAAAAATGACACTTGCAAGCTTTCAAAGCACAGATTCTCCTTCTTCAGGCTAAAGACATGAAAGACTAAGAACAGATCACAACATTTGGAAGATGCTACACGAACACAAATAATTCATGTGGTGATACATCAGTAACACAAGACAGCGCAATAAAACTAAGCTTAGTTGGCGTTATGACTTAGTTGGGCGTTATGACTTAGTTGGATTAAGGGATCTGGAGTCAGTCAAATGGGGGTGTGAAGTATGTTCATGTAAGGGCTCATAAATCCAGGCGTCAGATTGAATCTTTTTGTCAATGGCTGGAATGATAAGATAAGATGTGGATACAAGTCTTGCATTTTCTGCTGTTGCAAATATAGCATTCTTTGATGGTGATGAGAGGGCACTTCTGACCAGCAGTATTTTTTAAGTTTGGTGGCTCTTTGTATGCAAGAATAATACTTTATTTAGTTTATTGTCTCTGTGAAATATAGGTTGGAGATCAGTAGCCATTTTGCTCAAGATGTTCATTTGAGGGTTGTATGTAACCACTAGTTGCACCTTGCTGCTGTCCTCCTTGTGTTTGTACTCCAAGATACTGCTTCTTGGAATTCTTATAGCTTTGTGTATCTTCTCATCTACAACTCGTGGATGGTATCCTTGCTGTAAGAATGTATTCCTAAATGTTAGCAGGTGTTGATTACTGTCTTTACTGTCTGAACAGATCCAAATGTATTGCAAAGCTTGTTTGTAGATGATAGCTTTTTTATATATATGTTTGAATGTTAGCTGTTCCATCCCAGATATGCTGGTCGACCTGTAGACTTATGGTAGATTGATATTTCTATATATTGTTATTGATGTATATGATTGTGTTCAGGAAATCTATTTGAGAGTTAGAGTGGTTGAGAGGCAGTCTGATGGCAGAATGGAGCTGGAACTCGCGAAAAAATTGCAGTTCATTTTGTGAGCTGTCCAGATTATGAGGGGGTCATCAAAGCACCGGACGTATGCTAGAAGTTTAATTTCCCAATTTAAAGCGGTTGTCTGCGATAACTGGAAATCCCTACACTAATGTAAATACCCTCCCCCCTCCTACTTTCTAAATAACATAATTAATCAAAAATGTATATTTACCCATATCCCTGGGGCAGTCACTTTCTGATTATCAGGTTACGATCCATTTCACCATTTCCGGAGATGGATCAATCATCACTACTACTCCTCCCCATCCACCCCATTATACTTACCTTCCACGCTTCTTCCTGGAGGACGGCTCCTTCCTCTCCTCCAATCGCTGCTCTGCGCACTGCTGCCGATAATCCACCTCTACTGCGCAGATTCCATGCATGCGCAGTAGAGGTGGATCATCGCTGCAGAGAACAGAGCAGCTCTGGGAGAAGAGCGCGCGCCTCCAGTATCAGTAAAGAAGGAGGGGCCGTCCCCCAGGAAGAAGCGTGGAAGGTAAATATATAATGGGGTCGGGGATTGGGCTGAGTAGGTAGGGAAAGGCGGGATAGCTAGGGAGACAGGGAGGGGGGTGTATGGGAGGGAGGGAGAGACGAAGAGGAGGGAGTGAGATGAGAGGGGTTAGTGTGGAAGTTACATAGCAGGAAGCTGAACCATGTAAACAAATGCAGAAGATGCCAGGAGCTCCCAGAGACACACAGAAATCACTCAAAACATGGCTAAAGGTATATGGATGCATTTATTAACCCATTAATAGCACTAACAGACTTTAAAAAAAAAACAAAAAAACATTTTTGTGCCTGGAAAACCCCTTTAATATAAAGCAGGCTAGCATAATATGGTAACATTTTACTAACCATAGACCTTCCCATTCACTGTAAGTATATGTATTTGTCAAATGAAAATGATGGTTTACAAACCTAATGAGTTATATGGCTAAGTCTGTTGAATAATTTTTTTTATGAACAAAGTATTGGCATGCAGCTATTATATCCTCATGGGGAATGTTGGAGTGCAGAGACTCTACATCCATAGTTGCCAATATTATGCCCTTAGCTATTGACCATAGGGATATTAGTTTGCAGATGTCTGTGGTGTCCTGGATATAACTTGGTGTACGCCTCATCAAGGGCTTTAGAATTTTCTACACTGAACCAGAAATATTCTCAGCTAAAATTCTAACACCAGAAATAATTGGTCTTCCCAGATCGGCTTCTTTATGTATTTCAGGTAAAAGGTAGAATGCACCTATTTTGGGATTGTCTGGTATAATTTCCAGGTGACTGCCAGGCCCAGTGTTGAAAGCATTGATAACATGTTTAGGTTCCTCTGTCCCTTGTTTCTTGTATGTCTGAAGAAGAGAGCTAGCACTCTCGAAAGCCTACTATCAAATATATTCTGTTAGCCTCTAAAAGGTATTGCCTGATTACTTCACTCTTCCACTACTTTCTATGGCTAACACGGTACAACATTATACTACTGGGTTCCTCTGTGTATTGTTATGTGGGGACTTCCAATCATTGAAAAAAGGAGTCAGTCTGAGGAGGGTCACTTTCTATTACATCCCTGTGCCCTAACACGGCACATAGAAAGGGATCTTCTTTATCACACAATTCCTTAACATTAATTTATCTATGTTATAAATAAAACAGGAGAACTCAATCAATACATATGAAATATATATGGGGATCAATTGAGGAAATGGCCAACAATATGAAAGCTTCACATAGCATAATGATACAGATAACCTAATTTCAGCCTTAATAAATTAATTGAAATGAACAATTATCATTACTGCACTTTTCATGTGAACTGTGATGACACTTAAGGTAAAACAATTTCCACTATGCAATAGCTATGGGGAAGAACATATAAATGACACTAATGCTGTTTCTTTGCATTGCTTTTTTTTTTTAATCCAATACATCTAAAATTTGATAGCAACATGATGAAAAACGACTCTGTAAATTCCATGACATACCAGCAGCCAAAATTACTTTAGCTTTGCCGGTGACAATGACTGGGAACAGAGATCACTAGAATTACTGTACTGTAACTTTCTTATGACAAAGCGGCTATTTGATGTGATGAAATTCAGATGTGACTGAAAATGAAAAAGCATTAATACGTGTCACTTTTCTCTATAAAAGTCATACACTGTTGTGCACAATAAGTTCAACTGCTACAGTCTTCTCTTAAAATGTAATCCTCCACAAAATTACATTTCCAATAAGGCATGCATGTGAGTTCCCCCCCCCCCAAAAAAAAAAAAACAAAAAAAAAACCTGGAAACCTAGTGAACATCAGAAAACAACCCTATGCACAATTATCTATGAAATTCTGGATTTTCTGGATTACCATGTAAATATAAACTCTTTAAATCTAGCCCTTTTCTTTGTATTTTATAAAGCAGAATAATGTAAAAAATGTTCTGTGCAGTGATATGGATGAAAGGTTATTATTACTCTGATGACACAGACAAAAAAGATATTATCAGTCAGATGATGTCAATGAAAGGGTATCATTATTTTTTGTGCAGTGATCATTCATAGATGTATAAAGAATACAGAGCAGCATGTATTATATTTTATTCCCACATGAGGTTTCAAGCCCACCACAGGGATATGTAGTTTGTATGAAATTTTCCGTGTAAAGGCACTTTAACTCTGGTTTATTCAATAAATAACTCCAAAGCAATTATCTTTTTGTAACCATCCACTAATGTCATTTTCATGCTTTATTTGACTTAAATTCCCAGGTGTTGTTTTTAACTTCCACATAAGCATTTTTGTACAAAATGTGAAAAAAAAAAGTAAATACAAATGTAAATGCCATGGAGACAGTTTCAGCATAAACTTTAATTGACTTTATAGATTACTTTGCTACAGTTTAATGGATAATGTATGAAATACCACTTTGCATAGAACAAATGTATACATTGATGCAACATATAAATATATATTTCTGTATTGCAGTTTATTGTGCCTGTAAGTGTAAAACTGGCCTATTAAGCTGAAGTCTCTGGATGAGCCTATTTTGCTTCCATACATGGTGGGTCTGAAGACTTTTGTTTGTCACTGTAATCACCCTGAAATTACATCATGGGGGTGCATGGGGAGACTCAGGGAGCCACCTTTCTTTGTTTAACCAGATAGATGATACAATTAGTAATGATATCAACATCTAAGGGGTTAATTGGCCTGAATCGGAATATGCTCTAAATGTATTCATAGACCTCTATGGTCCCAGCATTCAGTATACAGAAACAATTTCCTTTTGACATACATTCATGCTTTATGCTTTGGCATTCTGTTCCTGCATGAAGAGCAGCATACTGCCTATAGTAAAGACTCTGTCCACAACAAAGCTGTGAACTTTGCAACAACATCACGGGCTTCCAGCTGTCATGAGGGGTGGTGTATACAGGTAATTGCTAATGATGATCTAATGGTCAGCAGGCATGAGATCACTATTATCTGTGATCTACTTAAGAGGAATAATGGGATAACATGGATCAAGTTATTTCTTAGCCCTAACTTATTTTACTTCTACAAAAACAGTATCTGCTTTGTACTCTTTTACAGATTTCACAAACAACTTAAAGTAGTACATGACCTCGAAAAACTTTAAGGACCCTATTTTCAGGCATTATAACAATGATGTAAGTCGGGCAAAATACATGTATTTGGTATTGTTTTACCACTGGAGAGTCAGGTTAATCCAGGGGTGGAATGCAGCTGTTTCTCCCCACTTCTGCTAATTTGTTTGTTAAAAGTACAACCGGATAGTAGGACCAGGGAGAAAAGAAGACCCTACCCTTTTCTGAAATTGGTAGAGCATGAAATCATAGGCTTCCTGCCCTACCACTTTCCATCTTACAGGCTGCAGGTCTCCTTAGGCCACCAGCCCACACACTATGTTGAGCGAGAGGTAAGTCTTATTTCAGTACTTGCCTTCCTGCTCCCCATCCCGCGCCATTCCTTTCTGCTCTGGACATATATGACAAGTCACAGAAGTGCACCAGGAGCAAAGGAAGAGAGCCATAAAGTGTGTAGGGGCACTGATAGGGGGCCATGTGAGGGGGTCACTATATGGGCACCACTAATAGGGAACAATGTAAGGTGGACACTGATGGGGCCATTATACTATATTGGGGCAATGATGTGAGAGCAGTGATAAGGACCATTATACGATATGGGGCAGTGATGGGGACCATTATACTGTACGGGCAGGGGCGCATCGCTAATGAGGCGAAGTGAGGCGGCCGCCTCAGGTGGCACTATCTGTCATTGTCTGGGGGGCGGCATTTTTACCATTTATATAATGTAAACCAGCCCAGGACAGGCCACTTTAAAAAAACAAAGCTGAGCGGGGCCTGTCCAGGGCTGGTTTACGAGACCTCTGCATGTCAGCGCAGGCGGCAATATAATGACTTCATCGCGCCTCCTACGCTGAGACACAGACGTCACGGACAAGAAGAGGAGGCAGCGGCGGCTCCATCATGAGATTGCAGGTAGGTGACAATAACTTTTTTTTTTTTAATATATAAATAGACCGTAACCTGCTGGAGTATCCCCAGCAGGTAGCAGCCTATTTACTTATCGATCCCCGCGCCGGCTGTGGCCGCCTCCGCTTCCCCTTCTGTTATGGGACGCAGAAGGGGAAGTGGATGCCGCTGTGAACAGCCGTGGGCATCGGTAAGTGAGGCCTAATACTACTGTTATTATACTCCGGGGTCTTTTCAGACCCCGGAGTATAATAATCGGAGACCCAGGGGAGGTGATAAACATAAAAACCAATATTACTCACGTCTTTTATGTTGCGACGCCGGTTTGTGCAACATTGAAGAGGGCCGAAAGTAGGGAGCGCACCGGAGCCCAGGTAAGTAACACTGGTTTTTATGTTTGTCACCACCTGGGTCTCCGATCATTATACTCTGGGGTCTTTTAGACCCCAAAGTATAATAATAGTTCATGGGTGGGTTACTATGGAGCAGAATACTGTGTGCAGGGGCCACTATGAGGCATAATTACGTGTGCAGGGGCCACTATGGAGTATAATACCGAGTGCAGGGGCCACTATGGCACATAATACCATGTGCAGGGGCCACTATGGAGCATAATACCGAGTGCAGGGACCACTATGGTGCATAATACCGTGTGCAAGGGCCACTGCGGGGCATAATATTGTGTGCAGGAGCCACTATGGAGCATAATACCGTGTGCAGGCGCCACTGCGGGGCATAATACCGTGTGCAGGGGCCACTATGAGGCATAATACCATGTGCAGGGGCCGCTGCAGGGCATAATACCGTGTGCAGGGGCCGCTGCAGGGCATAATACCGTGTGCAGGGGTCGCTGCGGGGCATAATACTGTGTGCAGGGGCCGCTGCGGGGCATAATACCATGTGCAGGGGCCGCTGCAGGGCATAATACCATGTAATACTGTGTGCAGGGGCCGCTGTGGGCCATAATACCGTGTAATACTGTATTAAAAAAAAACACCTACTCACCTGTCCCTTGTGCTCCGATGTCTCCCACCGCAGTCTGGTTCTGCTGCTCTGGTGTTCTCTTCTGGCGGAAGTCCCCACCACACATGACCGCTGAGGGGAAGAAAACACCGGAGCAGCAGGACTGTAACCCGCTGGGAGACACTGGAGCACCTTCCCCAGCCTCATATTAAAAAAGTGGTTATCCTGGACAACCCCTTTAAGGTGGCACTTGGGCTTTATTAAAGGGTCTTTCCAGCTCATTTTTATTGATGTTCTATCCTTAGGACAGATTATCAATAAGAGATCAGTGGTCCCCTCCTCTGATCAGCTGTATGAAGGGGCTATGATGCCTGTTTATATCACACGCTGTCTGTTTATAGTGACCGTGTGATGTAATTACAGCCTTGTCACATGGACGTGTATAGGACGAGGCACGGCGCTTACACAGGTACCACGGTTCATTCAAACAGGGGATCAGTGGGGATCCTGGGTTTTTGAGCCCCACTGATTAGTTTATTAATGACCTGGAAAACCTTTTAATTAGTTAACACCTGGGGCATTATTAATAAGGGGCACTGTTTATAGAGGGTACACACGGACATTATTAATATAAAGATGCACTTGGGAGTTATTCATAATGGGGGATTATATCATATATTTTATAATTGGGGGTAGCAGCAGGATGGGTGTGCAGGTGAGGACAATGTGGGTTGGATGCCTGGAAAAGTGAGGAGCCAAAGATGTCTGTGTTGTAAACTTTACAGAGACAAGTCACAGCTGGAAGAAGTGGTCATGGCGGTCCAAAGGGAAGAGAAGGGAAATGTGAAGGATTAGTCAGAGACATCACCTGTAAGTCACAAAATGTTACTGCCCTGTATTCACCTAAATGATAGAGGATAAATACCTGATTGATGGGGGTCTGTCTGCTGAGTCCCCCACTGAGCCTGAGAATTGTTTTTTTTTTCCCCCCACTGGGTGGGAATCCAACCTGGCTGCAGCCATATATAGATGTGTCGCTTGGTGGATGGACGAACCCCCGTGGCTCTCATTCACTTCGATGGGAGTGCCGAAGATACCTGAAGTGCAGTACTCAGCTATCTGCGGCGCTCTTATTATAGAGAATGGGGGCCACATGGGCTCGTCCATCCACCAAGCAGAAGATGTGTGAAGTTACTTTCATTGTTAATGCCGTGTTGTTGATTTCTGATACTGAAGTAATACAGGAAGAAGAATTCTTAAAAACTGTTTCACTGTTTGTGTATGTTTATTGTACGACAATAACAGTGTGTAAACACAATTTTATATATATTTTTTTGGGAGGGGGCGTCTTTCGATAGTCCACCTCAGGCAGCAAAGAGGCTAGGTTCACCACTTTGTACGGGACAAAGATGGTGGCCATTATACAGTGTGGGGGCCATTACACTGTATGAGGACAGTGATAGGGGCCACTATATTATTATGGGACGACCCCACAGATGTAATATTGATTGCTGATGCTAAGCATAGGCCATCAATGTTAGAAAGGTGGATGACCTGTTTAACCCCCTACAGTTCTGGATAAGCCTTGCTTGGGGCTTGAACAAAGTGCATTACAGTTTACCCCGAGCAGGATGCATCCAGGAACACTGTCATTTTAAATGGCTCTAACTCTGGAGGCGAGGGTACTAGAGCCAATCTTGGTCTAATTTTAAAGCCAGGAAACATGGCTTTAAAATAAGACCAATATCATGTCTGTAGCTTACCTAGATTTTGAGATATCACTCGCTAAAGCGGAGGTGCATATACTGACACTTTTACTTTAACCACTTCGAAGAAAACATGCAGCTGACAGTGCAAGAAGAGGAGAAAATGATTTTAATATTATTCTGTTCCCGTCACTTCAGATAACCTCAAGGGAGGGGATACCATGGACTTTTGTTTGTGATATCTCAACTCCATTATTAATCTAAAACATATTTGACATACTTGTTGGTAAGTTCTGACCTCAGCATCTAAGTCGTTACAGAAAAAAAGTAAAAATAGACTTTATTCCCCTTGTTAATGAAAAAAATAAACACATAATTAATATCACCACATCCATAACAATCCCTAAAATAAAATTAGATGCCAGAATTGATGTTTTCTGAACATCTCACATCTCAAAAACAAAAAGTAATAACAACTTTTAGTCTTATTTACCGACAAAATACAAGATCTCGTAAAGAAAACATAGAGGGATAAAATATTACTGGTCGAAATCTAAAATTTGTTTGCTCGCTCAAGGCTTAAAATGCACATAAGGCATCAAAGTTAGGTGTCAGTAGTATTTATTTGAAACATAAATTCAAAATCTGCATTAAAAAATAAGTGAAAACTTTTTGTGGCACAGCATGCTTCCCCTCCTCCCTCCCACCACCACTGTCTCCCCATGGAACCTGTTATTAAAAATTTTAATTCAACCCCTGGATTAAACTAATTACATACAAGGGGTTTCCTCTGATTAGTTTTTAAAATTTGATCAATGTTACCTCACTGCTACAACCTTCTAAGGTCACTTGAATGGGGCCAGGCTGCAGTTCACTATACAGTGAGTTGTTGGATACCACTGTATAATCCATGAGGGTCCCAGAGGTTGAAATTACACTGATTATACTTTGATAGCATAACAAGATGACCATACTCTGTTAAAAACATATATATATATTTTCAGAAACATGTGACATGTATTAGTTGAGGGATCTTCCTGATACACCCCTAAGACATTTTAAGGTATATTAGTTGCCTGTGAAATGTAGGTAATGTAATCCCACAGATTTCTAGAATCGCAAATATATAACAGGGAATATTCACTAAAATAATTCATAACCTACATAAAATCTCCTCAAAAATATAAACATCTATACCACAGCCAATTAAAACCGAATAGTTTATTAATTCATGATGTAAAAACCAAACGGATTAAATTAAAAACCATTAAAAATACATATGAAGGATCGAGAGTCACAGCAAACATCACCCTTGCACCATATATAATTATAATGATATTTATAGTAGATGAAATGCGGTTAGATAAAGACACAGGTCTATCAAGTCCAACCTATGTCCAACCCAACAGTGTTGATCCAGAGGAAGACAAAAAACCTAAGAGGCTGATGCCAATTGCCCCATGTAAGAGGAAGGAATTCCTTCTTGATTCCAAATTTGGCAATCAGTATAAAACCTTGGATCAACTTGCCTTTACCAAAATCTAAAACCCATAACCCATAATATTTTCCATTTAAGAAAGGTGTCCAGACACCTTTTGATCACGAGTTTTCTTTGGGGCTGAAAGCTGGAGGTTGTAGCTGCTGCCCCTTTACCAGTACCACTTCTGATTAGTTATTGCAGTGTTATTAGGCATTGCATTATAGTTATTTATTGAGCCTTATTGCTTTCATGTATTATTTTTTTATTTAACTGCTCTAGATATTTGAAGAGTGAAGAAATCAGGCGATACCTTTTAGAGGCTAACTGAGTATATTTATAAGTAAGCTTTCAGGAGTACTCGCTCCCTTCATCAGACATGGTGTGATACAAGAACTGAAAATTAACAGATTTTTATACACATGGTTTTCAAAGCATTTTAGAGTCCTTAAAAAAAATTGCAATCTAAGTAGAGAAGTTATTTACAACAGGTCAAAAAAAACAGTCTGGAAACTTGTGGTGCGTGACGGAGGGATCAGTAATTCTTGCTGTTATCTGTTTGCTATCAGGAGGTGATTTGTGTCCCTCACAGGTCATACATAGTGTGATTTGAAGCTGGCATGAATATTGAGTTCAGTTCATGGTTCAAACATAGTGTGACATGAAGCTGGCATGAATATTAAGTCCAAATTGCAGAGTTTGAAATTTTTGCATAAATTTGTACTCCATTTCTTTCCTTTTCTCCTGTGTCTTAAAATGTCCCATTAAAACCACAACCCGCAAATCTTCAATAGAGTGGTTTTCTCCGGAGAAATGTGCGGCCACTGGGAGATTGGTTCTGCTGTTATTAATGGTGGATCTGTGTGAAAATGGCACCTCACCTTGCCTACATAAAAGGTGCATGACCTGCAAGCACATCCACACCGCTGACAGTGTACCTGTCCCACAGTCACAACAGGTGCACAGAATTAGGGGGACATTTTCCTGCAGGTCTTCCAATGTGGTGTACCTCATAATGTGTGTGCAATGTCCCACCACAGGCCTCTATGTGGGGGAAACAGGGCAGAGACTCAGTCAACGAATGAACTCACACAGATCCACCATTAATAACAGCAGAACCGATCTCCCAGTGGCCGCACATTTCTCCGGAGAAAACCACTCTATTGAAGATTTGCGGGTTGTGGTTTTAATGGGACATTTTAAGACACAGGAGAAAAGGAAAGAAATGGAGTACAAATTTATGCAAAAATTTCAAACTCTGCAATTTGGACTTAATATTCATGCCAGCTTCATGTCACACTATGTTTGAACCATGAACTGAACTCAATATTCATGCCAGCTTCAAATCACACTATGTATGACCTGTGAGGGACACAAATCACCTCCTGATAGCAAACAGATAACAGCAAGAATTACTGATCCCTCCGTCACGCACCACAAGTTTCCAGACTGTTTTTTTTGACCTGTTGTAAATAACTTCTCTACTTAGATTGCAATTTTTTTAAGGACTCTAAAATGCTTTGAAAACCATGTGTATAAAAATCTGTTAATTTTCAGTTCTTGTATCACACCATGTCTGATGAAGGGAGCGAGTACTCCTGAAAGCTTACTTATAAATATACTCAGTTAGCCTCTAAAAGGTATCGCCTGATTTCTTCACTCTTCCACTACTTTCAATGGCTAACACGGTACAACATTATACTACTAGATATTTGATGCTGATCAGTTTTTGGGCTACTAATTATATGTATATATCTGTAATGCATGATATTCATTATCATTGTTATATATGGTGCATAGGTGATGTTTACCATGTCTCTCCATCCATCATGTGTATTTTTAATGTTTTTTAATTGCATAGTTTGGTTTTTACATCATTAATTAATAAGCAATTATATTTTTAGTTGATTGTGGTATAGGTGTTTATATTGTTGGGGATATATATGTAAGTAATGGTCTGTGTGATAAGGAAATTAGATTGAGAGCCCTATTAGGGAAGGGGCTGATATGATTGATGGCAATTTCTGTAAGGTATTGCATAATATGTTGGTCCTATATAAGCAGCAGAAAATAACATTTGCTTTATCATGACTATTCTTAAAAATTGTGTCTACATAAAGATTTTAAGAGTTCTGACTTTGCTTTTAAATGTCGACATTTTGTGTAATGTATTATAGTGTAATATGCTAACTAACTATTCAATCTAACAATAACAGTTTGGAAGCAGAAAACACAATTAGGCTTTGTTACTTTATGTTGTACCCTAGTCACTTTATTATTCTATGATGAGTTTATGTATTTTTCAAGTGTCATGTTCAAATTATTCATTTGGAAAGCTAAGTATATGAGTATGTTATATCAGATGAAGCAGATGCTCTAATCATGTACAGACTAACTCAAGCAAAAAGCAATTTCCTCAATATTCTGTCATTTCATTGTCCATTTTAATATAATAGATAGTCATGATATAGTTATATGACAGACTAACAACTGCAGAAGCTACTAACAACACAGACATTAGTCTTTTTAGGAAAATAACTAGAACGGAAAATGAGAACCCAATAATGGCATTTCATAAATTGACCTCTTTAGTGGGACCAGTCGACTATACAATACTTAGTTCACACAGTGTAACTTTTAATTCACTTGCTCATGTAATCTCCTCAATGCTTTTATATTTCTTCTAAGTAAACAGCAGAAGGATAATAATTGGTTGTACTATACTTAATCCAATGGGCATTGAAACAAGTACCACGACTTCTGACTTTATACATTGTGACTTCCTGCAGATTATGTGACATTGGTGTAACAAAACTAATATTCTTTTATGAATACAAATTTCCATTTTAAGTCTATTGACCCAAAAAATGAATAGTTTTTTAAAGTTATAACTTTTTAAATACATTTCCTCACAGAAACTTTTTCAGATCCCCATATCCGTTAAGCACTTTAACCGTTTCCACTGATAAAGCTCTTTAAATACACTTAAGGCTTACCAAGGATGAAGGGACATACATTTCTTTATAAGTACATCAATCTTTGCTTGGAGATCAATGAAAGCATTGTGTTAATAGGCAGTTACAAATTAAAGTGTTTGATAAATCATTCTTGCCTAATTTTATTCTCTGTCAAATAATCTATTATTATTAATAATAAGTCATTCAGCAGCTCTTTTTTAAAAAAAAATCTTTTTATGTTTTAATTTCTATACCAAAAAGATTAGCAGTGGCTGCAAATTGTAGAATACTGAGAGAAAGCGATTTCTTCTCTTCTATGGAAGTGACAGAAGGACATCTTTAGTGAGAGATATATTGTCCCCTAGTGACATAGTGGCACAAAATGTAAAACTGAAAAATTGAGTGACATCAAACTAATAAGTAATAGTAATCAAATCACTACAAGAATCCATTAAATGTTAGATAGTCAAATCATTACATGAAGGGCTAATCATACATTTGCATAAGAAAAAATATAATCTTATCCTTAGCCAAAGATATTTAACAAATAGCCTTTCTGAGAGGGGCAAAGAAAAATAATTTGAAATATACCAAATTTTGTGTTTGTACACAATGCACTCAATGACGTGGGTTGTGTTTAATGTGTAAATGCTGCACTGTATTCCAGCCTGCTATGCCATCAGGGGCATGATATAATATTAGGATTCAATATAACAAAAACAACTATATTAACAAAATATTAAGATAACTGTAGAAGAATAATATCTATGCTAATATTTGCAAAACAAAATGTACAGTATATGAGTTATAAATTGTAATCAGAACTAAAGCACATTCCCAGCTTGTTGCATCTGTTCTACCCAACTTTGGATTTGCAGCTTTAAAATGATACTTACATATGCTCTGTGTAGCAGCATCCCATAAGGATGACTGAGCATTGTCAATGCCACTAAATACCAACATTCCACAGTGGACTGAGATTTTAGATCACTAAAGTAAAATACAGCCATCTTGTACTTTTAACCATTTTATAATGGCTATATAACATTGTATAAACATATCACTTAAAGGGGTTTTTTCATCTCAATGTTTCACCTTCTCTCCTGCCTACTCTCCATTGTACTTCCTGGTTTTAATGACAAGTTGGTGGAGTGTGTATTGTACAGCAGCATGCTTTCGTGTGCTTAGGAGTTACATGCAAAGCTCTGTTCTAGCCTTTATCAGTGCTAAGTAGCTATATACATTTTAAAGAGTCAATCTCAGTGAAGAGAAGTGACAGGAACACTTTCTAGGTACTTAGCAGTTTTACATGAGGCTTACTGAGCATTGTCAATGCTACCAAATACCAACATTCAACAGTGTGTTGAGATTTTAGATTAAAGTAAAATACAACCATCACGATCTTGTAACCATTTTATGATGTCTATGATACATTGTATAAAAGTATCACTTAAAGGGGTTTTTCAATCTCAATGTTTCGCCTTCTATCCTGCCTCCTCTCCACTCTACTTCCTTGTTTCAGTGACAAGCTGGTGGCAAGCTGGTGACAAGCTGGTGTAATGTACAGCTCAGGCCAGCAGCATGATATAGTGTGCTTGATAGTTACATACAAAGCACTGTTCTATCCCTTTGCAGGACAAAGCAGATATCTGCTCTTTCCAGCGCTATTAACAGTCAATTACAGTTAAGAAAAGAAGAGTGGCCAGGAACAGAGACAGAGTTAGTTGACCACTGCTGCCCGATAGCTAGATAGTCATCTGAAACATAGATTGTAGACAAAGTCTAGAACAGGTACTCTGTGCTTTCTACAAATATGCAAGTCATACAACTGAGCCCATCCATATCTGATATTAAAGCAAATGAGGATCATATTAAAACATAACTTTTAATTTTAAATGTTGAAAATCAGGCTCATTAACGACAAAAAATAACTCAAAATATATCTCAATAAATATCATACATGTATAAAAATTAGAACTCTCTTACTGGAGTCCATAAAGAAATTTAAAGGACATCACTTTAGGGATTCTTCAAGTTTAAGGCAGTTTGTGCTGGGAAGTGACATCATGGGGGGGGCAGGGTTATTGAGCCCTATATAGAGCAGAGGCTTTGAGCACTGCATTCATGTTGGCGTCTCACCATAGTGCTGACATCCAGGTTCCCCTAGACAGGGTTGCACTAGCTTTACTTTGATCCAATGATCTACTGAATCCTGTGACAACTGATTGAACTGGTATATTCTGTAATAGTTGGCTTTAACTTCTGTAACTCTTTAATGTGATTATAAATATATTGCGTGAACTTTTGTTTTATTGATTCACTCCTAGGTCCCCTGATGAATGTCTGTTTTATTAAATGGGCAAGAAATACGTTGATTGGAGTGTTTGTGTACATTAGGGCATTAACAGGGATAGCACTATGATCTGCCCTTGTTAGGGCGTGAGTTATATACAAAGGGAATAGGGATTGATATAGGGGAAGAGAGAACATCCTTCCACACCTGGCACAAACTGCCTTAAACTTGAAGAATCCCTATGATCACACACCAGCTCCTCCCACCCCAGTATGTCCTTCAGCTTCCCCCACCACAATGAGTTCTCCCCATGCGGCCACTTCCCAACAGACCAGTAAATCCAGAAATCCGTCTTTATCTGGCCACAGTCTGACCTTCACACGGGCCCAGGTGAGGAAGGAGATGAAAAAGATCAAGGCGAGGAAAGCCGCAGGGCCAGATGACATCAGTGCAAGCCTAATTAAGACTTGCGGGGACCAGCTGTGTGGTATAATTACATATATGTATAATATGAGCCTGAGGCAGGAAATAGTCCCTGAATTATGGAAATCTTCTTGTGTGGTACCAGTTCCAAAGAAACCCCACCCTATGGACTTCAACGACTACAGACCTGTAGCACTGACATCCCACCTGATGAAGATCTTAGAGAGATTGGTTCTCACACATCTCCGCCCTCTAGTGAGCCCCGCTATGGACCCCCTCCAGTTTGCTTATCGGCCGGGCATTGGGGTAGATGATGTCATCATCCATCTTCTGCACAGGGCTCTGTCTCACCTGGAGAAACCAGGGAACACAGTGAGAATAATGTTCTTTGACTTCTCTAGTGCTTTTAACACCATACAGCCCAGGTTATTGAGGGACAAGCTGGGCCTTGCTGGAGTGGACCACCACCTCTCCAACTGGATCCTAGACTACCTCACAAATCGACCTCAATACGTGAGAACCCGAGACTGTGTGTCAGGTACCGTGATCTGTAATACGGGGGCACCTCAGGGTACGGTTCTCGCCCCTTTCCTCTTCACACTGTACACTGCAGATTTTAGGTGCAACTCATCCAGCTGATACCTACAGAAGTATTCTGACGACTCTGCAATAGTGGGTCTCATCACAGATGATGATGACAGGGAGTACAGAGAACTGAACCAGGACTTTGTGGACTGGTGCCACCGGAACCACCTGAAGATTAACGCGGGGAAGACCAAGGAGATGGTGGTGGACTTCCGCAAAGGCAGAAGCCCTCCTAAACCAGTGGACATCCTGCGGACGGGCATCGAGATTGTGAACACCTATAAGTACCTGGGTTTGCTCCTTAATAATAAGCTGGACTGGGCAGATCATATGGAGGCCCTGTACAGTCATGGCCAAAAGTTTTGAGAATGACACAAATATTCTATTTTCACATGATCTGCTGCCCTCTGGTTTTTATGTGTGTTTGTCAGATGTTTTTATCACATACAGAAATAGAATTGCATTCATATTATGAGTAACAGAAGCTTATATTGACAGTTAGAATGAGTTAATGCAGCAAGTCAATATTTGCAGTGTTGACCCTTCTTCTTCAGGACCTCTGCAATTCTCCCTGGCATGCTCTCAATCAACTTCTGGACCAAATCCTGACTGATAGCAGTCCATTCTTGCAGAATCAATGCTTTCATTTTGTCTGAATTTGTTGGTTTTTGTTTGTCCACCCGTCTCTTGATGATTGACCACAAGTTCTCAATGGGATTAAGATCTGGGGAGTTTCCAGGCCATGGACCCAAAATCTCTATGTTTTGTTCCCTGAGCCATTTAGTTATCACCTTTGCTTTATGGCAAGGTGCTCCATCATGCTGGAAAAGGCATTGTTGAGCGCCAAACTGCTCTTGGACGGTTGGGAGAAGTTGCTCTTGGAGGACATTCTGGTACCATTCTTTATTCATGGCTGTGTTTTTAGGCAAGACTGTGAGAGAGCCGATTCCCTTGGCTGAGAAGCAACCCCACACATGAATGGTTTCAGGATGCTTTACAGTTGGCATGAGACAAGACTGGTGGTAGCGCTCACCTCTTCTTCTCCGAATAAGCTGTTTTCCAGATGTTCCAAACAATCGAAAAGGGGATTCATCAGAGAAAATGACTTTCCCCCAGTCCTCAGCAGTCCACTCCCTGTACCTTTTGCAGAATATCAGTCTGTCCCTGATGTTTTTTCTGGAGAGAAGTGGCTTCTTTGCTGCCCTCCTTGAGACCAGGCCTTGCTCCAAGAGTCTCCGCCTCACAGTGCGTGCAGATGCACTCACACCTGCCTGCTGCCATTCCTCAGCAAGCTCTGCACTGCTGGTAGCCTGATCCCGCAGCTGAAACACTTTTAAGAGACGGTCCTGCCGCTTGCTGGTCTTTCTTGGGCGCCCTGGAGCCTTTTTGGCACCAATGGAACCTCTCTCCTTGAAGTTCTTGATGATGCGATAGATTGTTGACTGAGGTGCAATCTTTCTAGCTGCAATACTCTTCCCAGTTAGGCCATTTTTGTGCAGTGCAATGATGACTGCACGTGTTTCTTTAGAGATAACCATGGTTAACAGAAGAGAAAGAATGATGGCAAGCACCAGCCTCCTTTTAAAGTGTCCAGTGGTGTCATTCTTACTTAATCATGACAGATTGATCTCCAGCCCTGTCCTCATCAACACCCACACCTGTGTTAATGGAGCAATCACTGAAACGATGTTAGGTGGTCCTTTTAAGGCAGGGCTGCAATGATGTTGAAATGTGTTTTGGGGGATAAAGTTCATTTTCTAGGCAAATATTGACTTTGCAAGTAATTGCTGTTAAGCTGATCACTCTTTATAACATTCTGGAGTATATGCAAATTGCCATTAGAAAAACTGAAGCAGTAGACTTTGTAAAAATTAATATTTGTATCATTCTCAAAACTTTTGGCCATGACTGTACAGGAAGGGCCACAGCAGGCTCTACCTGCTTAGGAAACTGAGAGCCTTTGGAATCCGGGGGGGCACTTCTTAGAACTTTCTTCAACTCGGTAGTGGCATCAGCCATCTTCTTTGGAGTGGCCTGCTGGGGGAGCAGTATATCAACCAGGGACAGAAATAAACTTGACAAGATGATTAGAAAGGCCAGCTCTGTCCTGGGGAGCCCACTGGACCCAGTGCAGGTGGTGGGTGACAGAAGGATACTGTCCGTGGTGAGCTCCATGCAGAAGAAGAAGTCCCATCCCATGCATGAGACTGTGATCGCGCTGAGCAGTACTGTCAGTGACCGACTGCTCCACCCTAGGTGTGAGAAGGAGCGCTATCGGAAGTCTTTCCTCCCCACCGCGGTTAGGCTGTACAACCAACACCGACCTAAGCGGAGATCATTACACACAGAGAACTGAAATATCTCTCTGCCTGTTAAATCCCTCCCCCCCCTCCTCTGCTACGTCCTATCTGTCTGTCTGCTATTAATGTAATGCCTCTCACCTTGGAACATTCCTGTACATGTTGTATTTGTATTTGTATCTGCTTATCTTTGCTGCTGTAACACACTGAATTTCCCCATTGTGGGACTATTAAAGGACTATTATTATTATTATTATTATTGATCCTCATTTGCTTTAATATATGGTCTAATTAGGAACATTTCTTGGGGCATGATTACAAGGACCTCAACATTGGTACTATCTGTATAATTTCCATCTAGATATGGAGAGCATTTGCCAAATCATCATACAAATGCTACTAACATGAAATGTTCATTATTTATGTCTAGAAAATAAGTGGATGATAGTTACATAGCAGATGAGGTTGGATGAAGACACCAGTCTATCAATCCCAACCAAAAACCCTACAGTCCCCTACAGTGTTGATCCAGAGGAAGGCAAAAAAACCCATGAGGCTGATGTCAATTGCCCCATGTCAGGGGAAACAATTCCTTCCTGACTCCAATCTGGCAATCAGTATAAAACCCTGGATCAACTTGTCCTTGACAAAATCTAGAACCCATAACCTGTAATATTTTTCTGTTCGAGAAAGGCATTCAGGCCATCTTTGAACTGTCAATGAATCCACCATCACCATTTCCTGGGGCAATATGTTCCATTGCCTCGCTGTTCTCACAGTAAAGAATCCTCGTCTATGTTGCTGGTGAAACTTTGTCTCTTCCAGACGTGGAGATAACCCCTTGTCACTGTCACTGGCCTAGGAGTAAAAAGATCAGCAGTTCCTTGTGCTGTCCCTTCATCTATTTGTACATTGTTATTAGATCTCCCCGTAGACGTCTTTTTTTTAAACTGAATAACCCCAAGTTTGTTAATCTCTCGTTGTACTCCAATCCACCCATTCCCCTAATAATTTTGGTCGTTATTCTCTGCACTCTCTCTAGTTCAGTTATGTCCTTCTGTTATGCCCAAAATTGCACGCAATAGTCTATGTGTAGCCATACCAGTGATTTGTATAGAGGCATAACTATGTTCTTCTCATGAGAATCTATTCCTCTTTTGATGCATCCCATAATTTTATTTGCCTTGGCGGCAGCTGCCTGGCACTGGTCACTGAAGTTAAGCTTACTGTCCACCAAAAGTCTTTTTCAGCGGAAGTCTTAAACAGTAATTTATTATTAAATACATAATCATACATTTTATTTCAGCTTCCTTAGATCCCCCTGTAATATTTTACTATCCTCCTCATTTTTGATTAGCTTACAGAGTTTAGTATCATCTGCAAACCTTCTCTGTAAACTCTCTATCAAGTCATTAATAAAGATATTAAACAGGAGAGGACCCAATACTGACCCCTGTGGTACTCCACTGACTTTGACCCAATCTGAGTATTTACCATTAACAAGCACCCTATGTTTCCTACCAAATGAGCCAGCGTGAACCCAAATGCATATGTTTTCCCCCAGTCCCAACATCTAATACATTACCCATGTCCAGTCTAGAACTCACCTTTTCATAGAAGCTGGTCAGATTAGTCTGACAGGACCGATTCCTCATAAACCCATGCTGATTGGGTTTTATAAGATTATTTACATTGAGATACTCCAGGATAGCATATCTTAGAAAACCTTCAAATATCTTACCCACCACAGAAGTCAGACTTACCAGACTATAGTTTCCAGGCTCACTATTAGACCCCTTTTGGAAAATTGGTACCACGTTTGCTATGCGCCAATCATTTGGAATAGACTCAGTCATTACTGAATCCTTAAATATTAGATGTAAGGGTCTATCTATCACCGTGCATAATTCCCTCAGAATTCAGGGGTATATGCCATCTGGACATAACGATTTCTCTATTTTAGTGCTTTGAAGGCGGCACCGCACTTCCTCTTGGGTTAAACATTTAATGGAGAGTTTACATCACCCCTACTCATGTTGCTGGCAATTGGATTTTCTTATGTAAATACCGTAAATTGGCCTTCCGGAAGTTTAGTGTTTTTGACCTCCTCTACGGAACATCTTTTTAATGTGTGCAAGAAAACTTATTATGTTGTTTTCACTATTACCTAGATAACCCACAACCTCCAATTTTGACAATGTGTCAGGTTCATTTGTTAAAATTAGGTCTAAAAGTGCCTCGCCTATTGTTGGGTCCTGCGCTAGTTGTGATAGCTAATTGTCTTTTATTACTGACAATAACTTGTTCCCTTTGTTGGACCTGCAAGTTTCTACCTCCCAGTTGATATCTGGGTAGTTGAAATCCCCCATAATAATGACTTTATTATGCTTTGCGGCCTCATCAATTTGTTTTATTAGTATATTTTAAGCTTCTTCCATTATATTTGGGGATTTATAACAAACCCCTATCAGTATTTTATTATTCTTTGTTCCTCCCTTAATTTCCACCCATAAGGATTCCACATATTCATTTTTCTCCCAGATGTCATCATGCAGGACTAGCTTAAGGCGGGATTTTACGTATAAGCAAACCCTCCTCCCTTTCCTATTGGTATGCTCCTTTCTAAACATAATGTACCTTTGTATATTTACAGCCCAGTCATAGCTAGAGTCCAGCCATGTCTCACTTATCCCCACTATGTCAGATTTTTCTTCCAACATTATCAATTTAGTTCTTCCATCATGTTAGTGAGAATTCTGGTGTTAGTATACATGCATTTTATGGCTTTATCTTTATCCCTACTCTTCCACTGCCTACTGGCTGTTCTAACCACACCCCCGCTCCACCCACCGTTAAATTATTTAGCTCTCTTTCCATGTCTACACTATCTTGCCCTCTACATCTGTTACCCTCCTTCAACCGCCTAGCTATCTTCTCCCCTAGAACAACTGCCCCCTCCCCCATTGAGGTTCTGCCCATTCCCTACCATAGAACCTGTAGCCCACAGCAAATTCAGCCCAGTTCTCTAAGAACCCAAACCCTTCCTTCCTACACCTGCTCTTGAGCCACTTGTTTAGCTCCCTAATGTAAGGGAATTGCTAGAGGAGCAATTGCCCAGTAGCTACTGGTGAACCCTGGGGGGAGGGGCATGACAAGACAGTGAGCCCTAAGTTGAACCCCGTCCTGTCCTTACGTACCTGCCTGAACTGTCCTAGGTGACAGACAACAACTGGGCAGCAATCCCTTCTTGAGATATAAGTGATAACACAGAACGCAGACAAGACAAACAACAACAAAAGGGAGGTCAGCTAGCTAAGGTAAGAGTCGGTAACAGTCGAGCAACGCAGTACAGAATCGAAATCCGAGAGAATAGTCAAGGGTAAAGCTAGAGGTCAGGAATATGAATATAGGTAACAAAACAGCAAGAGTAAATAGCCAGCAAGCACGAGGCAATAGCAAGCACCAATGTGACTTTTGCAAACAATAAATAGGAAGGAAGAGCCCTCCCCAGACTTGATAAGAGGATAGGCTGTCAATCACACAGGTAAGGCTAAGATTAACTATTAGTGGAGCAGAGGGAAACAAAGGTGTAGGAGATGGGTGTGGTGGAAAATCAATTACAGAGAAGAGGAAATAGAGCACTGTTCAGATGGAGCAACAAGAACCCTAAGCAAGGAATGAAAACAGAACACACCTCCTGTGCCGCAGCATACGAGCGGATGGCACAGAAGTTCAAACGGGTGTGGACGTAACACCTAATCTCCTGCTGCCTTTCCTATGTGGCCCATGGTAGAGGTAGCATTTCCGAAAATATCACCTTGGAGGTCCTTGCCTTAAGCTTCCTAGATCCCTGAAATCATTTTTAAGGACCTTCCACCTACCACTAGCTTTGTCATTTATGCCAATGTGTACCATAACCACTAGATCCACACCAGCCCCTCCCAGTAATCTATCAACCTGACCCTGTGTCGAACTTGAGCACCAGGAAGGCAACACACCATTCAAAGATCCCGGTCTTTGTGACAGAATGCACTGTTTGTTCCCCTAACAATTGAATCCTCCACTAACAGCTCCTGTCTAGCCTGCTCTGTACTCCTATTCCCCTTCTTAGTGCATCAGACATTCCCCTGGCTTTCAGAGGAAGTGTCTTGCTGCACTAACATACCCCTCATCTGCCAATTTAGCAAACTTGTTGGGGTGTGCCAGTTCAGGACTAACCTCCCTGGTACTCTTCCCTCTGCCCCACTGCTTTCTGTCACCCAGCTACCTCATGTTCCTACACCTTCATGCTACTCTCTCCCTCTGCACTTACCCCAGAAAGATCCTGCTCAGTGAGCAACAAACTCCTTTCCAGGTTATCAATAGATCTCAGTCATGCAATTTGCTCATTTAGATCCATGATCTGGGCTTCCAAATGTGCAACGTGCTTACATCTTGCACAGCAGTATGCCCCCTCAAGCGGCTAATCAAGTATAGAATACATGCTGCAAGATGTACGCTGGACTGCATTGCTAAACATGGCGCTTAGCAATGCTCCATGATATCACACAATAATTGGCAGCCTTCCATATTTGAGAGTGCATACAGAGATCAAATTATTAGGACCTCCACTGGACCCCAAAGAACAGAATGAGGATGAATTGTAATTAGTTAGATACAGGATATACTGAATCATTTCTAACAAATAAATATATCTGCTCAACTCTTCTTGCTCTATAGCATGCTGCCTGCATATAGGACTTCATTTCCACAGTGATAGGTTCCCTTTAAAACATCTATTATTCAAAATGCTTTCAAAGAAATAAAAATGTATAAAATGTTTTAAAACTCTTTTAATTTTACTTTGAATCAACATAAAGTAAAATGTGTTACATATTGTTAAGCGTAATTATTGAAACTTGTATTAATACAGAGAATGCATGTCTATGCATACATTAGAGTGTATAATGCTTCTAAATGTCACTATTAATAATTGGGAATAAACCTCTTTGGCAAAACAAATTAGTAGCAGCACAAACTGGGGAATAAAGCAGGAAAAATGCAAAGAAACCACCAAGGATCTCATTTGTTACTGCTATAATTTCTAAATAGCAACTCAATAAATACGTTTTCTGAATAAAAGATAAAACATTTTACAAATCGTAATCTTCTAAGGCATTTCTTGGGTATTTACTTGGCAATAGATTTTGGTTATTTGACATTAATTTTTAAAAATGCAAGTCTAAAATGTGGGACTTACACTTATTATAATTTTATACTGTAAGGTTCTTACAGATAAAACCTAGTGATCTGGGTTAGTGATTCATGTCATTCACCTTCAGCTCTTATTTTCCTATATTAATACTTACACTGTAAGAGGTTGTATTGCAGCTAATCCATATCCTACCTTACAAATAATATGTATATGTGCCCTTAAGAAAACATTTAGCGCTGCTATGTTATGCTCAAACTGTTTGTATACTCCACTGAGCTTGTGCACCTGGTAGCCCATGTTGTTGATGTTCTGATGGACTGCTGCAGTGGTCCCACTATACCCTGTCAAACTAGTTGGCACCAGGAACAGGTTTTTCTAGATACCAAACTGGTACCAACTGGATAAAAAGGTGTCACTTAGTTTTATTGTACTTGAAACGCTATACTGATGTGATGGTGAAAATTGTGACTGCTAAAACTGTGGCAGAAAGTTGGCAGGTGAGGATTACGCAGCATCTATAAATGACAGTGTTTGGTGCCAAGGGAGTGAGTATGTGTGTGGTAAGTACATGACATGCTAGGAAGACGTGCTATAAGAGAGGGAAGACCAGACACCAGTCAATACAGAGCAAGCCAGTGCAGAGTCTGATCTCACTGCATGCTAGGCGTGTGAGTGAGAGTTCCCATCTCCAGTGATCCCATTCTACAGCTATAATGGCACACTGTTACTTGAAAATGGTCAAATCTGGGAAATAAAGATCCCCAGATCACCTCAACACCCCCAGGGCCAAAAGCAACCTAGGAAAAATGGACAAATTTGTCTGCAAGAAGGTTGCGTCCTCCCCAGCTAGATTGCACAAGATGGCATTGAATCACCTCCACAAATCAGATGCCCCAGATTACTCGGGGACGGACAGCCTACCTGACTCAGGGGAGACCTCGAGCATAGCTGACCAAGGGTCTCTATCTTTCTGAAAAAAAGCGCTCTCACAAGCAGTGGCTCCAGTGTTGAAAGAACTGTCAGCCCTCCGAACTGAAACCAGGCAGATTGGGTAGAAAATTGAGATACTAGAAATTAACCAGACAACCATAATTGCACACAGTTCAGCCTTGGCAAGAGGCCTCTCCATGCCACTGATAGCCCTAAACACCACTATGCTACAGCTTGAAGACCAGGAAAATCGCTTGAAAAATCTTAGACTCAGGGGCATTCTAGAATAGTTCTTCCATTTGCCAGATACAGCAAAAAAACTCTTCTCTACCCTCCTGGGCCAAGAACTGTGCACCCCCATACTCTGGAACTCATTACCAAGACACATAAGACTGTCCCCTACAATCACAAGCTTCGAGAAGGCCCTGAAGACTCACCTATTCAGGAAGACCTACAACCTCCAATAACGCTACTGCCACCACACCACCATCTGAACAGCCTCTCCCCTCACCTTCTGTCTCTATCCCTCTTCCCTCATAGATTGTAAGCCCTTGCGGGCAGGGCCCTCTATCCCACTGTGCCAGTTGATCACTGTTAGTATTATATTTGTTTTGTATATTTTGTGTACTGTATGTAAAACCTCAAATGTAAAGCACCATGGAATTTATGGGGCTATATAAATAAACAATAATAATAATAACAAGTTATGCATTAAGAGGGAGCAAGTCTCTATATATTAGTACCTGGCCCCCTCTACAAGACACGTTGGCTTAAGTCATTTACAGACGACCTCAGGAACCATAAATTAACCTTTAAGTGGCTTTTCCCTTTCAACCTTACATTTCTCAAAAAAAATGGAAACCGCTGTACCATCAGAAACCCGAAAGACCTTGCACTTTTATGGTCCCTCCTAGAAGGCTTTTGATATTAACTATGATGGATGTACCGGTACATCCTTGCAGGAAGCCACTATGCGGACATACAGTATATAGTCTATGGGCGGTCCGGAAGTGGTTAAAATAAAAGACCCCTTGCCCCTCCAACATATTTTGTCTGTAACAAGGTATCCTCAGGGGTAATGGGGTATAGACCTGGGTAATATTACCACTCTCTTCCACTTGGAGACACTTTGCTAATAATTTTATTATTACTAATTTCTCTAAAATTAGTATTTTTACTTACATTTAATATACTGTATGTTAAGTCTTGTAGCATTTAGAACATGAATGGGAAATCGTTTTTTTTGTTTGTTTTTTTTGCCAAGAGGCATTTGGTTATTGTTTGTGCTATGCCATTAATGAGGGTTATCTTTTGTCTCATATACTTAAATTAGTGGATATCCCCTACCACAGTTTGGCCTCTCAAGTCTACCTGAGATGTGCCTCCAATCCCTTATTGCTCTATTCTACAGAATGGGTGACCTGGACCCTCTGATCAGGTCCAGTTAGAACAAATTCTCCCTATCCCCAACAACACCATCCCACTCCTCTAACCACTCACCCACACACTTGTTAAGCCTAGTCATCATTTTCTACAACTGGCTTCCCTAGCCAAGCCTGCCAAGGAGACATGGTTATCACAACCTTCTATGGAGCAGAGCATTCAGCATTATTATATACTGTTACTATGGTTACTTATGTGTTGTTCTTGTTTTGTTTATGATTTTTACATCTGAAGGACAGCCAGAAAGAAATGAATATGCTTGGGGAGCCCCTTTTTGAGCTGATGGCTTCGATAATTATGTCATCTCTTAATGTTAGGGGTCTAAATACCCTCCAACAAAGATCCCAAGTCATAGTAATAGTCTCAAAAAACAATGATCAGTCTTTTGATACCTACAGGAAACCCACTTGAACAATGACAGAGTTCCTATTTTGCTGCTAACATATTTTAACAAATGGTGCTATAGTACATATATGTCAGCCTCAAGGCGGTGTCACAATTGCTAAGTCCGTCCCTTTTTCCCATAGTCTCACCCTTTCTGATCCGGAAGGCAGCTTTCTATTTGTTAAAGGGAAAGTGGGCACGATCACAGTTTCACTGGCTTGTCTGTACACTCCCAACACCCACCAAGTAGACTGGCTATCACACACCCTAAGCAGATTTCATGATTTTTCTGAAGAAGTAAGAATCCAAATGGCCCTTTGGAGATGCCTCCCTGTTAGATGCCTGGCACTTGATAAATGTTTCCTCCAGGGACTACATGTTATACTCTTTCCTCATGGTTCCTTTCAGCACTTTGACTACATTTTTGTGTCAGCTAACCATATACTGATGATAGAGAATGTGGCTATTGGCCCCATGAAAATCTCTGATCACTCCCCAGTCATGGCCTTTGGGTTCCCACTCCCCTTCATTGAAACGATTTTCTCCCTGTATACGTACCCAAGCGTCAGGATAAAGGTCAATGGCCCCAGTTTCTGGAGTGTTTCAAATCAGTAATGGTACCTGACAGTGTTGCCGACTCTGAACATCCCTCTATATACTGGTGATGGAGACCCTCCTTCAATCCATCAGAGAGCACCCTGAGATAGAAGGACTCCAAATAGGGGAATACACCATAAAAATGCAGCTTTCGCTGATGGCAGCTTATGATGGTAACCAACCATTCTTTTGAGCCAAAGGCAAGAATGGCTACAAAAGGAATGGGGAATATATAGGAAGCACTTATACTTCTACCTTGTATTCAATCCACTTTTGGATTTGGCTCATAAACGACAGCAAAATATGCAACAATAAAAGCTGTGTGGGGCCTCAGCCTTAAGAGGATTTTATTTGGGAAAGAGTTTAAATTGTTTTTTTTAAATACGCACAAAATCCTGTTCTGACAGCAAAACATGGATTCCCCTTACGTCTGACAGCAGCACAATATGGGGTATCTCTGCCCCTGTGTGTTGTTTAGGACGGTGGAAACTTTAATTAGCACCAAAATTAAGAAGGTGCCTCCTACTGGCCCTATAAGAGGGCACCAGAGACCTCCCTCCACTGTGTTTTTTTCTGTCCTGTGTGGGACAGGTGGACGGAGGTCTCTGGTGACCTCCCGTTGCTAGGGGTTTTTCCTACTCCTGGCTTACCTTTAGGGGGTACCTCAGTCCTTTCTGATGTCCCAAAAAGTCTCCGGTCCTTCGGGCCTTTTCTGCTCCGCAGCGCAGTGTTACCCGGCTCATCGCTCTGCAGGCAGCGCGATCTCGGAAGTAAGCGGGGAACCTCTTCACCCGGAACCTTTTCTTCGGTCCCATGTTCCCCGGGGAAGGAAGCCTTTGCGCACCACCGCGGCCTACTTCAGGTTTTCTCAGAAAAGTGCGGTAAGTTTGAAAATTTAAAATTTAAAGGCAAAATATAGAATTGATTTTTGCTGCTTGTATTTTGAGCCTCTGGCTTAGGCTTATGCTCCTCTATGTTCCATTATGGCATTTGACCTGGTTTGGCGCAGTATGAATGTTTTCTTTGTTTGGCTCCTCCCCTCGCTGCTGGATTACATTTAAAAGGTCTTCAGTCCTTTACTTGGTGAGGTCATGGGTTCTAGCTCCTCTGCTGCGGTTTGAGGTGTTTGGTTTTTTTCCTGACGGGATCTTTTTTTCTCTTCAAGTGACCAATTTAAAAAAGTAAGGTACCCCTTGGTTTTTTTTCTTCTTGTGCGATGCTTGGCAATCTTCCATTCTACATTGTCATGTGGCTTTTGATGTTTCAGATGTCATCTTCTGCATCAGATAACGGCAATGGGCTTAGGAGGAAAAAGTCCTCTAAACGTAAACACCTAATGTGTTTGGATTGTAATACTCCTTTACCTGACGGCTATGATTTTACCCGCTGTCGCCAATGCCGCGGACCTCCGTCGGAAGAACCTTCTATAAGAGAGGTTGTCACTTGGGTAAAGGACTATATGGAGGAGTCTCTTAAGGAGATCCGTTCTTCCATCACCCAGATTGCCAAGAGACCGCAGGTTGAGACACAGTCTTCCCTACGGATTGCTGACGAAGATTATCAGATAGTGGACGAGACACTCTCATCTGACGATTCCACTGAAGATCCCAGCAGGCCGTGCTTCCCACTTGAAAAATTAAGCCGGCTGCTGAAGTCCATCCGGTCTAAGGATCGTGATGTTGATGGGGAAGCCTCCACGTCCACCTATAGAGGGCCTAGGGTCTTCCAAGTGGACCAGACATTACAAAAATTAATGTCCTCAGAGTGGAAATGTTCTGAAAAACCTCTTGTGGTTCCTAGGAGGTTCAGGGCTTTATTCTCTGTTGCTCAATGGGATCAATGGGGTCCTCCTCCCAAGGTGGATATGGCGGTGGCCAAACTGTCCAGCCTCACTATGGTACCATCAGATGTTGGATCAAATTTGCACGACGCCATGGTCAGGCGCATCGACAGTACCCTCAAGAAGGCGTATTCAGCTGCCTTGGCCCAGACCGCTGTGGCGGTTGCGTCTTGTGAAGTGTCAGCCACAATACGCACTGACCTGGTCCACCTCGAGAGGGACATCGAGTCTGGAGTCTCCAGAGACGAGCTGCTAGGGTTTCTAGGCTCGGTTTCCCTGGCAGCTGAATATTTAGCGGAGGCCTCCCACCATCAATTAAGGCTGGCGGCCAAATCCCTGGCACTTACCAATGCAGCAAGAAGACCTCTATGGTTAAAACCCTGGAGAGCTGATTTCCCCTCAAAGTATAATTTGTGCGCATTACCCTTTGAGCCAGGTAGAGTCTTTGGCAGTGCCCTAGACGAGATCCTGGAGGGCTTGGCCGATAGGAAAAGGGGTAAAACTTTACCCCAGGCCTTTAGAGGTAGATCTGACTCTGGCCGTGGTAAAGGCTATCCGCCTCGTCGTGGATGGCAGTCCCAAAGAGGCTCTAGATATTCCTCTAGAGGCGCCGTCCGAAGATTCCCGAAGTCTGATGATAAAAAGGACATCAGGAGCAGTCTTCCTGTGGCCGAGATTCCTGTCGGGGGTCGTCTCTCCCATTTTTTCAACTGCTGGCAGGAAAAAATTCGAGACCCATGGGTCCTGCAGGTAATCCAAAAAGGATATGCAATAGAGTTCCTCCATCCTCCTCAGGATCGGTTTGTGTTAACTCGCAGCCTCCCTACAATGCAGTAGACTACATTGGAATGCTCCATCCGAGAGTACATTCACAAGGGAGCCCTGGAGGAAGTCTCTTCTCTAGAAGAAGGATTCGGTGTCTATTCTCCCATCTTCCTGGTACCAAAGCCGGCAGACAAGTGGAGAATGATCATAGACTTAAGGTACCTCAACTGCTTCATCAAAAAGAAGCACTTCCGTATGGAAACCATAAAAGTCTGTCACCACCTTTCTCCTCCAAGGCGATGTTTTTGTGACTTTGGATCTAAAAGACGTTTATTTGCATATTCCTATTTATCCTCCACACAGAAGGTTTCTAAGGATTGCCGTAGTAGTTTCTGGCCACAGGAAGCATTTTCAATTCACAGCACTACCATTCGGGATCTTCTCTGCTCCCCACACCTTTACAAAGGTAGTGGGTCCTATAGCGGCCGCCCTCAGACTTCAGGGGATATTCGTGGTGCCTTATCTAGATGACTGCTTGATAAAAGCCCAGTCAGAGTCTGTTCTGCTCCAGCATCTACAGACAGCCGTTTCCCTATTTCAGAGTCTGGGATGGCTTATAAACTGGGAGAAGTCAGTAACGATCCCTTCAACCCGAAGGAAGTTAATCGGCTACTTACTGGATTCAGTCCGCCTGCAGGTCTCCTTGACACCAGCAAGGAAGGAGAAACTGGTCGGGGCAGTCCGGCAACTCTTCAAAAAGCCGATAGCCTCCATCAGAACATTGATGAAGATCCTGGGCTTGATGTCTTCCTCAGTGGAGGCAGTCCCATGAGCCTTGTGGCACTTACGTCCCCTCCAGAAGGAATTACTAGAGGCTTGGGATCGCTCCCTTCTTACACTCAGCAAGAAGATTCGACTCTCCCCCAGGACCCGTCTTTCCCTCAAGTGGTGGTAGCACCTGAAAGAGGGAAGGTCCACGGTCCAACCATCTTGGACCCTGTTGACTACAGATGCATCCCTCTTGGGATGTGGAGCCCATTTGGTCGAAAACTCTATAAAGGGAGTCTGGAGCACTCCAGAAAGAAGGACCTCATCCAACTGGAAGGAGCTCAGAGCTGTATATTGTGCCTTACTCCATTTCTCGCCTCTTCTCAAGGGAAGAGCAGTCAAAATCCGGTCAGACAACATGACCACAGTGCTGTACGTGAACAGACAGGGAGGCACCAGATCACCAACCCTCCTCAGGGAGGCAGATCTGATATTTACATGGGCAGAGAAAAAGCTAATCCATTTATCCGCAGTTCACATCAAGGGCTCCCTGAACATAGTAGCGGATCGGTTGAGTCGGGGTCATGCCGTATCAGGAGAATGGTCACTCAATCCAGAAGTCGTTCATCAGATTTCCCTGAAGTGGGGTCTTCCAGAAATAGACCTCATGGCAACCCGACTCAACGCCAAGGTGGAGACGTTCTGTTCCCTTTACCAGGAGGACAATCCCTTGGCAGTGGATGCCCTGTCCATCCCTTGGAGATCCAGGCTGGCATACATCTTCTCTCCAATTTCAATAATACCGAAGGTATTGATGAAAATCAGACAGGACCAAGTCTCTGTGATAGCCATCATTCCATTCTTGCCAAAAAGAGCTTGGTTTTCCCAACTCATGGCGATGAGTCGAGGGATATATTGGAGGCTTCCCCCCCATCCAGAACCTGGTTTCCCAAGGATCTCTGAAGTGCCAGGATCTCTGGAGATTCAACCCGACATCCTGGAGGTTGAGCAGTCCCTACAGCAGGATAGAGGACTGTCAGAGGCCGTTCTGAAGACCCTTTCTTCTGCAAGAGCAGACTCTACCAATAAGAACTACCAGAGGACAGCCAAGATTTTCATGGAGTGGTGCTCTAAGAAGGGTATTAATAATCTTCAACCTTCAACGGCTGATATTTTAAATTTTCTTCAGGACGGTTTGGATAAGGGCCTTGCCCCTGCCACTTTGAAAGTGCAGATTGCGGCCCTCTCCGCTCATTTGAACAGACGTCTGTCTCAGGATCCTCTGGTTGCAAGGTTCCTTAAAGGGGCAATGAGGCTAAAGCCCTCAGTATCATCTCCAGTTCCCCAGTGGGACCTTGCGATAGTCCTTACAGATTATGGAGCTAAAATATTTAGCCTACAAAACCACTTTTTTGTTGGCTATTACATCTGCAAAAAGAGTAGGGAAACTCCAGGTGCCCTCTTATAGGGCCAGTAGGAGGCACCTTCTTAATTTTGGTGCTAATTAAAGGTTCCACCATCCTAAACAACACACAGGGGCAGAGATACCCCATATTGTGCTGCTGTCAGGACTAAGGGAATACAGATTGACATTACAATCAACGATTCACATCTACTCCCATAAAGAGATCATTTTTGGTAGCTTTTTTTTTTCCGAAAAGTCAATTCTTCATCACTTTTCAACTAGGCACAGAGCCACAAATTTGTCTCCCAAATAACAATAAGCCTGTACCACAAGTCATCAAAATGGGTTAATTTATCTATAAAACCATTGTTTTTTGCCATATAACTGCCATGTGTGTCTAAAAGACCGCAGGCAAACTCCTTTCCCCCAAAAAAGGGTAACTTTTGGATTGTATTAAGTGTTAAAATGCATAAAATTGAGTGACAGAGCAGTGTATGGTTAAACTCAGAAATTGTATCCACTGCTTACCATAAGTTTTTCCATAGACATACATGTCACTTTTACTTAGATTTAAATTTTGCTATGTTTGCCTTAGAGAACTAGAATTTGGATATATAGATTCCTGACAGTGGTATACACTATATTTTAAGCCAATTTAGCTTCAATAGTCTTTATTAAAGTTTTTACAAGTTAAGAAGAACAAAGGAAAATAACATAGAAGTATATCATAATCGTAAGCAGGATATTAGAAAATGTATAGCACGACCCTGACAATAATAGAAAAGGCACATACTGCTATCGCGCATTGAAATAAAACCAAACAAATTAATGTATACAGAACATTAAACATTAGAGGCACCATAATTGAGGCTTTAGCGAAAAAACATCAAACGCGTTAAGCGTACAGACAACAATGTCTCGGATCTGGCTAAAGGAGGATTACATAAGTCTTAATGAGGTAAAATAAGTTGAAGTGAAAGGAGATGGAAAGAACGAAATGGGTGGAGGTAAGGAAGAGCGACAAGAGCTGGAATAAAATGAAATTAAATTAAACTAAACTAAAATAGACTAAAATAAAATAAAGAAAAATAAAAGTAAAATAAAATAAAGAAAAAAAGAAAAGTGTATTACGTTAGGCCTTAAACAAATGAATACATATTACCCTGTATATCTGGATTGAATCCAGCAATCCCAAATGGTCACAAAAGAATGGTATGAATGGTTACCTAGAGCAATGATCTTTTCATAAGCAAAGTTATTATTAACGGCAGACTGTAGGGCCGAAAAAGGTGGGGGAGAGGTCGATTTCCATCTTTGCACTACCATCAACTTGGCAATAGTTAAAATCTTGCATAAGAGTTTCTTATACGGGCTCAGAGCACTAGGAACTCTGAGCAACAAAATAGCCAGATGTGGAGTATACTGAAGCTGGAAACCGAACAGTTCTGAAAGAATATCAAATACTTCTGTCCAGTAAACCTGAATCATCGGAGATTGTCCCAAAATATGGAGCAAGGTTCCCCTCCCCTCACAACCTCTCCAGCATACTCCAGAGATGGTGGGGTAGGCCAGCTGTAAAACAAAGGGCGTACAATACCATCTCAACGTAATTTGAATTGCCGTTTCAACATGCGTGCTACATTTCAAGGAAGAATTAATCAGTTTAATAGCTCGTTGCCATTCAGTGGTAGTAAAGGTCACTCCCAAATCTCTTTCCCAATAACGAAATGAGTTAGAGTTGTTTAGGAAGAAGTATCATCCATCATGTCATACCGAACCCTCAGACCTCTAATTTTTTTTTTACATCCATGTGAAGATCATGCTATTATGAGGTGTAGGGGTGGAAGGGTTTTCACACAGCAAATGCAGTATTCGAAAATGCGTGTAGAAATGTCTCATAGGGATCTCAAACTTCTGTCTCAGTGCCGTAAAAGATAAAACTGTTTTACTATCAGAGTATAACTGAGAAATTTGGGTAATCCCCTTGGCTTCCCACCCTGAGACATCTAAATCCTCAATTGCCCAAGATAGAAGGGACAATGGCATATCAGAGACATTAAAATGTTTCGTAGGAGTCGACTTCCCATGAAGCATCGCCCATGCAGCCAAGGAGGCACGCATCATTGGGGAAAATGATTTAGGCGGTGTGATGTTCCAAAAGGGCAGCAACAAAGTATTCCCAAGCCTTAAATGCGCTATAAAAGAATGCTCTATGTGCAGCCAGTGAAGCTAAATAATAATTACGCACTATGGGAACACCCAGGCCTCCAGCAAGCTTATGTTTAAACAGAAAACTTCTGTTAATTCTAGGCCTTTTGGCATTCCATATATATTTCGAAACCACTCTCTGCACAGTTTCAAAAAATGAAACAGGGAGAGAAATCGGAAGTGTGTGGAACAAGTAAAGAAGTCTAGGCAATAGTAACATCTTAAACGCGGCCACCCACCCAATCCTAGAGACATCTGTTAGTAGCATGCAGTCAGTTTCATCTTGTAAAGTCTTTATCACTGGCAAATAATTTTGTCGATAAAGTGACCTAGGGAAGGAAGATACGTGTATGCCCAAATATTGAATGCTATCCGTCCTCCAATCAAAATTGTATGTTGACTGGAGCAAAGCAGGGTAGAGGGAACACTAAATAGAAGGGCCTGCGATTTTGACAAATTTAGTTTATAATAAGACAGCAGTCTGAAAGTATCCATAAGGCACAGTAGGGATACCCTTGGATTATTTAACATAAGAAGAATGTCATCGGCATAAAGCAATATAAGATGGATTCTATCCATTACAATATCGCCTTGTATGCCAGGGTCTAGTCTAAGGTTTTGGGCCAGCGGTTCCATGGAAAGGACAAAAATCAAGAATGACAATGGGCATCCCTGTCTAGTCCCATTAGTAATTAAAAAAGGGTCCAACACGGTGCCATATGTAAAAACTCTGGCAGAGGTGCCTCTATGGCTCCCAAAATCATGCTGGAGAACCCCATAACTCTAAGAACCGAGAAGGCATATGACCAGCAAATGCGATCGAATGCCTTCTCGGTATCCAATGCAAGCAGCACCACCTCCATAGACCCCAAACCAATATGATGAACCAAATTCAAAACTCATTTGGTATTTTCATAGGCTTGACGCCCTTTAATGACTCCTACTTGGTCATAGTTTATCAAACTCGGGAGACAGTCTGCTAGTCGTGTTGCAATTAGTTTAGCATAAATTTTCAAATCGGAGTTTAACAAAGAAATAGGTCTAAAATTCTGGGGCGAAGTTGGGGCCTTACCAGGTTTGGGCAAAGTAACCACCAATGCCTCTTGTTTTTCCCGAGGGAATGATTTAGAATCAACTGTGGTCTTCAAAAAGGACAACAGCGGATCCAGCAGAATCTGAGAGAAATTTTTATAGTATTCATTAGTAAGGCCATCTGGGCCTGGAGACTTGCGGGAAGGCAACAACTTAATTGTTAATAGTTCCAAAGTGGTTATGGGAGCATTTAAGGACGCTAGCTAAACCTCAGTGAGCCGGGGCAGCTGGGCTGATTCCAGAAATATGTCATTATCCGACTGTGTGGGGGGAACTACAGAAGAATCTTCGGCTATATTATAAAGATCAGCATAAAGGATCAAAATGCGTCAGCTATACCCTTAGGGTCGTAAATTGTGTTTGTTCCGTCCTTACTATGGAGGAATTTGGCATGTCTCTGTTTAAGTTTAGAGGCCAACAATTTACCTGCTTTATTGGATTGAGAATAATAAGTGGCTCTCACTCACTTTAAATTCTTTTCATATTTATGTAGCAGACAAGTAGTAAGTTGGCAGCGTAACTCTACCAATTTAGCTGTATTTGAGGGAATAGGAGACTTTTTGTTACCAGTATCTATGATTTTTATTTGACGTATAAGCCGGTCAATCTCCACTAATCTAGTTTTCTTTTCAATGTGCCCAGGTGGATAAAGGTACCCCTAATAAAGGCCTTATGAGAGTTCCATAATATCTCGGGGCTAGATGCCGATGGAGTATTAACCTGAAAGAATTCCCTCAGATCACACTCCAGAACTGCCTTAAATATATACAGTAGGATCAAGGTCAGTCATATTTCTCTGACAAAGTAAGCGTAACTGCCGCATGGTCAGACCAGGTTATTTGCGAGATGGCAGGCTGTATGATAAGAGGGAGAGTACCTTGGTCCAACAAGAATAAATCAATACGAGAGTAGCTATTATGTGCGGACGAAAAAAAGTATAATCTCGCTCAGTGTTCTGCAGAATATGCCAAGCATCAAATAGGTTATGACGCCACAAAGTCTGTGAGAAAGAGGGCAGTCACTGGGAGAGGCCAGACGTAGTATCCACCAAAGGGTCAGGTGCAGAGGCGTAGCTAGGGGTTCAGCACAGGGGGGCGAACATGTCCAAGTGGGCCCCCAACTTGGACATGTTTGTATACTGATACTATCAGTATACGGTGAGCGTATAGTGGTATATAGCAGCTCTACACAGGGCTCTGCAGACAATTTAGGTGAATACAGGACAGTAACATTTTGTGACTTACCGGAGACGTCTCTGACTAATCCTTCACATTCCCCATCTCTTTCATCCGAACGGCCATGACCACTTCTTCCAGTCTCTGTAAAGTTTGCAACACAGACATCTTTGGCTCCTCACTTTTCCAGGCCCCTGACCCACATTGTCCTCACCTACACAAAGCCCCCATCCTGCTGCTACCCCCAATTATAAAATATATAATATAACCCCCTATAATGAATAATACCCCCAAGTGCATCTTTAAATTAATAACTTTCCTGTGCACCCCCTTTAAATAGTGCCCCTTATTAATAATGTCCCAGGTATTTCCTAATTGAAAAGGGAAAAAAAAAAAACATGGGAAAAAAAATTATTGGGGTTCCAATACCCGGGACCCCCAGGATCAGCTGTTTGAATGAACTGTGGTACCTGTGTAAGCGCCGTGACCCCTTCTCTATTTACATAGTGTCATTCTTTTCATAGCGACCATGTAATGTAACTACAGCCTCGTCCTATACACATCTATGTGACAAGGCTGTAATTATATCACACGGACACTATAAACAGACAGCGTGTGATATAAACAGGCACCGGGACCCCTTCATACAGCTGATCAGTGGGGAGTCACTTATCTCTTATTGATGTTTTATTCTGAGGATAGACCATCAATAAAAATGAGATGGAAAACACCTTAAGGCCAAGGCCCCACGTGGAGTCCCGCAGCAAAAAACAGCTGTGGGAAAAAACGCAGCAGAGACGCATCGCGGTTTTTCCTGCAGCACTTTCCACAAAAAGTTCACAGAGGTTTCCTCTGCGGACTTTCTGCTTCAATTATATCTATAGGGAAACCGCCGGCATTTCAGTACTTATAATTGACATGCTGCGATTTCCAAAACTGCAACTGTTTTGGAAATCACAGCGTTTCTGCTGCGCATATTTTACTGCAAAGTGGGGATGGGATGGGGCCCCTTGTGGCGAAAATCCACAGAAAAAAACCGTGGCATTCTAGCAAATCCCATCCACACACTGCGGAAAAATAAGTGCAGCAGACACACTGCGATTTCCAAAAACTCTGGCGGTTTCCATATAGGTGTATTGAAAACAGAAAGTCCACAGAGGAAACCTCTGCGGACCTTCTGTGAAAAGCGCTGCGGGAAAAACCACAATGTTACCACCATGGTTTTTCCTGCAGCCCGCTACGTGGGGCCTTAGTCTTAATAAAGCCCAAGTGCCATTTTCATTAAATTAAATTGACCCTCATATTATGCCCCTGATTCCCCCTGACATAAATAATGCACCCCTAATGACCCCTTATATCAATGACCACCCCCTTATGTTCATAATGCCTCCTAATATAAATGATGCCCCCTAATGGCTCCTTATCTAACTAACCTCCCCCTTGTATTAATAATACCCCCCAATAACCCTTATATAAATGACCCCCCCATCGTCATAATGCCCCCTAATGAATCCTCCCTTATAGTTATATTTCCCCCTCCTAACCACCCCTTATACTATTAATATACCCACAAAAAAAAAGTCATACTCACCTACTTGCGATGATGATGAATGGAGCCGCCGGCGCTTCCTCCCTGTCCACGCACAGGACGTCTGTGTCTGAGCGCGGGCGGCGCGATATTGTGACGTCATCGTGCCGCCCGTGCTGAGAAGCAGACATCGTCTGTGGTCTCAGCGTCTTGTAAACTGCAAGCCCGTATTGGCTTGCGGTTTACAAGACAGTTAAGCACCAGGAAGCCTTTTAACTAGATCGGTGTCTGCAGACACCGATCTAGTTAAAAGCTAGCTACGCCTCTGACTGTAGGGTTCAGTTTTGGGATTCACTGTCACCTGACCTATCTGATACTGATGACCTCTCCTATGGAGAGGTCATCAGTATCAAATATCTTCAAAACTAAACAACTCTTTTAAAAGTGCTGAAAAGGGACACTGTTAAGATCACACAAATACAGCCTATTAAACTTAGTACTGACCACTTTTGAAACTGCAGCTTGGCCTAGAAGGACCCTGATGTGGAGGACAGCAGACGACCTGTTGCTACTTTCTGCAGTACCTGTTAGCACATAGAGCACAGGCAGGGACCAGGGGGCGGAGTTTCGGCGCCCTGCGCGTCACATGCCGACGCTCTGCTCTAATCAGTTGCAGGTATCGTTCCCTGCTCAACCTCAGTCAGCCAGTAAGCGGTGAGCAGGATAGGTAAGCGCTGTAAAAGTCAGCAACGTGCGCTGCTCAGCGCTACACATCTTGGGCTGGTTCCTCACTCGGTTAATATGTCTTCCTCAGCCAGGGAGTGAGGAACCAGTCTAGGATGTGTAGCGCTAAGCAGCTGATGTAGATAGAAATCTTTTGATACCGTTAGTGGGCCCCCACCTTCTCACTGGGCCTGGGGCCGTCGCCCCCTCTGCCCCCCCGCTAGCTACGCCTCTGGTCAGGTGCCATATTGAAATCTCCATCAGCAATAAACAACCCTGCTTTCTTTTTTCAATAGCTTTCAAAAACCTCCCAAAAAATGCTACCTGTCTCTTATTGGGAGCATGGACAGACACAGACGTATAAGTAACATTATTGATGAGACATACCAATATAACAAAACGTCCTCCATGGTCTGAGTATTGAGACAGCAACTGAAACGCCACTGAGTCTCTGATCGCGATCAATTCTCCTCTACGTTTGGAGGAATAATGAGCATGAAACATATGAGGGTATGATGGGTGTTTAACTCGGGTAGCATTCTGTTTCAAAAGGTGTGTCTTCCGCACTGCTAAAATATCACATCTCTGAAATCGAACCTCACCCCACAAATTAGCTCATTTTTGAGGGGTATTCAAATTCCTAACATTCATGGACGTAATCTTAAGAACCATAATGCAGATCTAATAAAGCTATAAGAATCACCACATATAGACTGATTAAATATAAGCAAGAAAGTAGGAATCTGCCTCCGTGCCAGGGAGCCGTTTCAACCATGGTGCCAGAACCTATAAGAAATAAATCAACCAAACCATAGAACCTAAGAACAATCAAGCCTAAAAAGGCAAGTAACACAGTACACCAGACCAGCAGCTGTTGTGATCTTGGCGGGATAAGTTCAGCAGCAGCAGACATAGGAAGATCCTAGATAAGAGCGAGCCTTCAACTTTTAATCCCTGTGGCAGGAAATTTTCGGGTCTTCTCTGGATGCCAGCCATCAGACAAGGGATCGTGTGGTTTCGTATGAGGAAGATCAACAATAGGAATGTTCCATTTGCGTAGCAATTTTTTTCCCTCTTCTAAATTTCTAATTACATGAGTAAGATTATCTCGGGTTATCATTACTCGGACCGGGAATCCCCACTTGTATAGGATGTGATGTTGGCGAAGTGCTGCCGTAATGGGGATAAGTTGGCATCGTAGTTGTAAAGTTGCAGCCGACAGATCTGAGAAAATGGAGATCTTATGGGATGGTTCAGGAAGACGGTCTAATTTACGAGAAGCTAATAACACTAAATCCTTAGTGAGAAAAAAGTGAATCCTCGCTAGGATGTCTCGCGGTATTGATTTGTCCAAATGCGAGGGTCTGGGGACTCTATGTGCTCTGTTGATAGTTAAGTCCATACATTGAAGGTCAGGCAATAAGGCACGCATCAGACCCTGAATGAAAGTAGTTAACTCTCCCGCAGCAACCATCTCCTGAATTTCAAATTGTGCCTTCTTGACCGATCCTCCAGATCAGCTAATTTAGCCTTTAGAAAAGCCACATCTTTTTCCACATCATAGTGGGCATCTATAAGGTCATTGTGGGATGTGGTAAATTCCGTCATCTTAGATTTTATATGTACAGTACAGCCTTTCAGATCTTGAATATCGTGATCAAGTGGTGTGATCATAATAGACATATCTGCCTTCAATGACTTACAGAAGGCTGTCAACATAACTTTCATAGAGGCCTCAGTCAGTAAATTCCCTGATGCTGGTATGTCAGCGAAAAAATCAACGCATAGAAAGCCAGAAATCACTCAAAACACTGCTAATGGTATTTGGGTGCACATATTAACCCATTGATAGCACAAAAAGACCTTTTTTAAAAATAATTTTTTTGCCCGGAAAACCCCTTTAAGTTCACCATAGGTCAATCTACTCACCTTCCAGTGAGCAAAAGCAAATCCCATAGGGCATGGCAAGTATCCCAGACGATGTAGGAGATTGTTGACTTGCCATGACAGTACTGGAAGTGCATGGGGGAGAAACTCTCGCCTTTTGCCAGATACCTTGAAATAAAAAAAAAAAGAAAAAGAAATATATATAAATACTAGAGGAAGGACCCGGCTTCGCACAGGTATATTTCATTTTTTGTTTGTGTAGTGACCCCATAAGAATTGGCCAGTTTTGCACTTGACATCAAGTATGGCAGTTCAGTATAGGTACAGTCTATTTATGGCTGTGTTGCTATGGAAACCTGGTAAATGAAATGTGAACTTATATTGGCTGATGCACGTCATATGACTGAATATTTAAGGACCTGCGAACCGCTATTGACTCATACAGGTCATAAATAGCTTGGTTGCTATGGAAACCTGGTGTAAAGCTGTGTGTATGTCAAGACTGAACCTGCGATTTTCCATTGGTCCATAAGTGTCATGTGATCATGTGCATCTCAGTTTGGATATCAGTGAAGAACCTGCGATCGGTTGTTATGGAAAACCTGGAGTAAAGCTGTGTGCATGTGACCTTGTGTAACAGTGTCATCCACAGTGCCCTGCCCCTTTAAAGCTGACCTACAGCAGTGAAGAAAAATGGCTGGGTTGTTATTGAAACCTGGAGTGCAGCTGTGTGCATGTGGCTGACAATGCTTTGTCAGATTGGAGACGGGCTTGGGTCTTCTGGGGAGTTTCAGCAGCTCGCTGTTGTCTGTAACATACCTTATCAGATTGGAGACAGGCTTGGGTCTGCTGAGAGTTTTCATTAGCTCGAGCAGCAGCCATGCGTTTTGCTGCAGGGGACATGAGTAGTTTAAAAACCGTTTCAATTTATAAGAATGCTGAAATCCAGTATGGCAGTCCAGTCAGTGGCGTAAATACTGGTTTAGCAGTGGTAGCAGCTGCCACAGGGCCCGGGACATTAGGGGACCTCCTTGGTGGCGTCCCAGATGTCGGTGGGCCAGTCCGACGTCATTATGCGTTGCGATACATGCCTGGCTCACGTGACATCTGGTCCAACATTGAAGAAGTAGCGGGAAGTGCGCATAATACTATATGAAGGAGCCACTATGATACTGTGTGAAGGGGCCACTATGGGGCAGAATACTGTGTGCAAGGGTCACTATGGGGCCTAATAGTGTATGCAGGGGCCACTATGGGGCATAATAGTGTGTGCAGGAATGCAGTTTGTGCGGGGGGGGGGGTTGCCGGGGGGGGGTCCCATGTCAAATATTCGCCTTGGGGCCCTGCCATTGCTAGTTACACCACTGAGTCCAGTATAGGTACAGTCTATTTATGGCTGTGTTGTTATGGAAACCTGGTAAATTAAATTTGAACTTATATTGGCTGATACACGTGATATGACTGAATATTTAAGGTCCTGTGAACTAATACAGGTCATACATAGCTTGGTTGCTATGGAAACCTGTGTGCCTGAGGAGAGTAAGCACCTGCAAGCTCTTTTTGGCTGTTAAGGGACATGTGACTGTGTGTATGGCAGTTGGAATATGAGTGAAAGACTTGCAGGCTTGTATAGACTAATGCTGGTCATTTTTTGGGAATACTGTATCTCAGGAACGGTACGTCCAAGAGCGCTGAGACCCAGTCTATAATATTCCCGGACACCTGATGTACATGTGTGCCAAATTTGGTGAGGATCGGTCCAGTCGTTTGGTCGCGCATAAAGAACAGACAGACAGACAGACAGACAGGAACTCATTTTTATATATATAAGAGATATACAGGTAGTCCTGGGGTTACGACAGTCTCGAGTTACGTCGTTTCGTGGTTACGACGCCTTATTCCGACGTACTGTACTGTACTGTACTCTTTGGAATTGTTCTCTTTGTTTGTTACAGTACAGTACGTACGTACTGTTTTTTTATTACAGTACACTGTTTATTGCTGTTACAGTACTTACAGTACAGTATTTCATTATTAAACGTACTGCACAATATTTTACTGTACCTATGTGTTTATTGATAATTATGTAGGGTACTGTGTTAGGATATGCTAAGTGTTTACAGTACAGTAAAGAACGGATCAACGTCGTAAGTCGAGGACTACCTGTTTATATATATATATATATATATATATATATACAGTGCCCCACTTTTCAGTTTTTTTTTTTTTTACAAAAGTTTAAAATAACCAATAAATTTCGTTCCACTTCACAATTGTGTCCCACTTGTTGTTGATTCTTCACCAAAAAATTAAAATTTTATATCCTTATGTTTGAAGCCTGAAATGTGGCAAAAGGTTGAAAAGTTCAAGGGGGCCGAATACTTTCGCAAGGCACTGTATATATATATATATATATATATATATATATATATATATATATATACTGTACATATGTATACAGGTGCATCTCAATAAATTAAAATATCTTTTAAGCGTTTATTTCAATAATTAGATTAAAAAAGTGACCTCCTATATTTTCTAGATTTTTTTACACACAGAGTGTTCTATTTCAAGTGTTTTATTTCTGTAAATGTTGATTATGGATTACAGCTAATGAAAATCAAAATCTAAGAAAATTAGAATATTGTGAAAAAGTTCAGTATTGTAAATTCAGTGTGTCACCTGCCAAGGTTTCCTAAGACTATAAATGGTCCCTCAGTCTGGTTCAGTAGGACACACAATCATGGAAGACTGCTGATTATGAATTGAATTACTGAAATGAATGAAAGTTTCAAAAATATTCTAATTTATTGAGATGCAACTGCTTCAAGCGCTCCTCTGGTGATACACTTCTACACAAGTGGGTTTCCTGCCTCTGGAGCCTGGATGACATCCATTGAAGAAGTTCATCAAAGGTGGAAATACCACCATTGTCTCAGCCGGGCGATTCTTTTCCACTTCATCTGCAGCCTGATCATCTCTAGATCAAAAAGTAAAGATGGAGGAATCATTTTCAAAAATCACAGCAGCAGCACAAGTAGAACTGGAGCACAGAACCAATACTTTCCTCTCCAAAGACTGAATTGTCTTCCTACTTTTATATTCTCTTTGTCATCAATTAGGTGTTATGGCAATCAAATAAACACAAAAAGCGGACTGAAACATAATGGACAAAAACAGACAATAGCATACAAAAACATACCTTAACCGATGATTTGTTATGCATTTTGTAACAGATCTGTTTATTGGATCCTTCAAAAAAAAACAAAAACCTAAGCATCTGTTAACGTCCGTTATGGACTGTTATTAAGGAGTCTTTTTTTTTTTTACAGATGGTATAAGGCTTACAAGTGAAACAGAAATTTTCTAAATTTTCAAAAAATATTTCTAAAACCCAGTCAAGGAACTAATTCAGTTCTGAAGGAATCTTGAAAGGCCACTGTATTAGAAACCCCTATAAATCACCCCATTTTCTAAACTGCACCCCTTAAATAAGCAAAAACAGCATATATAAGCATTTAACAGGAATTAAGACAAAATATAGGTGAAATTTACACCTTTCAATTTCTTTTACTAATATTTTTAGTTTAATTTTTTAATTTAGTTTACAAATTCACAGCCCCTGAGGTGCCAAAACAGTGGAAACCCCCAGAAAGTGACTTCATTTTGGAAAATAGACCCCTCAAGGAATTTACCAAGGAGTATAGTGAGTATTTTGACCCTACATGTTTTTCACTGAATTTATTACCATCTGGATGTAAAAATTATTATTTTTTCGATAAAATGATGCTTAAGTCCCAAATTCTTCATCTTCACAAAGAGTTAAAGGAGCATAATCAACTAATATTTTTCTCCTGAAAATGACAATACTCCATATGTGCTGGTACACTGATGTATGGGCACATGGCAGTGCTTGAAATGGAAAGAGCACTCATTGGCTTTTAAAGAGGACCTTTCACGTCCTCATGTATATGCGGTTTTACATACCGCTAGAAAGCCGAGAGCGTGCTGAATTCAGCGCACTGTCGGCTTTCCCGTTATGTGCCCCAGGGCTGGAGATAGACTGTCAGGAACGCCCTTCTGACGGTGAACGGTGGAACTAAGACCGCAGATATCTCCAGTCTCAGGGCACATAACGGGAAAGCCGACAGTACGCTGAATTCAGCGCACTGTCGGCTTTCTAGCAGTATGTAAAACCGCATATACATGAGGACGTGAAAGGTCCTCTTTAAAGGACAGATTTTGCTGGAATAGTTTTCAGGTACCATGTCCCATTTGTAGAGCCCCTGAGGTGCCAAAACAGTAAAAAAACAAAAGTGACTCGATTTTGGAAACTAGACCCCTCAAGGAATTTATCGAGGGGTATAGTGGGTAATTTGACCTTACAGGCCTTTCACAGAATTGGGCCATGAAAATGGAAAATTACATTCTTATCTATAATAATTTTAATGTAATATTAATGTTGCTTTAACTAAAAATGTTTCATTTTTGCAAGGAGTTAAAGGATAAATGCACACCAAATTTCTATTTCTCCTGACTATAGAAATGCCCCACAAGGAGCACAGAAGGGCAGATTTTGGTGGAATTGATTTCAGGCACCATGTCGCATTTTCAGAGCCCTTGAGGTAACAGTGCAGTAGAAAGCCCCAACAAATGACCTAATTTTGGAAACTTGACCCCTCAACGAATTTGTCGAGAGCTATAGTTAGCATTTTGCACCCACACTGAAATTACTACCAATGGGATGTGAAAATGAAAAATTACTTTTTTTTTCACTAAAATGTCGCATTAGGTCCAAATTTCTCATTTTCACAAAAGGTTAAAGGATGGAAAGCACCCCACAGTTTGTTGCACAATTTCTTCTGAACACAGCAATACCCCATATTTGGTCGTAAAACTGCTGTATGGGTACATGGAGGAGCTTTCAACGGAAAGAGCTTCAATTGACTTTTAGAAGGCAAATTTTGTTGGAATTGTTTTTGAGTGCTATGTCTCATTTTCAGACCCCTAAAATGCCAGTACAACAGAATACCCCAAAACATGACCCTATTTTCTAAACTACACCCTTCAAGGAATTTATCAAGGGCTGTACTGAGCATTTTGATCCCATAGCTGTTTCATACATTTTATTAACAATGGGCAGTGAAAAATTATTTTTTATAAGGGGTTAGAGGAGAAAAAATATCCAACAACTATATCCGCAATTTCTTCTGTATACAGAAATAACCCATCATGTGGAGGAAAACTGCTGTTTTGGCACTTGGCAGGGCACAGAAGGCAGGGAGTACCATTAGGGTTTTGGAGGGCAGAAACATTTTCAGGTGCCATGACACATTTGCCCCTGAGGTGCTAATGCAGTGGAGAGTACCGAGAAGTGACTTCATTTTGGAAACTTCACCCCTCAAAGGGTATAGTGATCATTTGACCCAGAGATGCTTTCCAAAAAGAAATACGCAGCAGATGATGCAAAAAGAAAATAGGCTATTTCAGTGCCCAATATCTCATGCCCAAATCATGGAAAGTCAGCTCCTCAGTTATTATGCTCTGTTTCCTGATTTTGGAAACATCCTAAATGCGGTTCTAATCTTTTGCCTAGAAATACAGCAGGGCTCAGAAATGAAGAAGCACCATGCTCATTTGAGGTCTAATTTGGTATTTTACACTGCATTGGCAAGGAATTGCAGGAGTTCTGAGGCAAAATAAAAAAATGGACCCTATTTTAGAAACTAGTCCCCTCAAGGAATGTATCAAGGGGCATAGCGAGCATTTTTACCCCACGAGTATTGCATTATTTTAATTTCCAGAAATAAATGCACAGTGAAAAGTTAAAATTGCAATTTTACCAGAGATACACCATTTCAGTGCCCGATATGTTGCGCTCAGCTTGTAAACAGCAGAGACACACACTCCAAAAATGGTTAAGTGGATTATCCTTGCTACAAGTTTTTGGAGCGTTCGTCTCTGACAAAAGCTGGGCACAACATATTGTGCACTGAAATGATGTATTCCAGGAAAAATTGTAATTTTCACTTTACGTATCTGATGGTGCATTCATTTCTGGAAAGTAAATGTATGCAACACTTGGGGGGTAAAAATGCTAATTGTACCCAGGGATAAATTCCTTGAGGGTTGTATTCAAAATGGGGTCACGTGTTAGGGGATTCCACTTTAATTGCATTTCAGGAACTCTGCAAAAATCAAACCATTTCTACAATCCAAATAGCGCTGCTTCTCTTCTGCACCCTGCTGTGTGCCCAAACAGCTGTTTGTACCTACTGTGGGAAAATAGCTTGGTAGCAGCAGCAGAGACAATCAGAGACAGGGACACAAAAGTCTGGTGAAAATAGGGTTTGCCCCCTGTGCATTTATTTTTTGGGGGATGGGAGGAGTTTCCTTCTCTGAGCCTTCTCCCATTACAAACTTCCTCATATCCCTAGTGGTTGGTACAGTCTTACCAATCTTGGGGATAGCAGGTCCGGGAGGTATCTGCAGTAGCTCCTTGGTGGCTCGGTATCGTTACACCAAACATACCAGCTGGTCAGCCATTGTAGGTTCCGCTTGTCCAACCCAACTCTGAATGTTAGGTGAAAGCGATCTGGTGAACTTATCAAGGACCACTCTTTTCCACCATCTCCTCAGGTTGCAGCCACTTGTTTACCAGACACACTAAGTCATGCATCTGTGGTGGCAGTCTCTCAGAGACTGAGTGGTGCACTCTCCCAACACGTACAAGCATGTTCACACCGAGACGTGCCAAGATCTCACCTCTCAGCTTGGAGTAATCCTTAGCCTCCTGTTCACACAGGTCATAGTAGGCTTTCTGAGGTTCTCTGTTCAAGAAAAGTGCCACCACATCAGCCCACTGATCCATTGGCAGCATCTCCCACTCAGCAACTCTCTCAAATACTCTGAGATATGCCTCCACGTCGTCTGTGGACATCATCTTCTGCAGGGAAGCTTGTACCACAACTTGGGCCGTTGTTCGCACTCTCTGGGTCTCTTGTGCCTCAGAACACTCTCCTGCAGTCCTCTGAGTGGGCATGGCCTCGCTAAGCACCGTCAGCTTTTCTAACAGCATGATGTTCAGCTTCTGCTGTTTAGCCTGGGTCTGTTGTTGCTGAAGGATGGCCTGCCAAAACTGCTTCAAGTCCTCCATGTTGGCAGTCTTCATTTTAATCACTCCTGCAGCCTTCACCCAAGACATAAGATGATGGAAAAAAAAACCTGGAGTATGTCTCTTTAATACTGTCTTATTCTGGGAAAATAGCTTGCCCGCCCCTTCAACACCATGCTTGTCACCTTCTGCCTCTCCCGGGTACAACAATGTCATATGTGGGAATAAACTGCTGTTTGGGCACACAGCAGGGCACAGAAAAGAAGAAGCTTTTGGCTTTCAGAATGCAGATTCAGATGGTTCGCTTTTTGGATGCAGCCCCAATATATAGTAAAACCCCTAATAGCTCATGTTTGTCATGGTCATCTCACGGGTTAACACCTGCGATTGGAGCTCAGCTCTGACCGCGGGTGATAGAGGTAAGTGTGAGCCATATATAACTAAGCATGGTGCGCTAAGCACTATTACGGCGGATGTGGGAAGGGGTTAGATCATGTACTAAAAGGGATCTAATTGCACTTGGCTGAAAGCTTCTAAAGCTCAATTAATCACATAGGACCCACATAAGGGCAAAAGACCCTAATTTATTGGACTCCATATGTCATATATAAGTCACAGGTTAACACAATATACAAAGGTAAGTACGACAAAGGGAAAGGAGGAGTGAGAGAATGACTAAAAATGGAATAGTCAGAACATGATGTACTTAGTATGGGTATCACGAGGGGAAGAAAAATGTTTAGTCTGTGTGGAAAGGGGATCCTATATAAAACATCCAAATTGAAACTGTTCATTTAGTTCCTTAGGTGTCACTGAATCCAGACGAAAGATCCATTTAGTCTCTCTGTGGAGAATTGCTCTGTCCCAATTCCTCCCACAAGGGTTGCATCACACCCGGTCATTAGCTAGAAAGTTCACAGATGTCAAATTCCCACCATGCACCACATTAATAAGGTGTGATAATGGGGTATCCCTCTCATTAGTGATTCAGATTACTCATTCATATGTTCACCCACTCTTCACGCTTAGTCTTCCCTACATATTCAAGGTTGCAGTTTAAGATCGCCCTATAAATTACCCCCGCCATCCATGTTATCATATCTTTAATGTGGAACCTCTTTTTTGTCACAGAGGAGATTAAGCTTTTTGCTTTTTGAATATATGGGCACACTATGCAGCCAGCCACTGTAATGATAGCAACTAGTAGTTCCCTTCTCAAGCCAGGTTGGTTTCTTCCATATGGAGAAGTGACTGTGGACCAACCTGTCCCTCAATGATCTACCACATCTGAATGTAATTTGCGGACGGACATCCAAAAAGGTATGCAATATGGGGTACAGCAATAGAATGTCACGAGATAATTTTTCTCGCTGCACCTGCCCCATTGTGAAAGGTTGTCAGCATTCTAAAGTAATTCTTTGGATTTGAATCCAGCATCTTAGTGGTCAGTAACTCACTGCAGTCACATCTCAAGGCGTCCCAAAAGGCCTTGTCAGGATTTTAACGGGCTATCCTCTCTCATGAAATTGAGATCTTAGATCACATGATTGTCTCATTAACTCATCTTTAGTGGAGAAATTCCTCTGTAAACTTAAGTATTTGGTATCTCTCTTCTGAGAGGGGCCAGATGGCTGTTCTTCCATCTCAGGAGACCATTAATAGAGGTCGGTTTCCTATATACAGTGATTAGTAATTCACCGTAGTGACCCCATGAGAACATCCAAACAAGCCAACCTCTCTGGATCCATTTTTAATGTATACTTCAGGTCAATGTAGTTATTTTTGAGTTCTTGTACAAAGTCAACAAAAGAAGACGCCAAATACCACCAAATGATGAATATATTGTCAATGTACCATGCCCATAACTCCACCCGCTCAATATTGTTATGCTCCTCCTCACCAAACACCACAGTGACCTCCCACTAGTCCAGGAGCAGATTTACATAGGTTGGCGCACAAGCAAAACCTATCGCGGTGCCTTTGAGCTGTGGTAGTATCTTCCATTGAATAGAAAAAAATTCCTAGTGAGGATAAATTCAAGAAGCTTGAGCATGAAGTTACTATGGGCGCAGTACTGGCAGACCTGAGGGAAGAGTCCACTGCCTTCACACCAAAATTATGAGGAATTGAGGAATACAATGCCTCTACGTCAATACTGCCCAGAAGTCAACTATCCTCCATAACAACATTCTCAAGGTGTTTTAACAAGTCCATCATATCCCTCAGGTATGAAGGCAGTGCTAGCACAAAATGATGCAGTACTTTAATCAGGTATATACCTGCATTTTCGTTGAGGTTGCCTATCTCAGAGATTATAGGCCTGCCCTTCAATCGGTCCACCCCCTTATGTATTTTGGGAAGGCTGTAAAATGTTGCTGTAGCCAGGTGGGTCGGCCACATAAACTCAAATTCTGCTGTTCCTATCAGCCCTTCTGTCTTAGCTTGTAATAAGATTGTTTTCAACTCTTCAAGGAAGATATTGCAGGGATTTGCAATTAATACCTAATAGGTCATATTATCTCCCAGTAAATTTTTATATTAAGGTCAGTCACCACATTCTCACCTTTGTCAGAGTTTTGTAATTATTTTCCTAGATTGTTCAAGAGAATTTAAGGCCTCCATTTCTTGATTATTACAGTTAAAATCATCCTAAATTGAGACAGATTCATGAATTCTTTTGTTACCTTGTTGACAAATACCCCAATGCAAGAAACATCTGATGGAGGTGACATCTTAACCCTTTTGTTTTTTAAATCAGTGAAGGAGCTTTTTCCTTCTGTAGTGGTCTGCTCTGTATCACTTAGACTACATACATTCGTTAGCATCTCAACTGGCATGCCTAGGTCAGTGCACAATTTTTTTATCCTGATTTATAAAGTGTTTGCGCCACCTTAATTTTCGCACAAATAGTTTCAAATCTTTGACCCATAGATAGACAACTCTGACCGTTAAACTTTTATCAGAGAGATGTATTACTTGCATATTGTGCTGCTTGTCTGGTTCTGATTGTGCCCCTGGTTTCTGTTCCTCAGGGGTTACCTTGGTCTAAAAAAATCAAATGATGGCTGAGTTGTACTGTCCGTCCTGTTGGATCTGTCTCTTTCTCTATCCCTAACCCTGCCCCAACCTCTCTGTAGTCCCCTAATAGGTTTAGACCTTACCTCTAAGCAGGGGGTGCGACCGCGACCGGACTCAGCGTGTATGGTGCCCGTGGCCAGCTGGAGATGGCCGGGGCCCCGGACCACTATGATAGCGGTCGGGGGAAAGCCTGGTTCCCCGATCGCTATACATACTGTTATTGGAAAGGGGCCCTGGCATATTGCAGGCCCCTTTCCAATAGATTGCAGAGCACCCAGGGGAAGTGACTGAAAATAATAAATAGATATTCTCACCTCTCCTGGGCACAGCGTTCTCTCCGCCGCTCTTCCGTTATGTGACTGAGGCCTGTGATTAGGCCCCAGCGGTCACATGGGGCGCGGCCGCGTAATGACGTCAGTGCGCTCCCACGTGACCGCTGAGGCCCAATCACAGGCCTAAGCAGCAACGTCGGAAAAGGGTCTCAAGACAACAGGATGGAGCAAGGATGCCAAGGAAAGGTAAGGCAAGGTGAGTATGAGTGTTTGTTATGTTTAATCATTTCCCCTGGGCCTCCGATTATTATACTCTGGGGTCTGAGGAGACCCCAGAGTATAGTAATAGCACCGAAGCGGAGGGGGGGGCTATTGGGCGCATATAATACTGTGTGGGGGCCACTGTGGAGCTTATAATACTGGGTGGGGGCCACTGTGGAGTTTATAATACTGTGTGGGGGCTACTGTGGAGCTTATAATACTGGGTGGGGGCCACTGTGGAGCTTATAATACTGGGTGGGGGCCACTGTAGAGCTTATAATACTGGGTGGGGGCCACTGCAGTTCTGTTGTTTTCTTCCAGCTGAAGTTCCCCCTGCACATGACTACCTGTGATGTCACGTGACCCCTGATGCCAATCAGCGGCCTAAGGGAAGGGACCTGGGACGTTACAGCCAGTGAGGAATTCCGGCAAAAAGAAGACAGCGGAGCTGCAGGATCGGACCGTGCTGGGAGGACCCCGGAGCACTGGAGACAGGTGAGTATGTTTAGTATGTTTTTTTTTGGGGTGGGTAGGGAGGGATTCACCTCCCCCGGACTAATTATAAAAAAGAAAAAAATTATACTGGACAACCTCTTTAAAGTGTGGCGCATTAGGTGGGGCCTGGGGGGTATATTAAAGGGGTTGTCCAGGCATAATTTGTTATGGTTTATCCTCAGGATAGGCCATAGATACCTGATCTGTAGGGGACTGACCCCGGACCGATCAGCTGTACGGAGCCACTTCTGATGCCCGTACTGTACACAATACAAGGCCAGAAGCAGAAAGCTCTGTCCACTGTATAGGGGCTGGGCACCTTCACTGTATCTCGGCACTTATTGAAGTCAGTAGGGGCTGAGCTGCAGTGAAGGCGTAGGGCTGCTATACAGCGGATGGAGCTTTCTGCTTCCGGCCCTGTGTTGTGTACAGAACGGGCTCCGGAAGTGGCTCCGAACAGCTGATGGGGCCGTGTGTCAGCCCCCTACCGATCAGGTATTTATGGCCTATCCTGAGCATAGGTCATAAAAAAGATTAACCTTGGACAACCCCTTTAATATTTCCCACACAGTTTAATGTCCCCCCGCCACAGGATGTTAGCCCCCATCACTGCTTCCACGCAATATAATGACCCCATCACTGTTCCCCATACAGTATGGGGGACCAGTGAAGAGGCCACTATGTGGGAGGACCAGTGAAGTGACCATAGAAAAATTTGGTCCAGACAACCCCTTAAAAGAGGTTGATCATAAACTGGAGTGACCACTGTGGCAGCCACCAGGGAAGTGTAAAAATAAGAAAATTTTTAAAAGAAAGCATACTCACCTGTCCCCAGCACCCCGTTGTCCCCCGCCTGTGTCTGTTCGGTCTCATGGCAACGCCTCATTTCTGGAAATCCTGTACCTAATTGGTCTTAGCGGTCACATGAGGTGCAGGACTCCCAGCAAGGAGTCGCCGGCATGAGACTGAATGGACACTGGCAGCGGACAGTGTCGGGGACAGGTGAGTATGCTTTTTAATTTACTTATTTTTACTTTACACCTCCCGCCAGCTACATGTGTTGCTCCAATTTCTGGACAACCTCTTTAAAGGATTTATCCATCTTTCTAATATTAATGGCCTGTCCTTAGGATAGGCCATCAATATTACATCTGCGATGATACAACAGCCAGGACCTCTGCAGATCAGCTTTTCCAGGACAGTGCGGCTACTGGTAAAGGTAACAATTCTTGGAGCCACGCTTTTCACTTGCCATAAAAGGTGTAGCTGTAGGTTTAGGTAGTGCAGTGGTGCACATGGTATAGTGGGTGAGCAGCATGGCTCCCGACATGTTATTACCTTTAGCCGCCCTGTCTCGGTACCGGTGATCTGCAGGGGTCCTGATGGTGGGCCCCTAGAAACAATTCCACTGGTGGGCCCTAAATATCCCAGTCCGACACTGCCTCTAAGTCTGTTTCTGTGAACGTGGCTCCAGTATCACTCTCCTTATGGATCGATCTTCCCACCATACAGGAATAGGTCTAAAGTCCTGTAAGTCTCTGGTGAATTGTTTATGTTTTTGATCCTTGAGATGATACTGAAACCTCTTCAAAAATCACTATAGTTGGCTCTCCTTCATGGCAAAGTCAGGTTTAGAAGAGAACTTCTTTGTTATCTCTATCTGTTCCTTCTATTTAATTTCAACTACCGCCAAGTTAGAAGAAGCAACTGCATGAACCATAATGAACATGCAGTTGCCTCTTTTTCCCACTTTTCTAAAAGTGCTGGGCTCCTTCACCTTACCACTGGACTCAAAGAAATGCTGAGGCCACGGGGTACAATGTTCTGTCGAATTTAGCTTTCCATTGACTGAATCTCTCACCAGGCGACTATATGCTCCTTATATGCTGTTGTCAGTTCCTTGAAGGCAGTGTTAAAGAATGGTATATACTTTTTCCGCACAAAGGTTTTGTCCGAAATAAACTTTCTTTGTCTCACTTAGCCATGAGAAAACTTGCCATAGTAAATACACTCAAAAATCAAAAACAGAAAAACAAAACCTAACCAACAATAAACAGAATCACAGTAATTAAGAGTTCAGAAAAGGTCATATGCAAAATATAGTGCCCTTGTAAGGGTGGGAATTATTTAACTGGGGTATTAAGGGAGCAGCCTAGGGTTTAACAGGAAAAGGGTATTTGGACTATGACAACTTTCTGTCTTCCATGGGTCCCTTGTCTTGGCTGAATATTATCCTTACTAACCCCAGATTAACCCATCCACCCTGATTTTCCAGTAAGACTATTCCATTTGTTAGTACTAAATAATAAGGTGCATGATGTCTTATGGATATATAGTGTGTGAATCAATAAGTTTGAAGGACATGACATTTTAATGATTTATATATTCTGTATGTGGCATATGAGTTGATTATTGCATTTTATTAAGTATTAGTAAAAGTTAAGTTTTATTAGGTTTCATGTTGCTGTGATAGCTGTAAAAGCATCATACTAAGCACAATATTTTGTAACATGGTGATAATTTCTTTAGCTCTTAATTAGTAAAGTGACAGAATATTAACAGGTTTCCATGGCAACCCCCATTTTGCAAGCACGATTGCCACATTAGTGCGCAATGTTCTTAATAAGTACTGTGCTTTTTATTGATGAGCAAAACACTTTATGCATCACTTACCTATCAGGTATCAGGAATCATAGGCAGTTAAGGGCATCTTGGCCAGTGCATGTTAAAGGGGTTGTCCAGTTTCAGCAAATCACAGCTCTGTAATCAGAGCTCCATCTTGTAACGAGCTGTGCAAACGTGTGTCTATTATACATACCTTAGTACAGCATTACATAGACAATAAGAGACAGTACTACCTCTGACTGCTGGGAGTTTAATTATCCTTCTCTCTATATTATACTAAAAAAAATTTAAACGCAAGAACTATGATATGAGTTTGTGTAGCCATTTTATCATATAGGGAGTTTGATTGTGACTTTTGGAGAGCACATAAAGGTATACAATTCACAACAGGTATGGATAAGATCACATAACCTAGTAGAAGTGGAGGGTTTCTGAATGAATTTGCAGAAAGTAAGCAATAACTAAATAAGGTGATACTAGTTGCTAATGCTAATTTAAAGATATATTGGGTAAAGATATACCTAGTAAAAATAATACTTGAGTATCGCTTTAATTTTTCTGGATTTTTTTTTTCTTTCTTCATTAGTCAGTCTCCCATAAATATATAGTAAACATAAGGAAAACGTATCCACACCAATATAAAATTCATAAATATTTATTAGTATCCAATAAAAAATACATACATGGACACTACAATAACATCACAAAAATACATATAGAAGGGGTAAGACTTGTAAAGTCAAAATGGTGTACCAGTATACCAGATAAATGACATGGCACCGTATATAAAGCATTGAAATGTAAAAAACCGGATATCAATACAATGGAAATGTTAATAGTATTGAACATAAGGGTATATCAAAAGAAGTAAAGTTCAAGAAACATAGTTCTTATCAGAAAAGGTCAATAAAGATACCCAAATTCAAACAAACACCTATGAATGCTAAGACATAGCAAAAAATAGGCCATAGAAAGAAATATGTATATGATAAACAGGTTGTTACAAATAAACATTAGCTACAGACCATGCGACCACCCGACGCGCGTTTCGCCTACAACAAAAGGCTTCGTCAAGGCTTTGTCTCATAAATATATATATGTATACCACAACATGTGATTTCATGTGAAAGAGAAAAAAAAACACAAAATAAAAATAGTATTAGTATTCTGATCATAAATTTATTTTAGACAAATGCATTTAACAGTAAATCTTTCTAGTGGAGAAATAATCAATTTCATAGTATATGCTGATGTTCTATGTTACGCAGATAAATACACAATTAAATCAAGTATTACACTGCAAAATAAAAAACTATTACAGTAGGAATGGAATAGCTAATACTTCTGCTGATAGATGTGTATTAGTAAATGACCCCATTGCAAGCTGAAGGGAATATTTAAATAGATACACATGAAAATGTTTATCTCTTACATGAAAATCCCTACAATGTTTTGTTGCTAAACCAGAAAAAGTATTTGCATAGAACATAAATCAAATAATATCTCAGCCTTCATTTCCATGGATAATTGTCTCATAGCAACAACAGCTATAAGCAGTTAGTGAAACTTCACTGAGAAAGAAGGCTAATGAATCATGAGAATGTTATGTAGCATGTCTCTTAGAGACAACATTTCTGTAATTTTAGAGAATGTTATCAAACATACAGTGGGTACGGAAAGTATTCAGACCCCTTTAAATTTTTCACTCTTTGTTTCATTGCAGCCACTTGCTAAAAGCAAAAACGTTCATTTTATTTTTCATTAATGTACATTCTGCACCCCATCTTGACAAAAAAAACCCAGAAATGTAGATATTTTTGCAAATTTATTAAAAAAGAAAAACTGAAATATCACATGGTCATAAGTATTCAAACCCTTTGCTCAGTATTGAGTAGAAGCACCCTTTTGAGCTAGTACAGCCATGAGTCTTCTTGGGAATGATGCAACAAGTTTTTCACATCTGGATTTGGGGATCCTCTGCAATTCTTCCTTGCAGATCCTCTCCAGTTCCGTCAGGTTGGATGGTGAACATTGGTGGACAGCCATTTTCAGGTCTCTCCAGAGTTACTCAATTGGGTTGAGGTCAGGTCTCTGGCTGGGCCAGTCAAGAATGGTCACAGAGTTGTTCCGAAGCCACTCCTTTCTTATTTTAGCTGTGTGCTTAGGGTCATTGTCTTATTGGAAGGTGGACCTTCGGCCCAGTCTGAGGTCCAGAGCACTCTGGAAGAGGTTTTCTTCCATGATATCTCTGTACTTGGCCGCATTCATCTTTCCTTCAATTGCAACCAGTCGTCCTGTCCCTGCAGCTGAAAAACATCCCCATAGCATGATGCTACCACCACTATGTTTCACTGTTGGGATTGTATTGGGCAGGTGATGAGCAGTGCCTGGTTTTCTCCACATATACCGCTTAGAATTAATGCCAAAAAGTACAATCTTCGTCTCATCAGACCTGAAAATCTTATTTCTCATAGCCTGGGAGTCCTTCATGTGTTTTTTGTCAACTCTATGTGGGCTTTCATATGTCTTGCACTGAGGAGAGGCTTCCTTCGGGCCACTCTGCCATAAAGCCCCAAGTGGTGGAGGGTTGCACTGATAGTTGACTTTGTGGAACTTTCTCCCATCTCACTACTGCATCTCTGGAGCTCAGCCACAGTGATTTTTGGGTTCTTCTTTACCTCTTTCACCAAGGCTCTTCTCCCACTATTGCTCAGTTTGGCTGGATGGCCAGGTCTAGGAAGAGTTCTGGTCGTCCCAAACTTCTTAAATTTAAGGATTATGGAGGCCCCTGTGCTCTTGGGAACCTTGAGTGCTGGAGAAATTCTTTTGTAAACTTGGCCAGATCTGTGCCTTGCCACAATTCTGTCTCAGAGCTCCTTGGGCAGTTCCTTTGACCTCATGATTCTCATTTGCTCTGACATACCCTGTGAGCTGTGAGGTCTTATATAGACAGGTGTGTGCCTTTCCTAATCAAGTCCAATCAGTTTAATTAAACACAGCTGGACTCCAATGAAGAAGTAGAACCATCTCAAGGAGGATCAGAAGGAAATGGACAGCATGAGAGTTAAATATGAATGTCACAGCAAAGGGTCTGAATACTTATGACCATGTGATATTTCAGTTTTTCTTTTTTAATAAATTTGCAAAAATATCTACATTTCTGTTTTTTTTTTCTGTCAAGATGGGGTGCTGAGTGGACATTAATGAGAAATAAAATGAACTTTTTTGCTTTTAGCAAATGGCTGCAATGAAACAAAGATTTAAAAATTTAAAGGGGTCTGAATACTTTCCGTACCCACTGTATAATAATGATATACTGTTTTGGAACAGCCAGTAACAAAAATGACAGTATCCACTGTATAAAGATAAAACTGTTCCTCTTACCAGTGTTCTTCTTTTAGCATTTTCTTCTATGTAAATTATTTAAAGCCAATGTTCTGCTACTAATATTGAATACCCTTCTTCAGGTTTATGAAGCACACAAAATATATATTGTTAAAGACACATTAGTCTTAATAAGTACATGTTTTAAAAGTAGTTTACAAAAGGGGTGAAGTTGTAGGAAACAAATATACAATATATATTTGCATAAGATCTTTTACATTACTTAGAATATCGTGGCTGGTGGTAGAAAATATCTTTATAAACAAAAACTTTCTGCTGATGGCAGGAAATACATAAATGAATAATCACTATTATATTTCTAATATAACAAAAATATATTAAAATAAATAGTCAGTGGCGTAACTAAAGTCTTGTGGGCACTGGTGCAAACTTTTGTCCAAGGCCCCCTACCCCCTCCCTAGAGTGAATTGTTGATAGTGACGGTTACGGTTGCTGCAGCGATATCTCAGGTACTTGAAAAGGATACAGCTTTAATACCCACAACTGCAGTTATCAAGAATACGGTGATTGAGCAGCACAGCACCAGGCATGTAAACAAAACTGGGACAGCATAATATTCTCCACAGTGGTCCCCACACAGTATAATATGCTCCACAGTGGCCCCACACAGTATTATATGCTCCACAGTGGCCCCCACACAGTATTATATGCTCCACAGTGGCTACCACACAGTATTATATGTTCCACAGTGGCCCACACACAGTAGTATATGCTCCACAGTGGCCCCCACAAAGTATAATATGCTCCACAGTGGCCCCCACACAGTATTATATGCTCTATAGTGACCCCCACATATTATTATAAGCTCCACAGTGGCACCCAACAAACATAAACAAACACTTATACTCACCTTACCTCACCTCTCTTGGGCATCCTCGCTCTGTCCGGTTGTCTTCAAGCATCTTACTTGGTCCTCTTCTGCCTGGCAACTGAGGTCACATGCCCCAGACGTCACTGTGACGTGGGCCTCAGTGGTCACTTGGGGTGCGATGATGTCATTACACGGCGCGACCCATGTGACTGGCCCGAAGAGCCCTGGAGAGGATGCTGAGCCCAGGAGAGGTGAGTATAAGTTTTTTTTTTTTTTTTTTTTTAGTCACCGCCTGTGATGAACCGACCCCCAGTTGTATATCTTTCTTAGAAATGTATTTTTACTTGCTCATATCAGTTCTCTTCCTCGTGCTTAAGTTGGGTTTACACTGCTGGACTATACGCTTCAGTGGTTTTATGTGTGTATCATGGGAGATGGCTTTCTATAGCCAGGCAGCTTTATTATCTCTGGCCAGATGGCCATAGGGGAGAGAAGGCCAGTGGCCTTAAGTTCACCCACAGACACTCATCTCTACCAGCACCTAGGGAGGTACCCATCTCTCCAAGGGCTCTGCAAAGGAGAGAGAAGGGGGACTGGCTGAGGAGGAGATGTGGGTGGGGCACTAGCCATATGCTGGGGAGAGACCTGGATTCTTCGTCATTCCGCAAAGAGGCAGCAAGGAGTTCTTATCTGTGGAGAAGATGTGAGGGCATTTCATGCTGTGGAATGCAGCATGGGCCTAGCATTGAGGTCTGAACCCTTTTCCTTTGTTCTGGACAACATGTAGAAGACTTGTTTTCTGTAACTCACTTAAAGATGCGCCCTAGGCCCAAAAACCTGTTGCAGACTAGAGGACTATGAGCCTGTGTTGGTATTTTTTCTATCTTTTATTTCCCTTTTTATTTTGTGTGCTGTATTTTACCTTTATCCGTAATCTGCTTGTTTAGCCATTGATATATATTTCTGTATATTTTAATGCTTAGTACCGACCCACTTGGGTTAATCTCTTATATATATATAAAAATGAGTTTCTGTCTGTCTGTCTGTTCTTTATGCGCGACCAAACGACTGGACCCATCCTCACCAAATGTTTCACATATGTACATCAGGTGTCCGGAAATATTTTAGACTGAGTCTCAGCTCTAAAGGATGTACCGTTCCTGAGATACAATATTCATAAAAAATTACCAGCATTAGCTAATACAAGCCTGCAAGTCTTTCACTCATATTCCAACTGCCATACACACAGTCACATGTCCTTTATCAGCTAATAGAAGCTCGCAGGAGCTTAGTCTCCTCAGTCACACAGGTTTCCATAGCAACCAAGCTATTTATGACCTGTATTAGTCAATAGCAGTTCGCAGGTCCTTAAATATTCAGTCATATCACATGTATCAGCCAATATAAGTTCACATTTAATTTACCAGGGTTTCATAACAACATAGCCATAAATATACTATACCTATACTGGACTGCCATACTGGATGTCAAGTGAAAAACTGGCCAATTCTTATGGGGCCACTACACAAACAAAAAATGAAATGTACCCATGCGAAGCCGGGTCCTTCTGCTAGTAAATATATAAAATTTAAAAAGCTCGTCTTTCGTATTAACCTATGACCCGGTCCACGCACGGACCTTCTTAAGAAAGAAGGTTGATCGCATGTGTGCCAGGCGGCTTGGCAAGGCAAGATCCTTCACACCTCCCCTGGGCTAGTATCTATTGAATAGGGGCCCGGTGACATCCTGGGCCCTTTTCCATTAACCATATGTATAGCAGTCAGGGAACCAGGCTTTCCCCAACCGCTATCATGTGGTCCGAGGCCCCGGCCATTTCCAGCTGGCAAGAACTTCAAACCCCTCCGAGCCTGGTCGCACCACCTGTGACCCCGATCATTACCCCACTGATCATGGGTTCTAACTTAGGATGATGACAGCACAGTGTACCTGGGATGTGGCTATAGCTGCATGCTGTGCAGCTGCTGTTGTTTCACTTCTGTATAATTGAAACACTAATTAATTTAACCTCTTTATTATTACAGGCTGTGCAGTAACAGCAAAACTGCACAGTCTGTAATGTTACCCAGCTGAAATGAATGTGTGTTTCACTTACACAGAAGTGAAACACTGATTTCTGGAATGACATGCAACTATAGTCACATCCCAGGTCACATCTCAGGTACACTGTGTGTCAGCATCCTATTTAAATACTTGTAAATGTAAAGCATTAATGTCCCTACCTGAGATGCAGTGCACACTGCACTGCTAATGAAGGATGCTGGCTACTTCAGTAATGGCCGTCCTCGTCCTCTCCTGTCTTCCTGTCTGCTCCTCACAAACAGCTCCAGTCCAGTCCAGATCCCCAGGCAGCAAGCAGCCATTGGCTGCATAAGTCAGGTGGGCGTCTGGATGCTATAATGTCCCCACCCCCTGCTGCTAGTACTGCGTGGCCGTGCTGTTAATATAAGGTATGTAACTAAGTGCACGCTGCTGGCTGCTGCCATGGACTGGTCCACCATTCACTAATGAACATATAACATACCTATGTGTCTGTGCCAGTCCCAGCATCTATAGAGCTTGCATTGTAGTTCACAGGAACCCGCCGATGCACATCTCTCAGTCCTCCTTCTTTCGGTCAGATGATCTCCTTCCACCGCGCATCCTCTGACCCCCTCTTCCCTACAACTATCAGTACATTCTACATAATAACACATGCTTCTCCTAAGCCACTCTCCAGCTCCCATGTAGCTGTGGCTGTCAGCGGACGGTGGCCGGCCACTGGTGTTAGCTGCCGCCGCCTGGGATGAGTTTTTTTTTTTTTTTTCTTAAGTTAAGAATAAGTCAAATGCCCGTGCACGGGCCTCTCTTCCCCCTGCGGGCCCAGTCACAGTCACACCCCCTGCGACCACTATCGTTTGCGCCACTGTAAATAGTAAATATTGTCTGAAAGTTAGGTTAGGTACATGGAGTTTTTCAGACATTCCTTGTTTATAATCCTCAGTGCATAGCATTGACAACAAATTTAAATGATTACTTCTTAATCTGATATAGATAGCTAGATAGATAGATAGATAGATAGATAGATAGATAGATAGATAGTGCCGTATTCCAGTGGACACTGCTTAAATAGTTTTATTTTGTTGTCTTTATGTGCCACTGAGGGAGTTGGTCAAGTATTTTGTCTACCCGTGACATCACTGTCACAACATCGATCCTCCTGTTCCCTCCATTGGGTTGCTACAATAGATAGAGGCTTGGTTTGACTGGACCACCTAGGCCAGGACCTGACAGGCAGATTCATAGACATTGAACGCGCACATATGTTTTGTATACTGGGGGACTCGGCCAGCACTGTACTTACAGGAGTACATGAGTCAAATGACTGCGAACACCTCTCTCCAGCTTTACTTATTCTGCAGAGCTGACTGCCATTTCTCAGTCTCAGTCCTGTCCTACATTACCCTTCTTCCTCTCCTAGCTTACAATTCCAACAGCTGAGCTTCCTGGCTTTTGCAAGGCAGTTCATCTGTCAGGCCAAGGTGAAGGTGGAAGAGAGAGAGAGAGGATGCAGAGAAGGCAAGGGAAATATAGGATGCTCGTGCTGACTCTCTGCTTACCTCTACTCCCTACCTGAAGTACTGTACCAGCTTCTGTTGTAGAAAAGGTGATGATAAGTGTAATGTGTGTGCAAATACAAACGTGAACAAAATTGTTGGTACCCCTCGTTTTAATGAAAGAAAAACACACAATGGTCACAGAAATAACTTGAATCTGACAAAAGAAATAATACATAAAAATTCTATGATAATGAACAAATGAAAGTCAGACATTGCTTTTCAACTATGCTTCAACAGAATTTTTTAAAAAAGAAAACTCATGAAACAGGCCCGGACCGAAATGATGGTATCCTTAACTTAATATTTTGTTGCACAACCTTTTGAGGCAATCACTGCAATCAAATGATTCCTGTAACTGTCAATGAGACTTCTGCACCTCTCAATCATTGATTGTAATGTCAATCTGTATTCCCTTAGTCCTGACAGCAGCACAATATGGGGTATCTCTGCCCCTATATGTTGTTTAGGACAGGTGGAACCTTTAATTAGCACCAAAAATAAGAAGGTGCCTCCTACTGGCCCTATAAGAGGGCACAAGAGACCTCCCTCCCATGTGTAAATTATAAAGTAAAAGGAAACAAGCTTCTAGGCAGCCTAGGGAATCATTACAATCAATGATTCCCCTTACATCCGACAGCAGCACAATATGGGGAGATAGCAAGTAATTCCCCTAGGGAGGGTTTCCTCGCCTTACAACGTCAAGGACTGTCTGATCAAAGGCAGTTGTCTGGGAACTGCGGACGTCTAAACGATAATGTTTAACAAAGATCAACAGAGGTGACCATGATGCAGCCGCACAAATCTGGTCCAATGGTAAGGACCGATACTCAGAAAAAACTGGAGGGAGTAACTCCTGAATAAGAAAGGAAGACTTAATTGTCTCCTTGATCCATGTGGATAGGCTAGGCTTGGAAGCCTTGAGGCCTTTGTTTTTACCCTGCATATTGCTTAGTAGGTTTTCGACCTTATCTGCAAAAAACAAAATGTACGGTTCTCTAGAAGAGAGGGCCTGGAGTTCCCCTATTCTTTTGGCAGATGTAATAGCCAGCAAAAAAGTGGTTTTGTAGGCTAAATATTTTAGCTCCATAGTCTCCAAGGGTTCAAATGGAGGACCGCACAGGCCTGCAAGGACTACCGCAAGGTCCCACTGGGGAACTGGAGATGATACCGAGGGCTTTAGCCTCATTGCCCCTTTAAGGAACCTTGCAACCAGAGGATCCTAAGACAGACGTCTGTTCAAATGAGTGGAGAGGGCCGCAATCTGAACTTTCAAAGTGGCAGGGGCAAGGCCCTTATCCAAACCGTCCTGAAGAAAATATAAAATATCAGCCGTTGAAGGTTCTAGGTTATTATTACCCTTCTTAGAGCACCACTCCATGAAAATCTTGGCTGTCCTCTGGTAGTTCTTATTGGCAGAGTCTGCTCTTACAGAAGAAAGGGTCTTCAGGACGGCCTCTGACAGTCTTCTATCCTGCTGTAGGGACTGCTCAATCTCCAGGCTGTCAGGTTAAATCTCCAGAGATCCTGGCACTTCAGAGATCCTTGGGAAAACCAGGTTCTGGATGGGGGGAAGCCTCCAATATATCCCTCGACTCATCTCCATGAGTTGGGAAAACCAAGCTCTTTTTGGCCAGAATGGAATGATGGCTATCACAGAGACTTGGTCCTGTCTGATTTTCATCAATACCTTTGGTATCATTGGAATTGGAGGGAAGATGTATGCCAGCCTGGACCTCCAAGGGATGGACAGGGCATCCACTGCCAAGGGATTGTCCTCCGGGTAAAGGGAACAGAACGTCTCCACCTTGGCATTGAGTTGGATTGCCATGAGGTCTATTTCTGAAAGACCCCACTTCAGGGTAATCTCATGAAAGACTTCTGGATTAAGTGACCATTCTCCTGATACGGCATGACCCCGACTCAACCGATCCGCAACTATGTTCAGGGAGCCCTTGATGTGAACTGCGGATAAATGGGTTAGATTTTCCTCTGCCCATGTAAATATCAGATCTGCCTCCCTGAGGAGGGTTGGTGATCTGGTGCCTCCCTGTCTGTTTACGTACAGCACTGTGGTCATGTTGTCTGACTGGATCTTTGACTGCTCTTCCCTTGAGAAGAGGCGAGAAATGGAGTAAGGCACGATATAAAGCTCTGAGCTCCTTCCAGATGGACGAGGTCCTTCTTTCTGGAGCGCTCCAGACTCCCTTTATGGAGTTTTCGTCCAAATGGGCTCCCCATCCCGTGAGGGATGCATCTGTAGTCCACCAGTGGACCTTCCGTCTTTCAGGTGTAATCACCACTTGAGAGAAAAACGGGTCCTGGAGGAGAGTGTAAGAAGGGTGCGATCCCAATTCTCTAGTAATTCCCTCTGAGGGGACGTAAGTGCCACAAGGCCCATGGGACTGCCTCCACTGAGGAAGACATCAAGCCCAGGAACAACATCAATGTTCTGATGGATGCTATCGGCTTTTTCAAGAGGTGCCGGACTGCCACAACCAGCTTCCCCTTCCTTGCTGGTGTCAAGGAGATTTGCAGGCGGACTGAGTCTAGGAAGTAGCCGAGGAACTTCCTTCGGGTTGAAGGGATCGTTTCTGACTTCTCCCAGTTTCCATTTATGGCTCATCTGTCCATAGGAAATTCTCCCAGAAGCTTTGTGGCTTGTCATAGAATTTTTATATATTATTACTTTTGTCAGATTCAAGTTATTTATGTGACCATTGTGGGTTTTTCTTTCATTAAACGAGGGGTACCAACAATTTTGCCCACGTGTACATGTGTGTGTAATGTATATATACAGTATGTAATGTATGTGTAATGTATATGTAAATACATGTACAGTATATCCATTTTTTTAACTGAGCTTGCAGCATTTTTTGTCCTGCAAAGTATTATGGATTCAACTAATGGTATATTATTTCAACGATTATATATTTTACTGTATATTATTAAACGACTCTCTAAATTGTCTAGTTTATCTTTCACGTCAATACACTCTTTAGTTAGTCTTTGATTGATCAAATGTATATTTTCCAACTTACTGTAAGTCATCTTCCAATATATGTAATTGCTGTTCGGCATCATCCAATATCCCTGAGTTTTGATTCAATTCTGCCTGAACTGCCAGCATGCCTCTCTGGTTCGCTGCATCTACTGTATTAGATAAGGGCATAAGGCATTAGGCATAAGCAGCAAAGCTACTGGCTTGGTTAAGGGAGCATTATCCATAGTTGCAGAGACACTTGTATCTTTGCTGTTAATCATAAAGACTTACTGTATCTCTGGTCTGTGGACCATCAGCGCCTTCAGGACTACTCTCCTCATCTGCTGTTTGTATTTCAGCAGGAGGGAGTGCCTTTTTGGCAAATTTTTCTGATTTGAGAGGCTGCGCCATAAAAGACTGACCCTGTCTCCTTTGGCATAGGTGTGCACAAATATACAAATGTACAGGCTCTACCTGCTCAATAATTACACAGTCCCTTCTCATCAGATTATTGTTGGAATATTGATACAATTAGTGTAGTTTTGTGCCTTCATTCACTTTGTTTTGTATTACTGCATTCATTTACTATTCATCCCACATCATCCAATCCCAAGACTGAAGCATATCAGTTAGCATAAAGAGCATAAGGAGCACAAGAAACACAGATAAACCAAACCCATGCATACAGCAGACAACACTGGTTACTACTTAGACAGACTATAAAGTAAGTAACTATATGTCAGACATAAATCAGACTGTAAACTATAGGCTGGCAGGCAGAGCACATGGGACCAGGCTCACATACTGTTTCTGTCAGATACCAGACTGGAAGTCCGAGTACAATGTATTAAACAAATGGTCAAAAAAATACAAGTTCAATTTCCCTTGGGGGAAACTAAAAAACAGTATTAAATAAAGTTTTATTTAAAAAAAACACATGTAAAATCATCATAAAACATTATTCCTCTATCCCAATAATAATAAAAAATAAAAATTAAAACATAACAAACATATTGAGTATTGCCTTGTCTGTAATGACCCGAGCAATACAATTAAACAGCATAAAACTAATTCTAAATAAGAATGCCAGAATTGCCGTTTCTGTTTGAAGAAACATTATAAAAAGTGATCAAAAAGTGTTATATTTGCAAAACTTAAAAAAAAAAAAACTATACAAATTTGGCGTGAAATTTATAGTGTGAAAAAGTAACGGCAAAAAGGCTGTTTTTTTTATTCCTTCACAGAAAAAGTTACTAGCAGTTGATCAATGAGATGGCCAAAATAGTCGCATTACACTACAACTTGTACCGCAAAAAAAAAGTTACATTGATAGAAAAATTTTTAAAAGTTATAGCTTTCCGTATGTAACTATGTAATAACACAAAAATGATTTGACCATTGAGGCTTAAAACAGACTGCCATTAAATGGTTAAACAATTGTATTTCTAGTATAGAGACCTTTAGGCTAAGGCCCTGTGTTGCGAAAACACAGCATCTTTCCTGTTGTGGAAACACAACAGAAAAAAAAAACCGCTACATTTTACAGTAGCAGTAAAGTGAATGATGGCTTATCTCATCCACACAGTGCCGAAAAAAACAGTGCCGCTTTTTGAAAAAGCTGGCATGTCAATTTTACCTGCAGCAACGCTTGCTTTTTCCCCATAGATTTACTAGGATTAGAAAAACCGCAAAGAAAAACGCTGCAAGTAACGCAATTAAAAACCCTTTAGAAAAAAAAAGCAATGTGTTTCCACTGCATTTTTTTCTACAGTGTTTATTAGCTGCGTTCCGCAATGTGGGGCCTTAGCCTTACAATAAATTTACCCCTGTCTGTTGTTCCTAGAAATGATGTAATAACTGCTCCTGATGTGTTTGGCCATAGGGCGCCCTTACTCATTGGGGCAGACAATAATACTGTTACACTTTTAGACAGTGCAAAGTTAGACTAGACAAAGTTTAGTCTAAAAGTGTGCCAGATTTTCCAAAATGTCTAATGATGTTTGAAAATCTGCCATACTTTTAGGCTAAACTCAGCGTTTTTTGTTGCAGATTTTGCTTTGTTTTTTAGAGCCAAAGTCAGGAGTGGCTTAAACCAAAGAAAAACGTCTAAGAGTTTCCTTTATATTGTCCATTCCTTTTGAAGCCACTCCTGACTTTGACTCAAAAAATGCAGCAAAATCTGCAACAAAAAACACTGCAATGTGGGGCCTTAGCCTTAGATTGTCTAGTCTAATTTTACACCACTTTTTACTTTTTGGAGCATTGTCCATAATTTTGCCGCATTTTTAAACATGCAGTTTTGCATAATAAACACCACCCCCCTTTCAACAACACCCCTTACAACATTTCTACTGCAGATTTTTTTTCTGCAATTTGGGGATGGGATTAGCCAGAAATCCCATCCACTTTGCAGGTACTGTAATACGTGGCGTGTTTTGCCACACCATTTCTGCCGTGGCCAAAATATGGCATATTCGCAACATGGGGCCCCAGCCAAAATGAGATGTAAAGTATGTATGCCACTTTTTTGGAATAAATTATGCCAGAATTCTGCTGTATTTTTATAAGTTTATCTGCAAGAATATGCTTATTAGGTGTGTTTAAAAATGCATCAAAAACTTTGCTTTATTAGTCATTTAAAAAAGACTAAAAAAAGCCAAACACATGCACTTTTTAAAAATGCATGCATTTTTACATGCGATTTCTCAACAGTGTTTTTGGCTCGGGCCCCACATGGCGTAAACTGACAGAAAAAAAAAACTCAACGTTTTACAGCCCCTGTGAAGTGGATGGGATTCATCCACATTGCAGAAAAATACACACAGCGGACAAGCTGTGATTTCCAAAAACCGTCAAGGTTTCCCTATAGGTATAATGGAAGCAGAAAGTCCGTAGGGGAAACCTTTGCAGACTATTTAGGGAAAGTGATGTGGGAAAAACCGTGATCTGTTTTCCCCGTAGTGCTTTTTTGCTGCAGCCTGCTATATGGGGCCTTAACCTTTATGTATTTTTTAAAATCTGAAAAATACATCATGTAAGAGCACCTTTATGTAATCTGTTTCTGCATTAGCTTTTTCTATTGCAGTTTTTGAGGCCGAAACAAGGTGTGGATCAAGAAATACTCCTCCTCTGTTTTTAACCATTCCTGGTTTTAGGTTCAAAGCTGTATCAGAAAACCTGATGCAGAAACTGATCATGTGGGCAGCCTGTGCATCAAAAATGCATTTGAAAAACGTTTGCATTTTTTAATAGGGCACATATGTTTTGCATTTTTAGTCAATGATAGGTGATTTAAAAGTCAGTTATCATTGACTAACCCTATATTTTTAGGACGTATGACCGCGTTTTTTTAACGACTGTCTGTGAATGGGGGCTATTCACAAGGCAGATATTTTGATGGTCCATTACAATGTAGATCAGGGCTCTATTTATGTTCATTTTCACGGATCCCTCCATACACTGCAATGTATGAGGGATCTTTGAAAACAGGCGTCCTTTAGGTGCAAAATGGCTGTGAAAATGTACGCTACAGGTAATGCCACATGATGTAAAGGATGCAGCTATTGCCACACCCAGTCCCCAGGCCGCCGATGCTTTCACTTATCAGTAATTTCAGCAATTAATTTCAGTTGTATATCACTACTAGGCAGGCGTTTTGCACACATACAGTGCTGGCCAAAAGTATTGGCACCCCTGCAATTCTGTCAGATAATACTCAATTTCTTCCAGAAAATGATTGCAATCACAAATGCTTTGGTAATAATATCTTCATTTAATTTGTCTTCAAAGGAAAACCACAAAAAGAATTGTCAAAAAGCCAAATTGGATATAATTCCACACCAAACATAAAAAAGGGGATGGACAAAAGTATTGGCACCCTTTGAAAAATCAGGTGATGCTTCTCTAATTTGTGTAATTAACAGCACCTGTTACTTACCTGTGGCACATAACAGGTGGTGGCAATAACTAAATCACACTTGCAGCCAGTTGAAATGGATTAAAGTTGACTCAACCTCTGTCCTGTGTACCACACCACATTGAGCATGGAGAAAAGAAAGAAGACCAAAGAACTGTCTGAGGACTTGAGAAGCAAAATTGTGAGGAAGCATGAGCAATCTCAAGGCTACAAGTCCATCTCCAAAGACCTGAATGTTCCTGTGTCTACCGTGCGCAGTGTCATCAAGAAGTTTAAAGCCCATGGCACTGTGGCTAACCTCCCTAGATGTGGACAGAAAAGAAAAATTGACGAGAGATTTCAACAAAAGTTTGTGCGGATGGTGGCTAAAGAACCTCGACTAACATCCAAACAAGTTCTAGCTGCCCTGCAGTCCGAGGGTACAACAGTGTCAACCTGTACTATCCGTCGGCGTCGGAATGAAAAGGGACTCTATGGTAGGATACCCAGGAAGACCCCACTTCTGACCCAGAGACATAAAAAAGCCAGGCTGGAGTTTGCCAAAACTTACCTGAGAAAGCCAAAAACTTTTGGGAAGAATGTTCTCTGGTCAGATGAGACAAAAGTAGAGTTTTTTGGGAAAAGGCATCAACATAGAGTTTACAGGAAAAAAAAAAGAGGCCTTCAAAGAAAAGAACACGGTCCCTACAGTCAAACATGGCGGAGGTTCCCTGATGTTTTGGGGTTGCTTTGCTGCCTCTGGCACTGGACTGCTTGACCGTGTGCATGGCATTATGAAGTCTGTAGACTACCAACAAATTTTGCAGCATAATGTAGGGCCCAGTGTGAGAAAGCTGGGTCTCCCTCAGAGGTCATGGGTCTTCCATCAGGACAATGACCCAAAACACACTTCAAAAAGCACTAGAAAATGGTTTGAGAGAAAGCACTGGAGACTTCTAAAGTGGCCAGCAATGAGTCCAGACCTGAATCCCATAGAACACCTGTGGAGAGATCTCAAAATGGCAGTTTGGAGAAGGCACCCTTCCAATCTCAGGGACCTGGAGAAATTTGCCAAAGAAGAATGGTCTAAAATTCCAGCAGAGCATTGTAAGAAACTCATTGATGGTTACGGGAAGCGGTTGTTCGCAGTTATTTTGTCTAAAGGTTGTGCTACCAAGTATTAGGCTGAGGGTGCCAATACTTTTGTCTGGGCCATTTTTGGAGTTTTGTGTAAAATGATCAATGATTTGACTTTATTTTCATTCTCTTTTGTGTTTTTTCATTGCAAGCAAAATAAATGAAGATATTATTACCAAAGCATTTGTGATTGCAATCATTTTCTGGAAGAAATTGAGTATTATCTGACAGAATTGTAGGGGTGCCAATACTTTTGGCCAGCACTGTAATGATACTATTATTTTTTGCAGGCAAGATGCACATGAAAGTAGTGCAAAATGGCCATAGAAAACATCCATTTTTCATGGCACCCAAGGGGCACCCATCTTCACAGATCCCCCATACATTTCAGTGTATGGAGGGATCCGTGAAAATGGCCAAAAATAGAACATGAGCAGTATTTTGATGGTCCATGACAATGGACCATCAATATAACGGACAAGTGAATAATCCCCATTTATTGACAGTGAAATTAATGCTACTGTGTGACGTCCATTTTACAGGGTCCCTACGTCAGCGCTAACAAATTGGTCATCTCCTTTTTTGTTCCAGCAGTGGTGATGTTTTGTTTGTTTTCAGGTTATTGCTGCAGCCAATCACTGGTCTCAGCAATGACCTGTGCAAAAAAGATATGTAACTAGCTAGCCAGCAGTGATTGGATGCATCAGCAACCTGACTAGAAACAAAAAATGTCATCACTGTAAGCCCAATAACAATGGGGAGTGGACTGTCGAAAAGAGCTTGAAAAGAGGCCCTGTGAAAAGTGAATTAGCTTTATTTATTTTTAATCTGACCATATTCCAGTATTTTTAAATTTTTAATAAGAGTTGAACAAGTCCACACTAACTATAAAAATAGTGCCGCAAAGAGGGCTGTGGAGTTGGTAAGCCAGATTCCAACTCCTCTGTTTTACCGACTCCTACTGACTGTGACGCCAACTCATTCATAAATGGATAATAACCATCGTTAGTCAGAATCAGTAAAGATCCTCTAATACAATAAATGCTAGTGATAGGGTTCCTTTGTAAGTACATTTGCAACAAACTATGCATCTAATTAATGCAATACCAATCAATGTATAATATAATTTAAAATAATTAACCATATTATTTTAGAACCAGAGTTGGCCCCGAATTTGACTTCAAGACTCCAACTTTACAGCCCTGCCTGCAGCACGCATAGTCATGGCATCTCTGCAAATATAGTGCCAACATACTTGAAACCTAAATATCAGCATATAATATATATCATTGAGGCAATGTTTACATGTCATACTCATGTGTCGCAGATTCCAAGGTTGAAGCAGCTGTTGCATTCGGCACAAGTGGACACTGACAGCAAAGGGCCCTGTGCGAGATATGTATCTGAGCCACTCCCTTTGTTCAGGCCCTGCTGCATACATAAAATACATGCATATACAAATTAGACTCTGTTCACGTTTACATGGTAGTTTCAATTTCTTTAATAACATTATATAGCATGATGCATAATTTTCTTAAAATGACAGACTATAATGGAAACCAGTAAGGACATCAATTTTTGTTCCACACCTATGACCGAGCAGACTAAGGTCACAGACTAAGGCTAGGGTTTCACTATACTGCTCTTGCATCCGTTTTAAAAAAAAAAAAGGTGCAAATAGATGCCATGGAAAAAGCATCTGTTGTATATAACATTTAATGTAAAAAATCTTATACAGTACATCTCTGTCTTAGGAAAGCTTTTCAGGCTAGGTTCACACCTGTGCCTGTTCTATGTTCGAGATTTCTGTCTCTGAATCTCCATTTTTCCGCATTTTTCAGACGGAAACCATGCAGAAACCTGGTGGAACCCCATTATATTCTATGGAGTCCGCGGGTTTCCGCGGGTAACCGCTTTTTAAGCGGATTAGGTTTCTGTTCTTTGGGTGAACAAGCGGACCTGAAGAACTGAATCCCAGGCGAGGTGTGAACTTAGCGTCAGTCTACATTTTCCTGTCCTGCAAAAAAAAAAAAACAGACGGATACTTTTTTTTTTTAGCACTGAACTAAATGTAAAACTAATTTCCTTTCCAGGGCATCTGCATGAACCTGTTTATTGCCAAACACTTCTGTTTATAAACAAATGCATGAGCAATATAGCTCATCAAGAGAATGCCAAGAGTGTGCAAAGCAGTAATCAAAGCAAAAGGTGGCTACTTTGAAGAACCTAGAATATAAGACATATTTTCAGTTGTTTCACACTTTTTTGTTAAGTATATAATTCCACATGTGTTAATTCATAGTTTTGATGCCTTCAGTGTGAATCTACAATTTTTATAGTCATGAAAAGACAGAAAACTCTTGGAATGAGAAGGTGTGTCCAAACTTTTGGTCTGTACTGTTATATATATATATATATATATATATATATATATATATAGTCATATGAAAAAGTTTGGGCACCCCTATTAATCTTAATCATTTTTAGTTCTAAATATTTGGGTGTTTGCAACAGCCATTTCAATTTGATATATCTAATAACTGATGGACACAGTAATATTTCAGGATTGAAATGAGGTTTATTGTACTAACAGAAAATGTGCAATATGCATTAAACCAAAATTTGACCAGTGCAAAAATTTGGGTACCCTTATCATTTTATTGATTTGAATACTCCTAACTACTTTTTACTGACTTACTGAAGCACAAAATTGGTTTTGTAACCTCACTGAGCTTTGAACTTCATAGCCAGGTGTATCCAATCATGAGAAAAGGTATTTAAGGTGGCCAATTGCAAGTTGTTCTCCTATTTGAATCTCCTCTGAAGAGTGGCATCATGGGCTCCTCAAAACAACTCTCAAATGATCTGAAAACAAAGATTGTTCAACATAGTTGTTCAGGGGAAGGGTACAAAAAGTTGTCTCAGAGATTTAACCTGTCAGTTTCCACTGTGAGGAACATAGTAAGGAAATGGAAGACCACAGGGACATTTCTTGTTAAGCCCAGAAGTGGCAGGCCAAGAAAAATATCAGAAAGGCAGAGAAGAAGAATGGTGAGAACAGTCAAGGACAATCCACAGACCACCTCCAAAGAGCTGCAGCATCATCTTGCTGCAGATGGTGTCACTGTGCATCGGTCAACAATACAGCACACTTTGCACAAGGAGAAGCTGTATGGGAGAGTGATGCGAAAGAAGCCGTTTCTGAAAGCACGCCACAAACAGAGTCGCCTGAGGTATGCAAAAGCACATTTGGACAAGCCAGCTTCATTTTGGAAGAAGGTCCTGTGGACTGATGAAACAAAGATTGAGTTGTTTGGTCATACAAAAAGGCATTATGCATGGCGTCAAAAAAACACAGCATTCCAAGAAAAACACTTGCTACCCACTGTAAAATTTGGTGGAGGTTCCATCATGCTTTGGGGCTGTGTGGCCAATGCCGGCACCGGGAATCTTGTTAAAGTTGAGGGTCGCATGGATTCAACTCAGTATCAGCAGATTCTTGAGAATAATGTACAAGAATCAGTGACGAATTTGAAGTTACGCCGGGGATGGATATTTCAGCAAGACAATGATCCAAAACACAGCTCCAAATCTACTCAGGCATTCATGCAGAGGAACAATTACAATGTTCTGGAATGGCCATCCCAGTCCCCAGACCTGAATATCATTGAACATCTGTGGGATAATTTGAAGCGGGCTGTCCATGCTCGGCGACCATCAAACTTAACTGAACTGGAATTGTTTTGTAAAGAGGAATGGTCAAAAATACCTTCATCCAGGATCCAGGAACTGATTAAAAGCTACAGGAAGCGACTAGAGGCTGTTATTTTTGCAAAAGGAGGATCTACTAAATATTAATGTCACTTTTCTGTTGAGGTGCCCATACTTTTGCACCGGTCAAATTTTGGTTTAATGCATATTGCACATTTTCTGTTAGTACAATAAACCTCATTTCAATCCTTAAATATTACTGTGCCCATCAGTTATTCGATATATCAAATTGAAATGGCTGTTGCAAACACCCAAATATTTAGAACTAAAAATGATTAAGATTAATAGGGGTGCCCAAACTTTTTCATATGACTGTATATATAGGTATATATAGCCCCGTTCTCCCTGGGCTTCTGTGTAACTGAAGTAGCTGCACTTGTGGTATGTCCGTCCCTGATTCAACATGGACTTTATGGGGATCAATTTATGTAATATGGCAATCTTAAAAACTGGCTGTTCTGGAATGAGATGTGCCATTCACACCTATTAATAATTTTTCCACATCTTTGGCAGTGTTGGGCAACTGAAACTGAATTCTATGCCAGCTAGGAAGGTGGGTCATGAAAAAACCTTCCTAACCTTGTGAGATAGATAGATAGATAGATAGATAGATAGATAGATAGATAGATAGATAGATAGATGGATAGATAAATCAGATGCCCTGCAGAGGCCTCCTGGTCATCAGGTAGAATTGGGGTTAGGGTCTGTTAGTGATATTTGGACTGGTCTTTATGGCCTTTGTTGTTGGACTGTTTTTTTATTACAGTGGTGGGAAGATTTTAAATTAGCCGCAATTGATATCAAAAGACTGTACACATGGATTCCTCACCAGGTACTTTGAGCAGAACTAAGAAGATAAGGGAGTGTATGTTTTGTATTAGAGACATTAGAGTTTGTGTTGGGTCACATTTACTTTAGATTTAATGATAGATATATCCCCAGGTATAGATATACCCAAATAACGTGTTATTTTTATACATTTTTGAATAGAGATACATTTACACAGTTAATAATTAGAGATGAGCGAATCGATGACATGAACGCGGCATCCAAGGGCTTCCGCCATTTTGCCGCCCACCCAGGTTCTCTGCAGCCCGAAAATAGCTGTTTATTCGCCGCAAAGTAATTCAGATCGAAGCTAATTTTTTTGAAACTTCGAATCGAACTGCCGAATCGAACTTTTGAGAAATTTGCTCATCTCTATTAATAATCTCTTCATCAGATAAATTTGCCTACTTGTTAGATTCAAACATGATATGTGTATTATGAGGTTTTATATGATCAGGAACAAAGATGATTTTTTTTTGGTCTGTATACAACAGAATGAAATGAATATGTGATTCACAACCAATTGGGGTGGTACCTAGGTGGAATTCCATCCCTTTGTATCAGGATAGAAGATGGTACCGTGGTAACAAGTGGTTACTGCAAACCGACAGCAACAAATTCTTTGCTACATTATAGTTACCATGTTCGACATTGCTGCTCTATTAGCAATTTCTCCATCTGAGGTGGATTAAGGCCGGGGCCCCACGTGGCGTAAAACCAGCTATCTAGCAAATCTAGCGAATTCCATCCACACAGAAAAATACACACAGCGGAAACGCTGCTATTTCCAAAGCGACGCATTTTTGAAAATCGCAGCATGTCAATTATACTTATGTAAACACCAGTAGTTTTCCTATAGGTATAACTGAAGCAGACAGTCCACGGACTGTGAAAAGCGCTTTGGGAAAAACCACAATGCGTTTCCGCCATGGTTTTTCCCGCAGCGCTTTTTGGCTGCGGCCCGCTATTTGGGGCCTTAGCCTAATAGTGATGACAAACATTTTTTTGATGCAGGCTAATGAGCTCCAAGATATGCTGAAAGAGCGAGGGTATCTAAAGATGTAAATTCAGAAGGCATTTAAGAAAGCTCAGCAGAAGGACTACAGCTATTCAGACATCAAAGAATGAAAAAAGAGAAAAAGGTTTATTTGTTCTTTCCAAAGTGTTCTAATAACCTCTGTTATTAGAGCTGAGATTTACAATGACTGGCACATTATGGAGGCTGACCCTAAGTTAAAAAAAGGTGGCAGTACACAAACCTATTGTAGCATTTGGCTAAGGCCCCACGTAGCCAAGTGCAGCTAAAAAATGGTGTTGGAAAAAAACACAGCGGAAACATTTATCCTTACGCTAAGGCCTCACATTGTGGTAATACAGCCTTCAGCAGAGAAAAAATGGTGAATTTTACAGTACTATTTCACTAATCTCATCCACAAATTACTGAAAAAAAACCTGCTGAAAGTCCACATTTTCATAAACAGGTAAGCAGCATGATCATTTTAACAGTGAACCAATTTTTCCTATATATTTAATAGGGGGGAAAAAATGGCAGAGAAAAATTCTGCAAAACTAAAAAACACAATTAATTTTTTCCACAGCGTTTTTTTAGCTGCATTTCGCTACATGGGGTCTTAGCTTTACTGTATTTTTCAGCCTTTTTAAATAGCAAATGACTCAGACAAACTTTTTAGATGTTTCTTACTGGTCACCTGCATGGATCCATTACAAAATACATTACAATGCATGGATCCATTACAAATATGAAACAGTGAAAAGGCTTAATAATAATGTCTGTGTGGGCAGGCATTGGAGCAAAGTGCTCATAAAGATTGATCAGTATTCAATAATGCAAACACTTTATAGACGCTTAACAGGTCTAATTTATTGGTAACAACTTGCCCTTCTCTATTCTTCCTATTTTTCTAATTTAACCTTTACCTATACTATTGCTATGCATTTTCATCTACCACTAAAGCGCAACAATTGTTACTAATGTTTACAGCTGATATTATACTGCTCTGTTCTGGAATTGTTATTTTTAGAAGTCTATCCACAGGGTGTTATTATTCTGTCACTGTCTTCCACTGGTTACAGGAAAATCAACATATCTTTTTGGCCAAGTCAGTATCCACCATAGCCATATATAAAAGCGCATTAAGAGAGTTTTTTGTGGCTGTGAGAAAAGAGACTATTCATCTTAAGTGACTTATAAAGCATATCAACTCATAGGCAAGGGGTAGAAATAAATTTAAACCTCACTGCTTACAGGCCACACACTGCTTATCTTCAGTCTAAAGGGGATAGAGCATTTTCATTCCTCCTTTGTTCTGAAACGAATCAAGACTACAGTTAACTATAACTGCCATATAACAGTAAAATTATTGCTCTGTTAAAGGAGAATCTGTGCCCTTTCATGCTTCAAAGCAAGTGCTGCAGTGCTCATCTCTTCTGACAATTGATTAAAATGAGTTCATTTTATAAAAATATACATGCTTTATGTTAAAATGTTAAAATCAAAGATGCTTTTGAAAGACTGGAAGATTGCACAAAAACTTTAAACAAATTTTAATACTATAGTCATTGCAAAATAATTTATATGATATTATCAGCCATTGCTTCCTTGAATATAGGCATTAAACATTTTGATATATATTTTGTAAATACAAGGTCAATATGAAGTTCATAAAAATTGTAATTTCCTCCATAGGAAGAAAATATCTGGGAGTAATTTAATTTTGTCAGCCTTAATTTAGTGGGTTTAGGGTCAAAATTACTATTATATAGATATGTTTGCTTATATTTGTTATTATGTAACAATAACATCAATGGTATATGTTCCCTAAAGGGAAACCATCACTGTGATAATGCAGTGTAATCTGCAGGCATCATAGTAGACTAGAGTAGACTAATGTTTTGTGAAAAAGATTCAGTATGACCTGTCGTTTATCCTCTGTTCTTTTTATACTAAAAAGATGTAATTTAGTCCAATGGGCAGTCCTAACAGTGACTGACAGCATCCCTTTATGTGCATACAGAGACTGCCTGTCACTGTTCAGACAACCCGTTGGACTCAATTACTTCTTTTCATCATAAAAAGAACAGAGAAATAAATGTATAAATGATGGGTTGTCCTGAATCAGTCTGATCAGCTCTTCCTGACTATGACTATGACACTAAACAAGCTGTCCAATGCTTTTCAATGGTGACAGGTTCCCTTTAAATGATTCCTCCTGTCAGGAGTTTAAAAATGATATGCACAGTAAGCCAGGACCTACAGCGGAAGATTATATTACCTGCTATTTACTGTATTTCTTTACATCTTGCTCCTTAGCAATCCCCCATTAGTACAGAGCTGTGATTTATGACTACAGTACCTAGTCTCAGATACTGTGAGACACACTTTCTGTCTCTTCAATGGTTTAGGCTGCGACTCTACAGTTTCATATGGCTGGTGTGATGAACTGACTCTCAGTTTTATATCTTTCTTGGAAGTGTGTTTTTACTTGCTCATGTCAGTCCTCCCCCTATTTGTTGGAATGTTGTGCTTAAGTTGGGTTTACACTGCTGGACGATACGCTTCATTGGTTTTTATCCCTGGCCAGATGGAGATGGGGGATAGTAGTCCAGTGACCTTAACTTCACCCATCCCTCCCAGCACCTAGGAAGGTACCCATCTCTCCGAGGATTCTGCAAAGGAGGGAGAAGGAGGGCTGGCTGGGGGAGGTGAAGGGTGTAGCTGGGGAGGGTCTCACACTGAGGTATGGTGAGGTCTTTTGTCTTTGTGTGGAGCCTGAAAGGAAAACAGCTAAGAGCAAGCTGGGCTCAGGTATTACTCTATACTTTATTCCCATTTTTGTTTTATGTGCTGTATCATAGCTATTTTGCACGTATGTTTATGCTTGATCATATTAATATTGTATATTTCTGTATATGCTATTAATTAGTACTGACCCACTTGGGTTATTAAATATATAAAATTTATATAGCTCGTTTCATTCTATCCTACGAATCCGGTCAGCTCACGGGTTGTGAGTGGAAGGTTAAGAAGGGTGATCGCAGGTAGGCCAAGAGGCTTGGCAAGGCGATATTCTTCACAGTGGTGGCAGCTTTGTGGGATCTTAGGATAACAGTGTGTGGGTGTGGTATCACTCAGACACTGAGGATTGTGGCAATCCTATGGCACGAGCTCAGTATGAGATCAAGCTTAAAATACGGTGAAAGTTTGGTACAGTACTGTTTCCTCCCTTCTTTTTTCTGTCCTATCTTTTATTTGGCAAGGCGATATTCTTCACAGCTGGTTTACATATGGAAAGGCACAATATGGTTATTTTCTGGCACCTCTAAGTTTGAGGTACCTAAACATGCACTGTACATTAGTGAATTGCATTATTTGTAGTTTATGTATAGACCCTCTAGGAAGGAATCACATTTCATAGTTGTCCACCCACCTGTTTGTTGAAGAATACAGGAAGTGAGAAGAAGAGACAGCAGACAAACTACTGAGAGAGGGAGATGGGAGAACCCCTTTAAAGCAAGCTATTACATCAGATGCCTTCCTCCAGCTCAGAGCGGCTTCCTGAGCAGGTGTTAGCTACAATGTACAGCTATCACACTGCTCCTGCACCCCCGGTCAAAGCTGAACGCTGATCAGGGTGTTGACCCCTTAGATGCTGTTGTCAAACATGACCATGGCTATACTGACCTCCAATGCATCCCAGCCACACCCCCCCCCCCCCGCTGTGTTTGGGTAGCCTGGGATCTAATCAGTGACCCCGGATCTGCCTGTGCCACATACCTGGTTGATCCTGCCCATACAACAGAAAGTCAGCCTATGCGTCTGTATACACCGCAATACTTGTGCACTATTTAAGCTGCACGTTTATTTAAAACTGCATTATTTAACCTGCATGGTGAATGCTGTGAAAAAAAAAATGGAAAAATGCTAAAAGTAATGATTTTTCACCATCCTGTCTCACAAAATATGTTATAAAAAGTGATAAAAAAAAGTCAAACACTGCATTTTGTCCACGGTGGAAACGCCGTGGCAAACAACGTAGCGTTTTACAGTACCTGCAAAGTGGATGGAATTCTGGATAATTGAATTCCATACATTGCAGAAAAATTTCCACAGTGGAAATGCTACGATTTAAAAAACCGTCATGTTTTTGTAAACCGCAGAATGTCAATTATACCTGCGGAAATGCTGGCGTTTTCCATATATGTATAATAGTGACACAAAGTCCACAGAGGAAAACTCTGCAGACTTTCTGTGAAAAGTGCTGTGGAAAAAAATGTGACGCATTTTCGACACCAGAAGCAATCCCTAGAGTGACCCCACAATCATAGGAGCTACTGGAAAAATAATAGGGAATTTGGTGTTCCCAATGTATTTTGCACAGCTTACATATTCACTTTTCACCATATGCTATGCATTCACATCTGGGAAAACTAATGTTCACTATGTCCCTTGATAAATTCTTTGAGGGGTGCAGTTTTCAAAATGGAGTTACTCCCTAGGACATTCCACTTTATTGTCACCTCAGGGTCTTTGCAGACATGATATGGCATCCAAATACCAATCATATAAATCTAAATTCCAAAAGCCACATAGCGCCCTGCTGTGTGCACAAACTGCAGGGTACTATGTATTACACTGTTGTACCCAGAATAATGTACTTAACAATGTTGTATATGGGTGAAGCTGCTGTTTGGGCACACAGTTGGTTACAGAAGGGAAGGAGCACTATTTGGCTTTTGTAGCACACATTTAGAAGGTTTGGTTTTTGGACATATTGACACTTTTGCAGAGCCCCTGAAATGCCAGTAAAGTGGAATCCCTTAACACATGACCGCATTTTGGAAACGACACCTCTGATGGAATTTATCGAGGGGTACAGTGAACTTTTTAAACCTTCAAGTGTTGCATTAGTTTATTTTCCAGAAATAAATGTGCAGCTGATGGTGAAAAGTGAAAATGTAAATTTGCACAATATGTTGTGCACAGCTTGTGTCAGAGACGATTGCTCCAAAAGCTGTTGTGCCCAGGATAACCGCTTAACAGTTTTTGGAGGGTTTGTCTCTATTGACACAAGCTTGGCACAACATATTGGGCACTGAAATAGCGTATCTTTGGAAAAATTGCATTTTTCACTTTTTACTATTAGCTGTGCATTCATTTCTGAAAACTACATTAATGCTACACCACTTGTTGTTTCCAAAATAGGGTCACATGTCTGCAGAGTTTACTTCACTGGCAATTCAGGGGCTATGCAAAAGTAGCATGACATCCAAAAACCAAACTGTGCTCTAAAACCCAAATAGAGTCCCTTTCCTTCTTACATATAATGTTGCTAAGTTATCCTTGATACAACATTGTCATACATGTGGACATATACTGCTGAGGCACAGATCAGGGTGCAGATGTGAAGGAGTGCTATGTGGCTTTTGGGGCGCAGATTTAGATTGCTGGTTTTTAGACGTCATGTCACATTTGCAAAAAACCTAAAATTGCCCCTACAAAATGGAGTCACTTTTTGGGGAATTCCAATTTACTGGCACCTATAGGGCTCTGCAAAAACATCATGGCATCGAGAAACAAAAGCCAAAATTTATAAATACTCCAAAAGCTAAAAAGCGCAGCACTCCTTCCCTTCTGAGTCCTGCTGTGTGCACAAACAACAGTTTGCACTCACATAAATTAATTTTGTACCCAGGATAACCCACTTAAAAGTTTTAGGAGTGTGTGTCTCTATTGACACAAAGTGGGCACAACATATTGGGCACTGAAATGGCATATTTCTTGAAAAATTTTAATTTTCACTTTACACATTAATTTTTAGCAAGTACTCTTCGGCTCAAAATGATAATAATACCCCTTGAGTAATTCCTTGAGGGATGTAGTTTCTAAAATGGGGTCATATTTTGTGGGTAAGTTATTTTTTTTTATCTCAGGGCCTCTACAAAATCCCCCTAATGCAAAGTAAATGTCCAAATTAGGCCTTACATGCACATGGTGCTCTTTCACTTCTGATCGCTGTTGTATTTCCAGTAAAAAGATTAGGGATGCATGTAGGGTGTTTCCAAAATCAGGAAACAAAGCATAACAACTGGAGTGCTGACCTTTCACAGTGCCACAAGCTGTTTCTATATTGAGGAACATTTCAATTTTCATTTTGCATTATCCACTACACATTATTATCGGAAACCATCTTGGATCAAAATGCTCATTATACCCCTTGATAAATTCTGTGAGGGGTATAGCTTCTAAAATGGGGTAACTTTTTGGAGATTTCCATTGTACTAGTACCTTAGGGCTCTGCAAATGTGGCGTGGCACATGAAAGCTATGCCATCAAAATCTGCCCACCAAAACCCAAATAGTGTATTTTCCATTCTGAGTACCGCCATGTACCTGTACAACATTTTCTGACCACATATTGGGTATTGCCATCTTCAGGAGAAATTTTTTAATGAACTTTGGTGTGCTTTTTCTTCTTTAACCCCTTGTGAAAATGAAAAAATTGGGGCTAAATTGAATATTTATTTGAAAAGAAGTCATGTCCCAATTTTAATAAAATCTGTGAAAGCGCCATAGGGTCAGAATCCTCACTATACCCCTTGATAAATTCTGAGAGGGGTGAACTTCCTTAAATGGGGTAACCTTTTTGGGGTTTCCTTTGTACTGGTATGTTAGGGGCTCTGCAAATATGACTTAGCACCTGAAAACTATTCCAGCCAAATCTGCACTCCAAAAAGCCAAATAGTGCTCTTTTTCTTTTGAGCCCCGCCATGTACCCATACAGCAGTTTATGACCACATATGGGGTATTGCCATGTTCATGAGCAATTGTTTTGCAAACGTCTGGGTACTTTTACTCCTTTAAGCCCTTGCGAAAAAATGAAAACTTTGGGCATAGAGTGACCATTAAGTAATTTTCATTTATACATTCCAATGTTAAATCCTCACTATACTCCTTGATAAATTCCTTGAGGGGTGTAGTTTCCATAATGGGGTCACATTTGGAGTGTTTTCACTGTACTGCTACTTTAGGAGCTCTTCAACTGAGACATGACACCTGAAAACTATTCCAGCAAAATCTGCTTTTCAAATGCCCAGTGGCGCTCCTTCCTGTGAAGGATCTCGCCTTGCCACTCTACCTGGCACACCTGCGATCAACCTTCTTACCTCCCACTCACAACCTGTGAGTGACTGGGTTCATAGGATAATATGAAACGAGCTTTATAAATTTTAGATATTTATTAACCCAAGTGGGTCGGTACTAGGCATTAACATATACAGAAATGCATATCAATGGATTATCAAGCTAATACGGGTAAAATCAAAATACAGTACAGAAAATAAAATGGGAAATAAAAGGAAAATACCAGAGCAAGGTTGTAGCCTGTTTTCGCTAGGCCATAGCAGGATTTGGGCCTAGGGCACTTCCTTAAGCAAGTTACAGAGCATGTGTCTCTCACATCTTTCCAAGATAGGAACTCCCCTTGTTCCCCGCAGGTGAGACTGTATAACTATCCCCAGTCTCATGCCTGCATGATGTCACTAGGAGGAGGAGCTCCGCCCTCCATCTTAAACTCCCAATAACCATGTTTCATTATATTTCCTCGCCCGATGACTGTAGAGTCGGGCAAGGGGTATGATAGAGTTTGTGTCGAATTCCCCATCGTGTAGACACCAAGAATGACACCCCAATCCCCTTTGGGTAAGGAGATCAGTGTCTGGACCTTTTCCGGGCTTTGAACAGTACGTTGTGTGGGCTTCAAATGTGCGCCTTGGCCGGGCACACCTGAGGAATTTATCAGGGCTACTGTAAGGGGTCCCCCGGGAAAGATATTGTTATAAAACCATATCCCCTTCGTTCTGTTGCTGGCTCCAACTTGTCTGGGGATTCCACATCTCTGCCACATTGATGCCAGGGACAGAACAACAAAGGGTTTTGATAAAAGACCTGGCCGCCCCACTGTGTAGGAGCAATATGAGCATGGCATGTGACAACACACTGGAAAATACATAGCTGGCGGTCTCTCCTCATCACACTTCCCTTCTGTGCACTGCTGTATGCCCAAACAGCAGGTTGCATCAACATCAGGAATATTCCTACGCTCAGTGAAAAATGCGTAACAAACTGTGAGATGTTTTTCTCCTTTAACCCCTTGTGAATGTGTAAATTTTAAGGCTAAAAGAACGTATTATTAAAAAAAAAAAAATGCCTACATTTCACCTCTATATTGTTTTAATTCTCGTGAAATGCTTAAAGCAGTTGTCCCCAAGCTTTTTTGTACCAAGGACCACCTTCATGCAAGGCGGAAAGGGGGGGGTTTGGGGTTTTCGGTGGCAGGGTTGCGGCAATTGGCCAGCTCATAAGAAAACACAATAAAGTGCATATTTATTATTACATTTATATATGTATCTATACTTTAGTAAGAGAGATCTCTCTCCATATCATGCATAACTTATTGGTGGTATGGACAGCACCCTTAACAAAAGTATGGGTAGGGTGGGGGCCCTCACTTAATTGGGGGTGATATGGAGAGAGCTCCCTTAAAAAATGTATATGTAGGGCATGGGGGCCATCAGTTGCAGGGCACTATCACTTTAATAGTGCCCTAATAGTGGCCCCCCCAGCAGGCAATAGTCACCACCCACACACAGGGATTGTTCTTAACTTGGGGGCACTATTACAGTAATAGTGCCCCCCCAGGTAACATTACCTGTGTGTGGGGGGAAGGGGGTATCTATTAACTATGGGGGACTTTATTATAGTAATAATGACCCCCCCCCCCAATTAATAACTACCTGTGTGTGTGTGGGGGGACTTTTATTAACTATGGGGGCACACTATAACTGTAATTGTGCCCTAATAGTGCTCCACACAGGTAATAGTCCCCCCCTACATACACAGGTAAGGTTATTAACAGTGGGGGGCACTATTACTGTAATAGTAGCCTAATAGTGCCCCCCATGGGTAGCAGTACTCCCTCCCCCCACATACTGTTACAATTACATTATACTTACCTGGTTACAAATGCAGCTCCCAGGACATGTTCTTGTGTGCATCTTCTATATTGCTCCCTGGTCCAAGCGGCACCATAGTGATGGTTAAGGGTGCAGAATAGAAGTTGCACACATCCTGTGTGCAAGAATGGGTCTTGGGAGCTGCGTCAGTAACCAGGTAAGTGGAAAGTGATCTGCTGGTGTAGCCTACACCAACAGATCACTCTCAAAAATGGTTCCTATGGACCCATTTACCAGGTATCGGATGATGCTCCTATGCTGCATGCATTACTGCATATTACACGCAGCATAGGATCATAAACCAACACCTAGTAGCCTACAGAGGTTCCCAATGACCATGGGGTCCTCTGGCCTAAGGGTTTAACAAACTTTCCAACTTTTAAATTTGGTTTTGAATTATTTGAGGAGTACAGTTTTAAAAATGGGGTGATTTGTGGGGGGTTTCTAATATATAGGCCTTTAAAATTCCCTTCAAAACTGAAGTGGTCCCTAACAAATGGGTTTGGGAAATTTTCTTGTAAATCTGGAAAATCGCTGTTAGACTTGTAAGCCTTCTAAATTGAAGGACAATTAAAAGATTATGCCACTTGGAGGACGATTTCCAACTTTGGCGAAATGGCTACTGGAGATTCTGCCTATGGAAGACCTGACTGCAGCACCTAAGAGGTGAAGGCATTTTGCTATTCACTGCGATATAGTAGTATCGCAGTGAATAGTATGAGTGATCAGACCCCCTAGGTTTCAAGGTCCCTAGGGGGTCTGATCATACAAGTAAAAGTAGAAAAAAAAAAGTTTTTAAAAGTATAAAAAAAACACAAACGTTCAAATCACCCCCCCTTTCCCTAGATCAGATATAAAAGTAAATAAACAAAAGTAAACATAAACACATTAGCTATCACCACGCTCAAAAATGCCTGAACTATTAAAATATTAAAATATTTATCCCATATGGTGAACGGCGTAGAGGCTAAAAAATCAAAATGGCGTTTTTTCAACACTTTGCCTCCTATAAAAAATTGAATAAAAAGTGATCAAACCATCAGATCTTTCCCCAAATGGTATCAATAAAAATGTCATGTTGTCCCGCATAAAAAGACGCCTTACCCAGATCCATACATGTAAATATGAAAAAGTTACAGGTGTCATAATATAGCGACACAAATTTTTTTTTTCTATTTTGCAAAGTTTTTAATTTTTTAAAAGGTATCAAAACATTTCAAATACTATATAAATTTGGTATCGCCGTGTTCATACTGACCTGCAGAATACAGGTAACATGTCCTTTTTACCACACAGTGAACGCTGTAAAAATTAAACCCATATGAAATTGACGTAAATGCAGTTTTTCTCCAATTGCACCTCATTCTGAATTTTTTTCCAGCTTCCCAGTAAATTGAACAGCATATTGAATGGTACCATTAAAAAGTACAATTTGTTTCGCAAACAATAAGCCATCATGTGACTCTGTGAATTGAGAAATGAAAAAGTTATGGCTCTTGAAATGTGGGGAGGGAAAAAACAAAAATGCAAAAACGAAAAATGGCCGGGTCTTTAAGGGGTTAACTATGTATCTAAAAATAAACATGAGCCGGTTCTGTAGAAGGATATGAATCCTCACAATAATTTCAATGATGGGTCTAAAGAACCTTACTTTGAGGCTGCACTCACATGACTTTGATTAATAGTCATGTAACGTCTGTTTTTTAATGGACGTCATATCGCAGCGCTAATTTCAATGTCAGTTAATGGAGGCTACTCTCATGTCATATTTTTGTCCATTTTCATGGATCCATCCATACACTGAAATGTATGGTGAATCCGGGAAAACTGTTGTCTCTCAGTTACAAGACAGCCATGAAAAATGGACGTTTTTTACGGCCATTTTGGACCTGGGTCATCTGAGTGTAGTCTAACACTGAATTACTCTATCCCAAATTCTCAAGGGTGTTCTCTTCAGAAATCTTTGCGTATAAAAACAATTGTTCAAAGGTGTTGCTAATAAAAATGATCAAAGCTTGTAAAGTCTCCCTCAATTATATTGTATTGCAAAAGCAAAATCTTTATCAGGCTTAATTCCATTCTTTTTTATATTTATTTTAGTCTTTGTCACTTAGTTACTGTCTGCCAATACATTATTAATATTCATATTAGCATCACCCCATCTATTGATGTCTGCTCAAACATGTTGACTAACGCCCTTTGCAATTATGCAGTTTAGATTGACAGCAAGATTGCGGAATGTGTTCATGTCAGCTCACTAGAAAGATTATTTAAATGCCTCAATAATTTAATGATCATTAGAGGAATGTTCTATCATGACAGACATAGTTAGATATGATAAGTGAGTTAAGGAAATCACAGTGTAACAATGAGGCTGTAGACTGTAACCTATCATTAAAAATTGTTAGTTGGCCAGGCTTCGTTAATTGAGTTATGTATTCAGTTAGACTTTTAACATTTAAAGGAAATGGATTATCAGTAACTGACATTTTATTTAAATCAGGCTTTAATGGATTTATATTCTTGGAGAATAAAAGGAAAACTTTAAATATTGTAATTTTTACACTGGTCACTAGAACAGACTCAGTAGGCTAATGCTTTCTGCTTTCTGCAGCTCACTTGTCAGCTTTGCTGTGTAGCCTGTAACAGAGACAACAGAAAGGAGGTTAATGATAACTCTGTTGTACTGCTAGAGGCCTAGATAAGGCACAATAGCAATATTATGTACACAGATAAATCTTTGTATGTGTCTCTGCCAGTCCCAGGTCTCTGCGGGAAAAGCGCTGTACTCCATCACTTTCTAGAGACAGTAGTAATTTTTTAGACTTTTTTTTGTCAGTTAACTTCTATTCATTGCAGTTACCATAAAGCACACATACCCTGTATAGTCTATACAGACTATAAAGGAAGAAAGTATGTTTGTACAATATGGTCATCCCCAGGTAGGTCTCAAGATGTAAACATCCTGCTTGGGACCCACGTATCTACCACATCTTAATCTTGGTGGTACAGCATAGGCATTCGCTCTGTCCTCTCAACCTTTGTTTACAGGTGGACAGCATTTGACCAGTGCAGACAGTCAATGGCAGCAGTTATCACATTACATAATACTGTCATCACCACAGTGATTGAAGTCATGATCCAGTAGTATGGCATGCGACCTTTGATTGGCTGTGCACAAACTGACTGGTTGTATACAATGACTTTAAGGACAGCAGGTGTAGAATTGCTGTTTTTTTTAGATTTTAGATTTCATTTTTCCATGTTTTTTATGTGGATAACCATTTTCTATATCTATGTTATTGTTTCTCTCTTACACTCCCTTAGATACATTTAAAAATATTTATGATGTAAACTGTACAAGGATGGAATCACAACTTTCCTAAGTCAATTTTAAAAAATTCCTCCAATGGCAATTGATGTGGAAGAATTATTAAGACACTCTGAACTCCTAATAATTCTGGCATATTTTGGGAAGTCCCATGTACCAGAATTGAAATCTACCCCAGCCAGGGACTAGCAAAGATTGCAACTATAGCTTGTGCCAGTTTTCTTCCCTTGCCCACCGTGATCAATGCCCCACTTCTTCCAACTGTTTTTTTCAAAATGTGCTAGAGTGGTAAAAAAGGAGAAAGTGGCACATTTTATGCCACTTTTTAACCCTCTAACAGTCATAATAAAATTGCAAAAACCCTCTCAAAAAAGTCACTTTATTATTGCAGATTTTTAATCTGTGGTTCAAACAAATATAGCTAGCATATAACTGCTGCCTTATGTACATTTTAGCCCTTTAGTGATCTAATGCGTTTTAGCCCAGAAATATTTTATCCCTCTCTGATTTAATAACTTTTAAAATTCTATTACAATGTAGCCTTATTTTGTGGGTACAAATGATTTTTAATCAGTTTTTATAACTTTGTGTTTTCAAGAGATTATCAGAAAGCATGAATGCTGGCATTTAAGGTTTATGATGTTTATAACATAGAGTAAGTAAAATGCAAATTTTAGGGGTTGTCTTGGATATGGTGATACCTATTGTATGTTTGTTTGTTTTTTCATGAACAAGAGGGAAAAAGTCTATTGTTACTTTTTTTTTTCTGTAAAACAACTATGGCAAGTATGCATTTTTATTGATAATTGTGAGATAATATCCTGAAAAAAGTCCATGGTACCCCCTCCCCTAAAGTTATCTGAAGTGACATTGACAGGAGAATAATAAAATCATTTTCTCCTCCTGAACCCTGTCAGCTGCACGTGTTCTCCTGCACACTGGTTAAAGTGAAGCTACAAATATATGCAGCTCCATGTTTACCATGTTTATCTTAAAATCTAGGTGGGCTACAAGATTCTTGGCTTTATAATAAGACCAAGATCAAGGATTGGATTTAAAAAGAAAGAAGAGTGCAATAATACAATTGAAGCTTCTGCTCTTTCATATTCACTCCTAACGTTGGCTCTGAAAACTGTCACAAAAAGACCACATGTGAAACAAGCCTAACACTAGCGTTCTGGTCTCCTTTGTTTGGGTCCCCAAAAAACGGAGACCCTATCCTCTTAAACAGTGGTTACCCGTGGATACCTATTGACCCCATAGACTATAATTCCCTTGCAGGACTTTTCTCTCCGCCGATTTTAAGCCGAATCTGCGGTGGAGTCTACGGAGACTCCAACACAGATGTGAACCTAGCTTTAGACAAACATACAACAACATAAGGTCATGCTCCTATTAACTGTGATAAGTTTCCCTCATTCATTCCTCTCTTGCGCCTGAACCAGTTTATTTATGTCATTGGATGTATTATAATGCCCACTGTCTGAGAAAATAAAAGCTATGGCTACAGTATATTCACACAATGATGAAAAATACGGCTGATTTGTATCTGTGTGGGATCTTTTTGTTTTTCAGACCCTTTGACTTCAAAATGCAAATGAACAAAGACCAGTGTCTTTGATCCACGAAAAAAATTACAGCATGTCCTGTTTCTTACAGATTATTAACACATCATAGCCAAAAAACACAATTATGTGAATAGAGCCTTGTATTTCATATAAGGGCACTGCATAAAGTTACATAATTACTAACAACAAAAATATACTGTATCATTGTTGCAGTAGAGAACATAAACAAAGTATCATTTTGTTGCCCAATGATATAAAAAATGACTAAATACATTGTATTTTTTTTACAAATTGAATTTACAATAATTTCTTAAATTAAATCACAGACATGCCACCTCCTTCTCTGGAACAAACATTTTAAGGCTGAAGACACACATTGAGAAATTGCTGCTTTTATGGTGCAGTTTTTGCTGTGTCTTAGCCAAAGACAGTGGTTTAAGAAGGAATGGAAAATATAAAGTAATAACAAGAATAATAATTTCCCCTTCCTGCTGAATCTACTCCTTGCTTTGGCTCAAAAAAATGCTACAAAATCTACAACAAAATAGCACCAAAAACTTAATGTGTGTATTCAGCTGAAAACTTCAAAAAAGGATTAGACACCTTTTTAGAGCAAAATAGCATTGATATATCTATGCTATATATAGCATCTATACATTTCATGCTGGAAATCATCCCTGTTTTTTACGTTCTACCTAAAATATATAAAAGACTTGAGAAACCTCTAGGTAGACCGATAGTAGCCTCTACAGAATTGATACTATCCCCCCTTGCCATTTTTTTGGAAAAGATTCTAGCACCATTAACACTGAAGTCTGAATCCTACCTGTTGAACAAGGGAACATTCCTCTTAACACAGATACCAACCATTGCACTGCTAGTAACCAGGGATGTCTCTAGCCTTTATACTTCAATTAAACCCCACAGAGGGAATGACACAGTTCAAAAGTTACTCACTAAGTCTGATATTAATGAGATAATTCCTTTATGCATTGACCTGTTATCCTTAATCCTCAGAGAATTTTTTTTTTATTCCAGGACACCTTTTATTTACAGACACAGGGACCGCCATGAGGTCAAATGTGACAGTTTTGTCTATCCTTATGCTCTCTTTGTTCAATATTTTATCATTTGGAAATGGTATACATCGCCGACATCTTTTGCATATGGGGGAGCCTACCAAAAACTCTCTTAGCCTTCAATGAGTACCTGAATAGCATCCCCCAAAGCTACAATTCACCCTCACATTTAACACTATAGAAATTAATATTCCTGAAACCCGCATTTATAAAGATACCTTAGGTAAATTGGAAACCAACTTATACACCAAGCCCACGGATCGTAACACCATTCTATATTATTCCAGCTGTTACCCAGCAGCTACGAAACGTTCTCTTCCCATATCACAATTCAGTCGGATAAACTGGAAAGTGTCGTACCCGACGATTAAAACCGAATTCATGAGATGCAGGAAAAATTGCAAAACAGAGGCTACCCCAAAAAAATACTAAAGAAAACCTCATCTCTTCAAAATAGAAAACCCATAATAGAGTTCCACTTGTTCACTGTTATCATCCGTTCGTATACAAGTTACATAAATCAATATGTAACCATTGGTCTATCCTAGGAAAAGGCTACCTTACAGTACCCGAATTTAAAAATCTATTTTTACCATGCTTTAAGAGACAACAGAACTTAAAAAAAAAACAAAATGGTCAAGGCAGACATCAGCTCCGATAATAAAAGGAATTGACAACAATTTCTGAGTACTCCTACTTTCGCGTGCCTGCATTGATTACAATGCAATAATGTACAAAAAGGTGACCATATATATCATCCTCTGATAGGACAATTCATCCCAATTCAGGATTTTTTCACATGTGATACCTCTTACATGATCTACTGATGGAATAGCATGCCGCTGCAAGATGCTGTGGTAACCATGCTGGTTCAGTATTCCTTCAATTTTGAATAAATCCCCAACAGTGTCACCAGCAAAGCACCCCCACATCATCACACCTCCTCCTCCATGCTTCACGGTGGGAACCAGGCATGTAGAGTCCATTCGTTCACCTTTTCTGCGTCGCACAAAGACACAGTGGTTGGAACCAAAGATCTCAAATTTGGACTCATCAGACCAAAGCACAGATTTCCACAGGTCTAATGTCCATTCCTTGTGTTCTTTAGCCCAAACAAGTCTCTTCTGCTTGTTGCCTGTCCTTAGCAGTGGTTTCCTAGCAGCTATTTTACCATGAAGGCCTGCTGCACACAGTATCCTCTTAACAGTTGTTGTAGAGATGTGTCTGCTGCTAGAACTCTGTGTGGCATTGACCTGGTCTCTAATCTGAGCTGCTGTTAACCTGCGATTTCTGAGGCTGGTGACTCGGATGAACTTATCCTCCGCAGCAGAGGTGACTCTTGGTCTTCCTTTCCTGGGGCGGTCCTCATGTGAGCCAGTTTCTTTGTAGCGCTTGATGGTTTTGGCCACTGCACTTGGGGACACTTTCAAAGCTTTCCCAACTTTTCAAACTGACTGACCTTCATTTCTTAAAGTAATGATGGCCACTCGTTTTTCTTTACTCAGCTGCTTTTTTTCTTGCCATAATACAAATTCTAACATTCCATTCAGTAGGACTATCAGCTGTATCCACATGACTTCTGAACAACACAACTGATGGTCCCAACCCCATTTATAAGGCAAGAAATCCCACTTATTAAACCTGACAGGGCACACCTGTGAAGTGAAAACCATTTCAGGTGACTACCTCTTGAAGCTCATCAAGAGAATGCCAAGAGTGTGCAAAGCAGTAATCAAAGCAAAAGGTGGCTACTTTGAAGAACCTAGAATATAAGACATATTTTCAGTTGTTTCACACTTTTTTGTTAAGTATATAATTCCACATGTGTTAATTCATAGTTTTGATGCCTTCAGTGTGAATCTACAATTTTTATAGTCATGAAAATACAGAAAACTCTTGGAATGAGAAGGTGTGTCCAAACTTTTGGTCTGTACTGTACCTCATAAAAAAGGCATGTGGTCTCGTATATGTTGGTAAAACTACTCAACATATACGAGACCACATCTCACAACATAAATCAAACATCCGCTGTAAAAAAACGTTTACTCCCCCTACCATCTCACCCCCATAATGCAGGACACACTGTGGTACAACTGAAATTTCAAGTGTTTAAGCATGTACCCCAAGGAAGAAGGGGGGGCCAGGGTCAAAGATTAAAGCTGATAAAAGCATATTGGATGCACAAACTAGACTGTTTGTCACCCAAGGGTCTTAACCGAGAGTATGACATTCAGAGCTTTTGTTAAATTGTTTACAATTTGATGTAGGATATTATCATACAGCATATGCCTCTAATTTTGAACTTAAAGCATGTTCTTTTTTCACAGAACCACTGAGGACCTCCTGCCGTGATTGCTGCATGGTATCCTTTTATTTTTCTATTTTTAAAATTTTTTTTATGCTTCTTCTTTCTTTTCTTCTCCTCCCCCGCTTTCCCCCACTTTTTCTTTACTTATACATTCCTCTTGATTCCACCCTATTTCCATTTTCGTTAATCTCTCTTTTCATATTTTCTCCCCACTAAACACACAAAGGACATGAGCATGCGTGGGAAGCGGACCATTGGAGAAGGAAGAGGTGCTACCTATGAATGCCAGATATAACATCTTGCAGGAGCGCCACTGCCCCTGGAGCCTGGAAGTTTAAATCCCTCCTGGAGATGGCTTTTCCACCTGCTGCCTTGTCACACCTTTATTCTGGCGTTTCTCTCCTCCTACAGCAATCTGGTGGGTTTCTATACTTTTGTTCATATATTATATTATGCATTTCTCTCCTTTGCTATTTACATCTATGACTTAATGTTGTTCTTAATGACCTTAAACATGTCATTGATATGTAGGATAATCTCTCTTGCTTATCCTTGTCCCATGAACTTTTCTTATTATACCATATATTGATTGGACAAAATGATCATCTTCTGACCTCTTGAAAACCCCTTTAAAGACGGTCGCCCTGACTACATGGCTGGATAAACCTACTACCTCACTCCGCATGTTGACTGTATTAAGTGTACCTTGGAATTCTCATACAAACTAATTTATGTGTCACTGACCTTGGCTATTGAGCTATGTTGTGTAGGATGCCCTTAGCAATCCTCTCTGTATATATGTACATTTGTTATATACTTACACATGAGATTTATGTAGTGCACAGTTGGATTTATTGTTACTTTTTTGCTACCACATTGTCTGAAGAAGGTCTGGGTGCAGACTGAAATATAACGTTATTTTGGGATTGCGTTGTTACTTTAGAATAAATCACACGCTTGAATGTTGAAATCTACGAGTGCTGAGCTTATTTTTTTGTATTACAGAAATGAATAGAATGTTATGCCCTCGTTGAACTTGATGGACATATTTTTTCAACTGTACTATGTAACATTGATATTGCTGGCGGGCATTTCTTAAACGTGTCAACCAGTCTCTTAATGTGAAAACTTTTACTTAATTCTCCATAGCAAATGCAGCTATGTGATATTTGAAGAATTTTTTACACTATAATCCAAGATGATAATCACAATAATAAATTAATATATAACTTTTAATAAATTTAATTAAAAAATATAAATATCACAGAAACATATAGCCACCCTAAAACAGCACAGTAAATTTGCCCTCAAAATATCAAGTATATAAATTAAAGACAAAACAGCATACAATAACAGGCACGGCAGCCTGGAAAAGGATAAACCAACCAGACACTTACCGTGATTCAGATGGTGCCTATGTTGCTGAATGACAAATACCAGAAGGAAAGAGGGGAATCATGGTCCATGGTTCAATAAATTCTAGGGACACCAGTATCAATGGGCTAAATAAGGAAGCACCTGTGTCCCAAATATCCCTATTGCACCCTATACCAAAAAACTAGGTTGACCCTAATGTCCTAACTCGGGGCCACCGCCCTAAATAGCAAGTGCCCCCGACTGGAACCTGGCCCTAATATTAAAAATCCCTATTAAATCTCTTTTAATTCAATTTATTAAAAGTTATATATTAATTTATTATTGTGATTATCATCTTGGATTATAGTTTACTCTTGGATAATCTATTGTTGTGTATGACCTAATAGGTCTTGGATTAAGAATTTTTTACAGACACATCCAATGGATTTACTAATCGTTTTAGTGTCTTTTTTATGTTGCAAAGTAGACATTCACTGACAAAAGGTCTCATATTATCTTCAAGCACCCTCTTTTGGTAAGCAGTTTGTACACAAAGCTCTATAATTTATAAAGTGCTTCAGAAAATGCCGTGGCTATATAAAAAATATGATCATTATTATTAATCTGTCCAGGCTCTGATTCAGAAAAGCATTCCCAAACTATAAAGCTCCTACCACAAATCTTTATAGTTGAGAGCAGGTACTTTTGACAAAACATTTCCTTTTTTTATCAAACATATCTTCATGCTTTACTACCATCTCAACTTTACTGCATCATTTTTCTCTATCCTACTACAACTTCTCTTCAGGTTTTCCAGTCCTGCATTTCTCTTTTATTTTCCAAAGATCTGCAAGTTCTTGGTGGTCATGGGAGTTGATTTCCAATCAATTGTTACCATATTTAGGCTGGGGCCCCACGTTGCAGTAGCTTTACAATACCTGCAAAGTGTATGGGAAGCTGCGTTTTCAAAAATGTTTGCAATTTTTAAAATTACAGCATGTCAATTATACCTGCGGAAACAATGGCGTTTTCCATATAGGTATAATAGGGGCAGAAAGTCCGCAAAGGAAAGAAAACTCTTTGAAATTGCAATGAAAATCAATGCTGAAAAAAAACACATGCGTGTTTTTTCCCACAGCGTTTTTTTGCTGTGCTTCACTATGTGGGGCCTTAGCCTTGCTTGGACCATTGCTTTTTACTCCTGGGATAGTTTTCAACCTTCAAAGCTTGGGATCCCCTTTTCCTTTTCTTGTCACTTTTACTAGTTTCAGACTACTTTGTGACCTAAATCATCAAATTATTGACCCATGTTAGCATTGTCAAAGAAAACCTTTCTGTTAACTTTCCTTTGAGTTAGTTAGGAAGGGCTAGTAGTGGGCGGGAAACAGGGATGGGGTGTGAGTGAGCAAGGGAGGGGGAGGGAGTGTGAGTCAGCTCTGAGTGAAGCGCAAGGCATCATAGTAGTTGTAGGAAAGAAGAATAGGAAGCAACCCATGTAAACAAATGCAGAAGATGTCAGAAGCTCCCAGAAAAATCCAGACTCAAACTCAAAGCACTGTTAAAGGTATTTGGATGCACTTATTAACCTATTATTAGCACTAACAGACCTTTTTTTTTTTGCCCGGAAAAACCCTTTAACCACTTTCGGACCATGCATAGAGTATATACATCCAGAAGGTGGTTGCCTTGTTCTGCAAGGACGTACCGGTACATTCAAGCAGAACTCAGCAGCTGCACGAAATCGTGCATTTGCTGAAATGGGGAGCCGGCTGTAACTTCAGGTTTATTACCTTCCCTGCCTTCCTGATCGCTGTGTATACAGTGCTCAATAAGCGCTGTATACACCGCTATGGGCGCTGCCATATTGCGGCTCCCCTCTGACCCGGCGGTCACATGATCTGCCGGGATCAGCGTCTGTAAGAGCTGCTGGGTCCTACAGGTCCTACAGCTCTGTAGTAACGTGCAGGAGGCTGTATTCCTCCTGCAACTGGGGCTAAATGTACCAGCCCCAGTTTCAGGGGAAATCAGCCTCCCCCACAAAAAAAAAGTAATTAGATGTCCCCAAAGGTCTATTATGGCCTCATGGGGACACAATGGAAAAAAAATAAAAAAAATGAAAAAAATGAATAGAAAAGTTAAAAAAAATGTAAATAAAAAAATAAATAAAATAATATGCCAATAAAATGCCCTTATTACAGGTTATAGCCCCACCTCTGACGACACCATAAAAAATTAAAATTACCATATCAGAGAGGAAAAACTATTTTATAAAGTTTTTTAATAGCACTTTGTGTTATTAAATTTAAAAAAAAATTAAAAGTGAAAAACAGACAAGTTTTCCCTACTCTTTTTTTTTATATTTTCCCGGATATTAAAAAAAAAATTAAAACACATGCAAAAATAAAAACAACATAAAAATAAAGCTCTACGTGTCACCGAAAAAAGACGCAGAAATTAGTTGAATAACGCAAATGATAAATGTTACAGCCCTCAAAACCGCACATACAAAAAAAAACCGAAAATGTGTCTGGTCTCGGACCAGAAATTGGCCTGGTACAGAAGTGGTTAAGTAAAAGAGCCTGTCATGACTTCATGCTACCCTCAGAATGTAATGCATAAACATGGTGATGGAATCCCTTTAATAGCTTGAAAGAGAAAAAAAGATATATGATCTAAAACCTGGCACCCAAAATCACAAATAGTGCTTGCTCCAGTTACCAGGTTACCTCACTTTTTTGCACACTTTGTGGGTAATGGTAATATCAGGTATACATTATTGTATTAAGCATGTTCTTTGATTGTGGCATATTGAAGAAATTTAGAATTATGCTAAATATTATTCTGTTCTTGATAGCACATAATAGCAAATATGGAAAATTTATGTTCCACAGAACAGAAAATTTCTGCTTTACAAGGAAAAATGGCTGAAATGATTTTCTTTGAGCCTCCTGCTGTTCTTCAGAATAATCTCTTTTCTACCTACAATACAGGATGGTCCTGGTACCCAGCAATGCTAATATATTTGAACTGTGTTTGGTGTAAAAGAACCATAACACCTTTCATTCATCCAATTTGCTGTAAATCAGAATCACAGGAGGGATGAAAAAAGAAAAGTCATGATGTTAGGTGGGGTTTTGTAAAATGCGGTTTAACATGTAGATGTATTGAGCACTTTACCATTTCAAACAATAGTAATACAAAATGCCCCTGAAGCATTAATTTATCATTGGTATACCTAAAAAAGAGAATAGTTAATAAGCGATTAATATACAGCAACCTAGAACATTATGCTATCATATTTAATGCTTTCTGCTAAACTATTAGGATTTGCTTTTCATGACCAAAGGCAACAATCCACATCACCATGTAATTACTCAGCGCTTCACGATCTTTCTGTTTTCATGATACCACACACAGTCAGGAGGAAACAAGAGAAATAGCAGATGGTTTTAAGCACAAAAGTGCCAGCAATAAACTTTTTTTATATGTCGTGCTAAGGTTCAGCCATCTAATTATACAGCCAGTTTTACCCTTGGATTCCAAAGAGAACATTCTGTTACCTCAATTTTGTCATGATAGAATGAGCTAATTAATACTCAGGGATATTTAATTAAATATAATAGTTGTAATAATTAATATTATTAGTTTTATTACTGTTGATGTTTTTATTTTTTGGTGTTTTGTTATTAAAATAATAAAAAAAAAATAACTAGTGCATAATACAAACTATAAATAATATATTCCTCTATTGCTATCATTGCATAGATATCCATGTAAAAGTAATCAACATCATCACATAGTTTTATCTGTCTAAATTTACAATATGTCACAGCTATTTATTTAAATAAAGACTGTTATTACTTTTGATAGTAATCAGATAGTGATCAGAGAAAAATGTTGTTTTATTTTATTTCATGCATCAGACTTTTTTCCTCCCCCTGCCATCTCCCTTCTATACTGTTCCCTCATTTTAAAACATCTGCTGAATTTGTCTTAGGTTAAGGCCCCACATGGCGTCCCGCAGCAAAAATAGATTGTGGGAGAAACCGGGGCGGGGTCGCATCACGGTTCTTCCCGCAGTGCTTTAGATAGAAAGTTTGCAGAGTTTTCCTCTGCGGACTTTCTGTTTCAATTATACCTATGGGGAAACTGCCGGCGTTTCCATAGGTATAATTGACATGCTGCGATTTCCAAAACCGTGCCGGCTTTGGAAATCGCCGAATGTCCGAAGCTTGGTTTTTCCCGCAAAGTGGGCATGGGATTCACTAGAATCCCATCCACTTTGCTCTGACTGTAAAATGCCGCGATTGTTTCCACGGCACTTTCGCCGCGGGCGAATCGTGGGGTTTACGCCACATGGGGCTTTAGCCTTAATCTCCTAAAATCATCATATCACTGAAATATCAGATCACATGTTACTTATAAATGTCTATGGAAAGAAGGGTAGGTAGGAGGAACTGAGAAAGCGAGAGAAGCAGAGATACAGGAACAGACATGCTGCTGCAGTTAATAGTAAATTTTCTGTCTCTCCCCAAGTACTTAATTCACATCAGTCATGTCTTCCATGATGTTTCTGAGTGAGTGACAGGTGGGTAACAGAATATATTATATTATGTCTATGACTTCATAGCATCCAGTCTTTACCCATCAGCTCAGGGAAAATTGAGAATTGATGGACCCTGTAGAGGGGAAAAATTATTTGTTATGGTTAAGATACAAGGCCACAATAAAAGCAATAGCGGGAGATTGGCTGATAACTGTTAGCAGTAGAGACAGCTATTTAAGACTAGCACACTTCTGTGAGCCAAGACAGATCCCCAGACACCTTCACCAGAGCCCACCGCAAGGTGAGTTGGATTTGTGCTGAATCTGGGAGTCTGAATTGTCACCAAATAGATAGATGTACCAATAATAAACACGCCACTGCAGGAACCAAAATAAATTCCACTATAACTTACTCAGTGGAGGAGACAAGTCGTAGAAGCATGGGTTGGTATCAGGAGAGGACGTCAGAGACCAAATCAGGAGGAAAACGCAAATCCGGGAAACAATCCAAGGGTCACAAATCTAAACGGGGACATCAAAGCAGAATTAGGAGACAAAGAATCAGGAGAACAAACTATCAGGAGTAGTAAACTAATTAGTCGGCCCCTGTGTCAGGAGGGCAGGGTCTTATATAGGCCTCCTCAGCTACTAACTGGACCAAGCCAGGAAGCCTCTGAAACGGCAAAAGCTTCCTAGGATGACATGGAAACGTTAAAGGTGAAGAAGCCGAATAGAGAATCGTGACATTATTATTGTCATTAAAAAGGTACTCTTTAACCCCTTCCCGACATCTGCCGTAATAGTACGGCGGATGTTGGGTATTTAAATATGACAACCGCTCAGGGAGGAATGAGGGAAGGGAAAGAGGGAAGCTACTGAGAAAGACACTCAAGTAATTGCTGCTCCTACCCTCTACTACTCTGTTAGGGAGGGAGTTCACTTTTGATACAGCCAAGTCTTGCAGGTAAGACAATATCACTCCATATAAGTATAAGGCAATAAGTCAACTAACCAATCAGCAGAAACTATACTCATCCTATACAGGATGGATCTCTATTGAAAAAAAAAAAAAGTTTGACGTTATGGAAATGCAGGGTCTTTTGTTGAGGTTTTTTGAGCCAAAGTCATCAGTGGCTTGTAAAGGAACAGAAAATATAAAGGAATCATTTAGACGTTTCCCTTCTGTTAAATCCATTCCTGACTTTGGCTCAAACAAATGCCACAAAATATGCAAAAAAAGCCCTGCTTTTCTGCAATGTGGGGCCTAAAGCAGCTTAACTGCCCATTGACTATATATGCTCAGGCAGTCTACTCTTAACCCTGCAAGGATGTATGGGTACTTCTTTAAGCAGGTGCACAATTTGGGGAGAAGTGGGGAGCCAGCTTTTACTACAGCCAGAGCTCCTATAGTGAAGGCAAGGATGGTTTATTACAGCAGGGTGCAATAGTCACATTTCCCTAGATCACATATAAATATAAATATACTAAACACAAACACATCAGGCATTCCCAAGTCCAAAAGTGCTTGAACTATTAAAATATATAAACATTTTTTCATACAGTAAACTCCGTAGCAGAAAAAAAAATTGCAAGTAATTGCCTATTCTTCACTATTTCACCTTCCTAAAAATGGAATGAAAGATCATAAATTGCCCAAAATAGTATCAATAAAAACTATATATTGTCCCGCAAAAGAAGTAACCAAACACATCTCTGTAAACAGAAAGAAAAAAAAGTTATGGGTGTCAGAATATGGCAACTTAAAGAATTATTTTTTTTCAAAATTTTGAATGAAAAAAAAAAAACTATAAATCTGGTATCACCGTGATCATACTGACCTGGAGAATAAATCTAACATGTCATTTTTATAGCACAGTGGAAGCTGTAAAACAAAAACCATAAGAATATGGCAGTACTGCATTTTTTTTCAATTTCACTGCATTCTGAATTTTTTTTTAGCTTCCCAGTACAATGTACGTAATATTAAAAGGTACCATTCTTAAGTACAAAAAAACAAGCCCTCATATGACTATGGAATCAGAAAAATTAAACAATTATAGGTTTTGGAAGTCAGGGAGTTAAAAATGAAATAAACACAAAAAATGAAAAAAAAAGGTGTAAGGGTTAAAGGGGTTATCTGGTTTCTAGTATTGATATCCTATTCTTAGGACAGGCCATCAATGATAGATCAGCTGTACCGAGACAGCATGACTCCCAGTATTGATTATATTCCGAGAGCAGTAATGCTTACTCGCCGTACTGTAGTGATGAGTGTAATTATTGCAGTGTTGTCCCATAGACTTCAATGGACTCCCACAGATCATTGGATACTAGATAACCCCTTTAAGGATTAAATTTCTTGTCTGCTGTGACATCTTTGTAAATGGGAATGACATCTGCTCAAGTGTTTCTAGAAGAAGTGAAGAATTAGCTGTGTGCCAAGCAACTAGTGATGGGCGAAACTCACAATATACATTTTGTAAATATTTGCAAGATTCACCTGTGAGCTTCATCTCAGACTGAACTTGTGAGTGCTATTATTATACTATCTGGTCTCTTGAGCCTATAGTATTCAGAGGTCCAAGTAAGGTGCAGAAAAATATCAAACCACTCATACTCACCTTTCCTTGGCTCTATCGCAGCATCTGGTCTTTTTACTGTGGCATTCCCACTTCTTTGGCTTTCTCCTGTGATTGGGCCTCATTGGTCAATGGGGTGTGTTGATGTCATGACCCCAGTGTCAAAGCAGCATCAAAGACCTTCTTTGACTTTTATACATTGAAGCACCAGGCCTCCATTTTTTGAGACACTGTTTTGTTAAACCCCTTCTTGACATCCAGTATAATAGTATGATTGATGAATGTTGGGTATTTAAACATGAAGCTGAGAGTGAACAGCTCTAGAGATTCCATAGATTATATTCTTTCACTAATTGACATCTCTGGATACTACGCAGGTTTAAAGATAATTAGAAGTATATGAGTTGTTGTGACACTGTCTAATACCCTTCTTCCTAATTGTGCTTTACTTCCCCCTGAAGCCTATTTATAAACGTAATCACAGTATCTTGCAGAATTGATTGTATTGTTTCCAAATATGCCTTTGTTATTCAGCTTAGGAGCCCCATTTTCATGTGACTTGCTGTATTATTCTTACGCAAATGAGTGGAAAAGTGCTTTGAGGGTCTGTGTCCAGGACAAAGCACTTTTCTCCTTAATTGTAAATGAATAAAATAGTGATTTACATAACAAATTGGGCAACAAAGCTAACTAGCAGAGGCATGTTTGAAAACTGTAGAATCACCTCTACAAATTACTGTGATTAGGCTTATAACCAATGTACTGCTTACAGATTTCCTTATTATCTTAGCATAAGATATCTAGAGATGTAACACAGTTTATTCCCCTTAACATATGAAGTACAACATATAAAAAGTATAAATCTGGAACAAACTGCCACTCTCAATGATACTTACAATAATGTTGATTGTAATATAATGTTGTACCATGTTAGTCATTGACACATGGTATCTGATGAAGGGAGCTAGTACTTCCAAAAGCTCACCATCAAATATACTCAGTTAGCCTCTAAAAGGTATCGCCTGATTTCTTTACTCTTCCAATAATGTTGATTAAAATAGTTCTTTGCCAACAGCTGCTACACGTCCATATCTGGATTAATAATAATTTTGTTAAGATTATTGATGGGTTATTAGGTAATCTAATATGAAACCTGCTGGAGTGCATTTAAAATATTTACACTTAGACAAAAGAAGGGGGTAGCCTTGAAGTTCCTAATGTTAAAGGGAGTCTGACAGGTCCAAAATGCTGCCCAAGCCAACCATATCCCTGGAAAGGAGCCTGTAAAAGGAGTGGAATCAAGCCTTTGCGGGCACAAACCAATGCAGAGATAATCATCTTTTTTGTGAATAGGCAAATCAACATACAGCATTAAAACAATTCTAGCTAATTACTTTCTGTGACCGCCCCAAAAGCATGATAGAAAAAGCAAACCAAGCAGTCATGTGAAGATCCACACAGCAAAGAGACATCAAAACTGATGTTTAGAACTTGTAACTGGTCACTTTTATGTCATATCCAGCTCATTTTGAGGCAATGGCTTTACAAGTGCCGGAAGGAGTATAAGAGATATTCCAGGATCCACATTGCACACAGACCTTCTGTGGGTCATATTTCTTCACATCATGTATCCTTAGAGGTTGGGGCTGTGAATAATAGCTATCTGAGACATGTGTGAAGGAGTCAGTCTCTGTAGATAATTAACTAACGCCTTTAGACGCTTCCATTGTACCATGAATTTATCGTTCCCTCTCTGACAATTTTATTGCATAAACGGATGATATTGAGGCGCACATTTGCTCACATTATCAATTTTATTTGCATTCTAGCAGTCACTGGTTTCTGCTCCAGTTAAACCTCCTGTAGATTAATCACTAGTATCAGAGGATCTTTAGATCAATTTTTTTTCTGGACTCAATCCTCTTTAGTCTCAGGACATCCAGGTATCAAACACACTCTTTAACTGATGACCTGATATTATTGGTGGCTTGACTGGAAATGAAATATAATAAAATTTTTAGTCATCTACAGCTAATGTGCACAATTTAAAGTTTTACGTTCCGCTTCTGATGGTTAATTTGTACCCATGTCTATTGCCAAATCTTTCTGGTATATCAATAGATTTTATTACTGATTTATTAATGGCACAGGAATATATTATCATCTGGGTAGTTGTGGACCGATTTTCAAAGATGACTAGTTTTGTCACTCTAACTGGCAAAATAATTGCTCCACAACTAGCTCAGATTTCTTCAAAGACATCTTATGTTTCCATGGATTGCCATCTCACATTGGTTTAAAACTGTGGTGTTCAATTTGTATGCAATTTATGGCAGGTTTTATGCAAATCTCTTAAGATTTCTCTGGATTTCTCTTTTGCTTTTCATCCCCAAAGCAATGGTCAAATGGAATAAGATTCTTGAGCAATGTCTTGAATATGTCTTTTCCCTTATTGTTTGTACAGTTTTTTTATATTTAATATAAAAAAACACAAATGACTTCTTGCTTTACAAATATTTTAAGAACTGTTGAGAAATCTATAAAATTAAACTTTTATAGCCTATTATATTTACAACTTTCTCTAGCTTTCATCTATAAGGACTATTATAATGTTAAAGTGTAACTCCCGTTTATTTTTGTAATATACTTAAAAAAAAAAAACTTTCATACCAACATCACCAAGTCTAGTGAGGTTTTCTGGACTTTCTATAAACAGGTCATCTGCTCACACATGTTTGCTAACTATTGAGACTTTGTCCTTGCTAAGCGCTTCTCTTGCTATTATTGAATTACTGACTTCTGACCTTTGGCTACCCTTTGACTATTCTCTCGTATCTCGATTTCATACTGTTTGTCTCTCTAGTTTGACCTCGGCTTGCTGACCCTGCTTCTTTGTTGTTTGTCTTGTCCTGTTCTGTGTTACACTTATTCAAAGAAGGGATTGCCGCCCAGTTGTCCCTGTCATTAGGACAGTTGTGGTAATTAGGTAGGGACAGGGGATGGGTCGAGCTTAGGACTCACTGTCTCTGTCTTTCCCTTCTTCCCTTGTTTAACAGCAGCACTAGCGAATTGCACAACTAGCAATTCCCTTACACTTGTACTGTTGGGAGAGCATTCCTTACCACCCAGCAATGATGTTGAGTTGTAAGGCTGGCCCCTCTGATAGTGAAGTGATATCATCGCCAAAACTAATTGATATCTCTGCAACCAGGGCAAATACCGGCAAAGCTGACAGTGTGTCAAATTTCCAGCTGTATATAAAACTGGCAATGTTAGAGGACATGAAAAGTCCTCTTTAATTAACTAATCTAAATTCCTTTTAATAGCAAACAAGCTATAAAATTCTCCCTAGCAACCCTTTAACTGAGTTGTTGCCAGGGAAAATCTATACACATTTGTTTTGCCAGTATAGCTCTAGCATTTGCCAAAAGGGGGGATGGTCAGTTCAAATGGCCGTACCTTCAGTTTTATAACACCTATAAAAATGATGTCAAATGAAAGCTAGATTGCAGTATTAGCTATACAATAAAATTACCTGAAATATTCAAGTTAAAAACATAGTTGAGAATTTGAGCTTTTTATGCAGCAGTTCATGCAGCATATAAAAATCACATCCATGACTGTGTTTTTAACTAGTAATATATCTGTTTTTCTTATAGCTAGAGCTTAGAATCATGTAAAAAATGAAAATATCAACTTTCATGTGATACCAGAACCATTTTTCTACATTGAATAAAACCAGAGCTACAATTTGAAGTGACTATCCCCCTTTGGCAAATGCTACAGCTCTACATACTGCATTGAGTACAGGTGTATGGAACAGACACACCTACCTGGCAAAGCTTAGAGCATTGCTAGTGGGAACTTTACAACCTGTTTTTTTTTTATTAAAAAGGAAGTTAGATAGGTTAAGTAAGTACATTACAAAAATGTTCACTAAACATCCACAATACAATAGCAAAAAAAAACATAAATCAGTAGAAGGACTGTCTGGAGATATAGATATAATTTTAACATATTTGGGTTTTATTGTTCAGTGTCTAAACTGAAGGTAATCCAAAATAGTTTAAGACAAAAAAATGGCCTGATTAAATTAATTACATTAAATTATGAAAGAAAAATATATTAAATCCCAACAAACACCTTCTTTAATCCTTGAGCAACCGTGCATATAAATTATCTGTACGTGTGACTTCATCCACCTCCTCAGTGCCCTCTCTCCCAAGATATGCACCCCCATAGCTTCCTAACATTTTCACACTATGATGGCCAAAGTGGGCAGTCCTTGATATGCAGCATGCATCAAATCAGGCAGGGAAAAGCCAGTTATAAAAAAAAAATGGAAAAGCAAATGGAAAGAAAAGACATAAGGGGGGTCTGGGAGGGGCTTAAGTCAATTTCGGGTCATAAACAGTCGGTCTGCCAGATTGAGGCAGATGTTAATTGGCTTAATGAACTAAACCTATTCTTCAACAGATTTGATCACACACCAGCTCCTCCCACCCCAGTATGTCCTTCAGCTCCCCCCACCACAATGACTTCTCCCCATGCGGCCACTTCCCAACAGACCAGTAAATCCAAAAAAACAATCATAATCTGGCCACAGTCTGACCTTCACACAGGCCCAGGTGAGGAAGGAGATGAAAAAGATCAAGGCGAGGAAAGCCGTAGGGCCAGATGACATCAGTGCAAGGCTAATTAAGACTTGCGGGGACCAGCTGTGTGATATAATTACATATATGTATAATATGAGCCTGAGGCAGGAAATAGTCCCTGAATTATGGAAATCTTCTTGTGTGGTACCAGTTCCAAAGAAACCCCACCCTATGGACCTCAACGACTACAGACCTGTAGCACTGACATCCCACCTGATGAAGATCTTGGAGAGATTGGTTCTCACACATCTCCGCCCTCTAGTGAGCCCCGCTATGGACCCACTCCAGTTTGCTTATCGGCCGGGCATTGGGGTAGATGATACCATCATCCATCTTCTGCACAGGGCTCTGTCTCACCTGGAGAAACCAGGGAACACAGTGAAAATAATGTTCTTTGACTTTTCCAGTGCTTTTAACACCAGGTTATTGAGGGACAAGCTGGGCCTTGCTGGAGTGGACCACCACCTCTCCAACTGGATCCTAGACTACCTCACAAATCGACCTCAATACGTGAGAGCCCGAGACTGTGTGTCAGGTACCGTGATCTGTAATACGGGGGCACCTCAGGGTACGGTTCTCGCCCCTTTCCTCTTCACACTGTACACTGCAGATTTTAGGTGCAACTCATCCAGCTGCTACCTACAGAAGTATTCTGACGACTCTGCAATAGTGGGTCTCATCACAGATGATGATGACAGGGAGTACAGAGAACTGAACCAGCATTTTGTGGACTGGTGCCACCGGAACCACCTGAAGATTAACGCGGGGAAGACCAAGGAGATGGTGGTGGACTTCCGCAAAGGCAGAAGCCCTCCTAAACCAGTGGACATCCTGGGGACGGGCATCGAGATTGTGAACACCTATAAGTACCTGGGTTTGCTCCTTAATAATAAGCTGGACTGGGCAGATCATATGGAGGCCCTGTACAGGAAGGGGCACAGCAGGCTCTACCTGCTTAGGAAACTGAGAGCCTTTGGAATCCGGGGGGCACTTCTTAGAACTTTCTTCAACTCGGTAGTGGCATCAGCCATCTTCTTTGGAGTGGCCTGCTGGGGGAACAGTATATCAACCAGGGACAGAAATAAACTTGACAAGCTGATTAGAAGGGCCAGCTCTGTCCTGGGGAGCCCACTGGACCCAGTGCAGGTGGTGGGTGACAGAAGGATACTGTCCGTGGTGAGCTCCATGCAGAAGAAGAAGTCCCATCCCATGCATGAGACTGTGATCGCGCTGAGCAGTACTGTCAGTGACCGACTGCTCCACCCTAGGTGTGAGAAGGAGCGCTATCGGAAGTCTTTCCTCCCCACCGCGGTTAGGCTGTACAACCAACACCGACCTAAGCGGAGATCATTACACACAGAGAACTGAAATATCTCTCTGCCTGTTATATCCCCCCCCCCCCCTCTGCTACGTCCTATCTGTCTGTCTGCTATTAATGTAATGCCTCTCACCTTGGAACATTCCTGTACATGTTGTATTTGTATTTGTATCTGCTTATCTTTGCTGCTGTAACACACTGAATTTCCCCATTGTGGGACTATTAAAGGACTATTATTATTATTATTATTATTATGTGTCTATCTGCTTCACTACATTTCCCAGGTTCACCTTGCCCTTAACTGCCGAACTGGCCATTTCTCCTAATAAAAATCATTCATGCAATGCACATGTTCCAACTGTTAGAACAGGACATGAATGGTTATGTAATACTGATCTAAGAAATAGCTATTAGACAGAATAAGAGAAACTAAGCATTTTTATCCTGGTAGATGAAGATGGATGCATCCAGTGGCAACAGTACTCAATCTTTGGTAGGGAAAGGGGAAATTCATTGGGCTTTTTTTTTTGTCATATACAATTTGGCTCAATAATTTGAATAGGTGACAATGATATTTTGCAAAGTACTTTTTTATAAAATTTTATTGTGGGAATATCCCTTTAAATATATTTATATAATTACAGTATATACATATAAATATTTGAATTTGTTTCACTACCTTTCCCATTTTTTGCTGTTAAATAATGAAAAAATAAAAGATGCAGCTGTGCCTCAATGAAGAAATAAAACATTTGGCCAACTTCTAAAATAAAAATCATAGCAAGAATATGTAATTTGAATAAAGTGAAATTTTGCTGTAGACATTCAAGTATTTGAAAGTAATTAAAATGGGTATTCCCATCTTAAAAAAATGACTGCATCTCCGCAACAAGTGATTTTTTCATCTTATGATGGGCAAAGTGCGCACAAGAAAGACACCGGGGGGAAACCCCTGATGTCCCAGGCACCGGATGTGCCTATTTCACTAGCACAGAAATTCTCAGCCATTCTCGGACAGTTAGGCCGGCTCCGATGCTCCTGCCGCCTCACCGCAAGCCGCGTCTCCAAAATCACTGCCTCCGGGTCCCTCGGCCCTGACTCCAAGGCAGCAGCAGGCTTCAGCGACATCCATACAGGAGGCACTGGCATCCCCGAACCCTCGCAGCTCCAGTGTGACTGCCATTGATCCCTCTACCTGGCCTCTCTCCCTCCCCCCACCAAGCACGGGCAGATGGAGCCATCTTGTTCCCCCAATCAGCTAGGGAGCTCTGAACTCCTCCAAGTGTTCCCAACCCTCCTTCTTCTGCACAGCAGGGTCCTGGAAGCACGGCCTTTGGGAGCGTAGCCCTGTGGCACTCTCACACTCTACTTGGCCTGGGGGTACAGGACAACGTGGCTACAGAGGCCTGGAGTGGGGCTTAAGCACCCCAACTAAAAAGCTGAACTACGCTCCCAAAGGCCGTGCTTCCAGGCCCCTTTCAACTACCTTGGACTCTGCCACATCCTCTGAAGAGTATTCTACCCCCCCTAATGTGCCTCAAGCCTACAGCTGGATCTCCTATCTCTGCAGCTTGCCATTCTTTGAGCCTTTTTCTCCTCACTCATTTACCACCGCATGAGGAAGCCGTCCATGCTCTGCAAGGCCATTCTGAACTACAGGCTTTACTGGCTCTCATCCCCAGTAAGCGGGACATGGAGGATCTAGATACCGACCTGAAAAAGGACTGGCACCAAGACCTCAAGGTAGTGAAGACTGATGTTGATAATTTACAGCAACAGGTTAACAACTTAGAATTGTTTCAGGAGTGGGTAACGGCCTCCGTACAACCTCTGCAGCACACTCTACCACTGCCATGTACCGCAGCCTACTGTCACATGTGGATGGTATAGAGAATTGAAACCACTGCAACAATATTAGAATCCGCAGCCTACCTGAACCTACTCCTTCATCTGAGTTCATGCCCACCCTTACTGGCATTTTCAACACCCTCCTGGATTGCCCAGCTAACACTCATTTCAAGATTGACCAGGCTCATCGGGCCCTCAGATCACGCAACTCTGACTCTGCTAAACCCCGTGATGTGATAGGCAGAATACACTATCTTGCTCTTAAAGAAGACATCATGCTGAAAGCAAGAGGACAAAAACCTATTAACTTTGATGGAGCTCAACTGTCCCTGTTGCCAGACCTGTCTCGCCACACTCTGCAGCAAAGATCCACCCTGAAGCCTTTTCTATCCATTTTGCAGGAACGCGGTATCCCATATAGCTGGGGCTTCCCATTCACAATTCAAGTCCGGCTGAAAAACAGATTGCTGATCCTATCAACTGCAGATGTCCTCTCTGCCTTCCGACAAGCTCTAGACTTGCCTCCTATGTGATTTCTGGATTGGGAACAGCTCTTGGGTGACTCCGTTCCTCCCTAGTTCCACCAAGCTGCAGGGGCTATCTCTGATAACCATCCCACTGTGCCTGCCACAAATCCCCATAGGCAAGTGGACGACTACATTAGTCCACTCTGGGACGTGTTCTCATGAAGCTTAGTCCCACTGAGGACAGCTATACTGATCTTAAGGCCACTGTCTGTCTGCCACTCTAGCCTTCTCCCCCCCCCCTTTTTTTTCCCCTTCTGACTCACCTTACCTCTCTCTCACCTTCCTACATTTCCCTTTCATGTCCTTCCAGTCTCCAGTTTTACTCCCCTCTTCCCAATTCCTGATGGCGGATATCACTGTATCGTCCTTCAATGTGAAAGGCCTGAATACTCCTGAAAAATGTTCCTAGATACTATATGACTCCCATAAATGTAGAGTTCATATTTTATGTTTTCAAGAAACCCACTTTCTCTCCTCCCATATGCCAGTGATCAATAGCCGCTACTGCTCGGAATGGTCCCGTATTAGTATCTCACAGGGTAAAACCAAGGGAGTAGCTATTTTCTTCCACAAGAATCTCCCGCTTAAGATCCTTGACTCTATCTCTCTGACTCTTAGGCCTGATACCTTTTTATCCTATGTGAAATTTATGGCACCATCTACACCATTGCTAATATCTACTCACCCAACATCGGTCAGATACCCTTTCTCCTCTCTACCCTCACCAATCACCAGTAATTTGCTATTGGTCACCTTATTCTCTGCAGGGACTTTAACTTGACACTCAGTCCCCTCATAGACTCCTCTACGGGCAAATCTCCCTTATAGTGATCTCAATAAGTTCTGCAAACAGCTACATTCCATGCTGATATGCGATGCCTGGTGCATTCTGCACCTGGAAGATAAGGATTATTTCTTCAACTCCCATGTGCATATTTCATACAGAAAGTTGGACTATATATTCCTTCCCCTTTCACTGCTACCTCAGGTGATCACAGCCAATATTGGTAATGCACTACTCTCTAACCATTCTCCCGTCTCTTGCTCTCTTAAATTCCTTCCCCCCACTCAATGCTCTAGCTCATGGTGGCTTAACGAATTGCTGTTGCATGATGCTCAATACCTAACTGACCTTAAACAGTCCATCATTGATTTTGGACTAGATCATCTACAAGATGACACTTCCCCACCTAAATAGTCGTAAGCATTGAAATGTGTCCTTATGAAACATGAGACTGGACTTAAGCATGAAGCCAGGGCAAAACTTAATTCTCTCCTACAAACCCTGAGCTTGCTTGAAGCGCAGCATAAGTAAAATCTCCAAAACTCTCACTGCCTTGACGGCGATGCTCCATGAAATCAGGATCCTCCTTGAGGATAAGCAACAGAAACTTTGCCAGCTTGGCCAGAATTCTATTTACGAATGGGGCAATAAGGCCGGCCGCCTTCTTGCTGTCGTGGTCCGGGACCGGCAAACAGCCTCCCATATCATGTCCATCAAATCTATTACAAACCGAAACTCTCATCTCACCTCGAACATTGCTTCTACATTTATAGATTATTACAACTCTCTCTACAATTTACCCCCACACACACTTTCAATCAGAAATCTGACCCTCCACGTACCCTGTCCCAATACACTAATGACACAGCCCTTCCATGCCTCACGGCGGATGATGCAACTCAGTTGGAGATTCCCTTTTCCCAAACGGAATTGGAACTGGGGGTTTTCAGCCTCCCGGGGGGTGGCCCCGTTTGGATATACAGCATGTTTCTACAAAACGCTCCTCCTGAATCTGACTCCTTACCTTCTAAAAACATTCAATGTAGTTTCTCTTGATACTCCCTTCCCACCCTCCTTCCTTCATGCTCACATCTCAGTCCTACCCAAAAAGGGTAAAGATCCCTTATTATGCCATAGCTACAGATCTAGATCTCCCTGATAAACACAGATGCTAAACTATTCGCTAAACTCATCGCAAATCACTTAGATCACCATATGGGCTCCTTAGTCAATCTGGATCAGGTGGGATTCATCCCTTGAAAAGAGGCCCGAGATAATACCCTGAAAGCCTTCTCTGCCATCCATCATGCTCGTAGGTCTCAAACACCATAGATGTTATTCTCCCTGGACGCAGAGAAGGCCTTTGACAGGGTTGATTGGAACTTCTTTGTAGCTACTCTCCAACAAATAGGCCTAGTCCCTGTTATGCTCTTTCATATATATGCTCTATATAATTCCCCTCAGGCCCAAATTTGAGTAAAAAGCACCCTCTCTCTCCTCTTCTCTATGTTGGAGCACTTACTTATGGCCATCCAATGTAATCCGGACATCCATGGTCTGAGGTCGGGAGACCTACATCTCAAGATCTCACCTTTTGAAAATGATGTTCTGCTCTTTATTACTCAACCAATAATAACCCACCCCTCTTTGCTACAAGAAATAGCCACCTATAGCTTTTATAGCAATTATAAAATTAACCTCTCTAAGAATACCACACTCAACGTCTCTCTCCCTGACCCCCTTTTTCGCTCACTTCACTCTTCCTTCCCCTTCTCTTGGTCAACCAAAGCAATTAAGTACCTGGGTGTGCCCCTTCCCAGCTCCCCATATGACACCTATGCCCTGAACTTTCTCTCACTCCTGTGCACGCTTCAATCTGACTTGTCTAAATGGGATATCATGGGACTTTCTTGATTGGGCCGTATAAATCTCTTGAAAATGAATATCCCCCCTAGACTGCTCTACCTCTTTCAAACAGTCCCTATTATCCTCCTGAATGAATTATTTTCCTCCATCCAGAAAGCCTTTACTAAATTATTTTGGGCCTCTAAGCCACTTAGAATAGCCAGACAGGTCATCACTGTCACCAAGCAATTAGGTGGTCTAGCAGTCCCACATTGCACCCAATACTATCTGGCAGCCGTCACTGCTTGAATCTTAGATTGGCATCACTCCACTAATTCCAAGCTCTGGGTTGTCCTAGAAAGCTCTCTGATCCCGCTACCTCTCACCTCCCTTCCATGGCTCATAGACACTACTGTTTGGGTAGAACTGTCTCTGACCTTCCATAAATTGCTCAACAAGTTCTTAGTGTGTGTCAAGTATACTGCACTGTTTCTCATCCATTGACAATGGGCCATTCACTCCTGTCTCGGACAATTTAGACTTTCCTGCAGTTTTATATTCACCTTTTCTTGCCTGCCCCACCACCCCTCCGCCCCTCATATTTCGTAAAGTCCTGTCTCCGACCACCCTACTATCTTACACTGAACTAGTAGCCCAAGAAAATAGAGACCTAGCATCACATTGGCAATACCTTCAACTGCACTACTTTTATTAATCTTTGGAAAAGAACAATCTACATAGGTCTCTTCTCCTGTTTGGGCACCTATGCATATGCTCCACAATGCCTCTACATTCAATCTCTACAATCTATGATATTTTCTCCGCTCATAAGGATGACGTTTGTAGCTGGGTGGGAGACGGAGCTTGGAATTACTTTTCCATCTGACGTGTGGCTCTCCACCTTTCGCTCCTGCCATAAGTTTTCTGTCTCCTGCAACACACAGGAATCTAACTACACAATACTCTCACAATGGTACAGAGTTCCTTCTGTCCTCCACTAAATCTTCCCTTCTTCCTCTACTCATTGTTGGCGCTGCTCCGCAGGTCAAGGCACAATACTACATGTTTGATGGAATTGCCCACATCTTCACTTATTCTGGCATGAGGTCTGTAGGGTCATTAAGATAGTTACTGGTGTTGCATTGAAGGACAATCTAGTCCCTCTCCTTCTCTCCATTTTCCCCCGCAAAATACAGAAAGATGTTCGTAGATTGGGGTATTTTCAGACCCCGGAGTATAATAATCGGAGGCCCAAGGGACGTGATAAACATAATAACCAATGTTACTCACCTCTCCAGCGATCTGGTGTTACTCCCAGCAGTCTTCAGCCACCATAAGAGCCAGGCCGACGTCATTATGTCGCGACGCCGGCCTTGGCCCACATGACGTGTGTGCGACATTGAAGAGGGCCTATCATTATACTCTGGGGACTGAAAAAACACCAGAATAAAATAATAGTTCATGGGTGGGGCACTATGGGGCATAAAACCGTGTGAAAGGGCATAATACCGTGTGCAGGGGCCGCTGCAGAGCGTAATACAGTGTGCAGGGTCCGTTGCAGGCCATAATACCATGTGTAGGGGCCGTTGCGGGCCATAATACCATGTGCAGGGGCCACTGTGGGCCATAATACCATGTAATACTGTGTGCAGGGGCCACTGTGGGCCATAATACTGTGTACTACTGTGTGCAGGGGCCGCTGTGGGCCATAATACCATGTGCAATGGGCCACTTTGGACCATAATACTGTTTAATACTGTGTGCATGGAACATTATAGTGTGTGTATATGGGGCGTTATACTGTGTATAGGTCAGGAAAGTGAGTGCTATGTTGTGGGGGCCCAAGTCAAAAGTTTGCTGGGAAGCCCAGTCTTTGCTAGTTACTCTCCTGATTAAGTGGTCATTAGGAAGGGGCATATTATATAAGGGGGCTTTATGAACTTAAGAGGTGTTATTTATATAAGGGCATTATTAATACAAAAGGGGTCATTTATATAAGTGGATATTAGGGAGCATTATATATATATATATATATATATATATATATATATATATACAGTACAGACCAAAAGTTTGGACACACCTTCTCATTCCAAGAGTTTTCTGTATTTTCATGACTATAAAAATTGTAGATTCACACTGAAAGCATCAAAACTATGAATTAACACATGTGGAATTATATACTTAACAAAAAGTGTGAAACAACTGAAAATATGTCTTATATTCTAGGTTCTTCAAAGTAGCCACCTTTTGCTTTGATTACTGCTTTGCACACTCTTGGCATTCTCTTGATGAGCTTCAAGAGGTAGTCACCTGAAATGGTTTTCACTTCACAGGTGTGCCCTGTCAGGTTTAATAAGTGGGATTTCTTGCCTTATAAATGGGATTGGGACCATCAGTTGTGTTGTTCAGAAGTCAGGTGGATACACAGCTGATAGTCCTACTGAATGGAGTGTTAGAATTTGCATTATGGCAAGAAAAAAGCAGCTAAGTAAAGAAAAAAGAGTGGCCATCAATACTTTAAGAAATGAAGGTCAGTCAGTCCGAAAAATTGGGAAAACTTTGAAAGTGTCCCCAAGTGCAGTGGCCAAAACCATCAAGAGCTACAAAGAAACTGGCTCACATGAGGACTGCCCCAGGAAGGGAAGACCAAGAGTCACCTCTGCTGCGGAGGATAAGTTCATCCGAGTCACCAGCCTCAGAAATCGCAGGTTAACAGCAGCTCAGATTAGAGACCAGGTCAATGCCACACAGAGTTCTAGCAGCAGACACATCTCTACAACAACTGTTAAGAGGAGACTGTGTGCAGCAGGCCTTCATGGTAAAATAGCTGCTAGGAAACCACTGCTAATTAATAATAATAATAATAATAATAATAATAATAATAATAATAGTCCTTTAATAGTCCCACAATGGGGAAATTCAGTGTGTTACAGCAGCAAAGATAAGATAAGCAGATACAAATACAAATACAACGTGTACAAGAATGTTCCAAGGTAAGAGGCATTACATTGATAGCAGACAGACAGATAAGAAGTAGCAGAGGGGGGGGGTGGGTTTAACAGACAGAAAGATATTTCAGTTCTCTGTGTGTATTGATCTTCGCTTAGGTCGGTGTTGGTTGTAGAACCTAACCGCGGTGGGGAGGAAAGACTTCCGATAGCGCTCCTTCTCACACCTTGGGTGAAGCAGTCGGTCACTAACAGTACTGCCCAGCGCGATCACAGTCTCATGCATGGGATGGGACTTCTTCTCCCGCATGGAGCTCACCACGGACAGTATCCTTTTGTCACCCACCTCCTGTACTGGGTCCAGTGGGCTCCCCAGGACAGTGCTGGCCCTTCTAATTAGCTTGTCAAGTTTATTTCTGTCCCTGGTTGATATACTGCTCCCCCAGCAGGCCACTCCAAAGAAGATGGCTGATGCCACTACCGAGTTGAAGAAAGGAAAGGCAACAAGCAGAAGAGACTTGTTTGGGCTAAAGAACACAAGGAATGGACATTAGACCTGTGGAAATCTGTGCTTTGATCTGATGAGTCCAAATTTGAGATCTTTGGTTCCAACCACCGTGTCTTTGTGCGACGCAGAAAAGGTGAACGAATGGACTCTACATGCCTGGTTCCCACCGTGAAGCATGGAGAAGGAGGTGTGATGGTGTGGGGGTGCTTTGCTGGTGACACTGTTGGGGATTTATTCAAAATTGAAGGAATACTGAACCAGCATGGTTACCACAGCATCTTGCAGCGGCATGCTATTCCATCCGGTTTGCGTTTAGTTGGACCATCATTTATTTTTCAACAGGACAATGACCCCAAACACAACTCCAGACTGTGTAAGGGCTATTTGACCAAGAAGGAGAGTGATGGGGTGCTACGCCAGATGACCTGGCCGCCACAGTCACCAGACCTGAACCCAGATGGTTTGGGGTGAGCTGGACCGCAGAGTGAAGGCAAAAGGGCCAACAAGTGCTAAGCATCTCTGGGAACTCCTTCAAGACTGTTGGAAGACCATTTCAGGTAACTACCTCTTGAAGCTCATCAAGAGAATGCCAAGAGTGTGCAAAGCAGTAATCAAAGCAAAAGGTGGCTACTTTGAAGAACCTAGAATATAAGACATATTTTCAGTTGTCTCTCACTTTTTTGTTAAGTCTATAATTCCACATGTGTTAATTCATAGTTTTGATGCTTTCAGTGTGAATCTACAATTTTTATAGTCATGAAAAGACAGAAAACTCTTGTAATGAGAAAGTGTGTTCAAACTTTTGGTCTGTACTGTTATATATATATATATATATATATATATTTAAAGGGGTGGTCATTTACATAAGCGTTCACTAGGGGACATCAATTATATAAGGGAGCATTAGGGGACATTATGAATAGAAGGGGGCATCATTTATATAAAGGGTCATTAGGGGAGCAGTATTTATGTCATAGGGAATCAGGGGCATAATATAAGGGGACAATTAATTAAAGGGGTTGTCCAGGATAGCCACTTTCTTATTATGAGACTGGGGAAAGTTATTAAAAAAAACAAAAAAAAAACACCTACTCACCTGTCCCTTGTGCCCCAATGTCTCCCACCGCAGTCTGGTTCTGTTGCTCCGGTGTTTTCTTCTGGTGGAAGTCCCTGCCCCACATCACCGCTGAGGTCTCTGACACGGAACGTCACAGTGCTGTGGGGAAGAAAACACCGGAGCAACAGGACTGGAACGTGCTGGGAGACACCGGAGCACCTTCCCCAGCCTCATATTAAAAAAGTGATTATCCTGGACAACCCCTTTAAGGTGGCACTTAGGCTTTATTAAAGGGGCTTTCCAGCTCATTTTTATTGATGATCTATCCTTAGGACAGATTATGTAACACAAATTTTGTTCCCAGCTTTTAAATGTTATATTCCAATTGCTTATGTCTAAAAAAAAATTAAAAATTGCTTACATTCATCATAAACTTCGCTTTTGTGACCTCGGCAACGGAAATTATGCATTTTTACTATAGAAACAGACGATTTTGCATCTTCTCATTTACAGTCAGACTAAGAACACTATATGCATTGCAAATTTACACAGATTACCAAAAACTGTCAGAAGTGTGCGGTTTTCCGAGATTTACGACTATACTGCAAATCAGTTTCATGAATCAATCCCCAAATATAGTCGCCCATCATGTTTTCGTTATATTGTCCTTGGTAATGGCGTTCAAAGTTCATAATGTCCTGGTGAAAGCGCTCACCTTGCTCCTCTGAATAAGCTCCCATGTTCTCTTTGAACTTATCAAGATGAGCATCAAGGATAATGATTTTGAGTGACATCCTGCAGCCCATTGCAGCATAGTTCTTTTTTTTTTTTAATTTAGATTTTTATTGAGAGAAAATTTTTGTAATACATAACAGGGAAAGAAATAATACATAGGGATAGTAAGGCATCAACAGTATCCATATACATATTGTTGTAGTGGTAACACAATTTGAAGGGAGCAAGGGAAAAAGGGAAACAGAAATCAACATCATACCGCTCAGTAAATTATCTAGAAAAAGGGTTTATAATATGCACATCACCACACTACTAGGGCCGTGGAGCAATAGAATATCATGTATGGAAAGAGGGGTCCGGCCTTCTGTAAAGAGGGACTCCCCCACAGCCGACATAATCAGACCAAAGGGCCCACTTCAGGCGAAAGGCAGTGTATACCTATGGCTTCTACATGCCAACATCTTCTCTAGTGTATAGGCCAAGCTGACGTGCTGTATTAGTTCTGACAGCGTCAAACAGGGTGCATTCTTCCACTGGCGTGCTATCATAGCTCTGGCCACTAATATAATCTGGCCCAGAACCACTGCCATATCGCCTGGAAAAGACTCAGTATCCAGGAAGCAGAGCGCCAGGCCTGGAGATAATGGGACATTCATGCCTGCCAGACTGGACATCAACTGGAAGACGGCACTCCAGAAAGCGAGCACAGGAGGACAGTCCCACCACATATGTATAAGTGTACCTCTTGCACCACAACCTCTCCAACACAAATCTGAGCACAAAGGGTCTATGTGTGCTAGCTGAGTGGGGGTCCTGTACCATCGAAGAGATATCTTGCACGCCGTCTCCCAGTGGGCTGCGCCCCTCGATACACGCTTAACAAACCCGAATGCTTCATACCACTCCTGGAGAGAGATGCTTCTAGCAAGCTCAATCTCCCAGCGTATCAGACAGAGAGGTTTAACCTGCTCTGAGGGGGTGGAGAGGAGTTTATAGAAAGCTAAGGAACCGCCCTTAATAGGGGCCGATGTCTGCCACATCCGGAGGGCCAGTTTAGGAAACACGGGGTCTGAGACATTGTGGGATGAAGGAAATGTCTTATCTGCAGATATTTATAGAAATCCCGCTGTGGGATTTGAAATTCCTCCATCAATGCAGTGAACGATTTCAATTGGGCCCCCCCGAATAACTGCTCAACTCTCTGGAGGCCAGCATCTGACCAGCGCTTCAAGCTCAGACCGGGCAGGAATGAGGCCAGGTAACGTAATGGCAGGTCCGTCAAAGGAATTAATTCTGCCACCGGGGTGAATGAGGTCAGAAAGCGCCATGCCCAGACAGATGCCTTTATACTTAGTAGGGGAATTAGAGTGTTGGAAGGGCAGAATGATTTGGGACGCAAGAGGGAAATCAATGGGATGCTCATAGAGGACTCCTCAACCTCCAACCAACGGTATCCGGTGACTCCCCCCCACCAGACCCTCAACTGCTCCAAAACAGTTGCAGCATAGTATCTCTTAACATCTGGGACACCTGCTCCCCCTCTAGCCCAGGGTCTAGTCATAACCCGCATGCGTATCCTTGATCTCTTCCCCTCCCAAATGAAATCCGAAATTAGCTTTTGTAGTTTTGTCAGGTAGGAGTTGGGGAGGGGGATAACCACAGTGCGGAACAAATAAAGTATGATGGGGAGCACCATCATCTTCACTATGGCAATCCTACTAGCCCAGGACAACATGGGTTTAGAGTAACCGGCCAGGAGGGAGGACACCTTGGACAGCAACGGTACATAGTTTAAGGAGAAGAGATTAGAGCTTGGGGTCGTCAAGGAGATTCCCAGATACGTAATGTTATCTCCCCCCCACCTGAACGGGAATTGGGCACTCAGCTCCCTTTTTAGAGACGGGGAAATACCAATTGGGAGCAACTGGGACTTGGCCAGGTTAATCTTATAATAAGAGACTTTACTAAAGGTCTCCAAGGTATCTGTAGTAGCTCGCAAGGATGACATAGGGTTGGCCAAGGAGAGGATCACATCATCAGCGTATAGGCCAATTTTGTGCTGATGTTGCCCAACTGAAATACCTGTGATATTAACGTTAAGTCTAATGGCCTCAGCCAACGGCTCCATCACTAATGCAAATATGATAGGAGAGAGAGGGCAGCCTTGGCGGGTCCCATTGCTGATCTGAAAGGGGTCGGACAAAAACCCCGAGGATAGAATCCGAGCGGACGGGCAGGAGTAAAGAGCCAGGGTGGCCTTTTTAAAGAAAGATCCCATGCCAAACTTATCCAGTATTCGATCTAGGTAGCCCCAGTGGACCCTGTCAAAGGCCTTTTCTGCATCGAGAGCTAATAAAAGGGATGGTCCTCTATTACGTTCTGCGCTCTGAATTAAGTTAATAAACCTGCGGGTGCCATCCGGGGCCTGTCTACCCATAACAAATCCCACCTGGTCTGGCCCGATTAGCCGGGGCAGGATACGTACCAGACGCTCCGCCAGCACCTTCGCATACAACTTAACATCCACATTCAGTAAAGAAATAGGCCTAAAATTTGCTGGACTAGTAGGGGGCTTGCCTGGTTTGGGGAGGGTAACCACAGTTGCGGCTAACATCTCCTCTGGGAATCTCTGATCCTCCGCAGCTCTCATAAACACTCCCAATAAATGAGGCGACAAAATATCCCTGTATTTTTTATAATAGATACCAGAAAAACCATCAGGACCCGGGGATTTTAATGGCTTCAAGGATGCAACAGCCTTATAGATCTCCGATAGAGATATAGGAGCAGCCAGTAACTGGCGCTGTTCCTCCGAGAGGCGGGGAAGAGAGACAGATTCTAGAAATTTATCGATGTCCGTCAGTGAGGGTTGATGTACCTCGGTATCCTCTTTTAAATTATATAGAGATTTATAGTAGGCCCTGAACTGATCAGCTATAAGACGGGGATCTGTAATTTTGTCCCCCTGAGCATTAAAAAGATACTCAATACGTGATCTGGGTTGGGCTTGTTTGATTTTCTTTGCCAGGAAAGCGCTAGCTCTGTTGTTATGGATATAGGCCTGGCACTGAAATCTCTTAAAGGCAAGATCCTGTTGATGAGCCATCAGACCTTGCAATTGTAATTGGTATTGTCTAATCTCGTTTGAAAGAGATGGGGTAGGGCAAAGCTTATTTGCTGCCGACAGCCCAGCTATCTTTTGAAGCAAAGCATCAACATCCTTAGAGCGTTGCTTCTTGGCCCTAGAACAAGCTTGGATAATCACCCCGCGCATAAATGCCTTATGGGCGTTCCACAGGATATAGGGGTCTGAGGCCGTAGGCGTATTGAGTTCAAAAAATTCTTGTAGCGCATTGAGGAGCTGAGCACCATGAGAGGGATGATCAAGGATATATTCGTTTAGACGCCATTGGGAAGGCAGGGCTGAGGCAAACTGCTCACGGAGGACCAGAGACACCGGGGCATGATCCGACCACGTAATCAGACCAATATGAGAGGATACAGTCTGTAACAGGCCCAATTTATCCGCCAAGAAGAAATCTATCCTAGAGTATGAGGAGGAAGGGGAAGAGAAAAAACTGTAGTCTCTCTCGCTATCATGCTGGCATCTCCACACATCATATAACCCCTGATCTAATAAGGAAGGGGTGAGTACAGGAGATTTCCTTTGAGGATTGGACGAGTCTAGAGAGTTATCTATAAGGCAATTGTAATCTCCCCCTACAATTAAGATACCAGTGGCAAATGCCCGAATTTTGGGCAAGAGAGATCTCCAGTACGAGGCCTGAAACTGATTGGGGAGGTACACTGTGACCAAAGTGTATCTCATACTATTAATAGTACAATTAAGACCGAGATACCGGCCCTGGGGATCCGTCAATACAGACTCCATGCTAAAGGCAACTGAGTCACGGACAGCTATAAGGACTCCCTTGCGTTTGGCCGCACAGGAGGCCTTAAAAATATGAGGAAAGGAGGGGTTCGTAAATAGAGGTCTTTTCTCAACATGAAAATGAGTCTCTTGAAGCATGAGCACGTCACATCTCAAACGGCGTGCCTCCCTCCATACCGAGCTTCTTTTATAAGGGCTATTAAGCCCCTTAACATTCATAGAGGAAATTCGAATAACCATGGTAGTGGCCAATAGAGGGATGTTAGACTACACAGATGGGGTGTGTGCCAGCATGGCAAGCGGTCCAGATCTGCACTAAAGATATAGTTAGGTGATGCGCACATATATGAGCTGTGTATGATAAAATAACCAAATTCTACTAAACACAGTAAACTATACAAGAATAAAGAACAAAAAACAAACATCATAGTGCCAAAATGCACCGAATAAGCTGTGGGGGGTGAGAAGTAAGATTCCTTCATTAATCAAATACAAATGTAAAAAACTTATAGAAAAAAGTGGTAAGTAGTTCGCCAAGAAAAAGGCTATATAGTTAACATCCTGTAAAGGCACCTGATCTCCCTGGGAGAGGGAGAGTGAGAGTCTCGTAGATCTTTCAGGGTTCTCCAACCATATGCCAGTCCTTGGGTACCCGTGGAGGGCGAGCTGGTCCGCCAGGCCGAGGTTCAGAGTTATCAGAGGTCAGACGCCATCTACGGAGGAGAGACATTCCGTCTTCTACGGAGGGTATAGAATGAGTGACTCCGTTGCGAAAGACCAGAAGTTTGGTGGGGAAGCCCCATCGGTATCGCACGTCGTTCTCTCGAAGTATCTTCGTAACAGGTGTTAAGTTGCGTCTCGCTTGCATAGTGGCAGCGGATAAATCCGGGTATAGAGAAATTGCTGAAAACGGTGCGGGGAGAGTGTTGCATTTACGAGCCTCAGCAAGGATAGAGTCTTTGATATGGTAGAAGTGGACCCTAACAAGGGTGTCTCTAGGGGCATCCACAGGGGCTGAACTTGCCTTAGGTATACGGTGAGCCCTGTCCAGGGTAAGATCAAGCTCTGAGAGATTTGGAAGGATCTTTTTAAACATTCGTTTGACATAGGCCGGGAGATCGATGGATACAATGTCCTCCGGGATTCCCCGGATCTTAATATTGTTGCGTCTGGAGCGGTCCTCAGAGTCTGTTGCTTTGATCTTTAGCCAGCGCACTTCTGCCTCCAGTGTATTGTGAGCATCCACCAATTCGTTGTGAGCAGTGGAGAATTCCGCCATCTTCCGCTCAAGGTGATCAGTTCTCTCTCCAAGTGTGTCAATATTATGTTGTAGTTTCCCAACCAACGAGGCCACACTTTTGTTAATGCCCGATTGCAATATCACCAGCATGCCTTTCAATGTGTCACAAGTAACTGGATCAGAGGACGCCGGAAAATCAGAGATGTCAGTGTGACCAATCAGAGAGGTATCATCGGGTGTAGGGGTCTGGGCACGGCTATTCTTTTTACGTACAGGACCTTCCTTGGTTGGGGATGAGGCATTGGAGATACTTGGGCCTCTTTTGTTGCCCTCCTGGACAGATTGTGAGGCAGCAAGAGAGGACATGATTGCATTTTTCGTGCCCATCGGATCCTGTGGCATAAGCGTTGATTTGAGTGGGGAGGGAAGTCGTGCATGAGAGTCCATTTCAGGTGAGGGCTGGCGGTCTGAGGCTTGGTGTGCAAAGAATTCAGTGAGTTTCCTGGGCGCCCCAGAGGAGGAAGCCTTCTTTCTGGTCATCTCCGCAATGTCTCTGGACATTTAGGTGAGCAGATAGAAAATGACAATGTAGAGACTGAACACAGCAGTAACAGGATACGTATACCAGAGATAAATCTGTCACTCCCAGGAGACAGTGGGATACACTCAGGGCGTTACAGGAGCCCAAGGTAGTATACAGGAAAGCGGTGGGCCGCTGTAGGCGAACTTCTTGCTGATTTATTTAATCATGATGAGGAGCCACATACATGCGGTCAGAACAGCAAAGTCCAGCAACGCTAGTATTTACCCGCCAACTCGCCAAAACGGGAGAATATGTGGAATGTTTACTCACGGAAGAGCCGCTCTTTGTCGTTGTTAAGAGTCATACAGAAGACTGTCGTTGATCCAGAGCAGGGATAGAGGCCCACTCGAGATCAACTCGAGGCCTGTCTCCGCTGACCAGCAGCAGAGGCAGCGGTTCCCCGATTCGTGTCCGCTCCGCGGACCTAAAGTTGCGCGGACTGCTTACCGGGCCGAGATATAGCGGGGGCTCCTCGGTAAGATCGGCAGGGAGGGGTGGGAGACATCCACCCCTGCTTGATGGAAGAGCTCCGGCGTCTCAGGAATCTACCGCATAGGCCGCAAGATGGCGTCCTCCACTCTGAGCGAGCCCTCAATCCTCCTCTCCGCGTCGTTGCCGGCGCTGCCCTGAGCCGCCGCTATACCAGATGACCGATCCCACAGGCTGATAACGCTGTCAGGAGTGGCAGAGTCTCCCAGGGCGTGAGGTAGTGGTTCTGCGGGCCTCCAAGATGGCAGAGCGGCAGTTCAGGCACACAGGAAGGCTCCTGTCAGCAGTGTTGCAGGCAGATCTGGTGCCCAAAAGTCTGTGGGGTCACCACCTTAGGCGTCCACAGCTCTGCCGGTATGTGAAGGTGTTCTCTGCGGGTAGCTGCAGTCTGTGTCACAGGGATAACGGGTAGGCCGCGATTCCAAAATAGAGCAGGCAGTGCTGCAGGCCTCACAGCAGAACCTCCAGGATTCTGCCTGGTCACCAAACCAGAGCCTCTAAATATGTACACTGGGGTCTGGGGGAAGACCCCTGAGGCCTCTGGAGTTTGTGGCTTCAAGGATGCGTTAGATCTGCTGTGGATTCAAGTGAGATAGGCCACAGCTCTGTAAAAGCAGGTCTTGTTGCTCTGCTGGCTGGCCACACCCCCCTGCAGCATAGTTCTTTATCAGAGTCTGAACCAGTTGTACATAGTTTTCATCTTTATGATTGCCTAGGAAGCCGCGAACCACTGCGACAAAACTGTTCCAAGCTGCTCTCTCCTTCCTATTCAGCTTCTTGGGAAATTCACTGCACTCTATGATCTTCTTGATTTGTGGTCCAACGAAGACACCAGCTTTGATCTTTGCTTCAGACAGCTTAGGTAAAAGATCTTGGAGGTAATTGAAAGCTCTCGACTCCTTATCTAGAGCCCTGACAAATTGTTTTATGAGCCCCAACTTGATGTGTAGTGGTGGCATGGTCCACCAGTGGCTCCCACTTTACATTGTTCTTCCCCACAGTGAACTCTGTCCGCTGAGGCCAGTCCCGCCTGTGGTAGTGCGCTTCAGTATCCCGGCTGTCCCAAGGCAAATAAAGCAAGGATACTTAGTAAAAACACCTTGGAGGCCCATCAGGAATGACACCATTTTGAAATCTCCGATAACTTCCCAGCCGTACTCATCATACTTCAAGGCACCTAGCAACATCTTGATACTGGTGTATTCCTCTTTCAGGTGCACCGAGTGAGCTACAGGAAGAGACGGATACTTGTTCCCATTGTGAAGCAGCACGGCTTTGAGGCTCTTGCATGAGCTGTCTATGAAGAGGCTCCACTCATTCGGGTTACAGGTGATACCTATAGCCTCGAATAGACCAGCCACATTGTTGCAGAAGCACAGTCCATCTTGATGACTGAAGAAGATGGAAAAAACTTGGTGACGCTTCCTCTGATCTGTGACTTGGATGCTTTCATCTAATAAGTTCCATTGCTTGATCCTTGATGTCAGAAGCTCAGCGTTGGACTTGGTGAGACCAAGGTCTCTGATCAGATCGTTAACAATATCCTTAAAAATAGATCAATTTCAAAATATCATTGTGCTGATCACAAAAGCAAAGTTTACAGGGAATAATAACTTTTTTCTATTCATTTAACGTACAAACAATCAGGAAAACACACTTAACAACTGGGAACAAATATTTTTTTGAAAATTGTTACATGGTGTTATCAATAAGAGATCAGTGGACCCCTACTCTGATCAGCTGTATGAAAGGGCTATGGTGCCTGTTTATATCACACGCTGTCTATTTATAGTGACAGTGTGATGTAATTACAGTCTTGTCACATAGATGTGTATAGGACGAGGCTGTAGTTACATTACACGGCTGCTATGAGATGAATGACACTATGTAAACCGAGAAGCGGTCATGGCGCTTACGCAGGTACCACGGTTCATTTAAACAACTGATCAGTGGTGGTCCTGAACCCCACTGATTATTTTATTAATGACCTGGGAAACCTTTTAATTAGGAAACACCTTGTACATTGATAAGGGGCACTATTTATGGGGGTACACACGGACATTATTAATACAAAGATGCACTTGGGGTTATATCATATATTTTATAATTGGGGTAGCAGCAGGATGGGGGCTTTGTGTAGGTGAGGACAATGTGGGTTGGATGGCTGGAAAGGTGAGGAGCCAAAGATGTCTGTGTTGCAAACTTTACAGAGACAAGTCACAGCTGGAAGAAGTGGTTATGGCGGTCCAGAGGGAAGAGAAGGGAACTGTGAATGATTAGTCAGAGACGTCACCTGTAAGTCACAAAATGTGGAACCTAAACAATAGAGACCCCCACTGATCCTGAGAATTGTTTTTTTTTTCCCCACTGGGTGGGAATTCAGCCTGGCTGCAGCAATATATGGGCATGTAGCTTGGAGGATGGACGAACCCGTGTGGCTCTCATTCACTTCGATAGGAGTGCCAAAGATAGCTGAAGTACAGTATTCAGCTATCTGTGGCGATCCTATTATAGAGAATGGGAGCCACGTGGGCTCATCCATCCACCAAGCAGAAGATGTGTTAAGTTACTTTCATTGTCAATGCCGTGTTGTTGATCTGATACTGAAGTAATACAGGAAGAAGCATTCTTAAAAACTGTTTAATAAGTTTGCGTATTGTGTATGTTTATTGTCGACAATAACAGTGTGTGAAGCTAGTAGCATGTAAACTCAATTTTATTTTATTATTTTTTTTGGGGGGGGCGCCTTTCTATAGTCCGCCTCAGGCAGCAAAGAGGCTAGGTTCACCACTGGTTTAACAGTATGACCTTCGCTCTCTTCAATGCACCTGGAACTTTTCAATGCTTGATGGAGTGTTTTCTGGGCCTTAAGAACTGAGATAGTCCTGCTGTATCTTGATTATGTGATTATCTCCAAGTCCTATGAAGAACATCTCCAACACCAGACTGTAGTGTTCAAGATTATGATCCAGCAAGTAAAGATATCTAAGTGTCATCTGTTGCAGCCTCAAGTCCATTATCTGAGCCATGTGGTGTGTGTGAAGACAGTTGTGCCTGACCCTGACAAGATCGCTCTGGTCAAGGATTTGCCTATACCAATAACTTTGAAGTAGGTGAGAAGCTTCCTAGGATTTGTAGGCTACTACAGGCATTTCATGCCAAAGTTTTCCTAGATTGCTGAGCTGCTACAAGAACTGTTGGGAGGCCATCCCAAAGAGACTCAGCTCTTTCAGGAACTCTGTGCACTGTATGACTGTCAGAAGCTGCGCACCACATCCTACCATCCACAGGGCAATGGACTCTGTGAGAAGATAAACCAGACTCTTCTTGGGCTTCTCAGAACTCTGCCATCTCTCAAGCAAGCGGTTTGGCTGTTGGTTGCCTGAAACAGTGTACCAGTATAACAGCCAGGTACACCCCATACAACCTGGTGTTTGGAAGGCATGGAAAGTTGCCAGCTGATGTCGCCTAGGGGGTGTCTATTCCAGATTCCAGATGAAGTTAACCCACTGCCGAAGACTGACTGGGTGAGTGATCATCAAAAACACCTGGCTGAAGCCCACGACATTGTAGAGGCTCGCATGATAGAGGTACAGGTAAAACAGCAGGCAGAACATAATCTCCATTACTATCAAAAACTGATGCTACCAAAATAATGACAAATTACCAAAAATTATCAAAAATACAATAATTATTATTATGAGCATAAACACCGTTGCCAAGTTAAAAACACATAATTAGGTAAATGCCTTGATCCCACCAGCGAAAATGAATGCATATCATAAATAATACTATCAATACATTAATTCATATATATTGAATGTACATGATTATCATAAATGTGCATGCATTAAAAAATGGCACATAAAGTAAAAAGAAAAAGAAAGGTGCTTCAGTACAAGGATAAATGAATGAAATTTGATATTCCAGAATCTCAAATCTGATATAAGGTTAGTTCATAAGGTGTCTAATAAAGCACATGAACCAGACTTAATACCAAAAGTTATGTAATTTTCACTATTGCTTACGCAATACATTCACCGCTTGTAGCGTACCAAGTGTGCATATACATAGATAACATGCTCCCATTGGAGCCAAACATGCACCGTACAGACCAAGAGTAGGTAGGAATGTAAGGTGATAACAGAACACTGGGAAAAATATAGGCGAATCGTAAATCACATGAATAGCTTGTGTCAGATGTTACAGATTCATAGGTAGCAAAGCCCCAATTTCTGTGCTGATAACTTTTTCTTTTTCCTTTTGTCTTTCAAGTTCTGCAGGATTCTCTGGACTTTGCCGATGATCATTTGTTTTAATACTTTGAAATAAAATGGTCAAAGAGGGTTTTGATTGATTTTAACATCTTTGTGTTTTTTTTAATACTTTATTACTGCCTTAGTAATGGCTGCTGTATGATTGAAAGCATACATTACTAAGCTTAGTGTTAGCTAGTAAGAAGGCTAACACTTTCCCTCTAGAATTATGCTCCCGATTGCCCTCCCCATTGATGCCGGGATAAGCCAGGTACTGAGGCTGCTGCAGGTTGGTATTATTAGGTATTATTGTTAATATTAGGCTAGAAAGGGCCAAAAACCATGGCAGTTTCTACCCTGGTAATGATAGCCTGCTGCTTAATGTGTGTGGCAGGTTATGAAAAATTGGGTGGCCATGTCATTTAAAAAAAAAAAAAAAAAAAAAGCAATCTTGGGTTCTCCAATTTTTCATAATCAATTCATCTCAATGAGCTCTGTGTACACAGCTATAGGAGCTGCCTTGACGTGGCTAGAGGGCCCAGATCAGCTCTGGAGCACAGCATAGGAGGCTGTATTCCTCCTGTAACTTGGGATGTATGTATCAGTCCCAGTTAAAGGAGAAATCATCAAAAATAAAGGAGAAGAAAGTTAAAATGACAGCCCCCTCCCCCTCTCAAAGGTCTATTAGGACCTTATGGAGAAGGCACAATGTGTTAAAAATTATTATTAATAATAATAATAATAATAATGCAATAAATAAATATAAAGTAAACCCTCCTGCCACTACCACACCCCTGTCACAGGTTCTAGTCTTGCCCCCAGTGGCACAACAGTAAATAAAAATAACTGTAATGGAGAGGGTAAACTATTAAAAATATTTTTAGTAGCACTTCATTCTATTAAAAAAAACATGAAAAATGTGAAAAAACAGACATTCAAAATAAAGAAAAAGCATGGAAAATGTCAATTTTATTAAAGAACAGTAAGCTATGTTGTTTAGGCAACTCCTATTCACTTCTATGAGAGTTTTAAAAATTGCTCAGGCAGCTAAGCTGATTTAATAGGCGCAGTCCTGATGACAGTCTGGTGAGAGAAGGAATGGGACTTAGGGGGTCAGTACTAATGCACAAACCCTGTTCCATCTATCACCCTGTCCTAATGTCAGATAAAACCAGACTTTCAGACCCAGGCTGGGCTTAATAAAACTAGTGTAGCTCCCTCAGCTACATTGTTTGTCAGAGGTGTAACTTGAAGCTCCTGGGCTCCAGAGCAAAATTTGAAATGGGGCCACTACCCAGTGGTGTAATGATCGCGGTCACAGGGGGTACAACTGTGACTGGGCCTGGAGGGGTACTGGGCCCGCGGGAAGCTGGAAAAGGCCCGGGGGCCCAGACCACCATGATATTGGTCGGGGAAAGCCTAGTTCCCCGACCGCTATAGATATTGTTAATGGAAAGGGGTCAGTTGGGCCCCTTTCCTATAAATGTCAGCCCATGGGAGGTGACAAAAAAAAAAAAAAAAAAAAAAAGTTATACTCACCTGTTCTCGGCTCAGCATCCCTTCAGGGCTCTTCCTACCGGTGACTGAGGTGTAATGATGTCATTGCACCCCACTTGACCACTGAGGCCCAATCACAGGCCCCAGCAGTGATGTCTGAAGTGCAAGACCTCAGTCACCATACACAAGAGGACCCAGGAAGATGCTAAAGACACACAGATTTAGCAATGATGCCTAGGAGAGGTGAGGTAAGGTGAGTATAAGTGTTTCGGCTCTGGGGGGGGCTCTTGGGAGCATATAATACTGTGTGGGGGCCACTGTGGAGCATATTATACTGTGTGGGGGCTACTGTGGAGTATATAATACTGTCCCAGTATTGTTTACTTGCTGTGTGCTACGCTGCTCACTCACCATATTCTTGATAACTGCAGCTTTGGGAACTAAAGCTGTATCCCTTTCAAGTATCTGAGATATCGCTGCAGCACCTGTAACCGTCACTTTCAAGAATTCACTCTAGGGAGGGGGTAGGGGGCCTCAGACAAAAGTATGCACCGGGGCCCACAAGACTTTATTTAAACCACTGCCACTACCTATCTTGTGCCATTCAGAATAGTGGTATTGGGGCCCTCTAAGAGTCTAGGGCTGATATCAACTGCTACCACTGCACCCTTAGTAGCTATTCCTCTGTGAGTGGGGTTTTGGTTTTATTGACACTATGGTGGTATAGATTCATAGGGAGACTGAAGGGGATGAGGAACATGTGCAATAGATGTGAATGCTTGATCATCGACATTAGAGATGAGCGAATCGAAGCTGCAGAAGTGGAATTCGATCTGAATTTCAGGAAATCTTCGATTCACATGGAATCTGGATTTCCTGATGCTTCGCGGTAACGAATATTTAGTAAGGACCTTTGTGACATCAGATGGTCACAAGATGTTCTCCAGTGATGTGATTGGGTAGGCGTGTCTTTGCTTGTTAGCAGATCCTTCCACATGAATAAAAGTTGTCTGTGCCAGAGGGAGAGAGAGAGAGAGAGAGAGAGAGAGAGAGAGAGAGAGAGAGAGAGAGAGAGAGAGAGAGAGAGAGAGAGAGAGAGAGAGAGAGAGAGAGAGAGAGAGAGAGAGAGAGAGAGAGAGAGAGAGAGAGAGAGAGAGAGAGAGAGGGCTGTGGCATCCAAGAGCTTCCGCCATTTTGCTCTTTCTACAGCCAGGAAATAGCTGTTTATTCGCCGCAAATTAATTTGGATCGAAGAGAATCGTATCAGAAAATTCAGCGAAGTTGCGGAATCGAATTTTTGTAAACTGCATGCATTTGTTAAAAATGCACATGGTCTTCTGATAAAAACACATGCTGTTTTGAGCAAAAATGCACCGTTTTAAAAGTCTCACTGGGAAGTGTTGCATCATGGGAACAAATTGTGTGATTGTGCTTTACAGACATTCTCACTCAACACATATACAGATACACATAGATATTCTTATATACTATATATACACATACATTCGTATATACCTTCATGGCCGGTGTTGGCACCCCTGTAATTTTTCCAGAAAATTAAGTATTTCTCCCAGAAAATTATTGCAGTTGCACATGTTTTGTTATACAAATGTTTATTTCCTTTGTGTGTATTGCAAAAACACAAAAAACTGAAAAAAAAAAAGCCATGATATAATTTCACACAAAACTCCAAAAATGAGCCGGACAAAATTACTGGCACCCTCAACTTAATATTTGGTTGCACACTCTTTGGAAAAAAAAATAACTAAATCAATCGCTTACTATAACTATCAACAAGCTTCTTACACCTTCTTTTAAATGCTCCAGGTCTCTCATATTTGAAGGATGCCTTCTCCCAACAACAATGAGATTTAGAACTAATTTCTGGCCACTTGAAAACTCTCAAACGCTTTCTTTCCATCCATTTCTGGGTGCTTTTTGAAGTATATTTTTGGTGATTGCCCTGCTGAAAGACCCATGTCCTAGGACGTAAATCCAACTTTCTGTCACTGGGCCCTACATTGCGACCCAAAATCCTTTGGTAATCTTTAGATTTCATGATGCCTTGCACACAGTCAAAGCACCCAGTGCCAAAGGCAGCAAAACATCCCCAAAACATCTTTGAACCTCCACATTATTTGAGTGTTGATACTGTGTTCTGTTCTTTGTAGGCTTCGTTCCATTTTCAGTAAACAGTAGAACGATGTGCTTTACCAAAAAGCTCTGTCTACAAGACGTTTTCGCAGAAGGATTTTGGCAAACTAAAGTCTAGCTTTATAATGTCTCTGTGTCAACAGTGGGATCCTCCTCAAGGGGCTTTACTGAGGGGGACTAACTGGGTTACCCCTTTTTAGGGTTTGTTACCCTGTCTTGCTCACTTCATCTGAATGGGCAATTGTCCTACTCAGTGTGTATGTTAGGTGGTAATTTACCTTTCACCTGTTCAAGAATATAATAGCTCTCCCATTGTCTGAGGGCTAAGCCGATCAGATTATGTGGTCTGAGGTTTTCCTGTGTTTTCTTCTCTGATTCCCTTATATTTGGGTGTTTTGCATCATTACACTTTATATAAGAGGATTCTTGGAAGACCTGGCTGTAACTAGACCACCTCTTATATATACATATACTATTATCTATTTTAATATGTTTTCTGGTCTGACCTGGGCCTTTTACTTTATATTAATAAAAGTTATATTTTAGTTTTTTAATTTTCATGCTATTGGGTTTACTTTGTAAATATGAGCACTTGATTTATGCCCTATTTTTTTTAATTATTAACCAACAATTTTGAAAAGGTCGCAACAATTTTGTCTGGTCCATTTTTGGAGTTGTGTGAAATTATGTCAAATTTGCCTTTTATTCTCAGTTTTTACTGTATTTGTGTTGTTCCATAAAGGACATTCAGTTTAGACACTAGAGCCTCTAAGAAATTAACTTTTAAAATTGTTCTTGTGTATCTAGATTTATTTGTAAGAGAAGGATAGAGGCTAAGTATATACATTTATAAGACTAGGAGGCACTTTATGCAGTATATTTTTTTTTATCATAAGCCTTTATATTTATACTTATCTGATAAGTATACTTACTTACATATTATTTGTGCACCGTTCTCTGTAATTGCTCTGCCTAACTTGAAGGACTAGTTTTTAATCTAAAGGGTTTTTTAGCTTTTAATTAAAGCTGGTGCTGGATAATCTCTGCATTGAATGATAGATTCACCTGGGAATTAGCCTGGCATCTGCATCTGCACAACTTGGAATATGTGGAGGAGACAACCTGATGCAAACAGCTAAAATCGTTACTTCTGTTTCAATCAGTATGAAAACATTGCTAGCCTTACACCTAGACTCATTCTGGGCGTTACCCAGTGGTGTAACTAAAAGTTTAAGGACCTCCGGTACAAAAGTCCAGCTTGGGCTCCCCACAGCAGTTTTTTGTGCTACAACCTCCCCACAGAGTCAGTTTATATTCTGAATAGTTTCTCCATTTGGCGTGAAAACATTATTATTTTCTTTTTTGAAAGCTAAGTGTCATAAATCTTCTCACTCTAGTTCACCAGAGAACAGGGGTAATAAATTTATAATGCACAAACTGCCAGTCATTAAAGGCATTCAGAAAAGTGGTCAAAGAAGTTTAAATTAGCCTTACTGTGAGGGTGGCCTATGGATCCCCAGACTAATTCATCCAGTGGCAGAGGAGATTGCTGTGAAATATTTAAAGGTGTTGTCCAGGAATTACAGATTTTTGCCAGGAGGCCGGGGAAGGGGGAAAAAAAAAAACATACTCACCTGTCCCTTGCTGCTGAATGGCGTCAGTGGTTACGTGCAATGAGGACTTCCACCAGAACAAGTTCCTTGCATTACATCCTTGCAGAGATAGTAGCTGCATGATATTATGTAGCTGCAGGAGCAGGGAGCCAGTTGTATATATACCCTACAAAATATTCCCAGTATCTCCAAAATACATAATTATTCCAATAGATAAATAATTACAAAAAAAGTCCATAACAATATATACCATCTTTATTGCATATCCAAATTGTACAGAACAAAATAAAAACCATTAAAACAATTTAAAAACAACACATAGACAAAGTAGTATGGATAAATAGGGCAGGGCAGGTGGCATCCAGTTTATAAACTAGCACTAATCTTGACTCACAAATGCCAAAAAATCTATCATAAAATCCATACATTCATACCTAAATCAAGAAAAAGGAGACTAGCAACCTACCAAATACAGTTGTGCTAAAAAGTTTACATACCCCGGCAGATTTTTTTTGTTTTTTTGGCCTTTTTTTCAGAGAATATGAATGATAATACAAAAACTTTTTCTCCACTCATGGTTAGTGGTTGGTTGAAGCCATTTATTGTCAAACTTCTGTGTTTTCTCTTTTTAAATCATAATGACAACCAAAAACATCAAAATGACCCTGTTCAAAAGTTCACATACCCCAGTTCTTAATACCGTGTATTGCCCCCTCTAATATCAATGACAGCTTGAAGTCTTTTGTGGTAGTTGTGGATGAGGCTCTTTATTTTCTCAGATGGTAAAACTGCCCATTCTTCTTGGCAAAAAGTCTCCAGTTCTTGTAAATTCCTGGGCTGTCTTGCAAGTACTGCGCGCTTCAGATCTCTCCAGAGTGGCTCAATGATATTGAGGTCAGGAGACTTAGATGGCCACTCCAGAACCTTCACTTTCTTCTGCTGTAGCCAATGACAGACCTTGTGTTTTGGATTGTTGTCATGTTGGAACGTCCAAGTACGTCCCATGCGCAGCTTCCTGGCTGATGAGTGCAAATTTGCCTCCAGTATTTGCTGATAACGTGCTGCATTCATCTTTCCTTTAACTTTGACCAAGTTTCCTGTGCCCTTGAAGCTCACACATCCCCACATCATCAGTGATCCACCTCCGTGCTTTACAGTAGGAATGGTTTTCCTTTCATCATAGGCCTTGTTGACACCTCTACAAATGTAACGTTTTTGGTTGTGGCCAAAAAGTTCGATTTTTGTCTCATCACTCCAAATTACCTTGTTCCAAAAGTTTTGAGGCTTGTCTCTGTGCTGTTTGGCGCATTGAAGGCGAGATTCTTTGTGGAATTTGTGCAGTAATGGCTTTCTTCTGGCAACTCGACCATGCAGCCCATTTTTCTTCAAGTGCTTTCTTATTGTGCATCTTGAAACAGCCAGAGGGTCCTGTACTTCAGCTGATGTTATGTGTGGGTTTTTCTTTTGCATCCCAAACAATTTTCCGGGCAGTTGTGGACGAAATTTTGGTTGGTCTACCTGACCGTGGTTTGGTTTTTACAGAGCCTCTGAGTTTCCATTTGTTAATCACAGTTTGAACACTGCTGACTGGCATTATCAATTCCTTGGATATCTTTTTGTATCTCTTTCCTGTTTTATACAGTTCAACTACCTTTTCCCGTAGATCTGAGGACAATTCTTTTGCTTTCCCCATGACTCACAATCCAGAAACATCAGTGGCTGGAGGAAAGATCACTCACTCATTCAGCTTTTATGCACACACACTGATTACAAGCAAACAGGTCACAGGTGAGGATGTTACCTTTAGTAGCCATTCAAACCCCTTTGTGTCTTCTGGGCATGTTATCAGGCCCAAATCACCAGGGTATGTGAACTTTTGAACAGGGTCATTTTGATGTTTTTGTCATTATGATTTAAAAAGAGAAAACACAGAAGTTTGACAATAAATGGCTTCAACCAACCACTAACCATGAGTGGAGAAAAAGTTTTTGTGTTATCATTCATATTGTCTGAAAAAAGGCCAAAAAACAAAAAAATCTGCCGGGGTATGTAAACTTTTTAGCACAACTGTATATTTTCTAATTACCCACCAGTAGACATAATCTCTGACCAGCACACTGTCTGCGCCACAACAGCTTCATCTTCAGCTTCTGAAACTACCCAGTGAGCACCAGAGCAGGAAGGGTCATGGGTTCTTCGTGCTTTGTATACACTGTGTATATAGTTGTCAGCTAAGGACAGTGATAAATCTGCATATAGGTGCAGACTTTGCAGAGTTATATGATATGCAACCAGAAATGTAATGTTCTATGATGGTCAGAAAGTGGTTAAAAACTGAATACTCAATGGGGCACATTTATAAATCTACTTGCACCTTTTTTTTTCGTAAATTGCTCCTTTTTGAGATCTTTTTCTGCACAGGTGGAGTGTACCTATGATAAAAATTACAGACCTCTTCATTCTTTGTAGGTGAGAAAACTTGCAAAATCTCCAGTGTATCAAATACTTATTTTCCCCACTGTATGAGGAAAAAATGGTGGATTAACATAAGCCATAGAAAAACTGGATGGGAAGTCTGCTATACTATTCAGTATAGGGGGACATCAAGAGTAATAAGGAGTGCCGTGGGAGCAGCAAAAGGGAAGCCTTGAGTAGGATATACGCAACAAAGCAATTCTAACCTGATAATGTAGTTTCCCACAGCACTGCAAACCGTCAAAGATATTGATTCACAGTTTGGGACTGGTTGGAAGGTTCAGTGTTGCTCATCCCGCCAGGGTATGGGAGAGGCATCTTGGAGTTGCAGGGCAACTAGTCGATGGCTTCATCGCTGTGTTAGTCGGTGTTCACAATCTTGCCAGAAGAATCAAGGCAGAGTTGCAGTAACCCATTGAATCCCCTCAGTACAAAGAACAACTTGGGCATCCTGTAATGTTCACACCGTGTAGGTGTGGGAGTTCTTCTGAAAGCTGAGGGAAAACGTGAACCCCCAACGCATGCATTCTCTTTGGAGTGCCAAAGTAATAGGCTGGAGTTGTCGTCTTCTCTCCATGGTAGAAGGAGCCAGTTCGGAGTATAGGTGGATGTGAGGCGGTAGTATAGAAAATCTACGGGCAGCTGCTAAAATGGGATCCCTTACCTCCGAATAGTGGAGACGAAGGATGACATCTCATGGAGTATCCGAGTTGTGCAGGCAAATCAGGTTAATGTGTAATAACTCAGATGGGGTCTTTGGAAGAAGGGCTTGCAAAAGGGTAGTAATACAGTCCTTCAGCTTTGTGATTGTCCCCCGGAGGCTTCTAATACGTATATTGGCTCTACGAGAGTGGTTCTCGAGGTCGTCCAATTGTACCTCGAAGGTCTCAATCTGGTTGATGTGCTCCAAAATGTTGTGTCTATTAGCATCAATCACCACTATTACCTCTTCTGTCTTGATCTCAACGTCAGACAATCTCCGGCCAAAAAAAAAAAAAAAGACAATCTGCTGTACTTGATAATCTCCGGCCAAACTCCTGTACTTGATAGTTGGACTGTGTCATAAATTTTGCCAACTCATCTTGTAACATCTTTTGCATGTAGCGGAATAGTTCAGAGGAAGGGAGGTGAGTTTCTTGCACTATCATAGCCTCCTGGCTGTCATCTTGCGCTAGGTCTTGTGGCGGGATAGATGTAGGTAGAGAATCATCAGCTGCCATGTTGGCCAAGCCGCCTGAGCGAAAAATCTCTGTTATAGTCTGTGAAGGGGCCAATGAACAATGGTCTCTTACCAATCTTCGGCATTAGAAGATTAGAAGCGACTGCTCCCATGTGCTGCACACATACAATTGTCTCATTTATAAGGTCATTATAATGTACCTTTTGGCCAAGACAGTAACTGTATATATTCTGAAAATTTTGTTAAAATATAACATGAATACACAGCTAGGCCTCAATTTCATTACATTTTTTAATACCTTTTGTGAAAGATCCTCAGTGCGCCAACACCACTTTGGCCCACACCTGGGACTTCTTTACTAAAAACCACACTCACCGTCAGTGAGTGCTGGGTCCACAAGATAAATACAAGACAAGCTTTCTAAATTTTGTATATTTATTAACCCCTAAATGGGTCGGTATTAACATCTAACACATGCAGTTCAGAACAGATATGCAGATATATACAAGCATTAACAGTTACTAGTTACAAGATACAGCGCATAAAATAAAAAGGGAATAAAAGTGAAATAATTACTTTACCACACATATCCTTGATGTGGCTCTATAGTCCAACACTCACACATAGCATGTGGAGATCACCAGTGGAGGCTCCTGGCAGCAGCATCACAGCATTCCAGCCTGCATGCTCATCACAGTATATCCTCAGTAGTCTCTTCATAGTATTCTCTAGTAGTCTCTCATAGTATATCTCCCTCACTGACCTCTTACCTCATCTTTTATACCCTTGATTACACCACCCAGAATGAGGTCACCGGCGACGGCAAGTCTGATTGATTAACGCACTCAAGTCAAGATTCTTTGTAAGGAGATGGGACCAAGTGAAATGACACAATGCCTTCTATATGTTATCAACCAGGTCTGATCAGCAGCCCAGGCCAAACAATACATGTGTATTTGATCACCCAGGGCTATGTAGGAATTCAATGGAGCCATTCTGGGATGAGTACAAAGCCCTATTGTTACATTGTTTCCACTACTGACAACATACACCTAGGATTAGAGCTACGCACAGTTTGAATAAATGGAAGTAAGAGGGAGATACGATACCCAGAGATCAAAATACATCTTTGAGTTATAGCCATATTTAAGTGGAATCATCACACCTTTTAGTTTTTTTTTTGTGTGTGTAAGATTTATATAAAGTAAACTATATACTGTATTTAGTGATATATTTCTCATTACTTTATAGTGTGCTTCTCAGCCTTCTGCCACTTAGCAGTCTCCCTCTCAGCAAAACTAAGCTGTATGGCCCCTTGACTTTAAAAGAACAGAAAGGGGAGGCAGCAAAACAAGGAGAAGGCACTGGCCTAAATCCTTGAACACACAGGGACAGCAGGAAGATGAGGTGGATTGCTATTGTAAAAGTCGAACCATCATGATATGCCAGTTTCCTAAACTAGAATTTCTGTAGTGCCATCAAGTGTTGAATAGAGATGAGCAAACCTCTGAAGATTTGTTTCAGGTTCAGGTGGTTCAATCCATAGATTACTTTTGGGTTGAAAACTTTTTGTCATGAACCAGAGTTTAAATTTGCTTAAAACAGTATATGACACTGTCAGGGCTCCTAGGACTCTGTCTAGCCCATTTCTAGCTATCTAAGGGAAAGGCAGCCAGATATGTCAAAGTGACAGTTATATGTATGTCTATGGAAAAACAGATGGCAAGCAGTGGAAATAAACTTCTAGTTTACCCATAGATTGCGCAGCCAGTTTATTTTATGCTTTTTCATATTTAAAACGTTTCAACAATTACGCTAGGTTCACACTTGCGCCTGGTATCCGTCCGCTTGCAAACCATTTAAAAAAAAACCAGTTTGGTACAAAAAGGATTCAAAACGGTTACACAGCGGATACCCATTTTGTGTCCGTTTGTGACAAATCTGTTTTTTTATTTTTGTTCCCCTTTTTCATTCTGAGCATGCACAGAGGGAAAAACGGATTGCAAAACGGACACAAACTGATTACTATCCGTTTGTAATCCATTTGTAATCCGCTTTCCATAGACCTCAATGTTAAAAAAAAATCGAATTGGTTGCTGTCCGTCTGGTATTCTTATTTTTTGAACGGAGAAAAAGTCCTGCAAGTCCGACTATATTTCTCCGCCCAAAAGAGCAGATACCAGACGGAAATGCTCCAAACACACACCTGCGGATGGTTTTTACAACCCATTGAAATCAATGGGTTTTAAAACGATCCGTTTGAAAGCAGCTTTTGAGGATTTTGAGACAGTTTCAAAAACTGATTTTGCATGGAGAGCCAAAGGCAGATGTGAACCTAGCCTTAGCCTGTTTTGGGGAAGATATTTGCCCGTGTTTTTTTCATACACTCACAGTCGTTATAGGGGGAAAAGGAAAGGTTTTATACAATAATAAGCCTGTTTTGGGGACTAATAACTGCAACATGCTTTTGAAGAAAAATTTTGACAATATGCCTGGTTGAAAAGTGATAAAGAAAAAAGAAAAAAAAACAAAAAAATTATCCCTTTATGCCTCGCCAACATGGCATTGCTATTAAAAAAGCAATGGTGTTTTTTTGTTATTATACCAACAGTATAATAGTGGCAGGTGGCAACTACAGAATGTGAAGAAAATTTTGTGACAGACTGTCAGTGTTCCTGGATTGCCTGCCAGTTGAAAAGAAGAAGAAAAAGTTTTTTAAAACAAATTGCCAGAAGTTATCCCTGTAAGGGCACTGTGAAGCTAAGGCCTCACATTGCGGAAAATCTTCTTTTTTTGTTGCAGCTTTTGTTGCTTTTTTTGAGCCAAAGCAGGATTGGATTGAGCTGAAGGGAAAAGTATAAGTGCATACTTTATGTTTCTCATTCCTATTATAGTCACTGTTGTCTTTGACCCCAAAAAATGAAGCAAAATCTGCTACAAAAAAGCAGCATTTCTGCACAGTGGGTCCTAAGCCTGAAGGTTGGAGGTGAAGGAGTGACAATTTACAGAATTTGAAGAAAAATTTCTGGCACTCTATCACTATGGCAGGCCTGCGAGCTAAAAAGCTGGAATATCTTCTATGATGAGAAATAAGCCAGAAGAGAAACAGGACTGCTCGCTATAAAAAATGTAATTTTTTTATTTTTTTAATAGATTTTATTACCACGAATGTTGTTTGTTGGATATATTCTCACTTTTTGCACAATTTGGTTTCAGTAAAAAACATTTGTTTATTTGTATTTCAGTTTATTTATTGATGACAGAACAGTCCTTTGTTCAGACCTTTGAACATTTTTAAATATTATTCATGGAATTGATAAGCAAAATACAGCCATTAAACAAAAAACTGTCATTAAAATCCTTTGAAATACTTGCAAATATTATTAACACACACCCAAAAAGTTTACATCATGTCCTACTTTCTAAAATTCCTTTACACTGACCAACTTGTCTCTTTTAAAATTCTAATGTTTGGGGTAGTCGATCTTTCTTCAGTATTCGTTTTTATGTATTTGGTTGAATCTTTTATACAACCTTTGACTTGGGCGACTGTTCACACATAAAAGTCTAATATGTATTCCCAGTTTAACTCGATCCTGGACCTAAAGACTATCCACAGATGCATGCATTACCAGTCGATTAAAGAGGACATTTCATGTCTTCATGAATATGCGACAGAAAGCCGATAGTGTGCTGACAGTGCTGATATCTCCCCACTGTCAGAAGGGCGTTCCTCACAGCCTAGCATCATCACTGGGAAGTAAGGAAAGCCCCCTTTGACAGTACAGGGCTATGGACAAGTACAGTCGTCATACTAGTAGAATGATGACTTTAGGCTGTGAAGAATGCCCTTCTGACAGTGGGGAGATATCAGTGCCGAAATTAATGGCACCAATATCTCCAGCCCTGGGGCAAATACCAGGAAAGCCGACAGTGCACTGAATTCAGCACACTGACGGCTTTCTAGCGGTATATAAAACGTAATATTCATGAAGACATGAAAGGTCCTCTTTAAGGAATGTGAACATGCTGTGTTGTGAGCTCCTTGCTACATTCTTGTATTGTACTTTATTCTGCAATTTTCATGTCATAACAGAGATAAAAGTGGCATACTCACTTTATAGGAACTGTAACCATACTGGAAAAGTAGATCAATGTGTATTACAGCTGCTTTCTAATTCAAGCAATTATCAACATAAATGAAATCCTGAAATCTATCCTATCCATTTTAAGACCTGAGTGAAAAACAGGTGGTGGATTTAGAGAAAGCTTCTTCAAATCAAAGCACATAAAAAGAAAGCAGAGCACCAATCTGCCATTTTAATTGCACTTGCTTAGTTAATGCTGAATATACGGCTTCAGCTGATATGGAACCTGAATCTAAATGTGCTCTGAAACACATTAATACTTATCTGGGAAAAAGTCCAATGCACAAAATCAAATGATAACACATTAAAAAATTGCTGTAGGACCAATGTGTTTTATACTGGGTTACGTTCATTCCTTGCTCTTGATTTTGTGTTGTTCAAGTTTATATTTCTAAACAGATGCTAAGACAGTGACTATGTTTATTACTAAAACTAACATCTAAGTTCTATCCCACATAAGAGACTCTGTATAAATTATTTTCCTGGCATGTATTTTAATTTTTGTAAATAATTAAACAATCAAAAGATAAAATAAAAAAATAACAAGGTCACATACAAAGGAGGGGGCTTTAAAGCCAAAGTCTAAATGCCTCCTACTCCCAATATTGATGCTCACCCTTAGCATACATTTACAAGATCATAAACGGCCGTGTGATGACCCTTTTTTAATGGCTGTCACACGGCTCCATTACTTTCAATGTCTGTGAATGGGGGCTATTCACATGACCGATATTTTGATGGTCCATTCTCAAAATAGAGGTCATGCTCTATTTTTGTCCATTTTCACAGATGCCACCATAAGTGTATGGTGGCATTTGTGAAAATGGACAAAAATAGAGCATGACCTCTATTTTGAGAATGGACCATCAAAATCATTGTATGAGGGATCCGTGAAAAAGGACAGAACACAGAAAGCACATGTGTAAGGGAATTGCCAGTTGAGCATTTCCCTAGTGCTGCTGCAGAACCCTGGGGGGAGGAGCACAACAAGACAGTGGACCCTATGCTGAATCCCCCCACTGTCCCTGCCTACTTGCCCAATATGTCCTAGGCGACAGCCAGCAACAAGTAGACTGTCCCTTCCTAATATAGGTGACAACACAGAACGTAGACAGGACAAACACAACAAAGGGAGGTCAGCTAGCCAAGGGGTTGGTAGCAGTCGAGCAATGCAGTACAGAATCAAAGTCCAAAAAAATTGTCAAAAGTCAAGGCCAGAGGTCAGGAATAGGAATACAGGTAACAAAACCAGCAAAGAGAAATAGCCAGAATGCACGAAACAATAACCAGCGACCATGAGGGATGACAACCTGTTTATAGAAAGTCTGGACTAGCCCCAGACTGAATTGGTGGACAGACAAGGCTGAGATTAACTACAGTATTAGTGGAGCTGAGAAAAACCAAGGTGAAGAGACAGGTGTGGCAGAAAATCAATTACATAGTCTAGGACAGTGTTCAGACTGGGCAACAAGAAACCTACGCAAGGAATTAAACTGAACACGCCTCCTTCGCCGCAGCGTGCGAGCAGAGGGTGGTGCAGAGACCCGAACAGGCAGAGACGTTACAACATGGACCCCTTATAGTGAATAGAGCCAATCGCTCATTTTTATTTATTTTTTTCTTTTCTTTTCACAAATTGAAAGACTCTGAGAAAAAAAATTGTGGCATGCATTATTTTTTATCTAGTTTCTCTACTCTTCTCGGCCATTCAATTCTATGGGTAGGAAGAAAAGGAAAAAAACAGCGCAGAGCGCTAATAGTGTGAAACCAAAGGATGATAGATATCAGAACACTGATAAAAATTGCTACCTTGGTGGGTTGTGATCAGCTCACAACAACTTAGTAGGCATGTAAATTCAAATCATCTTCATTGGGGCCTTGTAAAGCAGCTGCTAGCCTCGGAACCATGGTGTTAAAGCACATGTGGAAGAATCCAGATGCAGGTAGAAAAGAGGAGGCAGATGAGCGCTGGTCCAGAATAAATGTAGTCTTTAATCCAATTGAATAAAACACACGACGCGTTTCGGGACAAGCCCTTTTTCAAGTGTGCAGCATTACTACATTTATTCTGGACCAGCGCTCATCTGCCTCCTCTTTTCTACCTGCATCTGGATTCAATTCTATGGGTCCATGAAAAAAATGGACAGCACATGGACATCATCCATGTGTTGTCTAGTTTCATCATGTTTTAGGTCCCTGCTTTGAGAAATATATAGGGGCAGTAAAAAGTACTTTTTCACAGCCAAAAGATACTTCAGGGTAATCTGATTTCATAGATCCTTCCGAGACAAAAGTCGACTTGTTCCATCTTTTGTCAGATCATTGATCATGACCAATGGCAATGCACATGTTATGACAATGTTGTCATAGTCCTATCCAGTAGGATTTCTGATGTATTCTGATATGAAATATGTTTGGGTTAGTGTGCAAACCCACTGGAGGCAATCAGGAGGCTGGGAGTTGTAGTTACAATAATGGGTGTTGTCACACGTGGTCTCAGACTTGACCAACTTCTCCAGTTCACCTCCTGGACTGGTGGAGAGCTGAGGGGTCCTGCAGGGTAACTGGTGGTGGTGGTGGTGGTGGTAGTAGTTCCCCAGGGCACTTGCTTTGGTTCTCCAGCCTCTCTGAGAACAATGGAGGTCAGAAAGAGCCCTTGACTGTGAATGCAGGAATGGAGACATATGTTGCAGGTGAAAATAGGTTGAAATTTTATTGCAGGTGATGCAACAGTAAGCAATACAGCTTCCAATGCAATGTGGTGGTGCAGTGCTCAATAGGAGTTTCTTTGTAGGATGGGGAAGAGCCAGGTGAAAGTTACCAGCAAGGCCAGAAATAGCAATATTGTGCCAAACTCTTGCTCCTCTACCTCTTTCTCTCTCTGTAATGTATAGACTCCCAGGATGTCCCTGTCCATCCTGCCAGAGTGCAGGTTCTATACTCTGAGTCTCTGAGCAACCTCAGATTCTCCTCAGCATGGATACAGCATGTAAATGTTCCCTATATCAGGGCTACAGCAATACACTTGGGCTTTATTCTCCTACCCCCTGTCTCATATCTGGAACTCGCATGTCTTTGAGTCTCATCCCCTTCCTCCAGCCAACTTTTCATTGAGCTGATCTATGGGTCATGTTGGACTCCTCCATCCCCAGTGGTACAGCCCAATTAAAGGGAAAGCAACAGTTGCATGTTAAACTAAGTACAGTGTAAGTTCACAGTGGCACAATCAAAGCATTAATTACAATAATATTATATAAACCAGTTATTCAGTACAGTGCTGCGGAATATGTTGGCGCTATATAAATAAAATGTATTACTGGGAAGCTGCATTAGTTCTAATCTTCCTACCAACAATTCTATGGCTAATTTAAAGATTATGGGGAAAAGCGGGCAGCTATGCCTTGTCCCTTTGGTAATATAGAAAGATATGGATTTAGACCTTCACATATATATATCAAAGCTTAAGGGTTTTGATAAAGGAACAAGATAGCACCAGAATAGAGCCTTACAATTTAGCAGGTGAGGGACAACATGAATCCTCAATGTATTCTGTCAAATGCTTCATTATCTTTAGAGGACAAGAAGACACTGGGGATTTAGTTTGTCTCTATCTCATGTTGTATACTGAGAAGGTACAGTCATATGAAAAAGTTTGGGCACCCCTATTAATCTTAATCATTTTTAGTTCTAAATATTTGGGTGTTTGCAACAGCCATTTCAATTTGATATATCTAATAACTGATGGACACAGTAATATTTCAGGACTGAAATGAGGTTTATTGTACTAACAGAAAATGTGCAATATGCATTAAACCAAAATTTGACCGGTGCCCAAACTTTTTCATATGACTGTACCTTGTCATATCCCTTGCTATCCTTATTATTCATGAGAGATTGGTCTATAGTTTAGTATAGATTATTTTCCCCTGTTGCATGACTAAGATATCACCACAATACTACCTTCTGGTATCTCCCTAGTCCACTTATCACTCTATTGTATATTCAAAGTAACATGGGTAAGAGATCAGATTCAAATACCTTTTAATATACAGAAACATATCTGGCCGCTTTAAAAATAGGGCCAACGGTGCAGTTGCATCGGGCCTATGGTACTGGCGGCCCCATTGGGCATACATCCCAAACGTCCGGAATTCCGGGTCCTTCCCCGCTGTCCCGGTTGGCGAGAGGTATGTCCCGGTATCAGCTCATCTGCGTCCTTTCCAGACGCAAATGAGTTAAATACAATGATGAAGCAGGAGCCGTCCATGACAGCTACTGCTTCACCGCTCTGTTTTAAGCGCATCCCGGTGTGCTCCAATCACCAGAAACTGTAGGCGCGATGTGATGACGTCACTTACATCATGCCTTTAGCTCCCTAAACAGTCCGGGAGAAGAGACAGCAGGGGAGCGAGGAGAGTGAGTGTCAGTGTTTTATTGTTTTAAAGTGGAGGCAGATGAAGGGGGAACATCAAACTGGAGGCAGATGAAGGGGGGACATCAAACTAGGGGCAGATGAAGGGGACATCAAACTGGTGGCAGATGAAGGGGGCCATTAAACTGGGGGCAGTAAACTAGGGGGCAGATGAAAGGTAACATTAAAGTGGGGGCAGATGATGGGGGACATCAAACTGGAGGCAGATTAAGGGGGACATCAAACTTAGGGTAGATGAAGGGGAAATTAAACTGGTGGCAGATGGAGTAGGGCAGTAAACTAGGGGGCAGATGAAGGGGAACATTAAACTGGGGTGAGATGAAGAGGCACATTAATCTAGGGGGCAGATGGATGGTGACATTCAACTGGGGGCAGATGGAGAGGCGCATCAAACTGGGTGCAGATGAAGGGGGGACATTAAACTGGGGGGAGAAAAAGAGGGACATTAAACTGGGGGGTAGACGGAGGGTGAAATTAAACTGGGGGCAGCTGGAGGGGGACATTAAACTGGGGACAAGTTAGAAAGGGGCATTAAACTGTGGGCAACTGGAGGACATTAAAGCGTTGGAGTTGTTGCATAGTTGTGTCACAGAAGAAGCTTGAGAGTAGATTATATGGGATAATCAGCATTTACTTCTTAGAACATGAGGTAAACAGCATCAAAACGTTAACACAGCAAAACTTGAAAGTAAAAAGGACCTTTTACAATAGAGAGATAAAAAACAAGGTACAGCAAGTCTCACATAGCATACCATTACACTCTATTCAGCATATAACACTAATAACATCGCCATCTACTGTCAGATAGATGTAAACTTCTGCACACAAATAAGTCTATCTGTTGCATATATATGTATATAGTATATACCAACACCCTTTCTCAACAGTAAGAACTTATTCAGTTAAATATAATCTCTTCATCAGTCTCTGGTGTCTTTCAGCACTCAACGCCTTTGTGAAAATATCTGCTGTCATATCTTCAGTTGGGCAGTATTCTAAATTCAGAATTCCTTGTTCCTGATGATCCCGTAAGAAATGAAACTTCACATTTCCCAGATCTTTGATCTCAAAGTGTTGATCCAAAATTTTCCGTATTTCAGCTTCATCCCTTTCTCTTTCAAAACAAACTAAAATATCATCAACATATATCAGTACATAGATCCATCTGTCATCTAGTTTCTTTGTGTATAGACAGGGATCCGCTTTGCTTCTTAGAAAATGTTCATTTATGAGCACTTCAGTGATTTTATCATTCCACGCTTTAGCGGCTTGTTTTAAACCGTATATACTTTTCTGTAGCTTACAAACCATGTTTGGTTTCTCTTTATCTTTGAATCCTGGAGGTTGTTCCATGTAAATTTCTTCTGTTAAATCTCCATTCAGAAATGCTGTCTTTACATCCAGATGTTTCAATTCCATTCCTTTAGTAGCTGCAACCGCAAGCAAAGTTCTGATTGTAGTATGCTTGACAACAGGAGCAAATGTTTCATCATTGTCTTCTCCGTATTTTTGAGAATAACCTTTAGCTACGAGTCTTGCTCGGTATTGTTCAGCGGTGCCATCTGTTTGGTATTTAACTTTAAAAACCCATTTACATCCTATAGCTTTTCTCCCTTTTGGTAATTCTGTCAGTGTCCATGTCTTTGAATCATGCATGGATTTCATTTCTGTTTCTGTAGCCTTTATCCACTTATTGGCCTCTTCTTCTGAAAGTTGAGATATATCCTCCCAAGATGTAGGTTCATATACTTTATTTGTACTTGCCTTGTATGAAAGACGTATAGGTGGTTTTCCTTTGTTTTCTCTCATTGAACGTCTTGGTTCTGTGTCTGTCTGTAGTTCTATCTCTTCACTTTCAGTATTTTGAACTTTATCAATTTCAACTTCTTTTTCATCAGATGTTCCTGCACTTATATCACTGTTGTCTCTCTCATTTCTCATTTCCAGTGATGTCATAATGTTATCATTTAGATCTTCAATGAATGTTACACTGTTACTCACCGTAACTCTGTCTTTTTTAGGATCTAGGATTCTGTATCCTTTGCAGTTGTCACTATATCCAACAAATATTCCTTCTATGGCTCTGTTTTGAAGTTTGGAGCGTTTCTCTTCTGGAACAAAAACAAAAGCTTTGCAACCAAAAACTCTTAACTGATTCACACTTGGTTTCTTACCATGCCACAGTTCATATGGGGTTTTTTCCAGTTTTCTTGAAAAAAGTCTATTTTGCAGATAAGTAGCTGTCATTGCTGCTTCACCCCAGTATTTCTCTGGTAGTTTGGAATCTGTTAGCATGCATCTTATCATTTCAGTCAGAGTTCTGTTTTTCCTTTCTGCTACGCCATTTTGTTCAGGTGTGTATGGAACAGTTTTGTGATGCTCTATTCCATTCTGTCTTAAATAGTTCTCTATTTGGTGTCCTGTGAATTCACCTCCATTATCACTTCTAATGATGATTGGCTTCCTCTGAAACTTATTATACGACTTTGACACGTATTCTTCTAATTTACTGAAAACTTCACTTTTGTTCTTTATTAAGTACGTGACTGTGTATCTTGAGTAGTCATCTATAAAAGTCACCATATATCTATTACCTCCTGATGTGGTTACTTTCATGGGTCCACATACATCAGTATGCACCAAGTCAAGTGGTTTTGTGCCTTTTGTTTCACTCTCTTTAGGTATACACACTCTTGTAGCTTTAGATTTTATACAACAGTCACATCTTACAATAATTGAGCAATCAGATATCAACAGATCTTTTGTCAAATTTTTGTTCTGTAATGCCATGATACTCTCAGGATGTCTGTGTCCTAAGCGTCTATGCCACATGTGAATACAATTCTTGTGATCATGTGTACATAACTTCATCTGTTCCTTTAATGTGTCTAGATGATATAATTGTTCACCTGCTTTTACATTTATTATTATCTTGTCTCCTGCTAGGATTGTACATTCATCATCTTTGAATTTTACAGTAAGTCCTTTAGCTGTTAGACGTTTTACAGATAATAGTCCTCCATCTAGTCCTGGAACATATAACACATCCTTTACTAGTATCTTTGAATTATGCCCAAATTTATCAGAATAGATTAGCATTCCTTGTCCAGTACCTTCCGCGGTTATTTTGCTCCCATCTGCAAGGTAAATAGCTTCCTTCTTATTTAGATCAAGTTCAGTAAAGAAGCTCTTATTACTTGTCATGTGACTTGTTGCTCCTGAGTCAATATACCAACTCATTGATAACCTTTTATCGGTTACTTTAAATGTACCATTCCAGTGATCTGCATGTGGGTTAGATATTGTGCTTTTCACCTTCTGTTTACTTTCTTTATGGTATAACTTCTGTTCTGCTTTCCATATAGTACAGTCTTTCTTTAAATGTCCTTTTTTCTTGCATCTGAAACATTCTCTTGTTTCTGTTTTATAGGTCCTCTTATCTGTAATTTTAAGAGCATTTACACTGTCCTTTTCTGTGGAATCATTTGTTTGTTCTTTCCTTCTCTGGTATTCATCTATGAGTCGTGTTTTTACAAACTCTAGTGTAATGTCTGCTTCAGGTCTTGTTTCTAGTGCATTTATCAAAGCAGTGTATGAATCCGGCAAGCTACACAATAATATTGCTGCTACATGACTTTCTTTAATATCTTCACCAACTGATCTCAGCTGTGTTATCACTTCCATCATGGCGTTTATGTGCTCCTGCATGTCTTCCTGTGCACTTAATCTCATCTTGTAAAGTTTCCTTAGCAGAAACAATTTGTGATTTAAGCTGGATCTTTCATGTAACTTTCTCAATGCTTCCCACATTCCCTTTGCTGTATTCTCATTCCTTATGTGGATTAACTGATCATCTTCCACTAATAAGCTGATAGTAGCTCTTGCTTGTCTGTTTTTCTTATCCCATGTCTCATTATTATCATTGGGTCTATCTGTAGTGATTACATCCCATAAATCATCTTTAGACAATAACATCTCCACTTTGAACTTCCATAACTGATAGTTCTCATTGTTCAGCTTAGCTACTGTAAGTCTGAGTTCTGAATTGCTGGTCATTTTAACTTGTCTTACTTGTTTGGAGAGAATTGTTCTGAAGAATCCTTTTGCATTCACTGGGTCTTTTTGTCTTCTATGCCTGGGCCCATAACCTGTTGCATAGTTGTGTTACAGAAGAAGCTTGAGAGTAGATTATATGGGATAATCAGCATTTACTTCTTAGAACATGAGGTAAACAGCATCAAAACGTTAACACAGCAAAACTTGAAAGTAAAAAGGACCTTTTACAATAGAGAGATAAAAAACAAGGTACAGCAAGTCTCACATAGCATACCATTACACTCTATTCAGCATATAACACTAATAACATCGGCATCTACTGTCAGATAGATGTAAACTTCTGCACACAAATAAGTCTATCTGTTGCATATATATGTATATAGTATATACCAACAGGAGTAGCTGGAGGGGGACATGTCTGCCTCTAGTTGCCCCCAGTTTAATGTCCCCCTCCAGCAGCCCCCAGTTTAATATCCCCATCCAACTAACCACATGGTTTAATGTCCCCCTCCAGCTGCCCCAGTTTAATGTCCTCCTCTAGTTTCCCCTAGCTGAAACTGGGGCACCAGTAGAGGGGAATTCATACTGTGGGGCAATTGGAGAGGAACATTATAATGTGGGGGCATATAATGTTAGGGTGACTGTAGGAGGATTATACTGTGTGGGGACACATAGAAAAATGGATGAGAATGGGTGGAGTCAACGTAAAAGTGGGTGGAGCTAAATTCGCTGTGGCGCGCATAGCCTAATCACAGGGATATTTTATGTAATACCCCTCTGAACATAACATAATCAGGAAGTTATTAGTGCTGTGACCCAGATGTTTACCATCGTCCGGTTCGCAGCGCGAAGAGAGTTGCACCAAACACTTACACAAAGTCATCAATAAAGTTTACATTTTTTCGTTGTCCCTGTCCTGTCCATACCAGATCTTTATAGAGTAAAATACGCTGACCGCCTCTCTAGTGATACTCGTTACACGCTAAAATAATGGCAATAACGATTATTACTAGAGATGAATGTATAAAACATTTCTGACAGGCGGAAAAGTTCCATCAGTCAGGTAATACATTTTCAGCCACTGAATGTCACCATATAAAATCCAAGTTTTGGGCAGCTTTCAGATGGGTATAATAGCAGGTGGTGAGGGGGGGGGCACTTATGAAACCTTTGCACTGTGCCCACCAATGTGTTAAAACGGCCCTGCCTATATAGAGAGCTTTATGGTCTCTCTTCTGAATCCCTAATTTAAGCCTTGAATATTACATGATACAAGTGCCAAGTGATATTAAGCAGGATACCACCCCTATATTCCAGCTAAGCAGATACAGTCATATGAAAAAGTTTGGGCACCCCTATTAATCTTAATCATTTTTAGTTCTAAATATTTGGGTGTTTGCAACAGCCATTTCAATTTGATATATCTAATAACTGATGGACACAGTAATATTTCAGGATTGAAATGAGGTTTATTGTACTAACAGAAAATGTGCAATATGCATTAAACCAAAATTTGACCGGTGCAAAAATTTGGGTACCCTTATCATTTTATTGATTTGAATACTCCTAACTACTTTTTACTGACTTACTGAAGCACAAAATTGGTTTTGTAACCTCACTGAGCTTTGAACTTCATAGCCAGGTGTATCCAATCATGAGAAAAGGTATTTAAGGTGGCCAATTGCAAGTTGTTCTCCTATTTGAATCTCCTCTGAAGAGTGGCATCATGGGCTCCTCAAAACAACTCTCAAATGATCTGAAAACAAAGATTGTTCAACATAGTTGTTCAGGGGAAGGATACAAAAAGTTGTCTCAGAGATTTAACCTGTCAGTTTCCACTGTGAGGAACATAGTAAGGAAATGGAAGACCACAGTTCTTGTTAAGCCCAGAAGTGGCAGGCCAAGAAAAATATCAGAAAGGCAGAGAAGAAGAATGGTGAGAACAGTCAAGGACAATCCACAGACCACCTCCAAAGAGCTGCAGCATCATCTTGCTGCAGATGGTGTCACTGTGCATCAGTCAACAATACAGCACACTTTGCACAAGGAGAAGCTGTATGGGAGAGTGATGCAAAAGAAGCAATTTCTGAAAGCACGCCACAAACAGAGTCGCCTGAGGTATGCAAAAGCACATTTGGACAAGCCAGCTTCATTTTGGAAGAAGGTCCTGTGGACTGATGAAACAAAGATTGAGTTGTTTGGTCATACAAAAAGGCGTTATGCATGGCGTCAAAAAAACACAGCATTCCAAGAAAAACACTTGCTACCCACTGTAAAATTTGGTGGAGGTTCCGTCATGCTTTGGGGCTGTGTGGCCAATACCGGCACTGGGAATCTTGTTAAAGTTGAGGGTCGCATGGATTCAACTCAGTATCAGCAGATTCTTGAGAATAATGTACAAGAATCAGTGACGAATTTGAAGTTACGTCGGGGATGGATATTTCAGCAAGACAATGATCCAAAACACAGCTCCAAATCTACTCAGGCATTCATGCAGAGGAACAATTACAATGTTCTGGAATGGCCATCCCAGTCCCCAGACCTGAATATCATTGAACATCTGTGGGATAATTTGAAGCGGGCTGTCCATGCTCGGCGACCATCAAACTTAACTGAACTGGAATTGTTTTGTAAAGAGGAATGGTCAAAAATACCTTCATCCAGGATCCAGGAACTGATTAAAGGCTACAGGAAGCAACTAGAGGCTGTTATTTTTGCAAAAGGAGGATCTACTAAATATTAATGTCACTTTTCTGTTGAGGTGCCCATACTTTTGCACCGGTCAAATTTTGGTTTAATGCATATTGCAGCACATTTTCTGTTAGTACAATAAACCTCATTTCAATCCTGAAATATTATTGTGTCCATCAGTTATTAGATATATCAAATTGAAATGGCTGTTGCAAACACCCAAATATTTAGAACTAAAAATGATTAAGATTAATAGGGGTGCCCAAACTTTTTCATATGACTGTACATTATTCAATCATCATACATGCTATTATGCTTTTGATCACTAGTCATGTACAGGGATTCCATGTGATATAGCTGTAGGTGGCATAATTAAGCCACTCTGGTGCTAATTGTGCCACTCTGGTGCTAATTTCAGGGGTATGGTGGATTTAGGTGTCACATCTTGAGCCAGAGGGTATTCCCAACAGCATTTCCTGAACTCATTCATACATTTAATTTACAATTTGGAATGTTCATGGGGGCCAATGCTCCTGCATTTATAGCATATATTTTTCCTTTGCAATATCTTGGCCAATTATAAACTTTTCCTAGCTCTCAGAGTGGTAGCAAAGAAGTCCCCAAGGATCCCCAGGTTGAACTTAGTGTCCTCTATGTCATTTTTCGTGATTACCCTTTGGAATTCTGTAAAGTGTTTAAGAATATTTTTATTTATATGGATTATCAAGCAAATCAAGATGTTTCTGATTGATTATATTATTTAAACTCTGCTCTGCCAAATTTTATAAATGTATTTCTTAAAGTAGTGTAGCATGAAAAGTATATATGACAACTAGGTCACATCATGTCCAGACAGTGTTTTTTTGTGGAAGAGTGAAGAAATCAGGCGATACCTTTTAGAGCAGGGGTCTCAAACTCAATTTACCCGGGGGCCGCTGGAGGTAGAGTCTGGGTGAGGCTGGGCCGCATCAGGTTTTCCACACCGGTAATATGCTCCCTAGTGGCCTCTGCACTTGTATTATGCTTCCTAGTGGCCCCTGCACTTGTATTATGCTCCCTAGTGGCCTCTGCACTTGTATTATGCTCTATTGTAGCCCCTGCACACGGTTTTATGCTCCATAGTGGCCCCTACACTGGTATTAGGCTCCATAGTGGCCCCTGCACTTGGTATTATGCTCCATAGTGGCCCCTACACTGGTATTAGGCTCCATAGTGGCCCCTGCACACCGTATTGTGCCACATAGTTGCCCACCCAAGAACTATTATTATACTCTGGGGTCTTTTCAGAACCCAGAGTATAATGATCGGAGACCCAGGGGAGGTGACAAACATCAGTATTACTTACCTATACTGGAAACCGGAGCACTCCCAGCAGCTTTCGGCCCTGTCTAATTAAGTCACGTGATGAGACCGGCGACGCGACCTGATGATGTCACCAGAGCGCCCAAGCCTGCTCGGAGTGACAGCGGATCGCAGGAGAGGTGAGTAGCATTGGTTTTTATGTTCTTTCACCTCCCCTGGGTCTCCGATTATTATACTCCGGGGTCTAAAAAGACCCCGGAGTATAATAATAGTAGTGTTTGAGGCTCGCGGCCTCACTTACTGATGCCTGTGGCTGCTCACAGCGGCATCCACTTCCTCTTCTGCGTCCCATAGCAGAAGGGGAAGCGGGGGTGGCCACGAGCAGACGCGGGGTAGGGAAATAAATAGGCCGTGACCTGCTGGGGATACTCCAGCAGGTCACGGCCTATTTATATATAAAAAAAACTTATCCTCACCTACCTGCGATGCCTTGATGCAGCCGCCGCCTCCTCCTCTTGTCCGAGACGTCTGTGTCTCAGCGTAGGAGGCGCGATGACGTCATTATATCACTGCCTGCGCTGTGATGCGGACGTCTCGTAAACCAGCCCAGGACAGGCCCCGCTCAGCATTGTTTTTTTTAAAGCGGCCTGTGCTGGGCTGGTTTACACTAGATAGTAAAAAATGCCACCCCCAGACAGTGCGTCCCTGGAGCCATTCGTATCAAACTCGGGCCGCACTAACATTAAACTTTGATATTGAGGTGGGGGCCGCAAACTATTGTCCCGAGGGCTGCAGTTGGCCCGCGGGCCACGAGTTTGAGACCCCTGTTTTAGAGGCTAACTGAGCATATTTGCTAAGTAAGCTTTCGGAAGTCTAGCTCCCTTCATCAGACATGGTGTCATGTCTGATGAAGGGAGCTAGACTTCCGAAAGCTTACTTATCAAATATACTCAGTTAGCCTCTAAAAGGTATCGCCTGATTTCTTCACTCTTCCACTACTTTCTATGGCTAACACTGTACAACATTATACTACTAGTGTTTTTTTGTGTTTTGGGGAATGGATCAATGACTGACAAAGATTCAGGTTATAAAATTGCAATTTGACACTTTCTGTCAAAAGATATCAAATAATATCCCTTGTGTGACCAATGAGAAGTTTTGAAACTGTTCAACCTCAATTCCTGCAAAATAAAATAACCATTTTATAGACATTTTACTGTGATGGCATTTACTGATGTTATTATTGCTATATTATATATCATGATGCATATTACAAGAATTATAATGTATATAATTATTGAAATATAAAACATTACTTTAACATGTATGCATTAATTCTAATATAACTCTCATTCGATCATGTAATCTCTTATTAATAAGAACCAGAAAAAGTATGCTTGCTTTAAAAAAACTGTTACAGACAATTTCACATACAGTCCCTGACAGAAGTTCTGTCGCTTATCCATGTTGTGGAATCAAAAGCTTATAACCTGACTTTAAATTCATCCATTGGTTTTAGAAATGACTCATATGAAAGCTGAAACCCTCCCAAATGATTTTTTGGTTAAGAAAATAAATTGGCTTCACTGCTGAAATATTCATCATTTAATGAACACAGAAAGGTCAGATTTTGGAAAGACCAAAGTTTTGTCGCACACATAAAGTAATGTGAAAATCAAACCAATAATTCTGTTCAAAAACAAAGATATGTTTCATAACATTGGTGAATGAAGTTGTGGTGCTATTAGAGCCATATTTAATATTTTGTGTGACTTCGATGAGCTTGAAGGACTGCATCCATGCAGTTTCAACAATGATTCATACAATTTATTGATGAAGTCATCAGGAATAGCACAGAATGCAGTCTTACATGCCTCCCAGAGTTCATTAAGATTCTTTGGTTTTGTCTGCCAAGCTTCCTCTTTCATCCTACCACAAACATGCTCAATGATGTTCTTGTCTGGTGACTGGGCTGGACAGTCCTGGAGCACCTTGATCTTCTTTGCCTTGAGGAACTTTAATGTAGAGATGGATGTATGAGATGGAGCACCATCCTGCTGCAAAATTTGACACCTTTTATGATTGGGAATGTAAGAGGAAGCTAATACTTCTTCATATTTTAGGCTATTGATATTGCCTTCCACCTTGCAAATGTTTCGCACACCCCCATACTGAATGTAACCCCAGACCATGATCTTTCCACCACCAAACTTAACTGTTTTCTGGGTGTATCTTGGATCCATACGGGCTCCAGTAGGTCTCCTGCAGTATTTGCGGCAGCTGTGGTGTAATTCAACTGAAGATTCATCTGAGAAATCCACCTTCTGCCACTTTTCCAGCGTCCATCCGTTTAGCAGGCTGTGGGCCTTAGCAAATGCCACACGTTTTTTAAATTGCCTTTTGTTTAGTGCTGGCTTCTGGGCACTGATTCGACCATGGAGGCCATTTCGAGACAGAATCCTACAAACTGTTCTAGTTGACACAGGGACTTGAGGTGACCAGGCCTGTTGGAGCTCTGCTGCAGTGGAAGAGGGGCTGGCTTTTGATTTTCTAACCAACAAACGTTCCTTCTGAGCAGTTGTCTTGCGGGGTCTGCCGGACCTGGGCTTGTTAAAAACATCTCCAGTCTGTTCAAATCTTTTTTTAATTCTTTGTACTTGACGCAGAGACACATTAAAGGTGCCAGCCACCTCTGCAGTGGATCTGGTCTTCAGCCTCTTGGTAATCAAGGCTTTGGTCGCAGGGTTGATTTTTGGCATGTTGTCAGAGGTGAAGTTGCAGTTCAAGTGAAGGTCTGGGGTGCTGGAGTTCTTTTTATACACACCCACTAATTAACCGATCAATTAGTGAGCACAGGTGAGGCTTTAAACTAGGATTGGGTGCATTATATGACAAGTCGACAAAACTTTTGTCTTGCCAAAATCTGACCTTTCTGTGTTCATTAAATGATGAATATTTCAGCAGGGAAGCCAATTTATTTTCTTCACCAAAAAAATCATTTGGGAGGGTTTCAGCTTTCATATGAGTCATTTCTAAAACCAATGGATGAATTTAAAGTCAGGTTATAAGCTTTTGATTCCACAACATGGATAAGCGACAGAACTTCTGTCAGGGACTGTAAGTCATAGAGATATGTCAGAAGTTTTCCGCAGTTAAAATTGGTCTCTGAGACCCCATAGCCCACTACAACAAAATTCTTAAATCACTTCTATAAACACTTGACTCCTGTAAGTTTCTCCTGGCTTTACACATGAGAGGTAAAGATGACCTATAAACCTGCAAAAATTCTATTTTTGCCCATTTTCAATCATGGCAAAAACCAATGCTGCTATTTGTTCTGGAGAGCAATTAGGAAAATAAAATAAGTAACTTGAAAATAACTAGAGGTGGGAATCTTAAAGCTCAGTCCATACGTGTTTAGAACTTAGGTTTCAGCAAATATGGTCATCGTATAATTGAGTAATAAATGCATTTTTCACAATAAAAAAGTCTATTATGAAAAACAAACTATAGATTTAGTAGACACTAGCACAAGAGGATGTACTGAGATATCATATGGCCTAATAGTGAAATTTGTAAGGATGCTCTGTGATGTTTTTATAAAGTCAAGGAATTCATTCATTATTCAATTAAAAAATCAACTAAAAAATCTGAATATGGTGCTTATGCTGAACACTACGGGACCAATTTATTTGGACTGGTGTATAGTATGCCAGTCTTAATGAACAGCCATGTTGTAGTAAAACACATCAAAATTTTTAAGAGTTTTGCACATCTCAGGTGGGCAATTTGTTGGGGTGCCAAGCCCTGCCCTCTCCCTGCCCACTTTTAAAAAAAGTGGCAAGAGCGATACAAATGGGAGAAAGTCACAATTTTATGGCCATGTGCCAAAAATTGCTACTTCTGACATAGCTTGTATGAATCATCTCCCCTTATTTTTCGATGTATTTACACCAAACAAATGGTATAAACACATTAATAAATATCCTTTATACACCTGAGTGATAAAACTTGTAGCCTGAAGCCACCACTAGAGGGAGCTCAGAGCATAGGAATTAATAGACACTGAACTCAAAGGAATCTGTAAAAACCTACTTACACTGTGCTCCCCTAATGGTGGCTTCAGGAAAATGCTGTACATTATTGTTGGAAGCAGAAGAATATCAGATCAGGGCTTTCTCCCCTTATGGGCCACATAAAATCTGAATGCCTACATGGAAGATATGCCACAAACGCACACTACCCAGCAGTACATTTGAATCTCCAGATGAGGCCTGCATTCATTTTCCTGCCTCCTCTGACCCTAAACCACTGCAACACACCCAGTTCAATCAGGTTAGCACAATGAAGGTAGGATTGCTAGTAACCCTAGTCACATACATATTGCAAGATTCATATGCAACATTACATTAATGTCCCTACATTAACTTTATTTTCTGGCACATGGGAAAAGAATTATTATTACCTATGAATAGTTCTGGTGTATCTCCAAGTCCCATGTGTCACAGTAGATCAGGAGATCAATGATCTGTAGTTTCTATTGGATGTATTGTACCATGTGGTATAATATATTCAATAGGAAGTCTTTAATTAGTAGTTTTTGTTCAGACAGAGGAGAGAAGAAAAGGAAAGAAGACCACTCACTGACGTAGGTATCTTTTTTTTTATTCTGATAAACTTTTTTGTTTTGCAGGTTCCTAGGATAGTGTGGACCACATCAGATTTGTTACACACCTGTAATGTTTTGTTTTCTCTTAAAATTAAATGGTCAAAGAGAGTTATGTGGAGGCATTTTTATTTCGATAAAATAATTTTGTGTGTGTTTTTTTTAATACTTTATTATCGCCTTAATAATGGACAGTTGTAAAAAGCTGTAAAAGGCTAACATTAACCCCCATTATTAACAAATTACCCACCAGGGGTACCTGGAATCTGGTAATCATCTGAAGGAATGATTGGTGGTTAGGGCAACTGCAGGCTGGTATTATCAAAAATCATGGACCTTCCCACTATGATAATGCTAGTCTGCTGCTGCTTATGTTGGGCTTGTTATGAAAAATGTGGGCCCCATGTCATGTTTTCAATTATGTATAGTTTTGTATTTAAATGTATGCATTTAAAAAAAAACAAAGAGGCTAAGGCTAGGTTTACAGCCGCACTCAGGGAGCACTTGGGGATTACGTTCCCCACTCTGCTTGAAGAATGCGGAGAGAAAAGTCCTGCAAGCGGACCCCATTATAGTCTATGTGGTCCATGGGTTCCCGTAGGTAACCGCTTTGTAAGCGGATTGGGTTTCCGTTTTTCGGGTCCCCAAGCAGACTCGAAGAACGGAAACCCCAGCGCAAGTGTGAACCTAGCGTAATAAAGTAAACACGCTCACATAACATTTTTTATTAAAAAAAAAAAAAAGGCCACAACTATCTTTGTCCATTTTATTAAAATAAAAAGATGTTTTTTTTTTAATGGAGTCCAATGAATCTGATAAATCAATAGAAGGGAAAGGGAGTTGCAAAAACAACATAGAACAGTGAGCTACACTGTTTGCATAACTCCTATGGGGGTTAAACAAACAGGATAGCTTAGGGTGCTATACTGTTTTTACTAAACCCAGTCTCAGTGAAAGCCTGGTTTTAGCTGACATTGGACTAGGTGGGAGGAGGAATGGAGTTTGGGGAGTTACCATAACATTTTTGGGGCTACACTATTTGAGTAACTCCCACAGAAGTCAATAGGAGTTATCCACATAGCGTAGCTCACTGTTATATGTTGTTTTCTTAACTTACATTCAGTTTTATGAGAGTTCCATAATCAGAGTTATGGAAATAGTGTAGCTCAGAGAACTGCTTTTTTTGCAGAAAGCCAGGACAGCTATAGACTTCAATGGGGCAGCGCTGCAGTACCTACACTCACTGCTGCAGTTTGTACGGCGAGTGAACAGTGCAGTTTCGCACGTGGGCTCAGTGCTGGTGATCTGCGAGGGTCCAACACCCAGGACCTAAGAATAGATTATCAATCTTAGAAATCGGATAACCTTTTTAATATCAGAGTGGTGGAAGTCTTACTTATGGCTCCCACTGCTGGTCAGTCATTTTAAGAAGTTAGTGAAGTCACATTTACTGGTAACATGGCACTGTTACAGCTCAGCCCTATCCAAATGAATTGCATTGAACTGTAATACCACAGTCACTTTAAAATGCACAGCACTATGTTTTGTATGCAGTGAAGAGGCCAAAGTGCTTCAACAGCCTCTTCAAACAGCTGATCAGTGGGGGGCGCCGGGAGTCAGAACCCCTCTCATTTGATATAGATAATCTATTATAAGGATAGGTCATCATTACCATTGTCCAAAAAAAACACTTTTAACACAGGATTCCCTAATATGGTATATGAAAATGGGTTTTCTAAATTGGATAACGTTTTCAACATGTTACTTTCTTTATGGCAGGACCAACTCTTTCACAACAGTTTTAATATGGTGATTAATATATGGTACTTTTCAACATTATTTCAATAGGTTTTATAACTTAATAAACATTTGAATCTAATATTTATAACTGTGTGAAATGACTGGTAACAAAAGTAAATGATTAACTGCTAAAGATACAAAGATACTGTTCATCTCATAAGATACAACTAACCAAATGATTTTTTGTTTTTACTTCCACTATATTAACATCTGCATATTGAACATAACATCCGTCACCATTTCAGCTAACAGAGTCATCTTGATAGTATATAATTTAGCTTTCTGCTCTACAGGGGTTCATGCATTGCTGAATGTAAAAATGTATTTCACAATATTTCATAGGAACACTGTAATCAAATGCTGAAATCCAAAGAGTTATTCCCTAAAGTTTTTTTTTCTAGTAGACACTAGCCACATTACATTATTTTATTATAATATAAACCCATTCCTCAATAAATTATCCAAAATAATATAATGAATTTTACAAGACACATTTATGAAAAAGAGCATTTCATCAAGCCTTATTATGTATAAAACTGTCAAGGAGTCTCTTTTCTTTTTTCTTTTCTGTAATAATTTAAAGACATAAAATGAAACAGATATGTTTTATGAAGCAGTTCGACCCACATGCTATATTAGCAGACTCAGCGGGTGACCATTTACTGATACTGTTTTACATTACTAAAATTGTGGGAAAAAAAAGCATTTATTATCGTTATTATCTATGTCTCACAGCAGTTGTTGTCTGTTTCATTCTGCTAAATTGCTGCTGTGCTATAATGCATATAAGTTGTGACTTTGCGCTTGGTATTTTAATCAGCTAGTATCGCTTATCATTCTAGGGTAATAAAATAAGGTAATGTCAGTTAATATAAAATTAATATAATAATATATGACTTCCATATATACAATAAGTTAATGAGGAATGCTGTGTGGATATGCAACCACCTTTCTATTCATTGTATGCCTGGATGTGGTAAGTTGGCCAACTCACCAATTGGAACAGGGGTTAGGGAATAGTGGTCTTTAGATAGATGCGGGTCCCAGAGGGGTCCCTCATGTATCAGACATCTATGGTGTATAAACCCTGAAATCATTTGTGGCTCAGTAGCACAGCAGAGATAAACAAATTGGTGAAGCTTACTCCTGTATTAGATGTGCACCTAACCAATTTTTTTTTTTGGCCTCACATTACCACAGGTAACACCTTGAGTTCTGTCATTAACCCTAGTACAGAGAAGCAGGAGTCCCTCCACTAGGAAATGTTATTCATGGTCATCATATAGTAACCCTTGTACTAAGCCAACTGTACCGTATCTAATGCCCCCCCAGCTGTGCCCCCATCAGTATATTATAATGCCCTGCACTGCCCTCCCCACAGCCATACTCCCCAGACCTCCTACAGTGAGTGCTTCCATTAAATTGATGGAAACGCTTATTGCACTATGTAGAAAGTGATACTAGCAGTCATGACTTGACAGCAAGTTACCCCCGAGTGCAAGGACTCTTTCAGTAGCAGAAGTTTTTCCTGCACTAAATAGGTTACTCACAGACATGACTTGACATGTTATGGTGCATCTCGGGGCATCGTGCACCACAAAGGGGTTATTGGTAGTAAACCCTATCACCTAATGTAAATCAGTCAATGAGCTGTCATTGACTGAATTACTTTGTGAGATGCATTATTGGACCAAGGGGAGGTGAGTAATTTTATTTTTTTTTAAGTTTTACAAATTTTTCTGTGCTATTTCTGCTATTTTTTAAGTTCTTTTTGCAGATCTGCCTATGGGTCTATGTCAGATTTGAGGACTATGTCACATGCACAGGGTTTTTTTTTTATTCTGAAAAAAATGGTCAACAAGGCTTGGAGGATTAAAAAAATAATATTTTTTCAATGTGTGTGTTTTTTTTTTTTACTTTATTACTTATTGACTGCATCTATTACAAAGGCCGGTCTTAATGTTAACTGTTAAAAAGCTTACACTAACCCCCCTATAATTACCCCAATATTCTCCACTACCAGAGGTGGCGAGAAGAGCTAGGTGCAAACCAATATCTAACAAAAACAAACTGCTCTAATAAATTAAAGTCCCATAAACCAAAAATATACAAACCCAAAAAGAATTTTATGGAGACAACTCGCATAACAAAAATATAATAGCAATTTTATTAATGTAAAATACATATGTTAGAGATAAATTTTACATACAAATATAATTACAAGGAGAGTATACAAACAAATATTCTGGATTATATAGTGTCTATGATACCAAACCCTCTCCGCAAACTAGGATCACACACTGATGACACACTGTCCGTTTTTGCGGACATACAGCACTGATGCTGAAGACACACTGAAGACACTCTCTCTGCAAAAAGGGAACACTGGTTACTAGTTTCCGGACCGCAAAATACACACGGTCGTCTGCAACCAGCCTTAGGCTGGGAAAGTCCAAAAATCATCGGCCTTCTCACTCTAGTAATCCTAGTCTGCTGCTGCTTTATTATATCTGGCTTTTTAGCAGCTAACACTAAGCCACTGTCTGATTGACAGCATCCATTACTAAGGTGTTACTGAAGACCATCCACCATCATATATTCAGTATAGACCATAGGGTCAAATTTCTGAGTCCCACTAGGTGTCTATAGTATTTCAAAACACCTCCCTAGTGGTCAAAAGAGTACACCTGACATGTTTCTAGGACAGTATTAGCCACTGTCCTGTCATCAGAGGCATACATTTACTATATAGATCTACTCTCAGAGAGCTATAGTATCCCCTCCGCTCCCATCAGCTCTGATACATGGCTGTAAGAGGTAGCAGAGGTGCCAGCTCAATATGGTGCTAGCTCCACCCACCAAGTAATCAACAATCAATCAGGGGGTGTCACGTAACCATCAGCATCATAGCAAATGCGGGACTTCAAGAAGTGCGCATCATCAACATGTTCACTAGCCAGCCAATCACTGAGTACGGAGGGCGTGCCTAACAACTGGCCATGCCCCCCGGACACGCTGGTCATTGCAAACAAACAACACTAGCAAGTGACAGCTGGCACTTGCTAGAACAGAACAAAGGATCGTTTTCACAGGTAAATATAAGTCTAGCACCAAAACAACAACAATGTGGTCATGAAAGGCATCAAAGGGATCTCATAGAAACATCACTATGTACCAATGCAATACACAAAATAAGGGATTGCATTATTGGAATAACATATCCATAAAAATAAAGCATATCATCATCATCTCCTAATTTCTCCAATGGATAAATGTACAGAAGCAAAAGAAGGAGGAAAAATACTATATACAACTGGCAAAAAGTGCAGGCAGTGGGGGGGCAGTTTAATGCAATAGATCCCAGAAATACAAAAATGATCAAAAATTCATAAAAAGCAGGAATATGAAACAGTCTCATTAAGCCCCCATGGCTTAACCGTCTGCATCATAAAGGTCCCAACGTGCTTCACGTTGCAGGACCTTCTGATCCAAGTTCCCACCACAGGGAGAAGGAAAGACTAATTCAATACCCTGGAATTTAATGTGAGAAGCTTCCCCCTCATGTTTGTCCCAAATATGTTTGGCAATAGGTGTATCATCGTGTTTTAAGATATTATTAACGTGATCACGAATCCTCCTGGGGAACTCCCTGATAGTTTTCCCAACATATTGGGTTCCGCGGGAGCACGTTGCCAGATACACTATACCTTGGGACTTGCAATTAATGAAATTTCTGTTCCGAAACTCCCTCTGAGTGGTGGTACAGCGAAAAGATTTACTGACCAAGATAAAATCACAGGCCCTGCAGTTTTCACACCGGAACGTGCCCACAAGGTTCTTTGCCTGTCTTACAAGCCAGTTCTCCTGGCTTCTAGGTTTAAGGTGACTATGCAATAGTTTATCGCGAACATTTGGACCCCTGCGGTATGTAATAAAAGGATACAAACTTAAGGAGGGACCTATTTCAGGGTCCGTTTTCAAAAGACTCCAATATTGATGAATAATCCGTCTAACCTCCTGATGGACCTCTTTAAAGGTACCAATAATTCGCAATTCACCAGAGTCTTGTTTGATCTTAGGTTGCAACAGTCTATTTCGCTCACATGATGTAGCATGTTGATATGCACCCCTTAAGACCCCATCCGGGTAACCCAGATTTTTAAATCTTTGTCGTAAGTTCGCTGCTGCATTCTGATAGTCACCGAAGCCAGTACAGTTCCTGCGCAAACGCAGGAACTGCCCCTTTGGTATACCCTTACGTAAGGGACTAGGGTGCCTACTGTCCCATTGCAGGAGGTAATTAGTGGCCGTATTTTTCCGGAAAATGGTAGCGTTTAGTTTCCCTAATACAGATTTTTTAATAGTCAGGTCTAAGAATGTCATTGACAGTTCTTGTATATCTGGGAGAGAAAACCTATAGAAAGTGTCACTTCCCAAAAGAGTAAGTCTAAAATACTATCTTTATTAATATAATCTAAAAGATAATGAGTCACAGTAATCTCTCATGATAGAAAACTTAAGAGCACGTAAAGTCGTGCATGGCCAGGAGACTTGAACTTGTGTAACACATATAATATATGCCACCCCTAGTCATAAAGCAACCCCTCCCCTTTCTCAGAAGTGCATGATAGTAACTTAAATTTGCTCAAAATAGGAAAGCCGATCCCCAGCAGAATATTTTCAATGCTGTTCAATGGCTGTCAGAATAGTCATACTATTAATAGGCATACAAAAAAAAAAAAAAAACACTTCTGAGAAGTAGGAATAATTTTGTGCCAATATTCACATGGACACAAAATGCCTCCATAAAACACTGACGCGTTTTTAGGACAGCGTTAAATGCTATCCCGTCATCAGAGGTGTAAAGTTACTCCATTATAAGTCTATTTACAGAGAGCTATAGTTTCCCCCGCTCCCCCTTGACACTAATGCATGGCCGTAAGAAGGAGTAGCGGAGCCAGCCTTTTAAAGCATAAGAAATGCCCCCTGTCATCAAGACACAACCAATCAAGGGGCGCCACATATCATCAGCATCACAGAGAAGGATGAACCAATCAAAGTGCATTAACACACATATATGCACTCACTGGCCAATTACGGGGCATCTAGGCATTGACATCACTAGATAACGCCCCCTCATATGCTGAGCGCTATGGAGAAACTAAACAACAACAAAAATACCAGCGACTCTACAGTCATGGCCAAAAGTTTTGAGAATGATACAAATATTAATTTTTACAAAGTCTACTGCTTCAGTTTTTCTAATGGCAATTTGCATATACTCCAGAATGTTACAAAGAGTGATCAGCTTAACAGCAATTACTTGCAAAGTCAATATTTGCCTAGAAAATGAACTTTATCCCCCAAAACACATTTCAACAACATTGCAGCCCTGCCTTAAAAGGACCACCTAACATCGTTTCAGTGATTGCTCCATTAACACAGGTGTGGGTGTTGATGAGGACAGGGCTGGAGATCAATCTGTCATGATTAAGTAAGAATGACACCACTGGACACTTTAAAAGGAGGCTGGTGCTTGCCATCATTCTTTCTCTTCTGTTAACCATGGTTATCTCTAAAGAAACACGTGCAGTCATCATTGCACTGCACAAAAATGGCCTAACTGGGAAGAGTATTGCAGCTAGAAAGATTGCACCTCAGTCAACAATCTATCGCATCATCAAGAACTTCAAGGAGAGAGGTTCCATTGGTGCCAAAAAGGCTCCAGGGCGCCCAAGAAAGACCAGCAAGCGGCAGGACCGTCTCTTAAAAGTGTTTCAGCTGCGGGATCGGGCTACCAGCAGTGCAGAGCTTGCTGAGGAATGGCAGCAGGCAGGTGTGAGTGCATCTGCACGCACTGTGAGGCGGAGACTCTTGGAGCAAGGCCTGGTCTCAAGGAGGGCAGCAAAGAAGCCACTTCTCTCCAGAAAAAACATCAGGGACAGACTGATATTCTGCAAAAGGTACAGGGAGTTGACTGCTGAGGACTGGGGTAAAGTCATTTTCTCTGATGAATCCCCTTTTCGATTGCTTGGAACATCTGGAAAACAGCTTATTCGGAGAAGAAGAGGTGAGCGCTACCACCAGTCTTGTCTCATGCCAACTGTAAAGCATCCTGAAACCATTCATGTGTGGGGTTGCTTCTCAGCCATGATGGAGCACCTTGCCATAAAGCAAAGATGATAACTAAATGGCTCAGGGAACAAAACATAGAGATTTTGGGTCCATGGCCTGGAAACTCCCCAGATCTTAATCCCATTGAGAACTTGTGGTCAATCATCAAGAGACGGGTGGACAAACAAAAACCAACAAACTCAGACAAAATGAAAGCATTGATTCTGCAAGAATGGACTGCTATCAGTCAGGATTTGGTCCAGAAGTTGATTGAGAGCATGCCAAGGAGAATTGCAGAGGTCCTGAAGAAGAAGGGTCAACACTGCAAATATTGACTTGCTGCATTAACTCATTCTAACTGTCAATATAAGCTTCTGTTACTCATAATATGAATGCAATTATATTTCTGTATGTGATAAAAACATCTGACAAACACACATAAAAACCAGAGGGCAGCAGATCATGTGAAAATATAATATTTGTGTCATTCTCAAAACTTTTGACCATGACTGTACAATAACGTTCACTAGGAAGTATATTAAGGATCACTGTAACAGGTATGTAATCAAATATGGAAACAACAATACAAAAAGCTATTTGTAAACCCAGAAAGTATGAAGGTAGAAAGAGGCAACCCAGACAGCTAATTTACAAAGATACAAAAAAAAAACAACAACCCGGTATTGATAATATAAACTGTTATTTAGGTGTAGCACATTATCTATTCAATACAAGGATGATCGTATGTAATCGGACAATTAGAGATGAACACTCATAATATGTTAAGACACTAACACAAGAGATGTACATACAACTTAAACGGACTAAAACACTTCAAACCAAAAACCAATAATAGGTGAAAAGTGTTAAGCAATAGTCCCTGTTTGGAATATGAATATCTAACATTTCTTAGATCATAAACCACATAAGAGGAGTATCATAAGGAAACCGCAGTATAACAAACGGAGACCCCATTTTATATGGACACGAGGGTGTTTCCCATGATATATCAAATGAAGCAGGAATATGAGATGGTCTCATTTAGACCCATTGGTTTTACTGTCTGCATCATAAACGTCCACCGTGCCTCACGTTGTAGAACCTTTTGATCGAAATTACCACCACGCGGGGGTGGAGATACCAACTAAATTCCATGAAATTTAATATGGGAAACTACCCCTTCATGTTTGTCCCAGATATGTCTGGCAATCGGTGTATAATCATGTCTCAGAATATTATTGACATGGTCACGAATCCTCCTGTGGAACTCTCGGATTGTTTTCCCCACATACTGAGCTCCGCAGGAGCACGTTGCCAGATATACCAGGCCCTGGGACTTGCAATTTATGAACTTTCTATTCTGAAACTCCCTCTGGGTACTAGTACTCCGGAACGATTTGCTCACTTGTATAAAATCACAAGCCCTACAGTTTCCACAGCAAAAAAATGCCCACCAGATCTTTTATTTGTCTCCCAAGCCAATTTTCCTGATTCACTGGTGCATATTGACTTGTATATCTGACGTGAAGAATGACCCAATCGTTTACATTCAGTATCTTAACAAATTCCAGATATTAATTTTTAGTACCATTCCAAAGGATCAAGATGTCGTCTATAAATCTTACTCAAAGTAGGATTATAGATGACCAGCTTTCTAATGCCTCCCCAAAGACCACCTCCTTCTCCCACCAGCCCAGATACAAATTTTCGTAGGTAGGAGCACAGGGACTCCCCATAGCCACGCCTCTGAGCTGGTGGAAGAAGTGGCGGTCAAACATAAAGGTCTTGTTACATAAAACAAAATCCAGGAGTTCCAGCACCAAGTTGTTATGTGTTGCCATATGGTTCCCCCTTATCTTAAGGAAGTCTCCTATAGCCCCACACCCCCCGGTCAAGGGGTATGGAACTGTAGAGGGCCTCTATGTCCAGACTAGCCAGCAGAACGTCAGATGGTACAGTCAAATCGTCCAGACGTTTTAACACGTCTGTCGTGTCCCTAATGTATGAGGGCAAAGCGATGACAAAAGGTTTGAGGATTTCATCAGTGTATAGGGAGACATTTTGTGTCACACTACTAATACCAGCCACAGTAGGCCTCTCCTTCAGGGGATGAAGCACCTTGTGTACTTTCGGGAGTGAGTAAAATGTGGCCCTAGTAGGATGTGTTGGTAATATGAATTTAAATTCCCCCCTCACTTATAAGGCAATCCTCCTTAGCTTTAACCAGGGTGGCATTGAGTTTTGAGATATACTCAGTTGTAGGGTCACCTGATAGTACCTCATAACAATTTCTATCTTATAAGATGTTATTACATATTTTGATATAAACTTTACAGTCCATTATAACCAGGTGTCACCCCCCCCCCCCCCCCCGTCTGCAGGTTTTATAATAATTGACTCATCATGTTCAAGATTCTTTAAGCATGTTTGTTCTTCCCGAGTCAAATTATATCTCATGGACAGTTGCCTCTTATCAATCTCAGATAATTTTTCCACCACCACCACCTTGAGGAAGGTATCTATGGCTGTGTCATCTGAGATGGGAGGGTTTTTGTTACAAGGTAATCGTAATTTCGTAAAAGGACCCTCTCCCATCTTGCGTTAACCCTCTTCCCAGAGACTTTCCAACAATTTGAGGTCCGGAAGATCTTGTTCACAAATACCTAGTGCCTCACACTCCCTCTTATTATGAAGTTTAAAGAATTTTTTTCCTCTTCAAGCACCTACATAATAAATTAAGGTCTTTCACCCATCCAAATAAATCAAAAGCTGGTGTGGGAACAAAAGAAAAACCCCTACTTAACACATTTTCCTCCATCACAGAATACGAGAGGAGAGATTAATAATCTGCATCTGGTCTGTATTAACCCTCCCCTCAGAGACTATTTCCTTGTTCTAAGTAAATACTCCGAGATGGGTGGACCTTGGGCTAAAAACCAACCCCGTGTAGACTGCAACCCCGTGTAGACTGTGTCCTACCTCTACTCCTACCCTTCCTAGGATAATTTAAAGGGGGGTTTGCAGGATGTCCCTGGTACGTATTTATGCCTTTTCTGAAACTTGATGTCTCACATTCAGACGATGAAGGTTCCGTATCACCCTCTCGTTTATTTGTATCTTTAGATGAGAAATCAAAAATCCTGCCCTCTTTGAAATCCTGTAGATCCCGCTTAAATTGGAAATGTTTCCTATCTTTTAAATATGAAATAATGCATTCAGTTGTCTGTTGAAGAGTACATTCCCTCCGTTCAAAATCAGTATTGTTAGAAAATTTCTTGACCGCTTCTATTTGTTCTTTTAATTCTAGGGCAGAAGAGTATAATATTACTTTCTCCTCTTCCAATAACAAATGCATTAATTTATTAGAGGAATCAATTTATTATTTTTCCCATTTTTTAAGGAAAGTGGGAGAACATACAGTCATGGCCAAAAGTTTTGAGAATGACACAAATATTATATTTTCACATGATCTGCTGCCCTCTGGTTTTTATGTGTGTTTGTCAGATGTTTTTATCACATACAGAAATATAATTGCATTCATATTATGAGTAACAGAAGCTTATATTGACAGTTAGAATGAGTTAATGCAGCAAGTCAATATTTGCAGTGTTGACCCTTCTTCTTCAGGACCTCTGCAATTCTCCTTGGCATGCTCTCAATCAACTTCTGGACCAAATCCTGACTGATAGCAGTCCATTCTTGCAGAATCAATGCTTTAATTTTGTCTGAATTTGTTGGTTTTTGTTTGTCCACCCGTCTCTTGATGATTGACCACAAGTTCTCAATGGGATTAAGATCTGGGGAGTTTCCAGGCCATGGACCCAAAATCTCTATGTTTTGTTCCCTGAGCCATTTAGTTATCATCTTTGCTTTATGGCAAGGTGCTCCATCATGGCTGAGAAGCAACCCCACACATGAATGGTTTCAGGATGCTTTACAGTTGGCATGAGACAAGACTGGTGGTAGCGCTCACCTCTTCTTCTCCGAATAAGCTGTTTTCCAGATGTTCCAAGCAATCGAAAAGGGGATTCATCAGAGAAAATGACTTTACCCCAGTCCTCAGTAGCAACTCCCTGTACCTTTTGCAGAATATCAGTCTGTCCCTGATGTTTTTTCTGGAGAGAAGTGGCTTCTTTGCTGCCCTCCTTGAGACCAGGCCTTGCTCCAAGAGTCTCCGCCTCACAGTGCGTGCAGATGCACTCACACCTGCCTGCTGCCATTCCTCAGCAAGCTCTGCACTGCTGGTAGCCCGATCCCACAGCTGAAACACTTTTAAGAGATGGTCCTGCCGCTTGCTGGTCTTTCTTGGGCGCCCTGGAGCCCTTTTGGCACCAATTTAACCTCTCTCCTTGAAGTTCTTGATGATGCGATAGATTGTTGACTGAGGTGCAATCTTTCTAGCTGCAATACTCTTCCCAGTTAGGCCATTTTTGTGCAGTGCAATGATGACTGCATGTGTTTCTTTAGAGATAACCATGGTTAACAGAAGAGAAAGAATGATGGCAAGCACCAGCCTCCTTTTAAAGTGTCCAGTGGTGTCATTCTTACTTAATCATGACAGATTGATCTCCAGCCCTGTCCTCATCAACACCCACACCTGTGTTAATGGAGCAATCACTGAAACGATGTTAGGTGGTCCTTTTAAGGCAGGGCTGCAATGATGTTGAAATGTGTTTTGGGGGATAAAGTTCATTTTCTAGGCAAATATTGACTTTGCAAGTAATTGCTGTTAAGCTGATCACTCTTTATAACATTCTGGAGTATATGCAAATTGCCATTAGAAAAACTGAAGCAGTAGACTTTGTAAAAATTAATATTTGTATCATTCTCAAAACTTTTGGCCATGACTGTAGAAGAGAAGGTGGGCCAGTCCTTGAGCCTGTCATATATGGCTTCCTCATGCCGCTGCCACTGGGTCACTGTATGGCCTCCTCATGTTGCTGCCACAGGGTCAGTGTATGGCCTCCTCATACCGCTGCCACTGGGTCACTGTATGGCCTCCTCATGTTGCTGCCACTGGGTCATTGTATGGCCTCCTCATGTTGCTGCCACTTGGTCACTGTATGGCCTCCTCATACCACTGCCACTGGGACACTGTATGGCCTCCTCATGTTGCTGCCACTTGGTCACTGTATGGCCTCCTCATGTTGCTGCCCTGGGTCACTGTATGGCCTCATGTTGCTGCCACTTGGTCACTGTATGGCCTCCTCATACCGCTGCCACTGGGTCACTGCATGGCCTCCTCATACCGCTGCCACTGGGTCACTGTATGGCCTCCTCATGCTGCTGCCACTGGGTCACTGTATAGCCTCCTCATGTTGCTGCCACTTGGTCACTGTATGGCCTCTTCATACCGCTGCCACTGATTCACTGTATGGCCTCCTCATGCCACTGCCACTGGATCACTGTATGGCCTCCTCGTGCCGCTGCCACTGGGTCACTGTATGCACTCCTCATGTTGCTGCCACTGGGTCATTGTATGGCCTCCTCATGACGCTGCCACTGGGTCACTGTATGGCCTCCTCATACCGCTGCCACTGGGTCACTGTATAGCCTCCTCATGTTGCTGCCACTTGGTCACTGTATGGCCTCTTCATACCGCTGCCACTGATTCACTGTATGGCCTCCTCATGCCACTGCCACTGGGTCACTGTATGGCCTCCTCATGCCGCTGCCACTGGGTCACTGTATGCACTCCTCATGTTGCTGCCACTGGGTCATTGTATGGCCTCCTCATGACGCTGCCACGGGGTCACTGTATGGCCTCCTCATACCGCTGCCACTTGGTCACTGTATGGCCTTCTCATGCCGCTGCCACTGGGTCACTGTATGCCCTCCTCATGTTGCTGCCACAGGGTCACTGTATGGCCTCCTCATGCCGCTGCCACTGGGTCACTGTATGGCCTCCTCATGTTGCTGCCACTGGGTCACTGTATGGCCTCCTCATGTTGCTGCCACTGGGTCACTGTATGGCCTCCTCATGTTGCTGCCACTGGGTCACTGTATGGCCTCCTCATGTTGCTGCCACTTGGTCACTGTATGGCCTCCTCATATCGCTGCCACTAGGTCACTGTATGGCCTCCTCATGCCGCTGCCACTGGGTCACTGTATGGCCTCCTCATGTTGCTGCCACTTGGTCACTGTATGGCCTCCACATGTTGCTGTCACTTGGTCACTGTATGGCCTCTTCATACCGCTGCTACTGATTCACTGTATGGCCTCCTCATGCCGTTGCCACTGGGTCACTGTATGGCCTCCTCATGTTGCTGCCGCTGGGTCATTGTATGGCCTCCACATGACGCTGCCACTGGGTCACTGTATGGCCTCCTCACGTTGCTGCCACTTGGTCATTGTATGGCCTCCTCATGACGCTACCACGGGGTCACTGTATGGCTTCCTCATACCGCTGCCACTTGGTCACTGTATGCCCTCCTCATGCCTTTGGACTCACAGTATTGTTTGAGTACCACAGTATGCATGTTACTGCAAGGCACAGTGTTCTACACTACTATACAGGATCTCTGAAGCTAGGAAATAGGTGTTTTTTAGCGATATTAAGCAAATTTTTTTTGGAATTTCGAATCGAACTTTTGAGAAATTCGCTCATCTCTAGTAAGTAGACATGGAATATGTGTACATGAGTGTGTTTTCTGCATAGTGTATGTGTGTAATCGTATACATGTGGGTAATGTGTTTGAGTGTGTATAATTGTATACGTGTGGGTAACTGTATATGTTTGTGTGTGTAATCCACGTATATGAGTGTGTGCAATTTGTGTAAAAGAGTTTGTGTTGATAAAGTAAATATTAATATTATTTCAATGTATACAGTATAGACTGAAGCATCTCTAGTTATATACAGTGCCTTGCGAAAGTATTCGGCCCGCTTGAACTTTTCAACCTTTTGCCACATTTCAGGCTTCAAACATAAGGATATAAAATTTAAATTTTTTTCTGAAAAATCAACAAGTGGGACACAATCGTGAAGTGGAACAAAATTTATTGGATATTTTAAACTTTTGTAAAAAATAAAAAACTGAAAAGTGGGGCGTGCCAAATTATTCGGCCCCCTTAAGTTAATTCTTTGTAGCGCCACCTTTTGCTGCGATTACAGCTGCAAGTCGCTTGGGGTATGTCTCTATCAGTTTTGCTCATCGAGAGAATGAAATTCTTGCCCATTCTTCCTTGGAAAACAGCTCGAGCTCAGTGAGGTTGGATGGAGAGCGTTTGTGAACAGCAGTTTTCAGCTCTTTCTACAGATTCTCGATTGGATTCAGGTCTGGACTTTGACTTGGCCATTCTAACACCTGGATACGTTTATTTGTGAACCGTTCCATTGTAGATTTTGCTTTATGTTTGGGAACATTGTCTTGTTGGAAGATAAATCTCCGTCCCAGTCTCAGGTCTTTTGCAGACTCCAACAGGTTTTCTTCCAGAATGGTCCTGTATTTGGCTCCATCCATCTTCCCATCAATTTTAACCATCTTCCCTGTCCCTGCTGAAGAAAAGCAGGCCCAAACCATGATGCTGCCACCACCATGTTTTACAGTGGGGATGGTGTGTTGAGGGTGAGGAGCTGTGTTGCTTTTATGCCAAACATATCGTTTTGTATTGTGGCCAAAAAGTTCGATTTTGGTTTCATCTGACCAGAGCACCTTCTTCCATATGTTTGGTGTGTCTCCCAGGTGGCTTGTGGCAAACTTTAAACGAGACTTTTTATGGATATCTTTGAGAAATGGCTTTCTTCTTGCCACTCTTCCATAAAGGCCAGATTTGTGCAGTGTACGACTGATTGTTGTCCTATGGACAGACTCTCCCACCTCAGCTGTAGATCTCTGCAGTTCATCCAGAGTGATCATGGGCCTCTTGGCTGCATCTCTGATCAGTCTCCTCCTTGTTTGAGATGAAAGTTTAGAGGGACGGCCAGGTCTTGGTAGATTTGCAGTGGTCTGATACTCCTTCCATTTCAATATGATCGCTTGCACAGTGCTCCTTTGGATGTTTAAAGTTTGGGAAATCTTTTTGTATCCAAATCCGGCTTTAAACTTCTCCACCTGCCTGGTGTGTTCCTTGGTCTTCATGATGTTCTCTGCGCTTTAAACAGAACCCTGAGACTATCACAGAGCAGGTGCATTTATACGAAGACTTGATTACACACAGGTGGATTATATTTATCATCATCAGTCATTTAGGACAACATTGGATCATTCAGAGACCCTCACTGAACTTCTGGAATGAGTTTGCTGCACTGAAAGTAAAAGGGCCGAATAATATTGCACGCCCCACTTTTCAGTTTTTTATTTTTTACAAAAGTTTAAAATAACCAATAAATTTCGTTCCACTTCACAATTGTGTCCCACTTGTTGTTGATTCTTCACCAAAAAATTAAAATTTTATATCTTTATGTTTGAAGCCTGAAATGTGGCAAAAGGTTGAAAAGTTCAAGGGGGATGAATACTTTCGAAAGGCACTGTATATGTTGTGCAAGTAAGACAACTTGCTACAAACCAGAGCTTAAATTGACTTGAAACATAGTTACAGTATGTAAGGTAAACACAGCCAAAATTATGTCACAGTGAAAGTGACATGTATGTCTATGGGAAAAAAAATGGTAAGCAGTGAACACAAACTATTAGTTTAACCATACACTGCACTGCCACTTGCCCGTGTTTTTTTTATACACATATGGCAGTTATTTTGCAGAAAGCAATGATTTTATATAAATATTAGCCCTTTTTGATGACTTATAAATGCTACTGGCTTGTTGCTATTTGGGGGACAAACTTGTCTCTATGAGCCTAGTTGAAATGTAAAGAAGAAGAAATGCCGACAAAGCCGACAAAAATGGTCACTTGATGGGAGAAGATGTGAAATAAAATGGCATGGAAAGATGCAATGGCAGATGGTTATTTTGACGTGGGGACCTTTTTCAATCTAAATCAGCTTTTTTTATGGCACCAACAGTGTGATATACTAGAATGTAGAGATGAGAGACAGATTTCGCCTGTATTGGACTAACTAAATTGGCCAGCGTGATATGCATTGTGATAAATTATTATACTCTGGGCTCTCTTCAGACCCCAGACGATACTCAGCTTCCCTCATCTCTTTTAGGCCTAATCGCAGGGTACAGAGCTCTCCTGGTGACGTCATGCTCCTGGGGTCACCACTGAGGCTCAATCACAGGCCTCAGAGGTGACCCTTTATTTATGACATCACCAAGGAGACAAAGACAGAAAGCGCGGACGCTGCAAGGAGGCTGAAAAGAGGTGAGGGAAGGTGAGTATTAATGTTTTTTTTTTTTTTTTACATCTCCCCTGAGCCTCCACTTATTACACTCTTGGGTCTGAAGAGTATAATAATTTCACTTCTATCCGAACTTGATTGACCTGAAACAAATCAGAGACCCGAGCCACCCGAACCCGAAGCTAAACAAATTTTGGAAGGTTCACCCATCTCTAGTAGAATGTGATGGATCAGGCCACAGGACATCTCTGGCTGGGTGGTGGTAGCTGTGGCAACATGAGTGCACTACAGTATGGAATAAAGCGATAGACTTAAAGAGAATATATCCGGCTGTTTAGGAGTGTGAAAATCCTCACAGATCCATGCCTGATTAATTTTGACAAAAGTAAGTTTTTCCTTGGTGGATAGTTTGGTCTGCATAGGTGTTACAACGTCACTAGTAGTAGTGAACTCGCTCTCAGGCATTACGCTGAGCCAGCCTCCTCCCTTGGCTGTGACATAACAATGCCCCCTCTGCATCCAAAGTAGAGTCTTCCTCCTCCTCTTCCAGTGTAGGAGTCCCTCCACCATAATGACCCTGACTCAGGTCTCCATCCTCCTCCAGGCCCTCCTGCATCAACCCAGGGCAATGACGGTGACCAAGAGGTGGAAGCTGATAACACATTATCCTTGTGGTTCTCCTGCATGCTGTAATCATTCACTGCCTTCTGCTGCTCCGATAGATTATCTAGCATGTGCAAGGTAGAATTCCATCAGGTTGGAACATCGCAGATGAGACTGTGCAAGGGCAGACTGTTTTGTCCCTGAAATTCACAGACATTTTTATGGCCACTTTAAAGCCACTATGCATGTTAATAAAGCTCTTCACCTTACACCCAAGAATTGAGGGAGGAGCATTTGAAGCAAAGCCTTGTCCTGGTGAATAAGGGGTTGGGAAGCAGTCCAGAGAGGAGGGTCTAGAGGACGTGAAAGGGTCTTGCATGGTGCTGAAACTTGGCTTACATAAACGAGGTGGAACTAGCACTCGCCCTTTTTGTGTCTCTGGACTGTGGTCACTGCCACTCAAAACATTTACCCATTGGGCCATGACAGCCAAGTATTGTCCTTGTCCATATTTGCTGCTCTATGTGTCAACAATGATGTGGACCCTTTCCCACAGTGATATATCCAACAAAAGGCCCATATTCCCTGACGCATGGTGATATAAAGCAGGGACAGAAATAATAGCAGCTTTTAGGTTTAGTACATGTCATCAGTTGATGAAACACAGTGAAATCCAATAAGTGGTACTGCAGCGACTGTACTTGGAAACTTGGCCTGGTGCAAATTAAGTTGCGGAAACGCCAGATGTCTGGTTGATGTTGCTGTTTGGATGTGGTCTGCCTACAAGGAAGATCACTGGGAGAAGGAGTAGGATAGTCTTGCTCACTTCCCCTGCCAGTGCCACTACCAAGTCTTTTTGCCAAATGAGCTCGTGATGCCTTTTCATGTGAATACAGAGATGTAGTTCCTACATTTGTTCCTGCATGGCGTCGGATAATTTTATCATGTTATCAAATACTGTCACCACAATAGGATATATACATACAGTATGCGGGTATGCTAGATAAATAGAGCAGACCTGTAAAACAAGTCAGTCAAACAACAGAAGATGATCAGAATCAAACAACTCTACTAATATAGATGCATTAGGTCTGATTTTAGATTAAGTTCCTGAGGATGTCTGGTATGCAAACGAAAAATCTAAAAAGCCTCCCTGTTTAACAAACATTTCTTCCAGTTATCCCCTCTGATTCGTCAGCCCACATGTTCTATGGTGTAAAAGTAAAAGAGGATACATTGCCATTTTGCTGCGCAGCTAAATATATAGATGTTCCTGACATGTTAGAACCAGTGGCGTAACTAGGAATGGCTGGGCCCCAAGGCGAACATTTGACATGGGGCCCCCCCCCAAGCCGCCGCCCCCAACCCCCCCAAGCTGCCGCCCCCAACCCCCGCAAGCCGCCGCCCCCAACCCCCCCACACACACAAACCGCATTCCTGCGCACACTATTATGCCCCATAGTGGCCCCTGCACACGGTATTATGCCCCATAGTGGCCCCTGCACACGGTATTATGCCCCATAGTGGCCCCTGGACACGGTATTATGCAGGATAGTGGCCCCTGCACACAATATTATGCCCCATAGTGGCCCCTGCACATAGTAGTTTGCCCCATAGTGGCCCCAGCACACAGTAGTTTGCCCCATAGTGGCCCCTGCACACAGTAGTTTGCCCCATAGTGGCCCCTGCACACAGTAGTTTGCCCCATAGTGGCCCCTGCATGCAGTAGCTTGCCCCATAGTGGCGCCTGCACGCAGTAGTTTGCCCCATAGTAGCCCCTGCACTCAGTAGTTTGCCCCATAGTGGCCCCTGCACACAGTAGTTTGCCCCATAGTGGCCCCTGCACACAGTAGTTTGCCCCATAGTAGCCCCTGCACACAGTAGTTTGCCCCATAGTGGCCCCTGCAAACAGTAGTTTGCACCATAGTGGCCCCTGCACAAAGTAGTTTGCCCCATAGTGGCCCCTGCACACAGTATTATGCCCCATAGTGGACCACCCATGAACGATTATTATACTCTGGGGTCTTTTCAGACCCCAGAGTATAATTATCGGAGACCCAGGGGAGGATAGAAACATAGAAAACACTGCAACTTACCTCTTCCTCGCTCCGGTGCACTCCCGTGCGCTACTTCGGCCATCTTCAATTTCGGACCGGATCTCGCGCGATCCAGGCCGGCGTTGCGACGCATAATGACGTCGGCTGACGTCTGGGACGTCACCAAACAGGCCCGAAGCCTGCGGAGAGGCGGATAGGTGAGTTACAGTGTTTTTTATGTTCGCTCACCTCCCCTGGTCCCCCGATCGTTATACTCCGGGGTCTCAAAAGACCCCGGAGTATAACGATAGCAGTGATTGTGGGGTTCGCGGTAGAGACTGCCACAGGGCTCCGGGCCCCGTAATGTTCCGGGCCCTGTGGCAGTCGCTACCACTGCTACCCCGGTAGTTACGCCCCTGGTTAGAACACATATTTTTCATACTATCAGCAACATGTGCCAAGATTCTAATCTTCTATTTGGGAATAGTGCAACCTAGATTGCATGCAGAACACCAAATGAGGAACACCTTCTATATGATTTCACAATTCAAAAAAATGTTGATCATAAAGGTTGGTGACTCATGTCTATTGAAAAATCTTGTCTGTCTGGCTAACTTGCATCATGAAGGTCTATATTTGAAAAAACCCTGTATATCCCACAAAGGACCAGACTACTTTTTTATGTTGTTTGTAAGGAAACTTGGTGACCAAAAGATGGGTCCTTCCTAGCCAAGAAATTACTACCCATACCAAGGATTTGGTCCAAAGTTTCATCTTGGAGACAATATAGGAAGGCTTTCTTGTATAATTCTTATAATTTCCAGATATTCTTTGCTGTAAGGATTGGAAAAGGTCACCTTATTTTTGAATTTGTTAGAGCATTGTGTGTTGTTGCTGGCCAGGAGAAAGAATGTACATGATTTTGTTGCCACTATATCCTTAACATGGTCTAATGTTCATTCAGTACCTCCCCCCCCCCTCTAATCTATCTATCATTCGCTGTGACAGAGTATCATATGTATCAATTATGGAACAAGCCCTTTTGACTCAATTGACTTAATTCTTCCAATGGTATGACTCTGATAGTATGCTTCAGATGATTGCTGGAGATGTTTAGTGTAGAATTGCCTGATGATTTTTTTTTATACAACTCAGTGTCTACTTTCCCAGAAATCAGATCTTCCTTAAGGGTGACATCCAGGAAGGCAATCGCAACTGTATTACTAAAAATCAGATTCAAGTCACTGTTATTAATTTATTATGTACTAAACCACTAATACACTAAAAAAAACACTATTATACACTAAACCATTAATCTGTTATACACCATTAAACACTTGCATGGACGCCACATTACTCGACAATACCCTTGCAATGTTTTTGTTGTGCCACAAAAGCATATATCTTGCCGTGACTAATTTCATCTGACTGGGCAAGCTGAATCAATTTTTGTTTTTGTTTCTTCATATTAAAATACACTTCTCAACATAGAAAATGCAATGCCAAGAAGGTATATTCTGGAATTATGGAAACCACGGAATCAATAGGCATGTTAATGATCTGCAAATAATAAACAAAAATAGAAACAAAATCTTCAATACATCTCGATTTATTCAGTATCAATTATGAGTGCCAATCTCAGAAATGCATGCACTCACACACCTTGGCATGATATCAGTGGCTCTTTGAGGGGTGTTATACCACACTGAATGTGTCACCTGGGTTTATTTTTTTATGGCCCGACCTCAAGACAACGGACAGAGCTTTCTGCTTCCAGCCCCGTATTTTGTACTGGATGGTCACTGGATGGGGCTCTGCACAGATGATTGGTATGAGGGCCTGATGACGACCCCCTGAGGATAGGCCATAAAAAATTAGACCCGGACAAACCCTTTACCTGCTGGTAGCTCCCTTTGCATTTGCTGACCAATGACATCCCAGATGTGCTCAATGGGAAATAAGTCCAGAGATGCTGCATGCCATGGTAGCACGATTAGCCCATGCAGTCTGCTCACAGCAGCACAAGCAACATGCTGTCTGGCATTGTACTGTTAAATCAGGGGTCAGTAACCCCTGGCACGCGTGCCAAGAGTGGCACGCGAGTCTTATTTCCCTGGCACAGGAGACCCCACCCAGCAGTTTTGATCGGACCAAACACTGCTGAAACGAAACTGCTATTATTATACTATGGGGTCTCTTCAGACCCCAGAGAATACTAAGCGGAGCCCTCAGGTAGGTTATCAAACATGATACTCACCTTCCCTGGATGCGCAGCCACTCTGTGCTCTTCGGGCACTTCTGCCTGACGTAAGAGACCACTGACAGGGCCTCAGGGGTCTCGTCCGATGTCATTACGCATAATAACGCAACGTGACCACTGACACCCAATCAGCAGTCGCTGACTTCAGGCAGAAGCGAAGAGAACAGAGCGGCTGCGGAGAGCAGGAAAAGGTGAGTTAACATTGTTTTTTATGTTTTTCATCTCTCTTGGCCCTCCTCTTATTATACTCTGGGGTCTGAAGAGTCCCCACAGTATAATTATAGCTAGTGAGTGGAATATGATAAAAGTTAGAATATTATGCCGTGTGCAGGGGCCACTATGGATATAATACTGTGTGCAGGGGCCACTATGGGACATATACCGTGTGCAGGGGCCGCTATGGGACATATACCGTGTGCAGGGGCCGCTTTGGGACATAATACCGTTTGCAGGGTCTGCTATGGGACATAATACCGTATGCAGGGGCCACTATGAGATATAATACCGTGTGCAGGGGCCGTTATGGGATATAATACTGTGTGCAGGGGCTGCTATGGGACATAATACCGTGTGCAGGGGCCGCTATGGGACATAATACCGTGTGCAGAGGCTGCTATGGGACATAATACCGTGTGCAGGACCCGCTATGGGAGATATACTGTGTGCAGGGACCACTATGGGGCATAATACCGTGTATAGGGGCCACTATGGGACATAATACCATGTGCAGGGGCCGTTAAGGGACATAATACCGTGTGCAGGGGTCATCAGACTTACATTTATTGACCGGCACTCCAAGTACCTCAACTTTTTTTAATCGAAATCAGCACTCCAAACAAAAAAGGTTGCCTACCCCTGTGTTAAATAATGGTTCCTGGGACACTTTGGTGAAATGGCTAAGCCACTGGTTCCATAACCAAATCAATGTAACATCAAATTGTCAGTGTTCCTGAAATGAAGGCTATAGGGGTCCTAATACCATATACAATACCACACCACATCATAATCTGGTGAGTAGGACTGGTGTGATATTCCCCTGTGAAGGCCTCTTCGTGGTGTTACCCACATGGTCTCCATTCTCCCAGCTATCATTGCATCTAATACAAAAGTGGAACTCATCACTGAAGAGGTTACATCTCTATTCTAGCCTCCATTAGTGTCTTACTGTACACCACAATAGCCTTTGAGAACGGAAGTGTGAGGTCAATGGAACATCTGCAGATGGACATCTGGCTCATAGTACAACATGCAAAAATGTTTTTTGATGGTTTGTGTTGACACTATTTACTGCCTTAGGCTTATCAAGCAAGATCAAGCAGGACAATTGTTTTTTCAGTGTCCTGCTTCAATTTCTGTCTCCCATTGAAAACAATGGAAGGCAGATTCAGAGAGGAATTTGATGTTAATTTTGATGCAGAAGCTACCTCAAAATCAGCACGAAATTCCACTGTGTAAATATACCCTAACTTTCATATTACACAACTGCTAAAAATCAATTAGCAAAGGTTATATCTTCTGCACCCAAAAGCTTAATTTTTTTTTATAGCTTTGTATGCTATAAAAATCATCTGCTATGGTATTAAAGAAAATAATTCCCTTTAGAAGGCACAAAATGTATACATTACTGCATTTGGTGTTAAAATCAGTAGAAGTTAACAAGTAGTTGTAATACAATAAAAATGGATTTTCGCCTCATTTTTTACAGTTGTACAGTAAATGCTGGATATTAGAATATGTTTCTAATAACTCTTTTACCTCTTTTCATGATCAAGTCTCTAATACTTCACTACAAAAGATACTCCAAAAAGGTCTGTGAAGTAGTTAGCTACTAAAGCCTTCTAAGCCTTAATAGTATGAGGCAGCAGTGCTGATTTGCCACATTTTAATTTTAAGATAAAAAAATTATTATCTTTATCAGCAACGATATAAAATGCTATGGAAATCTAACATTTCTTAAAAGTTAATTATGTTAAAAATTGCAAATTTGTCCATGTAAAGAGACTGTGTAATATATACAAATCTAGCAAATGTTTAACTTGACTTTCTGCAGTGTGATAGCTTTCTTTGCCATGATATTCTATCTCAAACAAAAGCCACAGAAAACCCAAAGAGTCGAGTTAACAATCTCTGCCACTGTGCTGTTAAAACACTATGAATCATGTTAATCTTTGTTACATCTATATATTTTTTTTACTTTCATGATTTAAAAATGGACTATTTGCAAAAAGCATAAATGCAAACAAAATACAGGGAGTCTGTCAGGTCTAAAATGCCTCCCAAACCAAAAATAATTATTAGCAGGGGCTAGCTGTCAGTGCACAATTTTGGGTCCCTGTGTAGAACAAGGACATATCTTAACTGATAATGCTGAGGATGACAACCAAGATAAATAAGGAAATTGGTGGGTTGGCGCACAGAGATATATTAAAGGGGTATTTATAGCTCAAGGATCCTATCTATACTGCTGGTTATGTAAATTCAAGAGTTTTCCTAAATACATTGCTTTAGCAATGCTGCTTTGTTTGCCTGCTATGTGAAATTATATCTCCCATTGTTTACACATTGTTTCCATGGAGTAAGGCCTATGTGATAAGAAGGGATGGATAACGTGAATCACTGCTCTCGGGGGAGGGGGGAGGGGGCTGAGTGTTCTCACTGTTATGTACAGCTGTAAGGGAATTGCCAGTTAAGCAATTCCCCAGTGCTGCTGCAGAACCCTGGGGGGAGGGGCACAACAAGACAGTGGACCCTAAGCTGAATCCCCCCCACTGTCCCTGCCTACTTGCCTGATCTGTCCTAGGCGACAGCCAGGAACAAGTGGACAGTCCCTGCTTATAATAAATGATAACACAGAACGCGGACAGGACGAACAACAACAAAGGGAAGTCAGCTAGCCAAGGGGTCAGTAACAGTCGAGCAATGCAGTACAAAATCACAATCCAAAAGAATAGTCACAGACAAAGCCAGAGATCAGAAATAGAAATACAGGTAACAAAACAGCACGGAGTAAAGGAAGGTACGCAGAAGCAATAGCAAGCACTAGTGTGACTGTGAGCAAAGAATAAATAGAAAGGAAAAACCTGCCCCAGACTTGAAAGGACGATAGGCTGTCAATCACACAGGTAAGGCTAAAATTAACTATTAGTGGAGCAGAGGAAAACCAAGGTGAAGGAGACGGGTGTGGCAGAATATCAATTACATAGTCTAGGACAGTGTTCAGACTGAGCAACAAAAATCTTAAACAAGGAATAAAACTGAGCACGCCTCCTGCGCCACCGCGTGCAGGCGGAGGGTGGTGCAGAGACCTGAACAGGCAGAGACGATACAATAGCTCTACCTGCAGTACAATCAGTTCAGCTAATTGAAGTTTACTGATGAAGGCTCCAGATGTCTGTTCTCTCTCTATGTAAACACAAAGATAACACTGAGTTCGTTAGAAGCATGGCAAGTGTTCTATACAAACCCATGTAATGTAATATACATTTACTGTGCATATTATTTGATCTGCACTTATATTAGATTTCTAATAAATAATAAATTATCTCATGGTAAAGGCAAAGTCTATATTGTGATACTTCATAGAGTCCTGTTCACCAAACAGTCAAAGCTGCCTCCCCCCAGCTTGTTGAATACAGGAAGTGAGAAGAAGAGACAGTGGGCAAAGCTGCTGAGACAGAGAGATGGGAAAACCCCTTTAACAAACTTGGGGTTATTTAGACAAAAAGACGTCTATGGGGAGAACTAATCATAATATAAGACCTTTCTAATGATATTTTGTCTCCTTGGCTTGGGATGATGACAAGGGGATATCCTTTATGCCTAGGGGAAAGAACATTTCAACAACATCATAGATGGGGATTCTTTATTGTAAGAGCAGTGAGATTATGAAATGCACCGCCACAAAATGTTGTGATGTGATGGTAGATTCACGGTACATGTTCAAAAGGGGACAGGATGCCTTTCATGAAAGGAAAAATGTTACAGATTATGGGTATTTTAGAAGATCCAGGGTTTTATACTGTTTTATACTGATTAAAAGTCAGGAATTATTTTTTTCCTAACTTGGGGCAATTGGAATTAGTCTTATTTGAATTTTTGCCCATATGATTAAAGGTTTGACTTGATGGACCTGTATTTTTTTTTAGCTTCATCTATTATGTGAATATCCTTTGTTGTGTCAGTGTGAGCATTTGCATACAATGATATCTTTTAAAAACAAATGTTGCACAAATTTATGAGGTGTGCTGTGCAGGGAACAGTTGTTTTGTCCCCCAAATGCAATGCAGCCACAGCATTGTTGCTAACTACAGTTGCAGCAACCCATTGGAGAGCAACTCGGAAGAAGTTCAGGGGGTTGTAAGCAAACCTGGTGATAGTTAAGTACAGTTGTCCTAGATTTGCTGTGGCTGTCTCCTCTCAGACCTCAGGTAGCAGTGGCAGCACAGAGACCCGATCCATATCTGCAACCCAAAATCCCTTGGGGCCAGCCTTGAGGGTGAACTCCACTTTCTCACCTGGGCACACGTTATAAAGGTGTTCTGGCAGCCCAGGCCTCTTTACTGACCTTCGATTTACAAAAGCACTGAGGTATTCTTCGACCACCTCCAAGTAGTCATGGCCGGTGACTTAGTCAAAGTCCAGCACAACACCTCTCCTCTTGACTGGCACCTTGCCCTCAATAGTTGATTCCGATCCAGCTGGGTGACAGGAGAACATTTTTTCCTCCTCCACCTTTAGCCTTTGCCAACCATCAATGGAGATGTCTTTCAGGGTGCACTTTCCTGCAGGTGTCATGGCAGGCGCTTCAGCGGGGCTCCAACCTGAATCCTGGAGCTGTGTCAGCTGCTATTTCCTCTGTTTTATAACGTCTTCATCAACTCCTCACATCCAGGCCTGGGGATCCTGGGTTAAGCCCTTTAAAGGTAGGGAACATGACATATTTGCAAGAAAGACAGTGAGGGCACACAAAAAATTCTAGCAAATCTGGCAAACATTTTGGCAACTTCCATGTATCAGCTAGGAGGAGTATTGAAATGGCTGTAAGTTTTGGCACATACAAGATGGTTGGGCCCATGGACTTTTTTTGATTGTTCTGGTTGAAGATACTTCCCAGAGAAGCAAGTGGCTGAACATTGGTTACGCTTTTCAGGTTGGGCAGGACTTTAGTTTCTCTGAAGTTGCTAGTGATAGACTTTCCTGCCTCAGCATGTTTTTGGTGAGCTGAGAGTTAACCTCTGCGGAGCTGTACGGGAGCATTATGTGATGCAGAAAAAATTCTAACAGTTCTACAGAGTCTTATATACCACTCCCCAAATTACTAATTATACTGGAACAAGTTGTAACCCACTAGAAATTGTAGTTTTCACACTTTTTTGGTACATCCAAAGCACACAACAGGCAGCTTGGCAAACAGTCTTTATAAAGTTCAACAGTGCTGTTAAATCCACAATCTTATGAATATGATGATGGATCCATTGTGAAGCTCAAGTGACACTACTAAAAGTAACAGCAACCCGATGAAGGGAAACCAGAGGATAAGAGTAGTAATAGTTGAAGAAGCCCTTGTCACAGGGCTATGAATCCCAAACGAGTCCTCCAGCTCACTTCCTGGGCTGGTGGTGAGCTGAGGGGGTCTGCAGGGTACCTGATGGCAGTGATAGTCTTTCTCTGGAGCACATTCTTATAATCTTCAGCCTTCCTGAGCCAGGCAAAATTTGAAGTGTATATGACAAAAAAATACTCCAACTCACCTGTGACTTCAGCAGTCCTGTTGTGCTCAGAGATGTTCAATATTAGTAACTTACATAAAAAGGATGAGTCTCCAGTGAACATAAATTCCACATTGGCAACATGACACAGGAGTGGTGGCGGCTGCCTATGCATTTCAGATGCCACTTGCATCCCTAATCATGGCAACATACATTAAATATTGCCAGACAAGCACCTTTTATAATACCCACTTTGTCATCATTGGTTATAGCCACATATCACAACTTCTTCATAATACAATCATCCTTAGACGATCCCAATTACAGACAGCAAGAGGCATCCCAGTCCCTGGTCAGAAGGGAAAAGAAATTACCACTCCTCTATCACGTGATGTGTATACACATACCATATGTTGCAGTGCAACACCCCCCTCCAAACAGGAACTTGGATTAACCTACAGATATAATACAAAAATCCCTTAGCCATAGTGATGGAGCAAAATAAAATCCATGCCCCCACTGCTAACAATAAATAATATTTTCTATAAAATGTTCTGCAAGCGAGTATTAGTTAATATTAAGCTCACAAATAAACCCCTGATTATTTTTAAATCGCAAGCTTTCTTATAACACTTATACCAGCCAACAAACCCATATCACATAGAAAAACAATTCCAAAGAATAATTGCACAATGCAGACTAATACCAAAAATTCCAAGATATATACAATAAAACCTCAAAAATGTCAAATGCAAACACTATAGAAATTAAACAAGCACAAGAGGAGGAGAAATTTAAAAAAAAAAATGAAAAATAAATTTTTTTAAAAAAAATTAAAAAATTATTTTAAAAATTAAGAACAATAGAACATTAGTTCTTTACGTAAATTCAAAACCAGTGAATCCCATATTTGTAAATAATAAATACAAAAAGCCTCTCTATCATGGAGGATCTGTTGTCAATCCCCCCACATAGAGGGTTCCTCACTTTTTCATTACCAAAGACACTGAATGTAGTCACAGATCTATTGTGATAAGCAATAAAAGCACACAATAATAAGCACACAAAACACCCAGGGAAACAGAGTTTGCAATATACCGCAAGTGCTCAAAAACCCTTACTTTGAGTCTTCTTGTTGTACACCCCATGTAAAACAAGTGTCAACTAATGCATTCAATTACATACACCACATATTGCATGTTACAATTTCTATATTCTTTAATGGAGAACTCCTGTTCACCATCCAACCTCATAAACATCTTTTTCGGAACCGCATATTTGCATCTTGTACATGGATGCAAACCACACCTAAAAATATCTTTAGGTTGTAACCAGATTCTGGTTTCGCTTTTCAATTTCAACAAAGAAGGCGCGAGAATATTGTCTAAGGTGGGAGCTCTCTGTGATAAAATCCTACAACCTCTATTCAAATGATATCCAACTTCTCATCCTTACATAAGACAGGAGAATACCTCTGTATAATTTTCTAAATTTGTGGAAACTGGTTGCTATACTGTAGCACTAAAGTAGGGGAGTCTGACTTTCCACCTTTTTTAACCCAATTGATACCAAAAACCAATAGTTCTCTAACATTTATCCCCATTGTTTTTTTTTTCTATCCAAGGTACTTTGCTTCTAACGCCTTTTTTCATAATCTGGTTTTAATGTGATTAGTTCTACAGCAAAATCATCCTTCCAACTACAATTTCTTTTGGCCCATGTCATTTCTCCCATTGGTATGGCGGAGATAGTATGGCCTGGTTGACTACTATTAGTGTGTACCTGTTGCTTTAAGGTTACTGTACCAACCTATACACTGTGTTCCAAATTATTATGCAAATAATATTTTCTCATATTTTCCAAAATTACCTATATGAATTGCAGTCATTGTAATTTTCCAGTCATCAACTATTCGAGTATAATTGAAAGGTTTTTGAACAAACTGCCTATGATAACAGTATATTAAAAAAAAAAATAAACACTCAAAATGCACTCAAAATGCATGTTTTAAATTATTATGCACAGCAGAATTTGCAACCTTTTCATTTTTATTAAGAACAAAAAAATGGTCATTGTGAAATTCTAAGCATTAGCAGGTTATTACAAACTGAAATCAAACAGTTTTCAAGCCAAAACTTTATTCTAGGTGATGTTACATTTGCACATAGGACCCCTTGTTCGAAAGAAGCTTCTGAACTCTCTCGTCCATTGAATTTGTCAGTTTTTGGATGGTTTATGCTTCAATTGTTTTGCATGAGGGCAGAATACCCTCCCAGAGCTGTTGCTTAGATGTGAACTGCCTCCCGGCATCATAGACACTCCTTTTGATGATGCTCCAGAGGTTCTCAATGGGGTTGAGGTCAGGGGAGCATGGGGGCCACACCATAAGTTTGTCCCCTTTTATGCCCATAGCAGCCAGAGATGCAGATGTGTTATTTGCAGCATGAAACGGTGCATTATCATGCATGAAAATGATCTTTCTGCGGAATGCATGGTTCTTCTTCTTGAACCATGGCAGGAAGTGCTGTTTGAGAAACTACACATACATTATGGAGTTCATCTTTACCCCTTCAGGGATCCTAAAGGGGCTGACAATCTCTCTCCTCATGATTCCAGCCCAAAAAATTACTCCACCTCCTCCTTGTTGGTGCCGTAGCCGTGTTTGCATGGGGTGTCCATCAACAAGCCATCCATCTGGATCATCGAGCGTTGCACAGCACTCATCGGTGAACAAAACAGTTTTGAAGTCAGTCTTCATGTATTGTTTGGCCCACTGGAGCCGTTTCTGCTTGTGTGCAGTGGATAGAGGAGGTCGACAGGATGGCTTACGCACAGCTGCAAACCTCTGAAGGACCCTGCATCTTGTTGTTCGGGGGGACGTTGGAGGCACCAGCAGCTTCAAAAACTTGTCTGCTGCTATGACAAGGCATTTTTGAAGCTGCTCTTTTAACTTGACGTAATTGCCTGTTGGAAAGAGTCCTCAATTTTCCCTTATCAGCACGCACACGTGTGTGCTGTGAATCAGCTACATACTTCTTGATTGTGCGATGATCACGATGAAGTGTCTTGGCAATGTCGATTGTAGTCATGCCTTGACCTAAACACTCCACAATTTGTTGCTTCTCAGCAGCCGACACATCCTTTTTCTTTCCCATTTTGGCTGAAAATGTAGGCTGCTTAATAATGTGGGACAGCCTTCTTTAGTAGTCTTGCCTTTAATTGGACACACCTGCCAAACTAATTAGCACAGGTGTCTGAAATTGCTTTCAGTGATATAAAGAGCCCTGACACACATCACCATCAATGAGTTTAACTGACAAACACAAAAATTCTTACCTTATCACTCCTAAACACTTTTTGCATAATAATTTGGAACACAGTGTAAAGCTTCTGCAGTCGTCAGACCTGTATTATGATAATACAATTAGCAGCTGAGGAGAGATATTTAAACCCAGTTCCTGCTCATCCAGCTGCCTACTATTTAGTTGTATTTGGTATATTCTTCCAAATCTTAACCGTTTGTGCTGGACCTCTCTATATTGACCGCTGGCTTGTTACTGGAAATCTCCTTGTTTTCTCATTTTGGCTCTGATTTTAGCTCTTGGACCGACCTTTGCCTAGTTACTGGAAATCCACTTGACTCCTGATTTTGGCTCTGATATATCCTCCTGGTTTTGCCTGCCTTGTAAGTTTATCATGGGCCCTGGTTTGATTTGAGATAGTGGAGTGTTTATTTCTTATATCAGTCTCTGTGGTGATAACCTAGGCCGAAATTCAGCAAAGGCCATCTGGCTTCATGGCTGGTGCTGGTGAAGGTGTTTGGGTGCCTGGGATCTATCTCTCAGCACTGTGTAATATTTAAACAGCTAGTATTACTGTTGTCTGTTGTTAGCCAGTTCCTGCAGTTCTGCTATTTGCTCCAGAGACACTATTATAACAGAATAGCAGGCCTATAATAGCCATTTTTTTCCATTATGAAACATAAGCAGAAAATTGTAGACCAGCTAGTCCAGGATTTGGCTGTGAGGATTCAACAGCAGGAGAGATTACAACTTCAAGTTCCATTTACATCCACTGTTCCCAAGGAGCCCAAAATAAATCTTCCTGTTGATTAGAAATCTTTTTCCATCTTCTGAGACAGTTGAAAAATGTATTTTCGTCTGCGACCCCATTCTTCAGGTGATGAGCAGCAACGGGTTGGCATTATTATTTCTCTTCTGCAGAGACTTTCAAGCCTTTTCATTAAAAGCCGACCTTCGTGAACTGTTTCCTGTGGACCAGTTTTTTCGCTGCTCTTTTTGTCTACTCTATGATGAACCTGATCTAACCATGGCTGAATCCAATCTGCTTTCCCTCCACCAAGGATGCTATCCTGTTGAAGATTACTGTTATGAGTTCAGAAGGTGGTCAGTTCATTCTCAAAGGAATGATCCAGCACTCTGCTGTTATTATTGTCAGACACTATAAAGAACTTGTTAGTCAACTATCTGAAACCCTTATCTTTGGATGAAACCATGACTATTTACATTAATGCAAGAAAGAACTATCTTTGGTCTCAACTCCACTCCACCACTAGAATCCACTCCAGAGTCACGTCTAGAACCTCATGCAATTAGGATCCACTGTGTTGATTTGTGACAAGAGATTAATCCAGAGACAGCAGGGTTTTTATTGCAGACATACTAGTCACATTTTTAAAAACTGTCCCAAGTATCCAGTTCTGGAAAACTCCACGCCTAGGTTGTTTTTTGAGAAGACCACCTAGGTGGTCAGGTATTTCCCATCATCCCCAAAAAGTCATCTTACCGGTTAAAATTCCTTTTCCATGAAAATGTTTTTTCTGGTAACACTTTTGTTGACTGTTGTTCAGCACACAACTTTCTGGACTCATAGGTTGATCAGATGTTAGCTTTACCTTTGATACCTTTCATGAGTCCAGAGTGTGACTGCAATTGATAACACGCCTCTTTCCCGCCATAGTTAAGTTTACTACAGCTCTGGTAACTATTGTTGTAGGTAATATACACTCAGAGCCAATCACCTTTTTTATACTTGACAATTTACCTACAGATTTAGATTTGGGGTTTCCTTGGTTACAGACACAAAATCCTATTATTGATTGGAGACCAGGGGATTTGGTTAAATAGAATTCAGAATGTTTCAAATCATGTATATCTTTGACCATGTCTTCTGTTACTACATCTGTGCCTGATTATGTTCAAGATTTTGCTGTTGTCTTTTCTGAATATGTAGATGATCGTCTTCCACCTCATAGATCATATGATTGTGCTATTGATCCACTTCCTGACTCTAAACTCTCTAAGGGGCAGTTATAGAATCTTTCTGGTTCTGAGAGACAGGCCATGAAGGATTATATTAAAGATTGTCTTATCTGTCCTTCTACTTCTCCAGTGGGTGCTGGGTTTTTCTTTGAGACTTTGTATTGACTACCATAATTTAAACAAAATTACAGTTAAAAAGCAGTTTCCTTTTCCTCTCATCTCCGACCTACTAAATCAGATCTCTGGAGCAAGGTAATTCTCCAAGCTCAATGTACGGGGAGCTTCTAATCTCGTATGTATTCATAAGGGGGATGAGTGGAAGACAGACTTCAAAACACAAAAGGGTCACTTAGGAATATTTGGTCATGTTATTTGGTTTGAGTAATACTTCTGCTATTTTTCAAAATTTGGTTAATGATATTTTTTGGAATTTTATTGTTTTTTTATTTAATCTTGACGACATACTTGTGATTTCCCCTGACTGGGCCTCTCTTGTCAAACATTTAGGGTTGGTTCTCTGGGTACTCAGGAAAATCACTTGTATGCTAAAATGGAAAAATATTTTTTTGTCTACAGATTACATTTTGAATTATATTCTGTCTCCTTTTGTGATTCCCATGGATGCAAGGCTCCAGGCTATTGTGGATTGGACACACCATAATTATTTTTTTTTCTAATTACTATAGGAAATTCTTAAGAATTTTTCTTCAATGGCAAAACCTCAAACTGACCTCACTAAAAAGAAGGACTGATTTAGGTAATCTGAGTCCAGATGATACCTCTTCCTTTGAGTCACTGAACTATACCTTTATGAAAGTTCCAATCTTGGATCAACCTGACCTTTCATGTTCCTTTTTTGTTGAAGTTAATGCTTCAGAATTAGGGTAGGAGCAGTGGTGTCACAAAGCTCCATTTCCATGACTAACATCCTCGTCCCTTCTTCTCTCGCAAATTCTCTCCCGCTGAGAACATTTACAATATTGGTAATCGTGAACTGTTAGCTATTAAATGGGCTTTTGAACAATCATTTGAGCATAATTTTTTGGAGGGAGCTAGACATTAGATTACAATTCTCACTGACCATAAAAATCTTACCTTTTTAGAATCAGCCAAGAGACTCAATCCCAGACAGGCTAGGTGGGCATTATTTTTTACCAGATTTAATTTTGTGCAAACTTTTGTATGGGGCCCCCTACCCCCTCCCTACAGCAAATTCTTGATAGTGACAGTTACGGGGCCCCAAACAGTATAATATGCTCCACAGTGGCCCCAGATAGTATTATATGGTCGACAGTGGCCCCCACACAACATTATATGCTCCACAGTGGCCCCCATACAGAATTATATGCTCCACTTTGGTTCCCACCCACACACAGTATAATATGCTCCCCACAGTAGCCCCACACAGTATAATATGCTCCGCACAGTGGCCCCACCCTGTATTATATGCTCCCCACTGTGGTCCCCACCCAGTATTATATGCTTCCCACCGTGGCCCCCACCCAGCATTATATGCTCCCCACAGTGGGCCCCACCCAGTATTATATTCTCCCCTCAGTGGGCCCCACCCAGTATTATATGCTTCACAGTGGGCCCCACCTAGTATTATATGCTCCACAGTGGCCTCCACCCAGTGGTATATGCTCAGCAGTGACCCCCACCCAGTATTACATGCTCCACAGTTGGCCCCACCCAGTATTATATGCTCCACAGTGGCCCCCACCCAGTAGTATATGCTCAGCAGTGATCCCCACCCAGTATTATATGCTCCACAGTGGACCCCACTCAGTATTATATGCTCCACAGTGGCCCCCACCTAGTATTATATGCTCTACAGTTGCCCCCAAACAGTATTATATGCTCCACAGTGGCCCCCACTCAGTATTATATGCTCCCAACAGCCCCCCTCTTTTTCAGTGCTATTATTATACTCTGGGGTCTCCTCAGACCCCAGAGTATAATAATTGTAGGCTCAGGGAAGGTGATTAAAAATACAGTTGTGCTAAAAAGTTTACATATCCCGGCAGATTGTTTTGTTTTTTTGGCCTTTTTTCAGAGAATATGAATGATAACACAAAAACTTTTTCTCCACTCATGGTTAGTGGTTGGTTGAAGCCATTTATTGTCAAACTTCTGTATTTTCTCTTTTTAAATCATAATGACAACCAAAAACATCAAAATGACCCTGTTCAAAAGTTCACATAACCTGGTGATTTTGGCCTGATAACATGCCCAGAAACCAAACCACAGTCAGATAGACCAACCAAAATTTCGGCCACAACTGCCCGGAAAATTGTTCAGGATGCAAAGAAAAACCCACACATAGCATCAGCTGAAATACAGGACTCTCTGAAAACTATCGGTGTGGCTGTTTCAAGATGTACAATAAGGAGGCACTTGAAGAAAAATGGGCTGCATGGTCGAGTTGCCAGAAGAAAGCCATTACTACGCAAATGCCACAAAGAATCTCGCCTTCAATACGCCAAACTGCACAGAGACAAGCCTCAAAACTTCTGGAACAAGGTAATTTGGAGTGATGAGACAAAAATCAAACTTTTTGGCCACAACCATAAATGTTACATTTGGAGAGGTGTCAACAAGGCCTATGATGAAAGGAACACCATTCCTACTGTAAAGCACGAAGGTGGATCACTGATGATGTGGGGATGTGTGAGCTTCAAAGGCACAGGAATCTTGGTCAAACTTGAAGGAAAGATGAATGCAGCATGTTATCAGCAAATACTGGAGGCAAATTTGCACTCATCAGCCAGGAAGCTGCGCATGGGACGTACTTGGACGTTCCAACATGGCAATGATCCAAAACACAAGGCCAAGTCGACCTGTCATTGGCTACAGCAGAAGGAAGTGAAGGTTCTGGAGTGGCCATCTCAGTCTCCTGACCTCAATATCATTAAGCCACTCTGGGGAGATCTCAAGCGCGCAGTACATGCAAGACAGCCCAGGAATTTACAGGAGCTGGAGACTTTTTGCCAAGAAGAATGGGCAGTTTTACCATCTGAGAAAATAAAGAGCCTCATCCACAACTACCACAAAAGACTTCAAGCTGTCATTGATGTTAGAGGGGGCAATACATGACATTAAGAACTGGGGTATGTGAACTTTTGAACATGGTTATTTTGATGTTTTTGGTTGTCATTATGATTTAAAAAGAGAAAACATAGAAGTTTGACAATAAATGGCTTCAACCAACCACTACCCATGAGTGGAGAAAAGGTTTTTGTGTTATCATTCATATTCTCTGAAAAAAAGGCCCAAAAACCAAAAAATCTGCCGGGGTATGTAAACTTTTTAGCACAACTGTAACAAACATTCATACTCACCTTGCCTTACCTTTCCTTGGCATCCTCGCTCCATCCTGCCGTCTTCAGCGTCTTCAGGCCCTCTTCCAATGTCGCTCCTGAGGCCTGTGATTGCCCCTCAGCGATCACGTGGGGGCGTACTGATGTCATTACGTGGCTGCAACCCATGTGACCGCTGGGGCCTAATCATAGGCCTCAGTCACATGACGGAAGAGCGCCGGAGATATCGCTGTGCCCAAGAGAGGTGAGAATATGTATTTATTGTTTTCAGTCACCTCCCCTGGGTGCCCTGCCCTGCCATCTATAGGAAAGGGGCCTGGCAATATGCCAGGGCCCCTTTCCAATAACAGTATGTATAGCAGTCAGGGAACCAGGCTTTCCCCGACTGCTATCATAGTGGTCCGGGGCCCGGGCATCTCCGATGGTCAAAATCTCTGATTTTGTGATAATCTACAGACCCAGCTCTAAAAATGTTAATGCTAATGCATTGTCTCAAAGTTTCTTTTCTTCTCAAACCCCTGATCCAGAGCTTGAACCAATCCTCTCAGAAGGAATTGTTATTTCTGCAGTTTCTTCTGATTTTGTTTCTGAGATCAGAGAGAATCAGCAATTAGCCCCTCAAAATACCTGGCAGTTAAATTATTTGCATCTCTCCAATTTAGATTAATATTGTTGAGAGAATTACATGATTCATTTTTATGTGGTCATCTAAGGATCTCTGGTACAAATAACTAGTTTCTCATCATTTATTTTGGCCAACAAAGTCTCGAGATATCATAGCTAATGTCTCTGCCTGTGATACTTGTGCCGGAGCCAAGACCCCTCGGATCCATCCAGTGGGTGAACTACTTCCATTACCAATACCTCTCTCGATGGATTCCTCTACTGATTTGCCAGCTTATGGAGGGAAATCTATCACCTGGATAGTTACAGATCATTTCAGTAAAATGTGTAATTTTATTCCTTTATCTCAACTCTGGAATGCCAAGGCTCTTTCCAGATTATTTATTGGCCATGTTGTTGGTTTACATTGTATTCGTATAGTTTCTGAAAGAGGTGTTCAATTAGTCTCTAAATTTTGGAAATCCTTTTGTACTAAATTGGGGAAACAATTATCTTTTTACTCTGCAACCAATGGTCAAACTGTACGTTTTAACCAAACACCGAAACGATATCTTAGTTGTTATGTTACTGATAATTAGTCTGAGTGGTTAGCCTATTTACCTTTAGGAGAATTTGCCATAAATAATCATCATGCCTCTCTGAATACTTTGCCATTATTCTGTAATTATGGAGTTATCCTTGTTTTAGTTCACTGTCCTCCACTACTGGAAGTCCAGAAGTTAATGTAGAATCAGATAAATTTATACAGTTTGGGTTCAGGCTCAGTCGAACCTGAAGAATTCCCAATCCATTTCTAAAAGAGAAATGCAGCCAAAAGATGGTCAGCAGATTCTGTGTTTGCTGTGGTGGAAGTGTGGCTCTCTTTCAAAAATCTACGCCTGAAAATTCCATCTCATAGGTTGGGTCCTAGAAAATTTAGTCCTTATGAAATTCTTGAAGTTGTAAATCCTGTATCTTTTCGTTTATGTCTTCCTCCATCTTTTATAATATAAAATGTTTTTCAGAAATCTCTCTTTAAGATATATTTACCATCAGATACCTCACCCCATAAAACCCCTCCCACATTCAAGTGAAAGACCTTTAATTTGAGGTTCATACAATCATTGATTCGCGTAAAGTTAGAGGTGCTCTCCAGTACTTAGTTCATTGGAAAGGGCATGGACCAGGAGAATGTGCTTGGGTACTGCCGCATTCTTTTCATGCTAAGGATACTGGTTAGGAATTTTTACAGAAAATTTCCTTTGAAATCTGGTCCAGGTATTAAAGTTCCAGTGGCCCCTCATAAAATGAGGGACACTGTCTGGAATCTCAGTTCTGCCACTATTGCTTTAAGGTTACCATGCTGACCATAGAAGTTTCTGCAGTGTTAGAGATCTCTGGTTTTATACAGTTAGTGGAGTGCAGCAAACCCTTTAGCAACTAAAGCCCAGTGGGAACAAGGGAACCACCGTCACGGCTAGCCCCCAAGAAATATTGGGGGGAATACTTAAGTGAAACAGGCTAAGTAAAGGGATAACAAGCAAATTCAGGGGTCGCCTTGGGATAAGGAAGCAAGAGCAAAAACAATAACACCTGGGAGATAAACAAAAGATTCTCAGCAGCAGATCCAGGACTGACAAAAAAAACAATTGTAAAACAGAGATAGAATAAGTAGGCCAAGGGAAAAAGCAAATAACAATGTCTATTTTGGGTAGCCTACAATAAAAAAAAAATAATCAAGTCAGATACTGATCGTGAAGGCACATTGGCCTCTGCAACGTGTTGAACAGAGTTTGATGGTCGTTTATGCTGTGGCATCCAGGAAAGCGAGAGTCTTTGAGGTAGAGGTTCAGTGGGATCCGGTTCTTCTTTCAGGGAGCAAATGAAAGGGGAAGCCCCAGTGGTAGCAGATCTGGGCTTTTTAGAGTGCCAGGGCAGCCCAGGAGATACTGTCATGGCCATAAGTATCGGCACCCCTGAAATTTTTTCAGAAAATGAAGTATTTCTCCCTGAAAATTATTACAATTACACATTCTTTTTATACACGTTTGCACTGTATTTCCTTTGTGTGTATTGGAACAACATAAAAAGCTGAAAAAAGGCAAATTGGACATAATTTCATACAAAACTTAAAATTAAATCTAAAATTTAAAGAAATCTTAAAGTTGCTGTTGGGAGAAGGCACCCTTCAAAGATGAGAGACCTGGAGCAGTTTGCAAAAGAAGAGTGGTCTAAAATTCCAGTTGAGAGGTGTAAGAAGCTTGTTGATGGTTATAGGAAGCGATTATATTCAGCTATTTTTTTCCAAAGGGTGTGCAACCAAATATTAAGTTGAGGGTGCCAGTAATTTTGTGCAGCCCATTTTTGCATTTTTGCGCGAAATTCTATAATTTTTGTCTTTTTTCCTCATTTTTTTGTGTTGTTCCAATACACACAAAGGAAATAAACATTTGTATAACAAAATATATGTAACTGCAATATTTTTGAATGAGCATGAGGAGGCCATACAGTGACTCAGTGACAGAGTGGGAAGGTGGGTGGCACAAACAGTACCCGCTGACGGTGGCTGTAAGAAGGAGCACTTAGCATCAGATGTGTGGCATCAGGTCACTGGCAGCATCAGAATAGTAGCTGAGGCAGGTAGCCAGAAGAAACTGGTCTCTTGTCAAAGTTTGGGTGAGGCAGCATGGATGATTTAATCTGATGCATCAGCCATTGGTTGGGTGGAAATCCTGGCTGATCCACGCCTGATTCATCTTGACAAAGGTCAGTCTCTCCACATTTTGGTTGGACAGACGAGGACAGCTTTTCCAGGGCAAACTCGCCCAGTTGCGGTCCCAAATCCAGTTTAGCTGCCCAGTAGTCCAGCGGATCTTCAATGACAGGTGGCAGGGTGCACTCCAAGTATGCCACCAACTGCTGGGTCAGGTTCTGCTCTGTGTCTAGCTGCTGATGAGTAGTTTCTTCACTATGCGGGTAAAGAAAGCTGCTCATCAGCGACTCTAGGCTCAGACTGCTGCTGATGAAGCTGATACTGCTCCTGCTCCCCCACAGCTGCCATGGCACTGCAAGGTGAATGCTCAGGCCCCCCCCCCCTGGTTAGACCTGCGAGAGGAGGGATGATGGTACAAATAGGTAGCAGCCAACTGACTATATAGGATATCTCTATAGTACTTCAGTAGAGTCATCTGCCTCGTCTTCATCTCCCTCTTGCTCTTCCGGCTGCTCCTGCTCCTCCTCTTCTGTCACCTGTGTATAAAAACCACCCATTTCGCTACCCATTGCTTGTGTTCCAATGTCCTCCTCATCCAGTTCAGCCCCCACAGGGCTCATGTGGTCGTGAGATGTAGGCGCCATGTCTCCAGTCCCCTGACCAGCCAGATTTAACAGCATCTTCTCCAGGATATGAATCAGTGGAATGACGTTGTTCATCCCGTAGTCCTGGCAACTGACTAACAAAGTTGCCTCCTCAAATGGCACAAGCACGCATGAGCTGCCACTGGCTAACATCGAAGTTACACAGGGGAGTACTTCTGTCCGCTTGAATCATCAAGAAATCATTTATGGCCATTCTCTGTTCGTACAGCCGGTCCAACATATGGAGGGTTGAATTGCAGTGGGTGGAAAATCGCTTATCAGTCTATGTTGGGGAAGCCTTTCTGCCACTGCAGCACAAGGAGGTTGTGCTTGGCGGTGTACGAGTGGCTATAGTGCATGCAAAGTTTCCTAGCCATTTTTAGGATCTCTTGCAGATGGGTGGAACACTTAAGGAAACGCTTGACAACCAGATTGAACACGTGTACCATGCAGGTCACATGGCTCAGCCCGCCTTGATGCAGCACAGACACCATGTTCTTCCCGTTGTCGGTCACCATAGTTCCAATTTTGAATTTTCGCGGAGAAAGCCAGGATTCGATTTCTTGATGAAGGAAACAGAGCAGTTCCTCCCCTGTGTGACTGCATTCGCCCCGGGAAAACAAGGTGTAGAACAGCGTGACACCGCCGTGCCCTGCACTTGTGGTATGCTGGAGGAGCACTGTGAATTGTCCCTGCAGTGAAGACTGAGGACACAGTGGAGGATGAGGCGGACATTGTTGCAGGATCAACAGCGTGAGAATGTGGAGGCAGAAATGGCGTCACCTGTCCAAGTTTCTGGTGTCTGGGCAGGAACCACATTCACCCAGTGGGCCGTAAAGGGACATATATTGTCCTTGACAGTAGTTACAGCTCCACACGTCGGCCCTGCTCTGCACTTTGGCAGACACAGACAGGCTCAAGGACTGGCCCACCTTCTCTTCTACATCTTTGTACAGTGCTGGTACTGCTTTTTTGGCCAAGAAATGATGGCTTGGGACTCTCCACCTCAGCTCGGCACAAGCCATCAGTTCTCTGAAAGGTGCAGAGTCCACCACTTGGAAAGGGAGTGACTGCAGCACCAGCAACTTGGACAAGAGCACGTTCAGTTTCTGCATCGTAGGATGAGTGCACACATACTGTTATCTCTTTGAAATCGCTTCGGTGATGGATCGCTGATGATGGGAAGGACACACAGCTTCCTTCGGCTGAGGTGGTGGAGCCTTGACTACCTGAAATGGGGTGCGTGCCACTGGGTGATGCAACAGTTGCTGCGGCAGACTGGTCCACCACATTGGAGCCACGGTTCTCCCAGGCCACTTTATGGTGATGCTGCATATGTTGATATAGGGTTGTGGTGCCAACACTGGCACCCTGACCACGCTTCACCTTCTGCCCACAGATTCCACATATGGCCATGTTCAACTCCCCCGGTGGCTTAACAAAAAACTGCCATACCGCCGAGTAGCTGATTTTACTACCAAACACTCTGCACTAAGTGACTGCTACCGCCACTGCGTCTATGAACCCCTGCACCACTGCTTTCCGGGCAGGTAGGCTCCTGCGAAGTGGGTGGTTTACCTCAGGCAAGTTTAGCTCCTGACCTCTCACTGCTGCCACCCTGATGACTCTGCCACTGTCTCATGCTCAAGCTGCCACCCTCTTATCCTGATAATGAAGTAGCCCCTTCATCACCCGGCTCCCAATTGTGATTGGCTACACCGTTATCCAACACTGTCTGCAGGTCACTGATGTCATCCTCAACGGTCTCTGAAACAGGAGCCAGACCACTCGCAACAACAGCTCCAACGCCACTCTCCTCATCATTACTTGCTCGCCTACTGGAGGAAGCGGCAGATGTCTCCTCTTGGCTGGGCAGTGGCTGCTGACTGTCCTGCAGTAGCTCCTCCTCACTGTATAGTGGATCTGAGCCCACAGCATAGAGTACTTCTTTGGCTGAGGGAAGAAAAAAGGACAGAGGCAGGTTTAGGACACATGAGGGCACAGGGCCTGCTGCCGGGCTATGCCAACTAAGGGTTGTGTCTGAGGAACCCACCAATTCTTGGCTGGGGGTGTCTGATGTGACTTGGGATGAAGTGGATGACCTACTGTTAAATCAAATAAGTAAATGAAAGGGAAAATAATACAGGGCAAAAGGCCTGTAATTTTCTACCTACAACACAAAACAGCAAATAAGCCCCTTATTATTTTCCCCACTAATAAACGCCTTGAAAAGGCGTTATAACCGATTACTGTGGAGATTACTGGATAAGAATTCTTTTTTTTTTTTTTGCCACTAGTTCACGGCAAAAAGGCTTGTAATTTTCTACCTTTAATAAAATGGCAAATAAGCCCCTTATTTGTTTCCCCACTAATAAACGCCTTGAAAAGGCATTATAACAGATTACTGTGGAGATTACTGGATAAGAATTCTTTTATTTTGGCCACTACTGCACGGCAAAAAAGGCTTATAATGTTCTACCTTGAACACACAGGTATGATCTATTACAAACCTACAATATGAGCAGCAGTATAATGGCAGTCAGTGAAGCAATGTGTAGTACAATTGTTGCTATTACCCAGGCTTTAACACCCCAAATGAACCCTGTTCTGCTTCAATACTCTTGTTTAAATTCCTCCCTATCCTTTCCCTACATTTCTAGTGCTCTTTCTGTGAACTTCTATTGAGAAAACTATCAGTTTTGATGCATTTTCTACTACTTTCCCTAGCGCCTGCTGATGTCTCTCCCTGCAATAAAATGGCAGAGGGTATTTAAAAGGATGTGACAACACAGGGCTGGTTGGCTGCTGATTAGCTGCATGCATGGCATTATGTATGATCCTGTGTTCCCAGAGTTCCTTGCCCCTTGTCCTAACATGTGCAGCAGCCATTTTATGAAAAAATGCGATTCGACACATCGAAGCGTGAGAAAATCCGGAATTGAGGCGAATCGAAGATTTCCTGAAATTCGGATCGAATTCCACTTCGTCAGCTTTGATTCTCTCATCTCTAGTTATAGCAATTTCCCAGGTTCCCCTTTTCTAATAGCGTTCTTAAAGGGGGTATATCACTAGAACCAAGCATATAAACCTAGACATAGAAATAGAATGGCTTGCAAAAGTATTCATACGCCTTGAACTTTTTCACATTTTGTCACCTTACAACCACAAACTTAAATGCATTTTATTGACACAAAGTAGCAGATAATTGTGAAGTGTAACGAAAATGATACATCGTATTCAAAATTTTAATCAAATAAAAATCTGAAAAGTGTGACTTGCAAAAGTATTCAGCCCCCTGTACTCTGATACCCCTAAATACAATCCAGTGTAATCAATTGCCCTCAGAAGTTACTTAATTAGTTAATAGAGTCCAGCTGTGTGTAATTTAGTCTCAGTATGAATACACCTGTTCTGTGAAGGCCTCAGTGGCTTGTTAGAGAACACTAGTGAACAAACAGCATCATGAAGACCAAGGAACTCACCAGACAGGACAGAGCTAAAGTTTTGGAGAAGTTTAAAGCAGGGTTAAATTATAAAAACATATCCCAAGCTTTGAGCATCCCAAGGAGCACTGTTCAATCCATCATCCAAAAATGGAAAAAGTATTCTACAACTGCAAACCTACCAAGACATGGCAGTCCACCTAAACTAACAGATAGAGCAAAAAGAGCACTGGTCAGAGCAGCAGCCAAAGGCCCATGGTCACCCTGGAGGAGCTGCAGAAATCCACAGCTCAGGTGGCAGAATCTGTTCACAGGACAACTATACATCATGCACTCCACAAATCTGGCCTTTATGAAAGTGGCAAGAAGAAAACCATAGTTGAAAGAAAGACATAAGAAGTGCCGTTTGCAGTTTTTTCACAAGCCATATATGGGTCACAGCAAACATGTGGAAGAAGATGAACTGGTCAAATGAGTCCAAAGTTGAACTTTTTGGCCTAAACGCAAAGCGCTATGTGTGGTGGAAAAGTAACACTGCTCATCCCCCTGAACACACCATCCCCACTGTGAAACATGGTGGTGGCAGCATCATGCTGTGGAAATGGGGATTTTGGTGGGGATTTTGATGGGGATTTTGGTGGTCAGTAAGCTTACCTTTAGTGACCAGTGCCAGGCAGCTGCTGCCAAGTCAAATAAAATTATGGGATGCATCAAAAGAGGTATAGATTCTCATGACAAGAATATAGTTATGCCTCTATACAAATCACTGATACGGCCACACTTAGACTATTGTGCACAATTCTGGGACCCAGTATACAAGAAAGACATAATCGAACTAGAAAGAGTGCAAAGAAGGGCAACCAAAATAATTAGAGGAATGGGTGGATTGGAGTACAACGATAGATTAGCAAACTTGGGGTTATTCAGTTTAGAGAAAAGACGTCTACGGGGAGATCTAATAAAAATGTACAAATACATAAAGGGACAGCACAAAGAACTTTCTAATGATCTTTAAACCCCTAGGCCAGTGACAGTGACAAGGGGACATCCTCTACGACTGGAGGAGAGAAAGTTTCACCAGCAACATAAAAGAGGATTCTTTACAGTAAGAACAGCGAGGCTATGGAACTCTTTGCCCCAGGAAGTGGTGCTGATGGATTCATTGAACAAGTTCAAAGAGGGCCTGGATGCCTTTCTTGAACAGAACAACATTACGTGTTATGGGTTCTAGATTTTAAGGGCACGTTGATCCAGGGTTTTATACTGATTGCCAGATTGGAGTCGGGAAGGAATTTTTTTCCATGAAATGGGGCGATTGGCATAAGCCTCATGGGTTTTTTTTTGGGGGGGGGGGGTTTTGCCTTCCTCCAGATCAACACTGTAGGGGACTGTAGGGTTATAGGTTGGACTTGATGGACTGATGTCTTCATCCAACCTCATCTACTAAGTAACTACAGTGGGGAAAAAAAGGATTTAGTCAGCCGCCAATTGTGCAAGTTCTCCCACTTAAAAAGATGAGAGAGGCCTGTAATTGACATCATAGGTAGACCTCAACTATGAGAGAAAAAATGAGAAAACATATCTAGAAAATCACATTGTCTGATTTTTTAAGAATTTATTTGCAACTTATGGTGGAAAATAAGTATTTGGACACCTACAAACATGCCACAGACCTGTAACTTCTTCTTTAAGAGGCTCCTCTGTTCTCCACTCATTACCTGTAGTAATGGCACCTGTTTGACATTGTTATCAGTATAAAAGACACCTGTCCACAACCTCAAACAGTCACACTCCAAACTCCACTATGGTGAAGACCAAAGAGATGTGGAAGGACACCAGAAACAAAATTGTAGACCTGCACCAGGATGGGAAGACTGAATCTACAATAGGAAAGTAGCTTGGTGTGAAGAAATCAACTGTGGGAGCAATAATTAGAAAATGGAAGACATACAAGACCACTGATAATCTCCCTCGATCAGGGGCTCCACGCAAGATCTCACCCCGTGGGGTCAAAATGATCACAAGAACGGTGAGCAAAAATCCCAGAACCACACGGGGGGACCTAGTGAATGACCTGCAGAAAGCTGGGACTAACATAACAAAGGCTGCCTTCATTAACACACTACGCCTCCAGGGACTCAGATCCTGCAGTTCTGACATGTCCCCCTGCTTAAGCCAGTACATATCCGGGCCCGTCTGAAGTTTGCTAGAGAGCATTTGGATGTTCCAGAAGAGAATTGGGAGAATGTCATATGGTCAGATGAAAGCAAAGTAGAACTGTTTGGTAGAAACACAACACGTCATGTTTGGAGGAGTGTGAATGCTGAGTTGCATCCAAAGAACACCATACCTACTGTGAAGCAGTGAAACTGATCTCAGCAACAGAGGCACTGAACCTCATCTATCTGGGAGGGGGGCTCTATCTGTGGAGATAATTTCATATTCTTGATTCTGGTGAGCCTTTATGGGTAGTCTGTCAGCAGTAAATTCATTATAAACCTAATCCTAGAACCTTGAAGAGGTGATTCCACAGTTTTAAAATATGTCTCTGTTATTCATCTTTGAAGCCCCACTTTCATGTACTGTGAATTGTTTTGTTCATATACAAATGAAGGTAACGGTTTTGCTGGGGAATCTACAGCTGAGACGAAATTCCAGGCAAGCTAAGTTACGACCCAAAGCACTTTTATCTGCATATGCATAAAAGATCAATCTACATCTACATGCCAGAGGATGACAGAGGGAAATTTGAAAATTGTAGAATCTCCTCTACAAGGTACTGGGATTAGGTTTATATGACCTTTCAAGGTTCCATTCGGGTTTGCTGGTTCAAACCAAAAGTTCTCTTTGGGTCTGAAACAGAAGTGTAAATTGCCTTAAAAGGTCACGTATGACACTCTGATGGTTCCTAGGATTTTATCTAACTCCTTTGCGGCACTCTATTGCAAACATTACCTTAGCAATGTCAAAGTGACAGGAACAGATATGGCTATGAGAAAATGCAGGGGCCTAACTAGCAAAGACTGGGCCTCATAGCAAACTTTTGAATTGGGCTTCCCCCCCCTCCCCATGGCATAGTGCCCCCTTTCCTGGCCCTGCACACAGTATAACGCCCCATTTACACACACTATAATGTCCCAAAGTGGGTTTCACACAGTATAATGTCTCATAGTGGCCCCTCCATACAGTATAATGTACCATAGTGGCCCCTCCTCACAGTATAAAGTCCCATAGCGGCCCCTGCACACAGTATAATATCTCATAGTGGCCCCTCCACACACGCCTTACTTACCGATCCCCACTCCTGCTCACGGCTGCCTCCTCTCCCTCTTCTTCCCTGCAGGGCGTCCAAGTGATGTGATATGAGATGCAAAAGGGGAAGTGGAGGTGGCCATGAGCAGTATAATATGCTGGCCGCCTACTCTACGGAGGTGCCAGTTGGCACCTACTCTTTGTCATGCATGCCAGCATTCTGGCTCTATTCCGCATGTGTGGGCCGCTCTCCCACACATGCACAATACAGCAGGAACGCCAACATGCGCAGTAGAGTGGGCATACGGTATACGATGCACAGGATGACGCTGGCCGTTCACTCTACTGTACATGTGTAAGGTTGTGAAGCAATACATCTGCAGTAACTAACTTTGGTCAGTAAGTATTAATGTAATTAATGTAAATATTGTGCTAGGGTTCAAAGTCTGATTATAGATAATTACTATAACGTGTTGGACTTCTACAAGTATGGCAGTGCGCTAGGATTGCAGTTTTGATGCCTCCCACTGGAGATAGGGAACTGCATCATCACCCAGCAGGAAACAGGAAGGGAGGGGGTGGTGTGGAGAAGGATCTGAAACTAAAAACCTGAGGTGTGCTGGGGTGGAGAGTGTTTTGTGCTGGATGGAGGCCTGAGCTGAGCTGACTGCAGGTGAAGTCTTGGTGCTGGCGGAGGACTGAGTTCTAGGACACAGTGACCGTGGTGCTGGCTGAGGACGGAGTCAAGACACCCCTGAAGCACAGAAGATAAAGTGACTACACAAAGTAAAGGCCTCAAGGACTTGTGAGTACGGCTTGGCCGCATCTACATAGACCACGTGGTGGTAGTTATATAAGGGACTCTTACGCTGACACCTTATCATTGGAGAAACTGGTCTATCTTTTAAGTGTTGCACTACAGGGAGCTGGAGCAAGGCCTATAACTGTACTTGAAGCGGAAGACAGAATTTGCCTGTGGATTACAATTTAACCATTGGATTACAAATAGTATTGCGCAATACTTAGGGTGCACCCCGACGAGGGACCGATCCAGGAAAACCGCGTTCTTAAAGGATTTGAATCCATTACCTGTTTAAGTAATTGTGGGAACCAAGGGGTATAGTATTAGTTTGCTGCAATAATCTGTTCCATAGCATTTTGTATTTTTCTCTCTGTTTATACTCTGATGCATATTTTCCCAGATCTCTCTTCATTGCTTAACTCAGTAAACATCGTTCTGGGAATTAAAACGGTGTGTGTGTCTGTTTGGCATCGTGTACCTGCTGAACCTGTGGGCCCAGCCCTTGGTCCTCTTTCACATGCAGGCATTCCGGCTCTATTGGGCAGGCGTGTGCAGCTAGCACGCCTCACAAAGAGGAGGTGCCGGCGGCCCAGAAGAAGCGACGTCCCTTGTCCCAAAGGTCCGGACCAGAAGACAGGTAAGTATGATGGGGTGGGGGGGTGAGTTAGAGTAGATAACGTTCCATGGCTGGAAGGTGAACTACAAGATCCTCATAACATCACCGAAATACAGAAAAATGTGCCTGGTGCAGTCACATGACCACCCGGGCTATCTAGTAAAATATTCATTTTTGTAAAAGGAAGTAATTAAGAAGGTGGTGGTGGGATTGTTATCTCAGATTTAGATTATATATTTATCCTGGACAACCCCTTTAACTTGTGGTGCAGTAACATGTGGCTAGGGAGTGACATAGCTCATAAACTTCCTACATCTGCATTTTGATGACCATGGATTGCCTTCTGCCTGCAAATCTGACAAATTCATAACAAACCTGTCTGGAAAAAAATCGGTTTACTAATCGTAATGTATGACATTAGAGACAGCTGACCAACAGGTTTAGCGTAAGGCCACTTACACATAGCAGTATTTTGGTCATTATTTTACATCAGCGTTTGTAAGTCAAAGCCAGAATTATACCCAGATAAATGGTATATAGAAATGCTTCTACATCTTTTTTGCAAGAACTCAAGATTTTAGTTTTTAAAATATGCAAAATATTCACCAAAATACATCAATATAAAAATAACCATAAAAGTAATAAGAACCTTGGCCAATTGCTGACCCATTGAGTTCACTGTTGTCTAGGAGTAAATATGTAGTGGCAATTATTGTAATGAAGTGATTCATCAGTCAGATAGCAACTTGCCTGTAGCAAAATAGTTCTTTCTATATGTCAGGCACATTAATGTTCCTACACAGTAGCACTGTATTGTCACCTAATACATAGAGAAATATTCTGCTCTAACACTGTCTGTGCTTTTAGCATAGCATATGTTATCCATCATCATTATGGCGACCACTTCACCTTTTAGTGGCTGCTCTTACCCAGCATCTGTAACTTGTACATAAAATAAAGATAATTCAGAAATGGCTAAATAACATTGCAAAAGACCACACACAGCACAATTTAAGGACTTATGCCAGATAAACACCCATCAATTCATATGGCTATAAAACCTACCAATAGCAGTTATACTATGCAAATTCTTTATGCATATTTTAAATATCATATATTATCTTCATCGAAAGTGAAGTCTAATTAGAATGAAATGCATTTATGATTGATTTTCTCTCAGCTCAGGTTGACCTCTGTGCTATTTACCCGGTGTATAATTGCCACATGGCAGTGACTAGTAATTCCTGAGCTTATATTATAGCTCCTCTGGGAGACAGCACTTCCACTAGCTATTGGCAAATAAATGATTGATCTTCAATCCGAGAACATCTGCAATAATTTATTTAGTAAACTGTAATTTTACAGATAGTTTGTGTGGTAACTGGTATATGAAACCATTTAAAGAAATTATTATTATTGATTATGTAGCAAAATGTTATCCTACTCAAGTATAGCACTATTTATCAAATTGATTTTGTATCTTTACATTTGCTATAATTATATGCTGCTCCAGCAGTCAAAGGGTTTGTTTCAATAAGATCAGAGGCCATATGCAATCTTTACCCTGTGTTAGCAAATGCAATTCTGAGGCCGGTGCCCCATGTGGCGTAAACACCGTGGAAAAAAGGTGGTGTTCTAATGTCCCTGCAAAGTGGATGGGATTCTAGGAAATCCCATCCGCACATTGCAGAAAAATACACGCAGCAGACACAATGCGATTTCCAAAACTGTTGTGACTTTGGAAATCGCAGCATGTCAATTATATAAACGTTGTTTTCTGCAGCCCACTATGTAGGGCCTTAGTCTGAGACAAATTTTCATGCTGTTTTGCTGTAGTATTGCATTGTTTCTGGTTCATTTTTGCTAATGTTTCTGAAAACTTTTAAGTCATGTGTGTGAAGAATTCATTACTCAACAGGTTAGCTGACAGTGGAAATGTGTGAAGGTGGTTAGGAAAGAAAGTAGACAGAAGTATAGTTAAATCTATATATTTAGTATGTGGGCTAAAAATATACTGTCCCACAGTTAGACTGAAGAGTGGATAGAGTGGCTAGCTGTGATGAGACCTACTTACTATTGTGAACTAGTGGAGCAAAGATGAGAAACACTAGAGCAGGGGTACTAAACTACTTTACTACTTTACAACTACTAGTAGGTTCATTGATAGGTTTCTGCCATCAAGTAAAGGTCCAAGCTGAACAGGAGATGAACACATCCAGTATTTACAGTATTTTTCACGCCTGACTAAAGACGCACCCCAGGTTAAGACATAAAAAATTTGGAAAAAACATTTGCTACTGTGTGCAGGGGGCACTACAGTGGAATTATACTGTGTGTGTGTGGGGTGACTAATGTGGCATTATACTGTGTGCGGGGGGGCAGTAACATGGCATTATAATGTGGGTGGGGGCATTAAGGAGCACTATTGTAACATCTTTGTCTGTTCAGGCCTCTGCGCCATCCTCCGGTCGCATGCTTCGTCGCAGGAGGCGTTTTCAGTTGTGATCCTTTTCACTTGTTGTAGCACAGCTGAGGATTAGTTGCTGTGTGTTAGTCCAGCCAGTACTTTACGTCCTTTGGTTACTATGGAGTTAATTTAGTAGCCTTTGATTGACATTCCTCCTGGCCAATAAAGTCTAGGGTGGATTCCTTTATATACTTTTCCAGCCCGCTCCCTTATGCTTGCTATTGCCTTGTGCATGATGGCTGTATACTGTTTGCTATCTATATTCATATTTCTGACCTTGGCTATTTCCTCTGACTACTCTTTTGGAATTCTGACTCTGTACTTCGCTGCTTGACTGGTTCCTACCCCTTGGCTAGCTGACCACCTGTTTGTTGTTGTTTGTCTTGTCTGCATTTTGTGTCATCACTTGCATCATAGGAAGGGTCTCTGGGTGGGGGCATTAAGGAACATTATGCTGTTGATGGGGGCACTATGGAGCATTATACTGTGGCTGGGGGCATCAAGGATCATTATACTGGGGGTGGAGGCATTGAGAAGCATTATACTGTGGGTGGGGGTATTAACGAGCAGTAACATGTAACAGTAACATTAGTGCCCCCACACAATATAATGCCCTATTATTTTTGCTTCCTCACAGTATGCTCCTTAGGACTCCTCCACAGTATAATTCCCCATTATAATTTCCCACAGCTGATGGGAGGAACAATCATCTCCTGCCCGCTGTTCCCAAACCCTGATCCCAGTGTCGGACTTGGAAGTCTAGGGCCCAACAGTGGAATTGATTCTAGAGGCCCACCCTACTACTAGTGTACATTTGTCCTCGTAATATAAATTAAATTATGCAACCATTTATTAAATGGTTTATCCACCTTTCTAATACTGATGGTCTATCTTTATGATAGGCCATCAATACTACATCTGCACCTGCAGATCAGCTGTACCGAGACAGCGCAGCTACAGGTAATAACAGGTTGGGAGTCATGTAACTCATCTGCCATATGATGTGCACCACTGCAGTACCTAAACCCACCAGTACACACTGTATGGCAAGTGAGCAGCATGGCTCCTGGAATTGTTAACATTACCTGTAGTCGCACTGTCCTAGGAAAGCTGATCTGCAGGGGTATGACAGCCAGGATAGGTCATCAATATTAGAAAGGTGGATAAACCTTTTAAAGAGGTCATCCAGAAACTGGTGCAATGCATGTGGTATGCGGGGAGGTTTACATGAAAATGAAAAAAAAGCATACTCATGTGTCCCCAGTACTCCGTTGTCGGCTGTCAATGTCCATTCAGTCTTGTGCCGGCCACTTCTTGCTGGGAGTCCTGTACATCATGTCACCGCTGAGACCAATTAGTGGCCTCAGTAACCATTGATGAGTGACTAGTGATATATGTAATTGATGTCACCCTTCCCTCTCCAGTGACACCTGAGGCCACTGACTGCTGTCAGCGGTCACATGGGGCGCAGGATTCCTAGCAATGAGGCACCAGCATGAGACTGAACGGACAGTGACGGGGGACAACATAGCACCAGAGACAGCTGAGTATGCTCCCTGGCTGCCACAGAGGTCACTCCAATTTATGGACAGCCATTTTACAGGAGTTGCCCAGGCTTAATTTTTTTTATGTACTATCCTCAGGATAGGCCATATATACCTGCTCAGTAGGGGGGGCGATACCCAGCCTGATCATCTGTACAGAGCTGCTTCCAGCTCTCGTCCTGTACACATTAAGGGGTCACAGAAAGCTCTGTCCACTGTATAGCAGCCAGCCCCTTTACTGCAGCTCAGCTCCCACTGACTTCAATAATTGCTGAGCTGCAGTGATGGCGCCCGGCTGCTATACAATAGATGGAGATTTCTGCTTCCTGTACATGACAGGTGCCGGAAGTGGCTTCATACAGCTGATCAGACCAGTCGGACCCCTACAGATCAGGTACTTATGGCCTATCATGAGGATAGACCATAAAAAAAAATTAAGCCCGGAAAACCCCTTTAATATTTCCTCCATCACTGCCCCCACACAATATAATGGCCCCATCACTGGTCCCCATAGAGTATGAGGGATCAGTGAAAGGGCCAGTGTATGGGGGGGGAACCAGTATAAGGCCACTGTATAAGGGGTATAATGAAGGGGACACTGTACGAGCCATACTGTGGCCCCTTCACTGACCCCCCCATACAGCAGTATTAGCTCACTACTTGTCTGTTCCTCAGTACGGCTCCTTCTTGCTCCGGGCACACTGTTATGACATCATGTGCGCCTGGAGCAAGAAGGAGCGGGAGGGGCCAGAAAGCAGACAGGTAAGTATTAACACTTAGCTTGTAGGTCACAGGCTTAATGTGGCCTGTGGCCTACAAGTTGGAGAGTAGTAGAGCCTGTGGCTTCCTGCTCTACCAGTAGCAGACCTAGGTTGGGGCTCCACTTCTCCCTTCTGATCCGGTTGTTAAATATATAACAGATGCCTTATATATAATAGTTTCCCCCTTTTTATAGGCCTCTTATAAATAGTTCCTCCCTTATAAATAATAGCCTGTATTATAAATAATAGTTCACCCTAATAATAGCCCCCTGTATATATAATTGCCCTTTATAATAGCCTTTATATGACTAGTGGCCCCACACAGTATAGCATGCTCCACAATGGCCTTCACACAGTATAATACACTCCCCAGAGAGGTTCCCTCAGTATAATGCTCCACAGTGGCCCCAAAGAGTATAATATGCTCCAGAGAAACCCCACATAATATAATACACTGCACAGTGGCCCCACACAGTATAATAGGCTCCTGGGGTTGTCCTGCCTGCGATGGTTCACAGCAGGAGGAAGAAAAGCCCACTGAAGCTGACGAAATTCTTCCCGGCGGCGACTTTGTCTGAGGCTATCCAAGATGGCGCCCACGCCATTACCTCCACAGCGCAGAGGGCCCTGTCGACTCTTACTGAACAGCCTGCAGTGAGTACATTACAGAATGATTCTGACACACTCACCCTGCTGCCATCCTCAGCTAGCAGCCCGGCCTCACCAGCCTCAGCGGATTTCCCTCCGCGTCCGGCCTCACCAGATCCTCCTGTGCTGACACCAGTGCGGGCACCGTCTATGCCCACTACCCCCTGCCTACTCAGCATCCCCTCACATTCCTCCCCAAGCCCAGAATTAAGTAGCTCCTCCAAGCCTATTTCGGAGGCAGCCATGAGGGCTCTGTTCACAGATTTCAAAATGGCCATTCAGTCTGATCTACAACTTCTACTTGGAACTCTGCAAACTGAATTACATTCCATGGGTGATCGCACCTCACACCTAGAAAATAAGATGGCGGAACTAACCACAGCACATAATGACACGGTTGATGTTGCTAATGATATGGAGGAGGAGGTGGAAGCCATGAAATTAAAAATGGCTGACATGGAGGACAGGTCCTGTCACAATAACACTCGGTTTCGAGGAATCCCAGAGTCGGTAAAAAGTGAGGAGATTATGTCGTTCCTGACCGATTATTTTGCCCTACTTCTTGCTGCTGAGACCACACAGGACTTGCTTATTGATATGGCTCACAGACTACCTAAACCTAAAAATCTGTCGGCTGAAATTCCTAGTGATATTACTGCGAGACTTCATTTCTATCACGCCAAAGAGAAACTCATGATAGTGGCCAGAAACCATCCAGATTTACCAACACGCTTCAAAGGGATCACCCTATTTGCAGACCTCTCTGCAGCTACCATGAGACGTAGGCAGTCCTCTGCAATGATTACCACAACCCTGCGAGATCATGGCATCCAGTACAAATGGGCTTTCTACCTAAACATCACTTACAATGGCTCCAAGATAGATGCCAATAACCCTGAAACAGCTCTCACACTATGCCAGGAATGGGACTTGAACATCACGTCTCAAAGCATATCACCAGGGAAGCGTCTCCCAACTAACACCATAGAGGAGGAATGGGAAGAAGCACCCTAGGAGGGTGATGAACTGATCCTTGTTTCACATCGTAATACTTTACCCTTGATATACAGTATATTTCTAGTAGGATGTCTGGGGGGGACACCTGGGTCTTTGCCTGGGTGGTCCTCTTAGACGCCCACCCCCCTCCCTGGTGTGTATTAATTATGCACTGGGTAGGGTAGCATAAGTACTGACCAGTTTGGCACGTTTTGGGTACCCTATTTTCAAAATCTCTCCTCCCAGATTTCGGGTATTGCCCACTTGTGATGCAACCTTTATGTCATATTACTGTTTGTGTTGCATGTTTATATTTTATTGTTTGTTTTATGTTTATCCAGTAGATACTTACCTGTCTAATACTACTATCAGATGGTCCAAATGTCCTAGGTGGTATTCAGTGCCACACTCCACATTTCCTGATGACATCCCGACCCTTACAGCCACGCGAACTGACAGTCATGGGATTTAAGGTATTATAGTTAAATGTTAAAGGCCTGAACTCCCTGTATAAAAGAGCAGCACTGTGGAAAGAGGCGAGGATGTCCCACTCTGACATTATCTGCCTTCAGGAGACAAATTTAAATAATAATAATAATAATAATAATAATAATAGTCCTTTAATAGTCCCACAATGGGGAAATTCAGTGTGTTATAGCAGCAAAGATAAGCAGATACAAATACAAATACAACATGTACAGGAATTACATTGATAGTAGACAGACAGATAAGAAGTAGCAGAGGAGGGGGGATTTAGAAGGCAGAAAGATATTTCAGTTCTCTGTGTGTAATGATCTCCGCTTAGGTCGGTGTTGGTTGTACAGCCTAACCGCGGTAGGGAGGAAAGACTTACGATAGCGCTCCTTCTCACACTTAGGGTGGAGCAGTCGGTCACTGACAGTACTGCCCAGCGCGATCACGGTCTCATGCATGGGATGGGACTTCTTCTTCCGCATGGAGCTCACCACGGAAAGTATCCTTCTGTCGCCCACCACCTGCACTGGGTCCAGTGGGCTCCCCAAGACAGAGCTGGCCCTTCTAATCAGCTAGTCAAGTTTATTTCTGTCCCTGGTTGATATACTGCTCCCCCAGCAGGCCACTTCGAAGAAGATGGCTGATGCCACTACCGAGTTGAAGAAAGTCCTAAGAAGTGCCCCCCCGGATTCCAAAGGCTCTCAGCCTCCTAAGCAGGTAGAGCCTGCTGTGGCCCTTCCTGTACAGGACCTCCATGTGATCTGCCCAGTCCAGCTTATTATTAAGGAGCAAACCCAGGTACTTATAGGTGTTCACAATCTCGATGCCCATCCCCAGGATGTTCACTGATTTAGGAGGGCATCTGCATTTACGGAAATCCACCACCATCTCCTTGGTCTTCCCCGCGTTAATCTTCAGGTGGTTCCGGTGGCACCAGTCCACAAAATCCTGGTGCAGTTCTCTGTACTCCCTGTCATCATCGTCTGTGATGAGACCTAACTATTGCAGAGTCGTCAGAATACTTCTGTAGGTAGTAGCTAGATGAGTTGCACCTACAATCTGCAGTGTACAGTGTGAAGAGGAAAGGGGCGAGAACTGTACCCTGAGGTGTCCCGTATTACAGATCACGGTATCTGACATACAGTCTCGGGCTCTCATGTATTGAGGTCGATTTGTGAGGTAGTCTAGGATCCAGTTGGAGAGGTGGTGGTCCACTCCAGCAAGACCCAGCTTGTCTCTCAGTAACCTGGGCTGTATGGTGTTAAAAGCACTGGAGAAATCAAAGAACATTATTCTCACTGTGTTCCCTGGTTTCTCCAGGTGAGACAGAGCCCTGTGCAGAAGGTGGATGATGGCATCATTTACCCCAATGCCCGGCCGATAAGCAAACTGGAGAGGGTCCATAGCGGGGCTCACTAGAGGGCGGAGATGTGTGAGAACCAATCTCTCTAAGATCTTCAAGGAATAAGGAAGATGCTCATCGGCTCCGCCACAAGCGCTACTCCACTCGGGTATTCTCCCATGTGGTGCGCAAGAAATGTGGTGTAGCCATACTGGTTAGAGATATCCATATCACTAAAAGCCGCATTCCCTTTATCTTTAATGACTGGGAGCGAAAAGTGGTGGACCCTAAAGGTATAGTGGATGTGTAGTACAACTCACAATTATACAATCTAAAATCTGACTCTTCCACCCCTCAGCCCACTCCGACAACTATAGCCGCTTACCTGGACTCTGTGTCTCTCCCCTCTATCTCGGACTCCCAAAAAACCTCCCTTCTCTCTCCGTTTTCACAGGAGAAGGTAACACAGGCAATTAGAGCATTGAAGATGCATAAATCCCCTTGGCCAGAATGGTTAACAAACGAGTAGTATAAGAGTAATCAACTCCTTCTGGCTCCATACCTTACCCGCCTGTTCAACTATATAGCTGAAACTGGATCCCCTCAGAGAGAAATGTTGGAGGCCTTGGTGATCACATTGCCTAAACCAGGGAAAACACCGACACCCCACCTAACTTCCGACCCATTTCCCTCTTAAACACAGAATTAAAACTGTACGTCACCGTTTTAGCCCAGACTTATAGATATTTTACCTACTATTATTCATAAAGATCAAGTAGGTTTCATAAAGGGAAGATAGACATTGGACGGTACAAAACGCTTTATTGACTTGGTGTCTTTGGCTCACAGCCGCCGGAGGCCTTCTCTGCTCCTAGCTTTGGATGTGGAGAAGGCGGTCCATTAGGGATATTTAGAAGCAGTGTTACAAAAGTTTGGCTTCCCACCTTCTACTCAGGCCGCTGTTATGGCATTGTAAACCACTCCTTCAGCAAGAGTTTACTCTGCAGGAGTTTTATCTACCCCCTTTCAAATAACTAATGGAACCCGTCACAGTTGCCCCCTTTCCCCTTTGATCTTTGCTATGGTTATGGAACCTTTTGCCCAGAGCATTAGGTCCTCTCCAGATTTGTGGGGAATTGGGGTTGGCACAACTGAGCATCGCATAGGACTTTATGCAGATGATATAATTTTGTCATTGTCCAACCCGGAACAATCACTGGCCACTGTCACAACCCTTATCAATAACTTCCATAAAGTAAGCTACTACAAAGTAAACACCTCAAAATCCCTGATTTTAAACATGGGCATTCCTCCTCCTATACAACAACATCTCCAACAATCCTTTCCCTGGGCAGCAGGTGTGATACCTTATTTGCTCATACAATTGACTTATCCCCCCTCACTCCTCTGCAGAGCTAACTACTCAAAACTATTATTGACTATTCAAAAAGATTTTGTCTCTTACTCCAAAGTTCAGATCTCATGGATAGGCAGATTGTCGGCAGCAAAAATGCTCCTCTTGCCAAAAATCCTGTATTATTTTAGAAACCTCCCCATAAAATTTCCCAAGCATCTCATCTCAACCCTTCAACACCTGTTAATGCGTTTTATATGGGGAAACAAAAAAGTTTCCCAGAGTCAGAGTCCCAATGGCAGTACTACTTCTCCCCAAATCCAAAGGAGGACTGGATTGCCCAAACTTGATACATTACTATTATGCCTCTATTATAGATCAATTGAAAGCTTGGTGGCATATGTATGAGGGGAGGCACTGGGTTGATATTGAGAAACACTGCTCGGGATTGTCTTCTCTAACATTACTCTTATGGCACTTCCACTTCCCTTCGCCCACTATAACCGTCACGCTACCCACAATGCAAGCAGCAGTAGAGGTGTGGAAACTGTGCCATACTAATCTCGACATCCTCCAGACTAACCTGACCTCTGCCCCTTAGGAAATTTTTCCTTCCTTTATACCTAACCTAGACGTCCAAAAATGGGTTAAAGAAGGTCTACTTATTCTGGATCAGTTGTATCAGAACAATATTTTATACTCCTTTACCCACATCACCGATCACTTCCCGATCCCCTGACACGACTTTTATAAATATTTACAGATTTGTCACTTCTTGAAAGAGGTTACATGCTCTAGTGACCTCCCTAACTCCCCTTTTACGTTGTATTTTTACAATTCTTCTAAATTAACTAAAGGTATATCTTACACTTACAAAGCCATTAGTGACCACTCCCCTCCTACACAACTTGGATTTCAGTCCAAATGGGAATCAGACCTTGACCAGACATTAACTGAAGAGCAGTGGACCGCAGCGTTCTCATTGCCTACGAAGGTTTCCCATTGCATTGACCACTTAGAGGCATCTAGAAAATTAATGTACAGATGGTACTATACCCCAACTAGACTAGCTATTATATTTCCCACTGCCTCCAGAACGCGTTGGCAGTGTAACTCAGTGCACAGCAGCAGTCAAATGATGTATGTAATATTACTTATTCTATATATATATATATATATATATATACAGTACAGACCAAAACTTTGGACACACCTTCTCATTCCAAGAGTTTTCTGTATTTTCATGACTATAAAAATTGTAGATTCACACTGAAGGCATCAAAACTATGAATTAACACACGTGGAATTTGGGGTGTGCAGGACCGCAGAGTGAAGGCAAAAGCGCCAACAAGTGCTAAGCATCTCTGGGAACTCCTTCAAGACTGTTGGAAGACCATTTCAGGTGACTACCTCTTGAAGCTCATCAAGAGAATGCCAAGAGTGTGCAAAGCAGTAATCAAAGCAAAAGGTGGCCACTTTGAAGAACCTAGAATATAAGACATATTTTCAGTTGTTTCACACTTTTTTGTTAAGTATATAATTCCACATGTGTTAATTCATAGTTTTGATGCCTTCAGTGTGAAACTACAATTTTTATAGTCATGAAAATACAGAAAACTCTTGGATTGAGAAGGTGTGTCCAAACTTTTGGTCTGTACTGTATATGTTTAGTGTCATTATGTTTGAACTGTGGCACCAGAAGCAAAGACCTTACAGTAGATTTAGCACGCAGATAGGCATTCTCCACTATTACCATAGGAAAACCCCTATTTCAGAATCTTCAGGAAAGGTTACAGGACTGCTTTTCGAAGTCTATCTGCATGGAACAATACACGTGTATTGCAGTTTATAGTACCGAACGAGCAATCAGACCATCGCTAAACAGTAAAACAAAGTTGAAAAAAAAAAAAAAGAAAAGTAAAATGTGTGAAAAAAAAATTCATAAATGTATAAAGCCCCAAAATGCGTCTTTCCTGAATGTGAATGTCAGGGAAAAAAAGTGCAGGAAATAATGATTTTTCGCCAGCTTGACTTACAAAAACTGCTATAAAAAGTGATCAAAAAGTTATACGATATGTACCCTAAAATAGTACCAATAAAAAGCACAGGTCGTTCCACAAAAAATAAGCCCTCAACCAACTCTGTCAACCAAAAAGTAAAAATGTTACGCATCTCAGAAGATGGTGATGCAAAAATTATTGATTTATGTCCGTAAATCGTTTTTTGTTCTACAAAATTAGTAACACATAAAAAAAACCCAATATAAATTGGGTATCGCGATAATCACAGAATAAAGGTAACATGTGGTTTACGACCACATACAGGTGCATCTCAATAAATTAGAATATCTTTGAAACGTTTATTTCTTTCAGTAATTGAATTAAAAAGTGACCTCCTATATTTTCTAGATTCTTTACACACAAAGTATGCTATTTCAAGTGTTTTTTCTGTAAATGTTGATTATGGATTACTGGTAATGAAAACCAAAATCTAAGAACATTTGAATATTGTAAAAAAGTTCAGTATTGTAAATTCAGTGTGTCACCTGCCAAAGTTTCCTAAGCCTTTAAATGGTCCCTTGAAATTAATTACTGAATTACTGAAATGAATGAACATTTCAAAAATCTAATTTATTGAGATGCACCTGTATGAAGCATTTCCGTCTTCAGGAGAAATTGTGTTACAAACTTTGGGGAGAATTTTCTCCTTTATCCTCTGGTGAAAATGAAAAATTTGGGGCTACATTGACAGTTTATTGGAAAAAAAGTAATTTTTCATTTTCATGTCCCAATGTTAATAAAATCTGTGAAACGGCTGTGGGTGCAAAATGCTCACTATACACCTTGATAAATTCTGTGAGGGGTGTAGCTTCCAAAATGTCACTTTTGGGTGTTTCCATTGTATTGGTAGTTAAGGGGCTCTGCAAATGCGACATGGCGCCTGAAAACTATTCCAGCAAAATCTGCCCTCCAAAAGACAAATAGTGCTCTTTTCCTCCCAAGAAGATACAAGACTGTTCTAGGAAGGAGTCCCAAATAGTATCACATATGGTATCTTTCTAAAGGGGGGTGGTGTACAAAGAATAAAGGGCCAGGTACATTCTATGCAATGTTTATATATCTCTTCCATAGCCTTCTAAACTTTTAACTTAGACCTTTCCACATTGCCACTACTCTGAGGCTGACATGGTGTTAGGAAGACTCAAACAATACCTAGATCCCGCAAAAAATAATTCAGGATTTTTCTAGACTTCTCTAAAATGTATCCCTCTAATCCTCTCTAGTACTTTAGATACTCCATATTTTACATACCACCTCAGGTGATCCATACTACCTCATGTTCTTTCTTATGTGTGTAGTCACTGGCTATGACTCTGGCCATCCTGTAAAGAGTTCAATGCAGACAAGCACATACTCATATTGTCCAACCTTTAGCAGTTAGATGAAGTCCACTTGCAGTCTCTTAAACGGTAAATGTGGCTGTGGAATGTGTCAGGCAGGTACCATCACTATTTTATCTGGGTTATGGCATGCATAGATTATGTAAGCCTGCACAAACCTTGTTGCTGCATTATTGAATCACTGGGCCAACAAATGTAAGGGTACTAAAATACAGATGTCCTCTTTTACTTAAATAAGTGGGACTGTGTGCTGGATGGATCATTACAAGGTACAGGGCTCTTGGTAAACAAAGTTTCTTACCAATTCTTCAGATGCTGTCCTAACCCTGTGCCATCTTCACTTTCCACTGGTCTCATTCAACCTGTGGAACATGTTTCTGCAGGAGACTTAAGACAGACAAATTCACACTCTCCTGGTTACCTGTATACTCTATATCACTATCATGGGGAGGAGCTACAATACTGTAGCTTTGGCAACTTCATCCATCATTAGGTTATCCCTGACTTCTGTGGTTGTTTCTTTTGTATAGACTTAAACTTTTATGATAAACACCTTCTTTGGTAGCTCTAGGATTTTTAAACAAATGGGCTAAAGAGTCTACATGTTTGATTGGTTTGCCCAAGGACCAAAAAGTTTCTACTACATCAGATGAACCCACAATTGTGGGCAATCCCCAAAAGCATACCTGTACTCCATGTACACATCTGCAGTCTTACCTTCAGCCATCTTACGTGCCTCAGTGAGTGCCTTCAACCTCCTGAGCTAATACTTCAAATGGAAGTGGTTTTTACAGCAGCACTTCAATCTGTATGGCTGCCACACATCCTATCCTACATGATCTATCTATCTATCTATCTATCTATCTATCTATCTAAAGCTCAAAATCTACGTTAAGAAAGGGATCTTTTCTTACATTTTCTAAATCTTGTGTTTCACTTTTGATGTCAAATTGTTCCTCTTATGGGCCCAGGTAAAATGTTGTCTCCCCCCTTTCTGAATCCAGTGTCAACACTGTCCCTGGATTCGACACATGACAATGTTTAATCACATGCCATAAGCAATACACATATCACAAGGCATTATGGGAAAGGAGCTGGGGAGCTCATGCGCCCTCTATTGGATGTAACAGATCCTCAATTTGCTTTTGACTCACCGAGCCTTGAGACAGCAAAAGGGATCTTAGCCAAGCCAATTTCACTTATCTGCATACAGCGCTGTTTCCGGATTGTTGTCCTTCATCAGTACAGAGCAAAGTGAATTGGCTGGCTTAGTGGGAGGCAATGAGTAAGCAATACACATGCAGACATCTTCAAAGACAATGACATTCCTTTCTGTGTATAGCAATCTCCACACCCACTTCATTACCATACTCACAGTTCAGCTTTATCTCTACCTCTTATGTCATCACACTAGTATTGAACCGCATGGTTTAGCAAAGCAAAAATACCAAAAGAAACTAAGCATCATTATGTTTATACACTAGAATTCATAGTCAAAATTTCTTTTAAAGTGTAAGCTCATGAAAACAATACCATGCAAGTAAATTTAGTCTTCTAGAAATCCTACACATACTCCAGAATTTCAAACAATTCAGTGAGGTTTGTAAATCACAAAATACTAAATAGTCTCAATCAGTGCAGCAGGCAGAAGAGACGGCAGAGCATAAAATATGGAGTCAAAGTCAATTAATATCATGGCTACTTGATCTCCCAATCATCCACCACGCAACGTCTACTCAATTGGTCAGTCATCTACTGAAAAACAGACACAGGATTTCTAGACCATATACATGACTTCATCATCATAAACTCTCACCTTCTATCCTAAATTGGTAGACAGAAAACCCCCTCCTTTAGTTTTTCACTATCCTGTACAACAGTCACACAACAAACAGAACATAGAATGAGATGCACACAGCAATTACTGCTCCTACTAGTATTTCCTTTGTAAGAGACATGCATACCGATATAGCAATGCTAAATAATCAGGCAAGTCTAATGACATGGCATTCTCACCATGGCATAATGGCATTCTCACCATGCTGCAGCTTTCCATTTCTCTGTTGTGCGGCATCTCCAGATCCAATTTCCTAGGAAAGCTGTATTCTGACTTTTTCCCGGGTGCAAGGAATTAAATTCTCTTGTAGCAATTTAATGTGCAGATCAAATTCTACTAAATACCTTCTGTGAAAATCTAATATTAAAACAAGGATTGCGAGCTCAGAGGAAACAGACATACACAGTCTGATAGTATGTTTAAATGTACCAATTTATTGTAACAGGATCCAGCCTTTTATATAATTTTACTACCAAGACAAAACAATACATGTACCAAATTTCAAGGTTGTACAAAGACTAACAAATGGACAAACCAGATTCTACTGACAAAGTTATCAAGTTAACTTGTTTGCAAGACAAATACAAACACATGGCCTTTCACATAATACCATTCTTTAACCCTTCATTAACAAAGACTGTATCACTGTTATTTTCCCGAGCCACGACTACCAGTTGGAGAAGAGAGCTGATGTCTACGTAATACGTAATCTATTGAAATTTATGAATCTACACTATACCTGTCAATGTCTCCAATTTTATATGGACGTACTGTATACCAAGAAGTTTCTTTTCTAAATTGATAGTCTTCAAGTTGTTTTACATGCAGCTAGATCTTCTGTTCTTCTTCAGTGACTGATGCTGGATGATAAATCTGTTGCACTTTTAGAACTCTAGAGTAGACTAGGCCTCTAGACTAAGTTTATGCCATCTATTGCCTTACTTTGTGAAAGAAATTTGAGCCAGGATTTTGGAGCAATTCTGGTGCATACTGTTGCATTTTAAGCTCCCCCCTTTCCACTAAGTGCAGCATCCCAGAGTGCTACTGCTTTAATTGTTTGTCTTTTGTGCCTCTGGGTTGTGTTGGTATGTCCCGTCCTTTGTGTTCTATGTTATATGTCACTGTTTTGCAGCTTTCCCTGTTGTTTTCCCCAGTTGTTCAAACCTAAGCCTTGGTTCAGCCCTGGACAATCACAGGCCACTGGGCGGGATTGTGGGGAGATCATGGTCTCCACCGTTGAAGTTCAGTCTTGTGCAGGTTTTGTGAGGGAGCAGTTAGTTTACCTGCTGGGTGCAGAGGTACTCATAACTCCAGAACTGGATTTCAATAGCTACCTACGCAGCCCCAGAAGGATTGTTAGCTGCCCCAGGCTCATCTAGAGACAACCCTGTTAAGGAAGAATTGCTGTCTGAAATATTGGACATTATCGGTGCTGTGCCAGGAGGAACAGGAGAGGACCAAGACAGGAGGAACATGTTCAGGCCTAGTCTACAGGTAACCGGTCCCTTATCAGGTCTCCCTGCACCACTATCCCCAGCATCCTCATCTGGGAGAGGCACGAGGGGAGGAGTAGTTGGAGAACTTTGCTACAGAGCCTGTATTATCCCTGGGCACCCTCCTAGACCCAAGGCTAGGGGATTGGACAGTGTTGTATTACTATACCCCAAGTGGAAGCTGCCGTTTGCTTCTGTTCCAGTGGTTGAATAAAACTGTTACCTAGTTCAACTGCACTGCTGGTCTCCTGAGTCGTGCCTGCTTTACCACCAGGTTCCTTCCGACCAACATCACACCAGCTCAGAGAGGTCTCCTCTCCAACTGGAAGTGCCCCGGGGGAAACTACTACCACCACCATCCACCCCCCCCCCCCTCAATGGTGTCCAGCCCAGGAGCGGGGCTGGAGTGCTTGGTGAATGTGTTTGGCCTAGCAGGTGGCACATCATCCGCCACTACAACTCCCATCCTCTGGTCTCCTCCATCTGGATGGCGGAATAAGCTCCACCCATTGCCCGACAAGGCAAAAAAAGTGTTTAAAACAAATGATACTGTAAATATGGTGTGGCGTATGTAAGACAAAAATTAAGCCAGAATTCTTGCACATTCTCTTAGTAAATCTGCCCCATTGTCCATTACAAAATAAAAGCCAATCTGTATCTTTTTGCCAATAATTATGAACACCACACTTTAACCACTTCAGTACTGGGCCAATTTCTGGTCCAGGACCAGACACATTTTAAGGTTTTTTTGTATGTGCGGTTTTGAGGGCTCTAACATTTTTATCATTTGCGTTATTCAACTAATTTCTGCGTCTTTTTTCGGTGACACATAGGGCTTTATTTTTATGTTGTTTTTATTTTTGCATGTGTTTAAATTTTTTTTTATATGCGGGAAAATATAAACAAAAGAGGAAGGAAAACGTGTCTGTTTTTCACTTTTCCTTTTTTTTTTTATTTAATAACACAAAGTGCTACTAAAAACTTTATAAAATAGTTTTTACTCTCCATTATGGTAATTTTTTATTTTGTATGGTGTCGTCGGGGGTGGGGCTATAACCTACAATAACAGCGCTTTATTGGCATATTATTTTTTAAATTATTTTATTTACTTTTTTAAACTTTTCTATTCATTTTTTTTTATTTTTTTTTTTTTTACATTGTGTCTTCATAAGGTCATAATAGACCTTTGGGGACATCTGATTACCTTTTTTTTTTTTTTTGTGGGGAGGCTGATTTCCCCTGTAACTGGGGTTGGTACATTTAGCCCCAGTTGCAAGAGGAATACAGCCTCCTGCACCTTACTAGAGAGCTGATCTGGGTCCTGTAGGACCCAGCAGCTCTTACAGACGCTGCACCCGGCAGATCACATGACCGCCGGGTCAGAGGGCAGCCGCTAGATGGCTCATTGAGTGCTGTATACACAGCGATCGGGAAGGCAGGGAAGGTAATAAACCTTCCCTGTCTTCTTTCTGGAAGCTCCGGCTGAAGTTACAGCCAGCTCCCAGTTTCAGCAGCTGCATGATTTTGTGCAGCTGCTGAGTTCTGCTTGGATGTACCGGTACGTCCTTGCGAAACAAGGCAACCACCCCTTGGACATATATAGTCTATGGGTGGAACGGAAGTGGTTAAGTTTACTCTGTCGATATCTCGTCATTACAAAGCACTTTTATCCCTGAAGAGACTATTTGATAAACCCAGATTTAAGCTTTTATGAAATATGTTACATTAGTTATTGAGTTAAATTTCTCTTCATTGCAAGGCAGTTATATCATCTATTCATCTTCTATATTAATAATAGTTATAGCATCAAACCAAATACTTGTGATTAAAGATTTATATGAAATCCTCTTGTAAATCCTAATCAGTGGATTTTTCTGTCATATATAATAAGAGGAACCAAGATTTTAGCAAACACCTAAGCTAAAGAGTATTGAAGTGGAAGATGCTGTGCACACATTGCTGTTCCATGATTGGTATGCACCAAGCACAATCCAGAAATCTCTGTGTGTTTTTGTTTGTCTTAATTATTCTAATTACAATGAAAACCTCTGAATCCAACTTCCTGGTTCCAGAGAGGTTAATGCACCATAATATCCCTGCACTAAGACAGAATTTGAACACCCACTCAAATTTGTCACTAAGGTGCGACACAGACAGCATAACTACTAAGAAGGTCATTATGTTCTCTTGAAAGAATAATAATACACTTCAAGAAGGCATATTAAATCACTTGTAAAGTATTGATTTCAATCTGTAGTAAAGGAAATGAAACAACACAGGCGCTGTGATTTAATTCTGATCTATTATACCTATTTCTGTGTACTGGCAATTTACAGCTATACATGAGATCATCAATTACATAACACTCTTTTGTTTTTTATTGAAAAAAGTTGATACTTACTGGAGTGTTAGAGTCACTCAGTGCAGGCTGGGTGTAATGTTTTGTTTTCTTTCATTTGTGGTTTATACTAATTGCTCTAATTATTATGAGTTACTGAAATTCATGTATTAGGAATGGCGCAGCTTTCTTACAGTATTCTCTTTCATTGTGAAAATGGGCAACATAATCTGTGCAAACAGATAAGTGAACTGTCTATAAATGCTTGATATACAGATAGTGTAATTTACTGTATATGTAGATATGCCCATAGATGATAGTAGGCAAACTATGCCTGAAGGGTGTCTTTTTAGCATAAGTTTGAGATAAGGTTACATACACCACATTTTTTACAGAAGTACTTGGCCTATTTGTTCTGCAAAAGCTTTTTCTTGCCCTGCCAACAGTAAACACCTGGTATCTACTCTCAATTCTTCTTTTTCCCTTAGCAGACATTAAATAAAAAAATCAGGTTGTCTGAATACACTTTAGATTGGCATTTGTCTAATGCAATAGTTTTCAATCTGTTAACCATAGGAAACAGCTAAAAAAAACTTCCCAAGAAACCTCCCAAGAAGACCTTACCCTTACTGCAGACAAGCTTGATGTTTATAACCCTAAACATTTGCTATGATCCGTATGAGATTTGGTGACTGATTTGTCATTGTCCAAATTAAAAGGCGTGTTCCAACATTTTCACTATTTGATAATGTTGCTGAGGGGCCCATATACATGAAAAAAATATTACTCACCCCTCCCCATGCCTCTGCATCCAGGGACGGCAGCTCTGGTTTTATTTGTACACCAGTGATGTCCTACATGTGCTAGGGGACATAGTTTTTTATGTTTATGGACCCCTCAGGAGTACTATTAAATATTAAAAAAAATGAGTCGGACAACCCCTTTAACTATCTTTGAGATCACTTTCACATTTTTACCCTAAAATCAATCATTCTTAGTCTTTCATGTCTAGTGGGAAACCCCTGATGAGGTTTCAGTTAGGGTTGCCTTGTGAAACTCCCACATTTTGTGGTGTTTTTCATACAGTACAGTAGTTTTCATTCATTCATTCATTCATTCATTCATTCATTCTTTTGCGTAATTTTGAACTTCTATTCTATAGAAAAAACTATGGGAAAATGCAAAGATTGAAAGACTGAAAGGTGAATTTTATAGTCGCTTGAAACCTGCGCAATAGCTCCTGTTCTTCGATGTGCCAGTTATCGGCACATGTCACAAACTGAGAAGACCAAAATCCTGAACTGCGAGACCTTGGCCGAGATGTCAGAACTGTTCAACCTTATGTGCCCTGTAGTTGAGAGAACAACAATGAACTGGAATGATGGGAAGAGATGTCAGATGTGAACATCTGCATGGACAGATCATCTGATTGGAAGAATGGCGCACAGTGGTCCATTCAGTACTGCAAGTGAATTTGGACATCACATCCTAAGCCTAAGGCAGAAAATAGTGTTGACACAAACCATCAGAAGGCATCTTCAATAAATTGGACTACAAGCCAGACGTCCAGCTACATATGTTCTGGTGTGCATCAAAACAACAATGGAAGCTGCAATAGAGGTCTATCCTCTTCAGTGATAAGTCCTTGCTTTTTCTCGGATGCAATAATAACTGGAGATTGGTCTGGAGACCACTTGGGTAACACCATGAAGATGCTTTCACACAGGAATGTCACACCGGTCCTACTCTCAGGTGTTATGATTAGATGCAAGGCCACAATAAAAGCAATAGCAAGAAATTGACTGATAACTGCGAGCAATAGAGACAGATATCTACAACTAGCATACCTCTGCCAGCCAAGACAGCCCCCCAGACGCCTTCACCAGAGCTCACCACAAGGAACGTCACAACAGAATCAGAAGCAAAAGGGGAATCCAAGGAGCAAGCCAGAGGTCAGTAAGCTAACAGCTATTCACAGACAAAATGGAGAGCCAAACAAGGAATAGCAAACTAAATTAGTCGGAACTAGCGTGAGGAGGACGTAGTCTTATATAGGCCTCCTCAGCTGCTAAATGGACCAAGCCAGGAAGTCTCTGAAACTGCAAAAGCTTCCTTGGTTGGTATGGTAACATTAAAGGTGCAGCAGCTAGATAGAGAATCCTGAAACCAGGATTATGGTTCTGGAACCAGTGGTCATTTCTCCAAAGCGTTCCTAGAGCCATTTTTCAAAAGCCCAAAGCCAAGCTGTATGTTGATTGTACTACTGTAAGCAGTCTGTGTGGCCTAAATGTACTACCATGGCCTGCAGTATCTCCAGACTTGTCTCCTATCCAGCACATCTAGGACATCATTGGTGAAAAATTTCAAAGGGAGATGCCAGCAGCCATTCTTGGTGATTTGTATGCCTGAGTGCATTCAGCATAGCATAACATTCCTCAGACAACTATTAATAACCTCAATGATAGCATACAATAGCATAACAAGTGTAAGTGCGTGTATTTTTGCGCATGGTGCTCCTACTCAATACTGAATAAAATTAGATGTTTTGAATATTTTCTTTTCATTTTTTCCTCATTTGCATATTAAAAGACATGAACAAGTATATTGATCCTAAGACTTTTTCTTCTTGGTGCTGCAATTGAAATGTCAAGGAGTGTTTTTACTTTGTCACAATATAACCTTGAAAAGGTCAGATGAGGCCATTGAAGGACATTATTGCTTTTTATGTTTTACATACTATAACCTGACAAGCAGCAGAAACAGCTGTGCACATCCATCAATATTGAATCTTCTTTGAAATTTATATATTTTGTAAGAAAGGTTAGATAATTATTTGTAGTCACTCAGATGATCCAATAGCCTTCCAGTATATAATGTATAAGAGAATAGGTGCCATCAGATAATAATGTTTATTTTGTATTCAAATATTTTTTGATAACAAAATAATTAAAATGATATTACAAATATTTCTAAAATGGAATATTAAGAATATAGAAAAGAAATAACTTCTGGGTATCTTTTTGAAATCACTGGTTTTCTGCCCAAGCTCCAAATTATAACGAAAATCCAGAAAACTAAATTATTCATGGAACCCAGGAAGTAAAGGAGACAAGCATTACAACTCGCAATAAATGCTCTGTATGTGTTATTTTAAGAGGTTGTTTCACAACTAAAACATAAAGTGATTTATTGGAAATGACAGAGCAGATGGTAAGCTTCAAGAAATGGAAAATAGAACACTATTTTATATTAATACTGTTACACCTGCAAAATTATTTTCTACATGCTCACAATATCTAAAAATTAGGTAATAGTTGGTGCATAGATATCCGTTGCAAAACGTTCACTTTTTGCAATGTATTATTGCAATAAAATTCAGGGAAATTCTAGGATCACAAGTTTTGCAGGATTCCTTCGTATTTTTAATGTCCCATAAAGCATTTTTACATGTAACTAATGCTCCTGCTGCTAATAATACAACTTAAAACTTTCAAAATTACTCTGAGGCTTCTTGCAAGAGTAGCAGACTTCATGTTAGAGTCTATCACCAGAATCCAGAATATCAACCTCACAATATCAGTCCCACAGATAGATAGGGTCATCTGAATTATACAGTGTTTTCCCCTTGTGAATCGGTGCCTTAATTGCAGTGATATTGTTGTTTAGTTAATATGCAAATTAGCTCTCTGAAGCAAAGGAGAACGTTACCACTTGCTTCTTTAGAGCAAGGGTAATGCTAAATGGTAATAGTTCAGTTATTGAGAAAAATAGTGATATTTTGGCAATGGGAAAACACTTTTCGATTCAGGTGACCTTAACCTATCTGTGGGGCTAAATTAATATGCTGATTAATAGTATAGGTCTCTGATCTCTGCATTATGTATATGGATGGTTAAGTCATCAGTTAGAAAAATCGATTTGGGGCAGAAAACCTATTAATTATTTTTTGCAATAGTGTTTTTTGTAAAAAAAAAACCAAAACAAAACAAAATAAAACAGCAAAACTGTCATTATCACTGCAAAAATCCAAGTAGATTCACGTAGTGTGTTCAATTCTCAATGGCCAGGTCACACTGTGTCAGATATCTCACTAATCACTATTACAGTCATGGCCAAAAGTTTTGAGAATGACACAAATATTATATTTTCACATGATCTGCTGCCCTCTGGTTTTTATGTGTGTTTGTCAGATGTTTTTATCACATACAGAAATATAATTGCACTCATATTATGAGTAACAGAAGCTTATATTGACAGTTAGAATGAGTTAATGCAGCAAGTCAATATTTGCAGTGTTGACCCTTCTTCTTCAGGACCTCTGCAATTCTCCCTGGCATGCTCTCAATCAACTTCTGGACCAAATCCTGACTGATAGCAGTCCATTCTTGCAGAATCAATGCTTTAATTTTGTCTGAATTTGTTGGTTTTTGTTTGTCTACCCGTCTCTTGATGATTGACCACAAGTTCTCAATGGGATTAAGATCTGGGGAGTTTCCAGGCCATGGACCCAAAACCTCTATGTTTTGTTCCCTGAGCCATTTAGTTATCACCTTTGCTTTATGGCAAGGTGCTCCATCATGCTGGAAAAGGCATTGTTGAGCGCCAAACTGCTCTTGGACGGTTGGGAGAAGTTGCTCTTGGAGGACATTCTGGTACCATTCTTTATTCATGGCTGTGTTTTTAGGCAAGACTGTGAGAGAGCCGATTCCCTTGGCTGAGAAGCAACCCCACACATGAATGGTTTCAGGATGCTTTACAGTTGGCATGAGACAAGACTGGTGGTAGTGCTCACCTCTTCTTCTCCAAATAAGCTGTTTTCCAGATGTTTCAAGCAATCGAAAAGGGGATTCATCAGAGAAAATGACTTTACCCCAGTCCTCAGCAGTCAACTCCCTGTACCTTTTGCAGAATATCAGTCTGTCCCTGATGTTTTTTCTGGAGAGAAGTGGCTTCTTTGCTGCCCTCCTTGAGACCAGGCCTTGCTCCAAGAGTCTCCGCCTCACAGTGCGTGCAGATGCACTCACACCTGCCTGCTGCCATTCCTCAGCAAGCTCTGCACTGCTGGTAGCCCGATCCCGCAGCTGAAACACTTTTAAGAGACGGTCCTGCCGCTTGCTGGTCTTTCTTTGGCGCCCTGGAGCCTTTTTGGCACCAATGGAACCTCTCTCCTTGAAGTTCTTGATGATGCGATAGATTGTTGACTGAGGTGCAATCTTTCTAGCTGCAATACTCTTCCCAGTTAGGCCATTTTTGTGCAGTGCAATGATGACTGCACGTGTTTCTTTAGAGATAACCATGGTTAACAGAAGAGAAACAATGATGGCAAGCACCAGCCTCCTTTTAAAGTGTCCAGTGGTGTCATTCTTACTTAATCATGACAGATTGATCTCCAGCCCTGTCCTCATCAACACCCACACCTGTGTTAATGGAGCAATCACTGAAACGATGTTAGGTGGTCCTTTTAAGGCAGGGCTGCAATGATGTTGAAATGTGTTTTGGGGGATAAAGTTCATTTTCTAGGCAAATATTGACTTTGCAAGTAATTGCTGTTAAGCTGATCACTCTTTATAACATTCTGGAGTATATGCAAATTGCCATTAGAAAAACTGAAGCAGTAGACTTTGTAAAAATTAATATTTGTATCATTCTCAAAACTTTTGGCCATGACTGTACATAAGCAATGAAGTATAATGACTGGAAAAAAAACATGGCAGTGGACAGGCTAAAGGAGGAGGAGGAGGAATCACTTGTGCTACTGTCACATCATCAACCAGTGCAAGTAATGACAATAAGAATGTGCATGACAAAAACAACTATTCCTCTGGTCGTGGCTGTGCCACCAGTAGTTACAGGGTTGTTGTAATTCCTAATAATAAAGGTAAAGTTTTTGATTACTTTTCTTGCTCAGCTCAGGATCTCATCACTGCAGGATATGACATCTGACAGTAGTGAAACAGAAATGTTGAGTCAGGCTTCTTGGTCTTCCTCCTCATCTTCTGTTGTTGTAACACATAAATTTACCACTCTGTCTTTCTGCACTGTCAGCCATGTCTTCTTTATCTTCACTTACACATTTTTCATTTCCAAGTAGTCATGTGGCACCTTCTATGAAAGATATTCCTCTTAGATCAAATCTGCCTCTCCTTGATGAGTTGAATAAGAATAGTGTTTATTGTATATAGATGAGGCACAAGGGGAAGGCATGAGTGCTGTTAGTGGAGATAGTAATGGCATGGGATGTGATAATGGTAGTTGTGGTTGTAGCGGCACTATGGGGAAATATGGAGGAGGGATTTATGAGGGTACAGAGGTATCCCATTGCCATGATGAGTCAGAAAAAAATTATTGAATCCAATGGTGATTCAATTGCAGATAAGACCTGGAAACTGGGTCAGGGTGATAGGTTTACATCAGAGAAAGAGGGTGGTGTCTGCTGCATGATTAACAATTCCATCCAATGCAGAGCCTTGAAATAAAAAAAAAAATGCCCAGGGTAAGTCTAAGTCAAACTCGGGTGGTGGTGGCACTGGTGGCACTTGCAGACACATTTCCAGTGCTGCTGATGTTGGCAGTGACAGCTACATGCGATCACATCCCACATGGGAATTTTTTTGTATATTACCAACTTACAAATCCATGACAAGGTGCAAGATCTGAAAGTAAGACATAAGCCACAGCGGTGCAGGCACACGTGTATAAACTAAGTCTCTCTGTACTCACATGAAATGATGTCAACACTCATTTGGCAAAAAAGAATGGTCACTGGCACTGGCAGGCAAAGTAAGGGAAAAAAATCCTACTCCTCTCCATGATCTTCTTTGTAAGCTGGCCACATCCAAACCACATGGTCGTCGTCATTCTCATCATCATCTCCATCTGTGTCTCCTCCACCTCAATGCCAACGTCAGTCCTCCATAAGAGAATGTGTGCTCAGTCATCCGGCTGGTATGCAACTTTAACTGTCATACTACTTAATGTATTCCACTGAGTTTCGCCAACTGATGACATGTGTTCAGTCTTGATGCAGAATACCTAGCCGCCATTATTTTTCAAGGAAAGTTGTCCCTCTTTGATATCGGGATGTGGGCCTCTCCTTGGATATGTCCATGTAGGGAAAGGTGCACTCTGCTGTTGGTACATGGTGCAGGAATTATGGGCAGTGACAACACATGGCTTTCTTAACCCACGGGATCAATGTTTTGAGCAAGGCCAGGTACAAGTACTGACACCACCCCATGGATGCAGTCTTATCTCCAACACCAGATGGGACCCATCAGCCTCCTCCATTTCCCCCTCACTGAACCATTTCCCACCCCCAACTTCACCAGGGCAAGCCATTGCTTACACACCCCCTTTATTTCATGGCTGCAAGGTGAAGTGCACATGGTGTCACACATACTGGAGCATCTGTTTGAGGAGTATAAGGCAGTGAATGATTACTGTATGCAGCAAACCAAATGGACCATGTGTTATTTTGAAATCATCCAGGATTGGAGGTTCATTGTCTTCTGAAACCCTTTGAAGAGGCCACAATGTGTGTCAGCAGCATTAGTGATGTCACCCTTTTAGTGTATATCCTAAAGGAAACACTTATTGTCTGGCAATGAGAGGTGGAACATGAATAACAACTTCGACCTCTTGGTCACCGTCACTGCTCTGGGGTGGTGCAAGAGGAACTGGAGGAGCATGAAGAACTGTGTCTAGGTCATAGTGATAAAGGACCTGGGAGTCTTAGGCTGGAGCAGGAGGAGGAGAAACACTTTACTTTGGCTGCAGAAGGGGGACTTGATATTTCACAGTTGGGGAGGAGATGGACCCTTATTTGTTTTTCTTGAAATTCTGTAGATTGTAATTCTGCCAACGTTATGTTGCTGTGGCATTTGCTCCCATAAAAGGATTCCAGGCATGACAGTACAGGTTCACATCTGGCTCCCAAGTGCTATTCCCAACAGAGATTTTATTAAAAGGATGACTAGAAGGCTAATCCAGTTTCTATTCTAGCTTTTAAGTGCTGTTCTTAAGATCAGAGGATCCTTTCCATTTTAGAAGATATTTCATATTTTTCAGTTGGCAGACCGAGCATGCTGACAGTGTGCCACAAGGTTTTCTTGATGTTCAGTAAATCTCCACTCTATCAAGTTACTGTGACTTCTGCTCCTTTACAGGCATACTTTCTGGCAACTTGTTTTAAAAAGCCAATTCTTCTCTTTTCAACTGATAGGAAATCCAGGCACGCTGTCACTCTTCCGAAAATTTTTCTTCAAATTCTGTAGTTGCCATTTGCCACTGTCACATTCTTGGTACAATAATAATAAAATAAAACAAAAACACCATTGCTTCCTCCAGTATCAAACCCATGTTGATGTGGCATTCTGGTGCCATAAAGGTATCATTTTTGGTGTTTTTTTTGTTTTATTTTTCTTTTGGAAAGCCACTTCTTCATCACTTTTTAACCAAGCACATTTCTAAAATTTTCTTCAAAATAACACATCTGTTGCACTTACCATCCATCACCATTATTGGCCCGGAAACACTGCTCTCCCCAGAAAGCACAGCCTAACTGCAGCGTGTTACAGCCACCATCTTCACCACTCTGTGACCTACAGCACGGCGCTGACACCAAACACCAACGGCCCTGTGGCTTCTTCCTGAATCTCCTCCTGGCTGCAGTCCTTCTGGCTGTTTTGTGATGCCAGTGTGCCCTTCTGCCCGGCATTGTGGACCTCCTCCTGGCCTCTTGGCTGGCATCCACAAGATCAGGCCCTGTCTAGGGCTGTGGCCTGCACTCTGTACCAGACACCATGAGGTAGGCGTGCTCTCTCCCTGTGGCACACCTTTTATCTAGACTGCATGTTTATTGAACTCTTTTCCACTGACTATCAGATTATACTTGCTATGCAGAACTGTATGCTGCCTTTGCCCTGGGAGACTTGTATGTTTTTATTTGTGCAACTGGCGGCCATCATGGTCTTACTGCTTTTATACTACTTGCTGCACTTCCCGTTACCATCTCTGTCGGCACTATTCCGTGCCTATTGGACTGAGCATCTTGCACTCTACTATCTTTATAGCCAGCTTCTACCTGATATGGTCTTTAACTCTGTCCTCTGGAGTGTACATACAGCATGCATAACGTCTGGTTAACTAGTTCTCTGTCACGGCTGCCTTGCCTGCACCAATGGCTTGATTCTGATACGTATGCCACCTACTACTGCAATAACATGTACGGCGCTATCAAAAACTAAAGACACGTAAGCTTAGAGAAGACTCTGCTGCTTAGCATACTCTGCCTTAATTAGTCAGTTCACACTGCAATTCTGGCCCAACAGAGGGAGGTTCTCCTCACAGTAGCACTACCTCACTCTCTACCTCTGATCAGCAACCTATGGCAGACTTTGGGACTACTGACTTAGACCTCACAGCTCCCTTTGTGAAAATCAAACAGTTGTTCTCCACTGAGCAGTGGCCAACTTTACTAAGTACATCCATGAGGTTCCAGCGTCTTGGAGGTGAAGGATGGAATGGATGAGGTTGCTGATGCCCTGGAGGAGGATAAAACCAGCCTCAATGATTATGCTCAGAAGTTTGAGGCCACAGAGTTAAAATTGGAGGACCTGGAAAATAGGTCCAGGAAAGCTAACATTCGCATCAGAGGAGTGTCAGAATCGATAACTACACTGTGCGAAACGGTTACCACACTGTTTACAGCCTTGTTTTCACAGGTTGATTGCACTCTGCTTCACATGGACCATGTACCGGGTATGGCCCCATCAGTACAGCTCTTTGCAGACCTGGCTCCGACCACTCTGGACAAACGTAGAACCCTGTATCCAATAACAAAACAATAAAGATTATGTCATTAGATAACTGTGGTAAGGCCTTCACAGCCTACGCCGCAACGGTTTCCAGGTGGCTGCCCCGCATCCTGCTGATCCTCTGCCTCAGAGACCATCACGCACCTGGCTGCCTAAACGCAAGAAACCGTCAAGCTCCGCTTGACCTTCATGCTCGACCGTGCCTCCTTGATGAGTATATGACCTTTTTTCCCTTTTCTCTTTGCAGGTTCTTCGGAATGGATTCTGATACTTGCCGTTGTTATTGCACTTGTTATCTCAGGTTTTAGGCCTTGGCCTTACATTACTACCTCTCACTGTTATTTAGTTAATGTTTTAAGGGGCGTTCATACTACTGTTGGTGACCATCAGTAGAGTCCGTTGCTATTGTCCGTTACAAGATTTTAGCATCAGACACTAGCTGAACCGTCAGAAATCTGTTAAAATTTCCATTAATTTCCATGGGTTTTTATATTGTGTCCGTTAGTGTCCGTTTGTGTCCGTTTACACCAAATCCGTCAGAAGTCCGTTTTTTTTTTTCCTCGGACAAAAAATCCTACATGCAGGACTTTTTGTCCGTTTTGAAAAAAATGGATTCTTGACGGACATCAAATGATAACACTGAAGTCTATGAGTAACGGCCTTATAACAGTCAGTAACTGATAGCCATCAGTTACTGTCCGTTATTTTATGTCCGTTTTTTTCCTGCGCATGCTCAGAAAGGAGAAACAAACAAACAAAAAAAAACGGACAGTGTTAAAAAACGGACACTAACTGATGCTAACTGAGGCTAATGTGTCCGTTTTTTTAACTGAAACATTAATTGGATCAGTTCAAAAAACGGACACATTAACATCAGTTAGTGTCCATTAATGTCTATTATGATAGGTGTCCGTTTTTTTTTTTTAACGGACACCTTCATAACGGACTCCAACGGTAGTGTGAACCCTGCCTTACTGTCCGTTATTTTATGTCCGTTTTTTTCTGCACATGCACAAGCAGAAACAAACAAAAAAAAACGGACAGTGTTAAAAAACAGACACTAACTAATGCTGACTGATGCTAACTGATGCTAATGAGTCCGTTTTTTTAACTGATCCATTATTTGGATCAGTTAAAAAAACAGACACATTAACATCAGTTAGTGTCCGTTAATTTCTGTTATGATAGGTGTCCGTTTTTTTGTTTTTTTTTAATGGACACCTTCATAACGGAATCCAACGGTAGTGTGAACCCTGCTTTAGGCCTTAGCACTGTTGAGTTCATATCCTTTTGTTTATTGTGCAGGTGATATTATTACTATTATTATTTCTTTATCCCAGGGCAGCCCCTGGATTGCTTTGTTAAATCATTTCATAGCCCATAGCTTACAGCACTTAACTTTTCCCCCTCTCCATTGAGGGTTCCCATGTTCCCCCTATGCCTTAGGTGTTACAGCGTTTGCTGCACTCCACTTAACCCCAGATTGCATGTCCTGGTTTTGAGTCTGTTGTTACTGTTAATGATATTTTCCTTTATAGTGCGGCCTACTCTCTGACTATGCTTATGGTAATATTGAGTTCTTGCCTGATCTCACCTATGATTGTTTGACCTGTATTGTCCTTTCCAACTGCTATATGCCTAGCCCCTTCTGACATCCACCCCATGTGTAAGATTAATTATTTCACATAATGTAAGGGAATTTAATTCCCCTCAGAAGCATCTGTTTTGCCAAGTTTTATCAATACAGGTTCTTGAAGGCCAGTCAATTAGGATATAACATGATTTTATTTAAAATAGTATAATGACAAATCAATTATGGTAAAATGATAGTATATAAGTGATATAATACATTGATTACAATTGATTGCGAGAAATAGTGTGATATTGCGTACACTTTTGTAAAATGCTAGATACAAAGATTAAGTATTTACAGCATCACTAGGAGCTTATCATCTGCCCAGAAACATCAACCATGCAAGCAACCGGTGAAGACAGAACTCCTGGGAAACAACACCATGAAGAGAATCCTCTAAAACACAGGTATAGAGCTTCTGTCTTTATCAGAGCCATTTGTTTGCATAAATTTGTGAAATAAACAAAATTACTAAGATATCAAAGCTTGTGCAAATTTTGTTGAATAACAGAGTTCATATAGCAATGAAAAATTCTGTTTAACCACTTCCATACCAGATATTTTACCCCTCTTCCAGTCCAGAAACATTTTCGGGTTTTTTGTATGTGCGGTTTTGAGGGCTGTAATATTTTTATCATTTGCGTTATTCAACTAATTTCTGCGTCTATATGTTACAACTGTGGCAGAGGGTTAGTTTTAGCTATCAATTTTAAAACTTGATCTCCCCATTACTACCTTTATTTTGTAATGCTCCTTTCCCCGGAAATAGAGGCATGCCAGGTTTCGCCTTCTCAATGATTTTCTCTGTGCCCGGGAGGTCTTCAACCAAGGATTACATCATTAGCACGCATGACCCGCCTCCCTCGGAGGCCTTCAGGGCCAATCAGGTCTTTCATTTTCTATGTTCTCTTACTCCACATAATCCAGAGATTTCACCCACTAGTTTTGAAAAACTTTCTCTATAGGATGACTGATAGAGATTCTCTTTTCTTTTATAGTTTACTGAATGCTCCCCTTTCTGAGATTAAATTGGACTTTATGGTAGCCTGGGAATGGGATCTAGAGACCACTCTGACTCCAGTTCAATGGATTGACTGTTGCATATTCATTATCAAAGGCAGCTGGCAGGTCACATTTATGGAACCCTCCTTGAAAATTCCTCACAGGACATATTTGGTTCCTTCTAGACTACACATCTTTTACCCTTCAGTCTCACCACTTTGTTTTCGAGGTTGTGATGCCTTAGGCAATACTTTGCATATTTGGTGGACCTGTCCTCTGGCCCTTCGCTTCTGGGTCTCTATTCATAGACTGGTGCTATGGTTTTTAGGACAGTCATTTCCAATGTCTGCCCCAGCATTTCTGCTTGGTCTTAAAAGCACTGTCCTCAGATATGCCATATATAAATTGCTCCAGTACATCCTACTGTTACTTTGACATAACTTTGGCTATGAGTAAAAAAAAAATATGTTTCATAATAAACTTATTCAACTTATTCAGTAGAGTGAAGAATTTGAGTTCAGTTTTTCTTTTTTTAATAAATTTGCAAAAATATCTACATTTCTGTTTTTTTTTCTGTCAAGATGGGGTGCTGAGTGTACATTAATGAGAAATAAAATGAACTTTTTTGCTTTTAGCAAATGGCTGCAATGAAACAAAGAGTGAAAAATTTAAGGGGGTCTGAATACTTTCCGTATCCACTGTAAGTGATTTATGTGGGTGTTTTTGCTTTGTTTCAGTTTAGATAAAAGAAACAGAGGGGTTATGGTGGGTAGAGAGGAAAAAGTGTGTGAAAGCTGCACATAGGAGATGGAGATTGAGAGAGACTGATGTGAATAGCATGCACTGGTGATATAGATGAGAGTGAGTGTAAACCTTGGAAGCCATTTGTAAAAGCTTGTTGTTTTGTGAGCAAGTTTAGTTGGTATACTTCCATTACTTACCCATCTAATTGCCATGTTTAACCGCACTTAGGATAATGAATGTTCCCGCATTAAAAATGCCCCTAATTTACAAAATACAACATTCCTGTACATGTTGTATTTGTATTTGTATCTGCTTATCTTATCTTTGCTGCTGTAACACACTGAATTTGCCCACTGTGGGACTATTAAAGGACTATATTATTATTATTATTATTATTATTATTATTATTAAACAATTAATCCAAAAACTTTGACACATGAGAGACAGAGCTATGTATAAACAAATAAACAAGAACATGGGATCTGGTGAGAAAGTACCATAAAATAACATAGGATCAAAAGACTGACACTAGTACTGATAAGAACACATGGATTTGGGAAAACTATAAACAAACTATAAACTGACATGAACTATAATTTAAGGATAAGGCATGATTGAATGCTAGAATAGGGTCCAATATACAAATAGTAAAGCAGAGTTGGTTTGAATATGTACTATTAAAAGTTACAAGGATAAGTTGAAACAGAGATGCACAGCAAGCAATCTTGGATGAAATATGTACCTGTGTGTAGAGAAGAAAAGTGGAGGTTAGATCCATGTTAACTCCCCGGCGCACATCCATGAGACCTCTAAGTAAAGGGGCACAATGTGACCCAGCCAAAATGTCCCTTTACTGGATCTTTGGATAAGTCAGTCTGTTACTGTAAAATTGAAAGTTGACTAGAGTGTGCCAGTCTGGAGCCTCGCATGTCCAGAAAGAAGATATCTCTTCTATCTCTTTATCAGGCTTCTCCAAGGCTGAATATCCACACTTTTGTTACAGGAATTTTCTACATCATGTTTGCTAACATAAAGCAGCACTGGGGCATGGTCAAAACTGCAGCATCTGATTTCCGTTTAACGTACTTTGTGGTAAGCCCTGTTTAAATAGAGGCAACAGTTTAAGTGAGGAATCTATAGTACTAGGGAAGAGGCATCACTGCATTTGGCAAATATTTCTGCACAATGGTCTGTTATCATCTGCTTAACACTAGAGATGGACAAACCTCTGAAGATTGATTTTGTTTCAGGTTTGGTTGGTTTGGTCCAAAGATGCATTTCAGGTTCAGTAAGTTTGTCACAAAGCAGAATTCATATTGGCTTAAAACATAGTATATGACACTGTCAGGGCTACTAAGACTCTATCTAGCTCATTTCTAGCTTTATAAGACAAACACAGCTAAAGTTATGTCAAGGTGACAGTGGCATGTATGCCCATAGGAAAAGAGATGGTAGGTAGTGGATAGTTTAACTACTAGTTTAACCACACACTGCACTGCCACTTTCTTTTATTCTTTTTAACATTTATAACGCTCCAAAAATGGCGTGTTGTGGGAGAAGGTGCTTGCCAGTGTTTTTTTATACACACATATTGGATATATGTGAAAAAACAATGGTTTTATATAAAAATTAGCCCATTTTGGGGACTTGTCAGTGCAACATGTATGCTATCTAATAGAAAATTGTGTGGCAGTGTACATAGTTGAGAAATGATAAAGAAGAAGTGCTTTTCCAAAATGGTGTTGGTATTGGAAGTGGTGAGGTTTTTTGTTTTATTTTGTTGTTATTATGCAATAGTGTCACAGTGGCAACCACAGAATTTGAAGAAAAAAAATGTGACACACTATCAATTTAAAAGTGATAAAGAGCCACCAAAAATGATCCCTATATTGGAGCAGATGCAGCACCAAAGAGTGACAATTACAGAATTTCAAGAAAGAAGTCAAGAATTTATATCAAGAAAAAGCCACCCAAATTGTACCATTGAGGTAGCAGATGTGACACTAAAATGGTGTTGGTATTGCAAAAAGCAGTGGCATGGTTTTTTGTTTTTTTAGGGGAACTTAGGAGATTTTTTTTTTATTATTCCAGCACTGTCGCCCCAAAAGTCTGGAACAGTAGAACATGATGGACCAGGCTGGTAGAGATATCTAGCAGAGGTGGTAGCAGTGGCAACATGAATGGCAACCCCCTTATTTTGGACCACCACATGATACATGACTCCCCATTTTTTTGGCCCACCACACGATACATGACCCCCTTTTTTTTGTCCCACCACACAGTATATGAACCCTTTTTTTCTGGCTCCCCACATGGTATATGACCACCTTTTTCTGGCCCACATGCTTTTTATGAACCCCCCCCCCCCCACAGTATATGGCCCCTTTTTTTTGCTACCCTCACAGTAAAATACCCCTTTCTTATGACCTACCCACAATATATGACCCCTTTTTTCCCCTCCACACAGTATCTGACCCCTTTTTATGGCCCCCACACAGTATCTGACCCCTTCTTATGGCCCCCAAACAGTATATGACCTCCTTTGTTTTATCCCCTTCACAGCATATGATTCCCCCCCTATTTAAAGCCCACCCGCAGTATATGACCCCCTTTTTTTACACACACCCCACGCAACGTAACAGACGATAATTTTTACCAACTGTCCAGGTCGCCTTCTGCTGCCACTTACAGGGTGCACTGTAACCAATGTTCTACAGCATCGTGACGTAAGTGTAGTGGTGCCTAGAGATGACAATGGAGGTCGGCCTGGACAGGACTGTGGACTGGTGAGCAAAAATTATCAGCCGCTGCTTATTGCAATAACACAATAAGTAGCAGCCAATTAAAAAACAAAATGCTGCCCCCCAGTTTATTCCATGAGGCGCCGCCTGAGGCCATCGCCTCAGGTCGTCTTATGGAAGATGTGTCCCTAGGTATAATACCCATCCACGTATAAGATACAGTTGCATATGTACAGACATGAATCCACAAAACTCACTCACGCCATTAGGATTCCCTCCATCACCACCACATCGCACAGTATAATGCCTCTCTATAGACCCCAAACAATATAGTTCCCCTCAGTGGCCCATCATACAGTCATATGGCCCTGCATGTATTATACTTTAAAGTGTCCCCCCAGACGTTAACCTATCCCACCTCCCCATAGCCCCTCAGACTTATTATATTGTCCAGGTTACCCCCACAGTTTTGTGCCCCCTCCACGTTGCCCCCACAGTTTCAAGTCAACCCTCCAGTTTGCTCCCACAGTTTCTTGTCCCCTTACCCCCAAGGTTACCCCCACAGTTTCACATCTCCCTCCAGATTTCCCTCACAGTTTCAAGTCACCCTCCTGGTTGCCTCCACAGTTTCATACCCCTCCCAGGTTGCCTCCACAGTTTCATGTCCCCCTAGGTTGCCCCCACAGTTTCATGCCCCCCTTCAGTTGCTCCCACTATATATATGTCAAACAAAGAAAAAAAAAAAATTTAATACTCACCTTGCCCTATTCCCCTATTCTCTCCTGTCTCTGGTCCTGGAGTCTTCAGGGAGCAGCAGGTGCGATGTAAGTCTCCACATCACACTTCCTGCTCCCAAGAAGCACAGACGGGTTGAATGGTGAAGCAGGGAGCTTCTCCATTTGTCTTCAACTGAGTTGGAGTTGTAGCAGCCAAGAAACACTGCCTGCGACAGCAAATGCAAAGGGGTACCCACTACTATAGGGCCCGGTGCAAATGCAGTGTTGGTCCTCTGGTTAAAGTGGACCTGAACAAGGTACATCTTAACAGTCAAGAATTCACAATGATAACCAGCAGGAGAGTAGCAGTCCTCTGATATGATCTGATCCTTTCCCTGATGAACCCTAAGGGGAAAGCTAGCCCTTGCACCCAAATATAGCTCCCACCTTTCCAGAGACAGTTCTATGTAAACTGTACAATTTTACCCTACCAGTCCCTGGAGATTCTTAGAGCATCTGAGCCATTCATCAGGGGACCATTTCAGATTAGTCACCAGGTAGGTATCTCTACTCAGTCTTAATTAACTGGAGTCAAAGTCCACAGTAGTGAATCTCTTGCATTAGCTGAAGTCAGAGCCCACAGTGGTGAGAGCTCTTAGACATATGGCATGTTTGCCCATTGTTCTGTCCCCACATGAAGGCGAATGAAGGTGTAACTGATAGTGGCTGTGTGACTTTCCTACCTTTGTATCCAAGCAGTGGAGCAGACCGGACCAGCAGGAGCTCAGGTTAGATGGATTCAAACGTAGACCAGATGATAGGAATCAACATGGGTTTATTTGACCCAAGAACAGTGACAAGCGATGACACAATACTGTAATGGCTTAGTAGTGGTATGATGCTGTCCTGTTGGTGTCTTTCCTGAGGCTAACTGCTCGTCAAAAACTGATGCCTTCACAAGCCCAAGGTGTCTAGTAAGTCCAGTCACACAGCTAAGAAAAACTAAAATGGCTGCAGGAAGTGTCATGGACCAAGGCTGCCTAAAACCACACCCAGACTGAAAAAACTTTAATTATAAGAACAAAGCGTGCGGCATGCAAATTCTCGCCAGCAGATGGCAGCAACAAAAACTGCATAGAAACAACATGAAAAGGAATAGGTAATACAAGACAGTTCACTAAAAAATATGAGGAGAACAGCACCCCCATATGTAGGGTTATCCGTCACCTTGCTTGTGGGCAGGAACTTGGTCTGATTAATGTGTATCAGTGCTTGAAGTTGGTGGGGTGAGCTTGGATTCTAGCATCTTCACAAACAGTGAAACAATAGGGAAATGAAACAAAAAATTGGCCCAGTGGGAGGGATTATTCCTCTCCTTCAGAATTACCATTATGTGGGTAAATGTTGTGTTCCTATACATATTGTGGTCCTCAATGAGGGTATTAAAAGTTTTTTGAAAGCCATCCAACAGGAATGAAGGGTATTGTTTGTAGTAACAGAGTGTCAGTCCAATAGGACTGGAGGATTTCTCTAGTGTACTATCTTTGATTGCCTGGGAAAGTTCCAGGAAATATATGGAATGTAAGTACCCATGAGTTGTGCCCAGAGGGCATTCACTAACATCCTGCTACGTTTGTCTGGCCAACCCAATTTTTTAGGTTTAGGGAATCCATCACCATCTCTAACTTGTGGTGCCTGACCAGGAAGAAATCTATCCTCGTGTATAGCGAATAAGTGGGAGAAAATAATGAATAATCCCACTCCTTGCACCAAACATTAAACAGTTGGTAAGTATGGAAGAGTCTCTTAAACCATGGATGGAAAGAGTGGTCCAGGTATTGGTTCCTCCTGCTTCATGAATTTTATTCAGGATGGAGCATAGGAATGGCCAAAAAGACATCTAGGAGGAGGTGGATTTTCACTCCGTCGTAGTCCATCAGGTTTGTCTCCCTTACACATAGTATTTTCCTTAAAGACATCCATCAGATGATGTCTTAAGGCATCTGGTGCCCAGGGCAGAAAGGAAAGATACCAACAACTGTAGCTTTTAGATCAACCAACTTTTAGGCAACCAGTGACCTCCAGTCCTCTGCAGATACGGACATTATTTCACCTACTCCTATTATTGATGTTATCTAGGTAAATTACAAGTATGCGCAGGACTGCTTACTGGGTATCTTATCTGGTAGTGATTTAGGTAACCCTGTTGTCTACTATGGAGACCAATGTTTCTAAATGGCGCAACTTGGAACTTAGATGATTTATAGATTTCTAACTTTTGCATCATAGTTTCAAAATAAGCTTTATCATGGACGTTCTCAAGGGTTGTTTGAGATTGTAGTAGAGGAGGGTACTGGCATGGCTGGGCTGCTGAAAGCTGCAACTTTGATGTTAAGTGGGAAGAGGACCTATCCAATCTGGGAGAAAAAGCGTACCTGGGGGGATCCTGGGATCTGATAGGACGTCAGTTTTAAAAAAGTAGATAATATCTTTCATTATGATACACCTACTGCATTGCTGATACTTGTTGTTATCATAAACCCTTCTCAATAATGTTGTATTGTCTTAAATTGGCTACCTACACCGTCTTAAAACAGTAATTTTAGAGTCTGTAATAGACTCACATGAGTACTGAACTGAAATCACAACAGTACTCCATAACAGGCTAAGTATGGTTCAGTAGAACCTGTGGGGCTCAGACAGCCATCTATTAAGAAGTCCATAAACCGTCTCTGTCCAACTTATTTACCTTCAATGTTCCCTTTCTGCTGCATTTTGTTTCTTTATCCTTGATGTAGCTTTTTGTCCTTTTTTCCATGTTGCTTTTCCTTATAACATGTTCCTTTTTGCTGCTTTTTTAAAGTTACTTTTCAGATGCAAATTTTCTAAAGTATTAACAAACTTTCATTTTTTTGAAAATACAGTTTAGTAAAAGTATTTTTATTTGTCTTAAACAAATGTTTCATTTATTTTGACAGTAGGTGAAAATACAACCAAAATAGATTTCCAAATAAATGCTCTTGGCTACAACAAAACATTCAGCTCACTTGTTTTTGCTGTTACCTAGTAAAGAATTCATTAATAGGTCTGAAACATCTGTTTGTACTAACATGTTTCTTAGATTTACAGTATTGTTTCAGTTTACAAAGTAAAGTTTTATCCAGGAGGGTTTATGAAGTATAGTCAATTAAAAGGACAGTTTATAGTTATTTTTTTACACAACATTAGATAAGTATGCAAAATGTAAAAAGTGTTTTTTCCTTATATATAATAATTGTTTATTGTTGCTGCCCTGCTTTATACACCATAGCAGAAACATCAGAACTCTTTTGTGTCCCGTGTCCAGTGCACTATACCACACTCATAATCGTTGATTATGTAGATAATCTGTTTTCCCTTAGTCTGAACAGCAGCACAATATGGGGGATCTCTGCCCTTGTGTGCTGGTAGGACAGGCGGAATTTTTAATTTACATAATTAATTAAGTGATACTCCCCTATAAGAGGCAAAGGAGACCTGCCTTCACTGTGTTAGTTATAAAGAATAAAAGAAAAAAACAACAATCCTTCCTAAAGGGGGGAAAGCTTGTGCTACTGTTAGGACTAAGGGAAAACAGATTATCTACATAATAAACTATTCCCCTTACGTCCAACAGCAGCACAATATGGGGATGTAGCAAGTAGATCCCCTAGAGAGGGTTCTCACTCACTACAGTACCGTATGAATCTCCAAAGGCAGTAGCCTCTGAACTACGGACATGTAACTGATAGTGTTTAACAAAGGTTAGTTGGTGGTGACCAAAAACGGCTGCAAAAACTGCTCAAAAAGCAAGACCGACTCTCAACCCAGGAGGCCGACTCAGCCCTTTGATACACTCGGGCATTAACCCGAGCAAAAGAAATGTAAATTATTTTCCAATCTTCTGACTGACTATGTACATAGAAGATAATTTTTGGAGACACCATACTATATCCAGAGTATGGAGTTTTCCCCCTTCCTTGGGGGAAGGAGCTGGGAAAGAAAACTGGTAAGGAGACCACCTGGTTAATATTAGCTCAAGAGGGCACCTTAGGGTTAAACCTAGGAAGAAATCTGAGCTGGATCCTAATGAAAAAAATATGTTGCTCTTGAGAAAAAAAAAACTGCAACTCTCCTATTCTTTTAGCTGAGGTGATAGCTAGCAAAAAGTTGGTTTGCAAGCCAGAAACTTAAGATCCACCTTCTCAAATGGTTCCAATGGTAGGCCGCAAAGACCAGAAAGAACTGTGGATAAATCCCAGAGTGGAACGGGAGCTGCAACCACTTACTTAAGTCTCATAGCACCCTTAAGAAATTCTAGGAATTAAGGGGTTCTGAGACAATCTTTTGCTTAAGTAGGTGGATAGGGCTGAAACCTGTACCTTCAATGTGGCACGGAAAAATCCGTTATCCAAGCGGTCCTGAAGAAAATTTTGAATCATTCTCGTGGAAGGATTCGAACTATTCACTTCCTGTCTGGAGAACCACTCTTTGAAGACATTACCTATCCTTAGGTATCCTTTATTGGTGGATTCTGCTCTTGCGCAGAAAAAAGGTCTTCAGGACGACTTCTGACAGTCCTCTAGGGACTGAGCAACCTTCAGGCTGTCAGGTTGAATCTCCTCAGATCCTGGCATTTCTGAGTTGCTTGGGAAACCAGGTTCTGGATTGGGGGAAGCCTCTAATAGATCCCTCGACTCATGAGTTGGGAACACCAAGTTCTTTTTGGTTATCACAGAGGCTTGGTCCTGTCTGACTTTCATCAATACCCTTTGTATCATGGAAAGTGGAGGGAAGATATACGCCAGCCTGACCCTCCAAGGGATGGATAGGGCATCCACTGCCAAGGGATAGTCCTCCTGATGCAGTGAGCAGAACGTCTCTACCTTGGCATTGAGTCTGGTCACCATAGGGTCTACTTTTGGAAAACCCCACTTCAGGGTGATCTGGTGGAACACTCTTGATTGAGAGACCATTTTCCTGATGCAGTAAGACCCCGACTCAATTGATCCGCTACTATGTTCAAGGAGCCCTTGATGTGAACTGCGGAGAGATGGGTCAGATCTTTCTCTGCCCAGGCGAAATCAGACCTACCTCCCTGAGGAGGGAGAATTATCTGGTGCCTTCTTGTTTATTACGGTCACCAAGTTGACGGACCGGATCTTGACAGCTCTTCCTCTGAGAGGAGAAGAATGGAGGAGTTCCAGGTAAACTGCTCTGAGTTCCCTCCAGATGGATGATGTCATCCTTTCTAGCTTGCTCCAGACTCCTTGTACGGTTTTCTCTTACAGATGGGCTCCTCATCCTGAAAAGGATGCATCGGTCAACAGGGTCCAAAGAGGTTGGACCGTGGACATCCGACTTTCAGATGTATCACCAATTTAGAGAAACATGAGTTCTGGGAGAAAGTCTGATCCTCTTGTCAAGACTCGGAGGCCCATGATTTCAGACCCCTGGTACTTCCGACTGGAGGGGACGCATATGCCATAAAGTCCAAGGGACTGAATTGGCTAAGGCTGACATGAGGCCAGGACTCTCATAATTGTTCTGATGAACATCCTACACGTCTTGAGAAGATATTATTATTTATTATAGTAACCTGTATAGAGTCATCAAATTCCGCAGCGCTTTCACGGACATTGACAGATATAGGGCACTGTCCCATATAGGACTTACAATCTACCTTCCCTATCAGTATGTCTTAAAAGTGTTGGAGGAATCCGGAGACCCTGGAGGAAACCCACGCAAACATGGGGTGAAAATACAGTCTCCTTGCAGATGCTGTCCTTGGCAGGATATGAGCCCAAGGCTGCAGTGCTAACCACTGAGCCACTGTGCCCAAAGTGCTCTGATTATCTTTTCTCTCCTTATCGGAGTTAAAGAAATTTCTAGGCAGACAGAGTCAGACTGAACATCAGAAACTTCTTCCGAGTGGAAGGAATCACCTCTGACTTCTCCCGGTTATTAGCCTAGATGCTGGAAAAAAGACACAGTTGTCTGCAGGTGCTGGAGCAGGATGGTTTCTGACTAGGCTTTTACTAGCCAGTCATCCACATATGGCACTATGAACAAACCCTGAAGTCTGAGTACAGTTGTTACTGGAGCCACCACCTAATTAAAGGTGTGGGGAGCCGAGGAAATGCCGAAGGGCAGGGTTGCAAACTGGAAATGTCACCTGTGGGCGGCAATCGATACACAATTCTGAGATACCTTCTGTGAGGAGGATACCTGGAACTTGTAAGTACGCATCCTTTAGGTGGAGAGTGAAAAGAACATTGCTTTGCAGAAAAGAGGTGACCAACTTCCTGGTGTCCCTTTTAAAACGCTCTTCCTTATGAAGAGACTTAGATATATTAGGACTATAACATATATTGGTAGCGGAAAGTCTAGAGAGTAAACACCAAACCTTCTTCTGAGGGGGGACCTTTCCCAAGGCCCCCTTGCCCAGGTATTCCAGGATGGAATTTTCCAGTATAACCTGCTCCAGTGCAGAAAGAAAATGGGTTGCAAAGAATCTGTCTTGTGGCGGGCGAAGAAATCGTCCACAAAATCCCGCTGTACTTATCTGCAAGACCAAAGTTCTTGGATCTTCTCCTGCCAGAAGGGAAGAAAAAATGGGAGAGGCATCCCCCAACAGGAGTACTTGCCACCACAGGAGGTGAAAGGGTGACAAAGCCAGGCTTCTTTTCTGTCCCCTTCCTTGTGGAACCTATGTCCCGCCCCTTTGGACTGATATCTAGCACGCCTCTGATATTGGAACGTAGATTGAGGCGGCTGCTGATAACTTCTGCCCCGACCAGAAGGTCCTGCTTTCCCCTTAAAAGACTGCGGAAGGCACTTATCCTTTTAATCACAAGACCTTCCAAGATGTCGTCCAGGACTTTGCTAAAAATGTTTACCCAGCTCAAGGGTAGGGAGCATACGTTTACTTGGACGCATTGTCCGCTCCCCAAGGTTTCAACCATAATGGGCTTCTAGCAGCTGTAGAGAAGGCCCTAGATTTGGCAGCCATCTTGACCTGGTATATGGAAACTTCTGCTAGATAATCTATTTGCTACTTCATTGGAGGCAATGTCCACAGAAGCCTGAGCAGAGGCTGAGGATTGTCAAAGCTTTATCCAGTGTCACGTCCACTTGGAAGGCCCTAGGCCCCCTATAGGTGGAACTAGAGGCTTCCCCAAGTTCAATATCACGGTCGCTGACCAGATGGACTTCAGCAGCCTAGGCTTCCTTACCAAGAGGCCTGCTGGAATTTTGCGAAGTGTCTTCATCACACGAGTGCATCACATAGAGTATGTCAAATTCCTCTTCTGATGGAACTGACTGAGGATGTCTCTCATTACGAAGCTTCTTAGAGATCTGAGAAATCGAGTTCCGGATTTCTATCGTGTTCCTTGACCCACACAATTATGTCACGAATAGATGGAATCTCAGATGGGGTCCCCCGGCATTGGAGAAAGCGAGTGTAATAGTGCGGTGACCAGATGGAAGGCAACGCTGCAGTTGGGATTGCGGGGGTGCAAACAGCGCAGACTTGTCACGGTCTCTGGGCACGAGGGCGCAGCGCTGGTGCTGTCCCACGTTACCACCACTGGTACCGGTGATGAGGGGGCTGCACAAATGTTGGTGGGGATTGTTCCCCCGGGGCGCTTCCCTTATACTGTGCCGACTGGTGGTGTTTGGGGCGCCCTGATGTTGTCGGTGCAGAGTCAGACACAGAAACGGTTGTAAAGTTGAACTTTTACTTCCATGGGTGTGGAGGCACAAATGCTTAAACAGTTTCTTCAATACAAAACAACGGGGTACGCCTGGTGACACAGCAAAGTCCTGGGGTGCAGGGTAGACTTGATGAAAGGTGTTCCTAGCCCCTTATACTTCAGTGTTACAGCCCTAAGGTGCGTCTGGGTTCCTATTTGGCTCATAGGAGGATGCCCACCATGATACTAGTACATAATATTCCCCACTCACGTTATGTGGTCCTGATAGCTCAGAGTTTCGGGGTGCAATAGTCAGGGTGGCAGGATATTCCACAGGTCTGGCCTTGGCCCCTGGATCCTGTGATACTTGCTATGGAGCACGTGTTCCAGAATGTTCTCTCCACAGTCTCATGCTGACAAGATAATGATGCTTGACTTCCTTCAGGGCGATGGCTAGGCAGACAGGGGACAGGATCTTCTGAATAGCTGGAGTATGTCAGCTCTCCAACCTTCCTGGGCCTGTCTAGGACTTGAGATTCCTGCACTAAACTCACTGCTTTCTTCACAGGACATCACACTTATCTCCTCACCTCCTCCTCCTAACACTCCACACTTCTAACTCCTCACACGCAGGACCTTCCTGCAGGGGTGTTACCATGGGGACCCAGTGATCAGCTGACTCCTCCCCTTTTCCCAGGCGATGTCCTCCCATTGGACATTTGGTTACTATTCAATCCTATGGGAGGTGTAATGCATGTGTGAGGCTCACTAGGTGGTGCTGTGTTGTGTGAGACTCAGGACCCCCTGCTATGTCACACAGGCTATGAAGCAACAGGAAATAATACAATGCACAGAGATCACCCTCAGCCCAGCCATAGCCAGCTCTGGGATGCCACATACTCCCCCTCTTTCACTGAGCCGACCTCGGCGACGGGCTGGGGTGAAGGTGAGAAATGTAACATAACATTAATAAATACGAATAAAGTGCAAATGTCACTAACAGTTTAGAAAAATATAATACTTAGAAACTTGAGGTAAGACCTCCCGGCATAGTCCTGGAATGTCCATGAGAAGTCTGAAGGGTAACGGAAAGATAATTAAACTCAGACTTATGGAACCTTTTGGCGGTACCATCAGACAGTCCATATAGAAACAACAGTAGTGCAAATGGGTCCAGAGGCTCTCTGGCACAAATTTCGTGAGTGTCCATTATCATGAGAGTCTCTCTGAGAAACAATAAACAGTCCTTTCTGTAAGGAAGAGTAGGCACTCTAGCACGAATGTCCATACCGCAATGGGGTAACAGAACTTCCTTGGCTCGGTGAGCCAGGCACTATGGCTTGGATTGTTGCATATAAATGTAAATACTATATTACATGGCAAGATATTATATATATACTGTATATACACACAGGAAAAACATTAATGTAATCAGAGCAGGAATAACATATATACAGAAGCAGAGACAGTTAACCTCTTTTACCCAAGGACAGCCATGGCATCACTATAGCGTGTTGGAGGTACGCCTTTTGTGGTACGCTCAGAACGCCTAAGTGGAACGAGATTTGAATCAGGAACAGAGTCACTGAAATCAATTAAATCATCTGTCGAAGGGTTCTCTTGCACTAGAGCAATTGGTGGATAACAGCTAAATGGTAGTAGTTTAGGCGCCCACATAAGCTCAGTTAACGTTGGGGGTCTCTCTTTCACTTCAGAAGGTGACAAGATCTCCGTACTCATTGTCTCAGCTGGGGGCACCTCTGTGGGTAGTCCTTCTTTAAGGCACAGCTTCAGACGGTTTCGGTGTACTACTTGGGGCTGTCTCCCAGGTTTAGAGATCTCATACACGTCGGATTCAGGATATGGTATGGAGATGACACTGTATGGTTCTTTCTCCCAGAATGGATCCAATTTCCCATTCCGATGGTTATTCCTTAACCATACACGGTCGCCAACTTTCAGGGGCGCTGCATGGGCGTGATGGTTGTAATCCTCCTGTTGTCTCCTACGAACCTCATCCATGCGCGTTTCAACTATCTCTTTAGCTTCCTCCATACGTCGGCGGTGTTCAACAACCCAGTCTGTTATGGGTAGTGGATTGATGGTGTCAGGGACCTTCACACCAAGGGTTAAGTCTGAAGGAAGTTGACCTTGTCTTCCAAACATTAGATAAAATGGTGCATATCCCGTAGATGTTTGGGGTGTGTTGTTGTAAATATAGGCCAAGTCCTTGATACGCTCAGGCCACTCAACACCAGGTGTAACTGCGGCTGTTCTTAGCATGCCGATGATCACTTGATTTGCCTTCTCGCACATACCATTCCCTTGAGGGTGATACGCTGTGGTTCGCAACTTCTTGCAGTCTTGGAACTGACACAGCTCACGGAACAATTGGGATTCAAACACCGATCCACGGTCGGTGAGGATATGCTCAGGACAACCGTAATGGCGGACAAACTCTGCGTAGAAGGTCTCAGCCGTAGTTCTTGCTGTAAGATCTCTGACAGGCACGATGACAAGGAACTTGGAGTAATGATCCACCATTGTCAGAGCGTAGCTGTAGCCGGAACGTGTGGGACCCAACTTCACATGGTCCAGAGCAACAATTTCACACGGCTTTTGAGTCTTAATTGGATGTAGAGGGGCCTTCCGATCTCTTCGACCTTCCTTGGTGATACTACAGGCGGGACACTCTCGGCACCAACTCTCAATGTCACTCCTCATCCCAACCCAATAGAAGCGACGACGGATGGTAGCTTCGGTCTTTTGTACCCCGAAGTGACCGGATCTGTCATGATACGCCTCAAGTATCATCTGTGCGTCTCTTCTTGGTACGAGGATCTGATGAAGCCTTTCACCTGTGACAGGATCAAGAGTGTTTCTAAGTAGAAGGCCTCGTTGGACAAACAGGCGCTTCCTCTGTCGCCAAAGGCGTTTTAATTCCACGTCATGAAGACCTCTCTTTACACGGGTTGGTATTCTTCCTGTAAGCAGGAAATCTGACAATTCTACTAAAACTCTGCTCTCTTCTTGGAACGTTTTCCACAGAGATGGCTCCTGGAGGGATTCGGCAGCTGTTTTCGCCAGAGATTCTCCTTCTACAGGGACACCAATAGCAACCTGTTGGGCAAACTTGTTGTAGAATGGTGGCATCTCCACCTCTTCCCAGATGTCTTCTCGGGGTGGTTCTTCTCCCACAGGCAACCTTGAGAGTGCATCAGCGTTAGCGTTGGACTTGCCACTGCGATACTTGACAGAGAACTTGTAATTCGCGAGTCTTGAGGCCCACCGTTGTTCAAGGGCTCCCAGTTGAGCAGTGTCCAGATGCGCCAACGGATTGTTATCTGTGTACACGGTAAAGGGTGTGGCAGCCAGGTAGTCTTTAAACTTCTCTGTCACGGCCCAGACAAGCGCCAGAAGTTCGAGTTTGAAAGAACTATAGTTCTGGTCGTTCTTCTCCGCGCCTCTCAGACTCCTGCTGGCGTAGGAGATGACTCGCTCTTTGTTGTCCTGAACCTGGGACAACACTGCACCCAAACCTTGGTGACTTGCATCTGTGTACAAGCGGAATGGCTGACTGTAGTTGGGATAGGCTAGAATTGGTGGTTGCGTCAGAAGTGCTTTAAGCGCTTGAAAGGCTTCCTCTTGACGCGCTGTCCAGTCTACCGGAAGCTTTCGGTTGTAGTTTTCTCTGGGACAACCGCGCAACAACTCATTCAGAGGCTCGGCTACTTGGGCAAAGTGTGGTATGAAACGCCGGTAGTAACCTGCGAATCCAAGGAAGCTTCGGACTTCTTTGACGGTAGTTGGTCTTCGCCAGTTCTGGACTGCAGTGATCTTTTCAGGATCAGGTTGGACGCCTTGTGCGCTCACGACATGCCCAAGGTAGTGAACTTGGGGTTTCAACAGGTAGCACTTGGAGGGCTTCAACTTTAGGCCGTGCTGTATAAGTACCTTGAATACCTCGGACAGGTGACGAAGGTGTTCTTGGTATGTCCGGGAGAATACAATAACATCGTCCAGGTACAGTAGCACACTCTGGAAATTCTCATGGCCGAGGCACCTCTCCATAAGCCTTTGGAATGTGGCTGGGGCATTACATAGCCCAAATGGCATACTATTGAATTCAAAGAGTCCCATCGGGGTCGTAAACGCAGTCTTTTCACGATCTTCAGGCGCCATAGGGACTTGCCAGTATCCACTGGTTAAGTCCAGGGTCGAGAAACAGGTAGCTGATCCCAAAGCCGTTAGAGATTCCTCAATCCGCGGCAATGGGTATGCGTCTTTGTGCGTGACGTTGTTGAGTTTACGATAGTCCACACAAAATCGTAGGGTTCCGTCTTTCTTCTTGACAAGGACTAGCGGGGCTGCCCAGGGGCTGTTACTCTCCCGGATGACATCAGCATCTCGCATCTCTTGGATCAACTTTTTCACCGGTTGGTACATCGCGGGTGGTATTGGACGGTGACGCTCCTTGATTGGATGGTGGTCGCCAGTCAGAATGCGATGTTGTATGGTCGTGGTCTTACCAAAGTCCAATGGGTGTTTGCTGAATGCCTGTTGGTACCGCTTGGTCACATTGCGAACCCCATTGATGTGCTCTATAGGGGTATTGGCGTCTCCCACGTTCAATTCATCCCACCAGGACTTCGTGGCTCCATTCTGAATGTTCTCAGCAGCTTGGGTGGAACGCTGTGTGGCGGTAGAATCACCAGAGAGAATGTCTTCTGGTGCTAACCGGTGTAGCAGGGCCACAGAGTGGAACTTGTGGAGGTTCACTGGAGCATCGCCCAAGTTGACTAAGCGGACAGGAACACGTCCATTGGAAACTGTGACAAGGCTGCGGGCAGCCATGACAAGTGGTTGGCCATCTATCTGTATGGGTTGTAGCAAGGCCTCGTAGTCCTGATTTTCTATGCCCGGACGGGCACGGCACCACACCATAGTTTCTGTTCCAGGCTGTAGGGTTACTGGACGGGTATCTTGGATCCGGACTCGACCAATTTCACCTTGTTTGTTGGCGAACTTGTGCTGGGCATTGAGTACACGAATGGCCCGCTGAATGGTCTGCTGGTCACTGGGAGAAGCTGTAAGGAGAGAGGCATGCAAGGCATCCAACACTTCTGCAAAGCAATGGCGTAAAACATTCATGCCTAATATTACAACTGCAAACCTATCATCCTCTACATCAGTGACAATTACACCCTGTCTAGGCAGTTTCAAGTCCCCAATCTGGATAGTGGGTTCCCAATAACCCTGCCGTGGTATGGGCTGTCCATTGCTGGCACACAGATTTATCCATGTGTCAGGTGTTCTATTCAACACACCTAACTTCCAATGTTCAAGGAACACCTGCTTGCGCAGGGTTGTTACCTGAGATCCAGTGTCCACCAACGCTGTCAGAGGGACGCCGTTCACCCGGATTGTGATGTGTGGGCAGGCTGAGACGAAGCGTGACAATGGCACTGAAGATTCACCTGGGCCCTTCTTCTTTCCTCCCGAGGGGCGGCCCGCTGCCTCGGGGGTGGCCCGTTTACCTGAAAACACTGAGGCCTGGTGTGTCCATATCTATGGCAATAGGTACAGTATGGCCTCTCACTCTGCGGAGGTTTCACTGAAGACGGACGTCTGGGTGGCGACTCAGGTGAGATGTTGAGACTTCGCAAAGGATCACTGGACGATGAAGACGGCTGGGTCAGACGATCTAGACGGACGGTGATCTGTTCCATGGCACGGGTCAGATGATCCACTCGGGCCAGAAGGTCATCTCTGGGGTCTGCTGGTGTAGTCTGCGCAGTTTGGGCAGCAGGTGAGGTACCCAGAGGTAGTGGCAGGACAACTGGAGCAATGCTTGTTGAGGGTCCAGGTGAGGGAGCACAGATGACTGGGCTCGGCTGGGGCTGCTCCTGTCCCAAGACCTGGATGGCAAGGGCCTTGAAGTCAGCAAACGTGATGCTGGGATGTTGTGCAGCAAGCATTCGCAACTGACTCTGGAGCAATGTGGTACCCGCCCCTTCTATGAAGCGGTCAAGCAAGATTTTATCAGAGTCCACATTTTCACGTGGATCCACTTGCACCACAGCTCTGAACGCCTCTTGGAGGGATAAAGCATAGTCCCGCAGGGTCTCACCAGGTAGTTGTCGTCTGGAAAAGAAGCGCATCTTTACCTCGGAGACAGATCGCACGTCAAAGTTCACCTGGAGTTTGTCCAGAATTTGCCCAGGGGTTCTTTTGTCAGAGGCAGGCCAGGATTTGACCTCCCTAGCTGCAGCACCCTCAAGCTGGCCCAGCAGGATCTGTATCTGCTGTTCTGTATTCAGAGGATAGAACTGGAAGAGAGACAGCATCTTCTCACGAAAGTCCCTGAGGGTATGCGCCTCCCCTTTGTAGCACGGCAGCCATGGTGCGCCAGGGTAAAATGGCATGGAGAATGGTAGGCTGCTCGCCATGGGCACTGCTGGATCACTAGAAACAGATGGCACAATGTCACTTTGCTCAGTCATGTTGTTTGCAGGTATGACTGGAATTAGGTCGCCGTCTCTTTAAGAAACTCAATTGCTTGCTGGCAGGGAATGGAGACTACAACTTGGAATGCTGTCCCTTTAAGAATGCTGTAGCTATTAACAGAGTCACTGTGATGCAGGCTGACAGTGTGCTCCCCCTCTTTAATGGTGGCACTCCCCACGGACACGGAAAACACTCGCTGGGGCCGTGGGAGGACTGAAGACAAGGACAGGGAGGCACAGTACTCACTGACAGCAACTGCAGTGTGGACCAGAGATCAGCGGTGCACAGCAGGGACGGTGATGCGGCACCGGAGAGTCAGAAATGGCGCTGGCACGTTCGCCTTTCACTTTCTTGTATGGGCTCTGGAGCATTGTGTTCAGCATTCTGGGCTCTCCTAAGATGGCGGCAGATGGGTCTCCTGGCCTCATGGGCAGTGCTAAAAATCTCCCGCACTTTTGCAAGGTACAGTTAACCCTTTGTGGGCGTTCTTACACAGCGATGTGGCGCAGCAAACAAGTCCTGGGCGTTTTAACTCTTCCAGGGCTGTAACACACTGAGAGGACAGTCTTTAGGGCTTACTTCAGGGGTATAGGGCTCCCCCTCTTTGTGGCAAGCACTCTCAGGGAATAAACTTGATCTTAGCAAAGTCCACAATAAAGACCAATGCTCTGGAGACAATTTGGCGCACTTTTCGTGGCAACTTTCTCAAAATGGCACACACCCGTATCCTGTTCGTGACGCCAGTTTTTCTTGCGGTGACCAGATGGAAGGCAACGCTGCAGTTGGGATTGCGGGGGTGCAAACAGCGCAGACTTGTCACGGTCTCTGGGCACGAGGGCGCAGCGCTGGTGCTGTCCCACGTTACCACCACTGGTACCGGTGATGAGGGGGCTGCACAAATGTTGGTGGGGATTGTTCCCCCGGGGCGCTTCCCCTATACTGTGCCGACTGGTGGTGTTTGGGGCGCCCTGATGTTGTCGGTGCAGAGTCAGACACAGAAACGGTTGTAAAGTTGAACTTTTACTTCCATGGGTGTGGAGGCACAAATGCTTAAACAGTTTCTTCAATACAAAACAACGGGGTACGCCTGGTGACACAGCAAAGTCCTGGGGTGCAGGGTAGACTTGATGAAAGGTGTTCCTAGCCCCTTATACTTCAGTGTTACAGCCCTAAGGTGCGTCTGGGTTCCTATTTGGCTCATAGGAGGATGCCCACCATGATACTAGTACATAATATTCCCCACTCACGTTATGTGGTCCTGATAGCTCAGAGTTTCGGGGTGCAATAGTCAGGGTGGCAGGATATTCCACAGGTCTGGCCTTGGCCCCTGGATCCTGTGATACTTGCTATGGAGCACGTGTTCCAGAATGTTCTCTCCACAGTCTCATGCTGACAAGATAATGATGCTTGACTTCCTTCAGGGCGATGGCTAGGCAGACAGGGGACAGGATCTTCTGAATAGCTGGAGTATGTCAGCTCTCCAACCTTCCTGGGCCTGTCTAGGACTTGAGATTCCTGCACTAAACTCACTGCTTTCTTCACAGGACATCACACTTATCTCCTCACCTCCTCCTCCTAACACTCCACACTTCTAACTCCTCACACGCAGGACCTTCCTGCAGGGGTGTTACCATGGGGACCCAGTGATCAGCTGACTCCTCCCCTTTTCCCAGGCGATGTCCTCCCATTGGACATTTGGTTACTATTCAATCCTATGGGAGGTGTAATGCATGTGTGAGGCTCACTAGGTGGTGCTGTGTTGTGTGAGACTCAGGACCCCCTGCTATGTCACACAGGTTATGAAGCAACAGGAAATAATACAATGCACAGAGATCACCCTCAGCCCAGCCATAGCCAGCTCTGGGATGCCACAATAGTACCATCAGGCAGAGGGATGTCGCACTCTGTATAAGCGAAATGTTTCAGCTTAGAGGACCTTTCCCTCATTGAATCGCCGCTGCCACTGAAGCAGCTATTTTTTCAGAACAGTATCAAACAAAAGCGTATAGCCTATCAAAGAGACAAACATAGGAAGAAGGTTTAAATAAGTATATACACAAACTTTTTAAGAGACTCTTAACAATGGTGTCTTTAATACCGCACAGCAGTAAAAGAGAATGGCCTAAACTAGTTCGGCGACGCAATCCAGCGCTACTGGGAGAAGGCTGCAGAAGTGCCGCAACCCAGTCGGATGAGACCAGAGGATGGGAGTAGTAGTGGCGGATGCTGTGCCACCTAGCAGGCTGAGCACGCTCCCAAACATCTCCAGTCCCACTCCTAGGCCGGACAAGGTCGAGGGGGGTCCTGCAGCACTACCGGATGGTGGTGGTAGTTGTTCTTTTCCCCCGGGGCACTTCCAGTTGAAGAGGGGGATCTCTCCTACCTGAGCCGGTGTGGTGTTGGTCGGAAAAGCCCTGATGGTAAAGCAGGCACAACTCAGGATTCAGCATTGCAGGTAAACCAAACGGCCGTTTATTAAGGCAACTGGAACAATGGGTTAACAGCAGCTTCCAGATGGGGGTAGTAGTCCTACAGTATCCAAACCCCAGCCTTGGTTCTAGGAGGCCTGACAAAGTACTGGATGCCTGAAGACTAGGCCCAAAGCAATCCTCCTGAAGATTGTGATGGCTAGCCGTTGGCCTCAGTGCAGCTTGTGGGGGCAGGAAACCTCTGCACACCCTTACTCTTCCACTGCTCACACTAGACTAACTGCTCTCAGACCAAGGGTTACCGTGGAGACGGAGTCTCCCACAACCCCGCCCAGTGGCCTGTGATAGGCCAGGGCTAAACCAAGGCTAGACTTGAACACTGCAGGGAAGAAATAACAGGGAAAGCTGCAAACAGTGACACTTAACACAGAACAGAACTTACAGAAATAAAACCCAGAGGCACACAAGACAAACACATAAAAGCAGTAGCTGTAAGGGAATCACTAGAGGAGTGATTCCCCAGTAGCTGCTGGAGAACTTAGGGGGAGGGGCACAACAAGACAGTGGACCCTAAGCTGAATCCCCCCCACTGTCCCTGGCTAACTTGCCCGATCTGTCCTAGGTGACAGCCAGCAACTAGTCGACAGTCCCTCCTTATAATAAGTGATAACACAGAACGCAGAAAAGACTCACAACAACAAAGGGAGGTCAGCTAGCCAAGGGGTCGGTAACAATCGAGCAATGCAGTACAGAATCAAAATCCAAGAGAATAGTCAAAGGTAAGCCAGTGGTCAGAAAATCAGAAGAGCAGGTAACAAGGAGTATAGCCAGTAAGCGAAATGCAATAGCAGGCACCAATGGGAAAGTGAGCAAACAATAAATAGGGAGAAAGAACCCGCCCCAGACTTGACAGGAGGATAGGCTGTCAATCACAAAGGCAGGACTAAAGTTAACTGTTAGTGGAGCAGGGGGAGAGCAAGTTGAAGGAGAAAGGCGTGGTGGAAAATCAATTAAGGAGGTGAGGGAATAGGACAGTGTTCAGACAATACAAGAAAAACTCAAAGGAAAGAATCACAACCGGGCAGCGTGCACCCGGAGGACGGCGCCAAAGCCCGGACAGGCAAGGACGTTACAGTAGCACTCTGGGATGCTGCAGAAGTGTAACAGAAAAAAAGGGTCCATGAAAACAGGACCTGCAAAAAAGGTTCCGGAACCTGAAGTGACAAAATCACTTCCCCTGGCTTAAAAAAGCTTTCTCTTCCTCTTCACTTTGATTCCACTGCTATAGGAATTGTGGTGTGTCTTTGTAGCAGACTGGAATAGAACCATAACTGCAAGAGAAAGGCAGTGTAGGAAACTTGTGTCTGAGACGCTGTGATCAGTTGAGACTGAGTGCAAACACCTGAAGCAAAGCTCTGCTGAAGAGCTCAGCCAGGCCAGGAGATGCATAGAGATTTATTTTAACCTTCCAAGTTCAGAACAGACACATGCTCAATTTTAAAGCACCATGGAATTAATGGTGCTGTATAAATAAACAATAATAATAACAATACCATACTGAATGCACAGCCTGCCCAGCCAACAACATCTCAGCCTGAGATCAGACAAGGGCAGGCACACCCAGCCCAGAATGGCCACAGACAGAGAGCACAGCAGGGAGAAACAAGAAAACCTCAGGAGTAAAAGCTCCCAAGGAAAAAAAAGAACAGCTGAAAGAGGAGAAAAAACTTACAAACATGTAGTTAACCCCCCAAATCCTTAGGAAAAAATGAGAGAACAAAGATCCTCCCTCCACCTGTCCAACAAACAGGACAGAAAAAAACACAGTGAAGGGAGGTCTCCTTTGCCTCTTATAGGGAAGTATCACTTAATTAATTATGTAAAATAAAAATTCCGCCTGTCCTACCAGCACACAGGGGCAGAGATACCCCATATTGTGCTGCTGTTGGACGTAAGGATAATATATCTTTCCTCAACTGACTTTATTGTGCTGGGACAGCTTACTGCACACAAATAATGGAAAAGTTCTGACCACACTACAAAATAGCTTACTTTTTATATTTTGGCCACAGAGTGAAAACTAAGTGTGATGAAAGAACCCACTTGTATATGTCTTTTATGAATTGTATTGTTTATGTACTGTATGTATACTCTGTATATTATATTGTTCTGCGGTCTGACAGCACGCTCTTTGAAGGCCTACACGACAGGGCAATTTTATGGCTTTAACCATACTTATGCGCAAATTTAGCTCCACCCACTTCTACATTGACTCCGCCCATTCTCATCCATTTTTCCATTAATGTCTATGGCTAACTGAAAGTAACGGGCGGTCGTCCATTATACTGTTGGGTTTTTTCTGCGTATGCTCAAAAAGAAGAACAAAAAATAAGCAAAAACAGAGAGTCTAAAAAACGGACACATTAAGATCAGTTACGGTCTGTTATGATAGGTGTCCATTTTTTTTTTACAGACCCTATCAGAACAGACATACAACAGTAGTGTGAACGCCCCCTAAGGGAGCAGTAAACATGAAGTATTATTTAGGATAAGTAAAAGTCAGAAATGTCTGTACCTATTGATGCACTGAAATGATTCTTCTGCCACTATTGTGAGGACTGAGGTCTGAAGAGTCTGAAGCCCCTGTAAAGTACAGTTATATAGGGGGCGGACCTCATCTGTTGGCCAATCAGAAACTGCAGATGTCAGTGTCAGAATCAAAGTCAGAGTCAGAATCAAAGTCAGAATCAAAGTCAGAGTCAGAATCAAAGTCAGAATCAAAGTCAGAGTCAAAGTCAGAGTCAGAATCAAAGTCAGAATCAGAGTCAAAGTCAGAGTCAGAATCAAAGTCAGAGTCAGAATCAAAGTCAGAGTGAGAATCAAAGTCAGAATCAAAGTCAGAGCCAGAATCAAAGTCAGAGTCAGAATCAAAGTCAGAGTCAGAATCAAAGTCAGAGTCAGAATCAAAGTCAGAGTCAAAGTCAGAGTCAGAATCAAAGTCAGAATCAAAGTCAGAATCAAAGTCAGAATCAAAGTCAGAGTCAGAATCAAAGTCAGAATCAAAGTCAGAATCAAAGACAGAATCAAAGTCAGAGTCAGAATCAAAGTCAGAATCAAAGTCAGAGTCAGAATCAAAGTCAGAGTCAGAATCAAAGTCAGAATCAAAGTCAGAGTCAGAACTCAAAGTCGGTCAGAATCAAAGTCAAAGTCGTTGTCAGAATCAAAGTCGTTGTCAGAATCAAAGTCAAAGTCGTTGTCAGAATCAAAGTCAAAGTCAGGTGTCACTGTTGTAAAGTGCTATTAATCTGATGTTTGACACTGATATCTGAGGATGTCCTAATATGGACACTGTAAATATGGACACTGTACATACAGGGTTACCACAAAAGTGAAAGTCAACCAAGAAAATGTGTAAAGTAGTGTTAGTGATTGTACGTGCCTAAATATAAAAATCAACTAGAGAATAGGAGAGTCACTACCTATTAGAGGACGTGGTGGTCAGGCGAAAAAAAATATGATCATTTATTAGTGCTGACGGAGGAGCGGGGGTCCGTTGTTATCTTTGAAAACTTAACTGAGATTTACTTACCATAGACCTCCTTGACTCTGACACAAGCCTCTGATGATACGTCGTAGCAGAAAGTACCTATCGACATAAAAACGTGTTAGTTTGTCTAGTTGTGTCTGCTGAGCATCGATGTCTTCCGATGTGTTAGCTGACACATTGTGTCAGCACTGTGATACATCCTTGTCCTGGATTGGCGTCTGCATCCCGTTAATAGGAAGAGGGGGATTCATTTTATTATGGTGATGACACTTGTATTCAGGCACTAATCATTCAAAATTAATCACGGACTCCAAAGTATTCCAATAAAAAGTTACAACTTTTATTGCCGCGCGGCACTCATCTCTCCAGGGTATACTTCCATTTTGATTATCCAGGTATACTGTACATTCTATATTCTGGCTACTATATCATTTATATGTGTTTATTCACTGTCATTCATAGTATATTGCCTGTGGCATGCTATTCATGATTGGACTTTACTCCATTATACTTACCCTGTGGTCAGGGGCTCACCGCTAATGAGGCGAATTGAGGCGGCCGCCTCGGGCGGCACTGTCCGGGGGGCGGCATTTTTGCTATTTAATGTAAACCAGCCCAGGACAGGCCGCTTTAAAAAAAAAAAAAAAAAAAACAGAGCTGAGCGGGGCCTGTCCTGGGCTGGTTTACAAGATGTCGCATCTCAGCGCAGGCGGCGATACAATGACGTCATCACGCCGCCTATGCTGAGACACAGACGTCGCGGACAAGAAGAGGAGGCGGCGGCGGCTGCATCAAGGCATCGCAGGTGAGTATAACTTTTTTTTATATATATAAATAGGCCGTAACCTGTTGGAGTATCTCCGGCAGGTCAGGGCCTATTTATTTACCTACCCCGCGTCTGCTCGTCGCCGCCCCCGCTTCCCCTTTTGCTATGGGACGCAGAAAGGGAAGTGGATGCCGCTGTGAGCGGCCGCGGGTATCGGTAAGTTAGGCTGCGGGCCGCAAATACTACTATTATTATACTCCGGGGTCTATTCAGACCCCGGAGTATAATAATCGGAGGCCTAGGGTTGGTGAGGAAACATAAAAACCAATGTTACTCACCTCCTGCGATCCGATGTAACTCCGAGCAGGCTTGAGGCCTCTGGTGACGTCATCAGGTCGCGTCGCCGTAATAATAGTTCATGGGTGGTCCACTATGGGGCATAATACCCTGTGCAGGGACCACTGTAGAGCATAATACCCTGTGCAGGGGCCACTCTGGAGCATAATACAAGTGCAGGGGCCACTATAGAGCATAATACCGAGTGCAGGGGCCACTATAGAGCATAATACCGGGTGCAGGGGTCACTATGGAGCATAATACAAGTGCAGGGGCCCCTATGGAGCATAATACCAGTGCAAGGGCCACTATGGAGGATAATACCAGTGCAGGGGCCACTATAGAGCATAATGCCGAGTGCAGGGGTCACTATGGAGCATAATACAAGTGCAGGGGCCACTATGGAGCATAATACAAGTGCAAGGGCCACTATAGAGCATAATACCAGTGTAGGGGCCACTATGGAGCATAATACCGTGTGCTGGGGCCACTGTGGAGCATAATACCGTGTGCAGTGGCCAATGCGGGGCAGAATACCGTGAGCAGGGGCCACTATGGAGCATAATACCGTGTGCAGGGGCCACTGCGAGGCATAATACAGTGTGCAGGGGCCGCTGCGGGCCATAACACTGTCTAATACTGTGTACAGGGACTGCTGTGGAACATTATAGTGTGTGTAAATGGGGCGCTATAAACATGGACTATGGCACCTGATTATATTATATGCTGTATGTTTATAGTGACCGTGTGATGTAATTGTAGCCTTGTCATATACTGTAGACATGTACAGGACGAGGCTGTAGTTACATTACATGGCCGCTATGAGATGAATTACACTATGTAAACAGAGAAGCGGTCACGGCGCTTACACAGGTACCATTCAAACAGCTGATCAGTGGGGGTCCTGGGTTTTTGAACCCCACTGATTAGTTTATTAATGACCTGGAAAACCTTTTAATTAGTTAACACCTGGGGTATTATTAATAAGGGGCACTATTTATACAGGGTACACACGGACATTATTAATATAAAGATGCACTTGGGAGTATTATTCATTATGGGGGGTTATATCATATATTTTATAATTGGGGGTAGCAGCAGGAAGGGGGCTTTGTGTAGGTGAGGACAATGTGGGTTGGATGCCTGGAAAAGTGAGGAGCCAAAGATGTCTATGTTGCAAACTTTACAGAGACAAGTCACAGATGAAAGAAGTGGTCATGGCAGTCCAGAGGGAAGAGAAGGGAAATGTGAAGGATTAGTCAGAGACGTCACCTGTAAGTTACAAAATGTTACTGCTCTGTATTCACCTAAATGATAGAGGATAAATACCTGATTGATGGGGGTCTGTCTGATGAGACCCCCACTGAGCCTGAGAATTGGTTTTTTTCCCCCCACTAGGTGGGAATCCAGCCTGGCTGCAGCCATATATAGGTGTGTCACTTGGTGGATGGACGAACCCGTGTGGCTCTCATTCACTTTAATGGGAGTGCCAAAGATAGCCGAAGTCCAGTACTCAGCTATCTGCGGCGCTCCTATTATAGAGAATGGGGGCCACGTGGGCTTGTCCATCCACCAAGCAGAAGATGTGTGAAGTTACTTTCATTGTTAATGCCGTGTTGTTGATCTGATACTGAAGTAATACAGGAAGAATTCTTAAAAAACTGTTTTATAACTTTGTGTATTGTGTATATTGTGCGACGAGAACAGCGTGTGAAGCTATTAGCATACAAACTCAATTTTTTTTTTTTTTTTTTTTTTTTGGGTCGTGGGCGTCTTTCTATAGTCCGCCTCAGGCAGCAAAGAGGCTAGGTTCACCACTGCCTGTGGTTTCATGGTTTTTTCATGTGATTACTCTCCTCCTTTGTATGTTTTAATCTCTGAATAGTATTAATAAAAGTTGTAACTTTTTATTGGAGTACTTTGGTGTCCATGATTAATTTTGCATGCTTTGAAACACATGGCACGGATGGTGTTAATTTTGCTGTATTGATAGCCCAATTGTATATGTTTGCAGGCACTAATGTTCAGTGCTTGCTTCGGGGTTGATTTCCGAGTATAGTGCCACAACCCAGATGGAGAAGACTGGAGGATGGGAGTTGTAGTGGAGGATGATGTGCCACCAGCTAGGCTGAGCACACTCAACCAAACGCTCCAGCGCCTCACCTGGGCCGGATACCATTGAGGGGGGTCCTGCAGCACTACCAGATGGTTGTATTAGTGGTTTCCCCCAGGGTGCTTCCAGTTGGAGAGGGGATCTCTCCTCTCTGAACAGGTGTGATGGTGGACGGAAGGGCCCAAATGGTAATGCAGGCACGACTCAGGAAGACAGTAGTGCAGTTGAACCAGGTAACAGAAGTAAACAGCAGCTTCCAAATGGGGGTAGTAGTACAACACTATCCAATCCCCCAGCCTTGGGTATAGGAGGGTGCCCAGAGATGTTACAGGCTCTATGGTATGCTTCTCCAACTACTCCTCCTCTCGTGCCTCTCCCAGGTAAGGATACTGTGGATGATGATACAGGGAGTCCTGACAGGGATCCAGTTACCTGTAAACTAGGCCTGAACGCATTCCTCCAGCCAGGGTCCTCTCCTGCTCCTCCTGACACGGCACAGATAATGTCCAATACTCCAGACAGCAATTCTCTCTTCTCAGGGCTGTCTCTGGTTGAGCCTGGGGCAACAGATAATCCTCCTTGAGGCTGTATGGCTAGCCATTGGGCCTCAGTCCAACTGCTAGCGGCAGGAAACCTTTTCACACGGTCGTGACTAGAGTGGAGTTGCTCCTGGTAGGTATAATGTCACAGGAAGGGGAGGAGCCTCCGATGAGGGCAGGGTCTTTTCCATCACAACTCTGTGCTGTATAGAGGAAGCAGGAGCAGAGCTCGTGTAGATGGAGAACAGAAAGCTGTGAGATCTGTTTTGCGGGATTGCATGATGGAAGGGGAGTGATAGGATTTATCTGCATGGGACTGCATGTTGGAGGAGGTTGAGGGGAGGGAGTGATGTATTTACATGGGACTGTAAGTTGAGGGGCTGAAAAGAGAGTGATGTTTTACATGGGACTGTATCCTGGAGAGTCTGGGGGATTGTTTAGGGTGGTATAGGAGTCCCTGGGGTACCGTTTGCATCGAGGGAGACAGGGTCTTTTGGGTGCTGCTCTCATCTGAAGGGGCGTGGGGTCTTGTGGGGTTCGGGTCCCTGGAGGGCTGCTGCTTGTGTCTGTGTGGGTTTCCTGTGGTATTGATTTTGTATGTGGGGTTCCTGAGGTACTGCTTGTGCGTGAGAGGGGGTTCTGGAGTTGGTCCCAGGATGCTGCCACCTGTGTGCATGTTTGGGGGTCCCTAGGGAGCTAACTGTGTGTGTGAGGGGGTGCTGGTGGAGGGTCCGAGGAGTGCTGCCATGTGGTGTGTGGATCCCTTCGGTACTGTCTTCATTTAAGTGGGGGGGTTCCTGCGGTGCTGCCTCTGTGTGGGTGGGGGGTTGCTGATGGTGGTCCCTGGGGTTCTGCCACCTGTGTGTGTGTGGGGGTGCTGTCTGTGTGTTGGAGGGGTCTGACCCCTGGGGTGTTGTCACGTATGTGTTGGGGAACTCCAGTCCAAGGGGGGCTGCCGCCTGTGTGCTGGAAGAAGTCTGGTCCCTGGGGGGTTGCCGCCTGTATGCTGAGGGGGTCCTGTCCGTGGGGGGCTGCCACCTATATGCTGAGGGGGTCCTGTCTCTGGGGGGCTTCTGCCTGTATGCTGAAGGTGTCCGGTCCCTGGGGGGCTGCCGCCTGTATGCTGTTGTGATCTGGACCCCGGGGGGCTCACGCCTGTGTGCTGGGGTTATATCCGGACCACGGGGAGCCGCCGTCTATGTGCTGTTGTGATCCAGACCCTGGGGGGCTGCTGCCTGTGTGGATTTGTGATCCGGAACGTGGAAGGCTGCCCTTTGTGTGCTAGGGGGTCCAGTTCTGGGATCTTGTCGTCTGTGTGTGTGGGGTTCTGGTCCCTAGGGGCTGCCATCTGTGCCTTGGGAAGGGGGGTCCCTGAGAGGGAATAAAAAAAAAAAACTCAGAATCTGCAACAAAAAAACCTGTGTTTCTGCAATGTGGGACCTCAGCCTAAGGTAGGAAAATTAACTCTTCCATTTTAGAACCATAACTAAACTGTTACAAGTACAGTGGGGAAAAAAGTATTTAGTCAGCCACCAATTGTGCAAGTTCTTCCACTTAAAAAGATGAGAGAGGCCTGTAATTGACATCATAGGTAGACCTTAACTATGAGAGACAAAATGAGAAAACATATCTAGAAAATCACATTGTCTGATTTTTTAAGAATTTATTTGCAAATTATGGTGGAAAATAAGTATTTGGTCACCTACAAACAAGCATGATTTCTGGCTCTCACACATCTGTAACTTCTTCTTTAAGAGGCTCCTCTGTCCTCCACTCATTTCCTGTAGTAATGGCACCTGTTTGAAATTGTTATCAGTATAAAAGACACCTGTCCACAATCTCAGTCACACTCCAAACTCCACTATGGTGAAGACCAAAGAGCTGTGGAAGGACACCAGAAACAAAATTGTAGACCTGCACCAGGCTGGGAAGACTGAATCTGCAATAAGCAAGCAGCTTGGTGTGAAGAAATCAACTGTGGGAGCACTAATTAGAAAATGGAAGACATACAAGACCACTGATAATCTCACTCAATCAGGGGCTCCACGCAAGATCTCACCCCGTGGAGTCAAAATGATCACAAGAACGGTGAGCAAAAATCCCAGAACCACACAGGGGGATTTGACTAACGCAACAAAGGCTACCGTCAGTAACACACTACGCCGCCAGGGACACAGATCCTGTAGTGCCAGACATGTCCCCCTGCTTAAGCCACTACATATCCGGGCCCGTCTGAAGTTTGCTAGAGAGCATTTGGATGTTCCAGAAGAGTATTGAGATTTTGCCATATGGTCAGATGAAACCAAAGTAGAACTGTTTGGTAAAAACACCACTCGTCGTGTTTCGAGAAGAGTGAATGCTGAGTTGCATCCAAAGAACACCATATCTACTGTGAAGCATGGGGGTGGCAACATCATGCTTTGGGGCTGTTTCTCTGCAAAGGGACCAGGACGACTGATTCGTGTACATGAAAGAATGAATGGGGCCATGTATCGTGAGATTTTGAGTGCAAACCTCCTTCCATCAGCAAGGGCATTGAAGATGAAACGTGGCTGGGTCTTTCAGCATGACAATGATCCCAAGCACATCGCCAGAGCAACGAAGGAATAGCTTCGTAAGAAGCATTTCAAGGTCCTGGAGTGGCCTAGCCAGTCTCCAGATCTCAACCCCATAGAAAACTTTTGGAGGGAGTTGAAAGTCCGTGTTGCCCAGCGACAGCCCCAAAACATCACTGCTCTAGAGGAGATTTGTATGGAGGAATGGGCCAACATACCAGCAACAGTGTGTGCCAACCTTGTGAAGACTTACAGAAAACGTTTGACCTCTGTCATTGCCAACAAAGGATATATAACAAAGTATTGAGATGAACTTTTGTTATTGACCAAATACTTATTTTCCACCATAATTTGCAAATAAATTCTTTAAAAATCAGACAATATGATTTTCTGGATTTGTTTTCTCATTTTGTCTTTCATAGTTGAGGTCTACCTATAATGTCAATTACAGGCCTCTCTCATCTTTTTAAGTGGGAGAACTTGCACAATTGGTGGCTGACTAAATACGTTTTTTCCCCACTGTATAATTGACATGCTGTGATTTCCAAAACCATGACGGTGTGTCCACTGTGTGTATTTTACTGCAAAGTGGGGACGGGATTTGTGATTTTTTTTTTTTCCGTCAAGTTTTTACCCCTGGCAACCTGTGGCGTATAGGCCACGTGGTGTGCCTGCTCAAGGATTTATCCACTTGCTCAGGATAGGCCATCAATATTAGATCTGCAGGGGAGCCCAACACCTGATACCCCTGCAGACATCAGGTACAGAGACTTTAATGGGGCAGCGCTGCGGTACCTACACTCGCCACTACAGTTTGTACTGGAGATCTGCAGGGTACCCATGCATTGATTGCCTTTCCTGAGTTATTATCCTTTCAGTAGGAGTCCTCACATTCTGGTGCTATAATAACCAAAAAGTGGGGGGGGTACTAGACTTCATTTGAGGCTAAGTTCACATCGGCCGCAGAAATCGGCATAGAGAAAAGTCCTGAAAAGTCCGCGGCATCTTAAGTGTTTGAAAGTGAAAGTGAATGCCGTGGGTGGCATCGGCAACCCCCCCTGCGGCGAGATCGGGGGTGCCCATCTGTATTTTCTGCAGCCCAGGGTCTGGCCAGTGCCCCCAGGCTGCCTGGAGCCCCTTGTACCTGGTTGATCCTGCTGGAACCTCTGGAAGTCAGTCTATGCCTCTGCATAGTCTGACTTCTTGTATAGAATGCAATACATGTGTATCGCTGTTTCAGGTGTCCTAGTGGGACATATAAAAAAAAGTTGGAAAAAAAATGAACTGTATGAAAATAAATAAATAAAGCAAGGAAATAATTATTTTTCGCCATCTCTCCTTTAAAAAAAATGCTATAAAAAAATGATCAAAAAGTCTTATGTACCCCAAAATAGTACCAATAAAAAGGACAGATCATCCTGCAAAAAATAAGCCCTCAACCAACTCCCTTGGGGTGTACATTCCAAAGTGGTTTATGTGTCTGCAGGTTCCACTTTACTGCCAATTCAGGGGCTCTGCAAAAGTGGCATGACGTCCAAAAACCAAACTGTGCTCCAAAAACCAATATAGCGCTCTTTCCCTTCTGTTCCCAAACAGCAGTTTATACCCACATATGGCATTGTTAAGTACATTATCCTCGGTACAACAGTGTCATACATGTGGGCATAAACTGCCGTTTGGGCACACAAGAGTGCACAGATGTCAAGGAGCACTATGTGTTTTGGAGCGCAGATTTAGATTGTTGGTTTTTGGATGCCATGTCACATTTGTAGAGACTCTAAAAATGCCCCTACAAAATGGGGTCATTTCTTGGGGAATTCCAATTTACTGGCACCTCTAGGGCACCGCAAAAACAACATGGCGTCCAGAAAATCCCTCTAAATCTGTACTTCAAAAGCTAAAAAGCACACTGCTTCTTCCCTTCTGAGCCCTTATGTGTGCCCAAGCAGCAGTTTACTCCCACATATACAACTTCTTTCTACCAGGGATAGTCCACTTAATAGTTTTAGGAGTTCATGTCTCTGATAACACAATCTCGGCGCAATGTATTGGGCACCGAAATGGCATATTTCTTTAAAAATTAAAATTTTCACTTTCTACATTATTTTCGGGAAGCACTCCTGGGCTCAAAATGATAATAACCCTTGATAAGTTCCTTGAGGGCTGTAGTTTCTAAAATGGGGTCACTTTTTGGGGGTTCCCATTGTATTGGTGCTTTAGGGGCTCTGCTAATGGGTTCTGAAAACTATTCCAGCAAAATCTTCTCTCCAAAAGCCAAACAATGCTCTTTTCATTCCGAGCCCCAATATGTACCCATACAGCAGTTTAAAACCACATATGGGGTATTGCTGTGTTCAGGAGAAATTGTGTAACAAACTTTGGGGAGCTTTTTCTCCCTTATCTTGTGACAATAAAACTATTGGGATTATATTGATGGTTTATTGGAAAAAAAGTAATTTTTCATTTTCATGTCCCAATGTTAATAAAATCAGTTAAACAGCTGTAGCGTCAAACTGCTCACTATATCCCTTGATGTGAGGGGTGTAGTTTCCAAAATGGGGTCACATATCTGCAGATTTCCATTGTATTGGTACTCTAGGGGCTCTGCAAATGCGACATGGCACCCGAAATCTAATACAGCAAAATCTGCCCTCCAAAAGCCAAATAGAGCTCTTTCCATTCCGAGCCCCGCCATGTACCCATACAGCAGATTACAACCACATATGGGGTATTGGCGTGTTCAGGAGAAATTGTGTAACAAACTTTAGGGAGCTTTTTCTCCTTTATCTTCTTGTGAAAATAAAAAATTTGGGACTAAATTGACTCTTTATTGGAAAAAAAAATACTTTTTCATTTTTACATCCCAATGTTAATAAAATCTATGAAACAGCTGTCAAACAGGGTCAAACAGCTCACTATATCCCTTGATATGTTCTGTGAGGGGTGTAGCTTCCAAAATGGGGTCACTTTTGGGGGTTTCCATTGTATTGGTTCTCTAGGGCCTCTGCAAATGAGACATGGCACCCGAAAACTATTCCAGCAAAATCTGCTTTTCAAACGTCCAGTGTCGCTCCTTCCCTTCTGTACACTGCCATGTGCCCAAACATCAGTTTACACCCACATGTGGGATATTTCTGTGCTCGGGAGAAATTGCATAACAAACTGTGATATGTATTTTCTCCTTTAACCTTTTGTGTGTGTGTGCTAATTTTAGGGTTAGAAGAATGTATTATTGAAAAAAAATGAAATGTTTAAATTTCACCTTCATATTGTTTTAATATCCGTGAAATGCTTAAAGGGTTAACAAACATCCCAAATGTTGTTTTGAATTATTTAAGGGGTGCAGTTTTGAAAATTGGGTGATTTATGGGGGTTTCTAATATATAGGCTGTTATAATCCCCTTCAGAACTGAAGTGGTCCCTAAAAATTGAGTTTGGGAAATTTTCTTGTAAATCTGGAAAATCGTTGTTACACTTTTAAGCTTTATAATGTCCAAAATACATTAAAGGATGATTAAAAGATGATGCCGATATAAAGCAGAGATATGGTAGATAATTATTCATGTATTTGTGTGATATGACTATCTGTTTGAAAAGCAGTCCATTTCACATTTTGAAAATTGCGATTTTTTTTTTTTTTTCCAAATTTCCATCAAATTTCGTATTTTTTTTATAAATAAGTACAAGAATTTTGATTAGCGTTTACCACTAACATGAAGTACAATGTGTCACCAAAAAACAATCTCAAAATCACTTGTGTAAGTTAAAGCGTCTTAAAGTTATTGCCATATAAAGTGACACATGTCAATTTTGAAAAACGAGGCCTGGTCCTTAAAGGTGTATTCCCATGAACATAACCATTTTTAAATTTGTAGATAATTAAAAGTTAAACATTTTTGCAAGTATAAGTAAACATTTTGCAGAGTTTTAAAGATTGCCAATAGATACGACCATGAATGCAGGAACTTTCTAAGGTCAGAAAATCAGCAATGGTTTCCTTATCGTGGCCAGGATATCTACATGTAGTGTTCCTGCCTGATAACCTGTGTACAATAAGGAAACCATGGCTGGGTTTTTGACAAGTCCCAGACCATATAAAATTTCTGCATTTGTGGTCGTATCCATTGGCAACCGATCCAGATAACAGACTGTCACCACTAAGATAGTTAGAGAAAATCTTTAAAACTCTGCAGAATTTTTAACTACTTATATTTGCAAAAATGTTTAACTTTTAATTATCTACAAATATAGATATGGTTATGTTCATGGGAATACCCCTTTAACGCACTTTTGGGCTGTGTCCTTAAGGGGTTAATATCGCTGTATGGGGAGCTTATTGTAAGATATAGACCCTATACTGACCAACCTGTACAGAATACACCGAGACTATGAACCTACCTGCACCAACTCCATTCTAGTCAATTCTGTAGTGAGACAGCTAGAATGGAGTTGCTGTAAGGAGGACCTACCTATAGCAACTACAGAATAAACCAAGACTATGAACCTACCTGTAGCAACTCCATTCTAGTCAGTTCTGTAGTGAGACAGATAGAATGGAGTTGCTGTAAGGAGGAGCTACCTATAGCAACTGCAGAATAAACCAAGACTATGAACCTACCTGCAGCAACTTCATTCTAGTCATTTCTGTAGTGAGACAGCTAGAATGGAGTTGCTGTAAGGAGGACCTACCTGTAGCAACTATAGAATACACCGAGACTATGAACCTACCTGCAGCAACTCCATTCTACTCAATTCTGTAGTGAGACATTTAGAATGGAGTTGCTGTAAGGAGGACCTACCTATAGCAACTGCAGAATACACCGAGACTATGAACCTACCTGTAGCAACTCCATTCTAGTCAATTCGTAGTGAGACAGCTAGATTGGAGTTGCTTTAAGGAGGACCTACCTATAGCAACTACAGAATACACCAAGACTATGACGCTACCTGCAGCAACTCCATTCTACTCAATTCTGTAGTGAGACAGCTAGAATAGGTTGCTGTAAGGAGGGCCTAGTATAGCAACTACATAAAACACCGAGACCATGAAACTACCTATAGTAACTACAGAGTACACCGAGATCATGAACCTACCTATAGCAACTACAGAGTACAGTTTTTTATTTTTTACAAAAGTTTAACATATCCAATAAATTTCGTTCCACTTCACGATTGTGTCCCATTTGTTGTTGATTCTTCACCAAAAAATTAAAATTTTATATCCTTATGTTTGATGCCTGAAATGTGGCAAATGGTTGAAAAGTTCAAGGGGGTCGAATATTTTCACAAGGCACTATATATATATACTGTGTTATATATATATATATATATATATATATATATATAATGTCCCTCTTTGCCAGTTATGGATCCTCCCTATAGAAACTCCACTCTAGCTTCTCCTGTAGTGAGGTGACTAGACTGGAGTTTCTAATGGCAGGTCCTGTAAGCAACTCCATTCTAGTCACCTCAGTAAAGAACAGTCTACATCGGAGTTGTTTCTAGGAGGTCCTCCCTCCAGCAACTCCAATCTAGTCATCTCAGTAATGAATTGACTAGATTGGAGTTGCTGGAGGGAGGACCTACCAGGAGCAGCTCCATTCTAGTTGCAACCCACTTCACACTCTGGTACTGGCATTAGACTGAACTCAGGACCTACGGTTGCTGTGGAGACTAAGGTCTCCTACAACCCCACCCAGTGGCCTGTGATTGGCCAGGGCTGAACCAAGGCTAAGGTCTTGAATCAGAGGGGGAAACACAATAGGAAAGCTGCAAACAGTGACATAGAACATAGAACATAAAGGACGGGACATACCAACATAACTCAGAGGCATAAAAGACAGTTAAAGCAGTAGCACTCTGGGATGCTGCAATAGTCTGCATCAACATTATCACTGAGTAGACATGGGATCTCCCTAGTCGCTATATGGAGGGTTATACTGCCGCTAGGTAACCTCCAGCTATAGTGGTCAGGTGACTGTTATCAACACTGAGCTGAAGGTGTTTTAAAACTATTTGCCCAGCCTTGATCCTGAATGTTGTACTGGACTAGAGGCTCAGCCTCATTTGAATTATTGGAGGTTACCTTGAGCTCACTTTCATCACCTAGATACATTGGATCACATATCTATATATTTACTAATGTATCAGCCTCACACGGCTTATTTTCCATCTAGGATCTTGATTGTGATCATGAGACACTTTGCCATGAAGGCTATTATGTTGATTGCCTGATTCTTTTGGCACCAGTCTCGAGTTTCTCTACTGATCTGATCATATTATTTATCGCCTGACCACCAGTCTCTATGGAAGTTTTTTAGGGTTTTCAAGTTGTATGCCATTGTTATCTTTTCATCATATTTAATACATTTTTTATTTTAATATGTCCTCTGATAGGTAGTGACTCTCCTATTCTCTAGAAGTGAAAGTGAATATCAAGGGATAAATAGAAGAGATGTTGGCTCAGGGAGTAATAAGAATAATAATATTAACTTTATATAGCACCAACATATTCCGTAGCACTTTGCAAATCAGAGGACAGTATTAGACATTACAATGTGAGGAAGAAGTTAACATATCAAACAATAGCGGTGAGAGCCCTGCTTGCAAGAGCATACAATCTATGAGGAAATAGGGAGACACAAGAGGTCAGAGGGCTTGTTTGGTGCAATGGCCCAGCCATCTTTTAATAAATTAGGTTGTATAATTGAAGTTGTATAAGCCTGTCACCAACCAGTATATGTGAATATAAAGATACTAAGTAAATGGAGTGAAAAAGTAACTTCTAGATGGAGGGGTCTAGTTCTGAGGAATAGAATAGAAAGGATAGCTTAGGATAAGAAATGTTACTGTAGTGTGCGGAGGTGTAGAACAATGTGATCAGGTGACGTGATAAGCCTGCCTAAACATATGTAATTTTAAGGCAGTTTTGAAGCTACTGTAGTTGGGTATTAATCTGATTGTCCGGAGTAAAGCGTTCCAGAGCACCGGTGCAGCTTCAGAAATGTCTTGGACACAGGAGTGGGATGTTCAGATAACAGAGAATGCAAGTCTAAGGTCATTAGCAGAATGAAGAGGACAGGTGGGTGTCAGACAGTGATGAGGTAGGAGATGTAGGGAAGTGCAGTGCTATGGATGGATTTGTGGGTGAATGTGATAATTTTATATTGTATTCTATGGTGGGTGGGCAACCAGTGCAGTGACTGGTATGAGGTACATGCATCTGTATACCGGTTTGACAGAAAGAGGAGTGTGGCAGCTGCGTTCAACACAGGTTGTAGTGGGGAGAGCTTAGTAAGAGGAAGCCAAATTATAAGAGAATTGCAATAGTTATGACGAGAGAGAATCAGAGCGAAAATTAGGGTTTTTGATGTTTCCACAGTGAGAAAAGATCGAGTTGTAGAGATGGTTTTTGAGGTGCAACTGACAACAGCATGCAAATGTCTAAATATGTTGGGTGAACGTGAGATCAGAGTCAAGTACAACCCCAAGACTGCAGGCATGCTGGATCGGTGTTATAGTAAGACCATAGACAGAAATGAAGATATCAGGGTTAGGTCTGTTAGTAGATGGAGGGAAAACAAAAAGTAAAATTTTTGAAAGATTCAGTTTCAGATAAAGAAAAGAGTTGATGTTAGATGTTCAGTCTTTGAGAGATTGAGTTTCAGATAGAGCAAAGACATGATATTTGAGACAGCAGAGAGACAGTCACTGGTGTTCAGTAGTAGTGCAGGGGTGATGTCACGGCATGAGGTGTATAGCTGGGTGTCATCAGCATAAAGATGGTACTGAAATCTGCTGATGGTTTGTCCAATAGGGGCTGCGTACAGAGAGAAGAGGAGGGGGCCTAGGACCGAGCCCTGGGGAACCCCAACAGCAAGGGTAGGAGAAGAAATCATACCAGGGAATGATACACTAAATAAGCAGTCAGAAAGAAAGGAAGAAAACCAAGAGAGAGCGGTGTCCCTGAGGCCAATAGAGTAGAGCATAGTGAGGAGGAGTTGGTGGTCTACAGTGTCAAATGCTGCTGAGAGATCCAAAAGAATAAATAGTGAATAGTTCGCTTTAGATTTAGCCATCAGGAGATTGTTGAACAATTTTGTAAGGGCCGTTTCTGTAGAGTGTAGTGCACGAAAACCTGGTTGTAAGGGGTCCAGAAGAGAGTTATGAGAGAGATAGAGGATTAGGCGAGAATAAACCAGGCGTTCCAGGAGTTTAGAGATGAAGGGGAAGTTAGAGATGCGTCGATAGTTAGGAGCACAGGATAGGTCGAGGGAGGGTTTTTTCAGTAGTGGAGTTATGAGAGCATGTTTGAAGCAGGAGGGAAAGAATCCAGAAGAGAGAGAGAGGTTAAAAATTTTAGTAAGGTGAGTTGTAACAGCAGGGGACAGAGACTGGAGGAAGTGTGATGGAACAGGATCACTTGTGCAAATAATACAGTGAGAAGAAAAAAGGAACTGGGAGACTTCTTCTGCTACTGTGTCAAAGAATGAGAGTTCACAATGAAGGGGACTGATACTGCTTGGAGATTGGGTTATCTCCTGATGGAGGTTGCCAATTTTGTCTTTGAAGTACGTGGCCATGTCTGTGACTGAGGTCTGTGATGGATACCTGCACTTTCAGTGTAAGGAGGGAGTGAAAGGTGTCAAAGAGTCGTTTAGGGTTATTGGAAAGAGAAGAGATGAGAGCAATGAAGTAGGCTTGTTTGGCAAGGTGAAGGGTGGAGCTATAGGCTTTGAGCATAAACTTGAAGTGAAGAAAATTTGCAGATGTATTAGATTTTCTCCACAGAAGTTCAGTACATCTTGAGCAACGCTGAAGAAAACGTTTTTGAGGACTGTGTCAAGGTTGCCAGTGTCTAGGTCTGGCGTTTTGGATGGTCTAGGGTGCTACTTTATCCAGGGTGGTTTTGAGAGTCTCATTGTAGTGTCTGGTGGCCTGTTCAAGACTGGAAAGAGAAGAGATGGGAGAGAGTGATGACTGTAGGGTGTCTGAGGGATTCTGCGTGTTTACAGCACGTAGATTCCTATATGTGCGGTAGGTTGGTGTATTTTGCAAAGGACAAGAGACTTTTATAGTAAAGGAAAGAAGATTGTGGTCCGAAATCGGTAGGTGAGTGTTAGTAAAGTCAGAGACAGAACAGAGCTGAAAGAAGACCAGATGAAAGATAATACTATCTATGTGTGTGTAAGCTGTGAGAGACCAAGAGAGTCAGTTAGCGATAGAAGGCGAGAGGCAGATGGGGAGACAGGGGTATTAATGGGGAAGTTAAAATCAACAATAATCAGGGTAGGAATTTCACAAGGTAAAAACTGGGAAACCATGAAGCAAAGTGATCTAAGAACTGGTATCTCAGAGCGCATGGGCTTCCCCTATTGTACTCATCCCAAAAAGGACAGGCCTACACGTTTTTAAATTCCATTACAAACTTTGATGCCTATCCAGTGCCGAGGATAGAGGAGCTATTAGTCAGCTAGCCAATGCATCTTACCTAACCATTATGGACTTGAGGAGGGGGGTGCTGGCAAATCCCTATGACAAAGGAGAACCAGGAAAATTCTTTCTTTATAACACGATTTGGCCTTTATGAGTTTTTAATTGTGTCATATGATATGAAAAACACCCCTGCCACTTTCCAATGTTTAGTTAACCAAATACTTGAGGGGTTTGATAGGTTTGCAGTTGTATACCTTGATTACATAGTAATTTTTATCAACTCCTGGAAAGAACACCTTATTCACCTGTCTCAGGTGTTGGAGAGACTCAAAGAAGCAGGTTAGGCAATTAAACTAGGGAAGAGTCAGATAGCTATGTCTGAAGTGCAGTACCTATAGCATCATGTGGGGGGTAGAGTGCTAAGATGTGAACAGGGATAGGTGGAAGCGATTTCCACCTGGGCCATCCCAAAACTAAAAAGTAGATGATGTTGTTTCTAGGTACAGCTGGATACTACAGAAAGTTTGTGCCAAATTACATCCTTGCTAAACCCTAACTGACTTGATAAATTGTTTCTTGCACAGCTTAATGTCAGGAATCCTTCGATGCATTCAAAACCGCTTTGGCCAGTTAATATGTTCTTCAAGCCCCAGATTTTACTTACAGGTTTGTGGCATAGACTGTTGTCAGCACCTATGGCTTGGGTGCAGCCGTGAGCCAGGTGAATCAGACTGAGGAAGAGCACCCTATCCTCTACCTGAGGAGAAAACTTCCCAGGGAAGTTGCTTATGCACAATTTAGAAGGAATGTCTAGCAATTGTATTGGTCCCACAAAATCTACAGCCATACCTCTACGAATGCAATTTCGCATTGATCAAGGATCAAAAACCCCCTTAACTGGCTCAACAGAGTGGCTGGAGATAATGGAAAACTACTCAGATCCTGGTCTTACAACAGTATGATTTTAAAACGGGTTGTGGGGGTTGTGACCAGAATTGACCTCAGAAGACCTGCAGCTATTCTGCTTTGCCAGATAGAGATGGGGCAACTCATTCTCCAGGTTTCCCAGATGAGGATAAAGCGGTTCATTCTCCACCTCAGGGGAAGCGGGAAGGGGGGGGCACCCTTGCAGGGAGCATGGCTGAATAGGAGCCAGGACTCACCTTTACAAAAACTGTGGATTTCCATGAGAATTCTGTCACACTTTGGAAGCCAGAAATACATTGAGTGTGCCCAGTCCATCTGATAATCTCCAAGTTCTAGGGAAACAAAAGGATTGTAACCTACAAGGTTTTTCTACCTTTTATCCCTTTTTACACACTATTTTGCTTGGTTTTTTTCATCTTTGTTATACATAGCACTGAACCTGTGAGTATTTAATAATTCAACTTAATGGTAATTGTTTATACTCTATGAATCTATATTGTTAGAGAAACGTGTTCATATGTAAGTAGGATTTCTATTGAGCCTGAAGTTAGTATTGGTGGCAGCGTGTATCTGGGGTGCATGGACTGTTTTGGATGTGTGATTTATGCTCAATTTGCAGCCTAAGTGAAGGGTGAATGCAAGATTGAGTGAGTAGAGAGACTTAACCCCTAACAGCCACCCCCACGCCACGAACTAGGACGGTCTGTATGTGACACTAAGACATCAACAATAAATGCACAAATACATATCTTTACTTTACACTGTTCAATATAAGGTACATCTAGACTATTTTTTAACTGTCTTTTATTTTATTTTTTTAATGGAGTTTTACAATTCTTTAATACTGATGGCTTACAATATTAGATATAGGTACTTTAGATTAGATAGTATTTTTTGCTATTATTTGGCATGCGTCCTGCATTTTTAACAGTTTCCCCTTCACAGTCTATATCTCTAATCCTTAGTTGTCTCTGAGTTAGTGAGTGGAGACTAGCTGCTATGATGTCTTCCTTAGACAGCACATGGAGACAGAAGAATCTGCTTCCTAGTTTTCTCACTCACCCAGTAGCATGGAGGATACATTACAACGGTATAAACTGTGAGAATAGTATTTATGTGAATAATGGAAAATGTAGATAGAAAACATACTATGAGCTGCAGCAGCACTTCTTTGACTGTGTCTTTGCTTCCTTCTCACTCGGCTTCGCCTCACCCTGCTCTATCCTTAAACTTCTAGGGACAGATGTGAAGTAACAGTCACCAAGATATAGTTCAGAGTCACGGCAGTTTAGGGAGGGAGGAGAAAAAGAGCATGGTAAATTGAGAACGATGCTTTTTTCTGATCGGATATATGACAAAGTTTCTAATATTTACATGTTTGTTTGTGATAAGTGCAGAGACTATTTAAACCCTTAGCAACACAGGGCATACTATTATGTCCTGGCCGCCAAGGACTTAACGCAAATGGTTGTAATAATACGTTAGAGCATTAAGTGGTCACCATGACCATCAACCCCCCCCCCCCAGCGCATGTGCGCAATGCCGATCGCCGCTATTGACAGATCAATGATCTGTGCTGGCAGGTGAGAGGGCATCCGGCAGTGATTGGTGCTATACATATCACCAATCACTAACAAGTATCAGGGGGGCATGTAGTGGTACCACACCCCTGAATGCTGCAATTGGATGGTCAGTACAAACCAACCAATTGCAGCCACGACAGATGGTTCAAATTACCAGTAACTGCCATGCTCACGTTACTGCCACTGGGATTGTGAACAGAGCAGTCACTGTTCTGCCCTTTGAGCAAATAAATTGTGGTCAGCAAAAGTAAATTTGCTGCCACTCCATCCATCCACCACTGCATGCCAACCTCAATCCTCCTCTGCCATCCTTTTCTGTCACCCTTCATCCCTCTACTACTCTCCATCCATCCATTTATCCATCCATCCCTTCCCTGTGTCCTTTTTTTGTGTTTGTGTTTGATTCTGATCCCCCCCCACACACACACACACACACACACCTTTCTGGCTGCTGTTTTTTTTAATCCATCACCAACATCCACTTTTTGACTTTTTGGGGAGCATTTTTTTTTTTTTATTCTTTTCCACCTTTTTTTTTGATTCCCTGTGCCTGTGGCCACCACTTTTTGCACGTCCTGCCGCCACTGAGCGCTAGTCAATGACATATACGCTACTAATCGTATTTGTGCTCAGTTTTTTTGCCGCAGGTTTATGGCAGAATCTGCGGAGACTCCGATGCAGACATGAACCTAGACTATTAGTAATTAGAAACAGCTAAAGAGAGAGAGAGAGAGAGAGAGAGAGAGAAATTTTAAATCTTTAGATACAGTTGTGCTAAAAAGTTTACACACCCCAGCAGATTTTTTGGTTTTTTGGCCTTTTTTCAGAGAATATGAATGATAACACAAAAACTTTTTCTCCACTCATGGTTAGTGGTTGGTTGAAGCCATTTAATGTCAAACTTCTGTGTTTTCTCTTTTTAAATCATAATGACAACCAAAAACATCAAAATAACCCTGTTCAAAAGTTCACATACCCTGGTGATTTTGGCCTGATAACATGCCCAGAAGTTGATACAAAGGGGTTTGAATGGCTACTAAAGGTAACATCCTCACCTGTGACCTGTGTGCATAAAAGCTAAGTGAGTTTCTGGGATCCAGACAGACTGTTCCATCTTTCCTCCAGCCACTGATGTTTCTGGATTGTGAGTCATGGGGAAAGCAAAAGAATTGTCCACGGATCTACGGGAAAAGGTAGTTGAATTGTATAAAACATGAAAGGGATACAAAAAGATATCCAAGGAATTGATAATGCCAGTCTGCAGTGTTCAAACTGTGATTCACAAATGGAAACTCAGAGGCTCTGTAAAAACCAAACCACGGTCAGGTAGACCAACCAAAATTTCGGCCACAACTGCCCGGAAAATTGTTCAGGACGCAAAGAAAAACCCACACATAACATCAGCTGAAATACAGGACTCTCTGAAAACTATCGGTGTGGCTGTTTCAAGATGCACAATAAGGAGGCACTTGAAGAAAAATGGGCAGCATGGTCGAGTTGCCAGAAGAAAGCCATTACTGCGCAAATGCCACAAAGAATCTCGTCTTCAATACACCACACAGCACAGAGACAAGCTTCAAAACTTTTGGAACAAGGTATTTTGGAGTGATGAGACAAAAATCAAACTTTTTGGCCACAACCAAAAACGTTACATTTGTAGAGGTGTCAACAAGGGCTATGATGAAAGGAACACCATTCCTACTGTAAAGCATGGAGATGGATCACTGATGATGTGGGGATGTGTGAGCTTCAAAGGCACAGGAAACTTGGTCAAAGTTGAAGGAAAGATGAATGCAGCACGTTAACAGCAAATACTGGAGGCAAATTTGCACTCATTAACCAGGAAGCTGCGCATGGGACGTACTTGGACGTTCCAACATGACAAGGATCCAAAACACAAGGCCAAGTCGACGTGTCATTGGCTACAGCAGAAGAAAGTGAAGGTTCTGCAGTGGCCATCTCAGTCTCCTGACCTCAATATCATTGAGCCACTCTGGGGAGATTTCAAGCTCGCAGTACATGCAAGACAGCCCAGGAATTTACAAGCAAACGACAAAGATAGAGACACTGAGCAATATATAGTATAGTAACTTTTAAAGACACGATGAACCAAATGATAACAAATGGATCCTCACCTTTAGTGGTTGTATGACCATAAGTAATATGAGGAACCAAACCGGGAGGAACTGGAAGCCGCAACTGTCACACTGTGACACCATGGAAGGTGTAAATGGAGTATATAACGGGGACCAGGATTTCAGGGACTGCGCGGGATCAGTATAATTTGGACAAATCTTTTATTTCTAAAAGATTTGTCCAAATTATACTGATCCCGCGCAGTCCCTGAAATCCTGGTCCCCGTTATATACAGGAATTTACAAAAACTGGAGACTTTTTGCCAAGAAGAATGGGCAGTTTACCATCTGAGAAAATAAAAAGCCTCATCCACAACTACCACAAAAGACTTCAAGCTGTCATTGATGTTAGAGGGGGCAATACACAGTATTAAGAACTGGGGTATGTGAACTTTTGAACAGGGTCATTTTGATATTTTTGGCTGTCATTATGATTTAAAAAGTGAAAACACAGAAGTCTGACAATAAATGGCTTCAACCAAGCACTAACCATGAGTGGAGAAAATGTTTTTGTGTTATCATTCATATTCTCTGAAAAAAGGCCAGAAAAACAAAAAATCTGCAGGGGTATGTAAACTTTTTAGCACAACTATATATACACATGTTGAAGCATAACTTACAGTACACCTCACATTTTCAAGTTGCAAGAAAAGGTTTCTATACACATGTAAAAACACAACACAACACAAATAAAAAAATGTCCACAGCTCCCAAAACGTCCCAAAGAATGTATTCAGCAGCAGAGTGACCTCTGAAACTGATACTGCTAGCGAGGGAGAAGAGGAAGATTCCCCACTCCTCTTTTTCCTCTTCTCCTTCTCATCATCATCGAGTGATGAGCTACCCCAAAGGAGGTGCCCCAGAACAATTGCCGAGGCAACTCCTGGAACTGCTGAACCAATGTGGAGCCCAGCTCTGAAAATTATAAGCCTCAGCTTCCTGACTTTGTGGGTAAGTCAGGAATCCAAATTGAAACTGAAGCCGTAACAGAAACTGACTTTATCAAAGTCTTTGTCTCTGATGAGTTTATAGATTTTATGGTGGCCCAAACAAATTTAAATGCTCAGCAATTTATAGAACAAAATGCACCCTCTTCATATGCTAGGCACCTGAGGTGGACCCCACTAAATGGTAGAGATGAAAATATTCTGGGGTCTTGATCTGCATATGGGCATAATGAAAAAAATCAAAAATTCAACAGTATTGGAGTACAGACATCTTCTATAACACTTCAATCTATGGAATGGCCATGAACAGGACACATTTATCCTGAATTTTTTACACTATAAAGATAATACACCGCGCCTGCCCCAAGATGCCCCAAACTTTGATCAACTATTCAAAGTAAGGCCAGTCATTGACCACTTTAGCACAAAATTTGCAGCATCATACATCCCGGATCAGAACATTTCTATAGATGAGTCTCTGATCAGTTTCAAAGGGAGGCTGAAAATCCGCCAATACCTGCCCAGTAAAAGAGCATGGTACAGTATTAAAATTTACAAACTGTGTGAGAGCATTTCAGGGTATACCCACAAGCAGAGGCATAGCTAAGGGTTCAGCACAGGGGGGGCGAACGTGTCCAAGTAGGCCCCCAACTTGGACATGTTCGTATACCAATACTATGAGTATACGGTGAGCGTATAGTGGTATACAGCGGCTCTACACAGGGCTCTGCAGACGATTTAGGTGAATGCAGTACAGTATCATTTAGTTATTTTTAACATTAAGTTAAAAACAAAGGTAATAAAAAATATTGGGGTTCCAATACCAGGGACCCCCAGGATCAGCTATTTGAATGAACCGTGGTACCTGTGTAAGCGCCGTGACCGCTTCTCTGTTTACACAGTGTCATTCATCTCATAGCGGCCATGTCATGTAACTACAGCCTCGTCCTATACACATCTATGTGACAAGGTTGTAATTACATCACACAGTCACTATAAACAGACAGCCCCTCCATACAGCTGGTCAGTGTGGATCCACTGATCTCTTATTGATGTTTTATTCTGAGGATAGATGATGAATAAAAATGATCTGGAAAAAGTGGCGTCCTGCAGCAAAAAAGAGCTGCGGGAAAAACCGCGGTGGCGACGCATTGCGGTTCTTCCGGCAGCGCTTTTGCAGAGTTTACAGAGGTTTCCTTTGCGGACTTTCTGCTTCAATTATATCTATAGGGAAACTGCTGGCGTTTCCGTAGGTATAATTGACATGCTGTGATTTCCAAAACTGCGACTGTTTTGGAAATCGCAGCATATCCGCTGCGCATATTTTACTGCAAAGTGGGAATGGGATGGAAGGCCGCATGTAGCGAAAACCCACAGAAAAAAAACGCGGAATTCTAGCAAATCCTATCCACACTTTGCGGAAAAATACATGCAGCAGACGCACTGCAATTTCCAAAACCGTTGTGGTTTTGGAAATTGCAGTATGTCAATTATACCTATGGAAACGCTGGCGGTTTCTGTATAGGTGTATTGAAAACAGAAAGTCCACAGGGGAAACCTCTGCGGACCTTCTGTGAAAAGCGCTGCGGGAAAAACCACAATGTCACCGCCACGGTTTTTCCTGTGGCACTTTTTTTTTGCTGCAGCCCGGTATGTGGGGCCTTAGTCTTAATAAAGCCCAAGTGCCACCTTAATTAAATTAATTGACCCTCATATTATGCCCCTGATTCCCCCTGACATAAATACTGCACCCCTAATGATGATCACACCCTTATGTTCATAATGCCTCCTAACATAAATGATGCCCCCTAATGGTCCCTTATATAAATAACTTCCCCCCTTGTATTCATAATACCCCGTAATAACCCTTATATAAATGACCCCTCCACCGTCATAATGCCCCCTAATGAATCCTCCCTTTATAGTTATATTTCCCCCTCTTAACCACTACTGTTAATATACCCACAACTGCACTAAAAAAAAAAAAAAAAAAAGTACTCACCTACCTGCGATCCTGATGAATGGAGCCGCCGCTTCCTCCCTATCCACGCCCAGGACGTCTGTGTCTGAGTGCAGGCGGTGCGATGTTGTGACATCATCGCACTGTCCATGCTGAGAAGCAAATATCTGTCTGTGGTCTCGGCGTCTTGTAAATCGCAGGCCTGTGAAGGCTTGCGGTTTACAATTCTGTTAAGTTGCAGGATATGTTTTAACTAGATCGGTGTCTGCAAACACCGATCTAGTTAGAAATAAAGGATGTATTAGTGGCGGCCCCGGGGTGGGTCCCACTGAGTCAATGGGTCCGGGGCAGCCACTCCTTCTGCCCCCCCCCCCCCCACGCTAGCTACGCCTCTACCCGCAAGGTTAGGGTTTATGAAGGAAGGGACACATGAATTGAGCCCCCCAAATCTAGGATTTAGTGGGAAAATAGTGTGGAATTTACTGCACCCACTGCTGGATCAGGGTTATTGCCTATATGTGGATAACTTCTACACCAGCATCCCACTCTTTAGGTGCCTCAGTTCCAGAGGAACTGCAGCTTGTGGGACAGTGTGCAGAAATCAGAGAGGTCCCCCTAGGGTACAGGTTGTGCAGGGGGGGAAGTCTGCAATGAGAACATGCTGTTGGTCAAATGTAAGGGCAGGAGGGATGTCTTTGTTCTGACCACAATTCATGGTAACTGCAGCACTCTTGCATAGCTCCCAACCTTCCCGCATCTGGTGGGACAGTCCCGATTTTACACTGCTGTCCCGCGGTCCCGCATAGCTTACAGTTTAGTCCCGCTATTCCCCTGAAGTGCTTTGCTGTTAACAAACTTTATTAGGGTAGGGTAAAGGCTAAATGGTAGATGCTAAATCGCAATGGCTACAGGACCTTTGATGACGTCATGAACATGTGATCAGACTCTTGTGTGGGCGGAGCTATTCTGGATACTGTGAGACACACTGTGATGTTACACAGAAAGCTGGGAACAGAGAGTGATCAAAGATAAGTAGGAGAGAAGAGAGCATGTGTGAGCAAGAGGGGGGAACTGGGGGAACCTGTAGGGGACAGTTAAACTGAACGCAGATGAAGGGGGCAATTAAACTGAAGGCAGATTAATGGGGCAATTAAACTGGTGGCAAATAAAGGGGACATTAATCTGGTGGCAGATAAAGGGGGACATTAAATTGGTGGTAGATGGAGGGGGCAATTAAACTGGGGCAGATGAAAGGGGGCATTAAGCTGGTGACATGAAGGGGGAACATTAAATTGGTGGCAGATAAAGGGGGACATTAAGATAGTGGCAAATAAAGGGGGAAATTAAGCTGAGGGCAGATGAAGGGGGCATTAAGCTGGTGGCAGATGAAGGGGGACATTAAATTGGTGGCAGATGAAGGGGGACATTAAGATGCTGGCAGATGAAGGGGGACGTGAAGCTGGTGGCAGATGAAGGGGGACATTAAACTGGGGGCAGATGAAGGGAGGCATTAAGCTGGTGGCAACTGGAGGAGGACATTAAACCATGGGGGGTAGCTGGAGGGGGACATGTCTGCCTCTAGTTGCCCCCAGTTTAATGTCCCCCTCCAACTACACCCACTGTTTAATGTCACCCTCCAGCTGCCCCATAGTTTAATGTCCCCCTCCAGCTGCCCTAGTTTAATGTCCCCCTCTAGTTTCCACCAGTTTGAACTGGGGCACGAGGAGAGGGACTTAGTACTGTGGAGGGGGGCATATAATGTTAGGGTGACTGTAGGAGCATTATACTGTGTGGGGGCACATGGAAAAATAGATGAGAATGGGCCGAGTCAACATAGAAGTGGGTGGAGCTAAATTTGCCGCGGTGCACATAGCGGGCCGCATATTTTGTCCCTCTTTCTGTCCTTTGAAAGTTGGGAGGTATGACTCTTGTCCCTCTACATGGTACCAGTACTTTTATTCCAAAACCAGGCTGTATGCTGACATACAATAATTACATGGGATGGGTTAATCTATCTGACCAAGTCCTGAAGCCATATAAATAAAACAAGAGTGTGGTACAAACAGCTGGCTGTGCACATTGTACCGATGGCAATGTATAATGCTTACAATATATCATTATGTGCAGGCAGGACAGGAACTTTCCTTCAATTTCAGGATGCAGGTATCAAGACTCTGATATTAAGGGATCAGGAAGGGCCAGGCTCCAGTACTTCTGGAACTGAAGGTGCCCTTATTGTACCAGGGCAACACTTTTCCAGTTATGTCCCACAAACTGGAAAGAAAGAGAAGACCCAAATTTGATAAGTGTGACACCTGGCCTGAAAAACCTGGGCATGAAGGAATGCTTCAGATTGTACTACACATCCACAGATTATTAATGTTATCATTTAATTTCCATGGTATATCACCTCCTTATACCATGATGTACCCTGAACACATTTACCTTTCAACCTCTATTATGCAATAATTTCTGGAAAATAAATGAATGCAATACCTGTGTGGTCCAAATGCTTGCTATACCCCTTGATAGATTTTTTAGGGTTGTAATTTCCAAACTGAGGTCATTTGTTGAGGGTTTCCACTGTTCTGGCACTTCAGGGGTTCAACAAATGTGACATGGCACCTGTGTGTCGATACATCCGTTTACATCCACATATTGGATAATTTTATGCTCGGGAGAAAATTACATGACAGATTGTGGAAAGCATTTTCTCCTTTAACCCCTTGCGATTGTGTAAACTCTATGGCTAAATGAATATATTAGTGACAGAAATTGAAAAGTGTAAATTTCCCTCCATTTTGTTTTAATTACTGTGAATAAAAAGGTTAAGAGACTTCCTAAATGCTGTTTTGAACTCTCTCAGGAGTGTAGTTTTGAGAATGGGGTGATTTATGGCTTTTTCTATTAGACAAGACTTTCAAGACCTCTTCAGAACTGAACTGGTCCCTTGAAAAATTGGATTTGGAAATGTTCTTGAAAATCTGGAAAATTACTGTTTGACTTGTTAGCCCTATAATAGTTGAAAACAATGAAAGGGTGATTAAAGATGCCGATATAAAGCAGAGATATGGCAAAATATATTTGTGAAGTATTTCGGGTAGTATGACTATCTATATGAAAGGTATGCAATTTCAATGTTTAAAATTTACATTATTTTTTTCCAAATTTTCACCAAATTTACAAATTTTTTATAAAGACAAAACATCAACCAAAATTTACAACCGACACAAAGTACAATGTGTCACGATAAAACAATCTCAGAATCACTTTGGTAAGTTAAACCATCTCAAAGTTATAAAATAAAATGACATGTCATATTTAAAAAATGATAACTGCTACTTAACCCCTGAGTGACCAATAACATAATAGTACATAACTGGTCAGCCCCCCTGTTCTCTATGTGTGACATGTAAGGGGTTACGCTATAATAATCCTCCAGTGATGAGATCGGTGGGTGCCAATATGTATTTTCTGCAGTCCAGGGTCTGACCAGTGACCCTGGTCTGCCAGGAGTCCCACATACCTGGTTGAGAAAGTCAGCCTATGCATCTGTATTGTCTGACTTCCTCTATACACTGCAATATACGTGTATACTTGTGTATTGCAATGTATACTACTGAACCAGTGATCAGAGCATCATTGGTTCAGGTCCCCTAATGGGACATAAAAAAAAAAAAAAAAAAAAAGTAAAAAACAATAAAGTATTTTAAAAAAATTAATAAATGAATAAAGCCTCCAAAATGCCCCTTTCCTATATAAAATGAATTAAATATAAAAAACTAAAAAAGAATAAAAACAATACATATTCGGTATTGCCATGTCTGTAACAATCCATACAATAAAACTGAAATATTATTTAACCCCGCACGGTGAACATCAGAAAATAAAAAAACAGAAAAAAGAGATGGAAGTAATGATTTTTTTTCCATCTAGCCTTACAAAATATGCTATAAAAAGTGATAAAAAAGTCATATGTACCCAATAAACAATAAATAAATAGACAGTACCAATAAAAAAGCACAAGGAATCCCACAAAAAATAAGCCCTCAACCAACTCTCTCAACCAAAAAATAAAAATGTTGCACATCTCAGAAGATGGTGATGAAAAAATAATTGATTTATGTCCCCAAATGGGATTTTGTTCTGCAAAATTAGTAACGCATAAAAAAATAATATAAATTAGGTATCTCTGTAATCATACTGACCCGCAGAATAAAGGTAACATGTTACTTATGCTGTACTCTGTGCTAAAAAAAAACAATTAAAAGGTAAAAAGCTATAACAGAATGGATGAGGTTTTTTAATCCACCAAGAAACAGTTAATAAAATGTATTCAATAAGTTATAGGCACCCAAAGATTGTGTCATTACAAAATTCATCTCATACGGCAAAAAACAAGCCCTCATATGGCTACATCACCAGAGAAATAAAAAAATATATAGCTTGCACAGTGTGAGGAAAAAAAATCCCAAAAATCGGCAAATCATTAAAATAAAACTGGCTGTGGCAGGAAAGGAATGTAAAAGCTGCGTGAGCATATATTAGGGAATACCACAGATTTAAAGATTACAATGGAAAAGACACAGAAGTGACCCCCAGAGTGACCCCCCCCCCCAATCATAGGGGAAATAATAGGGAATTTGGTGTTCCCAATGTACTCCGCACAGCTTACATATTCACTTATCACCATCCGCTGTGCATTCACATCTGGGATACTAATGCTCACTACACCACTTGATAAATTCTTTGAGGGGTGCAGTTTTCAAAAGGGGTTACTCTGTAGGGGTTTGCACTTTACTGGTACCTTAGAGGCTCTTCACATATGACATGGCGTCCAGATAACAAACATCTGAATCTGTATTCCAAAAGTCACATAGAGTTCCTTCCCAAACTGAAGATTATGCCCACATGTATGACAGTGTTGTACCTAGGATAACGTACTTAATATCATATGTGGGTATAAGCTGTTTTTTGGGCTCAGTCGGGCACAGAAGGGAAGGAGCGACATGTGGTGTTTGAAGCACAGACTTAGATGGTTTTATCCAGAAGTACAGTGAGCATTTTTAACCCCCAAGTATTGCAATAATTTATTTTCCAGAAATGAATACGCAGCTGATGGTGAAAGGTGAAAATGGGTGAAATTTTTTCTAGGAATATGTCATTTCAGTGGGCAATATGTTATGCCTGGCTTGTATCAGAGATGAACGCTCCAAAAGCTGTTGTGCCCCGGATACCCGCTTAAGGCTGGGGGCCCCACGTGGCATTTTACAGTCCCAGTAGAATCCCATCCACACATTGCAGAAACACTGTGATTTCCAAAACAGTCACTGTTTCAGAAAACAGAACATGTCAATTATACCTATGGAAACGCCGACGGTTTCCCTATAGGTATAATTGAAGCAGAAAGCAGGAAACCTCTGCGGACTTTCTGTGAAAAGCGCTGAAGGAAAAAACAGCGTTGTGTTTCCTCCACTACGTGTGGGCTGCAGCGTAGAGTGTGTGTGTGTCTCTGCTGACACAAACTTGGCTCAAGATATTGGGCATTGAAATGGTATATATCTGGAAAAATTGCAACTTTCACTTCTCATTTTCAGCTGTGCATTCATTTCAGGAAATTAAATTAATGCAAGGCTCAAGGAATATAAATGCTTACTACACCACTTGATAAATCCCTTCAGTGGTATAGTTTCCAAAATGGGGTTACATGTCTGTGGGTTCTACTATAATGGCAACTCAGTGGCTCTGCAAAAGTGGCATGATGTCCAAAAACCAAACTGTGCTCCAAAAACCAAAATAGCGCACCTTCCCTTCTGTGCCCCAACAGCCGTTTATACCCACATATGAAATTAAGTACATTATCCTGTGTACCACAGTGTCATACATGTGGTCATAAACTGCCATTTTGGCAAACACAGCAGGGTGCAGATGTGAAGGAGTGCTGTGTGCTTATGGAGTGCAGATTTAGATTGTTGGTTTTTGGTCGCAATGTCACATTTGTAGAGACCCTAAAATTGCCCCTGCAAAATGGGGTCACTTCTTGGGGAATTCCAATTTACTGGTACCTCTAAATCTATGCTCCAAAAGCTAAAAAGCACACTGCTCCTTTCCTTCTGAGCCCTGCTGTGTGCCCAAACAGCAGTTTACACCCATACAGTGAAGGAAATAAGTATTTGATCCCTTGCTGATTTTGTAAGTTTGCCCACTGACAAAGACATGAACAGTCTATAATTTTAAGGGTAGGTTAATTTTAACAGTGAGAGATAGAATATCAAAAATAAAATCCAGAAAATTGTATAAATTTTATAAATTTATTTGCATTTTGAAGAGAGAAATAAGTATTTGATCCCCTACCAACCATTAAGAGTTCTGGCTCCTATAGACCAATTTAGACGCTCCCAATCAACTTTGTTACCTGCATTAAAGAGACATCTCTCTTATATTGTCACCTGTATAAAAGACTCCTGTCCACAGACTCAATTAATCAGTCAGACTCTAACCTCTACAACATGGGCAAGACCAAAGAGCTTCCTAAGGATGTCAGGGACAAGATCATAGACCTGCACAAGGCTCGAATGGGCTACAAAACCATAAGTAAGACGCTGGGTGAGAAGGAGACAACTGTTGGTGCAATAAGAAGAAAATGGAAGAAATACAAAATGACTGTCAATCGACTTCGATCTGGGGCTCCATGCAAAATCTCACCTCGTGGGGTATCCTTGATCATGAGGAAGGTGAGAGATCAGCCTAAAACTACACGGGGGGAACTTGTTAATGATCTCAAGGCAGCTAGGACCACAGTCACCAAGAAAACCATTGGTAACACATTACGCCGTAATGGATTTAAATCCTGCAGTGCCCGCAAGGTCACCCTGCTCAAGAAGGCCCATGTGCAGACCCGTCTGAAATTTGCCAATGAACACTTGGATGATTCTGTGAGTGAATGGGAGAAGGTCCTGTGGTCAGATGAGACAAAAATTGAGCTGTTTGGCATTAACTCAACTCGCAGTGTTTGGATGAAAAGAAATGCTGCCTATGACCCAAAGAACACCGTCCCCACTGTCAAGCATGGAGGTGGAAACATTATATTGTGGGGGTGTTTCTCTGCTAAGGGCACAGGACTACTTCACCGCATCAATGGGAGAATGGATGGAGCCATGTACCGTCCTCCGCCAGGACATTAAAAATCGGTCGTGGCTGGGTCTTCCAGCAGGACAATGACCCAAAACATACAGCCAAGGCAACAAAGGAGTGGCTCAAAAAGAAGCACATTAACCACTTAAGGACCAGGTCATTTTTCATTTTTGCATTTTCGTTTTTCCCTCCCCACATTCCAAGAGCCATAACTTTCTCATTTTTCAGTTCACAGACTCACATGATGACTTATTGTTTGCAAAACAAATTGTACTTTGCATTGGCAACATTCAATATGCTGTGCAATGTACTGGGAAGCTGGAAAAAAATTCTGAATGAGGTGCAATTGGAGAAAAAAATGCATTTGCGCCAACTTCATATGGGTTTAATTTTTACGGCATTCACTGTGTGTTAAAAATGACATGTTACCTGTATTCTGCAGGTCAGTACGAACACAGCAATACCAAATTTATATAGTATTTGTAATGTTTTGAAAGCTTTTAAGAAATGAAAAACTTTGCAAAATAGAAAAAAAAAATTTGTGTTGCCATATTGTGACACCTGTAACTTTTTCATATTTACATGTATGGAGCAGGGTATGGCGTCTTTTTATGCAGGACAAGATGACGTTTTTACTGATATCATTCGGGGAAAGATTTGATAGTTTGATCAGTTTTTATAAAATTTTTTATAGGAGGCAAAGTGTTGAAAAAAAACGCTATTTGGCTATTTTGAATTTTTTTCGCCGCTACGCCTTTCACCGTATGGGATAAATATTTTAATATTTTAATAGTTTGGGCATTTTGAAACGCAGGGATTCCCCATGTGTTTATGTTTACTTTTGTTTATTTACTTTTATATCTGATCTAGGGAAAGGGGGGTGATTTGATTTTTTTTTTTTTATACTTTTAAAATCTTTTTTTTTTCTACTTTTACTTTTATGATCAGATCCCCTAGGGACCTTGAAATCTAGGGGGTCTGATCGCTCATACTATTCACTGCAATGCTACTGTATTGCAATGAATAGCAAAATGCCTTTACTTCTATTAGACGATGCCTCTGGCATCATGTAATAGATCTAATGTAATGACAGGCCTGGGAGCCTTCAATAGGCTCGCGGCTGTCATGACAACCGATCGCCGCCCTCCGATGACGTTCAGGAGGGCAGCGATCGGTGAAAAATGGCGGCGCTGGTGGTGCCTGCGCAGTTTAGATGCGGTGTCTAAAGGGTTAACAGCAGTGACTGGTGAAGGCACTGATCGCTGCTGTTAGTGGCAGGTCCTGGCTATATTATACAGCTGGCACCTGCCATGTATGGAGAGAGCTCAGCTCCTGAGCCCTCTCCATACATCCCCATGACACCAATGACGTACAGGTACGTCATTGGTCGTTAAGGGGTTAAGGTCATGGAGTGGCCTAGACAGTCTCCAGACCTTAATTCCATAGAAAACTTATGGAGGCAGCTGAAGCTCTGAGTTGCCAAGCGACAGCCTCAAAATCTTAATGATTTAGAGATGATCTGAAAAGAAGAGAGGACCAAAATTCCTCCTGACATGTGCGCAAAGCTCATCATCAACTACAAAAAACATCTGACTGCTGTGCTTGCCAACAAGGGTTTTGCCACCAAGTATTAAGTCTTGTTTAATCAAATACTTATTTCTCTCTGCAAAATGCAAATACATTTATAAAATTTATACAATGTGATTTTCTGGATTTTATTTTTGATATTCTATCTCTCACTGTTAAAATTAACCTACCCTTAAAATTATAGACTGTTCATGTCTTTGTCAGTGGGCATTTTTCAATTGTCAATTATGTGAAGGCAGCACACACGTGGTTTTCGGGTGCTTGTTCTGTGTAAGGCTGGCCACCTCCCTACTGAATAATTGTAGACACAAAAGAGAAATAGAACCGCACTCGAGTAGAAGTTTGCTTCAAAAAATATTTCTTTTATTGGTGCAATGTTTTGGGTATATTCACCCTTCATCAGGCTAGAAGATTCATAAGACAAAATACAAAATACATACAAACATACGTTAATCTACATGGTAATACCATCAGAATATAAATAGTACGAATGCACATAATACACAAATACAAAAAAACATTAAATACAAAAAACATTATGATCTCAATGACATGTTAATGTTATGGAGAAACATAGCCAAGTATCATTATGTAATCCCACTGTAGTTAATACAGTAAGGAATTGTCATACATAGAAACATATATAACATATGAGTACAGTTCGATGAGCAAATAGAATAAACAAAATAATGCATACCACTTATAACTATATAATGTGGAAAGGATCATCTAACGATGTCAGCATGATGTAATGAAGTCCAGAGAATGCAGATTCCCAAGAGATATGGCTGATGAGCCTAAGTGACTAATATCACGGGTCAGCTAGGACGCTATAATGTAAATAACATATGGTCAACAAATCAGCAAAATATTGTAAAATACGCTCAAGGTAAAAAAAAAAGGGGGAAGACATGGGGACACAAAAAATTTTCTGGATTTTATTTTTGACATTCTAACGCTGACTGTTAAAATTAACCTTCCCTTAAAATTATAGACTGTTCATGTCTTTGTCAGTGGGCAAACTTACAAAATCAGCAAGGGAACAAATACTTATTTCCTTCACTGTATATACAACTTTTTTGTACCCGGGATTGCCCACTTCATAGTTTTAGGATTGTGTGTCTGATGACACAAAGTGGGCACAACATATTGGGCACTGAAATGCATATTTCTATAAAAATTTTAATTTTCACTTTGTACATTAATTATTGGGAAGCACTCAAGCTTAAAATGATAATATTCCTCGAGGGGTGTAGTTTCTAAAATGGGGTCACTTTTGGGAGTTTCCATTGGACTGGTACTTTAGGGGCTCTGCAATTGCGACATGGCACCTGAAAATTATTCCAGTAAAATCTGCCCTCCAAAAGCCAAATAGCGCTCTTTCCATTCTGAGCCCCACCATGTACCCATACAGCAGATTACGACCACATATGGGGTAATGCCATGTTCAGGAGAAATTGTGTAACAAACAATTGGCTTTATAAAAATGCTCCAAGTGGAAATTTCAAATGTGGCAACTGTAATTTCTGTTTTGCTAAATTACAGAATAAGTATTGTGACATTGGAGGTACAGTATCTCTAGGTCAATTAATCAGTTTATAAACTGCAAAATGCAATTTGTAGTTTATGCTCTTATTTGTCCCTGTAAGAAATTTTATATAGGGAAAACTATTTGATGCTTATATGTAAGAATAAAAGAACATTTTAGATCTATTTCTACTGGGATTGTTTGTCCGAGATTGATTGAACATATTCGTGAAGTACATAGACGTAACTGTAGTGTTATTAGATTCTTTAGATTGGCAAGAGTAGACCCACCTAAGTATGGAGAAGATAGAAATAAAATTTTATTAAAAAAAGCAGCTAGATGGATAATGTTGACTAATGCTATGGGACCATTAGGTCTCAACGACCGTAATGATCTGAGTGTTTTCCTTTAAGAAGAATTTAATATAGGAATTTAGTATTTCTTTATTTGTTTAAGGTTTTTTTTTAGATTTGTGTGTAGAAATACTCAGATGAGCGCACTGTCTCCTAGGTGGATGTTTTTGGAAGGGGGAGACGGTGCGTTCATCTGATAAGACGGAATATATGGTATGCGCATGCGTGGCTGCATCCTAGTGACCTGATTTGCGTCATTACGTTTTCCTCGGAAGAGTGTGAAAGGAAGATGGCTGCGACATGTGTTGTACATCTGATGGCTGGAGGAAGCGTGATAGCGCGAAACGGCCGTTGCCCAAACAGATTGTGTCTATGGCATGCTGCTATATATCGTTTATCCTGTGATGAGCTACCAATAAAGCAAAAGAAGGTTTTAGAGAATCGTGAGTGCCGCTTCGATTTTTTTTTCTACTTTGTAAACTTTTTTTTTGTGTAGCAAGTTTTTTCCCCATTATCCTCTTGTAAAAATGACAAATTTGGGGCAAAATTATTGGAAAAACAATAATTTTTCATTTTTACATCCCAATATTAATAAAATCTGTGAAACAGCTGTGAGGTGAAGATGCTTACTATACCCCTTGATAAATTCTGTGAGGGGTGTAGTTTCCAAAAATGGGGTCAGTTTTGGAGACTTTCCATTGTATTGGTGCTCTAGGGGCTCTGCAAATGAGACATGACACCTGAAAACTATTCCAGCAAAATCTGCTTTTCAAACACTCAGTGGCGCTCCTTCCCTTTCATGCACTGCTGTGTGCCCTAACATCAGTTTATACCCACATGTGGGGTATTTCTGTGCTCTGAAGAAATTGCATAAACTGTGAGATGCATTTTCTCCTTTAACCCCTTCTGAGTGTGTTAATTTTAGGGCTAAATGAATGTATAATTGAAAAAAATGAAATGTCTAAATATCACCTCCAAATTGTTTTAATTCCCATGAAATGCTTAACCACTTCTGAACTGCCCATAGACTATATACATCCGGGCCGTCCCTCTCTTGTTCTGCAAGGACTTACTAGTACATCCTTGCAGTTTTAAGCAGCTGCATGAAAACGCCACATGGGGCTGAGTCCTTAAGGGGTTGAAGTGGCTGTCCAGGATCATTTTTTATTTTTTTATATTAGGCTGGGGGAAAGTGAAAAAAAAAAAATAAAACTGTCCTTGATGCTCCGGTATCCTCCCAATGCAGTCCGGTCCTGCCGGAAGAAAACACCGGAGCAGTAGGACCAGACTGCATTGGGAGACACCAGAGCACCGGGGACAGGTGAGTATGTTTTTTTTTTGTTTTTTGTTTTGTTTCTTTTTCCACCTCCGCTGGCCTAATGTGGGAAAAAAAAAGTTGTTATCCTGGACAACCTCTTTAAGGTACTTTTAGGCTGTGTCCTTTAGACATACAGTAGACACTTAAACATGATATACTGTATCGCTCCTGCTTAGACTAAATACCACTTGTAGTGTTCATCTGCTAGCCTTTTTTCCACTGATACTAATATATTTCATTCACATTTTAGTCCTGGACCACAACAATTTGCAAGCAATATTGCCATGGTGATGTGTCGTCCATAATGATGCAAAATAATTGTATCTAATCCATGTTCTTTGCATTTATTGAATATATATATGCCTAGGCAACAAAAAATGAATTGAAATGCATCAGCTTCTTATTTGTTTCGCACTAAGTTTTCAAGAAGAAAGGCAAAATGTGGCTTAAAAGCAATTGTAATAGAGCTGTAATTTCTCATCAAAGTTTTGCTTTGAAATCAGTATTTTGAAGCTGAGTACAAAGGTATAGACAAAGAATGTAACAAAATTATGGCACATATGATAGTTTGTGGCTTTGTAGAAAAACTTCAGATACAAGAGGCAATATTATTTTTCAGTGTTGCTACTTTACGGCTCATAGCCGTACTTTTAAAGATAATGTGAGGGCTGAGAAAAGATATTTAAAGCTCTGAAGTTTAAACCTGAGATGGATAGTAAAGACATGAAGATATACTTGACAATAAGATATGTAGATGTGTGAAAAACAAGACTGAAACAATGTGCTTCTCATATCCATAACAATTGTAAATTCCACTAAAAGAAGTTCTTATTAAGGAAAACATTCAAATTTGTCCTCTTGTTAATAAACTTTCTACATGGTGCTGGTATGTTCTCTTAATTTCCTCTTTTATCACCTTAGGTAAGAATTTAAAAAAACAATGGTCATACTTTGAACAACCAAAAATATATCATAATGCGTTTCTACAAATTACATATAGTGAAGGGCTCACTACGCTCACAAAAGCACCACGGTCAGCAGGGGCCCTGGATGTTGGATCCCCACTGACCTCTTAGATTGTTTGGATACCCTGCAGATCAGCTGTCTCCCTAAGCACGCAACTCCCAGCATTGTTTAGATGTCAGGTGCTGCCTTGCTCACTCACTGTGTTCTTGATAACTGCAGTTGTGGGTACTATAGTTTTATCCGTTTCAAGTAACTGAGATACTGCTGCAGTACCCATAACCATCAGTATCAAGAATACCCTATATGGAGGGGCTAGAAGGCCCTGGTTAAACTTTGCAACAGGGCCCACAAGACTTTAGTTACGCCACTCATCCCAATGTAGATTGCAGCTGGCCCAAAGACCAGAGAGATGCCCATGTGAGGCCCCAAAGCATCAGGCAAAAGCGTGGTCAAGTCTGGTCTCAAGGTCAGGGGCAGGCAGCGGAGAAGCAGAAAGCCAAAAGTCATACACAGATAGACAGCAGATTAGGAACGATATTAGAAGCGGAGTCAGGAATCAAGTCGAAGTCACAAAACCAAAGATCAAACAGGAATAAACACAAAACCCTCGCAGGAACTCGAATCCAAGGACTTTTGTTGCTCAGGCACAGTTCAGAGGGCTGAGCAGGCTTAAATAGATATGAGCTGCTAGTGACTGACTAGGCAGGGCTCACATTCTTTTTAAGGATTGTCAAGTTTCAGACAAATATTGAGAGCCAAATTTTATTGTTTGTGTAATGAAAAGTTGTACAATTTTCCAATATATGTATGTATCAATTTCTCATGATTTTCTAGATCTCTGCTTGCTGTCATTCATTCTGCTTACTGCCAGTGGACAAAATTCAGTCCATGGTCATGTGATGTACACACAAGTGTGCAGCTCTTTTTGTCACATCACAATAATGAGACATCTGCCTGGTAACGAGCTGTGCACCTGTGTTCATCACATGACCATCGACTGGTTTTTATCCACTAGCAGTAAGCAGAATGAATGACAGCAAGCAGAGAGCTTGGAAAACCATGAGGAATTGATACAGAAAGTATATTGGAAAATTCTATAACATTTCATTATATACACAATAACATTTGTCTCTTAATATTGGTCTGACAACCTCTTTAAATACTCAAGTTACTGGTATAGGTGCATTAGCAGCAGGAGGAGAGCTAGAAGGAAAAACACGGACTTCACTGCGAGAAACCAAGGTAATGCATTCAGCTCGCCCCCCCCTGGGCAGTTTGAGTTGATCTTCCCACTGCTCAAGGGGACAAGCTGAATGCACAATGGGCGTGTTTAGTGCTCGTGCTCCAAGATCCTCATTTGAATAAAGAATAAAAGTGCTTTTTCTACGCATCCCTGGGGCTCTGAAACTTAAGAAAGGTATTGTTTTTATTCTGCTAACAGCATATACAGCACTTACATATCCCAAAAATTTTTTTTACACGTGTAGAGGAAGAAAATTATTGAAAAGAATGCGCTCCATGATGGAACCACTTATTTCAGTGTAAATAGGTTGATCCTCAGTTTTTCCTCACAACATGAGGCTACTTAACCAAACCGAATAGGGTCAGGATGATGAGTGTATGATGGAATTAACCTTAGGCGAGGGTCACACTCAACTGGGATAGCCGGCCATCCGGAGGACTGGAGCCATTGGTAATATTTATATATACAATTGGAACTATAATTTCCTAAAAAGCCCAGGATTTGCGCTCCTCAAAACCAAACCACAGAAATGTCAGAGGATAGGAATAGTTCAGGCTTTATTTAGATAACGCGTTTCAGAGTTTACAACGTTCAGGAGAACGCATCCCTTCGTCAGATCTACATAGATAATAATAGAAAAAAAAAAAAAAAAAAAAACATATTTCATTTAAAAGAAGTGAAATTACAGTAAAATGCATTACATGAAAAGGTAATAGACAACCTTAATATTACTGGCCTATAGTTTGTTATAATCATCAGAAAGCATGCTATTTTCTTACAGAAAAAATAGTTTCAATTAAAAAACTCACTAGCTTCATATGTTACAAATGTGATAAATGTTAGAGTGGATCAACTTTAAAACAGTACTTGGTATTGTATTGCACATTATCTTTTTATATATATATCCTTATGTTTGTCTAGATATTTCTTCTCATATTACAAAAAAGGACGTAAACATTGACTTGTGAGTATAAGGGAGAGCTATTTGTATTTATCTTCCATAGATAAATATGGCTTCAGTAGTTAAAACAATATAAAAATATGGTCAAGACAAGGAGCTTACCTCTGTAGCGCTGAGTGTATAGTATACTAGTGGTGAGCACGGGGAGTGGGAGGTCTTATAAAGGTAGCTGCATGTGGGATGCTAGCGCAGGCGTCTTCAATGTCTGGGTATAGAAAATCGGGGAAAGTGAAAGAACGTGCATGCACAATGTGGAATAAGCGCTTCCTCAGTAGGAAAGAACTTCTATGGGAGAGTGCGCGCTTGCATTTTGATAACAAGTTAACAATGTGGATATAAGGGGCTGGATGTACTCAATAAAGTAAGTGAACTTAGCTACGTTAATAGCGTAGTAGTAATGTGATGAATGGACTATGCTACGTTGGCAGTGTAGCTACCTCTAGAAGGAAATGTAATGAAGTGTGAAAAGATTATAACGGAGCAAAGAATGGTATTGGAAGAGAAGTGAATGTTTGATGGTAAAGGGGTGAAGTAGGAGAATATGGAAAAGGCTAAGAAATGAAAATAATATATGGATCAATAGAAATGATATATGAGTAAACGGAATTTGTGTCTATATATAGGGTAAACACCGGATGTGAATGTAATTATGGGGTGGGAGAATGGAGAGTATATTGGAAAGATTATGAAATGTGGATAACAGAGATTAAAAAAAATAAAAAATTGATATTAAAATGTAAAAATATTTGAATAAATATATAAAAAATATTTATTATGTAATATAAATTGATATTAAAATGTGATACATTTATAGTATGTACTATGCTTATGGTATGTAGTAGGATAATAAATAAGCAAGGGGAATGGGATTAATGAAATTTGTATAACTCCCAATTAGTAATTATTTTAGTAACCTGATTTAGGTCGTAAGGATCTGAAGTATTCAAGTAATTATTTCAGTGACTTCATTTAGGCCGTAAGGGTTTACGGTATTAAGCTTAAAGATCCAAAACATTTCGCGTTTTTTCAGGGTTTCAAATCTGTTGTCTTTGTTGAATCTTTGTTGAAAAAAGCTTTAAATGATGAAAATTCACTGTTATGGACATATTTTGCATGCTTAGAGACACCATGTTTTAGGTAGCCTCTGCAGGAGTTCGATCTATGATTGTTAAGTCTAAGATGAAAAGGAAGTGTGGTGCGACCTACATATTGAAGGCCATATCCACATTCTATTAAATATATTACAAAGTCTGATTCGCAGTTTAAAAATTGGTTGATTTTAAATGTTTCCCCGATGGTATTGCTTTTGAATTGTGACGTGTTGTTAATTATAGATGAACAACACTTACATCTTCTTTTTCCACATTTAAAATTTCCATTTTTTCCTTGTGTATTATTTGCAATGATAGAGGGCTGTTTATGACGAAGTTTACTGGGAGCTAAAATATTTTTGATGGTTTTAGCTTTGCGGAAGGTGAGAACCGGGTTGTTGGATAATAATTCCCTGATGATTGGATCTTTTTTTAGGACATACAGTGGGGAAAAAAAGTATTTAGTCAGCCACCAATTGTGCAAGTTCTCCCACTTAAAAAGATAAGAGAGGCCTGTAACTGACATCATAGGTAGACCTCAAATATGAGAGACAAAATAAGAAAACATATCTAGAAAATCACATTGTCTGATTTTTTAAGAATTTATTTGCAAATTATGGTGGAAAATAAGTATTTGGTCACCTACAAACAAGCAAGATTTCTGGCTCTCACAGACCTGTAACTTCTTCTTTAAGAGACTCCTCTGTCCTCCACTCATTACCTGTAGTAATGGCACCTGTTTGACATTGTTATCAGTATAAAAGGCACCTGTCCACAACCTCAAACAGTCATACTCCAAACTCCACTATGGTGAAGACCAAAGAGCTGTGGAAGGACACCAGAAACAAAATTGTAGACCTGCACCAGGCTGGGAAGACTGAATCTGCAATAGGCAAGCAGCTTGTTGTGAAGAAATCAACTGTGGGAGCAATAATTAGAAAATGGAAGACATACAAGACTACTGATAATCTCCCTCAATCAGGGGCTCCACGCAAGATCTCACCCCGTGGGGTCAAAATGATCACAAGAACGGTGAGCAAAAATCCCAGAACCACACGGGGGGGACCTAGTGAATGACTTGCAGAAAGCTGGGAGTAACGTAACAAAGGCTACCGTCAGTAACACACTACGCCGCCAGGGACTCAGATCCTGCAGTGCCAGACATGTCCCCCTGCTTAAGCCAGTACATATCCGGGCCGGTGTGAAATTTGCTAGAGAGCATTTGGATGTTCCAGAAGACTATTTGTCATATGGTCAGAGGAAACCAAAGTAGAAACACAACTCGTCGTGTTTCGAGGAGCGTGAATGCTGAGTTACATCCAAAGAACACCATACCTACTGTGAAGCATGGGGGTGGCAACATCATGCTTTGGGGCTGTTTCTCTGCAAAGGGAACAGGACGACTGATCCGTGTACATGAAAGAATGAATGGGGCCATGTATCGTGAGATTTTAAGTACAAAACTCCTTCCGTCAGCAAGGCCATTGAAAATGAAACGTGGCTGGGTCTTTCAGAATGACAATGATCCCAAGCACACCGCCAGGGCAACGAAGGAGTGGCTTCGTAAGAAGCATTTCAAGGTCCTGGAGTGGCCTAGCTAGTCTCCAGATCTCAACCCCATAGAAATCCTTTGGAGGGAGTTGAAAGTCCGTGTTGCCCAGCGACAGCCCCAAAACATCACTGCTCTAGAGGAGATCTGCATGGAGGAATGGGCCAACATACCAGCAACAGTGTGTGCCAACCTTGTGAAGACTTACAGAAAACGTTTGACCTCTGTCATTGCCAACAAAGGATATATAGCAAAGTATTGAGATGAACTTTTGTTATTGACCAAATACTTATTTTCCACCATAATTTGCAAATAAATTCTTAAAAAATCAGACAATGTGATTTTCTAGATATGTTTTCTCATTTTTTCTATCATAGTTGAGGTCTACCTATGATGACAATTACAGGCCTCTCTCATCTTTTTAAGTGGGAGAACTTGCACAATTGGTGGCTGACTAAATACTTTTTTTTCCTCACTGTACCAATGTTTATTCAAAGTATTTCGAATCTTCCTATGTTGGAAACGGTATGTAGTAAAAAAAATTGAATTGCCATTTTTCACTGTGGGATACTAAGGGAGTTTTCGTTGTTAGACATTCAGCCTGGGTGAGTTTGCTAGCTCGAGGCTTGGCTGCTAAAATGACAGATTTGGGGGTTTTTTTTCTCTAGAAACCTTCTGACCATAGTCTTACTTTGTTTTTGATAGTCAGTGGTACCGGAACAGTTTCTTCTTAGTCGTTCAAACTGGCTGAAAGGAACGTTAATTTTCCACTTCTTGTAGTGATCGCTGTTAAAGTTCAATAGGCTATTTCCATCTACTTTCTTAAAAAATGTTCTCGTGTGGATCTCACTGTTTTCCCAACTAAGCACTAAGTATAAATATTCAATCTCAGTACGTTATCTAAATAAAGCCTGAACTATTCCTATCCTCTGACATTTCTGTGGTTTGGTTTTGAGGAGAGCAAATCCTGGGCTTTTTAGGAACTTATAGTTCCAATTGTATATAAAAAAATGTTTTAAATATATAAAAACATATAGGAGTGTTTCAGAGTGGGAAATTATTAACTAATCATGATGGGAACTGATTATGAACTGATTATTAACTGATTATTAACTGATAAAGCCACAATAGGCTATCCAAGACTGATAGCGAATCAACCCTCTTATCATAACGATGCTCAGGGATTAATAGCTCTATTGTGCTAAACTAGTCCGTATTGGGTAAAAAATTAGGGTTATCCTAGATGCTAGCTCCCTCAGATTACTAGACTCTGTGTGTGAATTCATCCCATATGGGAGGGTACTTCTGAGTCAGCAACACCCTACTCTGAATAAACTCAAATGATAACTCCAAAATTCAGATGTATTTCCCCAGCCGAACAAATGCTGGATCATCAGGGAGTGATGTGTGCTAGCAGAGGTGGCATAATGGCAGTGACACCGGCTGTAAAGATTATCAGAGTATTTAAGGCTGCACCGCTGCCCCTTCTAGTCAAATGGAGGGAGTCTAACACTCCTATATGTTTTTATATATTTAAAGAATATTTTGGGGGAATTTATTAAAGGTTAAGTTTTATACTTTCATGTTTTACATCTAGTAGTATAATGTTGTACCGTGTTAGCCATTGAAAGTAGTGGAAGAGTGAAGAAATCAGGCGATACCTTTTAGAGGCTAACTGAGTATATTTAGTATAGTACAGGGGAAGGCAACCTATTTTGTTCGGCATGCCGGTTTCGATTAAAAAATCTAAGTTGAGGTACTGGGAGTGCCGATCAATAACTGTAAATCTGACGACCCCTGTACACGGTATTATGTCTCATAGCGGCCCCTGCACACGGTATTATTTCCCATAGCGGCCCCTGCACATGGTATTTTGTCCCATAACGGCCCCTGCACACGGTATTATGTCCCATGGTGGCCCCTGCACATGGTATTATGTCCCATAGTGACCCCTGCACATGGTATTATGTCCCATAGTGGCCCCTGCACACAATATTATATTTTAACTTTTATAATATTCCAATTGTCACCCCAGAGTATAATAAGTGGAGGGCCAAGAGAGATGACAAACATAAAAAACAAACAATGTTGCTCACCTTTTCCTGCGCTCCGCAGCTGCTGTGTTCTCTTCAGGCGCTTCTGCCTGTAGTCAGCGACCGCTGATTGAGTCTCAGGGGTAAAGTCTCGTCATTATGCATAATGACGCTGGATGTGACCCCTGAGGCCCTGTCAGTGGTCTCTTACGTCAGGCAGAAGCGCCCGAATAGCACAGAACCGCTGCGGATCCAGGGAAGGTGAGTTAACATTATTTTTTATGTTTGATCACCTCTCCGGGGGCTCCGCTTAATATACTCTGGGGTCTGAAGAGACCCCACAGTATAATAATAGCAGTTTTGTTTCGGCCCTGTTTGGTCCGATCGAAACTGCTGGGTGAGGACTCGGGCTGCCCGTGCCAGGTAAATATGGCACGCGTGCCGGGGGTTGCCGATCCTTGGTATAGTATATAGTATATATACTATAGTAAGCTTTCGGAAGTACTAGCTCCCTAGTACTCCCTAGTGTGACATGAAACTGGCATGAATATTAAGTCCAAATTGCAGAGTTTGAAATTTGTGCATAAACTTGTATTCCCATTCTTTCCTCTCCCTCTGCGTCTTAAAATGCCCCATTAAAACCACAACCCGCAAATATTCAATAGAGTGGTTTTCTCTGGAGAAATGTGCGGCCACTGGGAGGTCTGTTCTGCTGTTATTAATGTTGAATCTGTATGAGTTCATGCGTTGACTAAGTCTCTGCCCTGTTTCCCCAACATAGAGGCCTGTGGTGGGACATTGCACACACATTATGAGATACACCACATTGGAAGACCTGCAGGAAAATGTACCCCTAATTCTGTGCACCTGTTTTGACTGTGGGATAGGTACACTGTCAGTGGTGTTGATGTGCGTGCAGGTCATGCACCTGTTTTGCAGGCAAGGTGAAGAGCCATTTTCAGTTGGGGCCTTCAGAGCACTCCGGACAATAATATGCCTCAGGTTTGGTGGTTGTCAAAAGGAAAGGAGAGGGGGGAATGGAAATATGTCCTTGAGTCTGTTGTCCCTATGTCGCACAGTTTGGAGCGCCTTGGCAATCCTTCGTAGGATCTCCAGCTGTGGGTTGTAGGTAACAACTAAGGGGCACTCGGGCTTCTTTCTGGGTCTCTTTATGTGTAAGCAGACTGTCTCTGTTAATGGCTGCCACTTTGTTTAATTGGTTGTCCGTCACTTTTGGTTTTTATCCCAATCGGAGAAATTTCGTCCTCAAATCCAGGAGGTGCTTGTCCAGGTCTGCCTGCAAAACAGGTGCATGACCTGCACGCACATCCACACCGCTGACAGTGTACCTATCCCACAGTCACAACAGGTGCACAGAATTAGAGGGACATTTTCCTGCAGGTCTTCCAATGTGGTGTATCTCATAATGTGTGTGCAATGTCCCACCACAGGCCTCTATGTGGGAGAAACAGGGCAGAGACTTAGTCAACGCATGAACTCACACAGATTCAACATTAATAACAGCAGAACAGACCTCCCAGTGGCCGCACATTTCTCCAGAGAAAACCACTCTATTGAAGATTTGCGGGTTGTGGTTTTAATGGGACATTTTAAGACGCAGAAGGAGAGGAAAGAATGGGAATACAAGTTTATGCAAAAATTTTAAACTCTGCAATTTGGACTTAATATTCATGCCAGTTTCATGTCACACTATGTATGAACTGTGAGGGTCACAAATCACCACCTCATTGCAAACAGATAACAGATCCCTCTGTCACGCACCACAACTTTCCAGATTGTTTATTTTTTGAACGGTTGTAAATAACTTCTCTACTTAGATTGCATTTTGTTTTTTTAATTACTCTAAGATTCTTTGAAGGTCCATGTCTATAGGGGATAAAAAATCTGTGAATTTTCAGTTTCTTGTATAACACAATGTCTGATGAAGGGAGCTAGTAATTCTGAAAGATTACTATAGTATATATACTATACTAAATATACTCTGTTAGCCTCTAAAAGGTATCGCCTGATTTCTTCACTCTCCCATTGTTTTACATCTGTCATTGTAGGCAATTATAGCTAATTGCTCTCTGTGACAACCCCAAAAGCATGCTAGAAAAAGGAAACCATGTGTTTATGTGAAGATCCACAAAGCAAAGAGACCCTAAATTGAGATTTGAACAAGTAACTGGTCACTTTTATGTCATATCCAGCTTATTTCAACACAAAAGCTTTCTGAGTGCTTACCGGAGTGTAAGGAGATATCCCAGGCCAGCAGCTCTACACTGTATACATACCTTCAGTAGGTGATATTTCTTCACATGCTGTATCCTTAGAGGTTTGGGGTTCTCACTAACGGCTATGTGAGACATGTGTGATGTGTTTAGTTTCTGGAGATAATTAACTCCTTGCAGCTGGTGCCACTTTTAATGCCATGTAAAACATTTCAGTGTACCATAGAGCCATGCAACACATTAGGGGAAATCATCATTCCCTTACACCAGTTTTCGGACTGTAAGAGTTAAAAATAACCCCAGGTAGATTAGGTAAATAAGTCAGGTAAAACCCCGGTACCGGCAAAAGGACAGAGGCGACACAGGCTTGTCAGTAACTGCCAGAGATCTCCTGTGGGAGGATCACTGGTCGTTTATTTTATAGAGTATTGAGCAAAAGTTACAATCAATCAAATTACGTAAATTGGGGATGGTTTATTGGCATAGAAATATGGGATTTTGTACAATTTCTAGGAATTATTCTCAAATTATATTTAACCAATGTTACACAATAGTTGTAATGTTACATAACAATGATGGATGAAGTAATCTTGACTACTTCGCATCCTTCACCCATATCTTGCAACATATCTGGTCAGACTGTCTCCACCAAATTTGGCAGTACAAGTTGTTTACGGTATAAAAATGAGAATATGTCTAAAAATGGTAAAAGCAAAGAAATGTCACGTGATGCAGAATACAAAGTATTTGTGAAACTTTGGTTCACAATACATGAGTGATACAGGAGTATATATGTTTGGTTATATGAGATTATAATGGAGAATATATATAAAATTAACTATATAATGATTACTCTAACATTACTCTCCTCTTTTTATCATTTTTATACAGACAACACGGACAAAGCTCTAACTCCCTTGTTTATTTAGGATAGTAATTAGAGTCACCCTGCCTACCCAAAGTGTGAGAATGCTAATTTTCACAGATTGAGGGATGCCAGCATCCGTCTAGATGACTCCAATACATAACCATCCTACTACCTGCTGATATTTTGTCCATGTTACCTATACAAAAAGGATTTAAGGAGCAAATAACTTTTTGTACTTATAAAAGATTACATATTGATTTGTAAGTCCATTATAATGAAATGTTCTCAATAGAATAGTTTCTTGCATCAGCTTGTTTGATGAAATTCCTTAGATGAAGGGATTTCCACAATGGATACAATTGGCAAGATTCTCTAATGCTTCTTTTCCACATGAGTTGCATGTGTATCTTTGAGAAGTTTGAGAAGTCAGTATCACCATTGCATTTTCATCTTTTGTCTTAGATTCAGATTTGAATTTTCCTGAAAAACATTCGCATTTTAGTATTCTTTTACATATTAACAGGAGAAGTTTCACTAAGATGTATAATATCAAAATGAGGAAACTCCTTGTAGGATGACATGGAAAATACCAGAAATCCAACCTCCTAACCCTTTAAACCAATTCAGGGGGTTTAACCAGGATATCCACCCAGGCCAGCTAAAATCTTCTCCTGAGTGAATTCTTCTGAATTTTTCCTTTAATTTTACGACTTCTTCTAAATCATGGGCAATTCTGAGCAAACCTTGTGGGTCTATATAGTGACAACAAATTGGTCCTATAATTTGACACATACCACCTTGAGCTGCAGTTAAATAATCTAAAACCATTGCATGCTGATTAGTGGAACCATCGGAATCATCTGAATTCCAAGTCCACGTAGCTGGTTCTAATCTAGCCAGAGTACAAGTCCCTCCTGCCCCAGCTGGCAGCCATTTATATGCCTTGTTATCACATATTATATACACACCCCTAGGTAACTTGAATTGGTTCCTCGTAATCAATAAGTTAACGATAGAGATTAATGACGTGGTGCTATAATATATACATCAAGAGTCGAGAGACTCTTCAGTAGTAGTCACCAATCTGTAATACAATATGGGGCTACAAGATGATTTATAAATGTCTTTCTTAGGGTCTAAACTCATTTGGCTACTTCCATCTCGATAGATACTCTCTAATTCCTCTTGTTCACTTAGTTCCCCTTCCCTAGCATCTACTGATTGATGGAAAGCACCCACTTCTTCACATCACTTAGAATTACCTGAGGGGAATTTTCGGGAATTAATCCAATTAGTATCTATCATGTATCCTCCTCAGTATTTTATATTTCCCCACTTGGGTTTCGTTTTCTGACCCTGAAAAACTTAATTTTAACTCACTGACAGGAATTGTTCCTGTATTTATTAATGCAACTGGTTTACTATTCCACTGTTTCTCACGTCTTTCGAGAGAGAACCAGTCACCAGTTCTTGTGGTAAGAGTTACTTGCCACCATGGAAATTGGACCCATCCAGTAATATGCTACAGACGTTATAGAAGTTTCTTTACTGGGGGATTCTAAATTTAAAGGATGTAGATACCAACAAATATCTCTTAGCAATTCTTCCTCTGATAAGGGATTAGCTATGTATGACATAGATTGTTCAGACAAAGGAGAATGGCTGCATATCCAACAATTGGACAAACTTTTCTCATGTACCACAATATGATGATACTTCAAAAAAATTGTTTTCCCACTTTCCCATCCTCCATCTATGCTATCATATGTGTCTAGAAATTAACATAGTGAAGACAGAATAAAGTAATAAACAAAATACTTTCCCTGACTCATGTCTTGACAAATCGCTTGCAGTGAGAAGCGTGAATCCAGGTGGCTTTTCCCTCCAGTTTCACTGATGTGGGAGTAGTTAGCTGGGCCTGGAATGGACCATCATATCGTGGATCCAAAGCTTTCCTCACGTGTCTTTTCACTGTGACCCAGTCTCCTGGTTGTAGAGAATGGGTTCCTTCCAATGAGTCAGGATCTGGAATGGAACTGAAAACACGATTATGAATCTGCTGTAGGTTTTTTTGTATATGCCCTACATACTCAGATCAGAGCGTCTGAGTTGAAGCTGTTGTGGGAAATACAAACCAGTCCTTGGTGCGGTACCAAAAAGTATCTCATAAGGACTTAACTTTGTTTTTCTGTGAGGTGTCATACGGACTGTATGTAAAGCTATCGGCAAACACTCAGTCCATGGTTTTCCTGTCTCTGCCATGGCTTTTTGTATTTTAAGTTTAAGCGTTCCATTCAGTCTCTCCACCTTTCCACTGCTCTGTGGATGGTATGGAGTGTGGAAAGCTTGTTCTATACCTAAGGCTTGAAGAATTTCTTGTAAAATTTCTGAAGTGAAATGGGTTCCCCTGTCACTTTCTATGACCTCAGGGACTCCAAATCTACAAACTACTTCTGCTAGTAGTTTCTTTGCCACTGTTTTAGCATTCGCTTTTGCTGTAGGCCAAGCTTCTAGCCATCCTGAAAAGAGATCAATACATACCAGAACATACTCATATGTACCCACTCTTGGTAACTGTATGAAATCAATCTGTATTCGCTGAAATGGGTACAATGGCCTAGGAGTGCACCTTGTGGGCACTTTAACTGTTCTTCCGGAATTATGGCAAGCACAGACAATGCACCCTTAAACAAGTTTGGCAGCAGTGTGATTGAACCCAGGAGCAACCCATGCCTGTTCTATCAAACTTACCATAGCCTCTTTAGATTGATGAGTAGGGCCATGTGATAGGGCACACATCATAGGATATAGTACCCTGGGAAGGCATAACTTTGCATTTACTGCATACAGACCTTCCTCGTTCTTCTTGGCCATCTTCTTCTTCCAGGCTTCTTTTTCTTGATGTGTAGTTTGTTCTTGAAGTTTCTGAAAAAGGTTTAAATCCATCTCCCCACTATATGGAGCCTTGGCTTCCACAGTATAAGCCAACATAGGGAGAGGAAGTTGAGCAGCGGCCTTTGCAGCTATGTCTGCTCTTCGATTTCCTTCTGCTTCTTTTGTTAGCTCTTTTGTATGAGCTTGTACTTTTACAATTGCTACCTGCTTGGGTAACATAAGTGCTCTAAATAGTTGAGCCACTGACTCTGCATTTTTAATGGGTTTACCCGAGGACCCAATAAAATCTCTACTGCGCCAAATAGGACCACAATCTTGTGCTATGCCAAATGCATACCGGGAATCTGTGTGAATATTTACTGTCTGACCTTTAGCCATTATGCACGCCTCAGTGAGTGCTTTCAACTCTGCCTCCTGGGGAAAACATCCAGGTGGGAGAGATCCTTGCTATACCACTTCCTCAAGGGTGGTTACAGCATATCCTGTATATGGTTTTCTATCTACGTAGTATCTGGATCCATCTACAAAATATTCAAAATCAGCATTAGATATTGGCACTTCAGTGACATTACCGAACTCTTGAGTTTCAATTTTCATCAATTCAAGGCAATCATGGTCATGATCTGGTGTAGGCTCACCATCTTGTTCAATTTCAGGAGGTAATGTAGTTGGATTAAGTACAGTACACCTTTTTATCATAATATTAGGTGGTGTAAGAAGTGCAACTTCGTACTTAGTTAATCGAGCCGTGGACAAATGCCTAATGGTAGCTTGTGACAACAATTCCTGAACTGTATGTGGAACATAAATGGTTAAAGCATGATCTAACACCATATCTGCAACTTTTTCTTTTAAGACAGCACAGGCTGGGGTTGTGGGTTGGCTACTGTCTGACACATATAGTATTGTAATCACTGATTGTTTCTGAGCTTCCTTAATTTTCCCTTTTATTATTTTAATCTTCAAAACTCCTGAGAACAATCAATGACTGTCAATGACTGTTCAAGGGGAGTATGCATACACTCAGGATGAATCTTGATCAGTTCTGTTTTTAATTCTTCTCTTAACCCATTAATAAAACAAGTACGAAGAATTCTAGAATCCCTACTATTAGAAGTAGTAACATCAAAATCTTGATCAGTAAAAAATACTGATTAACTAACCATAGTATTTGTCTACTGTCTCTTCTGTTCCCTGGAAAGCATCAGGTAATCATCCAGATACTATTTGATTGTTTAACTCTTTAGTAACAACTTGCAATCTCTTAACGAACTGTTCCCCACTCCTCTTTAACTTCAGATCCTCCCCCTCTGGAACTTGTTCCATTCCAGTATCATTATCAGTCAAAACTTTCTTAATCTTATCAACAAAAGTAGCACCTACTGCTACAATCTAAATCAAGCTGTGTCATAAGTCATATGTATTCTCCCTAAAGCTTTCTGAAACCCAGAGGGATTTTTGTAAGGATCACTCTAGTGCTTGTATCAGATGACAGTCTGCATTTCTACTCTCGCAGCATCTCTCCCCCCCCCCCGCCAGGGGCGGTGGACAATTGCATCACCACTGGATACATTCCCATTCTGGGTGAATGTATCCAGAAGTAAAACACTTCTCATTATGTCTGTACGTAAGCCACTGCACTATCAACATTACATGTACCGTATTGTTGGCACTGCCTTCTCTACACCCACCCCTCTCTAGAAGAGTTACTAGAGGGTGTAACAGGGGACGCAGCGCCTGGTCTGCACTGTATTGAGCTTACATAAGGTGGAGGTGGTTTAGCACTATATATCTGTTCCTCTATTCTAGTCAGTTCTCTATATTCAGTACTTGTGCTGGCTGGAGTAACTGAAGTTGACAATTCCCTTGAAAGATCAGGATATACACGGTCAATCATAGATTGGTTAGTCATGGATTGCTGTTGTTGTAGTGGATCCTGCAGTAATCCACTTTCCTCACTCCCTCTGAACTGTACTCTCCTAGGAGCTGTACTCTCCTGTACTCTCCTAGGAGCCTGAAATCTTAACGCTGTACTATATTCTTCCTCAGAATCATTATGGTGATTATAAAGGGGATCATGATTGGCTAAAGTTTTCAACCATGCTTGCACCTGCTTCTCATACCTATGTTCTGCTATCCACTCTTTTTCTTCTCTCTGAAATCTCCTCCCCCTCTTTCGGCATTTAAACACCCCACCTTAGGCATTCCTGCTCTCTTAAGAATCTTGGCAGTATCTTTTACCGCTTTCTTGCCATTTTCTGCTCTTATTAAATCCTGCATTTTTATCCTGGGAGCTAATTTATTGTCCTCCCCTCCTGCAGTAGCAAAAACAGTTCCCATAGCAATCAATCGAGGGTTGCGACTCCTGTCACTGATTCATCCGCTATGTGTAATCTGGCGGCTAGAAAGGTTATACTGCCACTGTACCATAAGAAACAAGCTGGATGTCTGGATTTGGGGTGAACTCAATTGCCTGATAGCAAATTTTCCACCAAAGATAGGTATATAGGTATACAGAATCATCCACAACAGCAAACCAATGACCACCACAATATATCCAACAAATATCATTTAAGTATAATTCACAATTCAGTATATCCAAGACTAGCAACCCAATATTTCTCTGATTCTATAGAATTTTCTGGTTGCTGAAGATTCTGAGGACATCTGAAATCTGCATCCACTGGGAGATACAGTTTATTCTCCTCAATATCACTGAATAATTGCCCTATTGGGTTTTCCACAGTCAAATTACAGTGGACATTTAATCTGAACACCACCTGGGATCACTTTAACAACTCTCCACCCAACTGAGGAAATTGCCAATATTAATCCCAATTTACACTGTGGACAGGACATTTATATCAGCCAAATAAATGTAAATTCACGCCTAACATTTCTAGTTAAACGCACAGCCATACAAATACTGAATAATAACAATCCAACAATAGTCAGAGCAAAACCTCCTGTACAAAAATATCTATATCCACTTAAGATTAGTAGTACAAATTAACGTGTTATTCATTGAGTACCTAATTACTGATTCATTCTTTCAATCCACAGAATTATAGGAAAGCACATATAAAACATTGGACAGTGATAAGTATATCAAAAATAAGGATATGACAGGAATAATGTGCCTAGATGTTTCTCACTTTTTCTTATCCTATTAGTTGTCCGTAGTCCAAATTGACTCCAGACCACACCTAACTGGGCTCCTTTATTTCATTCAATACATTCAAAAACATTCAAAGATTCGAGGAGCCTCATGTGTATAACAAAATTCAAATACAATCTTTCAACACCCCCTGACCTGGAGCGCCTTGACAGGTACCCACCAGGAACTGCAGGGACCCTAACAATTATTCTGGGCAGTTTTCACTGTCACTGTCACTTTGCCTCCTCCAAGATAGATCCATTTAACTCTTTCCACTCTGAATCACGGACCGGTCAAGCCAGACTGCGTGCCCTCATGGAAATGAGAACTAAATCTATTGATTGAATTCAGCTTATCTCAATCACTCACAGAGTCAAATTCATACAAAACGCCTAAAGACAATATGCACATATAAAGCAACAGTAACACATTCAGTATTAGTTTTTGGAAAACAAATGCAGTGAAGTTAACAGTTTAAAACAATTCAACTTTTACAAGAGAAATACAAGAAATGCAAAATAACATAGAAACAAAATAACATAGTTCTCAATCTATTTTACACTCTACCTTACACTGATTCGGAGAGCTGTGCTGGACTCCAGATGGCTTCTATTAACTATTGGAAGCAGTCCAGATGCACGCTCATAGTTCTTAGTCAGTCTGTCAGTAATCCTGCTTATACCGTTAACTTCTTCCCTTACAATATCAATACAAAGCTATATACAAGGTGGAAAACAATATATCACAATAAAACAATAAGACAATATTTACCAATCTACCTCAGAAACTAAGTCCTCCTCTCATGGACTGACAAAAGAGTCCCCCCCCTCAGCTCAAGGAAGGCAGAGTGAGACAAAGGCCCACTTACCTAGGATTTACGTTCCCTCAACCAAGAAGGCACCTCTACCACCGTTCAGTCCAAGAAAGGTGAAAACTTAGTCCCCGTACGGGCCACCACCTTGTAAGAGTTAAAAATAACCCCAGGTAGATTAGGTAAATAAGTCAGGTAAAACCCCGGTACCGGCAAAAGGACAGAGACGACACAGGCTTGTCAGTAACTGCCAGAGATCTCCTGTGGGAGGATCACTGGTCGTTTATTTTATAGAGTATTGAGCAAAAATTAAAATCAATCAAATTACATAAATTGGGGATGGTTTATTGGCATAGAAATATGGGATTTTGTACAATTTCTAGGAATTATTCTCAAATTATATTTAACCAATGTTACACAATAGTTGTAATGTTACATAACAATGATGGATGAAGTAATCTTGACTACTTCGCATCCTTCACCCATATCTTGCAACATATCTGGTCAGACTGTCTCCACCAAATTTGGCAGTACAAGTTGTTTACGGTATAAAAATGAGAATATGTCTAAAAATGGTAAAAGCAAAGAAATGTCACGTGATGCAGAATACAAAGTATTTGTGAAACTTTGGTTCACAATACATGAGTGATACAGGAGTATATATGTTTGGTTATATGAGATTATAATGGAGAATATATATAAAATTAACTATATAATGATTACTCTAACAGGACATAGAGGGGTGATATTGAGGTGCATGTTCGGCGCAAGGCCCTTTCTTGCACCAAAAGTGCGCCTCAAGCTCCAATCTGTCTGAGATACTGTGAATGTAGGAGGAGCGGGTCAAGGTGTTTCCCTATTGCCCTATGGCGCCACCTTCTACTATGCCACCAACGGTACAAACAGCGCCAATTCTGCCTGCGGTAGTGAGCTTAACTTGGCTACCATATATGCTCCTATCTACACTCTAATGTGGGACCCTATCAGATTCTGCCGAAATATTACTGATTACTCTATATGAATTGTTTCCATGTGTGACAAATAAAACACAAGCCTTTTGCAAACTACCTTTTTGGAGTGAAATTCCTTAATATATTCTGATACAGATTGGGATTCTACTTCCACATCCTGAAACGGATTGCGTTTCACACCTTGTTAACATTAGGTATTTTAGGCACATACCCTTTGTAAATGAGGATGAATATCCAATAAAAAGGAAGGGTGCACAAAATAATGAAACAGACATGTGTAAACATGAAATAGACAAATACATGTTTAGAATGTGCTTCACAATATATACCAGTTTCATTTTAAATAAAGCAAGCAAACTTAGCTATTCATTCAGACCAGAGGGGCTCATTGTTTTTAATCTGAAAATCCATCTGGTTTCAGATTGGGTAACTATGCAGTCCCAGTTACCACTTTGAATTGGAGGTTTGATCAACTCGATGCACATAAATTTCATGCATGAGGCATCGACATGATGAGCAAGGTGTACGTGTCTGTCAATGGGAGTATCCCGATGATCATCTACAGTCACATGTATTTGTGGCATAGAATATAGAATATATTGCCCATGCCATCATACTTCCTCTATCTTGTTTTACAGAGGATGTGGTGTGTTTTTGACCATGAGCTGTTCCAAGCCTTCTCCTTACTTTCTTCCCATCATTCTGGTACAGGATAATCTTAGTTTCATCTGCCCAGAGAATGCTCTTCCAGAACTGGGATGGCTTCTTTAGATGGTTTATAGCAAAATCTAATCTGGACTTTCTATTTTTGAGGCTGATTAATGGTTTGCACCTTGTGGTGATCCTCTGTATTTTCTCTCATGAAGTCTTTGCTTTATAGTTGACTTTGATACTGATACACTTGTTTCCTGGGGAGTGTCTTCCACTTGGATGGATTCTGTGAATGGGATTTTTCTTCATCATGTACAGGATTCTGTGATCATCCACCACTGCTGTCTTCTGTGGACATCCAGGCCTTTTTGAGTTCCCAAGCTCACCAGTGTGCTCTTTTTTTACTAGAATGTACCAAATTGTTGATTTGGCCAGTCCTAACATTTCTGCTTCCTCTCTGATGGATTTATTTTTTAAGCCTAATGATGGTTTGTTTTACTTCTATTGAGAGCCCCTTTGACTCCATGTTGTGGGTTCACAGCAACAGATTCCAAATGCAAATGCCAAACCTGGAATCAACTCCAGACCTGGTGGCCTCCTGCACTGCCATAGATGAAAGCTTATTAGGCCCAGCCAGAGGCTGAGTCTACTAGACTGAATGTCTGTGTTACACTGACATTTGTAATGGCCTGCAATACAGAAATACTGCAGGATAGTTTACAAGTGATCAAGAAATTGCAGGTTCAAATCCCCTTGTGGTACTAAGTAAAAAAGTACAAAAAGATGTTGAAAAATATTTTTAAAATTGCAAAACAAACCACTAAACATATCACAAATTCCACCTAACACACAAATTTATAAAACAATAAACAAACCAGCACATAATTGGTATCGCTGCATCTGAAACAAAAAGTTAACGCTACAAAAAGATAAAGTTAACAAACACAAAGTTATAGTTAAAAAGTTAGAAAAATAAATAAAAAAAACACTAAAATTTATATTTTTGTTAATCGTGTCTCCCAAAAAATGAAATAAAAAGAGATCAAAAAAGTTGAATGCACACAAAAAGAGAAAACACTACAGCTCGTTCTGCAAAAAATATACTCCTTACTTGTTCTATTGGAAAATTAAAAAGCTATGGCCCTTAGAATCTGGTGAAATGAAAACAAAATATTTATTTTTATAAAAGTGTTATTATTGTGCAAAAGTAGTAAAACATAAAAGCCACTTTATAAACTAGGCATCACTGTAATTGTACTGACCCACAGACTAAAGGTAGCATGTAATTTATACCGTATGGAGAGTAACATAAAAAGAAAACACAAAAGCAAATGAACAAAAAATGTTACCCCCCTCCTATAAAAAGGATGAAATAAATCAAAAAGTATGCATTTTTCTAGAGGCCCAAATAGGCTGAGGCCCCACATTGCGGAAACGCAGCTTTTTTTGCTGCAGATTTTGCTGCTTTTTTTGAGCCAAAGCCAAGAGTGACTACAAAATGAATGGGAAATATATAGGAAGCTCTTATACGACTACTTTCTGCTCAATCCACTCCTCGCTTTGGCTTAAAAAACACAGCAAAATCTTCAACAAAAAAAGCAGCTTTTTCGCAACGAGGGAAGAAACACATAGTTGTTCTTGTTGACCCGATTGCATGTAATTTCATAAAAATCATGGGATTTTATATATGATAATATACTAAAAGGATTTATATTTTAAGGGATTAAACAACAGACAAAAGTTATTCTCCCAATCTTTTTCACGATAAAATTTTAAATTACTGCACAATAATTTTTTAATTCTGGCTAAGATTGGAACATGTGATAATCACAAAGTACATTGTAAAGCTCTGTACAGTAGATTCTAAATACATGCAGGACATACAGAATATTCCTATTGCTGCACAGGGTTATAGGGATTTTTAAATAAACTACATTTTTGTAGCAAACTCATTTACCAGACATATTGGAGTAAACATTTCTAAGAAAAAAAGTTTAACTACATTGAAAGATTGCTCATATTGCTCTTGATTGAAGAAGCACAATAAGTAATAAATCTTTGAAGCTGGAGGCTGAGTTCTGAAAGCAGAAATTATTATTTTGTGTCCTGCTCATTTTAGAAAAAATGCACATTGCAAGTAAACTTGTTTTCCTGCCTGTTTTATTAGACCTGAATGGCATTGGTCTTGGCTGTGAAACGAAAATGAGTTGTTTTATGTGGTTGAAGTATACATTCATAACTGTGCGGTTTTATGATTCCTCTGTTTGTATGTGTATCACATTCTCAGGTAAAGTGTATGATACACTTTGTGTGTGTTAAGAGGTTTATTCAGATTGCGTGTTCTAACTGATTCTAAATCTAACAATATATTTATATCAATAATCATTACTTAAAGAGAATCTTTCACCCCCTCCACCAACTCGTTTGTTGCATCCTTTAATCGCTTAAGTACACAGTGTATTTTTGTCTTAGGGTATTTTCACACAGAGGAATCTGCTACGGATTTGGGAGTGGTTTCTGCCCCCAAATCCGTGGCAGATTCCACCCTGAATCTGCCACCCATTGTTTTCAGTGGGGGACAGAGATTGCAGCAGGAAAAAAATCATCATCCGGCTTGGAAGTCCCTGCCGATTAGGCCCATACATCCAGGCCTAATCACAAAGGAAAGCTACAACATACCGTGGCCAATTACCGCGATGAAAAAAAAACCTAGCCTTAAAGGGAGTCTATCATTAAGAAACTCTTTTTTCATTTTAAACTAATCACACAGTGAGTTAGCCTTTATAAAGGCTATTCCAGGCTATTCCTCCCGCTAGTTTCTCAAAAAAAAAAGTTTTTTATTCTTATGCAAATTATCTCCACAGAGCACAAGGGGCGTAATCCCGCCGCATCATCACTTTGAAACACCTCTATCTGTTTGAGTCTTCCCTCTCTTTTCTTCACAGCTGCGTCACTTGCAGCTTCTGGCATCTGGCGAGATTCAAATCTTGCACATGCACAGTACGCTTGGCCACTTCGGGTCGTGATTCAGCGTACTCTGCATGCTCAGTACACCATCTTGATTTTCAGACGGTGAGTGTGGATTTTTTTTTTACATTTTTTTTTTCTTACCTCCCCTGGCCAAAGTTTAAAAAAAAACAAAAATAACCCCTATAAGGGTTATTTTGGGCAAACATTTTTTTTTTTCATTAAATACTTACAACGTACTATTCTAATGGCAAAACACTGTTACAGCCTGTAGTCAGGGCCGGTTTTAGAGAAAGTGTGGCCCTGGGCAAAATTAAAAGTGGGGTCCGAAAATTTTGACCAACAACACAGTCATATTCAATCAAGGCCCTATGCAGAGCATTACAGCATTAATTTCTAGTACATGGGGTCTTAAAGATCGGCTCTGACTCTCTACACACACACACAAAAATGATTTATAAACATATATAGTTATCAAATAATAACACTATACCAAATATTGCCACCATACAGTGCTTAAATATTATATCCATACTGTTATGGAACAAAACACACAATACAAAGACTAATATTACCAATAATACCTCTATACAAGGCCCAAATAATACTGCAACACTATGACATGACAGCAACCATTGCATAGTGACGTAAAGGCATTTTCTGAGCTTAAGCTATTTATGGCCTATCCTCAGGATAGGCCATAAACACTTGATCAGTGAGGGACTGAGAGCTGGCCCCTGGACCGATCAGAAAACTCTGTACTCTGTAAAACAGTCTGGGCACATTCACTTCACTGCCCACTGACTTAAATAAGCGCTGAGCTCATAGTACCTCTGAAGATTTGTTTTTGGAGTCAATTAAGTTTGATATGAATCAGGGTTTAAATTGGCTTTATACCTAGTGTATGACACTGTCAGGGCTCCTAGGACTCTATCTAGTTAATTTCTAGCGCTCTAAGGCAAAGTGAGTGAAAGTGACATATACAGTGGGGGAAAAAAAGTATTTAGTCAGTCACCAATTATGCAAGTTCTCCCACTTAAAAAGATGAGAGAGGCCTGTAATTGACATCATAGGTAGACCTCAACTATGAGAGACAAAATGAGAAAACAAATCCAGAAAATCACATTGTCTGATTTTTTAAGAATTTATTTGCAAATTATGGTGGAAAATAAGTATTTGGTCACCTGCAAACAAGAAAGATTTCTGACTCTCACAGACCTGTAACTTCTTCTTTAAGAGGCTCCTCTGTTCTCCACTCATTACCTGTAGTAAAGGCACCTGTTTGAAATCGTTATCAGTATAAATGACACCTGTCCACAACCTCAAACAGTCACACTCCAAACTCCACTATGGTGAAAACCAAAGAGCTGTGGAAGGACACCAGAAACAAAATTGTAGACCTGCACCAGGCTGGGAAGACTGAATCTGCAATAGGCAAGCAGCATGGTGTGAAGAAATCAACTGTGGGAGCAATAATTATGTGGCATCCCAGAGCTGGCTATGGCTGGGCTGAGGGTGATCTCTGTGCATTGTATCATTTCCTGTTGCTTCATAACCTGTGTGACATAGCAGGGGGTCCTGAGTCTCACACAACACAGCGCCACCTAGTGAGCCTCACACATGCATTACACCTCCCATAGGATTGAATAGTAACCAAATGTCCAATGGGAGGACATCGCCTGGGAAAAGGGGAGGAGTCAGCTGATCACTGGGTCCCCATGGTAACACCCCTGCAGGAAGGTCCTGCGTGTGAGGAGTTAGAAGTGTGGAGTGTTAGGAGGAGGAGGTGAGGAGATAAGTGTGATGTCCTGTGAAGAAAGCAGTGAGTTTAGTGCAGGAATCTCAAGTCCTAGACAGGCCCAGGAAGGTTGGAGAGCTGACATACTCCAGCTATTCAGAAGATCCTGTCCCCTGTCTGCCTAGCCATCGCCCTGAAGGAAGTCAAGCATCATTATCTTGTCAGCATGAGACTGTGGAGAGAACATTCTGGAACACGTGCTCCATAGCAAGTATCACAGGATCCAGGGGCCAAGGCCAGACCTGTGGAATATCCTGCCACCCTGACTATTGCACCCCGAAACGCTGAGCTATCAGGACCACATAACGTGAGTGGGGAATATTATGTACTAGTATCATGGTGGGCATCCTCCTATGAGCCAAATAGGAGCACAGACGCACCTTAGGGCTGTAACACTGAAGTATAAGGGGCTAGGAACACCTTTCATCAAGTCTACCCTGCACCCCAGGACTTTGCTGCGTCACCAGGCGTACCCCGTTGTTTTGTATTGAAGAAACTGTTTAAGCATTTGTGCCTCCACACCCATGGAAGTAAAAGTTCAACTTTACAACCGTTTCTGTGTCTGACTCTGCACCGACAACATCAGGGCGCCCCAAACACCACCAGTCGGCACAGTATAGGGGAAGCGCCCCGGGGGAACAATCACCACCAACATTTGTGCAGCCCCCTCATCACCGGTACCAGTGGTGGTAACGTGGGACAGCACCAGCGCTGCGCCCTCGTGCCCAGAGACCGTGACAAGTCTGCGCTGTTTGCACCCCCGCAATCCCAACTGCAGCGTTACCTTCCATCTGGTCACCGCAAGAAGAAAATGGAAGAGATACAAGACCACTGATAATCTCCCTCGATCAGGGGCTCGACGCAAGATCTCACCCTGTGGGGTCAAAATGATCACAAGAACGGTGAGCAAAAATCCCAGAACCGCACGGGGGGGACCTAGTGAATGACCTGCAGAAAGCTGGGACTAACGTAACAAAGGCTACCGTCACTAACACACTACGCTGCCAGGGACTCAGATCCTGCAGTGCCAGACGTGTCCCCCTACTTAAGTCAGTACATATCCGGGCCTGTCTGAAGTTTGCTAGAGAGCATTTGGATCTTCCAGAAGAGTATTGGGAGAATGTCATATGGTCAGATGAAACCAAAGTAGAACTGTTTGGTAGAAACACTACTCGTGGTGTTTGGAGGAGAGTGAATGCTGAGTTACATCCAAAGAACACCATACCTACTGTGAAGCATGGGGGTGGCAACATCATGCTTTGAGGCTGCTTCTCTGCAAAGGGACCAGGACAACTGATCCGTGTACATGAAAGAATGAATGGGGCCATGTATCGTCAGATTTTGAGTGCAAACCTCCTTCCATCAGCAGGGGCATTGAAGATGAAACGTGGCTGGGTCTTTCAGCATGACAATGATCCCAAGCACACCGCCAGGGCAACGAAGGAGTGGCTTCGTAAGAAGCATTTCAAAGTCCTGGAGTGGCCTAGCCAGTCTCCAGATCTCCACCCCATAGAAAACCTTTGGAGGGAGTTGAAAGTCCGTGTTGCCCAGCGACAGCCCCAAAACATCACTGCTCTAGAGGAGATCTGCATGGAGGAATGGGCCAACATACTAGCAACAGTGTGTGCCAACATTGTGAAGACTTACAGAAAACGTTTGACCTCTGTCATTACCAACAAAGGATATATAACAAAGTATATGAACTTTTGTTATTGACCAAATACTTATTTCCCACCATAATTTGCAAATAAATTCTTAAAAAAATCAGACAATGTGATTTTCTGGATTTGTTTTCTCATTTTGTCTCTCATAGTTGAGGTCTACCTATGATGTCAATTACAGGTCTCTCTCATCTTTTTAAGTGGGAGAACTTGCACAATTGGTGGCTGAATAAATACTTTTTTCCCCCCCTGTATATCAGGAGACACCCCAGATTTAGAGCTTACAAGGGAAAATAAACCAGAAGTGACCCCCAGAGTGACCCCTCCAATCATAGGAGCTACTGGGGATATAGTAGGGAGTTTGGTGTTCCCAATGTACACCGCACAGCTTACATATTCACTCTTCACCATCCGCTGTGCATTCACGTCTGAGATACTAATGCTCACTACACCCCCTGATAAATTCTTTGAGGGGTGCAGTTTTCAAAATGGGGTCACTCCTTAGCAGCTCGTATCTCTACAAGATGGCGCCGCTGAAGTGGCTGCCTGTTCGGCAGCTCTGAGACTCTCTCTCTCTTATTTTTTCTTTCTCTGTCTGTTTTTTATCTCTCTACTTAATGGACTTTACACTATGAAGAAATGAAGAAACAAAGACTTGGAATTGGACCTTTGTGATACTTTTTTTTTGTTTTTATCTGTCTTTTTGTCCTGCTGAAATGGGGACTCTTGTGTCTGCAGGCATTTCTTTTGTCTACACAAGAGAGAAATTATTGCAGCTTAGAGTCACAACAACAGGGCTGCATACCATTTGCCCACCCATCCCCCAAGAACTCTGGAGAAAGAAAAAGCGGGGGGAGGGGCTGCAGAGCAGGAACTTTTCAGAGGATTAAAAAGAGGCGTTACCGACCAACTGTTCCCTCCATCATTATGGGCAATGTGAGATCTCTTGCAAACAAGATGGATGAACTAACAGCGCTCACCAGGCACCATCAGGAGTTTCGGGTGTGCAGCATGATGCTACTTACAGAGACTTGGCTCACTGAAGTTACTCCTGACTCTCTGGTCTCCTTGGATGGTTTTAAACTCCTTTGGGCAGACAGGACAAGGGAGAGCGGTAAGAGGAAAGGAGGGGGGCTGGCAATGTTTGTGAATAATAGATGGTGCAATCCTAGGCACATTGTGATTAAGGAGCAAACTTGCTGTAAGGACATTGAACTATTAGCTGTGAGCATGAGACCTTTCTATCTACCAAGGGAACTATCACATGTCATTGTGATAGCTGCATATGTCCCCCCCTCTGCGAAAGCTGACGCTGCCTGCGAGGTCCTACAAGCCACGCTGAGCCAGTTACAGTCTCAGCACCCCCAGGCCCTCCTTCTTGTGTCTGGCGATTTCAACCATGCCTCTCCATCATCCACACTTCCCAGTTTCACACAGTATGTAACCTGCCACACAAGAGACAACAAAACACTGGACTTGTTCTTTGCCAACGTGAGGGAGGCATATAACTCATCAGCCCTACCGCCCCTGGGAAGATCGGATCACAACCTAGTACATCTCCGACCTGTGTACAAGCCACTTGTACGTAGAGAACCAGCTGTCACCCGCACAGTGAGGATATGGTCCGAGGAGAGTGATGAGGCTCTGAGGGATTGTTTTGACACAACCGCATGGGAAGTTTTGCAGGATTCATATGGAGAAGATATAGAAGGACTCACACACTGCATAATGGACTACATTAATTTTTGTGTGGACAACACAGTACCCACAAAAGTGGTGAGGTGCTTCTCCAACAACAAACCATGGATTAACTCTGATATAAAAACACTACTTAAGGAGAAAAAGATGGCATTCAGGACAAGAGATAAGGAGGGGTTGAGGGAAGTACAAAAGGAGCTGAGGCATCTAATCAGGCAAGGAAAATCCAGTTATAAGGAAAAAATGGAAAAGCAAATGGAAAGAAAAGACATAAGGGGGGTCTGGGAGGGGCTTAAGTCAATTTCGGGTCATAAACAGTCGGTCTGCCAGATTGAGGCAGATGTTAACTGGCTTAATGAACTAAACCTATTCTTCAACAGATTTGATCACACACCAGCTCCTCCCACCCCAGAATGTCCTTCAGCTCCCCTCACCACAATGACTTCACCCCATTCACCCCATGTGGCTACTTCCCAACAGACCAGTAAATCCAGAAATCTGTCTTTATCTGACCACAGTCTGACCTTCACACGGGCCCAGGTGAGGAAGGAGATGAAAAAGATCAAGGCGAGGAAAGCCGCAGGGCCAGATGACATCAGTGCAAGGCTAATTAAGACTTGTGGGGACCAGCTGTGTGGTATAATTACATATATGTATAATATGAGCCTGAGGCAGGAAATAGTCCCTGAATTATGGAAATCTTCTTGTGTGGTACCAGTTCCAAAGAAACCCCACCCTATGGACCTCAACGACTACAGACCTGTAGCACTGACATCCCACTTGATGAAGATCTTAGAGAGATTGGTTCTCACACATCTTCGCCCTCAAGTGAGCCCCGCTATGGACCCTCTCCAGTTTGCTTATCGACCGGGCATTGGGGTAGATGATGCCATCATCCACCTTCTGCACAGGGCTCTGTCTCACCTGGAAAAACCAGGGAACACGGTGAGAATAATGTTCTTTGATTTCTCCAGTGCTTTTAACACCATACAGCCCAGGTTACTGAGAGACAAGCTGGGCCTTGCTGGAGTGGACCACCACCTCTCCAACTGGATCCTAGACTACCTCACAAATCGACCTCAATACATGAGAGCCCAAGACTGTGTGTCAGGTACCGTGATCTGTAATACGGGGGCACCTCAGGGTACGGTTCTCGCCCCTTTCCTCTTCACACTGTACACTGCTGATTTTAGGTGCAACTCATCCAGCTGCTACCTACAGAAGTATTCTGACGACTCTGCAATAGTAGGCCTCATCACAGACGATGATGACAAGGAGTACAGAGAACTGAACCGTTTTTTGTGGACTGGTGCCACCAGAACCACCTGAAGATTAACGCGGGGAAGACCAAGGAGATGGTGGTGGACTTCCGTAAAGGCAGATGCCCTCCAAAACCAGTGGACATCCTGGGGACGGGCATCGAGATTGTGAACACCTATAAGTACCTGGGTCTGCTCCTTAATAATAAGCTGGACTGGGCAGATCATATGGAGGCCCTGTACAGGAAGGGCCACAGCAGGCTCTACCTGCTTAGGAAGCTGAGAGCCTTTGGAATCCGGGGGGCACTTCTTAGGACTTTCTTCAACTCGGTAGTGGAATCAGCCATCTTCTTTGGAGTGGCCTGCTGGGGGAGCAGTATATCAACCAGGGACAGAAATAAACTTGACAAGCTGATTAGAAGGGCCAGCTCTGTCCTGGGGAGCCCACTGGACCCAGTGCAGGTGGTGGGTGACAGAAGGATACTGTCCGTGGTGAGCTCCATGCGGGAGAATAACTCCCATCCCATGCATGAGACTGTGATTGCGCTGGGCAGTACTGTCAGTGACCGACTGCTCCACCCTAGGTGTGAGAAGGAGCGCTATCGGAAGTCTTTCCTCCCCACCGCGGTTAGGCTGTACAACCAACACCGACCTAAGCGGAGATCATTACATACAGAGAACTGAAATATCTCTCTGCCTGTTAAATCCCCCCCCCCTCCCTCTGCTACGTCCTATCTGTCTGTCTGCTATTAATGTAATGCCTCTCACCTTGGAACATTCCTGTACATGTTGTATTTGTATTTGTATCTGCTTATCTTATCTTTGCTGCTGTAACACACTGAATTTCCCCACTGTGGGACTATTAAAGGACTATTATTATTATTATTATTATTATTATTATTATTATTATTATTATTTACTGGTACTTTAGAGGCTCAGCAAACATGACATGGCGTCCAGATACCAAACATCTGAATATATACTTCAAAAGCCACATAGCACTCCTTCCCTTCTGCGCCCTAATGTGTGCCCAAACTGCAGTTTATACCCACATGTATGACACTGGTGTACCTGGGATAAAGTACTTAATGCCATGTGTGGGTATAAACTGCTGTTTGGGCACAGACAGGAAGGAGCGCTATTTTGGTTTTTGGAGCACAGATTTAGACGGTTTGCTTTTTGAACGCTATTGCACTTTTGCAGAATTGCTGAAACACCAGTAAAGTTGAATCCCCTGACATGTGACCCCATTTTGGAAACTACACCCCTGAAGGAATTTATCCAGGGATACACTGTTGCATTAATTAAGTTTCCAGAAATGAATACACAGCTGATAATGATATTGAGAAAATAAAAATTTTTCCAGGAATAGGTCATTTCAGTGTGTAATATGTTGTGTCCGGCTTGTATCAGAGACGAACGCTCCAAAAGCTGTTGTGCCCGGGATACCCGCTTAACAGTTTTAGGAGTGCATGTCTCTAATGACACAAACTGGGCGCAACGTATTGGGCATCGAAATGGCATGTTTATTTAAAAATGTAAATTTTCACTTTGTACATTAATTTTCCAGAGGCACTCTTGGGCTCAAAATGATAATACCCCTTGATAAATTCTTTGAGGGGTGTAGTTTCTAAAATGGGGTCACTTTTTTGGGGTTTCCATTGTACTGGTACTTTAGGGGCTCTGCAAATGCGACATGGCACCTGAAAACTATTCCAGCAAAATCTGCCCTCCAAAAACCAAATAGTGCTCTTTCCTTTCCAAGCTCCACCATGTACACATACAGCAGTTTACAATCACAAATAGGGTATTGCCATATTCAGGAGAAATTGTGTAACAAACTTTGGGGGGATTTTTCTCCTTTATCCTCTTGTGAAAATAAAAAAATTGGGACTAAATTGACGGTTTATTAGAAAAAAAAAGTAATTTTTCATTTTCAAGTCCCATTGTTAATAAAATCTGTGAAACAGCTGTAGGGCCAAACTGCTCACTATATCCCTTGATATGTTCTGTGAGGGGTGTAGTTTCCAAAACGGGGTCACTTTTTGGGGTTTCCATTGTATTGTTACTTTAGGGGCTCTGTAAATGCGACATGGCACCCGAAAAATATTCCAGCAAAATCTGCCCTCCATAAGCCAAATAGCGCTCTTTCCATTCCAAGCCGCACCATGTACAAATACAGCAGATTATGACCACATATGGGGTATTGCCGTGTTCAGGAGAAATTGTTTAACAACCTTTGGGGAGCTTTTTCTCTTTTAACCCCTTGTGAAAATGAAAATTTTGGGGATAAAGTGACATTTTAGTAATTTTTTATTTACACATCCCAATGTTAATAAAATCTGTGAAAAGGCTTTTGGGTCAAAATGCTCACTATACCTCTTGATAAATTTTGAGAGGGGTGTAGTTTCCAAAATGGGTTCACTTTTAGGGGGTTTCCATTGTATTGGTACTCTAGGGGCTCTGCAAATGCGACATGGCACCTGAAAACTATTCCAGCAAATTCTGCTTTTCAAACACCCAGTGTCGCTCCTTCCCTTCCATGCGCTGCTGTGTGCCCAAACATCAGTTTACACCCACATGTGGGGTATTTCTGTGCTTGGGAGAAATTGCATAACAAACTGTGAGATGTATTTTCTTCTTTAACCCTTTCTGAGTGTGTTCATTTTAGAGCTAAATGAATGTATTATTGAAAAAAATTAAATGTCTAAATTTCACCTCCATATTGTTTTAATCCTCGTGAAATGCTTAAAGGGTTAACAAACTTCCAAAATGCTGTTTTGAATTATATGAGGAGTGCAGTTTTGAAAATTTGGTGATTCATGGGGGTTTCTAATATATAGGGATTTATAATCCTCTTCAGAACTGAAGTGGTTCCTAAAAAATTAGTTTGAGAAATTTTCTTGTAAATCTGGAAAATCGCTGTTACACTTGTAAGCTTTCTAATGTTCAAAATAAATTAAATGACAATTAAAAGATGATGCCAATATATAGCAGAGATATGGTAGATAATATTTATTAACTTATTTGGGTGGTATGACTATCTGTTTGAAAAGCAGAGCATTTCACATTTTGAAAATTGCGATTTTTTTTCAAAATTTCCATCAAATTTCCTATTTTTTTATAAATAAATACAAAAATATTGATCAATGTTTACCACTAACATGAAGTACAATGTCTCACGAAAAAACAATCAAAATCACTTGTGTAAGTTAAAGCATCTTAAAGTTATTGCCATATAAAGTAACATATGTCAGTTTTGAAAAATGAGGCCTGGTCCTTAACGCACTTTTGGGCTCAGACCTGAAGGGGTTAAAGGAGAAAATACCACTTCACAATTTGTTATGCAATTTCTCCCAAGTATAGAAAAACCCTATATATGAATGTGAACTGCTGCTTGGGGACAAAAATGAACGAGCACCACTTGGTTTTGTGCCATAATGCATTTGCAGAGCCCCCGAGGTACTAAAAAAATGGAAACTCCCATTAAATGACCCCCATTTAGAAAGCACACTCCTCAAGAAATTATAAGGGATATGGTGAACATTTTGACCCCACAGGTGTTGCATAGAATGTATTTATTTCAATAAAATGCCCCAAATATTTAAAAAAAAAAAAAAAAGGGTAATAGGATAAAAAAAGAACCCCAATATTTGTAACACACTTTCTCCTAAATTTGAAAATACTCCATATATGGCTGTGAACTGCTGTTGGCACATGGCAGCACTCAAGGGGTACAGTGAGCATTTTGACCCCACAGGTGTTTCATAGAATTTATTAACATTGGACCGTGAAAATGAAAAATTCCATTTTTAAAACATCTTTAATAAAAAAAAAATAAGAAAACAAAACAATAGATAGCATACAGAGAAAAAAAGAATAAAAAAACTATGAGGTATGCAACAACAATAAACAAAAACAAAAAGTCACTGTACAACACAGAGAGGCAACCCATAATATGCCTCGAGGTGAAATAAGCCTGCCTGGAGCCAAGGCTTTGACATTCCCTCTGTCATATTGTTGAAGAGATGAGGGAAAAACAAAACAAAGTCTACATTTAACCCATATGCCCCTAGCAAATGCTATAGTGCTTAGCAGAGCTGAGAGACTGGGTGTCACCGTGGGGGCCCCAAACAGACAAGGGAGCTAGGGTGCACTGGAGCCAGCCAGCACTTCTCTATTTCCGTCCAGCAATTAAAGGCCAAAAGAGTGGACCAAGAAGCCAACTGGTGTAAGTGTGTCACATAGTAATATAGGGTAAAGTCAGGGACCGCCAAGACTACCTGCATCGTCATGACTGATTTCGAAATTTAATGTCGTTTATTTTCCCATATGAAATGCTAGAAGCACTCATTGAGAACCTCACAGGGGGTATTTGAAATAAGTAGTATTTTGATCGCAGCAATCTGTCCTAAGAGTGAGAGCCAACAAGGTTCAGGTTTCACGAATTAGAGGCAGGACGTTAGCCAGAAAAATATAAGGTAGGTGGAATTGATCTGAACATCTAAGTAATTAATAGAAGTAGATTCACCCACCTAGTGATAGCAAACAACTACTTGGTCCTTGTGTATGACCTGAGGTAGTGTATGTTATGAGTACCTGGAGTAAATATCGGAAAATAGCAGGATCTGGCTGATAACAGAGAGCAGTAAAACTATCTTTTAAATTCCATACAGTGCTGAAAGATAGGTCCCAGACACCCAAATGCCTTCACCAGCGCCAGCTGCAAGGCCAGATGGATATTGCTGAATTTGGGGTTCAAGTTATCACCACCAGAAATCTGTACGAGAAATAAACACTCCACTAACTGAAATCAAACCAGAACCCACATTTAACTTACAAGGCAGATCAGGAAGATAAATCAGGAAAGTAAATGTCCAGGCCAGTAGTCTGTTCCAGGAGGTCACATCAGAGGCAGAATCAGAAGACAAACAAATTACGAGTCTCAAAGCAAGAGTCTGTTCTATGAGGTCATTTCAGAGGCAGAATTAGGAGACAAGTGGTTTTGCAATATCAAAAGTCAGTATAAAGCTATCCAGTACACACAAGATTTAGAGCCTAACTAGAATACAAACTAAATTAGCAGACACCAGGTTCAGAAAGAAGGGGATTTATATATGCCTCCTCAGCTGCTAATTGGATAAGCCCAGAGAACTTCTGACACTGCAGAAGCTAATAATTTAGTGAATATTTTTAGATCAGAGTTCAACATAAAGATAGTTCGGTAACTGGGGCAGTCTATAGGGTCTTTCTCTTGTTTTGGGAGAACTGTAATGAAAGAATGGAGCATCATATCTGGGATGGGGGCTCCATTCATAAACTCACTGAATAACTTTACCCTAACCAGGGTCAAGATTTCAGCATAAGATTTATAATACAAGTACCAGGCCAGGTCCCGAATGACTAACTCCAGTTATCTGGCCAGAGTTATCCAAAACCTCCTTTGTCAGCTTAGGGTGCAGGAGGAAATGTATTCATCTGAAATATTATTCCACATGTCCTCATCACTGGGTAAGTGGGAAGGAAGGGGGTATAGTCTGATAATAATCCCAGAATAGTTGGGAAATTTTGGTGGGATGGTAGTGTGGGGACCTAGTAGAATCTCTGATCACTTGTGGAGCTGTCAACACTGTCTCACTATACAACTGTCAAGCTAACATCATATGAGATCTATGATATTGTCATATTCATAAAAGCACTGCTTTGAATAGTGGACCAATTTCTCAACAGACATGAGAGATAGGGCTTGAAGTTGCACAAAGATATAATAGGGCCTTCGTGGAGCAGGAAGCTAAAAATTGTTCAGATCTATGGAGCTCTCTCTCGCAGTCATTCATTCTCTGCTTAGAGTCCTGTTTCATGTGTATCGCAAAACACACACATTCTCTCCGAAACACGCTTTGTGTGTTTCCCACAGAACAGCTTCAAAAGAAGCCGAGGGGGTGTTCTGAAATATTTCCCTAGAGTTAGGTGCAAGATTTCTCATGTAACAGATTTAGCCATAAGGGACTTGTAATGATTAGGGCATGGAGAAGAGGAAGTGAAGTCCAGATCAACCACAACAGAGGCATGATCCGACCAAGATAATGGGCCTATTCTGGCTGAAGATAAAGCCCTCAATGCTAGAATATTCCCAAAACAATAATGTATTTGAGAGTGGCAATGATGGATTGGGAGTAGAATGAGTACTGCTTAAAGAGGACCTTTCACGTCCTCATGTATATGCTGTTTTACATACCGCTAGAAAGCCAACAGCGCACTGAATTCAGCGCGCTGCCGGCTTTCCCGGTATGTGCCTCGGGGCTGGAGATATCAGGGGTCGTAGTTTCACTGTTCACCGTCAGAAGGGCGTTCCTGACAGTCTAGCTGGGCTGTGAAGAATGCCCTCCATGACAGTACTCGCCCATAGACTTGTACTGGGGGGGGGGGGGGGCGCGTTCCTCACAGCTCAGCATCATCGCTGGGCTGTAAGGAACGCCCCCTCTGACTGTACAGCACTATGGATGAGTACAAAGAGAGGGGGCGTTCCTTACAGCCCAGCAATGACTGAGCTGTGAGGAACGTCTCCCCAGTACAGTGCTATGGAGGAATACTGTCAGGGAGGGTGTTCCGCAGAGCGCAGCTAGACTGTCAGGAACGCCCTTCTAACAGTGAACCGTGAAACTACGACCCCCGATATCTCCAGCTCCGGGGCACATACCGGGAAAACTGGCAGTGCGCTAAATTCAGCGCGCTGTCGGGTTTCTAGCGGTATGTAAAACAGCATATATATGAGGACGTGAAAGGTCCTCTTTAACATCCTTTTACATTAAGTGTAAGGACCCTAACCATAATAGGTGGGTGGGTCATGTCTACTTGATTGCTGCCAGGACATATAGTATTGCACTACAAAACAATATAGAACATATAAACAATGGGGGGCACAAACAGAACATAAATCTGTGCATCAATCAAATAGGTCCAATAATCACAGACCAAAATGGGAAAACCTCACATGGATGGGAACAAGAAGTAGAAGAGATATAGCACTTTCATTAGAAGGGTGAAAAAAACTGGGTCTCCACTCAGGGAAGGCATGGAGGAAACCACCATAGGTGAATCAGATCCACCTGATGTCTCAATGCAGCCAAGGTTCCCCAGGAACAATGTCAGCAGAAGCCAGACATCTAAGATGTTATCTGGGACACGGGCACTATGAGGAATACTAAAACATTTAGGTATATAAGTATAAACGGAGGCAGCAGAGGTTTTAAAGAGAAGATGGGATAAAGGAGGGGGAAAGGGAACAGGGAAAGGAGGAGAAGAAGGGGGAGGCGGGAGGAAGGGGATGAGAATGGGAGGCAAGTCTTGACAAATCAGTAGAGTACAAGAGCAGTAGCAATTGAGGACCATCTTCTCAAGGTTAAAATCAGAGGAGAGGTAGTGGTGTGGTCGGGTTCTCTAAAATGGCGAAGGGAATGGGCTTTAGACATAATGTCCTCTTTCAGAGCAAAGTCAGTGACACAGCAAACAATGTCACAAGGATTGCTATGTCTACTGACCTGCCCAAAATCAGGTTAAATAGAGTCTGGAGGATACTAAACACATCTTCTGTAACGGCAACCTTTGGGAACCCCCCAAACTCTGATGGATGTTATGGTTATCCAAGTATTCCAAATAGCGACGGAGATCCATTATGATGGAAGCTTGGGAGGAAACTTGGGCTTGTAACTGGCGGCTCTCTGTGAAAGCTGTGTTATGGTTGTACAATTGGTGGAGGTCTTGAACAATTTGTTTGACATCATGATGAACAGCTGCTATTTTTGCTCTGCAAGTATCTTTAACTTCAGGGATAAGGTTACGAAAATCTTGTTTAATCAGCACTTAACTAACATGGGTCCACCAGACCGCTGGAAGAAAGGGGGTGGGGTCCCTGGCATCAGATGCAGAGCCAGACTAGCAGCAGGGAGGACTCAAAGAGCGTAACTGTTGAGGGGTGTTCATATAGTCACGAGAAGGAAGATGGCAGTCTTGTGTAGACCACAGCGAGAGAAGGGGACAACCCCCAATGGAGTTATTAGTGTGGGTCTCAGTGGGTAGGTGGCTTGAAGACCACTGGGGGCACTGCTCTGGTAAAGGTGGAGTAGCAAGAGGTGTCTGGAAGAGCGTAAGAGGGGGGGGAGCTTGACACCTAGTATTCACAGTATTAAAGTGCAGTGGCCTTTGCCCAGGTTCCACACCAAGAGAAGAAGGACAGGAGGGGGCTGAGGGCCTTGCTGCAGCTTTGGCAGGGTGGGGGAGTGGGGAGATGTGGAATCCTCTGGAGCAGTACAGGGGAGAAGAATTATAGAGCCTGTAATACTGTAATGTGGAAGAGGGGCAGCATTCACTGCTCCCTGTCACAGGAAAGGGAGAGTCCTGCTGAAAAAGGAAGCATATAGGTGATCTGTCCTCTACCACTTGAACAGGCAGAGAGGCAGCACTGAAACTCATGAGGAGACATGGCAGCCCCACTGCACCATGTGGAGATGCGGAGCATTCCAGAGCCATCCTGGACATGTCCTAAGGAGAGTTAGCCAGCCAAATCAGGTAGGAGTCCAGTGTCACTGAGGAGGGAAACGAGAGTAACTTGGGAGCCTCAGCTACCCATTTTTTCCCCATATAAGTTCTTGGGATGCCAATTTATATCTTTAAGATGCCATGGGAGAGAGAGCAGCAAACCTAGGTGACCACACCTATGGGCTTCTGGGAACACCCTCCTTGGAGGCATTTTTCAAGAGCAGAGCAGAAATAACATTTTCTTTGAGCTGTGAGGTTTATATTCACAGGTGTGTGCCTTTCCTAATCAAGTCCAGTCAGTTTAATTAAACACAGCAGGACTCCAATGAAGGAGTAGAACCATCTCAAGAAGGATCAGAAGGAAATGGACAGCATGTGAGTTAAATATGAGTGTCACAGCAAAGGGTCTTAATATTTATGACCATGTGATATTTCAATTTTTATATTTTAATAAATTTGCAAAAATATCTACATTTCTGTTTTTTTTCTGTCAAGATGGGGTGCTGAGTGTACATTAATGAGAAATAAATGAACTTTTTTGCGTTTAGCAAATGGTTGCAATGAAACAAAGAGTGAAAAATTTAAAGGGGTCTGAATACTTTCCGTACCCACTATTTTTAGTTATCTCATATTTTTCTTGTATCTTACATATTATTTTATGCAATATCTTATTTTTTCTAGTATTGGGATGAGGTTATATGGCATTGTGACCATCATAGTACTTTTTATCTAGCATCTTCGCCATTTACATCATCGTGCTTCAAGGTTTTTTCAACACATAGAAGATGTACTTTCAGGATAGTACTTTTATCACCACACAAACCCTGCAACATGGATCTAAAACCCCAATTCCAAAAAAGTTGGATACAAATTCTGAGTTTAACCATACACTGCACTGGAAGCCTTTTACCCGATGTTTGTTATACACACATGGTAGTTATATTGCAAAAAGCAATGGTTTTATAGAAAAATTAGCCCATTTTCATCACTCATCATCAGGTGCTACGGGCTTATTGTTATTTGGAAGACAAATTTGTTGCTGTGAGCCTAGGTGAAAAGTGGTTAAGAATTGGCTTTTCAAAAAAAAAAAAAAAAAGACCAAAAATAATCCCTGTATGGGATCAGATGTGAAATCAAAATGGTTTTGTTTGTTTTTTTTTTTTTACGAAAACTGTGGCACCAACAGTGTGGTATAGTGGATCAGGCCGCTGGACATGTCTGGCTGAGTGGTGGCAGTGGTGGTAGCTGTGGCAATATGATTGGCAGTATGCTAGATTAATGGCAATGAAAGGGTTAAATGTCCTTTGTCTATCTGTATTACTGCTACAGTGTGGCTTACACAGCACAGATATTCTCCCTCACTCATACCTATGATTTCTATCACTAATCTACCTGTAATTGAATAAATTTGACTAAACTTTGTTTTAATTCTCCTACTTCTAAGATTCTCTAGTTGTTTAGAAGGTTTTGCTGCACTACGTTCTGTGTATTGCTTTAGAAAATGGAGTAATTGTATTGGATCATGCAGTGATGATGACACATCCATGCCCTACTTCCACCATCACTGAAATGCCTTGTGGTCCAGCCCACAGCACCTTAAATTGCCAGGAGTGTCTCTTCAGCTGCTGCTTCCTAAAGGTTGCCGTGACAACTTAGGGAAACTTTTCTGTTCTTTACTTCCATGTCTTGACCTATCAGCAGCTGATCAGGCCTTTATATAATGAATTCTTTTTGATTCAGGTGCCGACTAATTTTTGTTGCTCTCTAGTTTGGCTCTTACTGTGTGTATACCTGCTTGATCTCTGACTACTGGCTTGTTTCTTGGATTCACCTTTTGCCTCTCGATTCTCTTGTGACGTTCCCGGCTGGATTCGTGACCCTTGGCTTGTTTCCTGGCTTTTGTTTCTCGTCTCTGCTTTCCTGGTTTTGATTGCTAAGTACGACTTCTTTGCATTCACTCCTCTTTGTAGTTTTCTAGACTTTGTGTTGGTTTCTGCAGCAGTGCATTTATTATTATTACAGTTATCTGTTTTGTGACAATTCAGATCCCCAGATCCAGGAAAGCCCATCTCTTCTTGCGGCAAGCTCTAGTGAAGGCATCTGGGGGTCTGTCTTGGCTTGCAGAGGTGTGCTAGTGGTAGATAGCTGTATCTACTGCTCGCAGTTATCAGTCAATTTCTTGCTGTTGCTTTTATTGTGGCCTTGCCTCTAACCATAACATATATACTGTAAATGACATCAGAACTGTAAACTGTACACCTACCACTGACTATTGAGCTTGTCAGGTTATTCCAGAATATCACAGTAACTCACAGGAAGCCTGTAATACAAGTACTGGTATTTTACAATGTATTGCAATGCATTGTATTAGGATCAGACCCCCTGGGATTCAAGACCCATAGGGGAGGGTCTGAAAATTACAGGAAAAAATATATGTTTAAAAAAAATTGAATAATAAAAGAAATAAATAAAAAATTCAAATCATGCACCTTTCCCTAGAACACATATAAAAGTATTTAAAGAAAGTGAAACACATACACATTAGGTATCACTGTGTCCAACAAATTGTATACAAACTGATAAAAATATTTTTCTCATACAGCGAATGCTGTAGCTGGAAAAAATACAAAGAGCCAAAAATCAAAACAGCCAAACCACATTTTTTTTGCTGTTTTGCCTCCAATATAAATTTGGGTAAAAAGCGATCAAAGAAATAGACATTCCTCAAATTGGTATAAATAAAAAGTACAGCTGGCCCTGCAATAAAAGATGCCTTATGCATCCCCATACACATAAATATACAAAAAAGGTATGGGTGTTAGAAGATTCATTTTTTTTTTTTTTACTTTTTAAAGCTTTGGATTTTTTTGAGTTTTTTTTTTTTATGTCAATAGTTTTTATTGAAATTTTTTGCATAAAATCCATACAAAAGGTCAACATAAGGGACGCAAAGTATAAACAGTATGTAAATCGTGGCCATGAGGGGGAGGGGAGAGGTCGGAACAAGCGGGAAAAGCAAAGTATAGTAGAGTTAAGTTAAGCTAACTAAAGTAGATTAAAGCAAACTCAACTCAGTACAACACAACAGGCCTAAAGAACGAAGGGGGAGGGAACGCACCACTCTGTAGAAACCCGTAAAAACTGAAGGCCTGCCATGTTAGCACGTGTACAGACCCACCCGTGCCAGCTGTAGACAAGAATTTTCGAGATATAGAAATAGTCTCAGAAATATTCTAGAAATATTCCGGTGTAGTGTACCATAGATGAATGAAAGGAAGACAACATATACCCCAGTGTTGGAAATAGTCAAGACGTATGGTCTGTCAATAGGCACTGGATGAGGGGAAAGTTGTTGACCAAATTTCCCAATTTTTCCTAAACTTATCTAAGTTCCCACTGTTGCATGCATAGATTTGTTCAAATTGGTAGTTCAGCGACACCACTGATATCAATTCTGACAATGATGGACATGAGGTGGATTTCCATCTGCTCGCGATAAGTAGGCGAGCGGCCTCAAGTACCTGGCACATGACAATTCTATACCTGTTCGGCACCTTGTGGATGCCCAGCAGGAGCAGCGCCATCTCGGGAGTTGATCCCACCCCACCTCCGCACAATGTGCTGATCAATGAGAACACGGATACCCAGAAAGGCTGAATGAGTGGGCAGTGCCAAAACACATGGAACAAAGAACCAATCCCTCCGCAGCCTCTCCAACAGCAAGAAGGGCACGAAGGAGAGAACTTAGCCAGATGGAGGGGCGGGTAATACCAGCGCAAGAGCAATTTGCTGTGTTGCTCCCAGTGTGAGGCATAGACTGTGGATTGCTTAGCCCACCTAACCGCCTCTCGCCAACAGTGAACATCAAAGCCACGGCCTAAATCTTCCTCCCATAGGAGCATATGTTTAGTTTTTTGAAAGATGCAATCCAAGTTCAGTGTACGATACAGAGTTTTAGTGGCATATGCAGCTGGGATGGTGTTAGAGTGCAAGAGGTCGGCGGCCGGCTGTGGCAGGCGTATTTGAGCTGAGGGGGCATCAGATAAATAGGAGGCTAATCTAGTATAGGTAAAAGTCTCTTTTGTGGTTAGGTTATATTTCGCCTCTAGCGTGGAGAAGGGTACCATAGTATCACCTCTGTAGAGATCAGAGATATACTTTATCCCACAGCTACGCCAAGTGTTTAAGGACAAATGTGGGATCTTATGAGGGAGCGTTGTGAGGGGTAGATTCAGGGTGACCCCAGGGATGTCGCGATCTGAGATGTCACAAAAGGCGCGCCACGCCTTAACTGTAGCTTGTAGAGCTGGTGGGACAGAAAGCGGTAATCGCTTGGCAGGCACAGACGCTAACAGGAAGCCTTCCCAGTCGGTAATTCGGGCCATTTGAGCCTGCACATCCGGCCATAGTTTATCATGGTTCGATGTAAGCCAGAATTTAAGTTGCCCTAAAGTTATAGCTAAGTGATAATGATACAGATTAGGTATTCCCATGCCTCCGTTGTCTCTAGATCTGAAGAGTATATGTAGAGCTACTCTGGTTTTGCAGCCGTTCCAAATGAAAGCCACCATCTGCTTTTGGAAGTTCTGAAATACAGACTTGGGTATCGGAACCACTAAAGTTCTCAAAAAATAAAGTATTCTAGGGAGAATCAACATTTTATATAATACTATCCTCCCCATCCATCCGTGCTCAAATTTAGTCAATACATCCAGCTCTTTCTGAAGGGAAGCTAACAAACCCAGGAAGTTGGCCTTAACTAGATCTTTTGGGTCCGGAGTTAGCTGAATTCCTAGATAGGGTAAAGATAGTGGGCACCATTGATAAGGTGATGAGTTTGTGATATAACATATATGATTTTGTGTCAGACCAATTCCCAAGATCTGGGATTTGGATTCGTTGACTTTATAATATGACAATGCTCTAAAGTCTGACAACGTCTGGGAAACAGTACTGAGTGTGTTGTCGGAATAAGAGAGGGATAGAATCACATCATCTGCAAATAAATTGATTTTATGGTCTGACTGGCCCAACTTAATACCAGCAAGACCAGGGTGCGACCTAATTTTTTCCGCCAAGGGCTCCATCATTAAGGAAAATATAAGGGGGGAAAGCGGGCATCCCTGTCTCGTGACATTAGTGATAGGGAAGGGGCAGGAGAGAACCCCGTTCACCAGCACCTGTGCAGACGGGCCAGAATAGAGTGCGGAAATCGCAGTAACTATGGGGCCCAAAAAGCCAAACTTACTTAGAATTTCGAAAAGATATCCCCAATGAACCCTATTGAACGCCTTCTCCGCATCCAAGGACAGGATCAGAGAAGGCGTCCACCAGGCCTGGGCCGCCGCAACCAGCGCGATCACACGTCTCGTGCCGTCTGGGGCTTGTCTCCCTTTGGTGAAACTCACCTGGTCGCGGCCAATCAGAGTAGGCATTATGTCCAAAAGCCGATTCGCTAGAACCTTGGCAAATAACTTGACATCTGCATTTAATAATGATATAGGCCTGTAATTAGAAGGGAAAGCGGGATCCTTGCCCAATTTGGGTAACGTCACAATCGTAGCAGTTAGCATCTCTTGGGGAAATCTGCCATTAGACATTCCCAAGTTAAACACCTCTGTAAGGGGAAGAAGGATATGTGACTTGAATAATTTATAATATTCCCCAGAAAACCCATCTGGTCCAGGAGATTTATTAGGCTTCAAGCCATCTATCGCTTTAGCCACTTCCTGAGTAGATATAGGAGCGTTTAAAGATTGGAGCTGCGTTTGAGAAACGGAAGGAAGTTGCAAGGAGTTGAGGAACTGAATGATATCTAAGCTAGAAGGCTGCACGGTGGCCGGGTCCTCCTTTAAATTGTACAAGTCCTGATAGTATTTACTGAATTCATCAGCAATATGCTGCGGATGAATTAGTTTTGTGTTGGTCGATTTGGAGAGAATAAATGGAATTTTAGACTTAATTCTAGCCGCCTTGACTCGCTGTGCTATTAACTTACTTGCTTTGTTATACGACCGATAGTATGACGCCTTCAGTCGTTTAGAGTGTTGCTCAAAATCCACCAATAGGTGAGCATCTCTAGCTTTCTGTAAGGTAGCCAGTAAGGTGGGATGAGGGGCTGTTCTAGAGTCGCAATGGAAGCAAGTAACTCCTTCATTGTGTGTATTCTCTTGCGCTTAAAGCGCGATGTATGCTGAATCAATAAGCCCCTGACAAAGTCCTTATGGGAATTCCAGAGGCAAAATTTGTCATCTACTGATGGAGTATTAATATCAAAGAATTCGACGATGTCCGTAGAAAGTTTTTCAGACACAGGAGGGGCTGTTGTGGCACCAGAGCGTATTGTAAGGGTAACAGGCGCGTGGTCGGACCACGTGATATTGCCTATCTCACAGCATTGTACTCTAAGGAGCATATCAGTCTGAACCAGAGACATGTCTATTCTGGAACAGGAGTGATGCCTGGCAGAGTAATAGGTATAGTCTTTCTCGGAGGCGTGAAAACACCTCCAGACATCATGAAGCTCCTCCTGCCGAAGCCACGGCTCTAATTGTTTAGGCGCATGTTTGCCGCGATAGGTAGAATCAGCAACAGCATCATGCATGATATTTAAGATCGCCACACAAAATAACCTGGCCCTGTGCATGCTTCCTAACCTTCCTCAATACCAGATTTAAAATGGAGATTTGAGTTGAGTTAGGACAATACACATTCAAGATAGTAAAAGGACAGTTATCGATTAAACATATGAGAGCTACATAGCGGCCCTTGGGGTCAGTGATAACATGTACCAGCTGAAAGGACACCGTATTTTTAAGGGAGCGTTCACACTACCGTTGGTGTCCATCAGTAGTGTCCGTTGCTATTGTCCATTACAAGATTTTAGCAATGGACACTAGTTGAACCGTCAAAAATCCGTTAAAATTTTCATTCATTTCAATGGGTTTTTATATTGTGTCCGTTAGTGTCCGTTTGTGTCCGTTTACACCAAATCCGTCACAAGTCCGTTATTTTTTCGCGGACAAAAAATCCTACATGCAGGACTTTTTGTCCGTTTGAAAAAAACGGATTCTTGACGGACAGCAAGTGTCCGTTATTTTTTTAACATTGAAGTCTATGGGTAACGGACTTATAACGGACAGTAACTGATATCCATGTCCGTTTACTTTCCCTGCGCATGCTCAGAAAGGAGAAACAAACAAAAAAAAAAAAACTAACAGTGTTAAAGAGGATATTTCGTGTCCTCAGTCACATGCGGTTTTACATACCTCTAGAAAGCCGACAGCGCGCTGAATTCAGCGCACTGTCGGCTTTCCCGATATGTGCCCCGGGGCTGGAGATATCGGTGGTGTAAGTTATATGTTTTACTGTTAGAAGGGCGCTGCGAGGAACTCCCTCCCTGACACTTCTCGTTCGTCCATAGCGCTGTACTGAGGGGGCGTTCCTCACAGCTGAGCGTCATCGCTGGGCTGTAAGGACCGCCCCCTCTCTCTGTACTGGTCTATAGCCCTGTACTGTCAGAGGGGGCGTTCCTTACTGCCCGGCGATGACGCTGAGCTGTGAGAAACGCCCCCTCAGTACAAGTCTCTGAACGAAGAGAAGTGTCAGGGAGGGAGTTCCTCGCAGCGCCCTTCAAACAGTAAAACATATAGCTTACACCGCCGATATCTCCAGCCCCCGGGGCACATACCGGGAAAGCCGGCAGTGCGCTGAATTCAGCGCGCTGTCAGCTTTCTAGCGGTATGTGACATAAAAGGTCCTCTTTAAAAAACGGACACTACCTGATGCTAACATCAGTTAGTGTCCGTTATGATAGGTGTCCGTTTTTTGTTTTTTTTAACGGACACCTTCATAACGGACTCCAACGGTAGTGTGAACCCTGTGTAACTGCTATAAGGACACCTGCAACCTTCTTAGAGGCATTTGAGCAGTAGATATATGGGAAAAGCCTATGAGAAAACCTTGGTGGACGAAATTCGCAGAAATGCGTTTCTTGCAAGCAAATTACATCCGCTGCAGATCTGAGAGCCTCCTTCCACAACAGTGAACTTTTAAAGGGACTGTTCAGGCCCCTTACATTAAATGACAAAATTTTTACACCCATGAAGACATTCAAAAATTAAGTACACAAACCGGCAGTAGGATGACTGAAGTGCTAGAGTGTTCCCAAAAATAAGTCCTTCAGGCCTAAGAGGGTAACACTGGTTAAGAACAGTGTTTAACATAAAACTAGTCAACAATAAAAAAAAGTAGTCGTACAAGACCGGGCAGTATAATACTGCGCAAACTTGGGGGAAAGTTTGCCATAGAGTATAAACACATAAGGTACTACGAGTGACTCTCAGTATGTCCATTGCAGGTCATTTACTCGGCAGAGATATTGGATTTCCATGGAGGATCCATGTGATGAACCGACCCTCAGTTGTACATCTTTCTTAGAAATGTATTTTTACTTGCTCATGTCCGTCCTCCCCCTACCTATTGGAATGTTGTGTTTAACTTGGGTTTTACATTGCTGGACGATACGCTTCACTGGTTTTATGTGTGTTCATGGGAGATGGCTTGCTATAGCCAGGCACTTTTATTATCCCTGGCCAGATGGCGATGGGGGGATAGCAAGCCAGTGACCTTAACTTCACCCATCTCTCCGAGGGTTCTGCAAAGGAGGGAGAAGGGGGGCTGCCTGGGTGCAAGGGGTGGGTGGAGCACTAGCCATATGCTGTGGGCAGACCTGGATTCTGGGGTCATTCAGCAAAGAGGCAGTAAGGAGCTCTGATCTGGAAGAAGATGAGAGGGCCTGCCCTACTGAGGAATGCATTGAGGGCCTAGCAGTGAGGCCTGAAGCCTTTCCCTTTGGTCTGGACAGCATGTAGAAGGATTGTTTTATGCAACTAGCTTAAGCTTGCACCCTAGGCCCAAAACTCTGCTGTGGCCTAGAGAAATGGACTACGAGTCTATTGTGTTGAGCATGGAAGAGAGACAGCTAGGACAGGGCTGTGTGCTCAGGTATCTTTTCTAATCTTTTATTTCCCTTTTATTTTGTTTTGTATTGTATCATCGCTCCTTTGCTTGTATGTTTATGCTTGATCATATTAATATTGTATATTTCTGTATATGCTATTAATCCATACCGACCCACTTGGGTTATTAAACATATAAAATTTATATCGCTCATTTCGTTTTATCCTATGACCCGGTCTACTCACGGTGTGTGAGTGGGAGGTTAAGAAAGAAGTTTGATTGCAGGCGTGCCAGGCGGCTGGGCGAGGCGATATTCTTCACAATCCAGTTTGTGGGACTCAGTTCTGGATGGTTTCTGGACATCAGGGGCAGGCAGTGGTAGATTCCATAGTAGCAGTAGATTCTTGCCCATGTCGAGGGTGTTAAATGTATGGGTCGCTCCATTCTTTACGACAATAATTTCTGTAGGGAATCCCCACTTATAGGAAACATTATGTTGGCGAAGGACCGCCGTTATGGGAGCGAGCTTTCTTCTGGCGGCAATGGTGACCTAAGACAGATCTGCAAAAAGTTGAATAGCTTTGAAAGGCTCAGGCAGAGAAGATCTTTTCCTGGATTCGTACATGAGACGGTCTTTGACATGATAAAAGTGTATGCGGGCAAGAGTATCCCTAGGTATATGGTCAGGCATACCTTTCGGCTTTGGTAGGCGGTGTGCCCTGTCAATAATCAGGTCTGCATCGGAGCAATGTGGTAGGGTTGCTTTCATTAGCTTTTTCAAAAAAAGGGATCAATTCCCTGGCAGCGACTAACTGGTATGCCGCAAAACTTAACATTGTTCCCTCTATTCCTATCCTCCATGTCGGCCAGTTTAAGCTTTACTGCCGCCAATTCTTCCTCCAGATCGTTATGGGCATCTACTATGGTGTTATGTGCAGAAGCGAACTCGCCCATTTTATTTTCAACATGGTTAAATCTATTGCCAAGAGAGTCAACCATGGAGGAAACAGACGTAATTGCTTTAGTGATATCTTTCTGGATAGATCTATGCAAGGCTAGCATTATATCGTTTAAGAAGGACTCAGAAGCTGATTGGGCGCCTGCTGGGATAGACTGAAGCACATACGAGTCATAGTGTTGGGGTTCTTCCATAGAGTTCCCCGGGCGTGAATCAAAACAGAAAGTGGTATCCCATTTCATCGGCTGTTTCACTGGGCTATATGTAGGGGTATTGTCACCTGCTGGAGGAGTTGTAGGATCAGAGGAGGCAGCAAGCTGACAATCTGCAGCTGTCATAGATGCTGAGGGGGGTTGGAGGTCCCTCTTAGAAGCCTGCTGTGGACCTGCTGTGTAGCTGCAGGATTGACTCCCTTGGGAGTCTGTACTATCCCCAGTAGAGCCCAGGCGTGCGGGGGTCGAGTGCTGAGACAGCTCACCTGGGGTATGTGCCGTCCCGGCTAACACGCTGTCGGCTGTGCGTTGGTGCGGAGGAAGAAGGGACGCATCAGCACCATCTTGGTCAGAGGCCCGCGCGGCAAAAAATCCTTGAGCCGCTTTGGAGGGCCCTTTTTCCCCCGTTTTGCCATCCTGCGATGTCCCCTGTTAATTTGGGTCCCGGTGAAGGTAAGGAGCCAGTGTATGTCTGCGCCGAGCGAAGCAATGAGCCGCTAGTTACTGTCAAGCCGCGGAGCTCTTTCAAGCTGTGGACATCTTCTCTAGCGGTCATGCAACGACCTCGGATTTTTTTTGAGTTTTTAAAAGGTAAAAAATCTATTTAAATAGAATTACCACAATCATGCTGACCCATTAAATACAGGAGACATGTCATTTTGGCTGCATAGTGTACATTGTAAAAACAAATCACCTAAGAAATTGTACCCCATTCTGAATTTTTTTTCCAGCTTTCCAGTACATTGTGAGGAATATTTATTATTACCATTATGAAGTACAATTTGTCCCACAAAAATTAAACTCTCATAAGACTCTGTGAATGGAAAAAAAAAAAAGTTATGGTTTTAGGAAGGTGGAGAGTCAAAAATGCAAATAGAAAAATGCCTGCAGTGGGAACAGATTAACCCTTTCATGCCAATTTTTGTTTCAGCATTTCTGTTTTTCCCTATCCCCATTCCAAGAGCCATAATTTTTTCATTTTTTAATTCATAGAGTCACATTATGGCTTATTGTTTGCAGGACCAATTGTACTTTGTAATGGCATCTTTCAATATCCCGTGCAATGTACTGTGAAGCTGGAAAAAAATTCTGAATGAGGTGGAATTGGGAAAAAAAATGCATTTGCGCCAATTTCTTATGGGTTTAATTTTTACGGCATTCACTATGTGGTAAAAATGACATGTTACCTGTATTCTGTGGGTCAGTACAATCACAGCGATACCACATTCATATAGTATTTGTAATGTTTTGATATAAGTGAAAAGACCCCAGAGTATAATGATAGAAGTGTTTGTGGGGTTCACGGCCCGCAGGTCTTACTTACCGATCCCCGCTCCTGCTCAAAGCCGCCTCCGCAGAAGGTGAAGCGCAGGTGGCCGTGAGCAGGAGCGGGGATCGGTAAGTAAATAGGGCCCGTTACCTGCTGGTGTTACACCAGCAGGTAACAGCCTTAAAAAAAAAAACCATCAGGAGCCTGCCGGGACCCCTAATGTCCCGGGCCCTGTGGCAGCCGCTACCACTGTTACCCCGGTATTTACGCCATGACTGGACTGCCATACTGGATGTCAGCATTCTTATAAATTGAAACATTTTTAAACTACTCATGGCCCCTGCAGCAAAACACATGGCTGCTGCTCGAGCTAATGAAAACTCTCAGCAGACCCAAGCCTGTCTCTAACCTGACAAGGTATGTCACAGACAACAGTGAGCTGCTGAAACAACCCAGCATACCCAAGCCCGTCTCCAATCTGACAAGGCATTGTCAGCCACATGCACACAGCTGCACTCCATGTTTCCATAACAACCCAGCCATTTTTCTTCACTGCTGTGGGTCAGCTTTAAAGGGGCAGGGTGCTGTGGATGACACTGTTACACAAGGTTACATACGCACAGATTTACTCCATGTTTTCCATAACAACCGATCACAGGTCTTTCACTGATATCCAAACTGAGATACACATGATCACATGACGCTTATGGACCAATGGAAAATCACAGGTTCTTCAGTCTTGACATACACACAGCTTTACACCAGCTTTCCATAGCAACCAAGCTATTTATGACCCGTATGAGTCAATAGCAGTTCGCAGTTCCTTAAATATTCAGTCATATGACGTGCATCAGCCAATATAAGTTCACATTTCATTTACCAGGTTTCCATAGCAACACAGCCATAAATAGATGATACCTATACTGGACTGCCATACTGGATGTCAAGTGCAAAACTGGCCAATTCTTATGGGGCCACTACACAAACAAAAAATTAAATGTACCCTTGCGAAGCCGGGTCCTTCTGCTAGTATATAATAAAGTGAAGAAAACGAGATACTGTATTTACCCATAGTATGTGCAACATTTCAGCTTCTAACACGAAGCCTTTCTCAAGCCTTTTTCCATAAAGTACCTAACTTTTTTTCTTTTTTGAGTACTGCCTGCTTTCTGGAATTAGATAGATAGGAGGATTCCAAAATATTAAAAATCACCTGTGCATAGTTTTGTGATTAGTGATGATCAAACTGAAATTTCCAAAAGTTTTGGGTTCACTCATACACAAATCTTTTAGAAACAGTATTATACAAATATTTGTGAGGTTCAGCTCTCTGGTTTAATTTGTACGAATTTGTTCGGATAGAATCGGAAGTGCTATTATTATACTCTGGAGTCTCATCAGACCCCAGAGTATAATAAGTGGAGGCTCATGGGAGGTAAGGAAAAATATCTTCAGGCCCCTTCCAGTCTTCAGCCGACATCACACACCCGAGGTTGGGCCTCAGCAATCACATGGGACGTGTCAATGTCATTATGCTAAGAGCCAGCATCGTCACATTGGTCTTAGTGTCGCCATGTTGATGCACCCTTCCTGACCCCAAGCCCCATGACTTTAGCTGGAGTCCAGAAGAGGTCTGAAGAGGATGCCAAGGACCATCGGATGCCACAAAGATGCTCAAAAGAGGTGAACCAAGGGGAGTATAAGTATTTGTTATTTTTCCTTATCTCCCCTGGGCCTCCACTTATTATACTCTAGGGTCTGATGAGTTGGGTTGTCCCCAACTCTAATTATAATAAAAAAAAATCATAGTACTTTGTAGTGCTCTTTACACATTTTATAGATAGGCCTTTGTTTTATTTAGGATTGAAGCTCCATACTGAAAAAAAAAAAAATCACAATTTTATTTATATGTAAATTAGATGGAAAGTGCTTTGGGGGTGTTTCTTATGTTCCCTGCTTTGAGCTGTAGATAACCTCCCCTAACTCCTTCCTAGGGGGAGAGCTGTCAGTCAAAGAATGGTGGGAGGATCTGGGCAGCAGTTAGGGTAGGTAATCTACAGAACAGAAAGAAGCTCAGGGAGGATAAGAAATGCCCCAAAAGCACTTTTCACCTAATTTGAATATGAATAAAATTGTGATTTTATCAATAATGGAGCTGCAATGGTGAATAACAAAGGCATAATTGGAAAGTGTGTAAGTAGCAGAACAAGGTACTATAGAAAATGTAACTATGATGAAGAGATAGGCGTACCCTAGCAAATGAAATAACTAATGAATAGGAGAGTCACTCTCTAGAAAAGTGAGGGTTGTTAAAAATATCTAAATCTTTATTAGTAAACGTTTTAAAAGAGTCACAGTAACAAATAACATAAATAGGAGCTCCGTAAAAAAGCAAAACACCAAAACAAAAAACCTGACCAAACTACATTCAATATCAAGAGGAGGTTGGCCAGAGTATGTGTAACGTCTGATTTGACCACTAAGTATATGTAAACTTATATAATGTAATCATTAAAGTTGTAGTCAGAGAAAATAAACAAAGGCTGCTTAAGAAGGTTAAAATGTAGCCCTTAACAGCTCTTTGCCCAAAAAAAATCAGATGCTTAGAAAGGTGCTAGGAAACAAAAAAAAGTGCTTCAGTGTCACACAATGTGCAGCAAAGTATCAGGACGGTTAGTTTGTCCCTAGCACCATCTATTAGCAAGCTACTCTGTCAAGGTATTATTACTCCTCATATAGTTCCGCTTTAAAGGTCAAATATCCACATGCACAAGTGTCTGATATATGGAAGAGACACCTTAAGGTGCAATATGTGGGATTTACACCAATAGGGGTTGCCTGTCAACACACATTCCTCTGGCAGCTAACAGGTTTCTACATCGACAAATAGACTGATATGTCATCAGAGTTGCCCACACAACATATTGTTTTGACCCTAGAGATAGAGAGCTGTAATTTGCTGCTCCCCCCTCGGCACTAATTTTGTGGCTGTGAGTAAGGAACGGAGACGCCAACTCTATAAAGCAAAGGCCACACCCGTGTGGATTGAACCACCAATCAGGGAATACTATGTAGCCAAAGATATCCCGAAGTACCGGAGCACTGTGCACAGAGTACACACGCGCAAGGCATGGCCTGACTTATGCATAGCGTCTGCGCCCAAAACAGCTGATCACATAAATAAACACTGGTTCTGTCAACCTGCGTTTGTTACTTTCCATCGAGAATGCCGCAGCAGGTAAGTAAAGGACAATAAACCAGTCTACAAATCACACAGAAAAAGGGGAATCGACTGACATCTGTGAAGCTATGTAGTGAGGGGAGATATCATATCCCCACATGAGACCACTCCAAACGAACCTAATATAGCGGTCTCCAAGAATAACCACCTATAGCTCCTACAAAGGAGAAAACTATACTGAGCACTATACTGAGTCACTTTTGTAGGAAGTGACTCTCCTATTCATTACTTAAGGTACTATCATTACTTTCATTATGATTTTCCTGCTGACAGACTCCCTTTAATACCTTTTCCTTTTTTGGATCCTTCTTGATTTGCTTCAAAATCCAAACATCTTCATGAAAGGGGTTGTTCAGAATTTGTTTTTTATGTCCTATATTTAGGATAGGCCATAGGTATCTGATCGAGGGGGCTGATGGACAGACCCCCACACCAATCAGATGTGTGGGCTGCTTCTGAAGCATTTATCATACATTACACAGGGCCAGAAGCACTGAGAATGGGAGCTGAGCTGCAGTACAGGCACCTGGCCACTATAGAGGGCAGAGCACTATATGGAGCCATCTGCTTCCAGCCCCTTGTTGTGCATAGTATCAGAAAATGGCCCCATAGAGTTCATCAATGAGGAGGCCAGCTTTTGGCCCCACACCATGGCCTATCATAAGGATAGCAGAATAGGGAAAACAATAGTAGTGTCAAAAATGGAAGTGTAATATCATAGACACTCTATGAACATACCAAAATAACAGTCAGACCCCACTGATCCGCAAATTATCCTCTATCCTATGCATAGGGAATAACCTTCTTTGCGGGGAAAACCCCATTAACTTGTGGTTTTACTAATTTGTATTTTACAGCAATGAGCGGGAGCGGGAAGAGACAGTCACGTGAGCGGGAAGAGACAGCTGTGAGCAGCGTGCGGAAGCAGGGGAAGAGTCAGCTGTGAGCAGCGTGCGGAGGGGCTTGCACAGCGGCAGCGGCCCAGTGCGGCCAGGAGAGAGCTGCCGGCTTACTGCCGGGCGGCAGCACAGCGGTGAACAGCGGCAGCGGCCCAGTGCGGCCAGGAGAGAGCTGCCGGCTTACTGCCGGGCGGCAGCACAGCGGTGAACAGCGGCAGCGGCCCAGTGCGGCCTACAAGGGAAGGAGCCACGGACACCCAGACCAGAACAGTGGGGCCAGGAGAGAGCTTCACGGCGGTGAGTAGCGGCCCAGCACGGCCAGAAGAGAGGAATATGGAAGAGGAGAAAACTCACATGGTAAGCTGCAGCATATGCTATATGTTTACAGATTTGCCTGACCATAAAGACAACTTCACCTGTATGAAATGCAAACTAGTGGCCCTTTTAGAAGATAAAGTGCAGAGGTTGGAAGAAAGAATAGAGACGTTGAGAGGCATCAAAGAAAGTGAGGTTTTTATTGATGAAGCAGAAGCAAGCCTCTTGAATATAGTAAGGGAAGAAAGTATGAGAGAGCCTACAGTGGTGGAGGCTGAAGCAAACCTCCTAAATATAGTAAGGGAAGAATACTTGAGGGAACCTACAGAGGCAGATAAATGGATACAGGTGACCAAGAGATGCAAAAGGATCACAAGGCCATCACCACTTACACAGCTAGGTAACCGATATGAAACTCTTATGCAGACTGATGAAAATGATAAGAATAATCTATCAGCAAAAGAAGAAACAAAAGTCACCCAGAGACAAGAGGGAGCAACAAGAAATAGCGTAGCGAGGAAAAAAAGAAGAGTAGTGGTTATGGGCGACTCACTGCTAAGAGGCATAGAGGCAGCAGTCTGCAGGCCAGATATAACGGCACGAGAAGTATGCTGCCTCCCAGGAGCAAAAGTTAGGGACGTGGCCGATAGGATTCCATGCCTCTTCAGCTCCAAGGATAACTACCCATTTTTGCTGATACATGTGGGTACAAACGACACGGCAAAAAATGATTTACCAACTATTCGTAAAGACTTTCAAAATCTAGGAAAGAAAGTGAAGGAACTGGATGCGCAGGTAGTATTTTCATCAATTCTCCCAGTTGATGGTTATGGTACCAGGAGATGGAATAAAATACTAGAGGTAAACAAGTGGCTTCGGCAGTGGTGTAGAGAGCAAGGTTTTGGATTTCTGGACCATGGAGTGAATTACCTCTATGATGGACTCCTTGCTAGAGATGGGATACATCTCACAAAGCCTGGGAAACACATATTTGCCAGAAGACTTGCCACACTTATCAGGAGGGCTTTAAACTAGAAGAGAAGGGGATGGGAAGTAAAAAGAAAGACAAGAACATGCAGCTAAAGGATATACTAAACAAGGTTACTAGATGTGGTAATGAGGACCTAAGACAGGATACTCAGAAGGAAATTAAGAAAAAGGAAGTACCAGAGCGCAATCTGAAATGTTTTTACACAAATGCGCAAAGCTTGGGAAATAAACAGGGAGAATTAGAACTGATAATACAGAAGGAAAAATATGATGTCATTGGTATTACAGAAACTTGGTGGAACGATAAGCATGATTGGAATATACAGATGGAAGGATACAACTTATTCAAAAAAAAATAGAACTAATAAAAGAGGGGGAGGAGTTGCATTGTATGTTAAAAAAGATCACATTTCCACGGAAATCACAGTTTTACAAAATGATAACTTATTGGAAAATATTTGGGTAACAATTCAGGGGAAAAACAATGATAAGGACATCATAATAGGTGTTTATTATAGACCACCAGGACAGACAGAAGACAGGGATGAGATTTTTTCACAGCAAATGACCACGCTTTCGAAGAAATTTGAAATTGTTATCATGGGAGACTTTAATTACCCAGATATTCATTGGGAAACTCACACAGCTACGAGTAAAAGCTCTATCAAATTTTTATCCTCTCTAGCAGACAATTTCATTGCCCAGTTAGTAGAAGAAAACACAAGAGGAACATCCATTCTGGACCTAGTTTTAACTAATAAGGAGGACATGGTTAAGGAATTAAGGGTAGCAGGGACATTGGGATTCAGCGACCATGCTATACTCGAGTTTGGGGTTGTAAGAAGAAGAAGACCTAAGAAGACAAAGACTAGAAGACTCAATTTTAGTAGGGCAGATTTTAGGGGCCTAAAGGTAAGGGTTAGTAGAATTCCATGGCGAAAATTACTTAAGCACAAAAATGCACATGAGGGGTGGGAAATTTTCCGTAGGGAAATCATTAATGCACAGGAACTAACAATACCTAGAAGCAAGAAAAATGAGAATCACCTAAAAACTCCAGGATGGATGACCAAAAAATTACATAACCTACTAAAAAAGAAAAAGGAAACTTACAACAAGTGGAAGATGGGAGCTATATCTAAGGGAGAGTATACAGCAGTTTGCAGACTCTGCAAGATAAGCATTAAAAAAGCCAAGGCTGAATACGAATTGAAGCTTGCAAAAGAAGTTAAGAGTAATGTAAAAGGTTTTTGGGGATATGTTAAGAGCAAAAGAAAAGTGAAGGAAACCATTGGAGTCCTAAAGAACGAAAAGGGTGAAAAAGTTAACATGGTGGATCAGCAAGTGGAGTTACTAAATTCATATTTTGTATCCGTCTTCTCCCAAGAAATGGATGGAAATATCAACATTAATGGTGATAGTGATGAGGGGAATGAGGACTCCAAGCTGATTATAAGTGAAGGTTTGGTAAGAGAACATTTAGCTAAGATTAAGGAAACCAAGTCCCCAGGACCGGATGATTTACACCCTAGAGTTTTAAAAGAATTAGCAGAGGAAATAACAGAACCCCTTGCAATAATCTTTAATAAGTCATGGGAGACAGGAGTGGTCCCTCTAGATTGGAAAAGGGCAAATGTGGTCCCCATCTACAAAAAGGGGAATAGGGACGACCCAGGAAATTATAGGCCGGTAAGTCTGACCTCGATAGTAGGAAAAATCTTTGAACAAATCGTTAAAGAACATTTAATTAGGTACCTGGATGGGAAGGCTTTAATTAATCAAAGCCAGCACGGCTTTATGCCTAATAAATCTTGCCAGACTAATCTTATTTCCTTCTATAATAAAGTCACTGAATGGTTGGACCAGGGGAATGCAGTGGACATAGTATATCTTGACTTTAGTAAGGCCTTTGATAAAGTATCACATAACATTCTTATTGAAAAAATGATCAAGTATGGCTTTGATAAAATATCAGTGAGGTGGGTTCACAATTGGCTTAATGATCGGGCACAACGAGTAATTCTAAATGGCTATACATCAAACTGGAAGAAAGTAAAAAGCGGGGTGCCGCAGGGCTCTGTCCTGGGCCCAGTACTTTTTAATATTTTTATAAATGATCTGGATGATGGGGCTAATGGGGAACTAATAAAATTTGCAGATGATACAAAGATAGGAGGAATGGCCAACACTAGAGAGGAGAGAGAGTACATCCAAAAGGACTTAGACACACTGGAACAATGGGCTGAGGTGAACAAAATGGTATTCAACAGGGACAAATGCAAAGTTCTACATCTGGGTAACAGAAATGCAAGAAGCATATATAGTATGGGAGGAATAGTACTAAGTGAGAGTACAGGGGAAAAGGATCTGGGCATAATAATAGATCGCAAACTCAACATGAGTCAACAGTGCGGTGCGGTGGCTAAAAAGGCTAACCAAATTCTAGGATGTATCAAGACGAGCATTGTAGCTAGATCAAGAGAGGTAATTATTCCGCTGTACTCTGCCCTGGTCAGACCCCACCTGGAATACTGTGTACAGTTCTGGGCGCCCCAGTTTAAGAAAGACATCGATTCATTGGAGCAGGTCCAGAGAAGAGCAACCAAAATGGTGGAAGGTCTACAAACCATGTCCTACAAGGAGAGGCTAAAAGAATTGGGACTGCTTAGTTTGCAGAAGAGAAGGCTAAGGGGAGACTTAATAGCGGTATTTAAATATCTGAAAGGTTGTCACAGTGCAGAGGGATCTACCCTATTCTCATTAGCAGAAGGAAGCACGAGAAGTAATGGGATGAAACTAAGGGGAAGGAGATTCAGATTAGACATTAGGAAAAACTTTCTAACAGTAAGGGTAGTGAGAGAGTGGAATAGGCTGCCACGGGAGGTGGTGAGTTCTTCATCAATTGAAATCTTCAAGCGGAAACTGGATAGGTATATAGCTGGGATGTTTTAGGAATTCCTGCTTTTGCAGGGGGTTGGACTCGATGGCCCTTGAGGTCCCTTCCAACTCAAACAAACAAACAAACAAACAAACAAACAAGCAATATATTTACACATTTAAATATATTTATACATTTCAACACTGTATATTACATCCATTAGCTTTTATATTTTGAGGCTAGCCACAACCTCGTGCCCTCCAATCTTTTGATTGTTGTTATTTGCTTAATTTTTGGTCTCATTTATTTATCAATCATTTTTGTATTTATATATGACTAGCAGAAGGACCGGGCTTCGCACGGGTATATTTCATTTTTTGTTTGTGTAGTGACCCCATAAGAATTGGCCAGTTTTGCACTTGACATCCAGTATGGCAGTCCAGTATAGGTATAGTTTATTTATGGCTGTGTTGTTATGGAAACCTGGTAAATAAAATGTGATCTTATATTGGCTGATGCACGTCATATGACTGAATATTTAAGGACCTGCGAAGCGCTATTGACTCATACAGGTCATAAATAGCTTGGTTGCTATGGAAACCTGGTGTAAAGCTGTGTGTATGTCAAGACTGAAGAACCTGTGATTTTCCATTGGTCCATAAGCGTCATGTGATCATGTGTATCTCAGTTTGGATATCAGTGAAAGACCTGTGATCGGTTGTTATGGAAAACCTGGAGTAAAGCTGTGTGTATGTGACCTTGTGTAACAGTGTCATCCACAGTGCCCTACCCCTTTAAAGCTGACCCACAGCAGTGAAGAAAAATGGCTGGGTTGTTATGGAAACATGATGTGCAGCTGTGTGCATGTGGCTGACAATGCCTTGTCAGATTGGAGATGGGCTTGGATCTACTGGGTTGTTTCAGCAGCTCACTGTTGTCTGTGACATACCTTTTCAGATTGGAGACGGGCTTGGGTCTGCTGAGAGTTTTCATTAGCTCGAGCAGCAGCCATGCATTTTGCTGCAGGAGGCATGAGTAGTTTAAAAACGTTTCAATTTATAAGAATGCTGAAATCCAGTATGGCAGTCCAGTCAGTGGCATAAATGCCGGGGTAGCAGTGGTAGCGGCTGCCACAAGGCCTGGGACATTAGGGGTCCTGGCGGGCCCCTGATGTTTTCTTTTTTTAATAGGCCATTACCTGCTGGTGTAACACCAGCAGGTAACGGGCCCTATTTACTTACCGATCCCCGCTCCTGCTCACGGCCATCTGCGCTTCATCTTCTGTAGAGGCGGCTGTGAGCAGGAGCGGGGATCAGTGAGTAAGGCCCGCGGGCCGTGAACCCCACAAACACTGCTATCATTATACTCTGGGGTCTTTTCAGCAGGCTTCGGGCCTCCTTGGTGACGTCCCAGACGTTCGTGGGCCAGTCCGACGTCATTATGCGTCGCAATGTATGCCTGGCTCACGTGACATCTGGTCCAACATTGAAGAGGTAGAGGGGAGTGCACATAATACTATATGAAGGGGCCACTATGATACTGTGTGCAGGGGCCACTATGGGGCCTAATAGTGTGTGCAGGGGCCACTATGGGGCATAACAGTGTGTGCAGGAATGCAGTTTGTGCGGGGGGGCGGTTGCCGGGAAGGGGGGGTCCCATGTCAAATGTTCACCTTGGGGCCCAGCCATTCCTAGTTATGCCACTGAGTACAGTCTATTTATGTCTGTGTTGTTATGGAAACCTGGTAAATTAAATGTGAACTTATATTGGCTGATACACCTGATATGACTGAATATTTAAGGACCTGTGAACTGCTATTGACTAATACAGGTCATAAATAGCTTGGTTGCTATGGAAACCTGTGTGCCTGAGAAGAGTAAGCGCCTGTGAGCTCTTATTGACTGATAAGGGACATGTGGCCATGTGTATGGCAGTTGGAATATGAGTGAAAGACTTGCAGGCTTGTATTAGCTAATGTTGGTCATTTTTTGGGAATACTGTATCTCAGGAACGGTACGTCCAAGAGAGCTGAGACCCAGTCTATAATATTCCCGGACACCTGATGTACATGTGTGGCAAATTTGGTGAGGATTGGTCTAGTCGTTTGGTCGCGCATAAAGAACAGACAGACAGATAGACTGACAGACAAACAGAAACTCATTTTTATATATATAAGAGATATATGGTATTTTTTGCGTATTTGTTGGATGGAGCACATTTGTAGGTCTTTCTATGTATGAATCTGCTCAGTTACTTCTTCTCTGTATCTCCGCCTACAGATTGAACTGCATTTTCCTGGTGATAGGTTGCTTTTAAAGAAGAAGCTTCAAACAAAATTACACAAATCCAGCACCCAAGATGGCAATTTATGGCTTAACCTTGTATGAAGGCATACAGAACCCACATGGTTCCATTTTCTGGTATAATGTAATGTTTTCTCTGGAGCACATCACAATATGATTTTCAGATTCCTATCATTTCCATTTCAAAAAAGTGTAATACGTAAAATAATAAGCTCACAGAGGTACAGTCATCAGCTATAGCAGGATATAGTTACTTTATTATGTAACTGTACAACAAAAAACTGTGATGCAGCCATGTCCTTATAGCCTAATTGAACTACTGTATCTTACTTGCTTAATATAATTTGACATTTTTGTTCAAAGCTGAACACTCAGAGCAAACAGCTTTATAGTTATGCAGATAGCTAAAAGACAGTAATTTTTAGTACCTAACATGTCAGAAATTACTCATAATTCTTCACAATATAAAACAATACAAATGTATTTTTGCTGTGAAATAGTACCAATTATAATCATTCAGTGAGGTTGAACGGGTTGAACATGATGTTTTTAAACCACTTACCTTTCCTAAGAAGCTGTATTAAGAATACAAGACTTGTAATTGCTTTTACATTCATTTATATGTGAATATCTGTTAAGACATTTGGCATCTCATCAGTAGAAACACCAGATGGAGAAAATCTTTCCTACGTGCTTTGTCAAGGGAATTACAAGTTTATATGTTTTAATAGACATTGAGGATTAACTGATGTGTACAAAACTGCATGTCTTCCACCATGGTGATTATTTGTGTGTGTAACCATTAATGTAAGGAATTGAGGAAAACCAATTACATTTTATATTTCTCTGTTGCATTGTCTGGGTATTTCACAAGCATTCTATTCTCAAGTCTTAGCTAATAATCTTAGATTGTAGAAGCTAGTTTTTTTTTCTTTACATAGAAAGAAGAATTCCTTCAAATACTTCCACTCTAAAGTGCATAGCTGGAGTCCATTTAAAGTAAGATTAACATGGGGTATTTAGATTCACAATTATTGGCAAAGAAAACTCAGCATTATTTAGCAGCTTATTCGGTATAATCTAAATGCATCGCTTGAAATGGAGAAAAGTAGATATTACTATGTGATCTTAATATTCCACACACTTCAATTTTTTCTAAGCCACATTTTTGCAAACAGTAAAGAAATGCTACTGTGAAGAAATACCTATCTCTCCTTGAACAAGATGACACACATCTGTAGGTAGATATAGTGGAGCAAATAAACTAACAGTGTCTAAGTTTTAGACAGTGCAAACTAAAAGTTCTTAAAGGGGATGTCCCATTACAGACACTTCTCCCAGTGACCTGCATTCCATTGACAAGACTTTCGGTCTCCAGTTCTCCTGATTGCTAAGGGACCAAGCAGTCAGACCTCCTGCAAAGTGACACTTATCCTGTATCCTGTGGAGTGCCTGTTAGGAGGACAATGTGTTTTGAACTCAAACTCTTTATCAAGTCCAAAAAAACACATACACAAATGCATAATACATTACTATTAAAAAGCCCATTTGGCAGTAAAACCTTTTTGGGTTATCGGCTTCCTTAGTTGAAGTCCGTTATGTCATTTTACAGTTTTTAGGAGTATGCTATTGTTATCTTTACATATATTTGTATACTTTAGTTAGCCTTATCAGTTGCATTTTATCTACAGTGCTGGCCAAAAGTATTGGCACCCCTGCAATTCTGTCAGATAATACTCAATTTCTTCCAGAAAATGATTGCAATCACAAATGCTTTGGTAATAATATCTTCATTTAATTTGTCTTCAATGGAAAACCACAAAAAGAATTGTCAAAAAGCCAAATTAGATATAATTCCACACCAAACATAAAAAAGGGGGTGGACAAAAGTATTGGCACCTTTTGAAAAATCATGTGATGCTTTTCTAATTTGTGTAATTAACAGCACCTGTTACTTACCTGTGGCACATAACAGGTGGTGGCAATAACTAAATCACACTTGCAGCCAGTTGAAATGGATTAAAGTTGACTCAACCTCTGTCCTGTGTCCTTGTGTGTACCACATTGAGCATGGAGAAAAGAAAGAAGACCAAAGAACTGTCTGAGGACTTGAGAAGCAAAATTGTGAGGAAGCATGAGCAATCTCAAGGCTACAAGTCCATCTCCAAAGACCTGAATGTTCCTGTGTCTACCGTGCGCAGTGTCATCAAGAAGTTTAAAGCCCATGGCACTGTGGCTAACCTCCCTAGATGTGGACGGAAAAGAAAAATTGACGAGAGATTTCAACGAAAGATTGTGCGGATGGTAGCTAAAGAACCTCGACTAACATCCAAACAAGTTCTAGCTGCCCTGCAGTCCGAGGGTACAACAGTGTCAACCCGTACTATCCGTCGGGTTCTGAATGAAAAGGGACTCTATGGTAGGATACCTAGGAAGACCCCACTTCTGACCCAGAGACATAAAAAAGCCAGGCTGGAGTTTGCCAAAACTTACCTGAGAAAGCCAAAAACTTTTTGGAAGAATGTTCTCTGGTCAGATGAGACAAAAGTAGAGCTTTTTGGGAAAAGGCATCAACATAGAGTTTACAGGAAAAAAAAAGAGGTCTTCAAAGAAAAGAACACGGTCCCTACAGTCAAACATGGCGGAGGTTCCCTGATGTTTTGGGGTTGCTTTGCTGCCTCTGGCACTGGACTGCTTGACTGTGTGCATGGCATTATGAAGTCTGAAGACTACCAACAAATTTTGCAGCATAATGTAGGGCCCAGTGTGAGAAAGCTGGGTCTCCCTCAGAGGTCATGGGTCTTCCAGCAGGACAATGACCCAAAACACACTTCAAAAAGCACTAGAAAATGGTTTGAGAGAAAGCACTGGAGACTTCTAAAGTGGCCAGCAATGAGTCCAGACTTGAATCTCATAGAACACCTGTGGAGATATCTCAAAATGGCAGTTTGGAGAAGGCACCCTTCAAATCTCAGGGACCTGGAGAAATTTGCCAAAGAAGAATGGTCTAAAATTCCAGCAGAGCATTGTAAGAAACTCATTGATGGTTACCGGAAGCGGTTGTTCGCAGTTATTTTCTCTAAAAGTTGTGCTACCAAGTATTAGGCTGAGGCCAATACTTTTGTCCGGCCCATTTTTGGAGATTTGTGTAAAATGATCAATGATTTGACTTTTTTTTTCATTCTCTTTTGTGTTTTTTCATTGCAAGCAAAATAAATGAAGATATTATTACCAAAGCATTTGTGATTGCAATCATTTTCTGGAAGAAATTGAGTATTATCTGACAGAATTGCAGGGGTGCCAATACTTTTGGCCAGCACTGTACATTTAGGAAGTGATCTAATTATTATACAAAATATTTAATTGATCAGTTTTTTATATGAGTTCATAACTACATAATCTTGTATGGTCAATTTTTTACTTTATTTTTCTTATTGGCCCATATAATCCAAGTCCGTCACGCCATTTTGTAGTTTTCAAGAGTGCTCCTCTGTCTTATTTTGTATATTTGTATACTTCAGTAACCTCAGCTGACTATATGTCTATATTGAAGGAATTAATTAATTAACTATTATATATTATTAAGCAGTTTATTTTACAGCTATTGATTAATTTTTCGATTTATGAACTTTTTTTTTAGTCTTCCCTGCGGGATTATATAATGAGCTTGGAACCATGTAATCTTATTTTATAACTTAAGTTAAGAACTATTTATAATAATTTTATTATTGTTTAGCAACATATCATTTGTTTTATTCCGTTTTAATGTTGTGGGCACAATCAATGTGATGACCCTGTAACCAGATCACATTTGTTTTACCACCAACAGGGCATTTAAATAGTAGTATATTATGCATGTGTGAATGTGCTTTTTGGACTTGTTAAAGAACTCAACTCAATATATGGCGCAAAACACTAAATCTAAACCAACAAAAAGGCAAAAGGCTCATGGAAGATTTGCCATTCATCCTTCTCTGGGACATTTGGGGATGTCATTGTTGACATCATTGTTTATTTATTTATTAATATCTTGGTTTTGATGTGTATGTATTCTTTTGAGTTGTTTTCTGAGAATCTCTTCATGATTTATGTATCAATATATTTGTTTATCTTTCTACAGTGGGGAAAAAAGTATTTAGTCAGCCACCAACTGTGCAAGTTCTCCCACTTAATAAGATGAGAGGCCTGTAATTGACATCATAGGTAGACCTCAACTATGAGAGACATAATGACAAAACATATCTAGAAAATCACATTGTCTGATTTTTAAAGAATTTATTTGCAATTATGGTGGAAAATAAGTATTTGGTCAATAACAAAAGTTCATCTCAATACTTTGTTATATATCCTTTGTTGGCAATGACAGAGGTCAAACGTTTTCTGTTGGTCTTCACAAGGTTGGCACACACTGTTGCTGGTATTTTGGCCCATTCCTCCATGCAGATCTCCTCTAGAGCAATGATGTTTTGGGGCTGTCGCTGGGCAACACAGACTTTCAATTCCCTCCAAAAGTTTTCTATGGGGTTGAGATCTGGAGACTGGCTAGGCCACTCCAGGACATTGAAATGCTTCTTACGAAGCCACTCCGTCATTGCCCTGGCGGTGTGCTTAGGATCATTGTCATGCTGAAAGACCCAGCCACGTTTCATCTTCAATGCCCTTACTGATGGAAGGAGGTTTGCACTCAAAATCTCACGATACATGGCCCCATTCATTCTTTCATGTACACGGATCAGTCGTCCTGTTCCCTTTGCAGAGAAACAGCCCAAAAGCATGATGTTGCCACCCCCATGCTTCACAGTAGGTATGGTGTTCTTTGGATACAACTCAGCATTCACTCTCCTCCAAACACGACGAGTTGTGTTTCTACCAAACAGTTCTACTTTGGTTTCATCTGACCATATGACATTCTCCCAATACTCTTCTGGAACATCCAAATGCTCTCTAGCAAACTTTAGACGGGCCTGGATATGTACTGGCTTAAGCAGGGGGACACGTCTGGCACTGCAGGATCTGAGTCCCTAGTGGCGTAGTGTGTTACTGACGGTAGCCTTTGTTACGTTAGTCCCAGCTTTCTGCAGGTCATTCACTAGGTCCCCCCGTGTGGTTCTGGGATTTTTGCTCACCGTTCTTGTGATCATTTTGACCCCACGGGGTGAGATCTTGTGTGGAGACCCTGATCGAGGGAGATTATCTGTGGTCTTGTATGTCTTCCATTTTCTAATTATTGCTCCCACAGTTGATTTCTTCACACCAAGGTGTTTGCCTATTGCATATTCAGTCTTCCAAGCCTGATGCAGGTCTACAATTTTGTTTCTGGTGTCCTTCCACAGATCTTTGGTCTTCACCATAGTGGAGTTTGGAGTGTGACTGAGGTTGTGGACAGGTGTCTTTTATACTGATAACAATGTCAAACAGGTGCAATTACTACAGGTAATGAGTGGAGGACAGAGGAGCCTCTTAAAGAAGAAGTTACAGGTCTGTGAAAAACAAATCTTGCTTGTTTGTAGGTGACCAAATACTTATTTTCCACCATAATTTGCAAATAAATTGTTTAAAAATCAGACAATGTGATTTTCTGGATTGGTTTTCTCATTTTGTCTCTCATAGTTGAGGTCTACCTATGATGTCAATTACAGGCCTCTCTCATCTTTTTAAGTGGGAGAACCTGCACAATTGGTGGCTGACTAAATACTTATTTTCCCCACTGTGTGTTATATATATATATATATATATATATATTTATTTTGTTTTTGTTTATTAGTACTGCAATTATTTATTTTAATACATTTTTTTAATGCCATATAGTCTTATACACAACTACATGTCCAGGTAATTTGGGGAGCGGGGGCCCAAGCACATTCTTTGCACAGGGACCCTCTGTAGTCTGTGCCTACCCCTGTCACATGCACTACTATTTTGTTGCTTCCAGTGGTGAACCTAGCTTCTTTGCTGCCTGAGGCAGACTAGCTTCACACGCTGCTATCGTCGCACAATAAACATACACAAACTTATGAAACATTTTTTAAGAATTCTTCTTACTGTATTACTTCCGTATCAGAGATCAACAACATGGCATTAACAATGACAATAACTTGACACATCTTCTGCTTGGTGGATGGACGAGCCCACGTGGCCCCCATTCTCTATAATAGGAGCCCCACAGACAGCTGAGTACTGTACTTCGGGTATCTTTGGCACTCCCATCGAATTAAATGAGAGCCACGCGGGTTCATCCATCCACCAAGCTACACACCTATATTCAGCCTGGCTGCGGTCAGGCTGAATTTCAACCCAGTGGGTGAAAAAAAAAAACAATTCTCAGGCTCAGTGGGGTCTCAGCAGACAGACCCCCATCAATCAGGTATTTATCCTCTATCATTTAGGTGTATACAGGGCAGTAACATTTTGTGACTTACAGGTGACGTCTCTGACTAATCGGTCACATTTCCCTTCTCATCCCTTTGGACCGCCATGACCACTTCTTCCAGCTGTGTCTTGTGTCTGTAAAGTTTGCAACACAGACATCTTTGGCTCCTCACTTTTCCAGGCATCCAACTCACATTGTCCTCACCTACACAAAGCCCCCACCCTGCTGCTACCCCAATTATAAAATATATGATATACAGTAACTCTCCATAATGAATAATACTCCCACGCGCATCTTTATATTAATAATGTCCATGTGTACCCCTATAAATAGTGCCCCTCATCAATGCCCTAGGTGTTTCCTAATTAAAAGGTTTTCTAGGTCATTAATAAAAAAATCTGCGGGGCTCAAAAACCCAAGACCCCCACTGATCATCTATTTGAATGAACCGTGGTATCTGTGTAAGCACCGTGACCGCTTCTCTGTTTACACAGTGTCATTCATCTCATAGCGGCCATGTAATGAAACTACAGCCTCGTCCTATACACGTCTATGTGACAAGGCTGGAATTACATCACACGGTCACTATAAACAGACAGCCCCTTCATACAACTGATCAGAGGAGGGGTCCACTGATCTCTTATTGATAATCTGTCCTAAGAATAGATCATCAATAAAAATGAGCTGGAAAGCCCCTTTAATAAAGCCCAAGTGCCACCTTAAAGGGGTTGTCCAGGGAAACCACTTTTTTAATATGAGGCTGGGGAAGGTTCTCCAGTGTCTTCCAGCGCGTTCCAGTCCTGCTGCTCCGGTGTTCTCTTCCCCACTGCACTGTGACGTCCCGTGTCAGTGACCTCAGCAGTCATATGTGGCGGGGACTTCCGCCAGAAGAAAACATCGGAGCTGCAGAACCAGACAGCGGTGGGAGACACCGCAGCACAAGGGACAGGTGAGTAGGTGTTTTTCTTTTGTTTTTTTTTAATCACTTTCCCCGGTCTTTTTAAGAAAGTGGCTATCCTGGACAACCCCTTTAATTAATTGCTCCCTTATATTATACCCCTGATTCCCCCTGACATAAATACTGCTCCCCTAATGACCCTTTATATAAATGATGCCCCCTTCTATTCATAATGTCCCCTAATGACCCCTTATATAATTGATGTCCCCTAATGAACGCTTTTATAAATGACCACCCCCTTAAAAATGCTCCCTAATGTCCCCTTATATAAATAACCCACTTGTATTAATAATGCCCTTATATAAATAACAACTCTTAAGTTCATAAAGCTCCCTTATATAAAATGCCCTTCCTGAGGACCCCTTATCAGGGGAGTAACTAGCAAAGACTGGGCCCCCCAGCAAACTTTTGACTTGGGCCCCCCACAGCATAGCACCCCCTTTCCTGGCCCCCACACAGTATAACGCCCCATATACACACACTATAATGTTTCACAGCAGCCACTGCACACAGTTTTACACGGTATTATGATCCACAGCGGCCCCTGCACATGGTATTATGGCCCACAGCAGCCCTTGTACACAGTATTACATGGTATTATGCCCCGCAGCGGCCCCTGCACACGGTATTATGCCCCGCAGCAGCCCCTGCACATGGTATTATGCCCCGCAGCGGCCCCTGCACACGGTATTATGCCCTACTGCGGCCCCTGCACACGGTATTATGCCCCATAGTGGCCCCTGCACAGGGTATTATGCTCCATAGTAGTCCCTGATGACGGTATTATGCCCCATAGTGGGCCACCCTTGAACTATTATTATACTCTGGGGTCTTTTCAGACCCCGGAGTATAATGATCGGAAACCCAGGTGGTGACAAACATAAAAACCACTGTTACTTACCTATCCTGGGCTCTGGTACACTCCCTGCTTTCAGCCCTCTTCAATGTCGCACAGACGTCACATGGGCCAAGGCCGGCATCGCGACATAATGACATCGGCCTGGCTCACGTGACGTCTGGGAAATCACCAGAGTATAATAATAGTAGTATTTGATGGGGTTTGCTGGCCCACAGCCTCACTTACAGATCCCCGCTCCTTCTCACAGTGGCATCCGCTTTCCCTTCTGCCTCCCATAGCAGAAAGGGAAGCGGTGCCGGGATAAGTAGGTAACGGCCTTTTTATATACTTAAAAAAAAGAAAAAAAAAGAAAAAAGTTCTCCTCACCTACCTGCGATCCCTTGATGGAGCTGCCGCCTCCTCTTCTTGTCCACGTATAGGACGTCTGCGTCTCAACACTGGAGGTGCGATGATGTCATTGTATTGCTGAGATGTAGACGTCTTGTAAGCCAGCCCAGGACAGGTCGCACTCAGCTTTGTGAAAAACTTGTTGCATCATTCCCAAGAAGACTCATGGTTGTACTAGCTCAAAAGGGTGCTTCTACTCAATACTGAGCAAAGGGTCTGAATTCTTATGACCATGTGATATTTCAGTTTTTCTTTTTTAATAAATTTGCAAAAATATCTACATTTCTGTTTTTTTCTGTCAAGATGGGGTGCTGAGTATACATTAATGAGAAATGAAATGAACCTTTTTGCTTTTAGCAAATGGCTGCAATGAAACGAGTGAAAAATTTAAAGTGGTCCGAATACTTTCCGTACCCACTGTATTGTTTCTTTCACTTGTGTTGTTAATAGAGATGAGTGAATCGAAGCTGACGAAGTGGAATTCGATCCAAATTTCTGGAAATATTCAATTTGCATCGAATCTGGATTTCCTCACGCTTCGTGGTAACGAATCACATTTTGTTCAAAATGGCTGCTGCACATGTTAGGTCATGGGGCAAGGAACTCTGGGAATGCGGGATCACCCACAATGCCATGCGTGCAGCCAATCAGCAGCTAGCCCTGTGATGTCACAGCTCTTTAACCCCTTTGCGAGCTGCCACAGCATGTTTGACCGCTGCATACAAGGTTTTACAACCCCTGATCGGTTATGGAGCAGGGTGTTAGCTGTAGCTGACAGCTAACACCCTGCTCCACAACCGATCAGGGGTTTTACCATCTTGGAATCCAAGGGGTTCTGCCATTTTGCTGCCCACCCCAGCTCTCTGCAGACAGGAAATAGCTGTTTATTCGCCGCAATTTAATTTGGATCAAATAGAATCGTATCGGAAAATTCAGCGAAGTTGCCGAATCAAATTTTTGAAAACTTCTCTAGTTGTTAACATATCGAACTCAGCATCTAGTTTTACACATGAAGATCCACATCCTGGTGCAGACAATGTAAGTTGTATGTGGTGTATTTAAGGGATGTTTGCACACGATATTATTCATCTTTAAGAAAGCCACATCTAGTGGCAATATGCGTGGGTTGTTCATTCAGCTCCTGATCCATTATCCATTGTTTATTCCCCATGGTGATGTTTATTTATTTATTATTATTTTGCTGTGGTTATTGTTGATGGGGTAATGTTTTGATATTTTCTTATATATATATATATATATATATCCATATATATATATATTTTTTTTTTTTTTTTTTTTTAATTTGGAGAATAGGTTACATATACATATATTTTAGGACAGGTTAGCTGTTATGTTGGTTTTGCTTTATTGTGGGCATATCCCATAAAAGGATCAAGTGTACATTTTTGTACTTTTAAATATTTTTAATTCTTTTGGAGTGTTTTGCCCATTCTTCTTTTTTTTTTAATAACGTTTGTATTTTTTCACAATTGGCGCACTCTTTTGCTTTTTTATTGTTTTATAATACTTCCTTCCCTTACCAAAAATACCAAACAAACCATCCAAAGAAAAACAGAAGAAAAATAAGAAAAAAAAGAGGAAGAGAGGGATCAAAAAAATAAAAATAATCTAATATCTAATCCCCCTTGAGCCACTTCAAATTGTTACATTTTTCTAATTACACTCTAAATACACATTAACTCTCTCTTCTCAATTTTTGTCCTAACACTAAATGTAAAGATTTTGAAATGTTTTTAAATTTCGGCTAAGGCCCCACGCTGTGGAACGCAGCTAAAAAATGCAGCGGAAAAAAGGCAGTGGAAACGCAACGCATCACATTTTTCTCTACAGTATTTTTCATTGTGTTTTTTGCTGCGGTTTTCTTCGCTTATTATAACTATCGGGAAAACAAAAGCGTTTCCATAGATAAAATTGACATGCTGCGTTTTTCAAAACTGCAGCTTTTTCGCAGCGTTTTTTTTTTCTGCAATGTGTGGATGGGATAAGCCAGAATCACTTTGCTAGTACTGTAACATGCACAACGTGGGGCTTTAGCATCACAAGAAAACTTACCCTTCAAAGGCACTTCTAACTGTAACTTGTAACTGATGATATTGTGATGGATCGAACATTCTTCACCACAGAACATTCACTTAATGTTAAACACCAATCTGTGAAATGTTCTTCTACATTTTTTCTACATTTTATCCTTTTGATCAAGGTCATTTTATACAATGTTTCTATGAACTAGTTGCATCAGATTTCCAACATCTTGTTTAATCCTTAGGACATAACCTAATGCAATGAAAAATTAAATCTTTCTAAATTGAAGTCTATAGTGCTTAAAAATGTACAACTAATTCCAAACCATGTTTTTAACTGATAAAGGGGGAGATGTAGTCATTTAAAATTATACAGACTATCAAGAAGAACTGTATCGTATTTTATCAGAAAAAAATATTATTCTCCCATTGAGTACAACCCCTTTTCCAAGGTGGAACACAAACTCTCAAATATTTGACCAAGCATTTAAAGCAGACCTTTTGACTAAAAATGAAAATAACCTCTTACTGTATGGTTTCCTAATAAGTAAATAAATCAAAAAGTCAAGTATGTTGCTTATAATACAAGAGGTATATCAGAACAAAGAAAATGCTAAGCCTTAAGATACTGTATATAATGGGCTCAAAGATTAGCAGAGTGTCTAAAGTGTGGAGCAAATATAGCAAAGGCGTTCCACACCACCTATAAGCTGCAATATTAGTGACTAAGCAGCATAAATCACCTGGTGATGCAGGTAATTGTAGTCCCACCACCCAGTTAGAACTCTTCCCAAACCATGTATTCACACAGAACGTAGTAGGATTACTGCGACTTTGTCAGCTAAAATTGTAGGGTGTCATAGACCAGCAACATGCATAAATCACTGTGCTAATATAGCTGAGGGCTACTTATGCCCTGTTAGAAAGACCCAGGGTGTCATAGTGGATCTAAAATGACAACCCCCTTGGTCTGTATTTAAGCATAAAAAATGCCCACAGTACACCACAATTCTAGGCTAAAGGGATTCTGTTCCCACCCCAGCTAATAAATAAATAAATCAGTTTCCCAGCTTCTCTACACTTTTCTACATATCACATGTACCATCAGGGTGAATGTGAGAGAGGGAGAAAGACAGGGAGAGGGAGGCAGCCACCATGCCCCATTTATACTATCCTGTCTCAGCACTAGTTTGGCCATATGCTGCTGGCTTGCAGCTGATTCTTATATAGCCCAAATCTCCTCCCTTGGGTGGGTTTAGTGGCAGGAGAGGCTGCGCCTGGGCGTTTCTAGCGTGTATCACACACCCCCAAGACGTCAGCCAATCGCTTAACACCACAGCCCGTTGGAGGGGTAGTGGGTAGGGGACTAGAAGTGTCCCTAGTAACACAGGAGAATTTGAAGTGGATCATAATATTGTTAAGGGGGAAAAACAGATGGCATATGAAATGGGGGTAAGGCATTTAGAAGGCTGATATGTTCTAATGCAGATATGGGAGCACACATGGTAAGGTCATGTGTCCCATGTAGGTGTAAAAATCAAACCTCTGCTACTCAGTTGAGAAATGTATATAGAGATGCATCTGACATGACAGTATTGAGTTGGCACCCTGCCGTTGTGTTGACACACACAGTGCTAGAATACATTAACAGGGAAAGTTGGAGGAGGGGGGGGAGTCAAAACTCCCTGGCAAACCTGGCAAAACCTCTACAACAGGGATGATTTTATTGTAAAACTGAAAGAGGGGGCAAAAGGAAAAATAAAAATGCAAATGAAGGAGGAAGATGAAAAGATAACTAAAAAGCAGGATCTAAAATAAAAATAATAATAAATGTGGTCCTGTAATGAAAATCAGGAATGACACTAGGGCACTTGTACAACACAAGCGTTTCCATAGATAAAATTGACATGCGTTGATGTGTGGATGGGATTAGCCAGAATCTCAATCGCTTTGCTGGTACTGTAAAATGTACAATGTTGGGCCTTAGCCTCACAAGAAAACTTCCCCTTCAAAGGCACTTTTAACTTTAACTTGTAACTGATGATATTGTGATGGATCGAACATCCTTCACCACGGAACATTCACTTAATGTTAAACACCAATATGTGAAACATTCTATATTTTATCCTTTTGATCAAGGTCATTTTATACAATGATGTTTCTATGAACTAGTTGCATTAGATTTCCAACATCTTGTTAAATCCTTAGGACATAACCTAATGCAACCAAATGGTACATTACATAGTGAAGTTCGACGTGACATAGAGATGACAAAAATACCATACATCAAACCACAATACTGGGCTCCTTAAATACCAGATATGTCATGCTGTCAGGATTTTCAATTCTGCTGCTATATCTTTAAGGTTACCGTGTCATCCTGGGAAGCTTCTGCAGTTTCAGGAGTTCCCTGGGCTTGTCCAATTAGCAGCTGTGGAGGCATATATAAGACCCCTCCCTCCTGACCCAGGTGCCTGCTAATTTAGTTCACTAGTTTGGCTGTGAACCTGATCGTGTGTATTAGATTGCTTTTCTGATCCTCGGCTTGTTTTATGATTATTTGTTTGCATGATGATTCTGCCATTGATGTACCCGTTCAGGTTTGACCCTTGGCCTTCTATTCATTATCGGTTTTGTCTCCTGATTCTGCCTTTGATGACTTCCCCTGTTTTTGACCCTTTGCCTGGACAATTATTCTCATGTTTCTGATCTGCCCTGTAAATTAATTGTGGGTTCTGGTTAGGTGTTAGTTAGTGGAGCATTTATGTCCTGTACAGTTTCTGGTGGTGATAATTTCGACGCTCAAATCCGCTCTGGCCATGGGGCTGGCGCTGTCTCTATCTTGCAGTGCTATGCTGGTTTTACTCACTGTTTCTGTTTTTGCTATAATTTTCCCTTGCATCTCAACAATAACACATATAAAAACGCATGGAGCAATAATTGGTCATTCAAGCCAAAAGGTTTGATGATCTGAAGTAGAAAAAATCCCCCTAGTTTCATTTTGAAGAACTTTTTTTATCAAGATCTCCCCCTCTTATGAGTGATGACACCACTTCAAATACTTGATATCTGCTGGAGGAAACATCACCAGCGTGACATTCAATGACATGATTAGCCACTGATGTGTCTTCAAACTTGTTAATATCTGCTGTGTGTTCCAAAATCCGTGTACGAAATTTTGTAATGGTTTTACCAATGTACTGTTTGCCACAAGTGCAAGTAGGAAGGTAAATTACCTCTTTTGTACGGCAATTGGCCTTAGAGCTGTGACAGCTTGGGGGAATTAAAATGGCGGCTTTTCCTGGTCCGGACAGCGGTGGTTCATGGTACTGGGCGCCGGAAAGATAGCTTTCAGACGGTCCAAGTGTAAAATAAACGTGGCTTTATTCAGCTTAACTGCAACATAACAAAACAACAAAAAAAGCCTATGCCACAGTTAGGGCCTAACTCACTCCTTGAGCCCCTAACTGTCCTGACTGTTGCTCAGCTCCAGCAACAGTCCTCTGTGGATGCCAGCCCTTCTGGGACAGAGCCTATCTCTCTGTCCTAGCTGGTCTACCCCTGTGGACGCCAGCCCTTTTGAGACAGAGCCTCTCTCTCTGTCCTAGCTGGTCCACCACTTCCTGCTTCCTGCAGGACACTCCAGCCCGCCTGGAGTTACGTGCCACCACCAAAAGGCGTGGCTGAGAGCCTTTTCTGGCCTGGCCTGGGTCGCTCAACAGCACCCTCTGGCTCACATACTTACAGAGTGTATTGGATATTGATGTCTGGTCTATAGATTTAGATGTGTCTTTGTTAGAAATGGACCTGGGACCTCTAAAGTAGCGACTGTGAGGTTGCCAGTCCTTTTCTAACATTTGCGGTGTTTCGGTGTGTTTCACTTTATGTTCTGTGTGTCTCTCTGTCCCGAGGCTTTTTAAGTCACTTCCACTCTCCATTCACTGCTGGCTATTCAGTTCTCTGGTAGTAAGCTTGTGATCCTGTACCTGTTTATATATCCTGTGTTTGACCTCCTGGCTCTGTTAGTCAACCCCCATCTCTGTCTGCCGATTCTGCTGCTGAACTCCTCTCCGTTACGACCCCTGCTTGCCTCTTAGACTACTCTCCATTGATTCTGATTCTGTACCGCGCTGATCTCACGTTGCCAACCGGATTGTTGATCATTCTTCAGCCTGACCCTTCTGTACTGCGCTGACCTCTCGTTGCCGACTGGACCAACGACCACGTGACTATCTCTGCCACTTCGCCTGGAGGCTGCTCTTGCTCCTCTGCTGCTACAGACATCTTCAGGCCTTCTGTCAGCTCCAGTTCAGCTCTGGTGAGTAATACCTATCTTCTGGGTTTGCTGATACTTGTGGCGCACCAAGCGCACTGTGCCCTCACACTTGCTGCTAACTTTGGCTGAAGGAATCTGCCAAGTCCATCCCCACCACTAGGGGCTCTGATGAATATGTCCGGAGGCCAGACTTGGCTCTGTAGAGGGGTGCTGTATGCCCGGGGCTGTTTACCATTCTGCTCAGCTGTACCTGTTTTCTGGAGCTAACCTAGCCAGCCTAAAGTTTTGAACTGTGTTTGCTCGCAACAGTCTTACTGGAGTCATTATAGTTATAGTCCATGTATGAGCCACACTTGAAGGTGTAGGCAACATGCGTGGTTTCAAGCCAGATTGGTGACCTTCTAATTGGCAACAGGTGACTGTGGAACAAGCAGTCTCTAAAGTTGGATCCCTTCCTAAATGTAATTGAGGGGGTATCCCCCATATCTGGATCAGTCCTGAGAATACCCCAATACATTTGGAGAATCTCATGTACTTGATCGATGTGCAGAATCAAAGGTTCCAATGACTCTGACCAGGTCTGAATTTTCTTTGCTTTTTGGCACCAACGACTGGGGCTCTGCGGTCATAGAGTGATGCTAGACCTTCCTCAAGATATGATCCGAGTACCCTCTCTCCCTAAATCTTGACCGAAGATCAATCTAAAATCAGCAAGCATAGAACAGTTCCAGCGGGCCCGTAGGTATTGACCCATAGGGATACCTTTATGCATGGCTGATGGAAGCCAGCTTTCAAATTGAGGTAGCCTGTTGGTCACCATCTTTTTACGGAACATAGTTGTTGCCATGTGCTGGCTTCCTAATAAACCTTAATTTTATAATTTTCCTAAAATTCATAAGAATCTGACCCAAACAACCAAGTCGTTCTATTATCTCTAATATAGGTTTTCTAACTAGTAATCTTTCTCATTATCTTGTTATTTTTCTACAACCATTTGTAGTAAGTCTTGCCAGCTACTTAAAGATTCTGGTCAACTCATCTTTGAATTCAGAGAACTCACCTGAAGTGATGATTTGATGTTCACCACTATGGGTGTAATTTCATTATGTCCAAACATCAGGCATGACCTTGGTTTTTCCCGAGTCCAAAAATGTCAGGGTCTCAGAATACTAACAAAGGAAAATAACAAGGAGCTTTCTTTCTTAAACGTCTTGAATTTATTCTTAATAATAACCAATGCTATGGACACGAAGGTGGCACCAGCTTATGCCAATCTATTTATGGGAGAATATTGAGTTTCTGGATATCATGGATATCATTATTAGCCATAAAGGAAATCAATTTATAACATCTACAAAAAAAAAAGGTTGATATCAACAGTTATATTCATTTTAAAAGTAACCATTGCAAAAAAATGGTTGAAAATATTAAAGCATGTTAGTTTAAACAAATTAAGAAAAACTGCACTGATATTCATATGTATGATAAATCAAAAGTCCTAAAAAGTAGATTCCCGGAGAAAGGATAACCCAGACAACTGAATATAAAAGCCTGTCCTAGAGTGTCCATTGGTTTCTGTGGGTAACTGCTTTTTAAATGGTTAGGGATTCTGTTTTTCGGGTGCGCAAGTGGACCTGAACCTAGCCTTAATTGTTTTTTCAAGAAATACAGTATGCTTGCCCTGATTCCCACTGAACTCCATTTGTTGTTGTCTCCCAACACCACAGGAAGTGTTCCGTTGAAATGTATCATGGCTCGGCGCCAGAAATTTGGTGTACAAGCCATAAAAGAAGTTTTAATTTTTTTTGGCAAAAGTCAAAAGTTTTGCACAAAAATTGTGACTTTTAAAAGAGAACCTGTAACCAGGGCCACACCTTCCATGAGGTAACTTGAGGCAATAGCCTCAGGCCGTGCCTCCTGGCATTTTTTTTTTTTTTTAATCAGCCGCTACCTTTTGGATTAATCCAACAGATTATTCCAGTCCAGCCTCTGCAAATACCAAATGTGACAGGAGCGGAGATCGGTAAGCAAACCATTGGCTGCTACCTGTTGGAATAATCCAATAGGAAGCGGCCAAACTTGTGAAGTACCAGGGGAGGTGAACAACAACAAACAGTTATAATCACCTCTCACGGGCATTCAGGCGGTTCAAAGGCATTCTCTCCCGGCCTCCATCACATGCCCGAGGTTCATTGCTGAGGCCTGAGCCCTGAAAATCACAAACATTACCAGAGAACCTGGGGCTCATGACTTCACATGGAGGCCAGAAGAGGGCAGTTTTCAGGTGCCATGTCACATTGGAATCCCCCAAAAAGTGACCCCATTTCAAAACTACACTCCTCACAGGATTTATAAAGTGGTTTAGTGAGCATTTTGACCCCACAGCTCTTTCACAGATTTTATTAACATTGGGGTGTGAAAATAAAAAGCACTTTTTTCTAAAAAAAAATTTAGCCCCAAATTTTTCATTACAAGGGGTTGAAGAATAAAAAGTACCCCAGAGTTTGTTAAACATTTTTTTCTACACATGGCAATACCCAGTGTGTGGTTGTAAAATGTTGCATGGGTTCATGGCAGTACTCAAAATGGAAAGGGCGCTGTTTGGCTTTTGGAGGGCAGATTTTGTTGGAATAGTTTTTTAGTGCCATGTCAAAGCAGAGCCCCTAAAGTAATAATAAATAATTCACATCAAAAATAAAACCCCATTTTAGAAACTACATGGAATTTCTCAAGCGGTATTATCATTGTGAGCATAATAGTGCTTCCCAAAAATTAATGTACAAAGTGAAAATAGAATTTTTTAAAGAAATATGCCATTTCAGTGCCCAGTATGTTGTGCCCACTTTGTGTCAACAGAGACATGCACTCCTAAAACTTTTAAGTGGGTTATCCAGGGTACAAAAAGTTGTATATGTGGGAGTAAACTGCTTTTTGGGCACACAAGGGAAGGAGCACTGTGCTTTCTAGCTTTTGGAGTATACATTTAGAGCGACTGGTTTCTGGACCCCATATTGTTTTTGCAGAGCCTTGGAGTTGCCAATAAATTGGGAGTAATTTTGTAGGGACCATTTTAGGGTTTCTCCAAATGTAACATGGTGTCCAAAAACCAAGCAATCTAAATCTGCACTGCAAAAGCCACATAGCTATCCTTTACATCTGTGATCTGCTGTATATACTGTTGTACTCAGGATAATGTAGTTAATGTCATATGCAGGTATAAACTGCTGTCTAGGAGCGCTATTTGGTTGTTGCACATCATGCCACTTTTACAGAGAAGTATATAAAAAATGTGACTGTAATAGTAATTTGCACTATTCAAATTGTTTTATAGAAGCTACCATTTATGTTGAATAGGTCTCACATAGAAAATACAGTGGCATGCAAAAGTTTGGACACCCCTGGTCAAAATGACTGTTATTGTGAACAGTTAAGCAAGTTGAAGATAAAATGATCTTCAAAAGGCATAACATTAAAGATGACACATTCCCAATGTAATTTGGGGAAAAAAAACATGCATATTTTACATTTTCAAAATAACAAAAAATGGAAATGACCCGATGCAAAAATTTGGGCACCCTGCATGGTTAGTACCTAGTAGCACCCCTTTAGCAAGTATCACAGCTTGTAAATGCTTTTTGTAGCCATCCAAGAGTCTTTCAATTCTTCCTTGGAAAAGTCTTCCAGTTCTGTGAGATTCCTGGGTCGTCTTGCATTCACTACTCTTTTGAGGTCTAGTCACAGATTTTCAATGATGTTCAGATCAGGGAACTGTGAGGGCCATGATAAAACCTTCAGCTTGCTCCTTTTTAGGTAGTCTATGGTGGATTTTGACATGTGTTTAGGATCATTATCTATTTATAGAAGTCATTCTCTTTTCAATTTCAGCCTTTTTACAGATGGTGTTATGTTTGCTTCAAGAATTTGCTGAAATTTCATTGACTCCATTCTTCCCTCTAACCTTGAAATGTTCCCCATGCCATTAGCTGCAACACATCCCCAAAGCATGATTGATCCACCCCCAAGCTTAATGGTTGGAGAAATGTTCTTTTCCTGAAATACTGTGCCCAAGGTGTTTTGCAGTCAAACGGGGTTTATGATTTGCCACTCTGGCAATCCTACGAGCAGCTGTCTCTGAAATTTTTCTTGGTCTTCCAGACCTTATCTTGATCTCCACCATTGATCTGCTTAGAAGAAACCATGGCTGCTGTTTTTTGGCACAAGTTTAGAGAAGACTGGGTATTTAGAAAGCTGTAAAATTTGCATCACTTGGCCTTTCCTAACAATAATAGTGAACAAGCCATAACCCTAACTGGCTAATTAAGGTCTGAGACCTTGGTAAAAGTTATCTGAGCACACAAATCTACAAGTGTTCTCAAACTTTTGCAAGGTACTCCTTTTCTTTTTTCACTCTAAAATTATACTCAAACATAATAATACACTGATATTGCTTAAAATTATAGACAAGTGTGTTTAATCTTTAACTTTATGCCTTTTAAAGATCATTTCATCTTCAACTTGCTTAACTGTTCACAATAACAGTAATTTTGACTAAGGGTGTCCAAACTTTTGCATGCCACTGTTGATTTCTCCAGGAAAAATATTAAGACTTATCTTTTGTTAGTATATAACCTAAAATAATCGTGACATTCTTTGCCCCCTTAAAAGAGCCTGGAAATACACTGGACACACCTAGGCAGTGTAATCTATCCTAAATGTAATGTTTATTATGAATGTATAGGAGTTTCCTTCCATATAAACATCAAGCGGAATTCCATAAATATTGTTCTGTGGGATCCTCAATAATCAAATGGTCAAATCAAAAAGTTAGGTCATAGGGCTACTGATGTAATATGAGGCTTTATCCTATCAAGAGGACAATAAGAGACAGTTCATCACTGAATCATTCCTGTGGTTTATACTGCACCAGACAGTACGCAAGTGTCTAGGACAAATTCCAAGTGTGCAGGAAAATGTTCCAGAATCAGATCCATCCCTCTCTGTCCAAACCCAGAGTTCTTTACATTAGACAACCTTAGCTCTTATATCCTCCTAATAGCCCCTGGCAGCAGTTGAAACTATACAGAAGCGGGTGCTCCAAATATAGTTCAATCAGTTCAGCCCTATAGCTTGGGACTGAGTCACTGGCAGTTCTGATTTGAACGCACTGTGACAGCTTGGGGAATTAATCTCAAATGGCGGCTTTTCCTGGTCCAGACAGCAGTGGTTCATGGTACTGGGCGCCAGAAAGATAGCATTCAGACGGTCCAAGTATAAAATAAAAGTGCCTTTTATTCATCTTAAACTGCAACGTAACAAAACAATAAACGCCTAGGCCACAGTTAGGGCACTAACTAACACCTCGAGCCCCTAACTAGCCTCTGGTTTACTTGAGCAGCCGGACTAATGCTCCACTCAACAAAAGTCCCCTGTGGCCCCAGCCCCTCTGGCACAGACCGTCTATCTGTCCAACTGGTCCACCATTTCCTGCTCTGTGCAGGATACTCCAGTCCTCTGGAGTTACACACCACCCCCTCAAAGGTGTGGCTGAAGGCCTTTTCAGGGCTGGGCCTGGGTCGCTCAACAGCGCCCTCTGGCTCACATACTTACATACTCTCCCCCTCAGCTCACTACCCATGGGGTGAGTTACAATGGGACAAGACATATGTCGCCGTCCCTCTTCAATGCTATACACTTGTCCAGTGTCTCTCCAGATGTCTCCATCTGGCGGTCTCAACCTCCAAGTTTCAGTCAGTCGAGCCTTCTGTCTTCTCCTCACTTTAAACGCTATGCCAAGATCCTGGCCATTCTGCGCAAAGGCAAGCTCTACTCCATCACCTCCACAATTCGCCACACAGGGGATCACATCATTTTCATCACATTTTCCATCATAGACTTCAGCCATCCCATTGCATGACTTTGATCCCTTTACTGAATAGGCGTAAGAATCTTCTTCTTCTCCTATCACGAATCCACAGGAGCTCGGATACCAGCTAACACGTACTTCATGTACACCAATGTCTTTAGAGTATAAATATTTCACAGGAACTTTTTTCATAACCTTCATCTCAAAGCAAACTTTGCCGTCACCATCAAGGCTTAGAAATTAAGGAGACATAGGCCGCTTGCTCTCCTCTTTGTTTGAGATATACAATCTCTGCACTGCAATATCTTCTCCTTCTGCACGAGGGCCATACTGTACAGCCTCACAAAATAGCTCACGCTTAACTACATTTTCTGGTATGTCTTTAACAACTGCCACATCATATATTGGAATGGTTTCTGTATAATGCGTCCGCACCTGTACGGCAGCAGAAGGACCACTTCCACACTCTAGTCTTACTTCCTCTCTCTCATACGCATAACTTTCTGGAGGCATGTTACGATACTGTGATGGATTGCAAGACTTTTCGTGCCAACCCTTTTCTGACAGTACAGGAGCTGGTGATATCGTCATCTCAACATTCTTCAAGTTATTTTCATTCCCTGTGCTAACACCGGAGGACAGGGATACCAAGTTTTCACCATCACAGTTTTTTCTGCCAGTACCCAGATGCTTTTGGGTTACATGTTCTGGCTGCCTTAATGGTTCTGCTTTCTCTGCCTCTATGCTGGCAGCTTTCTTCAATTCTACCGCCTTCTGTAGCGCACAAATCTCTGATTCCAGTTCCGGAACTTTCTTCACTGCCACATTTTTCTGCACAGCCTCCATCTCAGTTTTTACTATTGCAACTTGCAGAACTTCCTCAATCTTCCTGACATCTTCTATGGCAGCAGATGTAGATGCCATCTCTTTATTCACTACGCCTCCTAATTCTAGGATATTCTGCAATGTTCTTCTAACACTTGTCAGGTCAGCATCCTGGATAATATTTTCTGCTTCCCCCACTGTTCCCTGAATTATATTGGATTGATCCTCCAACATCTTCTGATAAAGCTTCTGCTCATCTGCAGACTTTTTGTCAAGTCTTTCATTCAAGTCCCGTATCTCAGTGGCTCTCTTATCTTGCTCTTGGTTGAATAAAGACTCTATTTCTTGAATCACATTTTTCAGGGATAACAGCTCTGATTCTTTAGAGGTTAACAGGCTCTGCAGCGAGTCTCTCTCACCTTCTAGTGCTGCCAGCTTTGAAGATAGTGCAGATGCCGACTGTTCCGTATTGGATAAAGACTGCTGCAATCGATCCAATTCTTCTCTTTTAGATTCCACTTCGGTTTTTAACTGTTCAATCTGAGAAGTGCGCTCTTCCAACTTTATTTCTGATTCACGCTTCACTTGATCCATCTAAAACTCCAGCTGTTTCTTGATTTCCTCCTGCTTGTTCACTTGCACCTTTAATTTAGCAACAAGCATATTTAGATCTACAATCTCAGCAGATAAACTAGACAGGTTTCCTTCAAACTGAATCCTCATGTCTGCTGTCTGGAGGTCCAATTCTCTCTTGGCCTTTTCCAGCATCTCATAAGCATTAGCTTTGTTCTCATACAATATCTGCACAGATTCCAGGTTTTTCTCAACTTCATCCTTGGAGCTAACCAAATCCTCCATTTCAGTGCGCAGTTGCTTGTTGAGCCTCTCTAACTCGGCCTTCAATTCAAGGGCCTCTTCTAGGGAGCGAGCCAAGGCAAGAGCTTTGGTCTTTATTCTACAAGCCTCTGCTTCAGCACGGTCACGTTCTTCTGCATATCTAGCAGAAAGAGTCTTCTCTTCCCCAAGCAGCTGAACAAACTTTTCCTGCTTCCTTTTCAAATTTGACACAATCCGATGTTGATGATCAAGATCTACACCTACATCTTCTAGTTCCTGCTGCAGTCTAATTTTCGTCTTCTCAAGTTTGTTATAAGCAGCAACCTTCTCCTCAAACCATTGAGTTGTAGCTTCTAGCTCCTTTTGCAACTTTCCCTTTAGTTCTTCAACCGAGTCCATGGATCCAATACTATCTTCCATTTTTTTCCTTCATATTGGTCGCCTGAGCCTGTAGTGTTGAAATCTGCTTTGTCAAATCTCTTTTTGCTATCTCCTCTTCCTCTAGTTGCTCAAGGAAACCATTTTTCTCATCTTCCATTTGTTTTAGTTTTGTACTAAGGTCAAGCTTCTGACGGGTTTCTTCTTGCAAAAGTTCCTGAGTGTCCTGAAGATGAGATTCTAGTGTAGAAAAATCTTTGAAAAGTTTGATAAACTTGCTGTCTGCTTGAGACAGAAGCCCTGTGACATTATCCAATTCCACCTGCAGACCGTTTGCCTTGTCTAGCAGTTCTGCTTGAAACCTGTCCCCTTCTGTGACTTTTAGTTGCAGCCCTTGAAGTTGAGTCTGTACTTTTTTGTGACTCTCCTGTAAGTTTTGCACTTTCTGAGCATGGACAGACGACATCTCCATCAACTCTTTGTCTTTATTTTGCACCAAAACAGACAATTTCTCTTTATCTTCACAAGATCTTGACAGCGTCCTCTCCAGGCTACATATTCTAGCTTTGAGTTTCCTTTCTCTTTGTTCCAGAACTCCAGCTCTGCTTCGCCATTCATGGATTTCACTATTTAGGCGAACCTGCTTTAGTGCATGAAAATTTTGCTCTGACTGCAATGTCTGCACTACAGATTCTAAATCACTCTCTTGGTCAGACACATACTTCCTCAGCTCTACAATTTCATTTTCTTTGTTAATTAATGCAACCGAAAGTTTTTCACACTTCCTCACTTGGTCATCCAGACACTCTGACTGATACTGCAAAAATTCACTTCTCTCACGTTTAGCAGTTTCAAGGTCATCTCTTAATTTTTCAATGACACTCTCTTTGGCAATGGAGTCTTGGACATGCTGCTCCTTTAAATCCTGCAATTGCCTCTCAAGCACTTGCTTTTGCTCTACACTCTGTACAACTTTATTAGATAGAGCACATTTCATATCAGCAAACTCCTTCTTAGTGACACAGTCCATTCCAGGCAAACCCAGTACCACATTTTCACAATGACTAGGAGATGAACTCTTTATAGTTTCAAGCTCTTACTTTAACTTAAGATTCTCTTTTTCTGATACCTCAAGTTGCCATTTCCAATCAGATATTTCATCTTCATAAATGAACCTGATGGTTTTAATCTCATCTTGAAGCTGCTGCACCATAATATTTTCATCTTTGGCGCGCTGATGCACTCCAGTATGAGACGTAGTCATAGTCATACAGTCAGCAGTGACATATTCTTTCATAGAACAGAGGTGCTTTAGAAAAACTGAGTCACTCTCATGCAACACATTATCTTTACTTGCATTCCACATGATCTGTTCCGGGTTTTGTGTCTCTCTGCATTCAGACTGCTGCACTAAAAAACCTGTGCATGACTTCTCTGCTTTTTTACAAGCTGAAATTCTCTTTTTCTTGCCCATGGTTTACTAACAAGATTACACAATATTCCACAGCAACCTTGGGTTCAACCGGCAGCAACTTTTTGCTATCTTCTGCAGTCACATGTATTCAAACAGTTAACTTATGTGGCACTACAACAACCAGCATTTTATTCTGTCCTCCACAAAAACACCAACATGGCACCATAGCCTTTCACATAGACTGTTTGCAATATACAGCTTCTACACACATTGCTTATTTTCTTGCCATCAGCAAAACACTTCACAGACTTCTGTGCCACAGTATACACAAAGTCCATTCCCTGGATTCCTCTTCCAGAGTTTTACTTTCACCAGGTTTTACAAACACCTTGCTATGTTGCAAATCACTCACCCCTCCCTGGGTTTCTTCAGTTGAAATCACAGATTTCTTCCAGCTGTAGGCCACAATGCACACTTTGCAGTACTGCAATCACAAACCACTTGTCTTCCAGGACTTGCGTGGATCTCTTTATGCGCGCGATTCTCCACCATATGTGACAGCTTGGGGAATTAATCTCAAATGGCGGCTTTTCCTGGTCCAGACAGCAGTGGTTCATGGTACTGGGCGCCAGAAAGATAGCATTCAGACGGTCCAAGTATAAAATAAAAGTGGCTATTATTCAGCTTAAACTGCAACGTAACAAAACAATAAACGCCTAGGCAACAGTTAGGGCACTAACTAACACCTCGAGCCCCTAACTAGCCTCTGGTTCACTTGAGCAGCCGGACTAATGCTCCACTCAGCAAAAGTCCCCTGTGGCCCCAGCCCCTCTGGCACAGACCGTCTATCTGTCCAACTGGTCCACCATTTCCTGCTCTGTGCAGGATACTCTAGTCCTCTGGAGTTACACGCCACCCCCTCAAAGGTGTGGCTGAAGGCCTTTTCAGGGCTGGGCCTGGGTCGCTCAACAGCGCCCTCTGGCTCACATACCTACAGCACATACAATGGCTACAGTTCTGCTGGCATTAATGACCAAATTGTCCTGGTAATCCACCCTACTAACAAAACACAGCTTCACTTCACTTCCAAAGAGGTGCGCTCTTAAAAGAGTGTGCACTGTATACTGGAAACCCTATGTTAGGAATTGCTGCCTTCTGTGATGTTCAGAGTATATGCTCAACTAAAAACTGCTAGTAGGCTAGAGGAGAATGGTCCCTATGCATTTCCCCAGACATTAGAGTCTGGTTCCAAAATAGAAGAAAAAGAATTCACCAAGCAGACCATAGTGAATTATAATAAATGGTACCAGAGAATCGTAGAGATAAATATATGCTCAACTGAGGGGGTTGTGACTAGGCACAACTACCAAAAACAGCATATCAGCCACAAGAGCTCAGGGTGTCCAGCAGCAGTAGAATCCAAAATCGCCTAGACACAGCGTCATGGAAGTATACAGTAAAAGGACCAAGTGTAACATCCAATATGGATGTCAACTTAAAGGGATACCGCGCTTACACAGAAGTAGTTAAAATGACAAATTTATTATTCACACAAAGGCATAAAACACACCACGCGTATCAGGGACCTATGCCCCTTTATCAAGTGTGGGGATGCTACTATAGCTGAATCTAAAAAAACACTGACATATATAAATACTAATATATTGTACACCTTCTGTAACACAAACTTAATATGACGAGTACCGATCTAAGACTGGATTGAGCGTGTGTGTAAAATAACATTACATTTGTATTGCTTGGGTACTTCAGGCCATGGTAAGACACAATATACAGTGGGGAAAAAAGTATTTAGTCAGCCACCAATTGTGTAAGTTCTCCCACTTAAAAAGATGAGAGAGGCCTGTAATCGACATCATAGGTAGACCTCAACTGTGAAAGACAAAATGAGAAAACATATCTAGAAAATCACATTGTCTGATTTTTTAAGAATTTATTTGCAAATTATGGTGGAAAATAAGTATTTGGTCAATAACAAAAGTTCATCTCAATACTTTGTTATATATCCTTAGTTGGCAATGACAGAGGTCAAACGTTTTCTATAAGTCTTCACAAGGTTGGCACACACTGTTGATGGTATGTTGGCCCATTCCTCCATGCAGATCTCCTCTAGAGCAGTGATGTTTTGGGGCTGTCGCTGGGCAATATGGACTTTCAACTCCCTCCAAAGGTTTTCTATGGGGTTGAGATCTGGAGACTGGCTAGGCCACTCCAGGACCTTGAAATGCCTCTTACGAAGCCAATCCTTCGTTACCCTGGCGGTGTGCTTGGGATCATTGTCATTCTGAAAGACCCAGCCACGTTTCATCTTCAATGCCCTTGCTGATGGAAGGAGGTTTGCACTCAAAATCTCACAATACATGGCCCCATTCATTCTTTCATGTACAAGGATCAGTCGTCCTGGTCCCTTTGCAGAGAAACAGCCCCAAAGCACGATGTTGCCACCCCCATGCTTCACAGTAGGTATGGTGTTCTTTGGAAGCAACTCAGCATTCACTCTCCTCCAAACACGACGAGTTGTGTTTCTACCAAAGAGTTCTACTTTGGTTTTATTTGACCATATGACATTCTCCCAGTACTCTTCTGGAACATCCAAATGCTCTCTAGAAAACTTTAGATGGGCCTGGATATGTACTGGCTTAAGCAGGGGGACACATCTGGCACTACAGTATCTGAGTCCCTGGCGGCGTAGTGTGTTACTGACGGTAGCCTTTGTTACGTTAGTCCCAGCTTTCTGCAGGTCATTCACTAGGTCCCCCTGTGTGGTTATGGGATTTTTGTTCACTGTTCTTGTGATCATTTTGACCCCACGGGGTGAGATCTTGCATGGAGCCCCTGATCGAGGGAGATTATCAGTGGTCTTGTATGTCTTCCATTTTCTAATTATTGCTCCCACAGTTGATTTCTTCACACCAAGCTGCTTGTCTATTGCAGATTTAGATTCCCAGCCTGATGCAGGTCTACAATTTTGTTTCTGGTGTCCTTCCACAGCTCTTTGGTCTTCACCATAGTGGAGTTTGGAGTGTGCCTGTTTGAGGTTGTGGACAGGTGTCTTTTATACTGATAACAATTTCAAACAGGTGCCATTACTACAGGTAATAAGTGGAGGACAGAGGAGCCTCTTAAAGAAGAAGTTACAGGTGTGTGAGAGCCAGAAATCTTGCTTGTTTGTAGGTGACCAAATACTTATTTTCCACCATAATTTGCAAATAAATTCTTAAAAAATCAAACAATGTGATTTTCTAGATATGTTTTCTCATTTTGTCTCTCATAGTTGAGGTCTACATATGATGTCAATTATAGGCCTCTCTCATCATTTTAAGTGGGAGAACTTATTGGTGGCTGACTAAATACTTTTTCCCCACTGTATGTACGTGAAACATAAGTGTATTTCGAGTATTTAAGCAATCAGATAATTCTATTTCTGACTTGCGCAGTTGAGTTGGAATCAGGATTATACTGTATGATAAGCCACTGAGCATTATATTGTGTGTGGGGCCACTGGGAAGCATTATACTATGTGTGGAGGGACACTTGAGAGAGCATTATAATGTGTGCATAAAGGGACACTTGGGAGCATGATAGACACTGTGTAGGGGGCTCATTTGGAAGTATTATATATAGTGTGTCTGGGGGGAGTCACTTTGGAGCATTATACAATGTGAAGATTACAGGACTGTAATATTTCCCAAAGGAGTGGGGCATGAATTTTGCCCATATGGGGCCCTAAAATTCCTAACAGCAGCCCTGAAGACAGAAAGTCCAAAGAGTGAAACGGAGTGCTTTACCACAATATGTGAGTGTGCAATGATGACAGTTCATGGTAATTCAAGCGTTCAGTGCCTTTAATAATTGTAACTAAACTTATGAAATAAAAATAAGATAAGGCACTGTTGTCCTTATGTGAGGGTCTGTATTACTTTACAACTTTACAGTGTGTACAACTTTATTTACACTTGCAATTCCCATTATAATTACACAGATCGTTACATCAAATAATTACTATAATAGAAAATGCAATTACATAACCTTTAAATGCAAAATGTAATGAATACAATGTAAAAGTGATAACAAATGAACAATTCTACCTGGTTAGAGCAGTGAAGTATGAAGCTAATTAACCTGGGCCTGTGTTTTACCATGTTGCAGTCAGAAATGTACATAGCTGAAATGCTGCATCTACATTCTATTCTGCATATTTGTTTTAACCTCATAAGGACAGAACATAAAAGTACCTTACAGATGACCTTTCATTTTCTGCAGTATTATATACTGCTAGCAGAGGCGTAGCTAGGGGTTCAGCACAGGGGGGCGAACATGTCCAAGTGGGCCCCCAACTTGGACATGTTTGTATACCGATACTATGAGTATACGGTGAGTGTATAGTGGTATATAGCAGCTCTACACAGGGCTCTGCAGACAATTTAGGTGAATACAGGGCAGTAACATTTTGTGACTTACCGGTGACGTCTCTGACTAATCGTTCACATTCCCCGTCTCTTTCATCCGAACGGCCATGACCACTTCTTCTAGTCTCTGTAAAGTTTGCAACACAGACATCTTTGGCTCCTCACTTTTCCAGGCACCTGACCCACATTGTCCTCACCTGCACAAAGCCCCCATCCTGCTGCTACCCCCAATTATAAAATATATAATATAACTTCCCTGTGCACCCCCTTTAAATAGTGCCCCTTATTAATAATGTCCCAGGTATTTCCCAATTGAAAAGGGAAAAAAAAACAAGGGAAAAAAAATTATTGGGGTTCCAATTCCCAGGACCCCCAGGATCAGCTGTTTGAATGAACTGTGGTACCTGTGTAAGCGCCATGACCCTTTCTCTGTTTACATAGTGTCATTCATCTCATAGCGGCAATGTAATGTAACTACAGCCTCATCCTATCCACGTCTACGTGACAAGGCTGGAATGACATCACACGGACACTATAAACAGACAGCGTATGATATAAACAGGCGCTATAGCCCCTTCATACAGCTGATCAGTGGGGAATCACTTATCTCTTATTGATGATTTATTCTGAGGATAGATAATCAATAAAAATGAGCTGGAAAACTCCTTAAGGCCAAGGCTCCATGTAGCATCCCGTAGCAAAAAACAGCTGTGGGAAAAACCACGGCGGCGACGCATCGCGGTTTTTCCTGCAGCACTTTGCACAGAAAGTTCACAGAGGTTTCCTCTGCGGACTTTCTGCTTCAATTATATCTATAGGAAAACTGCCGGTGTTTCCGTAGGTATAACTGACATGCTGCGATTTCCAAAACTGCGACTGCTTTGGAAATCGCAGCGTTTCCGCTGCGCATATTTTACTGCAAAGTGGGGATGGGATGGGGCCCCATGTGGTGAAAACCCACAGAAAAAAACCGTGGCATTCTAGCAAATCCCATCCACACATAATGGAAAAATATGTGCAGCAGACACACTGCGATTTCCAAAACCGTTGCGGTTTTGGAAATCGCAGCATGTCAGTTATACCTATGGAAACACTGGCGGTTTCCATATAAGTGTATTGAAAACAGAAAGTCCACAGAGGAAACCTCTGCAGACCTTCTGTGAAAAGCGCTGCGGGAAAAACCACAATGTTACCGCCATGGTTTTTCCTGCAGCCCGCTACGTGGGGCCTTAGTCTTAATAAAGCCCAAGTGCCACTTTCATTAAATTAATTGCTCCCTCATATTATGCCCCTGATTCCCCCTGACATAAATACTGCACCTCTAATGACCCCTTATATCAATGACCACCCCCTTATGTTCATAATGACCCCTTATATAAATGATGCCCCCTAATGGCTCCTTATATAAATAACCTACCCCTTGTATTAATAATACCCCCTAATAACCCTTATATAAAGGACCCCCCCATCGTCATAATGCCCCCTAATGAATCCTCCCTTTATAGTTATATTTCCCCCTCCTATCTACCCCTTATACTATTAATATACCCACAAAAAAGTCATACTCACCTGCGATGATGAATGAAGCCGCCGCCGCTTCCTCCCTGTCCACGCACAGGACGTCTGTGTCTGAGCGCGGGCGGCGCGATGTTATGACGTCATCGCGCCGCCCGTGCTGAGAAGCAGACATCGGTCTGTGGTCTCGGCGTCTTGTAAACCACAGGTCTGTATTAGCTTGCCGACACCGATCTAGTTAGAAATAAAGGCTGTATTAATGGCGGCCCCGGGGTGGGCCCCCAAAAATTCAGTGGGCCCGGGGCAGCCGCCCCCCTCTGCCCCCCGCTAGCTACGCCTCTGACTGCTAGAAAGCCGCCAGTGCACTGAAGTCATAGATGTGCACTTTGTGCACATCTATGAGGATGTGAAAGGTTCTCTTTCAGGACCATTTTTCAAATCTGACAGGTGTCAATTTATGTAATAATAACTTTGAGACACTTTAACTTATCAAAGTGATTCTGAGACTGTTTTTTCACGACATATTATACTTCATGTCAGTGGTAAATTTTGGTCAATATGTTTTGTCTTTAATTATAAAAAAAATAGTAAATTTGGTAAAAATTTGGAAACAAAATACAGTTTAAAAATTTTAAATTATATTCCTTTCATATAGATAGTAATACTACCCAAATTACTTCATAAATATAATATGCCATATCTCTTCTTTATGATGCAATCAAACTTTAGTCGCCCTTTCATTTTTTTCAGATTTTTAGGCTTACTAGTCAATCAGTAATTTTCCAAATTTTCAATAATATTTGCAAAACTCATTTTTCAAGGGACCAGTTCAGTTCTTGAAAGGCCTCTCTAATAGAAAACCCCATGAATCACCCCATGAATCACCCCATTCTCAAAACTACACTCTTGAAAGAATTCAAAACAGCATTTAAGAAGTTTCTTAACCCTTTCAGCATTTCACTGTAATTAAAACAAAATGGAAGGAAATTTACACTTTTCAATTTCTGTCACTAATATTAGTATAATGTTGTACCGTGTTAGCCATTGAAAGTAGTGGAAGAGTGAAGAATGACTTCACTCTGTCACTAATATATTCATTTAGCCACAGATTTTACACATTCACAAGGGGTTAAAGGAGAAAATGCTTTCCACAATTTGTAATGCAATTTCTCCCAAGCATAAAATTATCCCATATGTGGATGTAAACTGATGTATGGGCACACATTAGGGTACAGAATGGAAGGAGCACTATTGGGATATTGGAGGGCATATTTTGATGGAATTTGTTTCAGGCACCATGTCGCATTTGTAGGGCCCCTTAAGTGCCAGAACATTTTGAAAGCTAGACCCCTCAAGAAATTTGGGCAAATAAATTTGTTTGGGCCACCATAAAATCTATAAAATCATCAGAGAAAAAGACTTTGAAAGACTAAGGCCCAACATAGGAACTTCAGCCGAAAAATGCGGCAGAAACATATCATGGTTTTTTCTACAACATTTTTCACAGAAAGTTCACAGAGTGTTTCCGTAGGTATAATTGACATGCTGTGACTTCAACTGATTCTAACTACTATTAGATTAAAAAAAGGTTGTATTGATTCTACCTAAAATGTAACTATAAATAGAGAGACTATCTATTTATTCATTTATCTATCTATCTATCTATCTATCTATCTATCTATCTATCTATCTATTGCGACTGATTCTAACTACTATTAGATTTAAAAAAAAATCTAATAGTAGGCTTGTCATTGGAATATTACTGTCTAGGACCAGCCTCAATAGTATCGTAGTGAATCTCCCATAGACTGCAATACAGTTGTATTACAGTCTATGGGATTTGCAATCAAATGATTGCAGGTTCAAGCCCCCAAATAAAATAGCAAATAAAATTTGAAAAATAATACCGTGTGCTGGGGCCACTGTGGAGCATAATACCGTGTGCAGGGGCCAATATGGAGAATAATACCGTGTGCAGGGGCCAATATGGGGCATAAAACTGTGTGCAGGAGTTGCTGTGGAACATAATACCATGTGCAGTGGCCAATGCGGGGCATAATACCGTGAGCAAGGGCCACTATGGAGCATAATACAGTGTGCAGGGGCCGCTGCGAGGCATAATACAGTGTGCAGGGGCCGCTGCGGGCCGTAATACTGTGTGCAGGGGCTGCTGTGGAACATTATAGTGTGTGTAAATGGGGCGCTATAAACATGGGCTATGGCACCTGTTTATATTATACGCTGTCTGTTTATAGTGACCGTGTGATGTAATTGTAGCCTTGTCATATACTGTAGACATGTACAGGACGAGGCTGTGGTTACATTACATGGCCGCTATGAGATGAATTACACTATGTAAACAGAGAAGCGGTCACGGCGCTTACACAGGTACCATTCAAACAGCTGATCAGTGGGGGTCCTGGGTTTTTGAACCCCACTGATTAGTTTATTAATGACCTGGAAAACCTTTTAATTAGTTAACACCTGGGGTAGTATTAATAAGGGGCACTATTTATACAGGGTACACACGGACATTATTAATATAAAGATGCACTTGGGGGTATTATTCATTATGGGGGGGGTTATATCATATATTTTATAATTGGGGTAGCAGCAGAATGGGGGCTTTGTGTAGGTGAGGACAATGTGGGTTGGATGCCTGGAAAAGTGAGGAGCCAAAGATGTCTGTGTTGCAAACTTTAGAGACAAGTCACAGCTGGAAGAAATGGTCATGGCAGTCGATGAGGCAAGAGAAGGGAAATGTGAAGGATTAGTCAGAGACATCACCTGTAAGTCACACAATGTTACTGCCCTGTATTCACCTAAATGATAGAGGATAAATACCTGAGTGATGGGGGTCTGTCTGCTGAGACCCCCACTGAGCCTGAGAATTGGGTTTTTTCCCCCCACTAGGTGGGAATCCAGCCTGACCGCAGCCATATATAGGCGTGTCACTTGGTGGATGGACGAACCCGCGGGGCTCTCATTCACTTTAATGGGAGTGCCAAAGATAGTCGAAGTCCATTACTCAGCTATCTGCGGGGCTCCTATTATAGAGAATGGGGGCCACGTGGGCTCCTCCATCCACCAAGCAGAAGATGTGTGAAGTTACTTTCATTGTTAATGCCATGTTGTTGATCTGATACTGAAGTAATACAGGAAGAAGAATTCTTAAAAACTGTTTTATAACTTTATGTATTGTGTATATTGTGTGACGATAACAGTGTGTTAAACTAGTAGCATGGAAACTCAGTTTTGTTTTTTGTTTTTTTTGGGGGGGGGGGCGTCTTTCTATAGTCCGCCTCAGGCAGCAAAGAGGCTAGGTTCACCACTGATTATGAAGAACAATTTGTAACCCGCATAGATTAAGCCCTCATATGGCTCTGTGAATGAAAAAATAAAGTTATGGAGTTTGAAAGGCGAGGAGTCAAAAATGAAAATCGAATACAGAAAAATGCCACCAGCAAGAAGGGGGTTAAAAAAAAAACAAAAAACAAAACAAAACAGCAGGCAGCATGATGAGGAGATGGGGGTGGAGACTCAAACACACCCAAAAAAACTGAATTACACTTACCAGTAATTGTTTTTCTGGAAGCCAATAATAGCACCCCTGAGAGTAGGACCACCCATTTCTGACAGGAAACCTGAAGATAGAAAAAGTTCACATTCCCAACACACCTCAGTGATTGGTAAAATGGAAGCCCAAAGTAGAGAAAAATTAAGAAAAATACTATAAACAAAAATAAAAGGACAAAGATAGGACAAAGGACCCAGTCTGGAAAGTTATCCTTAGTTATCCTATATCAACACACCTCTGGGTGAGAAACAATAAACTTAATGTAAACTAAAGAGGGTCGGGAATACATTTTTTAGGGGTGCTGTCATGGCCTTCTAGAAAAACAATTATCTGTAAGTGTAATTCTGATTTTATCATCGCTCATAACAGCACCACTGCGAGATTAAACTAAAAGACTCCAGGGAAGGACTGTGGCTTGAAGCACTTCTCTGCCAAAGGCCAAGTCTAAGTGGAAATTCAAATTGAGATGATAATGTCTAAAAATCATTCAAATGAATGGGAGCTGACCTACAGTACCCTGGTCTGACCACTATACTGAGAATAGAATTGTCTGTTTTCTGCTCCATTCTTTGTGTATTAACTGCTGAGAACAGCTGCTTGATGGGGGTGCCAAGTGTAAAACCCACACCAATCTGATATTGATGACTTATCCTGATGGCAAAAAAGAACAGAGCTGCGAAGAACTGGGCAGCTATAACTTATGGCAGTTTTTAGTAAATCAATCGGCCAAAAGTGATCCTGTCCTCCTCCACCAACTGTTTTGAAAAGTGGGAAGCATGGCAGAAAAGCGACAAATTAGAACATTTTTTGGTGCAAAACAGCTATGTGTCAAAATACATGCCCTTTTTTGTACTTTTATGGGGTCAGAAAGTCTCTTTAAAAATATCTTTTGCACCTTTTTCAATTATACATGGGGCTTTTTTATTTTTACTTTTCCATTTTTTCCTTTTTTTAATGGATTTAATTCTGGGGAATGTGTAAAACAAGGGGGGGTTACATGCCTATCACATTTTTTTTTTATTTTTTTTTAAAGCACTGTGCTGCTAAAATCTTTTTAAAAAATAGTTTTCCCTCTCCATTACAACAATTTTTATGTAACACCAGGTGCGTAACTAGCAAATCTTGGTCCCCATAGCAAACTTTCGACTTGGAGGCCGGCCACCCTCACATGGCATAATGCTGGCTTTATTGGCCCCTGCACGGTATATCGCCCCAATTTGACACAATATAATATCACACAGTGGCCCATTCATGAAATATAATGGCCCATAGTGGCCTCCATATAGTATAATGTCCTACAGTGGCCTCTCCACACAGTATAATGTCCCACAGTGGCTTTCCACACAGTATAATGTACCATAGTGGCCTCCATACAGTATAATGTCCCACTGTGGCCTCCATACGGTATAATGTCCCACAGTGGCCTCCATACTGTATAATGTCCCACAGTGGCCCCTCCACACAGTATAATGTCCTATAGTGGTCTCCATACAGCATGATGTCCCACAGCAGCCCCTCCAAACAGCATAATGTTGCACAGTGACCATCCACGCAGTATAATGTCCAACAGTGGCCCCTTCACACAATATAATGTCCCACAGTGGCCTCCATACAGTATAATGTCCCACAGTGGCCCCTCCACACAGTATAATGTCCAACAGTGGCCCCTTCACACAATATAATGTCCCACAGTGGCCCCATCAAACAATGCAGTGTCCTACGGTGTTCATTACAAATTTGGCAAAAATTTCGGTTTGGTGGACCCCAAAACTTTGGGGGTTCACCTCCCTCAAAATATTATTATAGTTTGGGGTCTCTTCAGACCCCTACATATAATGATCGGAGGCCCATGGGAGGTGAACAAACATAAAAAACAGTGTTACTCTCCTCTCCTTGGCTTCGGCGCTGGTCTTCAGGCTCTGCAATGATGTCACAGACCAGGCCCAATTACATGTGTTTTTTTTTTTTTATACATTGTGCCTCACCATAGGGCCATAATAGACCTCTGAGTGGAATTTTAACATTACTGTGAGAGTATGAACCTAGAGGGCGCTAGGGAGCGACCCAGGCCAGCCCTGAAAAGGCCCTCAGCCACACCTTTGGGTGGGGCGTGTATCTCCAGAAGTCTGGAGAAACCTGCTTGGAGCAGGAAATGGTGGACCAGCCTAGGACAGAGAGGCAGTCTGCCCTAGAGGGCTTGGATCCAGAGAAGACTTACAAAGACTAAGTCAGGCTCTTATTGCCCCAGAGGCTAGTTAGGGACTCAAGGAGTCAGTGAGTGCCCTAACGGCGGCCTAGGTTTTGTTTGTTGTTTTGTTATGTTGCCCTTAAGCTGTAATAAAGCCACTTTGTTTTAAATTGGCACCGTCTGAACGCTGTCTCGCCGGCGCCCAGTACCACGAACCACCGCTGTTGGGACCAGGAAAAGCCACCATTTGAGTCTAATTCCCCAAGCTGTCACATATGATGGAGAATCGCGCGCAGAAAGAGATCCATGCAAGTCCTGGAAGACAAGTGGTTTGTGATTGCAGTACTGCAAAGTGTGCATTGTGGCCTACAGCTGGAAGAAATCTGTGATTTCAACTGAAGAAACCCAGGAGGGGGTGAGTGAATTGCAACATAGCAATGTGTATAGAAGCTGGATATTGCAAACAAGTGTATGTGAAAGGCTATGGTGCCATGTTGATGTTTTCTATGGAAGACAGAAGAAAATGCTGGTTGTTGTAGTGCCACATAAGTTAACTGTTTGAATACATGTGACTGCAGAAGATAGCAAAAAGTTGCTGCCGGTTGAACCCAAGGTTGCTGTGGAATATTGTGTAATCTTGTTAGTAAACCATGGGCAAGAAAAAGAGAATTACAGCTTGTAAAAAAACAGAGAAGTCATGCACAGGTTTATTAGTGCAGCAGTCTGAGTGCAGAGAGACACAAAACCCGGAGCAGATCATGTGGAATGCAAGTAAAGATAATGTGTTGCATGAGAGTCAGTTTTTCTAAAGCACCTCTGTTCTATGAATGAATATGTCCCTGCTGACTGTATGACTATGTCTCATACCGGAGTGCATCAGAGCGCCAAAGATGAAAATATTATGGTGCAGCAGCTTCAAGATGAGATTAAAACCATCAGGTTCATTTATGAAGATGAAATATCTGATTGGAAATGGCAACTTGAGGTATCAGAAAAAGAGAATCTTAAGTTAAAGAAAGAGCTTGAAACTGTAAAGAGTTCATATCCTAGTCATTGTGAAAATGTGGTACTGGGTTTGCCTGGAATGGACTGTGTCACTAAGAAGGAGTTTGCTGATATGAAATGTGCTCTATCTAATAAAGTTGTACAGAGTGTAGAGCAAAAGCAAGTGCTTGAGAAGCAATTGCAGGATTTAAAGGAGCAGCATGTCCAAGACTCCATTGCCAAAGAGTGTATCATTGAAAAATTAAGAGATGACCTTGAAACTGCTAAACGTGAGAGAAGTGAATTTTTGCAGTGTCAGTCAGAATGTCTGGATGACCAAGTGAGGAAGTGTGAAAAGCTTTCGGTGGCATTAATTAACAAAGAAAATGAAATTGCAGAGCTGAGGAAGCATGTCTCTGACCAAGAGAGTGATTTAGAATCTGTGATGCAGACATTGCAGTCAGAGCAAAACTTGCATGAACTAAAGCAGGTTCGCCTAAATAGTGAAGTCAATGAATGGCGGAGCAGAGCTGGAGTTCTGGAACAAAGAGAAAGGGAACTCAAAGCTAGAATATGCAGCCTGGAGAGGGCGCAGTCAAGATCTTGTGAAGATAAAGAGAAATTGTCTGTTCTGGTGCAAAATAAAGACAAAGATTTGATGGAAATGTCGTCTCTCCATGCTCAGAAAGTGCAAGCCTTACAGGAGAGTCATAAAAAAGTGGAGACTCAACTTCAAGAGCTGAAACTACAGGTCACAGAAGGGGACAGGTTTTAAGCGGAGCTGCTAGACAAGGCAAACAGACTACAGGTGGAATTGGATAATGTCACAAGGCTTCTTTCTCAAGCAGACAGCAAGTTTATCAAACTTTCCAAAGCTTTTTCTACACTAGGATCTCAGCTTCAAGACACTCAGGAACTTTTGCAAGAAGAAACCCGTCAGAAGCTTGACCTTAGTACAAAACTAAAACAAATGGAAGATGAGAAAAATGGTTTCCTTGAGCAACTAGAGGAAGAGGAGATAGCAAAAAGAGATTTGACAAAGCAGATTTCAACACTACAGGCTCAGGCGACTGATATGAAGAAAAAAATGGAGGATAGTATTGGGTCCTTGGACTCTGTTGAAGAACTAAAGGACAAGTTGCAAAAGGAGCTAGAAGCTACAAATCAACGGTTTGAGGAGAAGGTTGCTGCTTATGACAAACTTGAGAAGACGAAAATTAGACTGCAGCAGGAACTAGAAGATGTAGGTGTAGATCTTGATCATCAACGTCGGATGGTGTCAAATTTAGAAAGGAAGCAGAAAAAGTTTGATCAGCTGCTTGGTGAAGAAAAGACTCTTTCTGCTAGATATGCAGAAGAACGTGACCGTGCTGAAGCAGAGGCTTGTAGAAAAAAGACCAAAGCTCTTGCCTTGGCTCGCTCCCTAGAAGAGGCCCTTGAATTGAAGGCCGAGTTAGAGAGGCTCAACAAGCAACTGCGCACTGAAATGGAGGATTTGGTTAGCTCCAAGGATGAAGTTGAGACAAACCTGGAATCTGTGCAGATATTGTATGAGAACAAAGCTAATGCTTATGAGATGCTGGAAAAGGCCAAGAGAGAATTGGACCTCCAGACAGAAGACATGAGGATTCAGTTTGAAGGAAACCTGTCTAATTTATCTGCTGAGATTGTAGATCTAAAAATGCTTGTTGCTAAATTAAAGGTGCAAGTGAACAAGCAGGAGGAAATCAAGAAACAGCTGGAGTTTCAGATGGATCAAGTGAAGCGTGAATCAGAAATAAAGTTGGAAGAGCACACTTCTCAGATTGAACAGTTAAAAACTGAAGTGGAATCTAAAAAAGAAGAATTGGATCGATTGCAGCAGTCTTTATCCAATACGGAACAGTCGGCATCTGCACTATCTTCAAAGCTGGCAGCACTAGAAGGTGAGAGAGACTCGCTGCAGAGCCTGTTAACCTCTAAAGAATCAGAGCTGTTATCCCTGAAAAATGTGATTCAAGAAATAGAGTCTTTATTCAACCAAGAGCAAGATAAGAGAGCCATTGAGATACGGGACTTGAATGAAAGACTTGACAAAAAGTCTGCAGATGAGCAGAAGCTTTATCAGAGGATGTTGGAGGATCAATCCAATATAATTCAGGGAACAGTGGGGGAAGCAGAAAATATTATCCAGGATGCTGACCAGACAAGTGTTAGAAGAACATTGCAGAATATCCTAGAATTAGGAGGCGTGGTGGATAAAGAGATGGCATCTACATCTGCTGCCATAGAAGATGTCAGGAAGATTGAGGAAGTTCTGCAAGTTGCAATAGTAAAAACTGAGATGGAGGCTGCTCAGAAAAATGTGGCAGTGGAGAAAGTTCTGGAGCTGGAATCAGAGATTTGTGCGCTACAGAAGGCATTAGAATTAGAAAAAGCTGCCAGCATAGAGGCAGAGAAAGCAGAACCATTAAGGCAGCCAGAACATGTAACCCACAAGCATCTGGGTACTGACAGAAAAAACTGTGATGGTGAAAACTTGGTATCCCAGTCCTCCGGTGTTAGCACAGAGAATGAAAATACTTGGAGAATGTTGAGATGACGATATCACCAGCTCCTGTACTGTCAGAAAAGGGTTGGCACGAAAATTCTTGTAATTTATCACAGCACCGCAACATGCCTCCAGAAAGTTATGCGTATGAGAGAGAGGAAGTAAGACTAGAGTGTGGAAGTGGTCCTTCTGCTGCCGTACAGGGGTGGAAGCATTATACAGAAACCATTCCAATATATGATGTGGCAGTTGTTAAAGACATACCAGAAAATGTAGTTCAGCGTGAGCTATTATGTGAGGGTGTACTGTATGGCCCTTGTGCAGAAGGAGAAGATATTGCGGTACAGAGTTTGTGTATCTCAAACAAAGAGGAGAGCAAGCAGCCTATGTCTCCTAAACTTCTAAGCCTTGATGGTGATGGCAAAGTTTGCTTTGAGATGAAGGTTACAGAAAAGGTACCCGTGAAATATTTATACTCTAAAGACATTGATGTGCATGAAGTACGTGTTAGCTGGTATCTGAACTCCTGTGGATTCGTGATAGGAGAAGAAGAAGATTCTTACGCCTATTCACTAAAGGGATCAAAGTCATGCAATGGGATGGCTGAAGACTATTGAGAAAAATGTGATGAAAATGATGTGATCCCCTGTGTGGCGAATTGTGGAGATGATGGAGTAGAGCTTGCCTTTGTGCAGAGGGGCCAGGATCTCGGCGTAGAATCGAAAATGATGAGAAGACGGAAGACTCGACTGACTGGAATTTGGAGGTTGAGACCGCCAGATGGGGACATCTGGAGAGACACTGGACAAGTGTATAGGATTGAAGAGGGACAGCGACATATGTCTTGTCCCATTGTAGCTCACCCCATGGGTAGTGAGCTGAGGGGGAGGGTATGTGAGAGTATGAACCTAGAGGGCGCTAGGGAGCGACCCAGGCCAGCCCTGAAAAGGCCCTCAGCCACACCTTTGGGTGGGGCGTGTATCTCCAGAAGTCTGGAGAAACCTGCTTGGAGCAGGAAATGGTGGACCTAGGACCTAGGACAGAGAGGCAGTCTGTCCCAGAGGGCTTGGATCCAGAGAAGACTTACAAAGACTAAGTCAGGCTCTTATTGCCCCAGAGGCTAGTTAGGGACTCAAGGAGTCAGTGAGTGCCCTAACGGCGGCCTAGGTTTTTTTTTTTTGTTTTGTTATGTTGCCCTTAAGCTGTAATAAAGCCACTTTGTTTTAAATTGGCACCGTCTGAACGCTGTCTCACCGGCTCCCAGTACCACGAACCACCGCTGTTGGGACCAGGAAAAGCCACCATTTGAGTCTAATTCCCCAAGCTGTCACAATTACATTTTTATTTTTTATTTATTTGCCAATTTTCTCTGTAACTCAGGCTAGGTTCACACTAGCGCTCGGTCTCAGCTCGGGGATTGTGTTCCCCATTCAGCTTCAAAAATGCAGAGAGAAAAGTCCTTTTTTAAGCGGATTAGGTTTCCTTTCGGGGGGTCCCCAAGCGGACCCACCCCCCCACCCCGAATGGAGACCCGAATGCAGGTGTGAACCTAGCATCAGTCTGATACATTAGCTCCGATTACAGGAGTAATACAGCATCCTAGTATACACTTCAAAACTGATCTTGGTCCTCTAGGTACTATTGTGCAGCATACCAGTATGTTACCAGTATGCTACCTTGCAGAGTTATATGCCAACCATCTGGATGCATATAGTCAATTGACAGTCAGCAAAAAATTTATATTCTACTAATAATAGTATTGATAATTGGGAAATCCACATTATTATGTTTGGACCTAGATATTTCTTTCAATTATTGTCAGCATCCAGGAGAAAAAAAATACTCACATTTTGTATCTACTCCTAGGTTCCTTTTTTCACTCAAGAACAATTATCAATTAGAGGGGCTTGTCTAGCAGCGCATGGGGTAAGACACTCTCTGGTGTAGCTCATGCCCTGCACCGCTATTTTGGGGACCATCTCCTGTAATTACTAACCAGATCATGGGGAAGAAAGTGGTCAAGAAAGTGTCCCACGGCACTCGAGTGCCTCCTGAATGACCCGGCCGGTCCACCATCGAGGGCTATCTCCTGTCGCAGCTGGCATTTCCCTCCTGGGTTCCTCCCACTCCGCAGCCATCTAGGGCGGAAACAACCCTCTCTGATGCAGCACCTGTACCTGCCAGAGAGTGTGGCATCCCAGAGCTGGCTATGGCTGGGCTGAGGGTGATCTCTGTGCATTGTATTATTTCCTGTTGCTTCATAGCCTGTGTGACATAGCAGGGGGTCCTGAGTCTCACACAACACAGCGCCACCTAGTGAGCCTCACACATGCATTACACCTTCCATAGGATTGAATAGTAACCAAATGTCCAATGGGAGGACATTGCCTGGGAAAAGGGGAGGAGTCAGCTGATCACTGGGTCCCCATGGTAACACCCCTGCAGGAAGGTCCTGCGTGTGAGGAGTTAGAAGTGTGGAGTGTTAGGAGGAGGAGGTGAGGAGAGAAGTGTGATGTCCTGTGAAGAAAACAGTGAGCTTAGTGCAGGTATCTCAAGTCCTAGACAGGCCCAGGAAGTTTGGAGAGCTGACATACTCCAGCTATTCAGAAGATCCTGTCCCCTGTCTGCCTAGCCATCGCCCTGAAGGAAGTCAAGCATCATCATCTTGTCAGCATGAGACTGTGGAGAGAACATTCTGGAACACGTGCTCCATAGCAAGTATCACAGGATCCAGGGGCCAAGGCCAGACCTGTGGAATATCCTGCCACCCTGACTATTGCACCCCGAAACTCTGAGCTATCAGGACCACATAATGTGAGTGGGGAATATTATGTACTAGTATCATGGTGGGCATCCTCCTATGAGCCAAATAGGAGCCCAGACGCACCTCAGGGCTGTAACACTGAAGTATAAGGGGCTAGGAACACCTTTCATCAAGTCTACCCTGCACCCCAGGACTTTGCTGTGTCACCAGGCGTACCCCGTTGTTTTGTATTGAAGAAACTGTTTAAGCATTTGTGCCTCCACACCCATGGAAGTAAAAGTTCAACTTTACAACCGTTTCTGTGTCTGACTCTGCACCGACAACATCAGGGCGCCCCAAACACCACCAGTCGGCACAGTATAGGGGAAGCGCCCCGGGGGAACAATCACCACCAACATTTGTGCAGCCCCCTCATCACCGGTACCAGTGGTGGTAACGTGGGACAGCACCAGCGCTGCGCCCTCGTGCCCAGAGACCGTGACAAGTCTGCGCTGTTTGCACCCCCGCAATCCCAACTGCAGCGTTACCTTCCATCTGGTCACCGCAAGAAAAACTGGCGTCACGAACAGGATACGGGTGTGTGCCATTTTGAGAAAGTCGCCACGAAAAGTGCGCCAAATTGTCTCCAGAGCATCGGTCTTTATTGTGGACTTTGCTAAGATCAAGTTTATTCCCTGAGAGTGCTTGCCACAAAGAAGGGGAGCCCTATACCCCTGAAGTAAGCCCTAAAGACTGTCCTCTCAGTGTGTTACAGCCCTGGAAGAGTTAAAACGCCCAGGACTTGTTTGCTGCGCCACATCGCTGTGTACGAACGCCCACAAAGGGTTAACTGTACCTTGCAAAAGTGCGGGAGATTTTTAGCACTGCCCATGAGGCCAGGAGACCCATCTGCCGCCATCTTAGGAGAGCCCAGAATGCTGAGCGCAATGCTCCAGCGCACCCATACAAGAAAGTGAAAGGCGAACGTGCCGGCGCCATTTCTGACTCTCCAGTGCCGCATCACCGTCCCTGCTGTGCACCGCTGATCTCTGGTCCACGCTGCAGTTGCTGTCAGTGAGTACTGTGCCTCCCTGTCCTTGTCTTCAGTCCTCCCACGGCCCCAGCGAGTGTTTTCCGTGTACAGTGTCCGTGGGGAGTGCCACCATTAAAGAGGGGGAGCACACCGTCAGCCTGCATCACAGTGACTCTGTTAATAGCTACAGCATTCTTAAAGGGACAGCATTCCAAGTTGTAGTCTCCATTCCCTGCCAGCAAGCAGTTGAGTTTCTTAAAGAGACGGCGACCTAATTCCAGTCATACCTGCAAACAACATGACTGAGCAAAGTGACATTGTGCCATCTGTTTCTAGTGATCCAGCAGTGCCCATGGCGAGCAGCCTACCATTCTCAATGCCATTTTACCCTGGCGCACCATGGCTGCCGTGCTACAAAGGGGAGGCGCATACCCTCAGGGACTTTCGTGAGAAGATGCTGTCTCTCTTCCAGTTCTATCCTCTGAATACAGAACAGCAGATACAGATCCTGCTGGGCCAGCTTGAGGGTGCTGCAGCTAGGGAGGTCAAATCCTGGCCTGCCTCTGACAAAAGAACCCCTGGGCAAATTCTGGACAAACTCCAGGTGAACTTTGACGTGCGATCTCTCTCCGAGGTAAAGATGCGCTTCTTTTCCAGACGACAACTACCTGGTGAGACCCTGCGGGACTATGCTTTATCCCTCCAAGAGGCATTCAGAGCTGTGGTGCAAGTGGATCCACGTGAAAATGTGGACTCTGATAAAATCTTGCTTGACCGCTTCATAGAAGGGGCGGGTACCACATTGCTCCAGAGTCAGTTGCGAATGCTTGCTGCACAACATCCCAGCATCACGTTTGCTGATTTCAAGGCCCTTGCCATCCAGGTCTTGGGACAGGAGCAGCCCCAGCCGAGCCCAGTCATCTGTGCTCCCTCACCTGGACCCTCAACAAGCATTGCTCCAGTTGTCCTGCAACTACCTCTGGGTACCTCACCTGCTGCCCAAACTGCGCAGACTACACCTGCAGACTCCAGAGATGACCTTCTGGCCCGAGTGGATCATCTGACCCGTGCCATGGAACAGATCACCGTCCGTCTAGATCGTCTGACCCAGCCGTCTTCATCGTCCAGTGATCCTTTGCGAAGTCTCAACATCTCACCTGAGTCGCCACCCAGACGTCCGTCTTCAGTGAAACCTCCGCAGAGTTAGAGGCCATACTGTACCTATTGCCATAGATATGGACACACCAGGCCTCAGTGTTTTCAGTTAAACGGGCCACCCCCGAGGCAGCGGGCCGCCCCTCGGGAGGAAAGAAGAAGGGCCCAGGTGAATCTTCAGTGCCATTGTCACGCTTCGTCTCAGCCTGCCCACACATCACAATCCGGGTGAACGGCGTCCCTCTGACAGCATTGGTGGACACTGGATCTCAGGTAACAACCATGCGCAAGCAGGTGTTCCTTGAACATTGGGACTTAGGTGTGTTGAATAGAACACCTGACACATGGATAAATCTGTGTGCCAGCAATGGACAGCCCATACCACAGCAGGGTTATTGGGAACCCACTATCCAGATTGGGGACTTGAAACTGCCTAGACAGGGTGTAATTGTCACTGATGTAGAGAATGATAGGTTTGCAGTTGTAATATTAGGCATGAATGTTTTACGCCATTGCTTTGCAGAAGTGTTGGATGCCTTGCATGCCTCTCTCCTTACAGCTTCTCCCAGTGACCAGCAGACCATTCAGCGGGCCATTCGTGTACTCAATGCTCAGCACAAGTTCGCCAACAAACAAGGTGAAATTGGTCGAGTCCGGATCCAAGATACCCGTCCAGTAACCCTACAGCCTGGAACAGAAACTATGGTGTGGTGCCGTGCCCGTCCGGGTATAGAAAATCAGGACTACGAGGCCTTGCTACAACCCATACAGGTAGATGGCCAACCACTTGTCATGGCTGCCCGCAGCCTTGTCACAGTTTCCAATGGACGTGTTCCTGTCCGCTTAGTCAACTTGGGCGATGCTCCCGTGAACCTCCACAAGTTCCACTCTGTGGCCCTGCTACACCGGTTAGCACCAGAAGACATTCTCTCTGGTGATTCTACCGCCACACAGCGTTCCACCCAAGCTGCTGAGAACATTCAGAATGGAGCCACGAAGTCCTGGTGGGATGAATTGAACGTGGGAGACGCCAATACCCCTATAGAGCACATCAATGGGGTTCGCAATGTGGCCAAGCGTTACCAACAGGCATTCAGCAAACACCCATTGGACTTTGGTAAGACCACGACCATAGAACATCGCATTCTGACTGGCGACCACCATCCAATCAAGGAGCGTCACCGTCCAATACCACCCGCGATGTACCAACCAGTGAAAAAGTTGATCCAAGAGATGCGAGATGCTGATGTCATCCGGGAGAGTAACAGCCCCTGGGCAGCCCCGCTAGTCCTTGTCAAGAAGAAAGACGGAACCCTACGATTTTGTGTGGACTATCGTAAACTCAACAACGTCACGCACAAAGACGCATACCCATTGCCGCGGATTGAGGAATCTCTAACGGCTTTGGGATCAGCTATCTGTTTCTCGACCCTGGACTTAACCAGTGGATACTGGCAAGTCCCTATGGCGCCTGAAGATCGTGAAAAGACTGCGTTTACGACCCCGATGGGACTCTTTGAATTCAATAGTATGCCATTTGGGCTATGTAATGCCCCAGCCACATTCCAACGGCTTATGGAGAGGTGCCTCGGCCATGAGAATTTCCAGAGTGTGCTACTGTACCTGGACGATGTTATTGTATTCTCCCGGACATACCAAGAACACCTTCGTCACCTGTCCGAGGTATTCAAGGTACTTATACAGCACGGCCTAAAGTTGAAGCCCTCCAAGTGCTACCTGTTGAAACCCCAAGTTCACTACCTTGGGCATGTCGTGAGCGCACAAGGCGTCCAACCTGATCCAGAAAAGATCACTGCAGTCCAGAACTGGCGAATACCGACTACCGTCAAAGAAGTCCGAAGCTTCCTTGGATTCGCAGGTTACTACCGGCGTTTCATACCACACTTCGCCCAAGTAGCCGAGCCTCTGAACGAGTTGTTGCGCGGTTGTCCCAGAGAAAACTACAACCGAAAGCTTCCGGTAGACTGGACAGCGCGTCAAGAGCCTTTCAAGCGCTTAAAGCACTTCTGACGCAACCACCAATTCTAGCCTATCCCGACTACAGTCAGCCATTCCGCTTGTACACAGATGCAAGTCACCAAGGTTTGGGTGCAGTGTTGTCCCAGGTTCAGGACAACAAAGAGCGAGTCATCGCCTACACCAGCAGGAGTCTGAGAGGCGCGGAGAAGAACGACCAGAACTATAGTTCTTTCAAACTCGAACTTCTGGCGCTTGTCTGGGCCGTGACAGAGAAGTTTAAAGACTACCTGGCTGCCACACCCTTTACCGTGTACACAGATAACAATCCGTTGGCGCATCTGGACACTGCTCGACTGGGAGCCCTTGAACAACGGTGGGCCTCAAGACTCGCGAATTACAAGTTCTCTGTCAAGTATCGCAGTGGCAAGTCCAACGCTAACGCTGATGCACTCTCAAGGTTGCCTGTGGGAGAAGAACCACCCCGAGAAGACATCTGGGAAGAGGTGGAGATGCCACCATTCTACAACAAGTTTGCCCAACAGGTTGCTATTGGTGTCCCTGTAGAAGGAGAATCTCTGGCGAAAACAGCTGCCGAATCCCTCCAGGAGCCATCTCTGTGGAAAACGTTCAAAGAAGAGAGCAGAGTTTTAGGAGAATTGTCAGATTTCCTGCTTACAGGAAGAATACCAACCCGTGTAAAGAGAGGTCTTCATGACGTGGAATTAAAACGCCTTTGGCGACAGAGGAAGCGCCTGTTTGTCCAACGAGGTCTTCTACTTAGAAACACTCTTGATCCTGTCACAGGTGAAAGGCTTCATCAGATCCTCGTACCAAGAAGAGACGCACAGATGATACTTGAGGCGTATCATGACAGATCCGGTCACTTCGGGGTACAAAAGACCGAAGCTACCATCCGTCGTCGCTTCTATTGGGTTGGGATGAGGAGTGACATTGAGAGTTGGTGCCGAGAGTGTCCCGCCTGTAGTATCACCAAGGAAGGTCGAAGAGATCAGAAGGCCCCTCTACATCCAATTAAGACTCAAAAGCCGTGTGAAATTGTTGCTCTGGACCATGTGAAGTTGGGTCCCACACGTTCCGGCTACAGCTACGCTCTGACAATGGTGGATCATTACTCCAAGTTCCTTGTCATCGTGCCTGTCAGAGATCTTACAGCAAGAACTACGGCTGAGACCTTCTACGCAGAGTTTGTCCGCCATTACGGTTGTCCTGAGCATATCCTCACCGACCGTGGATCGGCGTTTGAATCCCAATTGTTCCGTGAGCTGTGTCAGTTCCAAGACTGCAAGAAGTTGCGAACCACAGCGTATCACCCTCAAGGGAATGGTATGTGCGAGAAGGCAAATCAAGTAATCATCGGCATGCTAAGAACAGCCGCAGTTACACCTGGTGTTGAGTGGCCTGAGCGTATCAAGGACTTGGCCTATATTTACAACAACACACCCCAAACATCTACGGGATACGCACCATTTTATCTAATGTTTGGAAGACAAGGTCAACTTCCTTCAGACTTAACCCTTGGTGTGAAGGTCCCTGACACCATCAATCCACTACCCATAACAGACTGGGTTGTTGAACACCGCCGACGTATGGAGGAAGCTAAAGAGATAGTTGAAACGCGCATGGATGAGGTTCGTAGGAGACAACAGGAGGATTACAACCATCACGCCCATGCAGCGCCCCTGAAAGTTGGCGACCGTGTATGGTTAAGGAATAACCATCGGAATGGGAAATTGGATCCATTCTGGGAGAAAGAACCATACAGTATCATCTCCATACCATATCCTGAATCCGACGTGTATGAGATCTCTAAACCTGGGAGACAGCCCCAAGTAGTACACCGAAACCGTCTGAAGCTGTGCCTTAAAGAAGGACTACCCACAGAGGTGCCCCCAGCTGAGACAACGAGTACAGAGATCTTGTCACCTTCTGAAGCAAAAGAGAGACCCCCAACGTTAACTGAGCTTATGTGGGCGCCTAAACTACTACCATTTAGCTGCTATCCACCAATTGCTCTAGTGCAAGAGAACCCTTCGACAGATGATTTAATTGATTTCAGTGACTCTGTTCCTGATTCAAATCTCGTTCCACTTAGGCGTTCTGAGCGTACCACAAAAGGCATACCTCCAACACGCTATAGTGATGCCATTGCTGTCCTTGGGTAAAAGAGGTTAACTGTCTCTGCTTCTGTATATATGTTATTCCTGCTCTGATTACATTAATGTTTTTCCTGTGTGTATATACAGTATATATATAATATCTTGCCATGTAATATAGTATTTACATTTATATGCAACAATCCAAGCCATAGTGCCTGGCTCACCGAGCCAAGGAAGTTCTGTTACCCCATTGCGGTATGGACATTGGTGCTAGAGTGCCTACTCTTCCTTACAGAAAGGACTGTTTATTGTTTCTCAGAGAGACTCTCATGATAATGGACACTCACAAAATTTGTGCCAGAGAGCCTCTGGACCCATTTGCACTTTATTCGTATTTATTAACGTTATGTTACATTTCTCACCTTCACCCCAGCCCGTCGCCGAGGTCGGCTCAGTGAAAGAGGGGGAGTATGTGGCATCCCAGAGCTGGCTATGGCTGGGCTGAGGGTGATCTCTGTGCATTGTATTATTTCCTGTTGCTTCATAGCCTGTGTGACATAGCAGGGGGTCCTGAGTCTCACACAACACAGCGCCACCTAGTGAGCCTCACACATGCATTACACCTTCCATAGGATTGAATAGTAACCAAATGTCCAATGGGAGGACATTGCCTGGGAAAAGGGGAGGAGTCAGCTGATCACTGGGTCCCCATGGTAACACCCCTGCAGGAAGGTCCTGCGTGTGAGGAGTTAGAAGTGTGGAGTGTTAGGAGGAGGAGGTGAGGAGAGAAGTGTGATGTCCTGTGAAGAAAACAGTGAGCTTAGTGCAGGTATCTCAAGTCCTAGACAGGCCCAGGAAGGTTGGAGAGCTGACATACTCCAGCTATTCAGAAGATCCTGTCCCCTGTCTGCCTAGCCATCGCCCTGAAGGAAGTCAAGCATCATCATCTTGTCAGCATGAGACTGTGGAGAGAACATTCTGGAACACGTGCTCCATAGCAAGTATCACAGGATCCAGGGGCCAAGGCCAGACCTGTGGAATATCCTGCCACCCTGACTATTGCACCCCCGAAACTCTGAGCTATCAGGACCACATAATGTGAGTGGGGAATATTATGTACTAGTATCATGGTGGGCATCCTCCTATGAGCCAAATAGGAGCCCAGACGCACCTCAGGGCTGTAACACTGAAGTATAAGGGGCTAGGAACACCTTTCATCAAGTCTACCCTGCACCCCAGGACTTTGCTGTGTCACCAGGCGTACCCCGTTGTTTTGTATTGAAGAAACTGTTTAAGCATTTGTGCCTCCACACCCATGGAAGTAAAAGTTCAACTTTACAACCGTTTCTGTGTCTGACTCTGCACCGACAACATCAGGGCGCCCCAAACACCACCAGTCGGCACAGTATAGGGGAAGCGCCCCGGGGGAACAATCACCACCAACATTTGTGCAGCCCCCTCATCACCGGTACCAGTGGTGGTAACGTGGGACAGCACCAGCGCTGCGCCCTCGTGCCCAGAGACCGTGACAAGTCTGCGCTGTTTGCACCCCGCAATCCCAACTGCAGCGTTACCTTCCATCTGGTCACCGCAAGAGCTCTCACCTTCTGCCTCGAAGGCCTCAGGAGCGCCTCTGATGCAACAGAGATTTCTGATCAGTGCCGACCAGTGGCGTAACTAGGAATGGCTGGGCCCCAAGGCGAACATTTGACATGGGGGCCCCCCCCCGAACCGCTGCCCCCAATCGCCCCCCCCTCAAAAAAAAAAAATGCATTCCTGCGCACACTATTATGCCCCATAGTGGCCCCTGCACACAGTATCATGCCCCATAGTGGCCCCTGCACACAGTATCATGCCCCATAGTGGCCCCTGCACACAGTATCATGCCCCATAGTGGCCCCTGCACACAGTATCATGACCCATAGTGGCCCCTGCACACAGTATCATGCCCCATAGTGGCCCCTGCACACAGTATCATGCCCCATAGTGGCCCCTGCACACAGTATCATGCCCCATAGTGGCCCCTGCACACAGTATCATGCCCCATAGTGGCCCCTGCACACAGTATCATGCCCCATAGTGGCCCCTGCACACAGTATCATGGCCCATAGTGGCCCCTGCACACAGTATCATGACCCATAGTGGCCCCTGCACACACTATTATATGTCCCATTGTGGCCCCAGCACAAACTATTATATGTCCCATTGTGGACCACCCGTGAACAATTATTATACTCTGGGGTCTTTTCAGACCCCAGAGTATAATGATCGGAGACCCAGGGGAGGATAGAAACATAAAAAAACAACGTTGCTTACCTGTTCCTCGCTCCGGTCCACTCCCTGCTGCTTCAGCCGCCTTCAATGTTGGACCAGGCCGGCGTCAAGTGATGCGGGCAAGGCGTCGCGTCGCAAAATGACGTCGGGGACGTCACCAAACATGCCCGAAGCCTGGAGAAGCGCAGGAGAGGTAAGTACATTGTTTTTTATGTTCCCTCACCTCCCCTGGGCCTCCGATTATTATACTCCGGGGTCTGAAAAGACCCCGGAGTATAATGATAGCAGAGATTGTGGGGTTCGGCCCGTGGCCTCACATACCAATCCCCGCTACTGCTCACAGCCGCACCCGCAGAATGGGAATCGCAGGTGGCCGTGAGCGGGACCCCAGGGAATGGTAAGTATATAGGGCCCGTTACCTGCTGGGGTTACTCCAGCAGGTAACGGCCTATTAAAAAAAAAAAAAAAAAAATTGCGGGCCCGCGGGGCCCCATAATGTCCCGGGCCCTGTGGCAGCCGCTACCGCTGCTACCCCGGTAGTTACGCCCCTGGTGCCGACCTACTCCTTATTGGGCTGTCCAGCAGCCCCACTGGCTCCTGCAGCCTCCGCATATGAAATTCCCAAGATGGCGTAGGATTCTTTGTCCGGACTGCACCTCCCGCCACATGGGAAATGGAACCTTCTCCTTCATATGGCGAGTCCGCATTTGCCCCTGCTGGTCCCCCTTCTGGCCCCATCATTTCCCACTCCACTACCCCTCTTAGGGGCTTGCTCGCACTGCTTGCACTCCCACAGGAGCCAACAGCTCTGGCTCTCCCTCCTGTGGACCTAACCCCTGCTGCTGGTTCAGCTGCGACAGACTCTCAACTGTCCCCTGCCTCTTCCCCCTGTGTGCTTCAGAGTAATGAGCCCCTGAGCCCTCTGGCCTCTGCACCCGAACTGGGTAATCTGAGCCTGGATCTTTCCTCTGCATCACCTCCCTTGGCTGCCTTCTTTGCCCATCTGCCCACAAAGCAGGACTTCAAGTCACTTATTTCCAAAGTTACAGAGTGGAGATCTCCACAGTGACATGGGATCTGCAGTGTATAATATCCAGAGTTGAGACTTTAGAAGATGACCACAATGCTACCAGAGCCTACGTTGCTAAACTTCATGATACTACGATAGAGCAGTCCCAGGCCCTGAGGACTATGCAGCGCCACCTGGAAGACCTAGACACCAGAGGTCGGTGCAATAACATTTGGATTAAGGGTCTGCCAGAGGCCACCCGGGAGGAGGACCTCCATGAAACTCTTAAAGGCATCTTCAACCTCATCCTCCAATAACCCCCCTCACATAAAATCAAACTGGATAGGGCTCACCGTCCCCTCCACCCGAAAGATTCTGCATCTACGCCCAGAGACGTGATTTGCTACGTCCCTGATTTTACACTGAAGGAGTCTATTATGGCCAGAGCTAGACAGCTGAGAGACTTTGAGTTTGACAGAGCCAATCCGCAGCTCTATCAGGATCTATCCCTGCTCACTGAACAGGAAAGACGACACCTTTGTCCTCTCCTCCAGCTTCTCCAGGACAATCAGCTACCTTACCGCTGGAGATTCCCCTTTGCTCTGATAGTCCAGAGGGCGGCCCGTACTGCTACACTACAAGCCTTCTCTGATCTACCTTCTGCGATACTTTGGAAATCCCGATACCTGAGATGTCTGACTGGGAACTGACACCACCTGCACTACCGCTCCCACAGGCCTGACACCAGCTGAAGCCGAAATGTAGACGTCTCCCCTCTCTGACACCTACACCACAGAAGCCTCGCCTGGATAGCCTTCCTAAGTGAACTGGTTCATTTCTGTTCTCCCATTTCACTAGCATTGAACTTGTGGTATTGACAACCCATGTCCCCGCCCCCATTTTTTGCCACTAGGTCCCCAAGATAACATTTCTGCATATACCTTGTTTTAGTCTCCTCTGCAGGGCAGAGCAGAGTCCGGCGTGTTTTTCTATATTTTCACACTTTGAGACCTGAGTAGTCGTTGGGCACTCCTGCTCTTCACCCACTTCCCCAATATGGGGGTCCCTCCTGAGGAGTCAGTGGGTTCTTTTGTTCTTGTTATAGAGTGGGTATGGAAAGTATTTAGACCCCTCTTAATTTTTCACTCTTTGTTTCATTGCAGCCATTTGCTAAAAGCAAAAAAGTTCATTTTATTTCTCATTAATGTACACTCAGCACCCCATCTTAACAGAAAAAAAACAGAAATGTAGATATTTTTGCAAATTTATTAAAAAAGAAAAACTGAAATATCACATGGTCATAAGTATTGAGACCCTTTGCTCAGTATTGAGTAGAAGCACCCTTTTGAGCTAGTACAGCCATGAGTCTTCTTGGGAATGATGCAATAAGTTTTTCACATCTGGATTTGGGGATCCTCTGCCATTCTTCCTTGCAGATCCTCTCCAGTTCTGTCAGGCTGGATGGTGAATGTTAGTAGACAGCCATTTTCAGGTCTCTCCAGAGATGCTCAATTGGGTTGAGGTCAGGGCTCTGGCTGGGCCAGTCAAGAATGGTCACAGAGTTGTTCTGAAGCCACTCCTTTGTTATTTTAGCTGTGTGCTTAAGGTCATTGTTGGAAGGTGAACCTTCGGCCCAGTCTGAGGTCCAGAGCACTCTGGAAGAGGTTTTCTTCCAGGATATCTCTCTACTTGGCCGCATTCATCTTTCCTTCAATTGCAACTAGTCATCCTGTCCCTGCAGCTGAAAAACACCCCCATAGCATGATGCTGCCACCACCATGTTTCACTGTTGGGATTGTATTGGGCAGGTGATGAGCAGTGCCTGGTTTTCTCCACACATACCTGTGAGGGAATCACTAGAGGAGTGATTCCCCAGTAGCTGCTGGAGAACTTAGGGGGGAGGGGCACAACAAGACAGTGGACCCTAAGCTGAATCCCCCCCACTGTCCCTGGCTAACTTGCCCGATCTGTCCTAGGCAACAGCCAGCAACCAGTCGACAGTCCCTCCTTTTAATAAGTGATAACACAGAACACAGACAGGACGCACAACAACAAAGGGAGGTCAGCTAGCCAAGGGGTCGGTAACAAACGAGCGATGCAGTACAAAACCACAATCCAAGAGAAGTCAAAGGTAAGCCAGTGGTCAGAAAATCAGAAGAGCAGGTAACAAGGAACAAGGAGTATAGCCAGTAAGCGAAATGCAATAGCAGGCACCAATGGGAAAGTGAGCAAACAATAAATAGGGAGAAAGAACCCACCCCAGACTTGATAGGAGGACAGGCTGTCAATCACAAAGGCAGAACTAAAGTTAACTCTTAGTGGAGCAGGGGCAGAGCAAGGTGAAGGAGAAGGGCGTGATGGAAAATCAATTAAGGAGGTGAGGGAATAGGACAGTGTTCAGACAATACAAGAAAAACCCAAAAGAAGGAATCACAACCGGGCACGCCTCCTGCGCCGCAGCGTGCGCCCGGAGCATGGTGCCAAAGCCTGGACAGGCAAGGATGTTACAATACCACTTAGAATTAACGCTAAAAAGTTCAATCTTCTTCTCAACAGACCAGAGAATCTTATTTCTCATAGTCTGGGAGTCCTTCATGTGTTTTTTGGCAAACTCTATGTGGGCTTTCATATGTCTTGCAATGAGGAGTGGCTTCCTTCAGGCCACTCTGCCATAAAGCCCCGACTGGTGGAGGGCTGCAGTGATAGTTGACTTTGTGGAACTTTCTCCCATCTCCCTACAGCATCTCTGGAGCTCAGCCACAGTGATCTTTGGGTTCTTCTTTACCTCTCTCCCCAAGGCTCTTCTCCCACGATTGCTCAGTTTGGCTGGACAGCCAGGTCTAGGAAGAGTTCTGGTTGTCCCAAACTTCTTCCATTTAAGGATTATGGAGGCCACTGTGCTCTTAGGAACCTTGAGTGCTGCAGAAATTCTTTTGTAACCTTGGCCAGATCTGTGCCTTGCCACAATTCTGTCTCTGAGCTCCTTGGGCAGTTCCTTTGTCCTCATAATTCTCATTTATTCTGACATGCACTGTGAGCTGTGAGGTCTTATATAGACAGGTATGTGCCTTTCCTAATCAAATCCAATCAGCTTAATTAAAGACAGTTGGACTCCAATGAAGGAGTAGAAGCATCAAAGGAGGATCACAAGGAAATGGACAGCATGCGAATTAAATACAGTGGGGAAAAAAGTATTTAGTCAGCCACCAATTGTGCAAGTTTTCCCACTTAAAAAGATGAGAGAGGCCTGTAATTGACAACATAGGTAGACCTCAGACAAATTGAGAAAACAAATCCAGAAAAATCACATTTTCTGATTTTTAAAGAATTTATTTGCAGATAACAAGTTCATCTCAATACTTTGTTATATATCCTTTGTTGGCAATGACAGAGGTCAAACGTTTTCTGTAAGGTTGGCACACACTGTTGCTGGTATGTTGGCCCATTCCTCCATGCAGATCTCTTCTAGAGTAGTGATGTTTTGGGGCTGTCGCTGGGCAACACGGACTTTCAACTCCCTCCAAAGGTTTTCTATTGGGTTGAGATCTGGAGACTGGCTAGGCCACGCCAGGACCTTGAAATGCTTCTTACGAAGCCACTCCTTCGTTGCCCTGGTGGTGTGCTTGGGATCATTGTCATGCTGAAAGACTCAGCCACGTTTTATCTTCACTGCCCTTGCTGATGGAAGGAGGTCTGCACTCAAAATCTCACAATACATGGCCCCATTCATTCTTTCATGTACACGGATCAGTCGTCCTAGTTCCTTTACAGAGAAACAGCCCCAAAGCATGATGTTGCTACCCCCATGCTTCACAGTAGGTATGGTGTTCTTTGGATGCAACTCATCATTCACTCTCCTCCAAACACGACGAGTTGTGTTTCTACCAAACAGTTCTATTTTGGTTTCATCTGACCATATGAAATTCTCCCTATACTCTTCTGGAACATCCAAATGCTCTCTAGCAAACCTCAGACAGGCCCGGATATGTACTGGCTTAAGCAGGGGGACATATCTGGCACTGCAGGATCTGAGTCCCTGGCGGCGTAGTGTGTTACGGACGATAGCCTTTGTTAAGTTAGTCCCAGCTTTCTGCAGGCCATTCACTAGGTCCCCCAGTGTGTTTCTCGGATTTTTGCTCACCGTTCTTGTGATCATTTTGACCCCAGGGGGGTGAGATCTTGCATGGAGCCCCTGATCGAAGGAGATTATCAGTGGTCTTGTATGTCTTCCATTTTCTAATTATTGCTCCAACAGTTGATTTCTTCACACCAAGCTGCTTGTCTATTACAGATTCAGTCTTCCCAGCCTGGTGCAGGTCTACAATTTAGTTTCTGGTGTCCTTCCACAGCTCTTTGGTCTTCACCATAGTGGAGTTTGGAGTGTGACTGTTTGAGGTTGTGGACAGGTGTCTTTTATACTGATAACAATTTCAAACAGGTGCCATTACTACAGGTAATGAGAGCCTCTTAAAGAAGAAGTTACAGGTGTGTGAGAGCCAGAAATCTTGCTTGTTTGTAGGTGACCAAATACTTATTTTCCACCATAATTTGCAAATAAATTCTTAAAAATTCAATGTGATTTTCTAGATATGTCTCTCATAGTTGAGGTCTACCTATGATTTCAATTACAGGCCTCTCTCATCTTTTTAAGTGGGAGAACTTGCACAATTGGTGGCTGACTAAATACTTTTTTTACCCACTGTATGAGTGTCACAGCAAAGGGTCTGAATACTTATGACCATGTGATATTTCAGTTTTTCTTTTTTAATAAATTTGCAAAAATATCTACATTTCTGGTTTTTGTCTGTCAAGATAGAGTGCTGAGTGTACATTAATGATAAATAAAATGAACTTTTTTGCTTTTAGCAAATGGCTGCAATGAAACAAAGAGTGAAAAATTTAAAGGGGTCTGAATACTTTCCGTGCCCACTGTATGTAGCACTATATGATTGCCCCTCGGCAGGAGATGTAATCCTGCTCAATACTTGTCAATTGATGATTTTCTTGTTCTGTGTTCCCTGTTCATGTTGTCTGTGTCTCTCCTCCCCATCTTTTCCTCCCCTCCTTCCTTCCTAGATTTCGTCAGATACCGATAGCGGACCTGAAGTTGTTATCTCTACACTTCCCTCAATGTGACGGAACCTGCTGGTCGCTTTCCCAATGGGTGAGATTGCCTTCATACTTACCTATACCCCTCTCATCTGATTCCCCATGGTTAGATGCATTTTGTTGAATGTTAAAAGCTTACTCTGCTTTCCACAACCGCCGTAAAGCGGCGTGGTGATACTCCACTCCTGTACATGCCCAATCTCAGTTACGACCTCACACTTGGATCTCCAGGGTCGGTGCATTATCTTGGAAGGTCTCCTACAGGGGCAACCCACAGTGCTCTATAACCTATATGCTCATAACTCTTGCCAAATTTTATTCCTATGGTGAGTTTTTGGTCGTCTCCACTCCCATCCTAATGCAGCCTGGCTACTGGGGGGGACTTTAACATTATTTTTTCGGAACATGCAGACAGACTATTTATATGGGATAGTCCCCTGCCGCGCACACAAGCCCATCTGGTGTTTAGGTGCCTGATTCGATCCCATGCCTTATTTAACTTATGGTGTGTGAACAACCCCACAGGACAGTCATATACATTCTTTTCCCACCCACATGACACTCATACCAGAATTGATTACTTCTTTTGGAACCCCCCAGCCCTTCGCCTTCTCACTGACTCAGATTGGAGTCCTCTCCTGGTCTGATCATGCCCTGATCTCTGTGACCCTAGCCTCCTCTCTGGTGGCGAACCATCGCTGCCACTGGTGCCTTAACGAGGCCTTACTTAAGAATCCAACTACGCGGTCTGCACTGCGGGACCATTTGATTAATTACTTTAACGATAATCGGGGGCTAAGTGCCTTCGACCGTGACCCCATGGAAGGCACCCAAGTCAGTGACGAAGGGGAACTGCATTGCATTGGCGTCTAAGCTTAAGAAGGATAATCAGGCCAGAACACAAACACTTGTGAACCGCATAAATACCCTTTCCTCTGGTCTAGCGGAAGGTCCCTACCTCTTGACCCTGCATCAACCAGTGGCTGTCCGTGCGGAAGTACGCGACCTGGCTACATTCCAAGTTTAGTGTCTACTTCTGTATACACGTCAGCGCTACTATCAATAGGTAATAAGGCTCATACCTTGCTGGCCAAGAAGCTTAGAGATTACTATGCTTCTATGACTCCACATATGGTCCAGGGGACCTTAGGTCATATTTAGCAGCACCCTGATGCCATAGCAATGACCTTTCGGTCTTATTACTCAAAGCTGTACAATCTCCCTACCCCACACGACAACTTCTTGATGGGTGACCCGCTCCAGTTACTGGAATATGTGCATGACATCTGCCTTGGCTCCCTGTGGAAACACTGGCTTCACTTAACGCCCCTATCACCAACAAAGAGCTATTGGGAGTCTTGAAAGACCTCCCAAATGGCTAGGCACTCAATCCTGACGGCTTTACTTATCTCTACTGTAAGGCACTCCAGGAGGACTTATCTACTTATCTCAGAGACCTTTTCAATTCCATCCTGGAGGGCTCCCCAATCCCGCAGCCCATGTTACAATCCCACATTACTTTAGTTACCAAGCCTAATAAGGACCCACAAGATTGCTCCAGCTATAGGCCAATCACCCTCCTAAACTCAGAACTGAAAATGTTTACTAAAATTTTGAACAACCACTTGAATGCTTGGTTCCCCTCTCTTGTTCACAAAGACAAGGTGGGTTTCGTCCGATGCCGTTAGGGGGGGAGACAACACCAGAAGGACTGTGGAGCTGATTGAGGTTGCCAACCACTCATCCACTCCTACCCTCCTCTTGGGCTTGGATACAGAAAAGGCCTTTGATCAACCTTGATTGGAAATTGATCCTGGCCACCCTGGAGGCGTTTGGGTTCTCTGGAGATTTTCTTACAGCGATTCGTGTCCTTTACCCAGTCCATTCAGTTATATTAAAACTCTCTCATTCCTTTTTTGCCTCCTTTCCCATTGACAATGGGACCCAACAGGGCTGTCCTCTTTCCCCCCCTCATATTTGCGCTCTGTATCAAACCATTAGCTGCCAGATTCGACTGAACCCAGATATTGCAGGGATTATTATTATACTGATTACCCACTTAAAGTGCATTGCGGCCCCCTTGAACTTTTCGACCTTTTGCCACATTTCAGGCTTCAAACATAAGGATATAAAATTTTAATTTTTTGGTGAAGAATCAACAACAAGTGGGACACAATCGTGAAGTGGAACGAAATTTATTGGATATTTTAAACTTTTGTAAAAAATAAAAAACTGAAAAGTGGGGCGTGCCAAATTATTCGGCCCCCTTAAGTTAATACTTTGTAGCATCACCTTTTGCTGCGATTACAGCTGCAAGTTGCTTGGGGTATGTCTCTATCAGTATTGCACATCGAGAGACTGAAATTCTTGCCCATTCTTCCTTGGAAAACAGCTCCAGCTCAGTGAGGTTGGATGGAGAGCGTTTGTGAACAGCAGTTTTCAGCTCTTTGACTTGGCCATTCTAACAACTGGAAACGTTTATCTGTGAACCATTCCATTGTAGATTTTGCTTTATGTTTGGGATCATTGTCTTGTTGGAAGATAAATCTCCGTCCCAGTCTCAGGTCTTTTGCAGACTCCAACAGGTTTTCTTCCAGAATGGTCCTGTATTTGGCTCCATCCATCTTCCCATCAATTTTAACCATCTTCCCTGTCCCTGCTGAAGAAAAGCAGGCCCAATCCATGATGCTGCCACCACCATGTTTGACAGTGGGGATGGTGTGTTCAGGGTGATGAGCTATGTTGCTTTTACGCCAAACATATCGTTTTGCATTGTGGCCAAAAAGTTCGATTTTGGTTTCATCTGACCAGAGCACCTTCTTCCACATATTTGGTGTGTCTCCCAAGTGGCTTGTAGCAAACTTTAAACAAGACTTTTTATGGATATCTTTGAGAAATGGCTTTCTTCTTGCCACTCTTCCATAAAGGCCAGATTTGTGCAGTGTACGACTGATTGTTTTCCTATGGACAGACTCTCCCACCTCAGCTGTAGATCTCGGCAGTTCATCCAGAGTGATCATGGGCCTCTTGGCTGCATCTATAATCAGTCTTCTCCTTGTTTGAGATGAAAATTTAGAGGGACGGCCGGGTCTTGGTAGATTTGCAGTGGTCTGATACTCCTTCCATTTCAATATGATCGCTTGCACAGTGCTCCTTGGGATGTTTAAAGTTTGGGAAATCTTTTTGTATCCAAATCCGGCCTTAAACTTCTCCACAACAGTTTCACGGACCTGCCTGGTGTGTTCCTTGGTCTTCATGATGCTCTCTGCGCTTTAAACAGAACCCTGAGACTATCACAGAGCAGGTGCATTTATACGGAGACTTGATTACACACAGGTGGATTATATTTATCATCATCAGTCATTTAGGACAACATTGGATCATTCAGAGATCTTCACTGAACTTCTGGAGTGAGTTTGCTGCACTGAGAGTAAAGGGGCTGAATAATATTGCACGCCCCACTTTTCAGTTTTTTATTTTTTACAAAAGTTTAAAATAACCAATGAATTTCGTTCCACTTCACAATTGTGTCCCACTTGTTGTTGATTCTTCACCAAAAAAATTAAAATTTTATATCCTTATGTTTGAAGCCTGAAATGTGGCAAAAGGTTGAAAAGTTCAAGGGGGCCGAATACTTTTGCAAGGCACTGTATATAGCGCCATCATATGCCGAAGCGCTTTACATTACGGGATCAAGGAGTTTAAGGTTTCACTCTTTGCTGATGATGTTCTTCTCACTCTTACTCTCCCGCACACCACTTTATTTAACCTAGTGTGTGCCCTGGGGGTATACAGCCAACTGTTGGGCTACAAGAACACTTCCTGCAAAACGGAGGCCTTGCCAGTTAATATCCTCTGATCTTTTGACACTCCTTCTAAGCAACTACAACTTTCAATGGAAAACCCGCTCCATCCATTACCTGGGGACCCAAATTACGCCTACCTACTCCACACTATATGCTGAAAACTTCCCTCAGTTATTTCATGACCTTAAGGCTCTACTAGAAAAATGGCACCCTCTCCCTATTTCCCTTTAAGGCCTCGTGGTGGCAGTTAAGATGTCCATATTACCAAAACTGCTGTATTATTTTGAAACGCTGCCTGTAGCGGTCCCACGTTCTGAATTCCGAAACCTCCAGATATGTGATTTTCTGCTTTATCATATCCCTAAGTCTGTGATGTTGGTGGGGAGGGTTGATGGGGGGGTTGGCGGTCCCGCACATTCTCCACTATTACACCTGCGATGTATCCCCTTCTGGGCAGCTTCACCTGCATTTACTAAATAGGTGGAGAAAATTTGTGGCTTGCGCTTATGCATCCCAATGTTTTTCTGTGGACCTCCTCCCCTCCTTCCTTCCCCCTTTTTGCTGGTCTCTATATGGTTCACTAGATCCATCTGGACTACCTGTAGTAAATTGTTGCCTCTAGATGCTCCTCAATGGTTTCCCTTCTTTACAACCCGCTCCTCCCGGAGGGTATGACATCTGCTAGTCTGTACATGGTCAGCCGCAGGCCTGTTCAGGGTGGCTGATGTGATTGATCCCGCTACCTTGGAGCCCAGGCCTCTTGAATACGTCACCTCCACTTTGGGCCTTCTGGAAGTGGAATGGCTTCACTACCAGCAGGTTACTCATTTTATTAGTTCCCTCTATGTTGGCCTACGGGTCTCGCTCCCAACCCAGTTTGAGAGACTTTGCAGGGCTGGCACTTCTACTAAGGGCCTGATCTCCGCCATATACCATATCTTCTCCTACCCAGAGGACAGAGATCCAATCCACCAATGTATGTCCAGATGGGAGACAGCTATGGGGAAATCAATCTCCGACCAATGGCAAATTATCTGGTCTAGGGTCTTCGAAGTCCTCCACTTGTGTGACACTTAAGAAGACACAGTATAAGCTACTCATGCACTGGTACCACACGCCAGCCCTGCTGTAGTCTTTGAACCAGTCTATTCCACCTGACTGCTGGCGATGCCACAATGCAGTAAGCTCATTGTATCACATTTTTTTGGGAATGCCCTATGATACAGGGATTCTGGGTGTAGGTCCATGTACTGATTGATGCTCTCTTCATTCAGGGAGTGTCCTTGAGTCCCTGGATCTATCTTCTCAATTTGTTCACTAGACACCTAGTCAAAAAGTCCTTGAGGCTCTTCCTTTACTTGTGTACTGCTGCACTACCCCCCCTTCTAAGGGTACAGAATTACTATCTCGAATGGAGGATGTCCATAGTCTGGAGTTCCTGACTGCCTCCCTGAACAATACGATGGAGAAATTCCAGACTGACTATCTGGGACACGTGGGATACATATTGAATTCTGTAAGGTCTGTAATGGTCCCTCTCCCTTCCCTCTTACCCCTCCATTTCTTCCTATCCATACTTCCCCTTGTCTGTCGCTGACCCTGTTTAAGCTGTACTTTATTCCTCTAGAAAAACTTCAATAAAAATTACAGTTATAAAAAATAATCAATTAAATGCCTGCAATGAGCTAAAATATAAAATGCGGGATAGTTTTTTTTTTTTTTTTTTTTTTTTTTTAATCTCAATACTTTAATTTATTACCAAACTGTCATTTATATTGAGAAAAAGAACTTATTTAGATATGAATTAGAAAAATATACAGTTATTTAAGTGCTTCTTGGAAGCTATGTTGTATTTTGTTAATATTCTTTTTATTCTGTGCTATTGAAAAACCAAGGAAAATGTTATAAAATTATATATTTGTTTGAAAGGTTTTCTATAGAGATGGAAATGATGTGTGCTGTAATGATAAATAATTTTCACAAAATGTAGTGTTATCTCACATATAAAAGTAGATAGTATACAGTAGATGTGTGTAATTTTGTGTTTACGCTATATATAAATATAGTTATACTTTATATATATATATATATATATATATATATATATATATATGTCTGGCCAGTAAAGAAGAATAGAATAACATAATATGATTCCAGTCAAGATTCCGATATTTTCATGACCTTTGCTGATATCCTGTAGTAAATAGAAAATTGCTTTTAGTTTTTTTCTTCTTCATCTTCTTTTAAAAAAGAAAACACTGTTTATTACCTCAGCATCACCTTCATTTATCAATGTTCATAGCTTAGAACACACAACAATAACTTATGGAGCACAGCAAAATAATGGATGAACAAAGCAGCAGGAAGATCTTTATGGCTAAGGCCCCAAGTGCATTAAGTTCCATGCCTGCTAATCTTGAATAGTAAGCCAAAATCTCACAATACTAGTGACACCGGTGGTCATGTGATATGAACAATATTCAAGAGTAAGCCCAAATCTAAATATAAATTAGCACTTAAAATTAGATGCTTTTTGTGACAGTACTAATTTTACCTCTTAGGCCTTTTTCATACGACAGCGCTGTTTTTCATGGATCTAACATCCATGAAAAATATCGGGCTGTTGAAACCTGTTGGAAAGACTTATTGACATAACACTGAATAACATCTTATGGCCATTTTAGAACCCATGAAGGTCTACGGGTCTATCCACATGGCTCTATGTCGGACAAAAATAGGGCATATTAGTTTTTTTAGACAAAAAATTAAAAAAAGTTCTGTGACAGCATTCAGGATAATAGGGATAAAGCCACACCCTTAGTTGCACGGCAGAACCCCATCTCCCATTAGGGGTTACTTACAAAGAAGAAAAGCAGTCCAGTCTGCCAGCAACCATATAAAGCATAATAGGAATTTTCTTTATTCAAACAATAGCTTCACATACCACGTATCGACCCACGCAGGTATAAAGACCCCTGCGTGGGTCGATACGTGGTGTGTGATGCTATTGTATTTATATGGTTGCTGGCAGACTGGACGACAGTTTTTTTTGACAGCAGTAAACACAGGGCCACCAGGTTAGGCTGGTTATCACATAAGACAGGCAGAGGAAGCGTAGGTATCAGTTCACACTTGCACTTTTATTGGAAACAGTCCACATAGTCCAACTCAAACAGCTTGCTTCAGCATAAAGGTACAAAACCAGGTAACATAAATCTTCCTTAGTTCAGAATACAAAACAATTCAGAAGAGTTTCCTTGCCAATACAGTTGGTTATCTTAGGTTTTCTCCTCCACACATTGCAGTCTGTATAGCAGCTGACCAGGGTCTATGTGGCCACACAGCTTTCTTCTGTTCTACCACACCCCCTACTGCTGTGGCAGCTTTCAATTTAAACGCTGCATACACCTGTCTACAACACTCGTACTGGAGTTGACCTGCAGCAAGTCCCCAATCCCAGGCTCCAGACTCCAGCCCTTATCTCACTGTGAGTAATATCGGCCATCTACCACTTTACCCTCTGCCTATCTACACAGCTATGAAAAACGGATGCAGCTTCAGACACAATCCATGGAGAGGTGTGACATTGCACTTATAACAGTTTTCTAATCTTGGACAATCCCTTCTTAGGCTTCCTCTACACTACATTTTCCCTTGGTGTTATAAACCTTTCACCCTTTCCCTACATCTGCCATATTATTACGGTGGATGTCTGTTATTATACAGCGGAGACTCGGTGGCAATGCCTATGATCGGTGCCAGCACTGAACATGGGCATTAATCCCCCCTAATGTTTGACCGAGATGCCATTTTCCCAGCGGCACATGGGCACTGCCATTTCGGGGTAAATCCTATTGAAGGCTCTCAGGTTTATCATTCTATGTATTCTACTAGACACTGCTTTTAGTTTTTTTTTTTCCTGCAATGTGTGAATGAGATTTGCCATGTACTGTAAAACGCAGTGTGTTTTTCTGGAGCTTTTCCACAACTGGAAAAATGCTGTGTTTCCACAACGTGAGGCCTTAGTATGTTTTTTCACAGAAAATTTGCAGAGTTTTCCTTGGGAGACTTTCTGCACCTATTATATGTATATGGAAAATACCAGAATTTCCATAGGTATAATTGTCAAGCTGCGATTTTCAAAAATGCAAGCATTTTTGAAATCGCAGCTTTTACGCTGCAGATTTTTTCTGCAATGTGTGGATGGGATTAGCCATAATCCCATCCACTTTGCAGGTACTGTAAAACACAACACTTGTGGAAGCACATCATTTTTGGTTGTTGGAACATATTGGAAAAAACACAGCATTTTACAGTCTCAGCAAAGAGGATAGGATTTCATTTAATCTCACATTGAAGAAAATGCAGTATTTTCAAAGACTCATGCATTTTTTAAAACTGCAACATGTTAATTTTACCTGGGGAAACACTGTGTTATACTTTTATATGGGGAGAGGCAAAAAATTCAAAACACAGTAGAAAAGCAGAGAAAAATGCAAGCATTTTTGATGCGTTTTTTTTCCACCTTCTCCAGTCTCTGTCCCCTGCTGTCACGACTTACCTTACTAAAATATTCAACCTCTCTCTCTCTTCTGGAATTTTCCTATCCTCTTTCAAACATTCTGTCATAACCCCACTATTGAAGAAATCCACCCTTGACCCGTCCTGTGCTGCTAACTATCGACCTGTCTCTAACCTCCCCTTCATCTCCAAAATCTTGGAATGCTTGGTCTACAGTATTCTCCTTTAATCCCTATCTTTCTGCCAACTCTCTTCTTGACCCCTTACAATCTGGCTTCTGCACTCTACTGAAACGGCCCTCACAAAAGTCTCCAATGATCTCCTGACGGCTAAATCCAAAGGTGACTTCTTTCTTCTTATTCTTCTGGATCTCTCAGCAGCATTTGACACTATTGACCATCAACTCCTCCTCACTATGCTCTGCTCTGTCGGCCTCACGGACACCGTGCTCTCCTGGTTCTTCTCTTATCTCTCAGACCGCACTTTCTGTGTATCATTTGTGGGCTCTGTTTCTTCCCCTCTTCCCCTTGCCGTTGGGGTTCCTCAAGGCTCGGTCCTAGGCCCCCTGCTCTTCTCCCTCTACACAGTCCCCAATGGACAAACCATCACCAGATTTGGCTTCTAATACCATCTTTATGCTGATTACACCCAATTATATACGTCATCCCGGGACATCTACCCTGCACTAATACAGAACACCAATGACTGTCTCTCTGTTGTCTCAAATATCATGTGTTCACTCTATCTGAAACTGAATCTCTCAAAGACTGAACTACTGCTGTTTCCACCATCTAATAGATCTGTCCCTGATATCTCCATTGCTGTCTCGGGCCTTACCATAACTCCTAGGCAGCATGCCCACTGCCTCGGGGTTATGTTTGACTCAGACTTTTCCTTCACCCCCATATCCAATTACTCGCATGCTCATGTCATCTCCACCTCAAGAACATCTCCAGAATAGTCCCTTTCCTTACCAGAGATACACTAAAGACACTTATTGTTGCCCTTTGACTACTGTAACTCCTTACTTATCGATCTTCCCATTACTAAACTCTCCCCTCTACAATCTATTCTGAATGCAGCGGCCAGGCTAATCTATCAGTCTAGACGCTACAGCAATGCCTCTGGTCTATGCTAGTCACTACATTGGCTGCCTATTCAATACAGAATACAATATAAACTTATCACCCTCATCCACAGGCTCTCCATAATGCTGAACCTCCCTATATTTCTTCCCTCATCTCTGTCTATTACCCAACCTGTGCTCTCCATTCACTCAAAGACCTAAGGCCAATATCCACTATTATCAGAACCTCCCACGCTCGTATACAAGACTTCTCCCGAGTTGCACCATTTCTCTGGAATGCTCTATCCCGGACTATCAGATTAACCCCCAATTTCTACAGCTTCAAGCACAAACTAAAGACATATCTTTTCAGACAAGCCTACCACAACTCCTAATGTAAACCCTTCCGTATTTAGAATCCCTAAAACGTACCCTCCTCTGTTCATGCTCCCACATTGCCTCACAGGATATGATGCCGTTTCAGACTAACTTTATATGTCCAGGCATCATCTGCACATTAAAGGACGCGACTGGTGACGGCTCATACAGCTTTATGTATGTGTAATGACAGTAACCTCTATTACAAAATTGTCTGACCATTGTATAAGCAATGCTACCACCAGAATCGCCTCTGCTACCTCTTGTGTCACCCTCTCTACCTCATAGATTGTAAGCTCTTGCGAGCAGGGCCCTCAGTACAATTGTGTGAATTGACTATTTCTTTGTAATGTATCTTTTTTGTCTGTAATTGAACCCTACAAATTGTACAGTGCTGCGGAATATGTTGGCGCTATATAAATAAAATGTATTATTATTATTTTTGAAACCTTTTTAGTTGCATCTTTCTACATGTGGCCTTAGCCAAAAATGGGAAAAAAAACACTGAAGTCTCATGTTGCAGAAAAGCTGTTTTTTATTGCAGATTTTGCTGCAGTTATTAAGTTGAAAAGATTGACTTGAAATGGAATGGAAAATATAAACGAAGCACATACACAGCAAAATCTGCAACAAAAAAAGCAGCTTTTCTGCAACGTGTGGCCTTAGCCTAAATCAAGAATACACAAGAGTATGGCATTACTGAAGCTCATCTCCCTTTAATGTCAATGGGAGCTGTTATGGAATAGTGCTGCCTGGTGACTGTGCAGTACACAGAGCTATCTGCTTCTTGCTCCATGCTCTGTACATAGACCTGGAGAAACCCAAAATGGCTGATCTGTGCAGGGTCCAACCGTTGGCCCCCCACCAATCAGATCCTAAGGGTAAATTCAAACAGCCCATGTGAAGTTTGCTAGAGAGCATTTGGATGTTCCAAAAGAGTATTGGGAGAACGTCATATGGTCAGATGAAACCATAGTAGAACTGTTTGGTAGAAACACAACTCGTCGTGTTTGGAGGAGAGTGAATGCTGAGTTGCATCCAAAGAACACCATACTTACTGTGAAGCATGGGGGTGGCAACATCATGCTTTGGGGCTGTTTCTCTGCAAAGGGACCAGGACGACTGATCCGTGTACATGAAAGAATGAATGGGGCCATGTATCATGAGATTTTGAGTGCAAACCTCCTTCCATCAGCAAGGGCATTGAAGATGAAACGTGGCTGGGTCTTTCAGCATGACAATGATCCCAAGCACACCGCCAGGGCAACGAAGCATTTCAAAGTCCTGGAGTGGCCTAGCCAGTCTCCAGATCTCAACCCCATAGAAAAACCTTTGGAGGGGAGTTGAAAGTCCATGTTGCCCAGCGACAGCCCCAAAACATCACTGCTCTAGAGGAGATCTGCATGGAGGAATGGGCCAACATACCTGCAACAGTGTGTGCCAACCTTGTGAAGACTTGTGAGGTCTACTTATGATGTCAATTACAGACCTCTCTCTGGGAGAACTTGCACAATTGGTGGCTGACAAAATATTTTTTTTTCCCCACTGTAGTTCCCAGCCCATGCATGAGACCATGATAGCACTGGGCAGTACTGTCAGTGACCGACTGCTTCACCCTAAGTGTGAGAAGGAGCGCTATCGGAAGTCTTTCCTCCCTGCTGCGGTTAGGCTGTACAACCAACACCGACCTAAGCAGAGATCATTCCATACCGAGAACGGAAAGATCTTAAGTTGTGATATCCCTTCTACTAATTTTTTACCTTTATCTTTTTATCTGTACCTACTGTCACTGTAATGCCTCTACCTTGGAGTTTTTGTATTTGTATTATCTATGCTGCTGTAACACACTGAATTTCCCCATGGTGGGACTATTAAAGGATTATCTTATCTTAATCAGCAGGGAGTCTCGAATCTCAGAATCGTCAGCTGAATTAGGTTCTGAATCCACGGCAAAATTGAGCAGGATGCTTATTTTTTTTAGCGTCCTACTCTGATCTCGGAATCTTCCCCCTAAACCCAAAATTCCTCTGTGTGAACATACCCTAAGAATAGCCCATTAAAAAAAAAAATCTATAACAACCTTTTTAATACAAGGGGGACATTAGGGGGCAATATTTATGTATTGGCTTTCATTAATTGATGCATACAAGCCATACCAGTCATCATAACAGGTTACTGAAAAAAAATGATGGCTTTTGGAATGTATCTGTAAACAAAATCAAAAATTCATTGTACCATAAGGTCTTAAATAAGTCAGCCCCTAAGGGGTTATTATTTATAGCAGGGGATATCTAAAATGTCCACGGCCCCATTTATTTTATACCCTCCAAGCCGATTTGGACCAAGGGAAAAAAATCATCAGTAGCTGGAGTAACCCCGCATTCACACGACTACGTTTCAGCTGTGAAACTCAGTCCATATCTTAACTGAGTTTACTGTACTGGCCTAAATGGTGTGCTGGGAGAGGGACTCCTAGAGGAATAGTTATCTCTAACGGTAGAAGTCCCTGCCTCCAAGCGACACACTGTCCCTTACCAATTATAGTACTGGACAGTACTGGCCTAAATGGTGTGCTGGGAGAGGGACTCCTAGCGGTATAGTTATCTCTAATGGTAGAAGTCCCTGCCTCCAAGCGACACAATGTCCCTTACCAATTATAGTACTGGACAGTACGTCACTGAAAGATAGGGATTCCTAGCATCATAGATAAGTATACTGCTAGTTTTGCCTCTCTCAGCATATTGTTCAGTCCAGTAAATTCAGCCAAAACACAGACCGAATTTCACAGCTGAAACTCGGTTGTGTGAAAGCAGATTAAAACCTCTACTAAAGCATTTGTACTCTTAGTGGGGTCTAAGCATCTTAGCAACAACTTCTGACTTCTTTCTATGACAGAATTAATTTTTGTCTTTTGTATTTAATGAAAGCAGCTAAATCTCTTTCTGTCTATACAAACATAGGGAGAGATATGCCATTGTCTATGGTAAGAAATGGGGGAACTGCCAAACAAACACATCTCCTAGAACTTGACAAATTATACTAGCCACAACCTAATTTATAAGGTAGGATATCTTATAAATTTGCAGCAATTCTTGTAGAAACCTTACTATTTATTACATACATTTTTGTCACTTAGGTAGGACAGCATGATTTTATTGGAGCAGAATTATGAATATTATCTAGCAGACAGTAAAAAATTTGATTAGCAGTCTAAAAACATGTCAGATTTATTACAGTGGCTTATGCCGTATAATAAATCTGGCACATCTTTAGACGTATTTATACCACTTTATTTATAGGCTTAGTTTGTGCAAAAAATTCCACCAAATTTTAGCACTGTTTTTGGCCCACAATAGTTCATCTTAAGCCCACCACCTTTCCAGCAGACCATACCCCTTTTACTAAGCCAAGCCCTCTCAGACGAGGCACAAAAAGTGTCTATAACAATTAATAAATGTGGTACAAGGAATATACACCAGTTTCACACACGTGTTTTCTTCATTGTGTTTTTTCTGCAATCCCGTATTTGGCCAATTGCTGCCAAAAAAAAAAATCTGCATTTCTGCACCTTGTGACCTTAGCCTTAGGCCGGATGCAGACGACTGTGCTGCAATCGGCCAGCCATGAATTAAGGGCACGGGCGGCACATGGGGATGTCCCCCGTATGCTGTCCGTGCATGGGCTGTGCTTCCACGGCTCCTTTCATTAAATGAATAGGAGCCACGGAAGCAAGGGCCACAAAAAATAGGATAGAAATAGAACCTGTTCTATATTTTGCGGCCCACACACGGGACCGTGAAATTCACAGTCATGTGTACGAGCCCATAGAAAAGAATGGGTCAGTGTGCTATCTGTGAAATACACAGATAGCACACTGATCACGGCCACGGTAGTCTGCAAGGGGCCTTAAGCTCAGTGCAGAACTAGACAACAAAAAAAAAAAAAAAACTACAATATGTTCCTTCATTCCTGTTTATGATTTACTGTAGGTTTTTATCAGAACAAGTTATCATGTGATTGTTATCTACTGGCATGGTAGTAGATCATTTCCTGTTTGAAAGAAATAGATGCAATTTATCTTGAATACTTTATTGTATATACAGTGAAATGTGATTTGTGTTTTCACTATATATATATATATATATATATATATATATATATATATAGTTCTGACCGTCAAGTGTTAATATAAATATTGCATAATATTCAAATACATACAAAACATATATACAGAAGTATTTAAGCTTGAAGAAAAATATGTACCTTACTATGGAAATATAGCTTTATGTATTGCAATACTATAATTTATCTTACCAGTGTTTTCAAGTATAGAAAAATATGGAGGGGAGAATTATCAATCTCATATACTAGTTTTCTGATGTAAAAAAAAAAGTCTCATAAAACCAGGCTTTTGTGACTTTTTAACCTTCTCCCTTCGCTAATATGCCTATTAATGTCAGACGATGCCTTTTAAAATTGGCACCCTCTCAGCAGCTGAGCGGGCACCATATCTGCAAGCTATGTGCGGTTTTATACACCATATATAGTGACTGCTCTGATCACAGACATTTAAACCTTTCAGATGTTGTGGTCAGGTGTGACCATGGCATCTGAGTGATTGATTTACTTTCATTTTCAGTTTGCAGGGCCAATTGGCTACAGCAGGGTGAGATTAGGGGAGCCGTTTGGTTGTCATTGCAGCCGTGAGTCTTCTGAATACTCCCAGGCCTGGCAGTGCTATGGAGTTGTAGAGTTGTGCCTGTGGCAGAGCTCAAAAGTAGCATAGGAAATTTCCCATAGACTGAAAAACTGTAGTAAAAGGGAAAAAAATTTAAATCACTCTCCTTTGCCCAGTTCCAAAAAAAAAAGAAATAATCAAAAATGCAAATAAACATATTAGGTATCACCACGTCAGCAAAAGCCCAAACTGTTAAAATATAAAAATATTTATGCCATACAGTGAACATCACAGCAAGAAAAAGAAATAAAATGGACAAATTGCTGGGGTTTTTTGCTGGTTCACCTCTCCCAAAAAAAATTTAATAAAAAGTCACCAGAACGTCAGACATTCAGATACCTTACACAGCTCTGTAAATGAAAATCGAAAAATATTATGGGTGTCGGAATATGGTGATGTAAAGATTTAGTTTATAAGTTTTATGTCATAACAAAAACGATGTCAATTTGGTATCACCATCACCATACTCCATACTGACAGTCAGTGCAGTAAAAATAAAACTCTTAACAGCGCAACTGCTGTTTTTTCCCAAAATTCCCCTCTGAATATTAAATGGTGTCATTGTGAAATACAATTTGTTCCACATAACTCAAGCCTTCATATGACAGTGAAAAACTTAGAAAGGCTTTGGAAGTTCAAAAACATAAAAATGTAAATTGGCTTGGTCCTGAAAGGGTTCAATGTCAATTGCCTAAAATTTTTTGTGTAGGGGATATCAAACACCAGTCTTGATAAATCTCCCCCATGCGAGGAGCAGTGTTGTTTGTTGACTACTAATGTATATCAAATTTTATATTGATTTTAATGAATGTCATAGTTCAAATATTCAGTATGCTTAGGTGATCATACAGTTTTTACACTTTAAAGTTGTTACTGGAACCAAAGCAAAAGTAATTACTGACAAATTGATTCTTTTCAGTATCTGTGCTATGCTGTACCACATGTGACCACAAGCTGGCGCTATATATAGATCTTCCCTTGTATCATTATTGCGCAGTGAACTTTTGACGTAACACAGCAAAGAAGCAATATATTAGTACAATACTTTATCTAGTGCTGGTCTATTTCATAGTGTTCAGCAAATAATGTATACATGTACTTGAGCTTACAATCTAAACTTTCTACTTCCACTGAATTGAATTGTAGTAGAAGTAAATTAACTTGATAGATTGCATTTTTGATTATGGGAGGAAAAATGCTAAAAGAGAACTTAGAAAGGCAATACTCCATGCAGATGATGACATTGCTGATGATATCTGTACTGGTGTAGTGATAAAGTACATGCTTTTTAAATTATATATATATTGTATATACTCATTGACAAAAAAAATAACGCACCAAGAAGGAGTTGGTGGAATCGAATGAAACTTTATATATGTTAATGTAATGACAATATATTTGATTGCAATATTAGAGTGAAAGGATACATTCATCGGAGAAGACTGTACAATTGAAAGGTGGCCTCTAGTACCCTGCTGGGCTGCCTCAAGCCTGGATACAAAATGAGATACAGTTGAGCATGGAGGCATACAGGTTTTGTATGGCATCCTGTGGCACATTTTCCCACAGATGTTGTAGCTGGATCTGTAGATCCTGCACACATTGCCAAAGCTGGCATCTGAGCTGGCCCCATAAATTCTCGATTGGCGATAAATCTGGCAAACAGGCAGGCCAAGGAAGTGTTGAAATCTGACAGAGACATTCCTGGGACATGACATTCATACGTGGGGGAGCATTATCCTGCTAAAAATGCCAATTGGAAGCCCTGCCATTAAAGACAACACATGTGTCGCAGGATATCCTGTACATATCACTACTAGAAGTGACCAAATGTCATATGCGATGGCTCCCCAGATAAACACACCAGCAGGAGCAGTAGTATGTCACTCACCCAATCCTGTCGTCGGTTCCCAAAAAGAACCTGGATTAATCACTAAAAATGATACAGTTCTGGTCTGTAGCAGTCCAGATTTATCGTTCACTCATTGCTACAAACGAAGGCAACGATGGATGGCTGTCAATGGCAGGACACATAATGGACACTGTGACACTAAATTTTCATCTACTAAGTGCCTGGAAATGGTCGAAGGAGACAGAGGTGTATAAGGAAGATGCCACCTGTGTCTGTATGATGCACAAGGAAACTGTGGGAGCTGCTCGTGCTTGCCAGCATATTAAACAATCGTCTCTACTGGTTGCCAGTCTGGGCTTTTCAGAGCCTGTTCACATAGCCACTCACATAGCCACTTCCCATGTGGTACAATGCCCTCTTGTGGCAAGACCTAGTGTCTAATCAGACCACACTTGTAATCATTTACATTTCTGCCTGAGACATAACTGCATGCCCAGCTTTGTAGCAATTTCTATCTGGGTACATCATTTTTGTTGTCAATGAGTGTGAATGTGTGTGTATATATATATATGAGTACGTATCTTACGTAAACAATAGAATGTAGGGAATTGTGGTTTATTGGGTCTTAGGAATAACCATTCTTTCTTATTAATTAGGCCGTTAGAGAATGAAACATCCAAGATGTTGTTAATCTGACTTTGGAAAGTAGAATCAGAGTCTAAGATCATATAGGACTTCTACTTGAGGAGGATATCCAGACACATTTCTTTGTATCTATCTCGATCCATCAGGACGATGTTGCCCCCCTGTGTCGGAGGGCTGATGATCACTTCTAAACTTTTCAAAGCTGTTATCTGAGAATCATTGAGATTACTTCTGCCTTTTCTAGACCTGTCTGGGTAACCATCTCTTCAAAGATATCTATTCACTGGGTCTCAAAAATAGGCGGGGTTTAGTACTTTTGGGATGTAAATTCGTGAAGGAGACATTTTCCCCCTGTCCCTCATTCCATAGCTTTTGTAAAAGGTTTAGATTGGGGAGATCGCCTTTGCCAATCCCCAATTCCTGACATTTCCTATCTGATATGACCATAAACTTCACCCAGTGTTGCTTATGTGTAAAAAGGACGATGTCTTTTGCCCAGGTGATCTCAATGTACCTAGTTGTAGGCACAAATGACAGACCTTTTGACAGAACCTCTATTTCATGAGTTGTGAGGGAACGTGATTATAAATTGATGACTTTCATCTTGTCATCCTTCATGCTCTAAATTCCATATTCCCCCTCATTCGGGCTGTGAAGATTCTCCTTCAGACCCCTATTGGAAATTGTCGAAGTCATGTGTCCGAAATCAAGTATTGTGTAATTTGTGGGCTTTGTGATAAAAAAACAGACTGTTTTGGTCCAGTTTCTTGTTTGCCTCGTCTAGAGTCCCGACCACCTCTGCTTTTAGATCTATTTGTCCCTCTTCCTCTATTAGTCTTGAATGTACTTCTATTCATTCTATCTGTATCGGAAGTGTCAATGTCCGATGTAGATGCCCCAAAATCCATAGTGGTCTTGTCAACGGTTTCAGGGATTCCCAGCCAGACTTAAACGCTGGTATTTCCCAGGCCTGAAGCTGCATAGCATCTATGATCTGACGAGGGCAGGCACATTCAGCTTAGAATGGCCGTTGACAAGTTTTATATGTTTTATACAGTTTATCTTGTTTGGTACTCATTACTCATATAAACATGAGGAAGTCAGAGAGATTTTAATACAGAGATGATCAGGTCATTTGTTGAAATAATAACTGAAGGTCTGAGTTTCTCTAAGAATATATTTCTTGGTCATCTTAGTAATATACTTTGGATTCATATAGAGCAGGGGTCGGCACCCCCCGACACGCGAGGCTTATTTACCTGGCACGGGCAGGGAAGTCCTCGCCCAGCTGTTTCGACCAGACCAGACACAGCCGAAACAAAACTACTATTATTATACAGTGGGGTCTCTTCAGACCCCAGAGTATAATAAGCGGAGGCTCAGGAGAGGCGATGGAACATAAAAAACACCTATACTCACCTTCCCTGCGCTCCGCGGCGGCTCTGTGCTCTGCAGGCACTTCGGCCTGAAGTAAGAGACTGCTGATAGGGCCTCAGGGGTCATGTCTGGCGTCATTCCTATTTGGTGTTAATACACCTTTCTGAAGCCCTTCTAACTTTGGGCATAGGGCCATGTATTTTTCAATGCATGTGAATATAAACAATGTATTCAAATGTTACGATTTTGCTTTTACACCATTTAGCAGCAGCATCATATTTGCAATGGCTTTAAGGCACTTCCTGTTGATTCCATAATACCTATTTCCTGGAATAGGCAAATATGATAGTTTGGCCTTTGGGTTTAATGTTTATTTATGCCATAAGCAATTATTAATGTATGCTTACCAAGCACTATTGAGTTATCACTTAACTGTCTACAGTATCCTGGAAAACAAACAAGCACAAAACACAGCCTTCTGTCCAGGGTGATTTTTCTTTCTCCAATAGTGGTCATTATTTTGCAGAAAACTAAATGTACATGCTTGTTTTCATTTGCCCTTTTGTAATTTAAAGGGCAGTGACGTTCTCAAATGCCTGACTAATGGATGTTATCTAAGTATTGACTAGCTAGGGAGAAAACTTTTAAATATAGTGGGATTGTTTTTGTAGTTGTCATTGTCTTTTTGGTGCAGGTCAGTGGGTGAGCAGTTAAAGGCTGCAGAAAAAAAAACAGATGTAGAAGAGGGATGCTAATGGCTTGTTCAGCTGTTGTTTATTTGGGTCTCTTCAACTTGCCTTTTACTGTTCATCTGTCTCTGGCAAAAATAGTTTGTGAATAAAAATGACTGAGAATACGACTTTCTTCTTCCAGCATAGTCCCTTCCAATGTTCCCTTTAATAATATGCCATTGTTCTCCTCCAACCACCTGCCATCATTGGCCCAAGGTTCTGTGCTTCAGACAATAGAACCAGGACACAGAAGCAGGACACTTGGCTTCGGTCTGAAGTTAATTTGGGGAAATCGTCTGAAATTGCATCAAATTTCAGACAGGCCAAAAAACAGCTTATTTAAACAAGAATAGCTTTTTCCATCCAGCTTTTTCCTTTGAAAGAAATGTGCTAATGTTGTATCCCTGTGATTTTAATTCAATCAATTGTGGTCCTGTTTTACATCTTCATCTTTTTTCGCTAAATCAGTTAAACCTACAGCAAGAGTATTAAATAGATTATCTCATCCCACTAAATTCATGCAACATTAAATCTATGTTAACAAAGTGGATCACATGCAAAAAATAATAATTTAGTTGTCAGTTTCCTGCCAGTAAATTGCATAATTAAAGGGAGTCTATCAGCCTTCCTTAACCCCTTCAAGCTGCCACCATAGCGCTGTAGGCGCTGTGACATGCTTTCATATCATACCTTCATTATGTTTCACAGTCCCGTGGATGCCAAGAAAGACATTTTCTTCATTATGCAAATTAGGTGCTCAGAGCACAGAGGGAGTTCCCAGAGATCTCAGAGCACAGCTCTCTCAGTTGAAAACACACCCCTGTATGCTTTGTTCCATCCCCTGGCCAGTGGGAATTAATAGTCCCGTGTGATGTCATCGCCTGCTCAGTTAAATCTCGCTTATGCGCAGTATGCACTTGTAGTGTTCAGTGTATATGAGCATACAGCTCATATGTACTTATGCAGTGAGATTTGTGATGCATACTGCACATGTGCGAGGCTTCACAGACCAGATGATGACGTCGCAGCATCAGGACTATATTTTTTCTTCTAAGAACCCTTTCTCTGTTTTTTTGCACTGGTATGGACCCTACATTGACGACATATTGATTGTATGGTCAGGATATGTGACGTCCATGCCAGTGTTTCTACAGTATATCAATGATAATAACATTAATGTGAATTTTACTTATAACATAGATCAGACATAAATTTGTTTTTTGGATGTTCTCTTAAAGGTGGATGATGATGGTAGAGTGGTCAACACATGCCTTTACTGTAAACCCACAGCAGGTAACACCATTCTCTTAGCATCAAGTGAACATCCGAAACATATGTTAAAGTCTATACCAGTTGGGGAATTGATCAGGACCAAGCAAACATGATTACCTAATACAAAGTGATAGAGTGAAAAAGAGAGGCTACCCTAAGTGGTCTCTAGACCATACGAAAAAGATTATCAGTGATCGTTCATAGACATCTTTGCTATATGGTGACAATAGATCTTTGACATCGAAAGACCAGATTTAAAAAAAAAAAAATCACTTTTTCAACTCCCTTTAGCCCACAATACAGGGACATCGTACATGTTATTCAGAGAAACTTACCGATACTTCTACAGGACCCCATTTTGAGTAAACTGGTGGAACAAAGGGTTCAGTTTATAGCTAAACGTAATCGGTCACTGGGTAATATTTTATCTCCAAGCCTATTTAGCTCTAAAGAAGAAGTTTCTTCCACATGGTTGGAAGTAAAGGGTTTTCATAAATGTGGTTTACAATGTTGTGCTGTATGCAAGTTTGTTAAAAAGACATCTGATTTCCATGCAATAGGAGATTCTCTCACACAAAATTCAAACCTTTATGAACTGTAATCGTCACCACATTGTATACATCATTTGTTGTGAATCATGTGACTTACAGTATGTGTGATGTTCCATTAGAACAATCAAAATTCACATATTGGAACATTTAGCTTACTGTGCTAAAACAATTAGTGATAGCATGTCTAATGCCTCCAAACATTTTGTTTTGACACATAAGGGTGATACTTCATCTTTTTTGGTTCTTAGCCATTGAACACGTACCAAGACCACTTAGGGGAGGCAATTGGCGTAAATCACTCCTCAAAAGGGAAGCATATTGAATCCTAAAATTAAAAACGAGGTTTCCTAATAGATTATCAGATTAGACTTTGCATTCATTTGTTAATCATTATTTCTTATATGTTGAGAATGTTGATTGATTGATTGATTGATTGTTTTCATGAGTTAATATACACACGTGGACAAAACTGTTGGTATCCCTCGTTTAATGAAAGAAAAACCCACAATGGTCACAGAAATAACTTGAATCTGACAAAACTGGAATTTACCAAACTACATGTTGACAAGCCACAAAGCTTCTGGTAGAATGTCCTATGGACAGATGAGACAAAAATTTAAATTTTTGGCAAGGCACATCAGCTCTATGTTCACAGACGGAAAAATGAAGCATATCTTGAAAAGAACACTATCCCTACTGTGAAAAATGGAGGAGGCTCTGTTATGTTCTGGGGCTGCTTTGCTGCATCTGGCACAGGGTGTCTTGAATCTGTGCAGGGTACAATGAAATCTCAAGACTATCAAGGGATTCTAAAGAGAAATGTGCTGCCCAATGTCAGAAAGCTTAGTCTCAGGCCCAGGTCATGGGTCTTGCAACAGGATAGTGACCCAAAACACACAGCTAAAAACACCCAAGAATTGCTAAGAGGAAAACATTGGACTATTCTGAAGTGGCCTTCTATGAGCCCTGATCTAAATCCTATTGAGCATCTTTGGAAGGAGCTGATACATGCCCTCTGGAAAAGGCACCCTTCAAATCCTAGACAACTGGAGCAGTTTGCTCATGAGGAATGGGCCAAAATACCTGTTGAGAGTTGCAGAAGTCTCATTGACAGTTACAGGAATCGTTTGATTGCAGTGATTGCCTCAAAAGGTTGTGCAACAAAATATTAAAGGGAGTCTATCATTAGAAAATCACCTTTTGAACTAATGGACTTTAAAAAGGCTATTCTACTCTTACCTTCCATTCTCTTCTTCTCCCCACTGTTTCTGTAAAAATCAGTTTATTGCGATATGCAAAGTACGCTCACGGAGCACACAGGGCGTTCCTCCTATTCTCCGAGCACCCCTCATGTCATAACCTGTTGGCGCCCCTTAGTTAGTTCTGTTCACGCCCCTCTTCATGTTCTTCTGATCTTCTGCCTTGCGTAAGGCATCCGACGCTGCGATATACGCCGACTGCACATGCTCGGCGCCATTTTGTGGTGGTCTGTTACATGAGCGTGTAACCCAGCTCCATGTACATGATATAATAGTATATGATGGAGTTAAAATTAGAAAATGATTGCAGATGCCTGCACACACAGTAGTATGAGAAGAAGCAATGGCTTTTTAACAAGCATTCCAAAACATATCCCTTTTTTGGATGTAGCAACAGGATTTGTGTAGTTTTAAAAGAAGATATATACACACAGTGGGGAAAAAAAGTATTTAGTCAGCCACCAATTATGCAAATTCTCCCACTTAAAAAGATGAGAGAGGCCTGAGGTCAAACGTTTTCTCTAAGTCTTCACAAGGTTGGCACACACTGTTGCTGGTATGCTGGCCCATTCCTCCATGCAGATCTCCTCTAGAGCAGTGATGTTTTGGGGCAACACGGATTTTCAACTCCCTCCAAAGATTTTCTATGGGGTTGAGATCTGGAGACTGGCTAGGCCACTCCAGGACCTTGAAATGCCTCTTACGAAGCCACTCCTTCGTTGCCCTGGCAGTGTGCTTGGGATCATTGTCATGCTGAAAGACCCAGCCACGTTTCATTTTCAATGCCCTTGCTGATGAAAGGTGGTTTGCATTCAAAATCTCATGATACATGGCCCCATTCATTCTTTCATGTACACGGATCAGTCGTCCTGGTCCCTTTGCAGAGAAACAGCCCACAAGCATGATGTTGCCATCCCCATGCTTCACAGTAGGTATGGTGTTATTTGGATGCAACTCAGCATTCACTCTCCTCCAAACACGAGTTGTGTTTCTACCAAACAGTTCTACTATGGTTTCATCTGACCATATGACATTCTCCCAATACTCTTCTGGAACATCCAAATGCTCTCTAGCAAACTTCAGATGGGCCCGGATATGTACTGGCTTAAGCAGGGGGACACGTCTGGCACTGCAGGATCTGAGTCCCTGGCGGCGTAGTGTGTTACTGACGGTAGCCTTTGTTACGTTAGTCCCAGCTTTCTGCAGGTTATTCACTAGGTCCCCCCCGTGTGGTTCTGGGATTTTTGCTCACCGTTCTTGTGATCATTTTGACCTCACGGGGTGAGATCTTGCATGGAGCCCCTGATCGAGGGAGATTATCAGTGGTCTTGTGTGTCTTCCATTTTCTAATTATTGCTCCCACAGTTGATTTCTTCACACCAAGCTGCTTGCTTATTGCAGATTCAGTCTTCTCAGCCTGGTACAGGTCTACAATTTTGTTTCTGGTGTCCTTCCACAGCTCTTTGGTCTTCACCATAGTGGAGTTTGGAGTGTGATTGAGGTTGTGGACAGGTGTCTTTTATACTGATAACAATTTCAAACAGGTGCCATGACTACAGGTAATGAGTGGAGGACAGAGGAGCCTCTTAAAGAAGAAGTTACAGGTCTGTGAGAGCCAGAAATCTTGCTTGTTTGTAGGTGACCAAATACTTATTTTCCACCATAATTTGCAAATAAATTCTTAAAAAATCAGACAATGTGATTTTCTAGATATGCTTTCTCATTTTGTCTCTCATAGTTGAGGTCTACCTATGATGTCAATTACAGGACTCTCTCATCTTTTTAAGTGGGAAAACTTGCACAATTGGTGTCTGACTAAATACTTTTTTTCCCCACTGTATATAAAACGAGACCACACTCCAAAGATGAAAATGAAAAAAGTAAGCCCTTTATTAACCCACCTGTGGCTCATAAATAAAAGCCTGTCTCAAGCAGTGATAGAGTAGAAAAACAATGTATATATAGGCTATATACAATTTGTGAATATAAAACATGATTAACAATCATTATGGTCACAAGTTCAATATAGTACAGTGAAATTTGTTCTCAATGATTTAAATTTTCAGTTAAAGGAGAACACAATGAGGTCGAATAACGCACTTAAGTATGCTAATATGTATAATCCCACTACTCTGAATGAGTTCTGAAGTGGCAGCACGTAGATGACATGTTCTTAATTTGGTGGGGAGAGTTCCATAAGGAGTGCCTCAGCACTCAGTGGGTTCAGCAGCAACAGCAGTAGTACAATATGGAATGTAATAGACAACGCAGGAGTTGTGTAGCTGTGTATGACATGTAGTAATGGCAGCAGGGATAGCATCAGCAGGCAGCAGTACAGGTGAATCCCCCAGTAGGCCCCTGGACCAGATGGACTCCAAGCTCACCCTGGCATGGGACAGTACACTCATGCTTCATGCAGATACTTCATGCAGATACTCATTGAACAGCATTGTGTAGTGTCAGTATAAAATAAGAAACTACCAGGCTTATTTTGATATACTGTTGAGACACGGGATGGCTGAAATGATATCTAGGTGTAGAGTCAGGCCAAATAGTATCCTTCCTATTTGGGTCCCACTTTGTCAATCACAATGCAGGGGCCCCAATCAATAATCATCTTGATGCTACCTGAGGCCTGCTACTGTGTGGGCACATATTCCTGACTTACATAACTAACAGGACACAAGTCCAAGGCCAGAGCCAGGCAGAACGCTACTGACAGTAACAGTCAGAGATCAGGGCTAGGTAGAAAGCTACTATTGAAAAATAAAATTATGTTGGAAATTTCTAGGAATTTGCAAACAAGCATTAGGTAATATTTGTGTGTGTGTAACTGTATAGTGGGCTCCCAGAATGAATTTTACTGGTAGACCTTAGGCATCTCAGTCCGACCCTGTAACACAGGGGTGTCCAAACTTTTTGCAAAGAGAGCCAGATTTCGTGAGGTGAAAATGTGTGGGTTCCGACCATTCAGCCTGACATTCTTTTAAAGATTAACATTAAATGCAAATTAACTATTTTATTAAATTTTTATTACAAATGGAATACTTTCCATTTCTACACACAGAACACAAATAAATCTAAACAAGCTAAACAATCTAAATCTAAACAAGTTTTTACCAAAATCACTCTGCCTTTCATATTTGCAGAATAAAATCAATTCACTTGTGTTTAGAATTTATTCACCTCAGAAGACTAAACAAATAACTTGCCTGCACTAATGTGAAGGATGATACTGAGAGCTTGACTGCAGTAAATAGGCCAGGTCTGGCTAAAAAAGTTAACCCCCATACAATATAATGGACCCATACCCCTTCACTGGTTCCCCCTACAGCAGTATTGGGACATTCCTTACCTGTCTGCTCCCCAGTCCTGCTCTGATTCCCTGCTCCTGGCGCCCTGTTGTGACGTCATGTGCTCCCGAAGCAGGAAGAAGCAGGAGGTACTGGAGAGCATACAGGTAAGTATTGTTAAGTATTGTGGCATACAAGTTGGGGAGTGGTAGAGCAGAAAGCCTGTGGCTTCCTGCTCTACCAGTAGCAGAAACGGGTTGGTGGCGCCACTTCTCGCCGGTTCTGCTGATCCGGATTGGCAAAACTGGGGAGAACCTGGCTGCAGTCATTTATTACTCCCCACTCACGGCCTCCTCTTCAGCCTTCAATGGTGCCTGTGTGCAGCACATCAGGTCGCGATGACGTAATGTGCGAATGGGGGCCCCCTGTGACTAAAGAGGGAAGAGGAAACCGCGAGCAAGAGTGGGGATAGGTAAGCTAATAGGGGCCGTTATCAGACCTCCACTGTCTATTTAAAAAGCAGTGGGGGTCCGGTAGGGCCCCTTAAAGGCACAGGCCCCGCCTGGGGATTCACCAATACCTTGGTAGGCCAATACGAGCCTGCTGTGATCAACAGTGCTGGCGGGCCACACATTATTGATTTTATGACAGAGAATGCGGGCCAGTGGAAATTTGAACACCGGCCGCAATTGTTCCCCAGGCCGAACTTTGGACATCCCTGTCATGACAAATCAAAATGCCTCCAGAACCAGAAGTTTGATTGTAGAATAGATTCCAAACCAGATCTGAGAGTTTCCTTAGGAAAACTCAATACAAAAACCAAACGTATGCAACTTTTTTCTACCGGAAGTTGGTATATACAGTAATGGTGGAGATTTATGAGGCACACAGTTTGCTGAATAGTTTGCCTGTAGGGAAATAGCTGGCTTAGATTTCCAGCATCATTTATGCCAGATTTCTGACATAAATGATAGTAAATCTGGTCACAAACTTTTTAATATCATTATGCTTCCCCAATTTTCTTGCGTCTAACACATCTTTGAGAACTGACTTCACTTCTACCTCTTGATAGATGCACTGTCACAATATAATCAATGTTATTTATGCTACATGTCAAAGGTTGTAATGTTATGACTAATCAAGTTTTTAGTACGGGTGTCAATAAATTACTAAAATTTACTACTAATAATGTACTGTATATGGACTGTATTAAGATCTATATAAAGTAATGCTATCAATATATGACATTTACTTACAGTCATGTATATGGGAAGTTCTGTGATAGGTAGAACTCGTATCTCCATGTATATAGAGTACAGTTAGTGCTTTATATCCACTGATGATTATGTATTGGGGCAGTGAGCTTTATATAAAAGTACAGTTGTCAGTATAACACTTGATGATCATGCATATAGACAGTGCTGGGATTTGAAGTATAATTTTCAATATAGTATATTATGTTTATTGAAGATGCATATATGCCTTTTCAGTATAGCATATTACATCCATAGATGGTCATGTATATGGATAGTGCTGGAATCTATATGTAACATAATTTTTAGTATATAGTATTTAGTATAGTATATTACATACATTGGTGATCATTTATCACGTATATATAAACTGCTGGCATCTGAAGTATAGTTTTAAGTATAGCATATTGCTTGTATTGATGATAATGTGTGTTGGGATCTCTAGGAAGATCGTTTTTAGTATAGTAAATTATATTTTTTTAATGGTCATGTATATAGACAGTTCTGGGATCACTATGAAATATATTTTTCAGCATAGTATACTAAATTCATAGTTGATGGCATATATTATAGTGCTGGGATCTATATGTAGCACTATTAATATATATACTATAGTATATTACATCTATTGATTATGTGAATATGGAGAGTACTGGATTCTACCATATATAAAGCACAGTGGTCAGTATAGTATATTACATCCACTAATGATCATGTGCTGGGATGTATATGAAATAGGACTGTCATTACATCCACTGATGATCATGTGGTCGGTTAGTGTTTGGACGTATTTTATATGGTTTATATGGACTGTGCTGGGATCTACTGTACATAAAGCACAGATATCATTATAGTATATTACATCCACTGTTGATCATGTTTGGCACAGTGCTGAGATGTATATAAGGTAGAACTGTCATTGTATCCACTTATGATCGTGTAGTAGGTGAGTGCTATATAAGGTACAGTTCTAAGTACATTTCAGTACAGAAAATAACATGCATGGACAATGCTGGGATGTATCCACTTAGGATTGTGCAATAGGACAGTGCTGGGATGTTTATAAAATACAGCTGTCTTTACTTCCATAGATGATAGTGTAGTGTATATGGACAGTGCTGTGATCTGCAGTATATAGAGCATAGCTGTCAGTATATTACATCCACAGATGATCACGTATAGGACAGTGCTGTGATGTACATAAAGTATAGCTGTCATTACATCCAAAGATGATTATGTAGTAGGTAGTGCTGGGATGTATATAAAGGACAGCTGTCATTACATCCACAGATGATTGTGTATAGGACAGTTCTGAGATACATATAAAGTACAGCTGTCATTACATCCACAGATGATCACGTATAGGACCATTCTGAAATGTATATAAAGTATAGCTGTCATTACATCCACAGATGATTGTGTATAGGACAGTACTATGATGTATATAAAGGACAGCTGTCATTACATCCACAGATGATTATGTAGTAGGTAGAGCTGGGATGTATATAAAGGACAGCTGTCATTATATTCACAGATGATCATGTATAAGACAGTGCTGAGATGTATATAAAGGACAGCTGTCATTACATCCACAGATGATCATGTACAGGACAGTACTGAGATGTATATAAAGTATAGCTGTCATTACATCCACAGATGATCATGTATAGGACAATGCTGAGATGTATATAAAGGACAGCTGTCATTACATCCACAGTTAATCGTGTATAGGACAGTGCTGAGATGTATATAAAGTAGAGTTGTCATTACATCCACAGATGATTGTGCATAGGACAGTGCCAGGATGTATATAAAGTATAGCTGTCATTACATCCACACATGATTATGTAGTAGGTAGTGCTGGGATGTATATAAAGGACAGCTGTCATTACATCCACAGATGATCACATATAGGACAGTTCTGAGATGCATATAAAGTATAGCTGTCATTACATCCACATTTAATCGAGTATAGGACAGTGCTGTGATGTATATAAAGTATAGCTGTCATTACATCCACAGATGATTATGTAGTAGATAGTGCTGGGATGTATATAAAGGACAGCTGTCATTATATTCACAGATGATCACATATAGGACAGTTCTGAGATATAGATAAAGTATAGCTGTCAGTACATGCACAGATGATCATGTATAGGACAGTGCTGGGATGTATATAATGTATAGCTGTCATTACATCCACAGATGATTATGTAGTAGGTAGTGCTGGGATGTATATAATGTATAGCTGTCATTACATCCACAGATGATTATGTAGTGCTGGGATGTATATAAAGGACAGCTGTCATTATATTCACAGATGATCACATATAGGACAGTTCTGAGATATAGATAAAGTATAGCTGTCAGTACATCCACAGATGATCATGTATAGGACAGTGCTGGGATGTATATAATGTATAGCTGTGATTATATCCACAGATGATCATATATAGCACAGTGCAGGGATGTATATAAAATATAGCTGTCATTATATCCACAGATGATTATGTAGTAGGTAGTGCTGGGATGTATATAAAGGACAGCTGTCATTATATTCACAGATGATCAAATATAGGACAGTTCTGAGATATAGATAAAGTATAGCTGTCAGTACATCCACAGATGATCATTTATAGGACAGTGCTGAGATGTATATAAAGTATAGGTGCCATTACATCCACAGATGATCATATATAGCCCAGTATAGGGATGTATATAAAATATAGCTGTCAGTACATCCACAGATGATAATGACAGCTGTCTTTTATATACATCCTGGCACTGTCCTATACATGATCATCTGTGGATGTAGTGACTGACAGCTATACTTTATATACATCCCCACACTGCGCTATATATGATCATCTGTACTCTATATACATGGAGATACCAGTTCTACCTATCACAGCACTGCCAATATACATGACTGTAAGTAAATGTCATATACTGATAGCATTACTTTATATAAAGTATAGCTGTCAGTACATCGACAGATGATCATGTATAGGACAATTCTGGGTTGTATATAAAGTATAGTGGGCAGTGCTGGGTGTCGTTACAGCCATAGACGATGGCAGCGCTGGTGTCACCTGGTGCTCTGGAGAGGCACGGTAATATTATGTTTGGCAGTGAATGCCGGCATTGATGATACAGGTCCAGCTCTTCCCGCGCCTTCCTTCTACCTGACATGCAGTCATTCATCCATCGGCGCCTCCGCCTCCCGCAGCCTTCTCCTCCTCCTCCTCCCAGTATCTTGCTTTCCAGCAAGTAACCAGATCCGCTGGTGGCGAACAGCAGGCTCCAAGGAGTAACTGGATCCACAGCTCCGGTCTCTGCCAAGGCACTCTTCCTTACTCTTTGAGCTCCAGTAGGAGGCGCTGTGCTCTTCCCCAGGGATTCACATTCCCGAGCGGGGTTAGTTTGGTAGAGCACGGTGACGTCAGGGCTGCCTCCTCCTCTTTCCCCAGCCGAGCCCCTGAAAGTAACTCAGGACAAGGGAGTGCTAGGAGCCGCTGAATATGGAGAGCTGTGACTGCGGAGCGGCTGTAGGAGAGCGGACCCCCGAGCCCCTCATGTGATCTGCTGCCAGGAGTTGTGCGCGGGAACTCTCCCGAAGCCCTGAGGATTAGTAGCGTGGAGCTTCACCTGAAACTTGTGCCGAGGATGGCCGGCGGCGTGTACATGGGACTGTTGCTGCTGCTATTCGGCGTTCCTGTGCTGGCATCGATCCGCGGACAATTGTCGGCAGGTGAGTGCATAAAAAATACCCGGGAACACCCGGGCCGAGTCTGAGGAAACTTCCCGAAGTCTTCTCCGCGCTCCAGACTCTCTTCCCCCTGACCGGGGCCCGGAGCCCGGAGCTATGGTCGCTCCGTAAACTTTACTGTTCCAGTCATAAGGAGGACGGGCTCTAGTTGTCCTAGTAGCCGCACATATCGGGCACAGCATAGCTTTAGTAGCCGCATATATTGGGCACACCATGGCTTTTGTCCTTGTAGTAAGCGGCCAACTCTCATGAAGGCTGTTTTGTGTACATTACAATGCGTGTGCTTTGCATACATATATCATCTGAATGCTGCGGTGTATACGGTATGTATTTGTACACTACTTAAATGCTGCAGTTTATATGGTTTGTTTATGTACCAACCGACGGTTGCAGTGTACTCTGTATGCATATACGCCAACCGACGGCTGCGGTGTGTACAGTATGTTTGTTTATGTATCAACCGACGGTTGTAGTATACGCCGTGTGCGTTTACGCCAACCGACGGCTGCGGTGTGTACGCCGTGTGCGTGTACGCCAACCGACGGCTGCGGTGTGTACGCCGTGTGCGTGTACGCCAACCGACGGCTGCGGTGTGTACGCCGTGTGCGTGTACGCCAACCGACGGCTGCGGTGTGTACGCCGTGTGCGTGTACGCCAACCGACGGCTGCGGTGTGTACGCCGTGTGCGTGTACGCCAACCGACGGCTGCGGTGTGTACGCCGTGTGCGTGTACGCCAACCGACGGCTGCGGTGTGTACGCCGTGTGCGTGTACGCCAACCGACGGCTGCGGTGTGTACGCCGTGTGCGTGTACGCCAACCGGCGGCTGCGGTGGTGTACGCCACCGCGTGTGCGTGTACGCCGTGTGCGTGACGCCAACCGACGGCTGCGGTGTGTACGCCGTGTGCGTGTACGCCAACCGACGGCTGCGGTGTGTCGCCGTGTGCGTGTACGCCAACCGCGGCTGCGGTGTGTACGCCAACCGACGGCTGCGGTGTGTACGCCGTGTGCGTGTACGCCAACCGACGGCTGCGGTGTGTACGCCGTGTGCGTGTACGCCAACCGACGGCTGCGGTGTGTACGCCGTGTGCGTGTACGCCAACCGACGGCTGCGGTGTGTACGCCCGTGTGCGTGTACGCCAACCGACGGCTGCGGTGTGTACGCCGTGTGCGTGTACGCCAACCGACGGCTGCGGTGTGTACGCCGTGTGCGTGTACGCCAACCGACGGCTGCGGTGTGTACGCCGTGTGCGTGTACGCCAACCGACGGCTGCGGTGTACACTTTGTAGTAAGTAGCTATAGTTTGTATACAGTATTAAGTGACATGTATATTAGGAACGTTCCTCACTCGGGTCACCACATACCTGGCATCTCCTGCTCTTTGTTACAGCATGATTATATAAAGCCTGCTGTGTACACAACACTAGTGGTAGACATGTCTGTGTGGAGCCCATACCATCCCCTTCTCTGGGTCTCACATTCCTGACAAGCCCTGTCCTTTGTCTCTTAAGTGTATACTTGGTGGGAAATAGGTTTGTATATGCCACATGAAGGCTGCACTGTATACTTTGTAGTAAATAGCTATGCTTCCCCTCGCTGAAGGATACCCTGTATATTTGGTAGTAACTTTGTGTTATATACCGATAGCGTGGACATCTAATTCTAGCTCTTCTCTTGACCCTTAGTCCCATTATATCTGGCAATCCCTAGTCCGTCTGTCATGAAGCTAAGGAGCCAGGCTCATGAAGGGTACATTGTATATAGTTTGTGGGAAGTAGCTGTTATATTCCTCACATGAAGGCTACAATGTATACTTTGTAGTAAAGGGCAGTGTGAATAGTTTACTAGAAAGCTACAGTGCATAGTTTGTGGGAATTTGCTATCTATACCGCACATGAAGCCTAAAGTGTATACTTTGTAGTAATGTTGTCTTGTGTACACATCTGATACCAGCTCTCTTCATGCCCGTTGGTGCCCCCACAAAGGTCACCCCTAGTCCTTGGTCACAGAGCTGAGGTGTCAGGCTCACATGAAGAATGCAGTGTGTGCTTTGTAGGAAGTAGCTGTGTATGCCTGGCTGTTGGGAGACCAGATTACTGTGTCTACAAGTTGTTTATATCTCCCCCTCCTCCTTCAGACTGTAGTTTTGGAGGAAGTAGGGAAGAATCTCCTCACCCTCCCCCACCTGTGGAGGGATCACTTTACTTCCTGAGAAGTGTCACTGGCTGCTGCTAACTTTTCATGTTGCGCTAGTGTTGGCCAGATCTACTGTAGGGCTCTGTTTCTCTATAGACTGGAGCAGTTAAGACTTGGTAAACTCTTTAATGTATCCCATTGATGAGTCCACGCTGTGACTTCTTGTCATTTAGTAGTGCTTAGAATATCTAACCCTGGCATTAAGGCAATAGTGATGGCTGGGAGTTCACAGGCAGCCAAGTAGGTGAGTTGGCAATTTTATAATAATTGCCTCTCTCTGAAAATTCCCCTGTAGTGATCAAAAAGTCGACCAAAAACTTATAGCTCAGCTGAAACGTTCGATTAGCAGCGAGCTCACATCTTCCTTCAAGCACTGTAAAAAAAAAAAAAAAAAAAAAAAAAGCCTGGGTCTAGAGAGAAGCGATGCTGGCGGTTTGTGAGCTCACACTGCCTCCATGCAGAGATTGTTTTAAGCTGCTACAACAAAGGATTATGCCTTTCCTGTGAATAGTACGCAGGTATGGCCGTGAAAATAAAACAGCCTGCTTAAGGCATTAAGGTTAAGTTCCTTAAGATAGGAAAAATTAATTGGCTTTCGTACTGTGCGGAATTGTCCATCACTTATCTAGGATTTTCTGGGGATTGGAGTTTTTCTTTCCCTAGTCTGGGACAGTGTCATTATGCTAATGTGTTAATGGAGACACTTGGAATATTGGCTGGAAGTGGGAATTCTCATGACAGAATGAGACTTATGAGTACGGGAAAGAGATGAGACTGGTAATGGGTAAGATAAACCTTCAGGATAAATTAAGTCCTAGTCTGGTTTCAAGGGAGTCTGTCACCCGAACCCAATATATTAACTCAGCCCTGCAGGTAGGCTAGGGTCACCTGAATCAAATGGTGTTTTATCCTTGTGAATTGGTGCTTCTGAGATATTGTTGTTTTACTTCATATGCAAATTAGCCTATTGGAGCAATGAGGGCATTGCCATTGCTCCAAAGAGGTATGTACTAACGTCCACATAGCTCCGGATATCTCAGCAAAGGAGGTACCGATTAACAAGGGGAAAACACAGGTTAGGCTCACCTGAATCAAACTATCTACAGGACTGGGTTGATATGTTGAGTTTTGGTGACAGAGTAGACTTTGAGCTAGAGAAACAAAATAACCAGTGCTCACTCTTTTTTTTTTTTTTTTTTTTTTTTTTTATTATTCTCCACCCATCACTGCCCCAATGGTCTGTGCATGCCCCTAAATGCTAATGTCACACCATTCATGTGATGCAGCCAAATTCTGAACTTGGCAGCGACGCTTGCATGTTATTGGCTGCATGGTTCATGTGCAGGACTGGCAGAGACCACTTGTGGTGGGAGATTTAACCAGGTGAGAATTTGGTGCGTTTTTCTACATTATACCATTGAATGTATAGACTAAAGGTTTGCTTCATAAAGGGATTATAGTTTTATATATTTTTCAAAAATATGGTGCTGCATTTGACTATGGATGTGTCTGATATTATATTGAATGTCGCTGAGATTAAATACCAGATATAGCCCATAGATGAGTGGGGCTGCACTGCTTATATAATTCCCATAAGTTGTGATCATTGGACAGGTATTCTGGTTTAATGTTTAAATATACTGTAGCAATCCTTTCAGTCCTTAAATGGCCGGTAATAATAGCTAAGGCTAAATTCACTTCTGCGTTGGAGTCTCTGCCGCAGAAACAGCCCGAAATTGTCAGAGAAAAGTCCTGCACGGAGGGCTTTTCTCTCTGCCAGTTTCAGCAGGTAACCGCTGTTTTAGCAGTCCAGCTCTCCGTCAGGGGACCTGAACGATGGAAAGTCATTTGCAGATGTGAACTTAACCTTACTTTCAGATTTGTCAGTGCCCCTAAGGCTAGTTTCACACCTGTGCCTGCTCTCCGCCTGGGGATTCTGTTCCCCATTCCGCTTTAAAGATGCGGAGAGAAAAGTTCTGCAAGCAGCGCATTTCTCTCCGCATTTTTCGTCCTTTTCAGGTTTCTGCAGGTAACCGCTTTTTATGTGGATTAGGTTTCTGTTCAGGGTGTCCCTAAGCGGACCCCCCGAACTGAAACCTGAACGCAGGTGTGAACCTAGTATAATCTGGTTTTGTATTAATGGTCTGCAGTGTTTTCATGAAGTCATTTAAGGCCTAAATCAATGGTGTTTTTCCTGGTGTCTTGGGCATATTTATATTTGTGTCTTTTGTGTTTACTGTTATGATCCTCTCCTTAACTAGCTGTGTATGCGATAGATATTCTGAATATGTTGGGTCCTTTCTGCTTATCTTGCAAACTGTGTGATTGCTATGGATGTTGAGGCAGGGCTGTGAAGTGTAGTATTGATGTCTGCACAGAAGTTGTGTGGCTTTATTGAGCTTGGACAAGTGTTTGCCAGTTAATTGAAAGTTTGAGCAAGAGCGGCATTACTTCTTGCCAAGAGCAGATCTTGTAGCAGGGATTGTGTCATCTGAATTGCAAAGCCTGTGGATTTTTTTTTTTTTTTTTATATTGAACTATTCCTTTTAAACACTGTATTAACTCTCTCATCAACAGATCAGTCTGTTGTCCTATAGAAAAATCATACACAGAAAATAAAAGCAAATTCAGCACTGCTACATCAGTCCTCATGTTAAGTTCTGTATTTTTAGTCTTTTATTTAGCCCACATCATTTCAATGACTACTCTTGAAATATTTTAGTACTTTTTCAACTGTAGCCATTATTGCCTCTGCCTGTTGGTTTGCCTCATCTGTGTGCTATTCTATAGCAGATTCTGATTCAAAAAGCCACAGGCTTCTAAAGCAATTATTTGTACGTGTTGCCTTTGTGATAATGGGAAAGGTTATATTTGACTTTTGCCCAAGCTGAAGAAGCTACCTGGTATTCTGTTAATTGTTTTTGGATATGTAATTTGACATCTTATTTTCATGTTATGGATGCATACATTCCTAATATACACCACGTTCCAAATTATTATGGAAATCGGATTTAAGTGTTATAAAGATTAAATTTTTTTTGTTTTTCAATTAAACTCATGGCTGGTTTTGTGTCTCAGGGATCTTTGGATCACTGAAATCCATCTCAAACACCTGTGATAACTAGTTTGCCTGGTGAGCCAAATGAAAGGAAACCTATTTAAGGCCAGGGCCCCATGTGGTGTAAACGCCGTGGTTTTGCTGCGGCAGAAACGCTGCGGACTTTAGTCACTGCAAAGCAGATGTAGTTTACATCGGTTTTTCCCACAACGCTTTTTTGCTGCGGCCCACTACGTGGGGCCTTGGCTTAAGGCCGGGACCCCACATTGAAAAAAAGCTACGTTTTACATTACCCGCAAAGTAGATGGGATTCTAGGTAATAAAACATTAGATGATATTTCACAAAAACTGTGTGATCATCGTATTGTAAAGAGATTTGTGGCTGATTCAGAGTACAGACGGGTTTGTGCAGAGAGAGGCATAATGAGGAAGGTCTCTGCCAGAGAAATTAATGAGATTAAGATACTGCTAAAATACCATTACAAAGCAGTAAACAGGTATTTGAAGCTGCTGGTGCCTCTGGTGTCCCACGAATCTAAAGGTGTAGGATCCTCCAGAGGCTTGCAGTTGTGCATAAACCTACTATTTGGCTACCCCTAAACAGTGCTCACAAGTAGAAATGGTTGCAATGGGCCCAGACACAGATGAAGACTAATTATGTAACAATCTTGTTTACTGATGAGTGCAGAGTGCTGTCAACCCTGGATGCTCCAGATGGATGGAGTAGTGGATGACCCAACAAGGTAGCAATGTCAGCAAGGAGTTGACTGAGTCATGTTTTGGGCCGGAATAATGGGGAGAGGTCTGGTAGGCCCCTTTAGGGTTCCTGAAAGTGTGAAAATGACCTCTGCAAAGTATATAGAATTTCTGACTGACCACATTCTTCCATGGTACAAAAGAACCATACCTTTCATAGCAAAATTATCTTCATGCATGACAATGCAGCAAAGTATACTTCTGAGTCATTGGCTGCTTTGGGCATTAAAGGAGAGAAACTCATGGTGTGGCCCCTCCCCCGTCCTCCCCTGACCTCAACCCTATTGAGAACCATTGGAGTATCCTCAAGCAAAAGATCTTTGAGGGTGGGAGGCAGTTCACATCAAAAGAGCAGCTTTGCGAGGCTATTCTTGACATCCCTTCAAGAAATTCAAGCAGAAACTATCCAAAAATTCACAAGTTCAATGGATGCAAAAATTATGAAGGTGATATCAAAGAAGGGGTCCTATGTTTACATGTGCCTATTAAGATGTAAATGTGACCTGTTAATGCAGCAAATTCAAGAAATGACCATTTTAAGTTCTTTACAACCTATAAAATGTTGTGCATAATAATTCGGAACAGTGGATTTAGATTTAATTTGTGGGAAATAAACAGTTGTATATTTGAACATTATACTAACTGTTATTTCCATCGACAGTTTAAGAGAATCAGAAAAATATAATATAAAGCAGTTTACATTAAAAAAAACACACCATGAAGTTTTTCCATCATGCTAACCACTTTTGTAAAAATGAGGGAGTGGGATGGGGATCACTCTCCCCAGAAATCAGTTATGCCCGAAATCTACTCCAGTAGATGTGACATAATACCGTGTGCTGGGGCCACTGTGACATAATACCGTGTGCTGGGGCCACTATGTGACATAATACCGTGTGCTGGGGCCACTATGTGACATAATACCGTGTGCTGGGTCCACTATGTGACATAATACCGTGTGCTGGGGCTGTTATGGGATATAATACCTTGTGCAGGGGCCGCTATGGGACATATACTGTGTGCAGGGGCCGCTATGGGACATTATTCTTTATAACAGTGTACTTTTTTGTATTAAGGATGTGTTTTTGCACAGAAAACACAGGCATTTTTTTTTTTGTGCAAAAAATGCACCATGTGAACGCAGTTTTACATTGAAGTAAAGTTCCAGTGGACTAAGACTATATCTGCATCCAGATACATAGTGTGTTTTCACCATAAGGATGCTGCCATACGGTGCTCCTGGACACATTTACCACTAATTGCGGGATGCACATGGACTTTCATTGCTTCTAATCAGAAAGTACAGGAGCGTCCCAGGAAATAGTAGTGAACACATGTGTCCTAAAGCATCTGGTGGCAGCACTTTTGTGTTATGGTTTGTGGTATATGACTTTAGTTTAGGGGCGTCAGACCTACAATTATTGACCGGCACTCATCTTTGATTTTTTTAATTAAAATCGGCACGCCGAACAAAAAAAAGGTTGCCTACCCCTGGCATAACCTCTAAGAGACTGGAGCCCCTTAAGAATTATCATGCATCCAATGCTGATGGGGACAGTTTTATGTTATAAATTTTTGGCCATGGTGTCTCTGCCCTTGCCTACTTTGGTCTCCGAGCTGCACTACCTACTTTCTTAAAACTTGACAAGCGGGGCGCAGAACCCACAGTGCAACACAAAATGGGTCAATGACTCAAAGATGTGCCACATTTACACCCATCTAATCACTAAAATTGGGGTAGATGGGTAGGTTAATTCCCCCTTGTTCTTTATTGTTCTGTATATTTATTTCATTAGTTAGTTTAGTCATTATTGTTGAAGGTGGGATCATTCTTACAAACAATCCCTTCATCATTTAGATGGCTGTCTCATGGCTATCCAAAGCCCATTGTGTATGGCCATCTTTAGTCGTCTGCTACTGCAGCCAATCACTGGCCTCAGCGATGAGATGTGCTTGTACAGCACATGACTGCTGAAGGCAGTTATTGACTTCAATGGTCATGTCCGTGATGTCCTTACTGCAGGACTGGAAGAGAACACCGGATCTGGCTGCCAGAGTGATGAGGGACTGATACATTTATAGTTAGATGACAAATTTTCACCATATGAGCCATAAACCAGCGGTAAAGCAATACTGAGATATTGCCATGCAAGGGGCACTTTATATGATAATTGTGTACACATTCCTGGTTTCTATTGGTTTTCCATAGGCTGCAGGATATGATCTAGCACGAGCTACAGTGTAGTCCTAGTTTAAATAAAAACTTCGATTCTCCTTAAATTTTCCTTTTAATTTCACCATTTGCATAAAAATACATGTGGCATATTTTTGCCATTTATGACTAATAACAGACTAACTCTAGTGAGTATGCTCCAGCTGTTATCGCCTTGCCTACATTTAAAGGACCACTAAACCCAGAATCAAAAGGGAATAGATAATTCTCTATATGATGCTTCACACATGATCTCCTGATTTTTCTTGCTCTTCTTTTCTGAAAAATAAATGAGAAAAGCTGTGTATTCTTCTCTATGGCAGCAGTCACCTTCCCCTTCTAATGCTATTGTATGTGAACCAGGAGGTTTGAGGACAGGGTTTAGGCTGCACAGTTTTTTGTCTATACAGTGAGTGTGGTCATTTTGTTGGAAAGAATCTCCCATGTAACTGCCAATATGACACAGATATGAAAAGTAGTATCACTAGTGCCAGTATTAATGGTGCCAGCAGTAGCTGGTCCCTGTACATCTCCACAGGGAAAGTCTACCAAACTGTTGAATGGCAAATATGTATAGTTATGCTTTGATAATTCAGCTCTTTCCTATGTTCCTGCAATATAATGCATATTTGCCTTTTGGGAGCTTTGGAAAACCGAGTAACAACCAAGGGATAGGTATTCTGAATACCAAACTTCATTATTTCCCTATATGTACTAAAATGTATTGCATAGCATACCAGACTTGCTTTTCAGGGTCCCAGGAAAGTTGGGTAGCATACCAGAGTGCTGAATTAGGGACTACTGAATAATAAATAAAATAATACAGTTTAAAATCTCCTTGATCCAGAGCTTTCCAGATTTGCCTTTAAAACTTCAGGGCAAGCTGGGTAACATAGCATATGGAGCTTAATAAGGAATACTAAATACAATCTTTACCTAAATAAATCTACCTCTTTGTGCTATACTCATCCCATAGATTTCCAGAATTTTTCTTTCAAAGTTCTGAGAAAGCTGGGTAACTTACCAGATATTACAGTAATAAGGACTGCTGAATACTTAAAGAGGACCTTTCATGTCCTCAGGCACATGCGGTTTTATATACCGCTAGAAAGCCGACAGTGCCCTGAATTCCCCGTTATGTGCCCCGGGGCTGGAGATATCGGTGCCCTTAGTTTTCTGCCCCATCGTCATCGTCCATAGCCCTGTACTGTCAGAGGGGGCGTTCACTTACTATGAGGAAGGCCCCCCCAGTACAAGTCTATGGACGAGTACAGTTCCTCACAGCCCAGCTAGACTCAGGAACGCCGTTCTGACAATGGGCAGAAAACGAACAGCACAGATATCTCCAGCCCCAGGGCACATAATGGGAAAGCCGACACTGCGCTGAATTCAGCACACTGTCGGCTGTCGGTTTCTAGCGGTATATAAAACCACATGTGTCCTCTTTAATATACTTAAATAAATCCCCCTTCTTGCTCACAATTCATGTCAAAACTTGCTAGATTTTCACTTTCAATAAATGGGGTCTGTCGGGTGTCTGTAGTTTTTTAACAAACCAGCAGAGGGAAAAGTCCTCTGCAGGACTTTTTCTGCTGCCAATTTTCAGGCAGGCACTACCAAGGAGACTCTGGAGTAGATGTCAATGTGGCCTTAGCAGTTAGTCCTGCAGACCTAACTAGAGGTGAACTATATCATGTGTATTTTTGTTTTTCTCCATTGTTTTCAGGGTTTTGTATCGCAGAGCAAGCCAGAGATGGATCTGTGCATTGTTGGGAATTTTATTTATTTATTTTTTTTCATTTGAAAATTGTTTACCATATGGCTGTCAGCATTGTATGGCCAGCTGAAATTGATGTTATCTGTAAATTAATATCTAACAACATGGCCTAGTATTGGGGTGTTTAGGTGTACAGTAGATGCTGAGATGTCTCATACATTTAAACCAATCGTCCAGAAGCTGTACTTAAAAGGTTTTTATGTCTCATTAGAGACTTTTCTGAGATTGTGTTTCAGTGAGGGTAAGAGATCACAGACTTCACCAGTGTGATTTTTCTCATGTATTTAGAACTGATCGGAACATAATTTACCCTCTAGGGATAATCAGAAGGGTACTTATCAGGAATTATCCATCCTAGAAATGTTTTATCCTAACAATTGGCCTGTGTAGATATACCGACTATCGCCTAAGGCAGGGTTCACACTACCGTTGGAGTCTGTTATGAAGGTGTCTGTTAAAAAACAAACAAACAAAAAAAAAAAAAAACGGACACCTATCATAACTGACACTAACTGATGTTAATGTGTCCGTTTTTTTTAACTGATCCAATTAATGGTTCAGTTAAAAAAAACGGACACATTAGCATCAGTTAGTGTCCGTTAGCACCAGTTAGTGTTCGTTTTTTTAACACTGTCCGGACACAATATAAAAACCCTTTGAAATGAATGGAAATTTTAACGGATTTCTGACGGTTCAGCTAATGTCCGATGCTAAAATTTGTAATTTCAGATAGACTAAATCTTCTATATATTTAGAGCCTTTATTCTGAGCTTATTCAGTGGAGTTGTATAATTGCATTTTGCTGTTTTAAGAAAAAAAAGAATAAAAAAATAAATAAATATATATACAGTACAGACCAAAAGTTTGGACACACCTTCTCATTCCAAGAGTTTTCTGTATTTTCTTGACTATAAAAATTGTAGATTCACACTGAAGGCATCAAAACTATGAATTAACACATGTGGAATTATATACTTAACAAAAAAGTGTGAAACAACTGAAAATATGTCTTATATTCTAGGTTCTTCAAAGTAGCCACCTTTTGCTTTGGTTACTGCTTTGCACACTCTTGGCGTTCTCTTGATGAGCTTCAAGAGGTAGTCACCTGAAATGGTCTTCCAACAGTCTTGAAGGAGTTCCCAGAGATACTTAGCACTTGTTGGCCCTTTTGCCTTCACTCTGCGGTCCAGCTCACCCCAAACCATCTCGATTGGGTTCAGGTCTGGTGGCTGTGGAGGCCAGGTCATCTGGCGTAGCACCCCATCACTCTCCTTCTTGGTCAAATAGCACTTACCCAGTCTGGAGGTGTGTTTGGGGTCATTGTCCTGTTGAAAAATAAATGATAGTCCAACTAAACACAAACCGGATGGAATAGCATGCTGCTGCAAGATGCTGTGGTAACCATGCTGGTTCAGTATTCCTTCAATTTTGAATAAATCCCCAATAGTGTCACCAACAAAGCACCCCTACACCATTACACCACCTCCTCCATGCTTCACGGTGGGAACCAGGCATGTAGAGTCCATTCGTTCACCTTTTCTACGTCGCACAAAGACACGGTGGTTGGAACCAAAGATCTCAAATTTGGACTCATTAGACCAAAGCACAGATTTCCACAGGTCTAATGTCCATTCCTTGTGTTCTTTAGCCCAAACAAGTCTCTTCTGCTTGTTGCCTGTCCTTAGCAGTGGTTTCCTAGCAGCTATTTTACCATGAAGGCCTGCTGCACACAGTCTCCTCTTAACAGTTGTTGTAGAGATGTGTCTGCTGCTAGAACTCTGTGTAGAATTGACCTGGTCTCTAATCTGAGCTGCTGCTAACCTGCGATTTCTGAGGCTGGTGACTCGGATGAACTTATCCTCCGCAGCAGAGGTGACTCTTGGTCTTCCTTTCCTGGGGCGGTCCTCATGTGAGCCAGTTTCTTTGTAGCGCCAGTTTTAGTGAATTCACCCTTGTTATACATGTGACATTTGCAGGTTGATCAGTTTAGTGTCTTGGTTTTAACTTTTGAATGTGATCTAGATATTGGAAAGTTAGTCTGTAGCATTTGTGAGATCTGCTTTTTTTTTTCTTAATATATTTGGTCCAGTGTTCATTAATGTGAACTGAAACCTCGAAGGTCTATGTTTCAGAGACACTTTGCTGTGACAGCTGGCGTGCACAAAATTGCATACAACTCAAAGGGGCTTATTTATCATGGTTTGTGGGGTGCAAGCCTTGAAAAAGTCACAATCTTAATTTTTCAAGTCAGAATTTATAGGCATGAACTACAACTTAAGTTTGATATCATGTACGCCACCTTCCTCAAAAGAGGCATGGTGGGGACGTTGACAAATGTATTATAATTTTTACCAGTTTTCTGGTGTAAATGATGCCAGGAATTGACAGGTATCAACCTTGTCAACATACCATCATGTAACCTGGGTATTGAGATTGGGCTATAGTTGGTACAAATTCCACCTGGGATATATCACCTAGTGGCTCAAGTTCACTGCAGTTGGTGCCACAGTGATCATCTGAAAAAGGGTATCTACCATATGTTCAAATACAAATATGGACATTTGGGTCTTGTATCATATATGCTTGTTCGTAAACAATTGCTTTTAATGGAACTCTAAAAATTAGAAAATGCCCTAATTCCACTAATTCTCCTGTTGGAGAAAAATTAAGGGATGTGGCAGAAATTTAATTCCTATGCTTTCTTTGAGTTTTCTGCAAAACTTTCAGAAACCTGCAGAAATTTTTATAAGTTTTTGCTATGTTTCACTATTAGCATTCATCTTAGCCTTTGCTGCTCCCCAGAAGGTTACTCTTAAGCCAGGGCAGCATTCCAGGGCGGTGTTCCAGTAAGCCTGATGAAGGGCTCATGTGGTCTGAAGCATTGCTATGCCACAAATCAATGTCCTTGTGCAGCTTGTAAATAAATCCTCTTTATAAGCCTTATCTGAAGGCTCATTTAAATTCAGTGGGGGAAATTTATCATTTTTAAAGTCAGTTTTGCTGTATTTTGCTTTGGCGTAATTTGAACCAAATGTATCAAATGTTGCAAAGTTTGTTAAATTAGATGCATCTGTCCTGAAATTTTGCTCTACTTTTAGGGTGTGAAAATCATTTTCTGCCGCCGGAATTTTCGACGTGGTCTGCCGCGACGGGATGCCGATGCTGTGCATCAGCATTCCGTCGTGGCATCCCGCTCCTGATTAGGCCCGGATGAATTGGCCTAATTAGGAGCGCTTCTCGAGCTGCAGACACCGCGGCAAGATAGGTCATGTCGCTCTTTTTTCCACTAGCGGAAAAAAGCCGCTAGAGGAAAAAAAAAAACTCTACTGACTCCCATTGAAATGAATGGGAGGCATTTTTTCAGACGGATTTTGAGGTGGATTCCGCGTTAAAATCCGCTGCCAAAAAACTCCGTGTGAACACAGCCTTACTTCGCCCACTCACTGGAGTGAGTTTGTGACAATTTTTGTGACTTTTTTAAAGGGAGTCTATCAGCAGGAAAATCATAATGACAGCACCTTGTTGTGCTGTTTACATACTTTCCAAATAGGTTTCCAAAAATTGCAGCTCCATTATTAGGAAAATTGCTGTTTTATTTATAAGCAAATTAGGTGAAAAGGGCTTTTGGGATTTTTCTCAATGCATTATAAAAGTGATCAGAAGACCCCTAGCAGGACAAAACAAAATACACACATATTGGGCATGGTCACATCTGTCAGGACTCGAGCAATAAAACTGTAATGTTTTACCAACATGCTGAACGACAGGAAAGGAAATTCTGTTGGCTACCAAAAACTGTTATAAAAAGCAATCAAAAAGCGCTGTATTCCCCCCAATATGTGATCAATAAAAATGTCATGGCTTCCCACAAAAAATAATCCCTCACACAATTCTGTTAACAAACATAATTTTTTTGTTTCCCCATCACCTCTTTCCAAGACCCATATCTTATTACAAAAATGTTTTTTACTTCGCGGAAGTTGTAAAACCTTAAAAAAAAAAAAAAAAAAAAAAAATACCAAATTTGCATCGACCCATTGAATAAATTCAGATTATTTAAGCCGCCTGGTGAATGGCGCAAAATTTGTGGTTTAAAAAAAAGCAATGGCAAAATTGCACTTTTATTAACTTTCTGGAATGGAAGAGGAAAAAAAATTAATCAATGAGGTGTATCTACCCCAAAATAGTGCCATTTAAACACTCCCACTTGTGCTGTAAAAAACATGCCCTCATGGTCAATGACGGGGAGAAAAAAAAACAAACCTGTTGGTCTTGGTAAGTGATGATGGAAAAATGGTTTGGTCATCAAGATAAAAACTACAAAAGAGCCCTCTCATAACTCTGTCAACCAAATTTAACGTTATAGACGTCAGAATACAGTGACCCCAAGCAAATTATGTTTGCAAAATTGTCACTTGTAATGCAAAGTGAACGCAGTAAAAACAAATGCAAAAACTGAACTGTAGGGTTTTTTTCACACCACCCCTCCAACAGACCAGTAAAGAAGTTATGACTTTAGAAGGCAGAGAAGGAAAATATGGAAAAAAAAAGTCACCGAGCATTGACGTCCAAAATGCCTTGCATCCTTAAAGGGTTAAGCACTGTATAGTAAATGGTAAAAGTAGCTTTTTCAATTGGTAAACCTTTCCCAGACTTTACACTTTACCAGAATTCTTTTCTATTTTTCTGCGGTGTGTCATGTTGTATTTCATTAATGCTGCCTAATTGTCGTCATTCCATCTGTTATCTCGGCGGCTCCATAGCATGCTGGTATCAGGGGTTTCCTTAAAATGTGCTTGTTAATCCTGCCACATTCTGATTTATTGCTTTATCCATTACAATTTTACATTATTGGTAATTAGATAGTATGAAATTCCACAGCATATTTTATTCAATTTACAGAGTTTCAACTTCAGTTTGTTTAAAAAAATATGACCTGCATCTAAGATGCATTTTAAGAATTGTCTAGTTTTTCATCCAAAGTCGATGAACTTTAGCCTCAACTGTGAAGGAATATTCGCATACAACTACAATGGTGCAGCAAAAGACTTTCCGCATCATTAAACTACTATTGTGACCTCTGTATAGCATAAAATAGTTTTCATAGAACTTAAAAGCATGGCAGAGTAGTGTAATAATCAGTCATCCAGTACAACACCGCGTGGATGTAAGCCCTTACCATAAGTTGTGGCTATTGAAACTTCACTCCATTCACTTTAGTGTAGCTGAGTTTTTACCAGTGAATCTATTTTTATGATCTTAGTATAATCAGCATTACTAGCAAGGACGTATTACATATGTCCTTGGCTACTGAAGTGCCTCCCTGTCAGGATGTCAGATTCTCATTTTTAAAACAAATCTATGATTTTCTTTATGGATCCTGAGAAATTTGGCTTTGAAGTGTAACCTGAAACCTGTGCTAGATCTCACATTAGTTAGGTATAGAGATTATAATTATTGATTGTATAGGGAGATGGAAAATTATATTATATAAGCCTCGATTTAATTTGCATGCACAAAATTGTTTGGGACATTTGTACGATTTTTGATGTTTCTGTAGCACCTGCACCTGTAAATATAGATATGTGTGGTATGTATGAATTCCTCTCATCTTACAGTTTTTTGGAAAGTACATTTTGTTTGGAGAAAGGGATTGCTTGAATGTGCATTTGAATTTTTGTGATATTAGTGGATGACAGAAAAATATTGCTTGTCTTCTGTTTATCTTTTTGGTAGTACGAGCTCTTGTTGATGTTTGCAGTATATATAAATTGTGTACACCTTGATCTATTTTATATTTGTTTTGTGTGTCAATGTAATACTGAATATGAGTTTTAGGTGCAAATTTGTTTTCATACATTAAAAAAAAAAAAAAAATTGTTTTGTCACAGTTATATGAAGGTGGACAAGGTTATCGATAACCCACTGAGACAAATGTAATCCTCAGGTTGTCTATTTTCAAAAAATATATAGGGTTTAGTGGTACACTTGGTTTTCCCAGTGTGTAATCCCTACATTTTATAGGTTGATACTTAAACATTTCTATCTTCAGGCCGCATGTGGCGTAAACGCAAATCCCATCCACACATTGCGAAAAAATGCGTGCAACCAAAATCATCGCGCTTTCGGAAATCGTAGCATGTCAATTATACCTATGGAAATGCTGGTGGTTTCCCTTTAGGTATAATGGAAGCAGAAAGTCTGCATAGGAAACCTCTGTGGACTTTCTGTGAAAAGTGCTGTGGGAAAAACCTCGATGCATTGCTGCCACGGTTTTTCCCTCAGCACTTTTTTTTGCTGCGGCCTCCTACATGGGGCCTTAGCCTAAAAGCAGGTTTTTGTTTCTAGTTTTGGTGATTTTATGAAGGTTTGTATAGGTGTAGGCCTAAGCATTCTGAATGAACTCTGCATATGTTGAACTCTTATTTTTAGCAGGTGTGGTACATATATTTGGTTTACACTTTTAGCAACTAATATATATAATTTTTTTTTTGAATAAACTATTTGCAAGCGGATGGATACCAGGCACAAGTGTGAACCTAGCGTAACCGAGTGCTGTCTGGAATGTAGATGTATCTGTTTTCTTGTGACTTTGTGGGAAATTCTATGCAGTGAATTTGGACCATGGCTGGGTTGCACTGTTATGCATATTTGTGTGCTACAACAACCACAACTGACTGACATGTAGATTAACATCTTGATTTCTGTCTGCAGTGTGGTGTTGATGCTGTGAACACATTAAAATAAAAAAAATAATCCTTCAAAACAGCATTTACACATTGTTAAAAGATGTGACACTGAATTTATGCAACAAAATTGACCTCTATAATTTCTGCACAGTTCTTTGGGTGTTGTTCACTTTTCTGGCACCTAATATTCCACTGAGTCTCTACTTTGGCAAAGGCTAAGATATGAGATATTTAGATTTCAGAGCATGCATTTAAGATGTTTGACAGGATTGAACAGCTCCAAAAAAGTATTTTCTTGGCGAGGCAAAACGTGTGCCCAGGCAGTGTTGGTGAGCAAGCAAACTCAAGTTAATCCTTGGTTGGCACATCCTGTCTCCAGATGAAAACAGGCTTATTATGTGAGAAAAGCTGGATCTGTTTCTGCATAATATCTGGAACGTTACACAAAGTCACTTGATGTATTTTAGATACCATTGCCATGGTTTTTACAAAGTGTAATAGCTTTATTACTGCTATCATCATGAATCACCCTGATGTGAAAAATGCCATCATTTCTGTGTTGCTGCAGTAGCTGTGCAAGGGTAAAATCCATGGCTAACTCTGCATACAATAGATTTTAGAGCAAATTTTCAGTCCAGTTGCACTGTAGATTGCTTCTCAATGTGGATTTGTCAGTATGAAGCTGGCTATACTTTTAGTTTTTGAACAACTTGTCATTTGCAAGATGGGGTGCAAACCTGGTTGGCATGAACAGCTTTAAAAGGACTGGACCCGACAGTGTCTGGGTAATGGTGACTTTTCTTACCTACAGTAAACCTGCCAGCAGTCGACAGATAATTGGATGACTCTAATTGTCATGACGGGTGCATGGAATGAGTAAAGTGCATTGAGCTCCTTTGGGGACAAAAACTTCAGAACATGTAAGAACTTTACAATCAACTGAAAACTAAATGAAGTATTAAAAGCTATATACTGTTTTTACAGTATGTTAGTTATATATCAGAGATGACACCAGAACATCCCCTTATCCCATTACAAATACTGGGACTGGTTCAAAAAGGGTAGTCATTGTGAGACTGCATCTTTTCCTGAACAGAGGGCATATTACCCTGCAAGGCAATGCAAGTAGCTGTGTTACTTTATTTGGAAGTCCCTAAGTATTCCTACTCTTCATTTTTGGCAACAGTAGAGGAACTGTTGGCAAGAGGTGGTTGCATTGTTGAGTTGTGGCAAGTACACTGCTGACTCGGCTTACCTGTAAAGCAATGCACTGAACAATTCTTTTCTTTCTTCCTGGTCACCGTTTCCAGAGCTCCCCTTGTGATTCATCTGTTTTATGTACTGACTAATGACCTGGCTGTTCTTGTGTATACACCCAGCATTACAGATGCATTCATCTGCTGGAGGAACGCCTATGTGTGGCAGAGTATTACACTTCTCATAAAGTCTTGTGACAAAAGAAACTGGCTTCTCTCCTAGTGCCCTACCTTTTGATAAAACAATGGGTGTGCCTGAATACTTTTCAGTTTCCGGACTTCCTATTTGTTGGATCAACTGAACTTGGCCTGATCTGATGTTTCGTCTATGCTGCTGGTATTTTGGTGTGCTGCTGTACTGAGAACCTGGTTACTTAAATATGTACTCAGTGGGCAGCAAGTTCTCAATGATCAAAATGGTGGTTCAGAAAGGGATTTGCATTATTTCTAGGGTTCTGTTCACATTTCTGCTCATTCTTCATTATTGTGCATTCTCTCCTTCGTACATCTTTTTTTTTGACATGGCACATACAGCAAGCATTTCCAGTTTGCGTTGTATGGAAAAATATTTGTAGACAAATATTATTCCTGTGATTTACTTGAAGCAGATGTGTTCTCTGTATTACCTTGCTGTTTAAGACTCTTTGGGTGGCTTCATACGTTGTAGTTGATGTCCCTTGTTTAGCCCCTTGCAGTTTAGTCTCATTTGACTTGCATGGGGCTAAGCTGTACTACCAGCTCAACCACTGCCAAAGGTATGGGGTTGTAGCTGGTAAACAGGGAAAGAGATATGGTACTTACTGGCGTACCATGGCCCATTCAGTCATTAGATGAACGAGGGTGCTGTTCCCTGCAAAAATATTAATGGTTTATCCTAGATGATATAGTCCTGGAAAATATTCTTAACCAAGAGTCATGCCCATATTTCATGCGAGAAAATGAAGAAATGAAGTGATTTTCCTCTAATAGTCGCTAGTTCATGTATACCTTTCTGTTCATCTTGTATTCTTGGGGGGCAAATAATGTTAGTCTTGGATTGCAAAGGCAAATTATTTTGAGGAAGAAAAGCATTTTGTGAAGCTTTAAAGGTCACATGAAAGATCTGATTGCCTTTTTATTTTGTCGCTAATCATTCAGCTCATAATTCTCTTTGAGCTTAACCTATCTACAGTGAAATAATCACCACTTAGCAAAAATTACTCATGGGAGCCAATTTTAGTGTCCTTTGTGCTGAACCAGAATGCCACAGAGGGTACTTTCAATGTTCCTTACGGCTTTGAAGCCGATAAAGCACCACCATGCCAATGAAACCCCAAGAAAATTTAATAAAAAGGGACTTTTTCAACTACATAGAACAACATATCCCAGAACGCAGTAATCATTCCAAAGACTGCTAAAATTAAAAATATTTCCCATTATATTAGAGCGAAACTCTATATTTTATATACTATACTTTTTGTATAAAGTTATTTATTTATTTTCTTTGTAGTTGCTTGTGTTCATTGCCTATATGAGAGCAAAATTCTGCTAGAATGAGCTGATTAGTCTTGCTGAGGATCAGAAAAGTAAAACCTCCAGAGAAAATGACTAAGTGTATATCAAGCTGTAGTATGTGCCAATCTATAAATTCTACCTGCAGTCAGTTTAGTAACTGTGGTCTGAGCTTAGGGACTGTGCAGTACTGAGGTGGAGTTGGGTGCTAGCGCTCAGTGGTGTAAGTACTGCCGTAGCTGCTGTCACAGGGCCTGTGACCTTCGTGGGCCCAGTGGGTCCCTGTGTTTTTTTTTGTTTTTTTTTTAAATAGGCCGTTACCTGATGGAGTAACCCCCGCAGGTAACGGGCTCTATTTACTTTACTGATCCCCCGTTCCTGTTCACGGTCGCCTCCGCTTCCCCCTCTGCCCTCTAGGGGGCCCCGTGCATCTCATATCACGTTGCTGGGGCCCCCTGGAGGGAAGGAGCGGGGATTGGTAGGTAAGATCGTGGCAAGAGTATTTATTGGGCGAACCCCAACAAATACTGCTATTGTTTATACTCTGGGGTCTCTTTAATGATAGGCCCAAAGGAGGTGAGCGAACATAGAAACCAGTGTTACCTCTCCAGTGCCACTCCATGCTGTTTTTGGCCTCTGTAGTGACGTCACACACGTCACATGGGTCAGGCCAGTGCTGCGATGCATAATGGCACCAGCATAACACACGTCTATGACGTCTTTGAAGAGGACTGAAAACAGCAGGGAGTTGTGGCAGAGCCCAGGAGAGGTAAGTACCACTGGTTTTTGTTTGTCATCTCCCCTGGACCACCGATCATTATACTCTGGGGACTGAAAAGACCCCAGAGTGATAATGGATCGTGAGTGGTGTACCTCAAAAATTTTGGGTTCAGCTGTACCTGAAATTTGCAATATTTGCAAACACTGTTGGGGCCACGATGGCATAATACAGTGTGGAGGGGCCACGATGGCATAATACAGTGTGGAGGGGCCGCTATATGGCATAATACAGTGTGGAGGGGCCGCTATATGGCATAATACAGTGTGGAGGGGCCGCTATATGGCATAATACTGTGTGGAGAGGCTGCTATTGGACATCATAGTTTGTGTAAATGGGGCATTATATTGTGTGGGGGAGGGGCCCAAGTAAAAACTTTGCTATGGGGCCCAGTCTTTGCTAGTTACGCCCCTGCTTGCGCCATTTCAGATTACAGGTTTTTCTTGCCATGTTTGCAGTTTCAACCATAGTACAGCTATAATGTGTTTGCCATGGACTTAGCCGTATTTAAATTTGTAGATAAATAAGTTAAACATTTTTGCAGATCTAAGCAATTTCAAATCTTGCGGAGATTTTAAAGATTTTCTCTAACCATCTTTAGGCTAGGTTCACATCGGCTCATGGTTCAGCCAGGGACCTGAATGACGGAGAGCTGGACACGCTAAAACTGCAGTTACCCATAGACTATAATGGAGTCCGTCGGGTGTCTGACATTTTTTTTTATACTGAAACCGGCGGAGGGAAAAGTCTTCCAAAGGAGACTCCGAAACAGATATGAACCTAGCCTAAGTGGTGACAGTCTATTTTCTGGATATGTTGCCAATGGATACGACAATAAATGCAGGAACTTTGTATAGTCTAGCACTTGTCAGAAAACCAGTGACTCTTTCCCTATTGTTATCTTCTCATAGATGTAGAGTCTTTGCCTGATAACCAGGGCACAATAAGGGAATCATGGCTGGTTTTATGACAAGTCCGTGGCCATATCCATTAGCAACTTATCAAGATAAGACTGTCACAACTAAGATGGTTAGAGAGAATCTTGAAATATCTGCAAATGTTTAATATTCTGGTATTGCTTATGTCAAATCCTACAGTGGCCTATGCTGCATTCTTAAAGGTGACATGTCGTGTCTGTTTTAGTGCATGATTACATTTCCTAAAATATGACTATTTTGGATAAACTTTTTTCATATTTGTGTTGTGCTGTTCCTGTTTGTAATTTTTAAAAAGGTTTACAAATTACTTGCCTTATGTACACATTGATATCGAGTCACAAGTTTTGTGGGCATAAGCACTAAAGGCCTGATAACACAGACCATTATAGCAGGATAAATCACAATTCAAGGTTGATCAGTCTTGATATATTTAACATCATATTTAACTCTATCTATAACCTGTTCGTGGCTGGTGAGGAATCTCCTGTACCCGCTTATGTCACTGGCTGGGAGAGAGAGATTGGGGCCTCCTTTCCACCCGACGTGTGGCATGCGACTTTCCGCTCCTGCCATAAGTTTTCTTTGTCTTGTAAGGGCAGCAGCACACGACCGTGTCTTAAACATGAAACACGGCCCGTGTGCTAGCCAGATGTACCGGCTTGAACTTCTTGCTGGGATCGGGACTCCTAGCATCCTAGTTATCTAGGATGCTAGGAGTCCCTGCCTCCCAGCGACGTACTGTCCCATACTGTAATTTATGTCGCTGGGAGGCAGGGGCTCCTAGCATCATAGATAACTAGGATGCTAGGACTCCCGATCCCAGCAAGAAGTTCAAGCCGGTACATCTGGCTAGAACACAGGCCGTGTTTCACGGGTGAAACATGGTTGTGTGCTACTGCCCTAAAGAACAGGAAATTAACTTCGAAATCCTCTATAGGTGGTACAGAGTCCCCTCTGTCCTCCACAGGATGTTCCTATCGACCCCTGATCTCTGCTGGCGTTGCTCTTCAGGACGAGGTAGGGTGCTGCATGTCTGGTGGGACTGTCCCACTCTCCTCCTGTTTTGACATGAGGTTGCAGAGTCATCAGGGAGGTCACTGGGGTGATCCTAGAGAATGACTCAGCCCTCCTCCTCCTTTCAATCTTTTCTCACAAGATTCAGAAACATATTTGCAAACTGGTCGGTTTTATGTTGATAGCGGCCAGGTCGGTCATTTCCCCCCCACCAACCCCCATCCATGTCGGACTGGCTCCAGGAGATCCTGCACATCAGGGGGATTGAAGACCTAGTTTTTTTTTTCCTCTAGCTGATTTTTGGGAGGTGTTTTTTGAGGTAGATTCCGCCTCAAAATCAGCCTGCAAAAAACTCTGTGTGAACATACCCTTAATGTCCTCTCCTTTCTTCTATATGCTCTGTAATAGTTATACTGTTCTATTTTTTTGGTATATATATGTTATGCTTTACACACTGCTGCAACAGGAGCGATTCCATGCCATTTCCCCACCTGTTTTTACCCTTATCTTCCCTGGACTCTCCTCTGTTGTCCCCCCCAGCCACTCCTAAATTTATCCTCTCCCCCTTTATTTGACCGGATCTTCTGTCAATAGTTTTTGTTTGATGTTCTGCCTTTTCTTTGGAAAACTTAATAAAACTTTCTAATAAAATCTTATTTAAAATCATCCTTGTCATGGTTTATCTGGACATTGCTAGCACATGTACAACATAGAGATGTCACTGTATAGCAATGGAGGTGGGAATTAATGTAATTAGGCTAGTTTTCTGGTGTAGAAGGTGAGAAATTTTTGTGGAAGGCCATCTTTGCAAAAATATGCAACTTTTTGCCCATTAACGATACCATTGCCACTTATAAGAAAAGTGGATGGGGTATGAGCCAATATGGGACAGGGGTTGGCAGATAATGTTACATTTATCAGGCTAATTTCTCTTAGGAAACTGGCCTAAATAATGGCTGTAATCTCCGCCAGCCCCCAGATGAGAGAGATTACAGATTCTGGCACACCCGAGAGGCTCATTAAGAGGCATAGGCCTTTTAAAAAATGTTGCCGCATCCAGCGCAACTGGTTAAGGCTGCTGACTGTCCTTTATAATAGATTAAAGAATTGTTCATGTAAATGGGCATGAAAAAGGATCTGTTATCTCTTCTGACATTTGTAAATATTTGTATTCCATGAGAATTGAGGAGCATCTTGTCTTAAAATTGTACATCTTCTATTTCTCCTAGTAATGTCTGTATAAATTGAAAACTGGACGTTGCCATTCTCCTTCTCAATACGGTGTATCCTTACATAATTTTACACTTTTGTAGTGAGGCTTCCTGCGCACAGTGTGCATGTACTGGTCCATGAGAAACTGAATGGATGGCACACACACTTCATTCTTGTGCTGCCTGTACTTTCTATGCACCCATACACTTCAATGAATGAGGCTGGGTTGCAAATTGGTTCATAATAGGACATGTCCTGAGTTTTTGCCATCTGGGCCTTATGTACATGTCCATTCCCATTCTTCAATAACCAGACCTGTGATAGTTTTTCACTTGTGAATAAGGCCTTAGGCAGGGTTCACACTACTGTTGGATTCCATTATGAAGGTGTCCATTAACAAAAAAAAAAAAACTGGACACCTATCATAACAGACATTAACGGACACTAACTGATGTTAGTGATGTGGGATTTTTTTTGTCCGTGTAAAAATAAAAACGGACTTCTGACGGATTGGGTGTAAACGGACTCTAACGGGCACAATATAAAAACCCATTGAAATGAATGGAAATTTTAACAGATTTCTGACAGTTCAGCTAGTGTCCGATGCTAAAATCTTGTAACTGATAATAGCAACGGACACTACTGACGGTAAACAACGGTAGTGTGAACACCCCCCTTAGTGCTGATACTGTCAGAATGTGTAGGGTCTCAATCATATTGGCAAGGGGAATGGTAATGTTGACCACACATGAGATGCCGGTTACCAAACACCCATTCTCTTCATTGCTGAGCTGTTTGCTTTCAGCTCTGCTCACTATGCTCTGAACAGTTTTTTTGGTGGGGGACTGACAACTGGCTTCTGGACCTAGCCAAAGTCAGATATTTCTCATATATAATCTATTCTCTGAAAAGGAAACAAATTTCTAACGTACAGATGTTAGAAAGGAGAGGTGCATCCATAGTTATCTATAGTGCATCTATAAAGTCTCTTGGAATTTAACCTTCGTTTTCATTAGCATTTATCCATTAATACACTTGCTGCAAATCATTGCTCATTTTTACTCATTGCGTTGCACTGATGAATTTACTGTAATTATGATTTACTAAACACTTGGTAGACTGAAAGTGGTTTATGTGGACATGTGAGAGGATGACTGAGGTGAGTTGTGATAGATGAAGACCCATATAATCAAAGCGCTTTTTAAGGTGTGACAGTTTAAAGGGATGTTCCCAGCTTCATCACCCTTAACTAATGGTTGTAACTGCTGTAATTAACATTATAGGATTATGCAAAGGCCTTCTTCTAAAGGTCTCTGTGAAGTTGTACTTTAAAGTGGCCCACACTGTAGGAAGGATTGATCCGTGGCTATTGATAAAACATAATTCTGTGTTCAATAACTCTTCTTAGCCATGGGTTTACAAAATGGCTTGATCACTCATTTTTCAGTCACTGAATAAAAAATGGCATCCTTGTATGTTACATTCCAAAGCTATTGTCTCCAATATTCTGATATAAGCCTAGATCAAGGCTATGTTTGCTACAAATACAGTATAAAAACTTTAACCATGTAGTCTTTGTGTTGTATGCATAATTTCCATAGTATTCACATTGATAGTAAAAAAAATATATATGTTACTGTTAAAGTGCAGAAATCAGTTAATCTGCAGATTACCTAGGTAATGTGCAGATTCACTAGGGTGATCCGTTAAAGTGCAGAAAACTGGTTTCATTACTCACATTACCTAGGTAATCTGCACATTACCTACTAGACACTCGTTAAAGTGAAAAGAACATCTTTGCTGGCATAATGTATTTGGAATCTCCGCTAAAGTCGGCGCTTCTTTGCATACTAAGAGTACAATTTCTCTGCTTTCAAAAGAAATCACCACACAAATCCCCACGCTAATAGGCAGACACAAATTTGGACATGAAACAATACTAGAAGTTAATTACCACACAAATTCCTGCGCAGCCGCGCTAACAGGCAGACACGAAAGTTTTCAACTTTAACGGGACGCACGCTAACAGGCAGACATGACATTTCGGCATGATACAAACGAAGTTTTCAGCTTTAACGGGACACAAGCCGTGAATGTGCACATTACCTAGGTAAAGTGCGGAAAACTCTTGATTCCGCACATTAACTGCTTTCGCATTTTAACGGTAACATATATATATATATATATATATATATATATATATATATATGTGTGTGTGTGTGTATATGTGTGTATATATATATATATATGTGTGTGTATATATATATATATATATGTGTGTGTGTGTATATATATATATAGTATATATATATATATATATATATATATATATATGTGTATATATATATTATAATAGATTGGAATTGCTCTATTGTAAAATGTAGGATTGCGTTTTGGTAGACTGATTTGTGCTGGCAGGTGGATAACTTCAGCAGAGTTCTTCTCATTTCATGACATTTGGTTAAATGGTGCTGAAGTAATATTGCGTACTTTCTGGGAAGTAATATTTTCTACTGCGCTTTTTAGTAAAATCATGAGTTATACAGGTTACTTTCATCCTGTTTTAATAATCTGAATGTTAATAGAATGTTAGGCATGGAATGTCTGTGTTTCCCCCCCACTGTAAAGTTCCCATTTACACACCTCAATGGCACACAGGTTTTAACCAAAGCAATCCTCATCCCTGGCTTTTTAGTAGTACGGAAGGAAGCTGTATACTGGATGTTTTGTACAATCCACCTTAGATACACTTTCCTGGAATAACTACTTAGAAAAAAAAAAATGCCACTGTCACACCAAATAGCACATATATATTCCAAGTTAAAATTGGAAAACGGCTGTCATTGTAGAGTAAAGCTTATTCCTCGGAGGAGACTTGCTTTTGTTCATTTTTCATAGTTTCTCATTCTATCTTGGCACAATGGCAGGGAAAAACAAATATAATTTTAATTATCCATTGTCACTTAAACTGTTCATGTCATATTACCATTGTCACCTGGGGGTGCAGCTTGCAGCAACTCGAGACAATATTGTCATGTCACAGCAGCACTCACACCCATTGCAATAACCACATCTAATTTAGTTTCTGTACATAAATGAAAGACATAACCAGACTCGTGACACTGTTGCAAGGTGTGATATTTTATCTCAGCTAGACTACATGCACACGTTGAGTATTATGTATGAATTTTCTTGCAAGTAGGGAGTTTTTCTTAACCTCATGTACACAATGCTCATACCCACGTGGACAAAATTGTTGGTACCCCTCGTTTAATGAAAGAAAAACTCACAATGGTCACAGAAATAACTTGAATCTGACAAAAGTAATAATATATAACTACATGTTGACAAGCCACAAAGCTTCTGGGAGAATGTCCTATGGACAGATGAGACAAAAATCGAAATTTTTGGCAAGGCACATCAGCTCTATGTTCACAGGTGGAAAAATTAAGCATATCTTGAAAAGAGCACTGTCCCTATTGTGAAACATGGAGGAGGCTCTGTTATGTTCTGGGGCTGCTTTGCTGCATCTGGCACAGGGTGTCTTGAATCTGTGCAGGGTACGATGAAATCTCAAGATCATCAAGGGATTCTAAAGAGAAATGTGCTGCCCAGTGTCAGAAAGCTTGGTCTCAGTCGCTGGTCATGGGTCTTTGCAACAGGATAATGACCCAAAACACACAGCTAAAAACACCCAAGAATGGCTAAGAGGAAAACATTGGACTATTCTGAAGTGGCCTTCTATGAGCCATGACCTAAATCCTATTGAGCATCTTTGGAAGGAGCTGAAACATGCCATCTGGAAAAGGCACCCTTCCAACCCAAGACAACTGGAGCAGTTTGCTCATGAGGAGTGGCCAAAATACCTGTTGAGAGGTGCAGAAGTCTCATTGACAGTTACAGGAATTGTTTGATTGCAGTGATTGCCTCAAAAGGTTGTGCAACAAAATATTAAGTTAAAGGTACCATCATTTCTGTCCAGGCCTGTTTCATGAGTTTTTTCTTTTTTTAAAAATTCTGTTGAACCATGCTTGAAAAGCAATGTCTGACTTTCCTTTGTTAATTTTCATTGAATTTTTATATATTACTTTTTTCAGATTCAAGTTATTTCTGTTTCGATTTTGCGTGTTTTTTTTGAGCCAAAGCCAGGAGTGGATTTAACAGAAGGGAGAAGTATAAGAGATTCCTATTTATTTCCCATTCCTTTTGTACCATTTTTGGCTTTGGATCAAAAAAAAAAAAACGCATCAAAATCTGCAAGAAAAAAAGCTGCGTTTCTGAAGTGTGGGGCCTTAGCCTGCCTTGTGCCTGTAGTCTTAAAGGGATTTTCTGGCCCACCACTATAGAATGGAGTGGACTGCTGCACTAGATACAGCTTCTGATACCATGAGTCTGCTGCAATAGCTGGTCTGTGTGGGGTTGTGATGTCAGACCCACACAGATTACATACTGATGACCTATTACATATGATGATGATGATGTGGATAGGTCATCAGTATGCAAAATCGATTTGGGGACAGGAAACCCCTTTTGACGTTTCTTGCTGTTGTTCCTTTTATACCTATTTTCTTTTAATTGTGTGTTTTTTTTTGTTGTTTTTTTTTTTTTTCCCCCTCAGATAGTGGGCATGGTTTATCAGGACTAGCATTTTACAAAGCATTTATGAAATGCACTTTTAAAAAAAAAAAACCACCCCCCAAAAAAAACCCCAAAAAGGGGGAACCTGAACTCCAGTGCGTGAATTGCTTAAACAAACTTGACAGTACATGGCCGCATTGGATACTGCTTCCATTAGGAGAATTTTTACGCAAAAATTATGACACAGTTGAGCCTTTGTGGTACATTAGGGGCTCACAGTGCCAAGGCATTGAAAAAAAGTGCATGCCATGGCAAAAAAAAAAAAAGGTGCAAACATATGGCACAAATGACAGTATCTAGAATTCCAATGTTGGTGTGAGCAGCACTCTCCATGGACTGTAGATGGGTGCACGAATTCCACCGGTGGCTGACCGGAACCTACCAATTAAATATAGTGCTCGTATGAAAGGATAGACAGCACTCCAGATTATTGAGCTTGCTTGTTAGGTTTATTTACAGAATACACATTCCATGTTAGGAAATGCGGTACCAACCACAATATATCATACAAGGTATCATATAAATGTAGATATCATAGAAACGTAGATATTCAAGAGCAATGGTTTGGGCTGCGAAAGCCCTTCCTCAGGCAGTAAAATATGTAGGAGAGGTGTCTTCTGCGTATATGAAAAATTGATGTAGGGCCCAGGAGAAATGGTCCTGAAGTGTGGACTCACTTTAGACGGACGGAGCTTGCTGTCTTAGGTAGCACTTCTTCTACCTCCACGCTTCAAGGTTAGTTACCAGGGCCATTTCTCCTAGTATATAGAAGTCAGTTCTTGGTGTGCAGGATCATGGTGTGTGTGTGTGTGTGTGTTTGTTTGTTTTAAACAGATGTCTTTGGGTTTTCTTATATTCTACTACTGGCTTGATCTAATTGGCTTCTAAAGTAAGTCATGGGCCAAAATTAAATGATGATCAATTTCTCACTTGAACCTTGTATAACCCTAAGGCTCGGAACACACTAGGTGTAGTCATAGCAAGTTGGCTGCCGCATACAGCTGCATCTCAATAAATTAGAATATCCTTGAAACGTTTATTTCAGTAATTGAATTAAAAAGGTGACCTATATTTTCTAGATTCTTTAAACACAGAGTGTTCTATTTCAAGTGTTTTATTTCTGTAAATGTTGATTATGGATTACAGGTAATGAAAACCCAAATCTAAGAAAATTATAATATTGTAAAAAGGTTCAGTATTGTAAGTTCAGTGTGTCACCTGCCAAGGTTTCCTAAGCCTTTAAATGGTCCCTCAATCTGGTTCAGTAGGACACAATCATGGAAAACTGCTGATTATGAATTGTATTACTGAATTACTGAAATGGATGAACGCTTCAAATATATTCTAATCTATTGAGATGTACCTGTATATCCCTAACCTGCTGCAGTGTACAGTAGCATCATGGTAGATATCACTTCACTAAATCGCATCCATATACTGCGGCTAACACCTCCAAGGCAAAGTGACCTGCAATGTGGGTTTTAAGCTCACAGTATAACAGTTGCTGTTTTTTTCTTGCATAAATCTGTGGCCAGATTTATAGAGGCAGATAATCTTTAAGTAGGCCTATTTTTTTAGATCGGTAATAAAACCAACGATGCATAGAAATCTAGGTTCCTTATTCTGTCATGATTATAATTTTGTGAAGCCTTTGTGACCTGATTCAGTCCCTTACTGTAACTACAGATAAGACTGCACTTGTCCCTGAATGCAATGCCTTCCACAATGTGATGAGCACTGCTGACTTGTGTGGATGTGTGTATAGATTTGATTGATGCATTTTATTGCTGATCCTGACATCCAGCTCTGTGCTACCTAGGTGAGTTGGAGGCAGGTTGTCAGATAGCTTAAGTCCCTGCAGATTCTGGCAGTTTGGCTGTATATAGAAGGAATACTAATGATGGCAAGTTGATTTCACTGTATATTCCTATGGCCTTTGAAGTTGACAGTCTTGGATGTGGGGGTTGGGTACTAGTGAAGGGTACAACGCATCATATTGGGATGCTAAGGAGTTAATATACTATGTCTCTGTTACTATAGTGTAGTTTAGCAGATGGAATCATTAGTCTCCTCTTGTGCCATGTGTTCTTTCCCTTTATAATTGTATGTATGTGACCATACGTACAGTAGCTATATTTGTGCGGATTGTGCCTGGAAGTGTAAAAGTCCTTTAATGTAAATTTGAGGTCTTTTATGTTGGATGGAAAAGGTATTTTTAGAGTACGTAAATTAGGCAGTTTAAAAGGGGAAAGGTGGAAAGAAATATTGATAAAGGAGCATTTTTCTGAAATATACTGTACTTTTGTATATTTGCTTGTATTATTGAGCTATGAAATTCAGCCACTGGCAACGCCACCAGACATTAACATACTCCTTGTACGTCCCATGTGGGCATAGCCTCAGGACATCCTCATATTGCCCTTAGTGTAAAAAAAAAAAAAAAAAAAAAAAGTCCCCTTAGCATCTATTATAGTGTACCCCAAATCAAATAAGACTTCGCTTTCAATTGTAATCCATCTAAAAACTTCAGACTGGACCCTGTGACCTATTAAAAGCCCAGGAATTGGTGATGTAACCTACCCTGTTGTTACATGCTGGGAGAAGGGAGAGAGAGATTGACTGACTGCCTAGTATGGCTAGCTATCTAGTAATTATGACTGTCTAATAAATAACGGTCCTGGCTAACTAGTAATGCCATATCGATTTGTTTTGACTATCATTGAATGATTTCTGATGTGCTGAAGGGTGTGCAGTACATCTCAACACCTTCCTGATTTAAAAAGTGGTGATTGCTGCCCCCCCCAACATGTTTCACCGTAAACATGGCATCATTAGGGGTTGGCATAAGACTTGGGGGACACTTCAGCACATTATAATCATTCAATAATGGTCGAAATGGAAGAAATGGCATTATTAGAGAGAGACACAATTACTAGATAGCCGTCCATACCAGACCATCAGATCCCAACCCCCCGGAAGGGGAATTTTGTTGCTACGGGCAATATCAGGGTGTAATTGTTAACACTGTACTGTACTTGTTAATTTTATCAGAACATTATTTCACACACTCTGAATTTAGCATCATACTTTTAGGACTTGCATGTTATTTAAGTTCCATAGGAAGGGACAATGCAGTAATATAAATCTTGGATAAAGCTTTGAGTGAAAAATGTCTGTGATGTGGCCATAACATAGCACATTTTGAGACACATTGATTTCATTATGTCTATTTACATGTCAGTTTTTGTTTTTTTTTTGTTTACTGACACTTTTTTTTTTTTTCATTGCTGTCAAAAAAGACTGAAATGCTCCATCTTTGTCCGTTTTCAGTGACACACTGACCCAACAAAAATCAATGAATCCATTTTTAACTGATGTAACACGAATTGATGTCCATGTTACATTTGTTAAAAAAGGATCAGTGGGTTGGGTGAAAAAAAGACCAATGAAATGTATCGCGTTTTTTTTTTTTTTTTTTCTTCACCGTTAAAAAAAATTATGCAAATTGGATGACACAAGGCCATCAAAAATGGTGAAACAAAACTAATGCAAAACGGATGTGAAGTCTATTTTTAACATTGATTTGTTAAAAACCGTGTCATGTGAATGAGGCCTAAGGCTAGATTCACACGTAAGAGGTGCAAAATGTCCATTTCAGTGTATGGAGGGATCTGTGAAAATGGACAAAATTAGGACATGACCTATTTTGATGGGCTGTGACAACAGACTGTTTAAAATAATGGTCATGTGAATAGCCTCTATTCATGGATTGTGAAATTAATGCGGCCGTGTAACGTTAAAAAAGGGACATCATACTGCTAGTTTTCATTGTCATGTAAATGTAGCCGAAGGCCTGTTGCTGACGATCGTGCTGCAACCGTCCTGCCGTGAATTAAAAGCACAGGCTGTACACGGGGATATCCCTGAGAGCTGCCCGTGCACTGGCCGTGCTTGCGCGGCTCCTTTAATTAAATGAATAGGAGCCACGGAAGCACGGGCCACAAAATAGGACAGGACCTGTCCTATCTGATGCGGCCCGGACTGTCGGCCGGCACACGGGACCATTAAAATCACGGATAGCAGGCTGACCCACAGCAAGGTTGTCTGCACGGGGCCTTAGTCTGTGACAAAAAAAAACCAAAAACTTCTCCAGCTGCTAAAATGGGTTGGTATTTCTTGAGTTGACTTGGCTGCAGGGCTGTGGAGTCGGTACGCCAAAGCCCCAACTCCGACTCCTCAATTTCCCCTGACTCCGACTCCGACTCCACCAAAATAGGCACCGACTCCACGACTCCGACTCCACAGCCCTGAAATTTCAAGCAGTCACTCTGTGTCCTCGGGCTGTGGGTGGGTCTCCAGCACAATTACAGAGAAAGTCAAGCTTTTTAGTCCTCACAATCACAACACTTGTATCTTTTGCTTACTCCAGATAATGGTGCTAAACCTTATAGGTTCACTCAGAACTCAGTCCCATCATTATATGAGGAATAGAACAGACCTTTACAGGACATTTCATCATTTTCAACATTTCATCATTTTCCCAAATTCTTATGAAAATATATTCAGCACATACTGCATTGTACTACTAACTGTACCAATTTATTATATATTTTGGGAGTCGGAGTCGGTCCATTTTATACCGACTCCGACTCCACCAAAATAGGCACCGACTCCACGACTCCGACTCCACAGCTCTGCTTGGCTGACATAGATATTAGACATGGAGAATATTACAGCAGTAGTATTATGAAATAAAGTTTGTAGGACACTTATTCATTTATGAGAAAAGATGAGCTTTAAATCTACTCGCCTAATATTATACTATTAGTTCAGGTGCGCAATTGAAGCATTTGTTCTAGACTTTGTGTAGCAGTGCCTTGTATACCAGCTCTCTTGCATCAATGAGTACAAATCAGTCCCAGATATATGAAAAAGAAATAAAATTCCTAAAATAAGCCCTTGCTTAAAAATGGCACAGTTGTCTTTGTATAAATAACTACATACAGCAGAACTCACTAGAACATCGTAATGAAGCCGACTGAGGACTATATCCATTGGTACATAACAAATCTAAGCATACAGTCTATGAGATCTAGAGGAGCAAGCGAGGAGTATGTTTGTTTGTTTTTGTCTGTATTAAGCTGGTTTATTAGGTGCCTGTGATAGAACATCACAATGAATAGTCTGATTAGTGCTGCTGTGTCTCTGCCAGAACCCCCCTTTTTTTATTTAATTTGGAAAAAAAAGGTGAAATGTTTAGCTTTTATTCCAAATGCTCACAATCTCTTGATGTTTCTCCTAATTGCATCAAAATCAGGACCACCTCTCACATCGCTATAAAAGAGCGCGGTTTGCAAGCACTGTCAAAACCTATGCGCCTCTTTTCCCAGCTACATGATGTCCTTAGAGCATTGCATTGTGTGCTTATTGAAATGAAATCTAACTCTCCAGAGCTGTCTTGTTTGCATTATATGTTAATGAGAAGATTGGAATGTTGTTTTTTATTTTGGTGACATGCAGAGTTAACTGCAATTTTACTTTGTGTATGATAGAGAGGGCCTGTCGGCTATTTTTTATTTATTTATTTTTATTTTATTAAAATGCCCCGTAGAAAGGTTTTGCTGCTTGTCTGTTTATTTAATTTAGTGCCCTCTTGGGCCAGGTTGTTTAAACTTGATGTGTTCTTTCTGGAAAATCTGTAGCTGCAGGCATGTTTGACTTTTATTTCAGGCCCTGTAATTGAATTAGATTGAGAAATGTAAATGTGCTGTGTAGCTGCTTTCTGGTTCTCAGGTACTGCCTCTCGATCGCAGACTCCAGTCCCTTTTAGTAGCCTTTATGTTTTTACATGTCCTGTCCTAAGTCTGGCAGAAGATGGTGTATTGGTTGATATGACTTTAATGTTTACAAACAGCAGGGACGTTTTATTAAAGAAAATGTTGCATGGATCAGTTTTACTGTTGTTAAAACTGCACCAGGTCTGACCTATGTTCGTATGAGGTTATACTGTTGCGTGATGGAAGGGACTTGGTCCTCTGTTATTGACTTGGAACTAAAGCTCCATTCACATTCATTTAAGATATCTTTTCAAGGCTAGGGCCACATGGCGACTTTGGCTGTGACCAAGCAACCCTGTGTTGCTCTGCAGCTTTCTTCACACATGTTAGTTGCGCTGTGACCATTGTTTTGTGGCCCTTGCCTAATGGATGGAAGAAAAAAAAAACTGATTTCAAATGGGTGTTCTTTTGTTTAATGTGTGTGTAAAAAATAAAAAAACAATTTTTAAAAAATTCAAAACATACAAAGATATACTTTTGTGTTAGTCAGAAAAAAACAAATTTTTTTCTTAAATATTGATCTCTGTAAATAGATGGTCATTCATTTACATTCCGTAGAAAAAAAAAAAAAAAGACTGGACCCAATGGATACTAAAACTCCTTGGGATGTAGAAGATACTCCCTGAGTCAAAGAAATACCTCAGACAGGTTGATCCTGGCTAGCTATAATGGAATCTCAGGTACCATGCTCTGAAAGCAATGTTTTTGTACTCTGTTCTTATCAGTGCACCAGCACCGCATCTGCATCCTATTCTTAATTTTTATGTAACTTAGGGGAAGGGGGTAATCTGAACACATATATTTGATCTTTTTCAAAATTCTTATAAGTGATCGTTAGATCGCTTATACCATAGACTAAGGCTGGGCGATTAATCTAAAAATAACCGAAACCAAGCATCAACCAGGATAACCGACGTGATTTTGATGTCGGTTATAATTGTCCAGCCCCACCATAGATGGCAATACAACTGTATTGCAGTCTTTGGTAAAATCCATGTATTTCTTTTGAGGCCGGCTACAGACAAGCCTCAATAGCAGTGACACTTCTGGGAATCTTCAGAGGACTGCAATAGCAACTGAACATCTCCCACAATCTCGCCACATAAGAGTCATTTGTTAGTTTTCTTAACCCCTCAGGTGCATTGGACAACAGCATACGAGGAGTTAAAAGTGCCTGTGGTCAGAGATGTCTCTGATGAGGGGCACTGCTGCCAGGTGTCTGCTTAGCTCCTGAGTGGGCGACAAGTGTAAATGGAGTGCAAGGAAAAGTCTCATGCATCATGAATCGGCTTGAGACATTTTTTTTCAAAGTGTAACATTGTCTGTAGCTCCGTTATAAAGTGAAACTACTTTTCCTCTTCCTTTCGCAGATGGTATGTCTGTCTAAGGCTCATGTCGCACTCGCTTTGAGTGACCGTTCGGGGACTTCGTCCCCCATTCCGCTTAAAATATGCGGAGAAAAAAAAGCAGGACTTTTCTCTCTAACGATTTCGGGTGGAAACCCAGCAGTCCCTGTTAGTCTATGGGGTCCGCGGATTTCCGTGGGTAATAGCTTTTTAAGCAGATAGGGTTTCTGTTTATTGGGTCCCCAAGCAGACCCAAAAAACCGAACGCTCGTGTGAAGCTAGCCTCAGCTAAACTGATAAAGATCACCTTTCTTTCCTGAGGAAAGTAAAGTAACTTCTTTTTAATTGTTTGTATTTACCTACCACAACCTGCAGAGTTTTTAGCTGTAAAGGTTAAAATGCAGGGCTCAGGTTATGAACCGTTGTTTGTATTGGGGGAATATATCCAACTGTTCTTCATCTTGGAACTCTATCACTAAATTGACAACTGGGTATTACTATTCTCTTGTCAACAGTCACACTGAGTGTTATTATTCCTTTCCCATTGTCTCGCTGCCTGGTGAGTGTGTATGGACCCTATGCACAGGGGGAAAGGTTTTCCAATCGTTTATAAATATTTAGGAGAAATAGCAGGAGTAGCACTACATAGCATTCTTAATAAATTTGGAGCATTTGGTTGTCCCTTTACTATAATCTGGTATAGATTTGAGCTATAATTTTCCAACAAAACCACTCCCTGAAGTCATCCCCTTTTCAAGCAAGATGGAAACATTTGGTTTAAAATAAGATGTCTATTTCTGCCTGATTTTGGAGCTGTTTACACCATGGTCAAGTTGCAGCCATAATTTTAAATATTTACAGCATTGTATGTCCATAAGTAGATACAATTTGTAAAATATAGTGCATGTAGTGGTTTATTGCAAAAAAAAAATTCACTTGTAAAGTGATTCAAATGTGGCTACATGTATCAGTAGTAATGGCTTTCTATAGATGGCAGCATCTTTTTACCTCACCTCTTGCTCCCTCACCCACAATATCTAGACTTTGATGCTATTATTTTACATTGCACAGCCTCTATCTTCTATTTACCCAAGGTTTCTCACCATTTGTCTGCACACTAGGGATTCCTTTTCATTTTAACTGCAAGAGGACAACTGGAAAGTTCACCAACTGTTGTGTGGACGTAGTTTACATGCCTATATTTTACATGCTAGGACAGTAGTACATCTCTGCAAACTGGACATCTTGGTGTGACTTATTAGGGTGGGCAAGGTTAGCATGTCTCCTGAAGTGGACCACTACTTGTTTTAGCCTTTATGCTTGGATAGATGACTTACGATAAGGTGTTGTAGAGCTGATCTAATATATTTAGAGCTTATGCTTGCCGCAATCAAATTAACTAGGCATTTTCCCTTGTAATCCCGAAATAATGTAGAAACTGTACTACTTGTATATTGGCGAAAATCCCTCTGAAATTGATGTGAAAGAAAGGAAGCCCCAAATGCATTAGTTTTATTAAGAATTATTTGCTTCAGGAGGTTGCGGAAGGAAATGGGATGTCTGAGGGATGTATTTTTTTCCATGCTTTTAGATTTTGCCTTCGGGTTAAGTTATGAATAAAGAACAAGTGAAAAATGCCGGATGGTTTCAGAGGTTTAATCAAATCAGCCACATTTCCCAGGGCCGTTCTGCCAGAACCAATCTGCTGGTGAGATTTTATATATATATATATATATATATATATAATATATATATATATATTAGAATTTTTTTTTTTTTTTTTTTTTAAATGGAATGTTATCCTCCAGGCCCTTTAATTGCCTGCCCAGAGTCCTGTGCATATGTGATTGGGTGATTGGACCAAGAGAAGTCTTGCATTGCAGCCACAATACACAATAATTGTTTGTAAAGCCTAGGGTCATTGTCCACTGGCTGCAAACATTGTTCTGTATGGGTAATTGTAGATAATAGTAAGGAGAACATAAAAACCATTTAAACAAAAAAGCTCTGTATTGGTCTCATCTGTCCACGAAACATTGTTACAAAAACCTTCTGCCTTGTCCAGGTGATCTTTAGCAAATGCTAACAGGCAGTCATTTTCTTTTTGGAGAGAGGTGGCATTCTCCTTGCAGTCTTCCTGATGGACTTATGAACATTAGCATTAACTAATATGAAAAAGACCTTTAGTTGCTTTGAAGTTACTTTGGGTTCTTTTGTGACCTCGCAGACTATTTATTATCTGCCTTGCTCTTGGCCTGATGTCTGTTGGTTGACCACTCCTGGGGAGGGTAATAATGGTGGTCAATTTCCTCAATTTGTACACGGTCTGCCTGACTGTGACTGTGTATTGGTAGAGGTTTAATAGTTTTATAACTTTTCCCCAGCCTCATGAACATCAAAATTGTTCTTCTGAAGTCCTCATAAATGTCCTTTGTTTGTGCCATGACACACTTCCACAAATGCGTTGTGAAAGTCAATTTTTTTTATTTTCTCTTTTTCCCTAGCTCCCACCGTTTCTGACCAATCTGTGCAATACGTTTTGGTGCCTGATGTGAGCTAGACTAATGTCAAGTGGGTGGTGTCAGGCAGGAGCAGGCAAGAGCTCTTAAATTGTCCTCCTCTGACTGGAACTTTGAGTTACGCCTCCTTGCCTGTTCCTGCCTGCCTTGACATTAGAGAGTCTAGTTAGCATATCTTGCACCAAATCTCACTGTGCTTATTGCTCAGGCATGGTAGAGTGTTGGAGAAAAAAAAAAATTTTAACTGTGCTGGAATCAGTTTTTTAAAATCTAAAAACTAAAAATTCAAATCACCCTCTTTTCCCTAGATTTGAAATAAACATAAAAAAAACTAAAACAAACAAATTATAAATCCCCATTTTCAAAAACACCTGGTCTACAAACATAAAATAATAATTTTCCCATACAGTGAACAATGTAGTGGGAAAAAAAAAATCTAAAGCAAACTGCCATATTTCCACCATTTTGCTTCCCATAAAAATTTGAATAAAAAGCAATCAAAACATCAGACGTTGCCCAAAATGGTCTAACTAAAAAGTACACTTGGCCCCACAAAAGACACCTTATGCATCCCCATACACAGAAATATAAAAAAAAAAATTATGGGTGTCAGAATATGGCAACTCCCAAAATTTAAATTTTTTTTTTTTTGCAAAGTTTGGGATTTTAAAATGTAAAAAAAAAAAAACTATAAATTTTGGCATCCCCAGAATCGTACCGATCCATAGAATACAGGTGACATGTAATTTTGGTTGCACAGTGAATGCCACAAAAACAAAGCCCGTAAGAAAATTGCACCCCCCTTCTGAATTTTTGTTACAGCTTCCCAGTACACAGTACAGAATATTAAATGGTACCCTTACAAAGTACAGACCAAGATAGGCAGAATATTAGCACTGCAATGTATGTATAAGTCAACCCGTATCACATTATAGCATCCAGCTAACAAATCCATTTAATAACACAATGGCATCAAAGAATACAAAACAACTTGAGCGTTGTATGCTTCTCTTGATGCTTCTTCTGGGGTTAGTTGTGTGAACAAAGACAAAGGAGGGGAAGATGGTTCACATCAGATGGAAAAACCTCAATAAAAATGGCAGAAAATAGATCTATCTCTTTATTATTGTATTTTTTTATACAGTATGTGTAGATGACTCTAATGTGAATGGAGAAAGTCTTTATGCTACAGTGCAACATCGGTGGCACCATATAAGCAACAAGAAATAATGATTATGTGAAGAGTTACCATTGGAGTTTTGGAATGCTATTCTATTATTTCTGGAAAACGAGTCTGCTTTGAATTGTATAGCCCCAGAGCTCTACTTTCTGTGTTTTTAAAAAATGGTTGCAAAGTGAATGTTTAGAAAGTTGCTCAAGCATGTGACCATCTCTTTTGGCAGCATAGAGGTTAATTCTAACTCAATTGAACCACATGTTAGAACTTCTTGCAACAGAGATGCCACGAGTTTCCAACCGGAGTTAATGCCAAGCTTGCAATTTTGTGATTAAATTTCTGAATTGATGTTCTTTTAATAACAACATTAGTCTGTCTGGAATTATCATTCAGAATCCATTACATTAGCCTTTTAAACAATAATGCATAAAAAATGGTGCTTTGGATTAATTTATTTATTTTGACAGAGGTTAAAATGAATAAGGGTTGATTTGGAAATTGAGTAAGACGTTAATGTTCGATGGTTTATAAAGGCCAGTTTAAAATGTAACTAAACTTTAGGACCGCTTTTGATTTTCTGGCAGTATTTGTGTCATTAATACATTTTTAATAAATTTTATTAACAGATTTTGCCTTGCCTGAATGACTGTGTTTGGGCTTGGACTACGGGGCTATGTAACATGTCTTACGTTGTAGAAGAGCACCTTCAGCTCTTCTGGTGTTTGATAGTGGTAGTTATGGCTACAACAGGCAGTCCCATGTCACCAGACCCTCTGTTTACAGATTCAAGGCATTCTGTCATCAGAACCCAATTTATCAATCCAGACCCACTGTGGAATCCAGCAGTGTTTTCACTTTGTGAGTTGATAACTCTGTCGCCGAGAGAGGGGGGGGTGTTTTTTTTTTTTTTTTTTTTTTTTTTTTTTTCATAATATGTAAGCAAGCACTTTGGAGCAAGAGAGAGCTCATTTGTATTTTTCCTAAAAAAACAGTTCACAAGGGGGAACACAGGTAAGGCTCACCTGAATCCAACAGTGTTTTCACCTTGTGAATTGGTGTCTCAGCTGCAAAAAATATTGCTAGATGACCTTTTTGGAGCAACGAGGGCTTTGCGGTTGCTCCAAAAAGCTTATTTGCATATTAACAAAAACATATCTCTGCAATGGAGGTACTGATTCACAAGGGAAAAACACGGTTAGGCTAGTCTCACCTGAATCCATCTATGGGGACTAGGTTGAAATGCTGGGTTCTGGTGATGGTCCCTTTTTAACTAGTAGCTCTTGAAGCTACTTGAAGAGTGGTTGGAAAAAATGGCTGACATCTTGGGCCATCTCCACATTCTAGTCCCTAGACATTGCACTTACTGGGTATTTGAATTAAGTAAATTGGAAAAAAAGTTTTGTGACTTTATTAATTATCTAATAATATTCTGTATGTATTGACCTATATTGCTTATTTGTTGTGTTTGAAGGACATGTATTATATTAACTTTTATTTTGACGTGTCTACAATCACCCAAAATTTCTCTGAAAATTGATGAACAGGGGTGAGTTGCTTTACTTCCAGTGGCAGGGGAACAGAAACATAGCAGTTACACATTTGTAGTTCAGAGGCAAGGAATTTCCCTCATTTTACGGATGTCTCCTTCTCGTGATCGAACTGCTAGCACCAACTCACTTACCTGTGAAGAAGGGCTTATATACTCCTACTACAGAATGTTCTGAGGATGAGGAGGACATTTACTCATTTTAAGCATATAATAAGAGTATCGTATTAGCACCTTCAGTAATTCATTTTTGGTTGGGTTAACTCTTATACATTCTTTTACAGTAAATGACAAGTAATCCAAACAAATGAACACCGAGAAGTCCTTGACCATGCAAGTTTCCAATCTATGGCTTGTGCTTTCTTTTAGGAGGGTGTGCCTTTGATGATGGACCAGCAGCATGTGACTATCATCAGGATCTATATGATGACTTTGACTGGGACCATGTGAGTGCTCAAGAACCCCATTACTTACCTGCAGACATGCCAAAAGGTCAGTTAATTTAAGAAATACTTGTTAATGATCTGTGTGTGTCACATTTTTCAGCATTTAAAAGACTTCATGTACTATCAGACGTAAGCAGAATTAGGCTAAGTTCACATAAGTTTTCACCAGATTTCCTGTTTGACTGCTGCCCAAAAACTGCCCTGCTCTGCCCACATTCTCAAAGTGGTGAGCGAAGAGCAGAATGAGTGATTTGGCACATCTTTGGCACAAAAAAGGGCCAATTTATCAACCATCTACACCACAAAACACCCCCCACCCCCGTTGTTTCATATGCTAAAGGAAAGCATGATTATAATAATTGTGAACAATCATTTTTCAATAATTAGTATATAGAAAAACCATAAAAGCTTCTTTTTTTTTTTTTTTTTTTTCTGATAAGACAGATGGCTCTACAGGTTTATCTAGGATAATTTTTGTGAGTTTCTGAAGTAAAAATCAAACAGTTAGACCTAAATCTCCCCTCCTCCCTGGATAACAGTGCAATCAGAGAGATTGTGATTTATGCAAATGTTGGCATTGTTAATTACCATAGAGAATAGGTAATGAATAGCTGAAGAGGTACAGCCTTACTGACCTTGCCTACTCACCTTTGATGAACGGCTTAATCGACTGTTCTAAGACAGGATGATATTCAGGAAGAATGAAAGCATCTGAAATTCTGCTCTGTTTTCAATTAATGTAATATGTAATTAATCATTTGATTGAGGTCACTGCTACTTAAGGAAGTCTTGCTTTTGGCAAATTGAAAAGGATGGCTTTACATGTTCGTTTTTGTTTTTTTTTCTAGTTGCCTAGTTTAGAATGTCAGTTTAGTTGAGCAATTGTGAAGCTACGATGTGGTCGTAGAGGGCATTTGCAGTTCGTCTATTACCTGTACGTGTGTCCCTTGTTCCACATGATAGGCTATAAGCTACAGGCTTTTGGCTGCTGTTAACATCCTAAGCACTCTGATGTTGTATATTTCACAATTGACTGTTATTGATTTCTCCAAAAGACTGATGATCAGAATTGCACATCTCAGCCAAAGATTTCATTCAAAGTGCTTTTTCGAGCTCTTAAACACTTTAATTGCTGTTTGGTGTCCATTTTCTGAGACATTGAACTAAAAGATATGGAGTCTAAGGGTACATTAAAGAAACTGTTAGGATCACCCATGACCGAGAGGAGGAAAATTGTAAATAATGATTGAATCAGCAATAGAGATTAGATCATTGCAGTTATGCATGGATAGTTATAATAAAAAAAAAAAAAAAAAAAAAAAATTGTGGCTCATACAGAGAAGGAAATAAATTTGTTTTTGGCCCTGACTACCTTAATACGATTTTCAATGGGATGACATAATGAGCAAAATATACCAGCTTTTTTGCTGCTGTTTGTAAAACCAATAAAAATGATAATTGGTGGCAGATCATCTTCATGCTTTGGAAAATTGTTTGGCCATTGTTCAACTCTCATAATGCATGTGCATGACCAAAGCCTGAAAACCTTCTCTAAGAGCCTATTCACACAGTTGAGTTCCCTGGCTGTGTGTGTTCTGTGATAAAATAGAACATGCTTTTTCTCATGGATCAGCCGCACACACAGATGTGAATAGGCCCATGAAACAAACAGATCATACACTGATCTTTGAAAATTTCAGCCAATAATTATCTCTGTTGTGTGACTAGGGTGTAAGGCTGAAGAGACACATTGAGGCAGATTTATTAAGACTGGCATTTAGTATGCCACTCTTAATAAAGGACCCAGCAGGTGCAAGGTGCGCCTGATTTATCGTGAGGTTCAGGGACTGGTGTAGGTTTCCTGTATAATTTGCCCCAGAATACTGACTTGAGTTATAATAAATATGTTTGGCCAAGGTGTGCCTGTCCTACCCTTCCATCATATGTGAAAAGTAGCGACCGAGGCGCAGAACAGGTGTTATGTCACATCTTTGGAGCAAGAAAGGTGTGCCGAAGATGTGCTATATTATCGCCAAAAAAAGTTGGCGTAGATGGGAGAGTTTTTGTGTGGTTTCCCCCCCCCCCCCCACTTTTGTTGAAATTTTTTTTTTTTTTTAAGCCAAAGCCATAAATGGATTGAAAAGGAAATATAAAGACAGCACATACTCTTCTTCTCCTTTCTGCTGAATCCACAACAAAAAAAAAAAAAAAAGCAGAGATACTGCAGTGTTTGTGTTATTTGCGGAGGAATTGTGGTGAGTGCATATATGTATTTTACTAGACCAAAATCAAAAACGTATCTCAGAGCTCTGTTTTTTTAGGGCCTGTTCACACTTCAGAATGAAGAGGAATTTTAGTCGTCTTCGGCTTTCGACTGCGGGTTTACACGCTGATTAGCCTTGGAAACAATGGGGCTAATTAGCTTTAGGCTGCGTCGTGGGTTATGTGGCTGAATCCACCATAGAATCTATGGCAAGATTGAACTAGGCGCTTATTTATTTATTTATTTTTTCATCGTCCTGCATTGGTCTTGCATTGAATACAATAGGAGACATATTCAAATACTTCCTCCTAGTGAACATACCCTTAGTCCGCTAGGGGGAGATTGGTAACAGAGGCCTCTGAGTTGGTGCATGGTAAGGCTATATTCACATGCATCATATTTGTTGCAGACGTTTTTGAGACCAAAGCTCTGTTCTATTTATCTGAATTAGGTTGTTTTTGCAGCAAACATATAAGATTTTGACAGTCCCATTCAGATAAATTCAGAAAATTTTGCAGCAATATCTGAATTTACCCTAAGAAAGTAGTATGCAATCTCTGCCAATGTACTTTGTAAAGGACCTGCTTTAATCCAATAACAAAAAAAATATATTTTTTCATCCCATGCAAGCCTCTGTGGTGCTTCCTGTACGATATTTGCCACATTTTAAGATCCTACAGGTTATTTGAGGAGTTCATGGTAATACATTTTGTAATATAATTTATTAACACATTTTCTCTTTTTTTTGTGAAATCCTGTATCTCTTTATTCTTAAACTCTCTTCTTTCATATGGCCCTAAAGTTGCTATCTACGGTATATTATTTTGAGAGATTATCACTGGTTGAAAACACAGTTGTTGTTGGGATATTTAAATCATATATGTTATGCAGCTGACTGTGTTTTCAACCAGTGACATCTCTGGAAATAACATGGATAGCAACCTTAGTGTCATATGAAAAAATCTCCTCTTTCATATGACACCAAAAGCAAGTTCGTACGCGTTATATTTTCCGAGATATAAATGTTTGAAGTGACCCTCCCCTAAATGTGCTATAGGACCTTTATCTCATAGTTGGGAAAACATCCTCTTCATTCCTACTGGTTATTATCAGTAGAAAAGAGGATTAATAAACTACTGTACCTCAACTTTCCGTTGATTCAATTCTTTGGCCTTTGTCATAGTATATTAAAAATGTGAGTGGGAACAAGGTTTGACCTTATATACCGTCCCATCCTTCCGTACAGCCCTTGATGCATTTATGACTTAATTTGGCGCTTCTATTGCGCACTCCCATAGTTTTTGCCTGTCTCCTAACCCCGGTGGTACCCTTGGTCTTATTTTGGCTGCATGGGTTTGATTGAGCTGCTATGCTTTTTGCTTGTTTCTTTTGCCCTCTACAGGTTGGTTCGACCAGTCCTTCCGCCTGCCTATTTCCTGACTTTGGGACTATCTTTTTAATTTCAGGTTTGTACTTAATGGATGCCGCAGCAATGGGTTTGACTGTTTCCTTTGTTTTTGTTTGTTCAATTTTTGGTATCTCTTGTACAGAATTTTATTGTACTTACCTGGTTATTTAATATGTACCTTTTCTTTGTGATGTATGCCTTTGTACATACTTCAATAAAACGAGTAAAAAAAAAAAAAAATGTGAGTGAGAAATTCAGCAGATGTTACTTTGGCTAAGGTGTGCAAAAAAATTTTCTCGCCTTATGAAATCTCCCTGCTGTTTTTCCCAAATCATCATATACATGCACTCAGCCTGGCCAGAAGTGTACATTTTTTAAATGATTGGGGGGAAATTTCCTGCCACTTGAGAATTCCCTGCAGGAAAGAATTAGGCATGTTGACATCCAACCTGCACAATCCTTCTCTCTCCCTTCTGTCAGGCCCTCATACACATTAGATTGTCAGCTAATCCCAACAAGATCAGGAATTTTATTGTAATATGAATTGCCATTTAAAGTGTATACAATTTTTTTTTTTTTTTTAAAGATTTAATAAAAATCTGTTGTTTAGGTTGTTCTCATTTAATCTTTTGGAACATTTCTTTTCACTAACTGTTGTTGGCCTCACTTCAAGTGATTTATAAACTGAAGAGGAAAACATTCTAGCATAATTACTGGTGCAACATATATATTTTACTGTAACCCTGAGTGGACACACTATAAATTCTTGAAGTACATTTTCATTTCCTAGTGCTTTTCGTATTACATGAAAATATTCTGCAGATTTATTATCCCAGTTCTGCACTTCAAACTGTAGGTTTCTTTCACATAGAATGTAATAATCTTCCCCATGATCAATTTCTAAGAGTGTTCCCTAGCTGAGGTGGAAGGGACCTAGTCGTTCTGCTAATAATTGTATCTGCTGTAGCCTTGGCTTTTCTGATGGTAACAAAGTGCGGCACATATAATGGTAAATCATTCGCAAATATTGATGAAAGGTTAGGTTTGTGGAGTAGAGACCCATGAGGAATAGGCAGGCCTTGTAGTTGCTCATCTCACTTAATCAATGCATTACATACCAACCATTTCTAATTTCCTGTTTACCAGTAGTTTGCTCACTTATGATACATCTACCGCTCTTGAACTATGGCCAGATTTATTATGACATTGTCTGTAAATAGACAGTTCCTCCGAAATAGGCAATAGAAATACATTTACGTAATGCAGATCCCTGTAAAGGCACTTGTATTCTGCTCATGGCACCTTAAATGGAGGGGCAAAGCAGTTAAAATTGCTCAAAACTAAGGGTCTTAGATAATGCAGTAGTAGATAAAGGTTGTCTTTTGTCAACATTAGTGCTGGAGTGGTGTAACATACTACTGTTGTAGTAGTTGGAAATATGTAAGGGGTTGTTCACACTACAACTGGTGACTGTCAGTAGTGTCCGTTACTAGATTTTAGCAAGGGAAACTAGCAGAACCGTCACAAATCTGTCATTGATTTCAAAGGGATTTTATCTGGTGTCCATTAGTGGCCGTTTACACCAAATCTGTTATTTTTCGCAGATAAAAAATCCTTTCTTATTTTTTAACATTAAAGTCTATGGGTAATGGATGGATGTCCGTTATACTGTCCGTTTTTTTTTTTTTCTCATGCTCAGCAGAAACCAAAAAAAATTAAAACTGACACTAGCTGATGCTAATGTATCCTCCCCACCCTTTTTTTTTTTTTTTTTTTTTTTGAAGCTATGGGGGCGTTCACACTACTGTTGGTGACCGTTAGTAGTGTCAGTTGCTATTGTCCGTTACAAGATTTTAGCATCGAACACTAGCTGAACCGTCAGAAATCCGTTAAAATTTCAATGGGTTTTTACATTGTGTCCGTTTACACCAAATCTGTCAGAAGTCCGTTTTTTTTCGCGGACAAAAAATCCTACATGCAGGACTTCTTGTCCGTTTGAAAAAAACGGATTCTTGACAGACAGCAAGTGTCCGTTATTTTTTTAAAATTGAAGTCTATGGGTAACGGATTTATAATGGACAGTAACTGATAGCCATCAGTTACTGTCCGTTATTTTATGTCCGTTTTTTTCCTGTGCATGCTCAGAAAGGAGAAACAAACCGAAAAAAAACAAAAAATGGACAGTTTTAAAAAAAAGGACACTAACTGATGCGAACGGACACTAACTGATGCTAATGTGTCGGTTTTTTAACTGAACCATTAATTGGATCAGTTAAAAAAACGGACACATTATCAGTTAGTGTCCGTTATGATAGGTGTCCATTTTTTTTTTTTTTTTTTTTTTTACGGACTCCAACTGTAGTGTGAACCCTGCCTATCAGAATGGACATCCAACGGTAGTGTGAACCCTGCCTATCAGAATGGACATCCAACGGTAGTGTGAACCCACCCTTATCTGTCACTAGCTCACCTTACAGTATGATTGTCAAACCTGTGTTCCATAGTTGCCAATAGAACTTTCTCTACCGTACTGTCTGGTGCTAGCTATAGATTGGCAACATTTTGCCGAGGGCCCTTTTTTATGTTACTTTTGTAATCTTTTGAAAGAATAAATTAATATCTTACAAGATCTACCATTTTGCAAATGCTTTGACCCAGTTGCTTAGCCATCACAGTTTTGCCCCTTATAAAAGCTGGTTAGATTCTTATGCTTGCCCATTTTCTGCTAGCAAAACATCGTCGAGAACTGTATATTAAAAGGGTTGTCCAGGATTGGTCATGTGATCAATAGACTTGATGTTACTGAAACCCTTTAAGGATGTTAGGCGGCAGGCTAACCTTGTAAGCTAAGATTGATGTATGTATAGTTATTGGCCAAATGGCTTTTTTTTTTTTTCGCCTGCCTGCCTTCAAATATATTGTAAAACTGTTTGCTGTGCATTAAAGAGGACCTTTCATGTCCTCCTGCACATGCGGATTTACATACCGCTAGAAAGCCGACAGTACGCTGAATTCAGCGCACTGTCGGCTTTCCATTCGTGCCCCGGGGCTGGAGATATCGGTGCCGTTAGTTTAGTCCATAGCCTTGTACTCTCAAAGGGGGCGTTCCTTACCACCCAGCGATGACACTGAGCTGTTCCTCACAGCCCAGCTAGACGGTCAGGAACGCCCTGCCTAAACTAATGGCACCGATATCTCCAGCCCCGGGGCACATAACGGGAAAGCCGACAGTCGGCTTTCTAGCAGTATGTAAATCTGCATTTGTAGGAGGACATGAAAGGTCCGTAATAATTAAATAAATGTGTGTGTGTGTGTGTGTGTGTGTGTGTGTGTGTGTGTGTGTGTGTGTGTGTAAATTTGCAGCTTCTGACTGACTCTGGCTGTCAGCCATTTATGAAGGCGCCTGTCAGTTGGTCGGTCTGAAAATCACTGGAGTTGCAGTTATTTTACCTATTGGCTCCACATCCTCGGTGCAAATAGCTTTCAGGGGCCTCAGGTTACAATACCATGAAAATTCTCCAAAAGATTAACTCTTTGACAAGAACACCCTCTACCCAAACCGTGTTTTCTGTGATAGATTTTCAGTTTTGAGAAGAACACCCCCGGCTTTTTAATGCAGTTTTGGGTGGTTTTTTCAGACATTTCCCCCCTTTTTTTTTTCCCCCTCTGTCTGTCTGTCTGCTCTCTCTCTCTCTCTCTCTCTCTCTCTCTCTCTCTCTCTCTCTCTCTCTCTCTCTCTCTCATAAAATGGTAGCGCTATTTGAAATCTAGAGCTATTGAAACTTGAAACCGTATACAATATAATGTCACATGTACTGCCGATATTCTTATATTTGTTTCTTCGTTCTTTTTCTTCTGTTGGCTTGACATTGTTAGACTTTAGAACCAATTGAATTTAGCATATATTTGCATAGTCATGGTTAAAATATTTACAGCTTGCAATGGTGTGTGTATGAATACAACATATAATTCTAAAATCAAAAACAAATTTTATTTTATGAATGTTTTTTTTTTTTTTTTCGGTTAATGTTTTCAGACAGTAATTTTGTAAAATGGGTGCAGTTTGGAGAAAAGAATAAAAGGAACTGTGCAGTCCTGGTGTTCAGGGTTAGTGATTTCTACACTAATGGACTGCTCAAGGGCTAGCGATCTAATGAGTGCTCATTTGTAATGTAACGCTTTCACTGTCACTGACACAAATTCAGTCTAAAAAAAAAAAAAAAAAAAAAGTCTAAATTACAGTGGTCTTAAATGGCTTGCTGTGAGTGCATCTTTGTAGCAGTCCTAAAGAGACATTAATGTGTCTGAATAGCTATTACTTGAATTTCCTAGAGGGAAAAGGTGTGAAAGAGTGTACAGAACATCCTAAATGTGTCACTGCTGCCCATGTGGTCTGTTTTGTTCTCTAGTCTTGAATTCCTCCAAGTCTATGCATGTGTGTGTTTGTTTAGTTTTTTTCCTGTTCATCACTGTACTTTGGTATTATGACATGTAGTTTTGTCACACTAGTTTTTAGTAATCACAAAGGAACCATATTAATTAGGATGATCATCAGCATGACATTCCAGCTTTCCAATTGGTGACATTAATGGTTAAAGGGGTTTTCCGTGGGAATTTTTTTTTTTTAATTTTATTTTTTTTTAAAAAGGGTCTGTTAGCACTATTAATGGGTTAATAACTGCACCTATATACCTTTAGCAGTGTTTTGAGTAATTTCTGGGTGTCTCTGGGAGCTCCTGGTATCTTCTGCATTTGTTTACATGGTTCAGCTTCCTGCTACTTTGGGGGGAAAAAAGTATTTAGCCAGCCACCAATTGTGCAAGTTCTCCCACTTAAAAAGTGGGTACAGAGTACAGAGCCTAAATGGCTTATCGGGCACCAAAACTAACAGGATCAATTAGGAAGGGTGAGGGCTGCAAAAAAAAATGTAATGTAGATTTGCTGTGCATATTATTTGATCAGCATTGATATTAAATTTCTAGTATAGGCAATGTCTATATCCAGTGAGGTTCTTCATAGCGTCCTGTCCATCAAACAGACAAACCCTGCCCACCAGCTTGTTGAAAAATACAGGAAGTGAGGAGAAGAGACAGCAGGCAAACTGGTAAGAGGAAGATGGGAAAACCCTTTAAGTAAAAAATCAAAATAGTACAGAAAAAAAAACTGGATTACCAGATAATACCCTTAATATTTTATATCAATTAAATTAACAGTAATATTATACAGTGGGGAAAAAAAGTATTGTCAGCCACCAATTGTGCAAGTTCTCCCACTTAAAAAGATGAGAGGCCTGTAACTGACATAATGGGTAGACCTCAACTATGAGAGACAAATGAGAAAACAGATCTAGGAAATCACATTGTCTTTTTTTTTTTTTTTTTTTTTTTTTTTAAGCATTTATTTGCAAATTATGGTGGAAAATAAGTATTTGGTCAATAACAAAAGTTCATCTCAATACTTTGTTATATATCCTGAATTCAGCGCACTGCCGGCTTTCCCGTTATGTGCCCCAGGGCTGGAGATATCGGCGGTCTTAGTTTCACCATTCACTGTCAGAAGGGCGTTCCTGACAGTCTAGCTGCGCTGTGAGGAAGGCCCTCCCTGACTGTACTTGTCCATAGCCCTGTACTGGGGGGGCGTTCCTCACAGCTCAGCGTCATCGCTGGGCTGTAAGGAACAACCCCCTCTGACAGTACAGGGCTATGGGGCGAGTATAGTCCAGCTAGACTGTCAGGAACGCCCTTCTGACGGTGAATGGTGAAACTAAGACCGCCGATCTCTCCAGCCCCGGGGTACATAACGGGAAAGTCGACAGTGCACTGAATTCAGCGCGCTGTCGGCTTTCTAGCGGTATGTAAGACCACATATACATGGACGTGAAAGGTCCTCTTTAAAGGAATTATCCCTGCCAATCAGCTGTTTGAAGGTCCTTTTAAAACCAACCTGTCATGTGATTTGTGCCCTGTCAGATAGCAGCACATGAGAGAGGAGCTGAGCTCTCGGATATATACCTTTTATATGTTAGAGGAAGAGAAGCTGAGCTTTGTGATATATTGGTGTATATGATTTGGAGCAGGATTTCTGATTTAAAAGCAGAGTAAATCCTTTCGGGACTGCTAGGACAGACTGTAGTAGAGGTCAGCAGGACTATCTGGTTGACAGATAACCCTGTATCAGTGCACGTACAGAGTAAACTATCAATCATTGTATGTGAGCAGTGTAAGCAGGACTGTGACTGTCCATGATGTACTGCTTTCTTTAACTTAGAAATCCTCCTGTAAATTATATAAGCCTGTATATCACAGTGGTCAGCCGTTTTCCCTATCATGTGCTCAGATATGTCAGCAGAAGTTACCTGATAGGTCATATTACAGGAAGCGGTTAAAGGGAACCTAATAGTATGTCATGGAGCTCGCTAAGTTCCCACACTTTTGACATACTATTATGTCATGGAGATGGCACCCGCTCAGAAGATGAGCAGGTGCCATCTGTAATTTGGATGCATGATACAGATAACTCCTGCCCTGTAACATGCACAATTGGAGCTCATTCATGACTGGAGCATGTAACTGGCTTCCAGAAATGTTCCCCCAGTGGTCACCTCCATGTGTATTGCAGTGTATATTATTGGATTGCTGGTTCAAATTCCCTAGAGGGGAAAAAAAAAAGGAATCGAAAAAAAACCCCAGTATTTAAAAACAAAATAAATCAATTATACTTATACTGTTTGGTGAACAGCAAAAAAAAAAAAAAATATAAAAAATTGAGGACTATGCTAGAATGTGTCCTTTATATGGCTATAGCAGAAAAATAAAATTATAACTTTGTACAATGTGACAACAAAAAAACCCCAGATCTTTAGGGCTGGCTGTGACAGAAAGGGAAATGTGTAAGCTGTTTAAGCATATATCAAGGTATAGCACCATGTTTACAGATTACGAGGAAAAGACACCAGAAGTGACTCCTCCCACCACCAATCATGTGAGCTACCGCGATAATAGTTGGGAAGGTGGTGTAACCTATGTACTCCGCACAGCTTACATATTCAATTTTACAATACACTGTCAATTCAGATTTTGAAACAAATTATTTACTACCCCTTGGTAAATTCTTTGAGGGGTGCAGTTTCCAAGATGGAGTTACTTTCAGGTGGATTCCACTTTACTGTTATCTCAGAGGCTCTGCAAACATGAGATGGTATCTAAAAACCAAACTTCTAAATCTGTTCTCTATAAGGCACGGTTCACACTACCGTTGCATATCCGTTATGATAGTGTTTTTGTTTTTTTTTAAATCATAAAGCACACTAACTGATGTTAATGTGTCCGTTTTTTTAATTGATCTATTTAATGGATCAGTTAAAAAAGACACGTTAGCATCAGTGTCTATTAGTGTCCATTTTTTTTTTTTTTTTTTCTGCTTTCTGAGCATGCGCAGACAGGAAAAAAAACTGGATAATATAACGGCCGCCTGTCCGTTACCCATAGACTTTAATGTTAAAAAATAACGAATGCTTGACATCCGTCATTAAATCCGTTTTTTTTAAACTGACACAAAAGTCATACATGTAGGATTTTTTTGTCCGCGATAAAAAAAACCGGACATGTGACGTATTGGATGTATAACGGTCACTAATGGACACAAGATAAAATCCCATTGAAATGAATGGAAATTTTAATGGATTTGTGACGGTTCAGCTAGTGTCCTTTGCTAAAATTTTGTAACGGACAAAAGCAACACACTACTAACGGTCACCAGTAGTAGTGTGAATGCCCCCTAAGCCAAACAGTGCTCCTTAGCTTCTGCGTCTTGTTGTGTGCCCAAACAGCAGTTTATGCTTACATATATGACAGTGTTGTATCCGGGATAACCCACTAAACAATCTCATGTGTGGGTATAAATTGCTGATTGGGCGCACACACAATTAGGGAGCAGAAGGAAAGAAATGGTCTTTGATTTTTGGAGTACAGATTTAAATGGCTTAGTTTATGGACGCCATGATATGTGACCCCCATTTTGGAAACTACGCCCATCAAGGAATTTATCTAGGGGTGTAGTGAGCAAGTGTTGCATTAATTTGTTTCCCAGAAATGAATGTGCTGCTGATGGTGAAAATGGCAATTTTTCCAGAAATATGCAGTTGCAGTGCCCAATATGCTGTGCCCAGCTTGTCACAATTGAATACTCCACAAGCAGTTGTACCCAGGATAACTGCTTAACAGATTTTAGTGTTTGTCTCACTGACACAAGCTGGGCACAACATATTAGGCACTGAAATATTGCATCTCTGGTAAAAATTCACCTTTCACAATCAGCTGCGCTTTCATTTCTTGAAAAATAAATTAATCCAGGTCTAACTGAAGATCTTGCAAATGCTTGCTACGCCCCTTGATAAATTCCTTGACATGTGTAGTTTACAAATTGGTATCTCTTCGTAGGGAATTCCACTTTACAGGCATCTCTGGGGCTCTTCATAAGCAACATGGCATACAAAAGCCAAGGCCCACTAAGGGTAAGTTTGCATCTAGTTCTTGCAGGTGGATTTTATAAGGTGGAATCCATTTCAAAATATGCCTCAAGAAATGCCTCCCAACTCTCACATTCTGGGGGTGAGATTTTTTTTTTTCCCTCTATCTGATATTTTATTTTATTTTTTTTTTCTGCAAGAGGAAAAAAGTGTCATGACCCATCTTCAAGCAGATTCTGCTTCACAAACACCTTTGAAATGAATGTGAGGCAGGAAAAAAATGCTAGCTCAAGTTTGTGTGAGTTAAAGCATCTCAAAATTATTGCTGCATAGTGACGTTACTTTTGAAAAATGGGGTTGTGTCCTTTAGGCAGTTTTTGCCCGTGTCCTTAAGGGGTTAAAAAGCTGACTGATGCTAATACTTGGAATTCTGATTTTGATTGCCTTTCCCAAACACAGGTCAGCCATGTGACAAATTTACTGTCTTAGATGACATGTACAGGACAGTTTTGCTTACTACGCCATGCACAGGACTGTGAAAATACACAATTGTGTGTATGGGGCCATAGAAATGAATAGGTCACTGTGATAGCCGTGTGCATGAGGTCTTAGTATTTCCATCCATTTGCAAAAATCAGATTACTTTGTATTACGTCATCACTGGTCTTTCTCACAAAAAGAGATGGTTCACCAGGTGGTACAGCCCTGGTTGGTCTGGTGCAAACACTGATTGATTGATTTAAAAAAGTTTTTTTTTTTTTTTTTTTCTTATGTAATAACTTTTATAGCTAAAGGGGTTGTCCAGGAATTAGGCAAATTAAAGCTGCACCTCACCATGAATTAGACTCTTCTCCTTGGCTTTCTCATGTCTAGGTGCAAATCTATGAGAAATAGCCTGGAATTAATCAGTGTGTCACTTACTTATTAGTGACATCTCCTGTGACCCCAGAACTGACTGCAGGTATAACTATATCCAGGTACATAGTGTGTCACCTCCTCAGTAATGAGAAATAGCCTGGAATTAATCAGTGTGTTACTTACTTATTAGTGACAGTACCTGTGACCCCAGAACTGACTGCAGGTATAACTACATCCAGGTACATAGTGTGTCACCTCCTCAGTAATAAGAAATAGCCTGGAATTAATCACTGTGTCACTTACTTATTAGTGACAGTATCTGTGACCCCATAACTGACTGCAGGTATAACTACATCCAGGTACATAGTGTGTCACCTCCTCAGTAATGAGAAATAGCCTGGAATTAATCAGTGTGTCACTTATTAGTGACAGTACCTGTGACCCCAGAACTGACTGCAGTGGCATAATCCTGATTTTTCCACTTGTCCAGATTATAGTATTTTTATTGTATTTATTTTAGGTTGTTCTGATCAAATGCTAAATGATAGGAAGCAGAGGTGCAGTGGTAAGAGTTACTAGCAGGCCCTGGACCTTAATGGGGCCCCAAAAGGTCCCTTTGCTACATCAAATGTGCTACTATTCTAAATGGCACAGGTTAGGTAGGGCCTTTGCATTGGGGCCCAAGAACTTTAAGTTGTACCTCTGACAGGAAGTGATCCTTACTATGTGTTTGAATTGTAAAGTGTCTGGGTTTACCCAATGCTTTCCTACAAAACGCATGCAGTTCTATATAAAAATAATGCAAGTGTTGCTAAAAAAAACAAAACATGCAATTTTTAAAACCTCATGTGTTTTTAATGTAAATTTGTACAGTATGCGTTTTTTTATGCGTTGTTGTGGAGAAAAGCACTGCAAAAGTCCAGTCTAAAACTCTCTCAGTATTGTAATTTTTATATAAATGGAGTTCTTGCTGTTACAAAGTGAGATTGGTGCTCATGTTGATTTACCAATGAGTAGGGGCCATTTAGTTTCGGCTAAAAGAATGTATTGGACACAAATACATTTGTGTATTTGAAAATGGCAGGCCAGATGTTAAAAGTAGATGGGTTGAGTGGAGTTTTCTTGTCGTTTGTAATTGTAAGCTTTAGCCATACAGGTGCATCTCAATAAATTAGAATATCTTTGAAACATTTATTTCAGTAATTAAATGAAAAAAGTGACCTCCTATATTTTCTAGATTCTTTACACACAGAGTGATCTATTTCAAGTGTTTTATTTCTGTAAATGTTGATTATGGATTACAGGTAATGAAAACCCAAATCTAAGAAAATTTGAATATTGTGAAAAAGTTCAGTATTGTAAATTCAGTGAGTCACCTGCCAAGGTTTCCTAAGCCTTTAAATGGTCCCGCAGTCTGGTTCAGTAGGACACACAATCATGGAAGACGCTGATTATGAATCGTATTACTGAATTACTGAAATGAATGAAGGTTTCAAAAATATTCTAATTTATTGAGATACACCTGTAGATGCCGTTGCATTGTGAAGGCTTTCCATATTACTACTTCCTGCTGCCTCCTAACATTCTAACTTTTCGGCCACTTAATTGGTAGCCTGGATGGTCTATGGTTAAATAACACAATTGTCCCATTCTGACAAGCACCGTAAACTGTAGATTGTGGTGCTGCTGGCGTGTGACAGCACAAAAGGTCAAATAATAGCACATCATTAAATGGCTAGAAAAATGTTTGCCTTCATAACTGTTCATAGCGCTGAGCGACTGCTATGTGTACACCTGCAGTTTTCAGAGTATAACTATCATGTAGTTTTCAAGGACATCATGTGCTGAATGTTAAAGATGAAGCATAAAGCACTAAGCGACTTAATACAATGCCTCCATTTTCAGCAGTTATCTCAAAGTGACGGCATGTCTGAGGGCTATGCAAGTTTGGCCTTGAACTGTTCTGCCTGGAACTTGGCAGGGCCTGCCATTCTGTGTGGCATCTTGCCTGGTGTGAAAGCAAGGAACACACTTTTTCACATGTACATTATTAATATAAAACCATATCTGTGAGAGCGTTTGTTTTACCAGCTGGTTCGCCTGAAAACATGGATTCTATGTGGCTAAGATTACTTAGGTTAGTTAGGTTTAGCGTTAGTGTGCTTTTAAACAAACCTTGTCATACATAAAAAAGTAATACTGTAAGTAAAAGCTATTCACTATAACAGTGTAAAATGAGAAGTGTTAAACTGCAAGGACAAAACTGCTGAGTGCAGCCTATAGAATGCATTGCTACATTTTTGTTGTTCTAATCTATAATAAATGACTTGAAGAATCCTCTTTAATAACTGCATTGAAGCAAAGTAAGTTTGGAGGTTGGAATGAGAGAGACAAGGGAGGCAAAGGCCAGCAAGAGATGAATCTACTGAAACCAGCATAAATAAAAACTGAAAAGGGATTTGGATAGTCTGTAGTAATGATGTTATTGAGCTGACACTTGGGTAAGTAAATTAAAATCCGAGAAGTAAAAACTGCTAGAGTATTTGAAGTCCATAGAACAATAAAAAGAGCAGCAGTAAGCAAGCTGTTTAAAAAAAAAAAAAAAAAAAAAAAAAAAATTCCGCCTTGCTTTCCATTCTAGGCAATTTGTGCAGGGCACATTTTTATTAAAGAAAAGTTGACCTGTGATATAGAATACATTTTAGAGTGGCAGTTTCTACACGTTTGTTCTGCATAGATAGATGTTCAGTGACATGTGCATTAACACCACTTGCTAAAACATTTCCTGAACTCTAATAATATACACTTGATGAAAAAACAAGAACGATTTATTATGAAACTTTACGTGTGTGAATACAATGATATATGTAAATGATTACAATATTAGAGCATAAGGATATGTTTTTTGGGGAAGACTGTACCTGCCTATACTATAAGTTAATGGCAGGTAAGCCTGGGAGCCTTTAATAGGATCACAATGGATTGCTGACCCCAGATCTCATTCTAGGGACTGGTGATCCTCCCCAAAATGGCAATGCCTATGTGCTGCCAGGAAAATGGCGCCTTGGCCAGCTTTGACCATGGCTCCTAGGACCTTAATGCCCGTGATGAGTATAATACAGCAGAAATCTGGTGGCTATGGTGGCTGCCATATTTAAATACTACTACTAGTATTAATAAAGTGGTATGCTAATACTGTACTATATTTAAATACTAGTACTATTATAGCGGATGCAAAATATAAATTTGGTATTGCTGTGATGGTTACTGACCCACAGAATATAGATAATGTGCCACTTTTCCCTGAACAGTAAACACTATAAAAACAAAACCTTAAAGAAAGTAGGTCATCTGTGTTTTTTCCAATTTCACCACCTAATGATTTTTTTTTCCCCCCAGGTTACCCAGTATATTGTACTGAATATTAAATGGTACCATTAGGAAATAGAATTTATCCCACAAAAAATAGGCCCTCATTCTACTCTGTAAATGGAAAAATAAAGTTTTGGCTTTTGGAAGGCAAAAAGTAAAAGAAGAAAACACACAAATGAAACATTTCTTGGTCAAGAGCCAATTAACAGTGTTTGTTCTTTTATGTAAAAATGAGATTGTGGCGATCGTTTGTCCTACCTGAGGCTGTGGCTGGACTGTTTATACCCTGACAAATCCACCTTTCTGGTTTAACCCTCTTTTTTCCATTTAATGACAAAAATAATGAGCTGTCTGCAAGTTTAGTCTTTATTATTGTGCATTCATTCTTTATGTACATAGAGCTGCTCTCATCTGGACAGATCACACCATATGCAGGTGACTTCATTATGAATCATCCCTTCTGCCGCTTCCTGCACTCTGATTAATGATGTTAACTCTGCAGAAAAATCCACTGAAAGTGAAACACAATCATCCTGTTCACCTCTGAATGCCGGTACTTTTACCTTAGTACAGGTCATTGATCCCTATGTTGTATCATGTAATGTCTGCATTTCATTCATCCAATTTGGTACAAAGCCATCACTGGTGCTCTTGTGCAATATTTTATTTGCTACCTGTGTTGTGCTGACACAGTCCGCCATCTTGATCAATCTTGTAAGCGCCACAAATTCTCTGCATAGTAGAGGGGTTAACACTGTTGTCATAATGTTTTTTTGGGATCGGTATAATTTAGGACCTACTCTGCAGCAAATGGAGGCTTAATTGCATTTTATGTAGGACTTTAAAAACAGAGTTAAATGTTAGCAGGAGATTAAAAGCAAGAAACATAAGGTGTGCTAATGACATGCTGTGGGTACGGGTGTCAGCGAGGTAGTTATATGTTCAGACTGATTAACCACTTGTTATTTCCAAGGAGAGTATGCATTTGTTTGATAAGGAGAAATGACTTAGAAGCGTGACTTTAGCTGAATTATTGCTCTTTAGACAGTTGTGGAATGGGAGCTTTCAACAATTGATCATCTACATTTTTAATAGCATTTCAAGGGCATCCACAACATGTGAAACCTAGAGCTGGGAAACCTTCTTATCCCCTGTAAATACAATATTTTAGTGCTACAATTAATTTCCTCATATCCATCTTTTTATGAGAAGCACTTTTGAACAGTGTTTTATATTTCCTGTTCCTGATTGGCTAATAGTGTTGCATTACTTGAATGTCAGTTCATGGAATAGTGTGGTGTTTTTTTTTTGTTTTGTTTTTTTTTTTTATTGCTTATTTTTTTGTAGGGTTTTTTTTTTTTTTTTTTTTTTTTTTTTTTTGTCCTCCTTCTCTCACTATTGCTAAAGAGTTCTCTTACAAACCTCATGATGCATCTCATTTAGAATATACTGTATGTAGCTGCATTTCTTTGCCTCTACAGCTGCCAATATCAATACTTGCCTCCTGTAAGGCAGCTACACTGTTAACTGAAAGGTAAAGGTTTTTTTTTCTGGGCTAAAAATATTGTTGACCGAACCTAAAATTGGTAAGGGTTTACCATCCAGCACCCCCTGACGAATAATTCTTCTCAGCAGTTGCTACAGAGAATAGAACAGGAAGCAGACAGCTCTGTTCCTGTGTAGTGGATGTGTAGGGAATCCCTGCAGCTTGATCTGCAATACCCTGGTGTGACAGAGTTTCTCACTAGAGAAAATCCTTGCTGAAATGTTTATTGGCTGCATTAATACCTAAAGTTATATCATTTAGTGCTTTCAGTATTTCTTGATTTAAATGGTTTGTCCCATTAAATATACTTATTCCCTGTCCACAGCTCTTAGGATCTTTTGAGATGGGAATACCCCTTTAAGGAGCTATCTATACTGCTAGTATATGTAAATTCAAGAGTTTTCCTAAATACATTGCTTTATGCTAGTTTCACACTAGTGTTCTGGTCTGCATGGAAACCCTAAAGATGGAGATCCTGTTCACTTACAAAAGCAATTACCTGCAGAAACCCGTGGACCCCATGGACTGTAATGGGGTCCCCTGGGTTTCTGACTGGTTTCTTCTGGTTTTACACTGAAGCCGGCGGAGCCGATTTTAAGCTGATTCTGTGGCAGAGTCTCTTATGGAGATTCCAACTAAGGTGTGAATCCAGGTCAGCTATTTGCAGTTTGCTGATAAAGGCTCAGACACTGTGTTTTATCTTTGTATGTATAAGATAACATTGAGTTTACTGCAAGTCCATTGTTTGTCCTGGTAAGATGTAAGTGTTATCTACACACCTGTGTAATGTAATGTAATATACATTTACTGTGCATATTATTTATCTGCATTTATATTAGATTTTCTAGTAATCATAATAATCTCTCATGGTAAAGGCAATGTCTGTATCTACTGAAGTACTTCACAAATTAATACAGGCATTTTTTAAAGGGGTTATCCAGTTTCTATTTCATATTATGGTAACAAATAATGTTGTAGAAATGCAGATCAAATTGCATGTTTCGGTCAGGTCTTTGACCTTCATCTGGCTTGATTTGTAATAGTATAGTAGAGGAACCATAAGCTGGTGTAGCTGCATCCATGCCCTGGCCATTGGTGCTTTCATTTCACTTCACTTTTATTTTAGCTGGATAACAATACAGGCTGTGTAAAATCATACAGCCTGAAATGTTTTTCAGTTGAAATAAAAGTGAAGTTAATCAACATTTCATTGATTTAGAAGTGAATGTACTGGAGGCCAGGGACCTAACAGTGTTATATATGCTCTATTTAAGATTAATACAATAAAGTTACAATCATGGAAACACTGTATAACACAAGAAGGCAAACCCAACAAAAACAGCATTAATCTATATGCACATATTAATGACTGCTCACACACGCACACATCTAAGCCCATTATTTAGTAGTATTCAGTAGAAAGACAAAAATAGAGTAATTCATCTCACACTTTTATAGTTTTGAAAACAACCCAATTGAGGTTGAGGCCACACATTGTGAACTGTGGTGGTGTTGTGTTTTTTTTTATTTAAAATTTTTTTTTTTATTTATCTTTTTTTATTGCAGATTTTGCTTTTTTTTTTTTTTTTTTCCCCCCCCCCCCCCCCAGCCAAATGAAGGAATGGGTTTAGGAAAAGGGAGACGTATAAGAGCTTCCTTTTATATTTCCAATACCCTTTGAAGCTACTCTTGGCTTTGACAAAAAATAAAATAAAAAATGCAGCAAAATCTGCAACAAAAAGCACAGCTTTTACATTAATGATACATTTTGAGGGATATATATAAAAAGTTGTACATCCTAGTGTCTTTCCATTTTGATCTAATTCACATGTAGTCAGTTTTTCTTGCCTAATTCACTGGGGGACACAGTGGGTATTAGCCCAGCCGCTGGGAGACTGACACTAGGAGAACAAAGAAAACCTGTTGGCTGTGGGCAATACCCATCTCACAGACACTGTGTTTAATCAGTTTAAGCCTAGTGTCTGTAGGAGGCAGACACGACCTGACTTAGGTCTTGTTGTCTTGCATCGTTTTTATTTTTTCTTTCAGGTGCAGGGGAGTCTTCAGTGTGTATGCCACACTAGTTGTACCCCCCCTGTGGGTCCCTGGGGACTTCCGTGACTTCTTTTAGAGGATGACCCCAATCCTCCAGCGGCGCTCTGAGCCTAGTGCCCCTATTTTATTATGGCGGGGGGGTGGGTATGGGGGGAGGGAGACTCTCCGCTACCTATGGAAACCCCTCTGGCCCTCGGTACCTTTTCAGAGGTCCCTGGCCTTCTGGCAGGCCTCCGGGGGCTCCATTTTTCTCAGTCGGCCGCTATTGTACATGAGTCCCCGGATTCTCCGGTGACTAGGTCGCAATTATGACCGCCCATTTCCCGGGCTATGCTATTGGCCAGGGGGCCAATATTGGCCATAATATTGGCCACCCAGCCCGCTCTGAAGTTTTTTTTTTTTTCTGTCCAATTTGTCTTCATCCCCCACTCGAGCGGCCAGGTTTCTCCAGGCTGTCTCCACTCTCCAGCGTCAGGGAGTCATTGTCCCCGTTCCTGCTAAAGTGTGTTTCTGGGGCTGCTATTCTAACCTGTTCACCGTTCCCAAGAAGGACGGCTCCCTGCGCCCTATCCTGGACTTGAAGAGACTCAACAGGTTTGTACGTGTCCGCAGGTTCAGCATGGATCCCTGCAGTCATTGGTGGCATCCCAGGAGACAGGCGAATTCCTTTCATCCATCGACATCCATGATGCTAACCTTCACATTCCCATCGTGCTGTGCCATCAGCGCTTCCTTCCTTTTGCAGTAGGTTTGCGACATTTCCAGTTTGTTGCTCTCCCCTTCAGACTGGACTCTGCCCCCTGGGTATTTACCAAGGTGATGGCAGCTCTCATGGCAATCCTCCGCTCCAGAGATGTCGCTGTGATTCCATACTTGGACGACCTGCTGGTGAAAGGCCCTTTTAAGTCAGACAATCTGACCAGCTTGCAGATTACCTTGGACCACCTTCGCTGGTTCGTCTAGCTAATCACCGAGGAAAAGTCTTGTTTCGTGCCTTCTCAACACATGTAATTCCTGGGCATGATCTCTTACACGAACCAGGGCAAAGTTCTCCTCCCGGAGTCCAAGATTCTCTCTCATCGGTCCAGTGTGTCCCGCCTTCAGAGGAAGTCTCCTTGCATTCTTTGGTTCTGCATGTGGATCCTGGGCACAATGATTTCGACCTTCGAGGCCATCCCTTTCGCTCAGTTCCACTTGTGTCCTCTGCAGTTGGCTATTCCGGCCTGCTGGGTCAAATCTCCAGCCATCCTCAACCGCCTGATTCTCCTGCCTTCTCAGGTTCGTCGAGAGTTCCTCTAGTGGCTGTCCTCCCCAGGAATATCTCAGGGAAAGTCCTTCCTTTTCCTCCGTTGGCAGGTGATTTTCACAGATGCCAGTCTCTCAGGCTGGGGTGCCATGTCTTCGGTGCCAGGACTGTTCTGGGCCTGTGGTCCAAGGCGGAGTCCTCCCTCCAGATCAGTGTGCTGGAGCTGAGGGCCATCTTCTTAGCCCTATTTCATTGAACCTCTCAACTCCAAGGACGTCCGGTCAGAGTCCAGACCGACAACTCCACCGCAGTTGCCTACTTGAACCATCAAGGGGGCACCGGGAGCCGTGTGGCTTTTTTGGAGGTGTCTCGTTCTCTCCTTTGGGCAGAATGCTACGTTCCAGCGCTCTCGGTGGTCCACATTCCAGGCGTGGACAATTGGGCAGCAGACTGCCTAAGTCGAGAGACTCTCGACCCAGGCAAGTGGTCGCTCCATCAGCAGATTTTTCTTTATCTGTGTTCCTGCTGGGGCACGCGCGACGTCAACCTCTTCGCCTCCCGCCAGAACCATAAGGTCCACTGCTACGTGGCCAGGTCTCTGGATTCTTGAGCCATCGCCGCCAACACTCATCATTCCCTGGTCAGATTTTTGCCTTCTGTACCTGTTCTCTCCTCTTCCTCTTCTCCCTCACGTCCTCAAGAAACTCAAAACTGAGGGGGTTCCAGCCATCCTGGTAGCGCCGGATTGGCCCTGTTGGGCCTGGTATGCAGATCTCATGTTCCTGCTGGCAGAAGGTCGACCTTCTATCTGAGGAAGCGCTGTCACACCCCCATCTTACCTCAGCTGCGTTTAACGGCATGGCTGTTGAGGCTGAGGTTTTGATTAGAGATGAGCGAATTTCTCAAAAGTTCGATTCGGCAGTTCAATTCGAAGTTCCAAAAAAATATGCTTGGATCCAAATTACTTAGTGGCAGCTATTTCTGGTCTTCAGAGAGCCAGGGTGGGCGGCAAAATTGCGGAAGCTCTTGGATGCCACGGTCATGTCTCTCTCTCCATCACGGACAACTTATATTCATGTGGACGGATCTGCTAACGAGCAAAGACACGCCTAACCAATCACATCACTAGAGAATATCTTGTGACCGTCTGTGAAGGAACCCGCTTCTGGCACACTTGAGATCGCTTCAATTACCTCACACCCACTTCCAGTGAGGGAGCTGGGCCTCCGAGGATAATACGCCAGACGAGCCTTCTAAATTTTATATATTTATTAACCCCTAAACGGGTCGGCAAGAGACACTTAACACATACATAGAATACATGTAGCAATTAGCAAGCAGATAACACGGTACATAAAATAAAAATGGGAATAACAGAAAGAAAAGAATTATATATTACCAACACCAGCTTGTGATGGTTTCTCTGGCCTCCAAATGATGAGCCAGGTCACGTATCTTGTGAACGTCCAGTAGCAGAGGAATCTTAGCAGAGCAAAGGGCAGAAGATCTTCCGGAACAAGTAGTTAGTCCATTTCTCTGAGCCCATGTGGCAGGCTCAGGGTACAGTCTTGGGCAAAGCATGTTGCCTACATGCGGTTACCCCTCGTTCAGGTTCACAACATGGCCTCAAGCCTCGCTGCTTAGGCCGTATGTGATCCACATGGTGATCACATGGTTGAAGCACATGGTTGAAGTCTCCCATGTGATTTTCCCCCCACACCTCTCCTCTAGCAATCGCACATCACCAAAGCCAGAAGACAGAAGACACAAGACCCTGGTTCAGCCTGGGCGGAGACCTTTTGTCTCCCTTCCCTAAGCGAGGTCACCAGGGGGGAGGAGCCCCGCCCCCCTCTCTACATCTCTTAGAATCGTTTTTTGGTATATTTCTTTGCCTGATGTTTATAGAGTCGGGCTGGTAGTATAATGGGGTTCCTGGCGAGATCCCCAACACACAGACTCCAAGATCAACACTCCATCTCCCTTTGGGTAAGGAGATCAGTGCCTGGACCTTTCCTGGGCTTTGAACTGTGACGTGTATATTCTGAGCGTGCACCTTGACCTGACGCATCTGGGGAATTTATCGGGGCGGCTGTAAGATGTTCCCCAGGCCAGATATTGTCATAAAACCATAATCCATTTGAACTAAAGGTGGTGCCAGTGTGTCTGTCGATATGCGGATCGTTCACCCAACACATCCTGTCTAAATGAACCCCCGCTGGGTTAATGAGGGTTGCATTCTTATGCAGATACAGGCTTTTGACCAAATGGCTGATTGCTTCAGGAACAGGACAATAGGCCTGGGCTAGAGCGTAGTCTGACCACATTCCAGTTGCCCCACTAGTCTTGATCCTAGGCACCAACCCCCACTGTGCAGTGATATAGACCAATATTAATATCATAAGACCATATCTGCGCCTAATATCATGACACTGTCTGATGTCACAAAGGTCCCTAATAAATATTTGTTACCGTGAAGCATCAGGAAATCCGGAATCATGGTGAATCGAAGATTTCCTGAAATTCAGATCAGATTCCATTTTTGCAGAATCGATTCGCTCATCTCTAGTTTTCATGCGTCGCGGTTTTTTGGAGCCCGTTATCCAAACCATGCTCAAGGCCCTAAAACCCCTGTCAACTAAGATTTACCATCACACTTGGAAGGCTTATGTCCGCTGGTGTGAGAGCAACGAATTTCATCCATTCTCTTTTTCTATTCCTGGCTTTCCTCCAGTCTGGTCTGGGTCTTTTTTCCCTTAAGGGACAGATCTCTGCTCTCTCTATTCTTTTTCAGAAGATCCTGGCGTTCCGGCCTTCAGGAGAAAACCTTCCTACAGGGAGTGGCGCATTGTGCCCCACACTACTGTCCACCCTTAGAACTGTGGGATCTTAACCTTGTCCTCGAGGTAATTCAGGCTCCCTCCTTCGAGCCTTTGCTAGATATTCCTCTTCGCCTCCTGTCCTAGAAGGTCACTTTCCTGGTGACCACCACCTCCATCCCTAGAGTGGAGGCAGCCTCCCTTTTTGGTTATCCACAGGGATAAGATTCTCTGTCCGCCACCGTCTTTTCTACCTAAAGTGTTTTCTCTTTCCACATCAACAAGGAGATCGTTTTACCGTCTTTCTATCCAGACCCCAAGCATCCACGTGAACGTGCCCTTCACTGCCTGGATGTTGTCTGGGCAATTCGGGTCTATTTGTCTCGCACTAACCCTTTCCGAAGTTCGGATGCTTTGTTTGTCCTTCCTGAGGGCCCTCGGAAGGGTTTGCCTGCTTCCAAGGCCTCTGCAGATGCCAATCTAGATCGCAAGATTTTGCAAGCAGCTGTGTGCTAGGTGGTTCCCATGGCTGTGTATTTCCCACCCTCTGGGACTGTTTTGGGACATCCCATTGTGTCCTCTAGTGAATTAGGCGAGAGAGAGAGGGGTTTTTGTGCTCACCATAAAATCCCTTTCTCGACGTTTCACTGGGGGACGCAGATCCCACCTTTTGTTTACTGTTGTTCCTTCCTGAGTGGATTTGGTTCATTATGGGTTCAAGACATGTTATTTGCTGAGAGATCGGATGAAATTCGTTGCTCTCACACCAGTGGACATTAGCCTTTCTCCTCCTCCTCCTTCTCCTCCTCCCCTCCCTGATTAAGCACAGTTTCTGTGAGAGGGGCATTGCCCAGAGGCGGAGCCAACAGTGTTGTGTTTTTTTTTTTTTTAAATTCACTGACGGACAGTCAGACGTAGGGCTGGGCAATTATGATCTAAATTAAAATCAGGATTAATTGAACATTTCCCCTGGATTACGATTTAATGAACAATTATTTTAGAAAGCTCCATATTTTACATGCCATGCCACTGAATTATTAGGAGCTTTGCAACGAAGGCGTACCTAGAAGATAGACCTGGTTCGAATTTTATACAAACTATTTGCAGGAGCCACAGGCTACAACATATTTAATCCTATTAAAACCTACCAAATTTGTGCCTTTAAAAATATCGCAATTATTGTAGTCATCTTGTGTCCCCCCACATCTCTAATCCTTGTGATAAACTTAGTGTACCTCTGGTTATACATAACTTTTTATAGATGAATAATGCATGTGACTATAACTAACTAACTTTGTATTGCATCTTATTAAATCTGTTTCCTTCACCTCTTATTAAGCTGTTCTCCTACCAAGAGTGGCTTTCATTCAAAGTAATGATAAATACTTTTGTTCTTTATACTTCTCTATTCTGCTAAATTCATTCCTAGCTTCAGGTGAAAAAAAACAAAACAAAAAAAAAGTTTTTCTGCAAGGTGTGGCTTTAGTCTGTTTTAAAATGCAATCACAGTGGTCTCACTCCTTTTATGTTCTCTGAATACAGATCCCCAAATCCTCAGTACAATCTTTCTTCTTCAGTCATCATGGGTAGAAACAGACCATCAATATCACATATAATGGTGGTTAGCTTCAGCTTTTTTAATTTTATTGTATTATATTTTCAGGTACATATTCACAAAACAAATCTGTTGTTTTTCACTTGTTTGAAAGACTACAGAGTCCTTTTGTTACCTGTGTTTGTACACTTAAGTGAAAATGGAACAGCTAGCCTGTTTGATAGGAGACTGAGGTATAAAACCTTTGCCCAGCCTCTGAGCTGCTTGACACAGTTGCTCCATTTAGTGAACAGATGTTGCATTTGCTTTGCCTGAACTGGAGAGCGCATATTGTAGTTTGCCTGCAACCATTCTTGCTTAAGGCCATTCTGTCCAGAAGACTGAGAGTGTTATTGATATCATAAAATATCTTGGGTCCATTTCACAACTATCTCTAGGCTGTCAAATACAAGTGTATGTGTGGATAATACAGTCACAGATGACAAAACAAATTGCTTTTCTGGAATCATCATAAAATACTTTTTATGAAGCGAAACTGTACAGATAGAATTGCTAGCAGGTAAGGAGTATGTTAAAAACCGTAACCTCTCCCCGTAGACCGAAAAGAAATGCACCTATAAAGTTGCAATTAGTGACAAAAATTTATTTTTGTATATTGAGCCACCATAATTTGCAAATAAATTCTGAAAATATCAGACAGTGATTTTCTAGATATGTTTTCTCATTTTGTCTCTCATAGTTGAGGTCTACCTATGATGACAATTACAGGCCTCTCTCATCTTTTTAAGTGGGAGAACTTGCACAATTGGTGGCTGACTAAATACTTTTTTCACCACTGTATTTGTGGGTGTAAACTGCTGCTTGGGCACACAGCAGGGCTCAGAAGGGAAGGAGCACTACGCTTATTAGCTTTTGGAAGAACAGATTTAGAGGGACTTTCTGGTCCCCATGTTGTTTTTGCAGAGCCCTGGAGGTGCCAGTAAATTGGAATTCCCCAAGAAGTGACCCCATTTTGTAGGGGCAATTTTAGTCTCTACAAATGTGACATGGCGTCCAAAAACCAACAATCTAAATCAGTGGTCCAAAAACACATAGCGCTCCTTGACATCTGCACCCTCCTTTGTGCCCAAACGGCAGTTTGTGCCCACATGTATGACATTGGCGTACCCAGGATAAAGTGCTTAACCCCTTAATGACCGGGCCATTTTTTGTTTTTGCATTTTCGTTTTTCCCTCCCCACATTCCAAGAGCCATAACTTTTTCATTTTTCAATTCCCAGAGTCACATGATGGCTTATTGTTTGCGAAACAAATTGTACTTTGTATTGACACTATTCAATATGCTGTGCAATGTACTGGGAAGCTGGAAAAAAAATTCAGAATGAGGTGCAATTGGAGAAAAACTGCATTTGCGCCAAATTCATATGGGTTTAATTTTTACAGCATTCACTGTGTGGTAAAAATAACGTTACCTGTATTCTGCGGGTCAATACGAACACGGCGATACCAAATTTATATACAGTCATGGCCAAAAGTTTTGAGAATGATACAAATATTAATTTTTACAAAGTCTACTGCTTCAGTTTTTCTAATGGCAATTTGCATATACTCCAGAATGTTATAAAGAGTGATCAGCTTAACAGCAATTACTTGCAAAGTCAATATTTGCCTAGAAAATGAACTTTATCCCCCAAAACACATTTCAACATCATTGCAGCCCTGCCTTAAAAGGACCACCTAACATCGTTTCAGTGATTGCTCCATTAACACAGGTGTGGGTGTTGATGAGGACAGGGCTGGAGATCAATCTGTCATGATTAAGTAAGAATGACACCACTGGACACTTTAAAAGGAGGCTGGTGCTTGCCATCATTGTTTCTCTTCTGTTAACCATGGTTATCGCTAAAGAAACACGTGCAGTCATCATTGCACTGCACAAAAATGGCCTAACTGGGAAGAGTATTGCAGCTAGAAAGATTGCACCTCAGTCAACAATCTATCGCATCATCAAGAACTTCAAGGAGAGAGGTTCCATTGGTGCCAAAAAGGCTCCAGGGCGCCCAAGAAAGACCAGCAAGCGGCAGGACCGTCTCTTAAAAGTGTTTCAGCTGCGGGATCGGGCTACCAGCAGTGAGTGCATCTGCATGCACTGTGAGGCGGAGACTCTTGGAGCAAGGCCTGGTCTCAAGGAGGGCAGCAAAGAAGCCACTTCTCTCCAGAAAAAACATCAGGGACAGACTGATATTCTGCAAAAGGTACAGGGAGTGGACTGCTGAGGACTGGGGTAAAGTCATTTTCTCTGATGAATCCCCCTTTTCTATTGTTTGGAACATCTGGAAAACAGCTTATTCGGAGAAGAAGAGGTGAGCACTACCACCAGTCTTGTCTCATGCCAACTGTAAAGCATCCTGAAACCATTCATGTGTGGGGTTGCTTCTCAGCCAAGGGAATCGGCTCTCTCACAGTCTTGCCTAAAAACACAGCCATGAATAAAGAATGGTACCAGAATGTCCTCCAAGAGCAACTTCTCCCAACCGTCCAAGAGCAGTTTGGCGCTCAACAATGCCTTTTCCATCATGATGGAGCACCTTGCCATAAAGCAAAGGTGATAACTAAATGGCTCAGGGAACAAAACATAGAGATTTTGGGTCCATGGCCTGGAAACTCCCCAGATCTTAATCCCATTGAGAACTTGTGGTCAATCATCAAGAGACGGGTGGACAAACAAAAACCAACAAATTCAGACAAAATTAAAGCATTGATTCTGCAAGAATGGACTGCTATCAGTCAGGATTTGGTCCAGAAGTTGATTGAGAGCATGCCAGGGAGAATTGCAGAGGTCCTGAAGAAGAAGGGTCAACACTGCAAATATTGACTTGCTGCATTAACTCATTCTAACTGTCAATATAAGCTTCTGTTACTCATAATATGAATGCAATTATATTTCTGTATGTGATAAAAACATCTGACAAACACACATAAAAACCAGAGGGCAGCAGATCATGTGAAAATATAATATTTGTGTCATTCTCAAAACTTTTGGCCATGACCTGTAGTATTTGTAATGTTTTGATACCTTTTAAAAAATTAAAAACTTTGCTAAATACAGGTAGAAAAAAATTTTTGCGTCTCCATATTGTCACCTGTAACTTTTTCGTATTTACATGTATGGAGCTCGGTATGGCGTATTTTTATGCGGGACAACATGACGTTTTTATTGATACCATTTGGGGAAAGATCTGATGGTTTGATCACTTTTTATTAAATTTTTTATGGGAGGCAAAGTGTTGAAAAAAACGCTATTTGGCCATTTTGTTTTTTTTTTCCCCGCTACGCCGTTCACCGTATGGGCTAAATATTTTAATAGTTCGGGCATTTTGGAGAGCGGGGATACCTAAAGTGTTTATGCTTACTTTTGTTCATTTACTTTTATATCTGATCTAGGGAAAGGGGGGTGATTTTGAACTTTTTGTGTTTTTTTTTTTTTTTTTTTAATTTTTTCATACTTTAAAAAAAATGTTTTTTTTCTACTTATATGATCAGACTCCCTAGGGTCCTTGAAACCTAGGGAGTCTGATCGATCATACTATTCACTGCGATACTACTGTATCGCAGTGAATAGCAAAATTCTGTTACTGCTATTAGATGATGCCTCTGGCATCGTGTAATAGCTGTAATGTAATGACAGGCCCAGGAGCCTTCAATAGGCTCCCGACTGTCATGGCAACCAATCCGATGACGTTCTGGAGGGCGGCGATGGGGGGGAAAAATGGCGGCGCCCATGGCGGCTGTGCTATTTAGACGCCGCGGTCCCGTTTGACCCCGACATCTAAAGGGTTAACAGCCACGATCGGTGCAGGCACCGATCGCTGCTGTCAGCGGCGGGTCCTGGCTGTATTATACATCGTCATGCGACTCAGGACGTACTATTACACCCTGGGTCGTTAAGGGGTTAACAATGCCACATGTGGGTATAAACTGCTGTTTGGGAACAGCCGGGCAGAGAAGGGAAGGAGCGCTATTTTGGTTTTTGGACGTCATGCCACTTTTGCAGAGCCCCTGAATTGGCAGTAAAGTAGAACCCGCAGTCACATAACCCCTCTTTGGCAGGTACACCCCTCAAGGGATTTATCAAGTGGGTTAGCAAGCATTTTTAACCTTTGAGCGTTTCAGAAAGGAATGCGCAGCTGATAATTTAAAGTGAAAATTGCAATTTTTCCATAGATACGCCATTTCAGTGCCCAATATGTTGTGCCCAACTTGTGTCAGCAGAGACACACACTCTAAAAACTGTTAAGCGGATATCCCAGGCACAACAGCTTTTGGAGCATTCGTCTCTGATACAAGCCAGGCACAACATATTACACACTGAAATGACGTATTCCTGGAAAAATTGTCATTTTCACCATCAGCTGCGTATTCATTTTTGGAAAAATTAATTAATGCAACACTTGGGAGTTAAAAATGCTCACTGTACCCCTGGATAAATTCCTTCAGCGGTGTAGTTTCCAAAATGCGGTCACGTGTCAGGGGATTCCACTTTACTGGCATTTCAGGGTTCTGCAAAAGTATAATGGCATCCAAAACCAAACTGTCTAAATCTGTGCTCCAAAAACCAAAATAGCGCACCTTTCCTTCTGTTCCCGGCTCTGCCCAAACAGCAGTTTATACCCACATATGACATTAAGTATGTTATCCTGGGTCCAACAGTATCATACATATTGGCATAAACTGCAGTTTGGGCACACAGCAGGGCGCAGATGTGAAGGAATGCTATTTGGCTTTTGGAGCGCTGATTTAGATGTTTATCTGGACACCATGTCATGTTTGCAGAGCCTCTAAAGTACCAGTAAAATGGAATCCCCTAGGGAATTACCCCATTTTGAAAACTGCACCCCTCAAAGAATTTTGAGCATTAGTATCCCAGACGTGAATGCAGAGTGGATGGTGAACGGTGAATATATAAGCTGTGCAAAGTACATTGGGAACACCAATATATAAGCTTTAAATTTTGGGTGTCTCAGCTTATACTTTCCCTTCCTTCCCAAAAAATCGCCAAATCGTTAGAACAAAACTGGTTGTGGGTATTTTTCTTCACATTGTACAAGCTATATTTTCCTTATTTTCTGGTGTAGCCAGATATCATTTTTGTGTGCCTATAACTTATTGACTAAATTTTATTAACTCTTTCTTGGTGGATTAAGAAAAAACCCCATCAGTTCTGGTATTGCTTTTTACCTTTTTTTTTTTTTTTTTTTTTTTTTCCCACACAGTGTACAGCATAAGTAACATGTTACCTTTATTCTGCGGATCGATACGATTATGGCAATAACTAATTTTTATTTATTTTATGCGTTACTAGTTTTGCAGAACAAAAGCCCATTTATGGAAGGAAATAAATTTATTTTTGCATTGCCATCTTCTGAAATGTGTAGTAATATATATATATATTTTTTTGGTTGAGAGCTTATTTTTTGCGGGACGATCTGTGCTTTTTATTGGTACTGTTTTTGGGTACATATGACTTTTTGATCACTTTTTATAGCATTTTTAAGGTGAGATGGCGAAAAATCATTTCCTTTTTATTTTTATTTTTTTTTATACACATTTTTTTTTCTTCTTTTTTTTTTTTTTTCTTTTTTCGTGATGTCCCACTAGGGGGCATGAACCAGCGATGCACTGTAGACTGTACTACATGTCTTCACTTCTTGGCAGGATCAACTAGGTGCACAAAGCCCAGCAAGAGCCGACGTTTATATACAGCAGGCCGTTGTGAAGAGGTTAACCTTGACTAGTCTCCTTTTCCCGGGCACTGAAAAATGCCACCTCAGCAAGACGCTGCCATCCCCTTGTTTTACCATAGGGATGATATTGGGCAGGTGATGAGCAATGCTTGATTTTCTCCAGACATAACACGTAAAATTGAGGCCAGAAAGCTCCGTCTTGATTTCCTCAGACCAGAGGATCTTGTTTCTAACAATCTGAGAGTCCTTAAGGTGCTATTTTTGCAAACCACATGGGCTTTTATGTTTCTTTTACTTGAGAGGCTTCATTCTGGCCGCTCTGCCATAAAGCCCAGATTGGTGTAGCGATACTGTGATGGTTGACCTTCTCGTGCTTTCTACCATCTGCACACATTATCTCTGGAGCTTGACTAGAGTGACCTTTGGGTTCCTCTAGCGAATCCCATCCACCCACTGCGGAAAAATACGTGCAGCGGACATGCCGCATTTTCCAAAACTGTTGCAGAAAGTTTCCTCTGTGGAAATAAAAAATAAAAAAATAAGATAAAAAAAAAAGCACTGCAGTAAAAACCTGTGATGCATTGCCTTACCACTGTGGTTTTCCCTGCGGCTTGCTATGTGGGGCCTTAGCCTTAGAGAAGTTTTTTCAGGCAATAAGCAGCCACATTTTTAATTAAAGTGCATTACATTTTGGTCCAGAATCACATACCCTATGAAATGAGACAAAGTAGTTTGAAAAGTTAGTGACCATTATGGCGTTAGCCATTGTTCCTCCCCCCATGTGGGCTGCATTAACCCATTTGAAATGCTGTTGTAAACAGTTGACAGTATAACCCCTTCATTGGTATTCGTTTGCATCAGCCTGTTGCACAGTCAATCCCCTTATTGTAGATTAATTTTAAAGTTTATATTTACTTCATGGTTGTTTTTCTGCTCCTAACCCAGGAACTGGTCACAGCAGACCACAGCTTCAAAAAAGGATTAGATGCCTTTTTAGAGAAAAATAGCATTGATGGTTGTGGAAATGTATAAACTGTCATGATGTTTCCTATCCCCTGGTTGAACTTGATGGACATATGTCTTTTTTCAATCGTATGACTTCATGTTCTTATGGAGACTAATTTTAGGCAGACTGTCACACTTAAGGCTGAGGCCCCACGTTGCGGAAACGCGGCTTTTTTTGTTGCAGATTTTGTTTGGTTTTTTGAGCCAAAGCCAAGAATAGCTACAAAAGGAATGAGAAAAATATAGTAATTACTTATATTTCTCTCATTGCTCAATCCACTCCTGGCTTTGGCTCAAAAAAACTCAACAAACTAACTCACTTTAGGTTGGTCCATTGCAAAACCATTTTTTTTCAACTATAGAAAACAGTGGTAGACTGCATTTTCCTATAAAGAGGGCAGTCACAGAATATATAAAACTTAAACACTATATAAAATGAAACCCTGTAGGTGATAGATATCCTGACAGAAGCCAGGATTATAGTGTATACAGAACCTAAAACTGATCATGATGAATTTGATGGAGACTGGTGCATATTGGCATCGGTTTTACTCTCATACAGATGAATAGACTTTGATTGCTCTATCATGATTTTAATTGTATTTTTTTTTTTTTTTAAATAAATGTTCTGTAATAAAGAGAGCACCCTTATTTCTTTACGGTAGTTCAAGAACATCTGTCAGTCATTTGACATTACTTATATCTAGGGAAATTGGGGTTTACTTAGCCCCATTTGCATTAGGAGTATGGTAGACCTCTTTCCTTTTTTTTTTTTTTTTTTTTTTAACTGTATGATTTCAGTCATACCCTGTTTCCCCGAAAATAAGACAGCGTCTTATATTAATTTTGCTCCCAAAGATGTGCTGTGTCTTATTTTCAGGGGATGTCTTATTTTTTTTTCAATGAAGAAGAATTCACATTTATTGCTGAACAAAAAAATGAACATTTATTATATACGGTACTGTACAGTATTTGTCATCACAAACCAGCATAACCAGACAAACTGTGAATCCTATCAAGAATTTCTTACTACCGTACCATTATTTCCATGTACAACAATTAACAGTATGGTGCATTTACCAATATTTACGGTACGAATAGAAAGTAAAATTTATTCAATGACAGTTATGTCATCATCTTCTAGGACATCATCATAACAATCCAAACCATTAATTTCCCTGCACACAGTATCATGTCCCATAGTGGCCCCTGCACACAGTATCATATCCCATAGTGGCCCCTGCACACAGTATCATTCGCCATAGTGGCCCCTGCACACAGTATCATGTCCCATAGTGGCCCCTGCACACAGTATCATCTCCCATAGTGGCCCCTGCACACAGTATCATTCCCCATAGTGGCCCCTGCACACAGTAGTTTGCCCCATAGTGGACCACCCATGAACAATTATTATACTGTGGGGTCTTTTCAGACCCCAGAGTATAATGATCGGAGACCCAGGAGAGGATAGAAACATAAAAAAACAACGTTGCTTACCCGTTCCTCGCTCCGGTGCATGCCCGTGCGCTACTCCGGCTTTCTTCACTGTTAGACCAGGCCGCGTCACGTGATCCGGCCGGCGTCGCGACGCAAAATGACGTCCGCTGACGTCTGCGACGTCACCAAACAGGCCCGAAGCCTGGAGAAGGACAGGTAAGCACATAGTTTTTTATGTTCGCTCACCTCCCCTGGGCCGCCGATTATTATACTCGGGGGTCTGAAAAGACCCCGAGTATAATGATAGCAGAGATTGTGGGGTTCTCCCGCGGCCTCACATATCGTATATACCGTATGTTCTGTTCGGGAACATACGCCTTACTTTCGGGGGGATGCCTTATATTAGGCAATTCTCCGAAACCTCTCCTATGCCTTACTTTCGGGGGGTGTCTTATTTTCGGGGAAACACGGTAGTTGTGGCAAGAAAAAAAGTAAAATATAGCTCCAATTAAGGCGTAATAATGCTTGAATTCAGCACAGTGTCATATTTTCATTAGTTTCCTGTGTACCAATGTTGTTATCTTGTCCTAGAACACCTATTCAAGAGAGAAAATGACAAAAATTGCATTCCGGAGCCTTGACAAAGACATTTTTCATACCCTATTTCGCCTTAAGACACAGGTTATTCAGCAGCAGGCACCAACCGACTGATTCAGCAGAGCTACAAACACTTGTCTATAAAAAGAAAAAGAAAAATTAGAAACTTGGAGGGCAAAGTGTTGTTGGGTCACCAGGGTAAAATAGAACTAGCTTTACTGTGTTTAGGTTTTCAACCTGTTATTGCTTTACTGCTGGAAAGTTGTAGCATTGTTACTTGAAGGCAACAGAGTACATTTAGAGGTTAAGGCTTTATCGTACGTTTATCGTAAAGTTCACTTTGTAAAGATTTGTTTTATTTGTTTTATTTTAGGAAATTGTAGACAGAAGCAACTAATAAGGTCTTTAATGATTACTGTGCAATGCAGTCTTAACATTATTAGGGCAAAACTGATACCTTGTATTATTCCTAGTGAGGAAAGTAGTACATACACGCAGATTCTTTTTGAATCCATAAGTCACTCGCCACATTCTCAGCTACCTGAGTTTTCATGAAAAATTAAAATAGGTATAAGGTTTTGCTGGGCAGCCGGTTCTATGATTGTATAAACCTTCATAAATTATGTGCTATTAGTTTATTTGCTGCTAATTATCAAATTATGGCTGAAACACATTTTGCATTTGTCTCTTAGGCTTTGGATAAGTACAATTAATCGCAGTCTGCCCCCTTTTCCATTGCTGATAATGTTCTGCCAGGAGTAACCGAGAGGAGATCCAGGAACACTGAACTGTAAATACATTCAGCCAAGCATATAAAGCACAAGGAAAAAAAAACAATCTATGTACAGTACAGTCAGGAAAGCTGCTTGCTTTATGTGAATAATATCCCATATGTAACTACACAAGCAGCCAGAAGTAGACACTAGTACTTAGAAGACTTTTCTTACATTAGAAGCTGTGAGATTTGCAGAATCCTCAGTCTTTTGTACACAGCAACAGGTGGCAGACATGTTTACTCCTCCCCTCTCCATTCTTTGTGTGAAGAGAGAAAAGGACCACCCTCTACACTCTGTGTCTTTCAGTCTTGCCTTTATCTAGTATCTATGGATGGACTTCCTTGGCAACAAGAGAGTGAACTGCAAATTATCTAGAAGGGAGACACCTAGTTGTGGGAACTTTTAGGCTGGGGCCCCATGTGATGTAAATGCCACGGTTTGGCCACGTTGGAAACACCGCAGAAAAAAAAAGCGGCGTTTTACAGTCTCTGCATAGTGGATTGGATTCTAGCAAATCCCATCCACCCACTGTGGAAAAATACGTGCAGCGGACATGCTGCATTTTCCAAAACTGTAGCAGAAAGTTTCCTCTGTGGACTTTCTGTAAAAAAAAAAAAAAAAAAATCAACAAATAAATAAAAAAAGCAATGCAGTAAAAACCTGTGATGCATTGCCTTACCACTGCGGTTTTTCCCTGCGGCTTGCTATGTGGGGCCTTAGCCTTAGAGAAGTTTTTTCAGGCAATAAGCAGCCACATTTTTAATTAAAGTGCATTACATTTTGGTCCAGAATCACATACTCTATGAAATGAGACAAAGTAGTTTGAAAAGTTAGTGACCATTATGGCGTTAGCCATTGTTCCTCCCCCATGTGGGCTGCATTAACCCATTTGAAATGCTGTTGTAAACAGTTGACAGTATAACCCCTTCATTGGTATTCGTTTGCATTAGTCTGTTGCACAGTCAATCCCCTCATTGTAGATTAATTTTAAGGTTTATCTTTACTTCATGGTTGTTTTCCTGCTTCTAACCCAGGAACTGGTCACAGCAGACCACAGCTTCAAAAAAGGATTAGATGCCTTTTTAGAGAAAAATAGCATTGATGGTTGTGGAAATGTATAGACTGTCATGACGTTTCCCATCCCCTGGTTGAACTTAATGTCTGCTGGCCGCCCACGCCTGTGCAATAGAACCGTAGTGCTGGCATGCACAGTAGCCAGCACTCCGGCTCTATTGTGCAGGTGTGGACAGCTGGCAGACATCAAGAGGAGGAAGTGCCGTCTCAGAAGTGATGTCCCGTGTCGGAAGAGCCGGACAGGAAAACTGGTAAGTTTGGTTTAGTATTGGTGACGTTCTGTTTCCTGATACGGGAAACGGAATGTCACTGAAAAATTGGAAAATGTACGATCTAGCTAAATATAGCATTTTGGTACAGTAAGTAATGTAGAAGGTATTCAGGGGGTGGGGTAGCTTAGGTTAAAAATCAGTTTATCCCCGACAACCCCTTTGAGAGACAGACCTTGATCTAGAGGGCATAGTCTATATTTGTGGTGGCGAACCTATTGCACGCGTGCCAGAGGGGGCACTCAGAGCCCTGTTTGTGGGCACACACACCATTGCCCCAGCCAGGCTCCTTGATCGCTTGCTAACAGGGAATCCGGGACAGCTCTCCTAAATTCCCTGGCAGGTGAGCGCGTGCTTCATTCTGGTGTATGTGCAAATTTTGTTTATTCTAGGTGTGTACTATACTGTGTTGGGGCCACTGGGGAGCAAATCATATTGTGTGGGGGCTACTGTGAAACAGATTGTACTGTGTGGGGGCCACTGTGGGGTGCCTTCACTTTTTATATCACACAGTATGTGTTCTATAGCAGACATGTGATTATTAGTACAGGTTGTAATAACATTGCACGGTCACTATAGAATAAATCCTGTGCGATGTAAATAGTGAACATCAATTGTTCAAAAGTACCAAATGCAAACTTCTATCTTTCAGTACAAAGCTATATGTATCATTGAAAGCTCTGTAAATCCACATTCAAACCACCGTATTTTGCGGGTCCATAACTGTCAGCATTTGTGGATCTGCACAGTATTAAATTTAAATTGCAGTGTTGGTACTTTGTGACAAATTAGTGGGTTTTGGGTTGCAGTTTGGGCACTCTCTCTAAAAGGTTTGCCACCACTGGTCTATATACACACCATGCTAATAGAATGGCCTTTAAAAATGGATGAAACAGTTTTTTTTTACTGTCTGTTTTGTTTTCATGGATCCCTCAGCGCTCTATTCAGAGATTCATGAGAACGGCCAAAAATCATCATCCTGTTTTTTTGATGGCATTGTTTTTCACTGTTGTGTGCATGTAGCCGTAGAGATTGTGGCACACAGTCTTTGAATCTTGGCTGAAGTCGGAAAAAAGGTTACCGACTCTGGCTTCAAAATAAAATAATAGATACATAGGTCATTGTCATTCAAAAGTATAAATGAAGTTCCAAAATAGTAGTTCTTAATCTATTTTAGGCCCTCTTTCACACAATCAGTATTTTGCATCAGAATTTGTAAGCTAAATCCAGCAGTAGCTTTAGAACATGGAATTACAGATCTTTTCAATGTACTTTTTTCTCTGCAGTTTCCACTTGCTTGCAAGGACCTATAACCAAACACTGATGTGACCACTGACTGTGGTAATCCTTTAGACGTTTATGCTAGAATAATTTTGATGCCTAATTATTTTCATTTCTGGCATTGGTAATAAGAAACCTTACAAGTTGTTTTGTGGGTGTGTGAGTGTAATGTTTGTATATGGCATTGTAAATATATAGTATGTATTGTACACTTGTGTATGTGTAAAAAGAAATACTGTGTAAAAAGGAATTTGATGAACACGTTATTCCTCTCATATGAACAATGCATCAATATCTACAGATATTTCTGATTACTTTTCTGTACAAACAAAGCTTTCATTAAGTGTGTTCTATGTTTTTCTAGTTTATACTTTTACAGGGGTCATTCAATTCTAGTGGGTAGCCAATTTGCTTTGTCAGTTGCTGGCAGTGTTACCAGAACTCTGCTCTCTATGTAGCTATAAAATCTACAGTAAATTTGCATATTTTTCCTTTCATTCTGCTGCTTATAATACCTTTTAAGCATGTTCAGCATAATTTTATGTGATAGATGTGTCCTCAAGACAGGTAGGTTGAAAATTCCCTCTTGCAGAAAAAGTGACGTTTTTGACATTGATATTTCTCTAACTTTCTTTTAAGGTTCCTACATGATTGTGGACTCCTCCAAACATGACCCTGGAGAGAAAGCACGTCTTCAGCTTCCTAACATGAAGGAAAATGACACTCACTGCATTGATTTTAACTATCTTCTCTTCACCCAAAAACGAGATAACCCAGGGACCTTGAACATTTTTGTGCGGGTGAACAAAGGACCTCTGGCTAACCCCATCTGGAATGTAACTGGCGCTACTGGAAAAGACTGGCTGAGGGCTGAATTGGCGGTTAGCACTTTTTGGCCAAATGAGTACCAGGTAAAGCCATGCTAATCTGATCAAGATAACACTATTGGGAATAAAACCCATTATTTCTAATGCTATGATTATCTTTCCATTTTCGGATTAAACAGGCTTTGTAAACAGATTGTTCTCCATATAATGATCCTACAAAGACAGATTTATTCTCTTAAGTTTCTGGTTGAATGTGAAATTTTAGAAACAAATTGTGATGTGGGATTGGCTGTAAAATAGTCATGTGGAAAACAGCTTTGTGTACTTAATCCATGTTGGGTTCGTGGGGACATAATCTAAAGAGATTTATTATGTGTACAGGTGATAATTTTCAAGTAAAAGGTTAATAGATTGTCATATTGCAGACATACTCTTCGCAGTCAAAAAAGTATTATTTGGACAAAGGTTTTTAAGGGAACCTATCAACTCACTTTGCGCTCATCGTTCAACTGCAGCACTAGGGAGCCGGCTGTTACTACAGCCTGAGCTCCTGTAGAGAAGGCAGGGGCGGTTTATTACCCTTCCCTGCCTTTCTCACTGCTGTATACACAGCGCTCCATGAGCGCTGTATACACAACTATGGTAACCGCCATGATGCGACTCCCCTCTGAGGTCATGTGATCTGCCCGGTATTAGAGACTGTTAGAGCTGCTGGGTCCTAGAAGAGATCAGCTCTGCAGTTATGGGCAGGAGGCTGTATTCCTCCTGTAACTAGGGCTATATGTATCAACTCCAGTTACAGGGGAAAATGGGCACCCTCATAAAAAATATTACTGCCTTATGACCTTATGAGGGGACACAATGTAAAAAAAAAAAAAAAAAATAGAAAAGTAAACAAAAATTTCATAAAAAAAATAAAAAATAAAATAATGCACCAATACCATGCCCACATCACCGATTCTAGCCCCACCCCTGATGACACAGTATAAAATAAAAATTATCGTACCTGGGAGGGAAAACTATTTTAGGCTAAGGCCCCACGTTGTGGAAACATACCTTTTTTTTGTTGCAGTTTTTTGAACCAAAACCAAGACTGGCTACAAAAGGATATGGGAGATATATAGGAAGTACTTATACTTCTACCTTTTGCCCAATCCACTCCTGGCTTTGGCTCAAAAAAACACAACAAAATCTGCAGCAAAAAAGCTGCGTTTCCGCAACGTGGGGCCTTAGCCTTAAGTTTTTTAGTAGCATTTTGCCCTAGGTCTCTCCGAAATAAGACACACAAATTAGATGAATAACCCAAATGAAAAAAAAAAAAAATGTTATCAAAACTGCACAAACAAGAAACCTGAAAATGTGTCTGGTCCTGAACCAGAGAAATTGGCTCGGTACTAAAGTGGTTAACAAAGTCATTCATCAAGGCTTTAAAATGGGTAGGGTTGTAATATCTCAGAACAACTTGTATATACTCAAGCTGCACATGCCTGAGATCGCCATGTAAAAGGCCTACTGAGCATGCCTTAATTGGAGCTGCACTGGGCATGCTCAGAAATGCCTTCCTCTGCGTATGCGTCCAAAATGGCGCATGAGTTATCTCTTGGCGACTAGTACATTGCTTTAATCCTCATTACAAGCATGTGCAGTGGTAAATACCACTATTTGATTTGCTGCAAAACTTATATATGTGTCTGTTATTAAGGGGAATCATAATCTCACAGTTTAAACACCAATTTACCCTTCTATAGTTCTACCATCATGAACAAATAGAATTAATTACAATATTATAAACAGTCTATAAATTTTACCTAATACTTCATCAAATCGCATATATATATACATAATTAGCTCCAAATTCAGAGCCAATCTCATTTCAAACAGGTTATGCCGTGAAGAATATTTATAATAAATTGCTGATCGAGGGGTGTCTGTCTGATTTATTCTCTATCCTATGGATATTGGAAAAATAGTTTTTTGTGCATAACCCTTTTAAAGCGGAGATTCTCAGCTTTGAAGCAAGATGCGGAGATACAGCTGATTGAAATGAGGGGACATCAGGGAGGGGGGTTATGTTATATGGATTTTTGTTCATGTTATCACCAATACCTCACACCCAGTCAATTAGAAAGGATACTGTATTTGCTCTCTGATATTGGGGGGAAGGTCAAAATAGGAACGAGAAGATGGACATTTGCTCACCTAATCACTCTTTTGTAACTACAAAATATTTGGAAATGGTTAAACTGGCCTTTACTTGATCCTATCAGTTGTCATTCAACACTGTTCATTAAGTTTCTATTTTATGAAAACATTGGGGCAGGTGATTTATTATTACAGTCTAATAGTGAGAGTGTAAACGAGACCGCCTGGATTGCTACTATATTAGACAGCTGGCTAGTATTCTGTATTTGCTCTTGCTATCAAATTTAATCTCAAAGTAGCACACCAACAAAAAATCTAAAATATGTATGTTTTAGTGAAGGTAAGCAAGTAGATGTTGCTGCACTGCTTTCGTTACTTTAAAGGGAGCGTTGCTGCCTGTGGATAGGTCATGAATGTGAAACATCGATTTAGGAACAGAAAACTCCTTTAATTGTGGACAGGAAGTCAGTTTCTCTATTCATTCTAATGAGAACATCAAGGTGAGCCTCATAGGAATGAATGGAAAAGCTGACTTCCTGTCCACACATAAGATGCTGTATCAGCTGAAGAGACTGACTGCTGGTCACAGGAGACAACTATTGATGGAGTGTGAAAAGGATTAGATAACTCTCAAGTACAGCCACCAAAATTTTTTTTTTGTGGGAGTGCTAACCATAATGCATTTTGTTTTAACCCTTTCCTGACATCCACCGCAATAACACAGCGGATGTCGGGTATTTAAATATCGCGGCCAATCAGGAGCTGAGCCACCACCATAGCTGCCTGGTCCTCGCTATATTATACAGTGGAGAACTGGCGGCAGTACCTGCACTGATCGTGGGCATTATTCCCCCCCAGCACCTCGGTTAAAGCTGACCGAGGTGCCATTTTCCTGGCAGTGCATGGGCGCTACCATTTTGAGGTGGATCCATTGCTATGACACCTGGAAGCCTATTGCAGCCTGTAATAGAATTGCCGTAATTTTGCAATGCATTGTATTAGTGATCAGACCCTCTAGGGTTCAAGACTGAAAACACCCGGTCTAGCAAAAATGTATCTAAATATTTTTTCTATTTGTAGCAGGGGGGAAAAAAATCATGGGGCTTTTTTTGCTGTTTCACCTTTTATTAAAAAGCAATCAAAGCAATAGACCTCCCCCAAAAATGTGTATAATTAAAAAGTCTATATGGCAAAAAAAAAATTAAAGTTGTATTTATTCTTTTTTTTTGATTCTACAGAGGGCATTAAGGGTAACTCTATATGTACGTTTAGCAAAAACCACAATGTATTGCAGACTTTTTTTTTTATTGCTGACATAGTGTTACATAGGTTGAGAAAGTTAGAGGTTCATCAAGCTCAACCTTTTTCAATCAATTATACATCGTTTATTGCTAGATTAAATATAACTGTGCCATTTCTTACTAAATAAGTATTGGTACTGTATGGTTCTGCCCTAGACAGCAGACTGAAATAGTTCCATGTTGCAAAAAAAAAAACCTCAACATAGTGCTCATATTGGACATTCCTTTCCCAAATGGTGCTTCTGAATTTGGGTTGATGCTAGGGAATCCTGTAATGTCCTAGGAGATTGGAAACTTGCAGGAACAGCCTAATCTGTGTCTTATTGCATATATATATATATATATATATATATATATATATATATATATATACAGTCATATGGAAAAGTTTGGGCACCCCTATTAATCTTAATCATTTTTAGTTCTAAATATTTGGGTGTTTGCAACAGCCATTTCAATTTGATATATCTAATAACTGATGGACACAGTAATATTTCAGGATTGAAATGAGGTTTATTGTACTAACAGAAAATGTGCAATATGCATTAAACCAAAATTTGACCGGTGCAAAAATTTGGGTACCCTTATCATTTTATTGATTTGAATACTCCTAACTACTTTTTACTGACTTACTGAAGCACAAAATTGGTTTTGTAACCTCACTGAGCTTTGAACTTCATAGCCAGGTGTATCCAATCATGAGAAAAGGTATTTAAGGTGGCCAATTGCAAGTTGTTCTCCTATTTCAATCTCCTCTGAAGAGTGGTATCATGGGCTCCTCAAAACAACTCTCAAATGATCTGAAAACAAAGATTGTTCAACATAGTTGTTCAGGGGAAGGATACAAAAAGTTGTCTCAGAGATTTAACCTGTCAGTTTCCACTGTGAGGAACATAGTAAGGAAATGGAAGACCACAGGGACAGTTCTTGTTAAGCCGAGAAGTGGCAGGCCAAGAAAAATATCAGAAAGGCAGAGAAGAAGAATGGTGAGAACAGTCAAGGACAATCCACAGACCACC